>JALAZF010000395.1:1675000-4075000 GCA_022829125.1 Lathyrus tuberosus
TTGGAACTCAAATGATTGAACGCGTTTTAGAATTTGTAGGAAAAATTCTATTATTGCAAAAATGTGAAGCATGACCCTAGTGTCTTGCCAGAATTTTGCAATGTTGTTGACCTTAAACCCTCAGATTGTTGAAATCACGTTTCATTTCATGTTTGGTCCATTGATATTTTCCAATGTTGATTAATAAATTTCATGCTCCAAATTGTGCCACACTGTGAAGACATGGCTTCTCAAAGGTTTTGATGAGGACACATGCTCTACAATTCAAGGATGGATTATCAAAAAGAATTATCAAAGCTTCAAGCTCAAGAACTAAAAATACAAGAACAAAATTGTCAAAGTATTAAATTAAGTCTTGATGAATTATGAAGTTGGACTAGCACAAAGGAAAAGGTACAACACTCAACCTATATGTGATTATGCAAGTGTTCAAACCTTCCCTCATTTATGCCATAACCATTAGGAGTGTTTTTGTTCATCTTAAAAGTCCATACACTTGATTTTTTAAGCATTTTTCCAAATTTAGGCTAAAGTAATCGGTTACTCAAATAAGGGTAATCGATTAACCTGTTGAATTTTTGAAATTTTTTATACGTTGAAGGCATGTAATCGATTACCTCAATATTGGTAACCGATTACCACTGTTCCAGTAGCCAAAAACATTTGCATCTCTTCACAGAAACATTTTTAAATTTTTCCTTTTGAAGCATGGCATCCTTTGGTTAATTACACTCTTTTGAAAAGGTGTTTAGTGGCTATATAAACATCATATTTTCATATTTTAAAACTCATCTTATTGCAAACAATTTTAAACATTCGTTTCATCTTTAAACTTTCAAATTTTCAAGTGTTCAAATCAGAATTTTTCAAAGAGTGAAACTTGTGCATTAAACCTTCATACCATTCATTCTAGTTTCATTCCTTCATCAAGAACACGTGTATAATCATTATAAGAGTTGTTTGTTCAAGAAGAATATCAATCCTTAGATTGATAATTGTGAAGCATCCATTTCAAATACTTACAAAAATTCAGATTATACTTTGTTTGTCACATCTTATTTTTCAGGATTTTTGAAATTAAGATTGTGAAGTTGTAATCCTTGTTGTCCAAGTTGTTGGAAACAAGAGGTCCATTGTGAGAGGATTGTTTTCAATTGGACTTAGTTGAAAAATCCAAGAGGTTGTTCTTGGTGTGAATTGCTAGTGTCTGTATAGAAAGGCTAGGTAAAGTCTTGTCTAAAAGTCCTAACAATATTAAAAATCTCTTTCATGTTGAAAGGGTACTGGAGTACTCTCAGAATATGAGGGGAACCAGGATATATTCTCGTGTTCTTTACTTTCCACATTTACAGCTTTCACCATATAGTAATCTTTAGGAAAGTAAAACATAAAACCATCGATAATCCAGAAAAGTTTCTAATACCTAATTCACTCCCCCTCTTAGGTGCAATCCTAACTTACAATTGGCATCAGAGAAGCTTATAGGTAACATGTTCCTAGAGATCCAGTATGGCTTCCACAAGCGCAAATCTGGTTTTCAAAGATGGCGGTAGTAGCAACAAACCCCCTCTATTTTCTGGAGAGTATTTTGACTTTTGGAAAATTCGTATGAGAGCTCACTTAGAAGCATAGGGAGATGGAATATGGGAAACTGTTGAAAATGGTCCACATCAACCAATGAGTGTCGTAAACAATGTCGGAACTCCAAAGACAAAGAGTTCTTATGATGAAGATGTTAAAAAGAAAATTCTTAAAGAAAAGAATTCCATTAACATACTACAAAGTGCATTAAGTATGGATGAATTCTTTCGCATTTCACAATGTAAATCTGAAAAAGAAATTTGGGACACTTTGGTGGAAACTCATGAAGGAACCGCTGAAGTTGAACGATCAAGATTGAATACATTAAGTCAAGAATATGAGATGTTCCGAATGTAGCCTGTAGAATCCATCATTGCTTTACAGAAAAGATTCGTACATTTGACTAATCACTTGATTGCACTTGGTAAGACATTTTCTATTGATGAATTAAATCGCAAAGTTCTTAGATCCTTGACTAGAGAATGGCAACCAAAAGTTACGGCAATATCGGAAAAGAAAAGTATTTCTACCATGACTTTCGCATCATTATTTGGAAAACTCCAAGAACATGAATTAGAACTTGGACGACTTGAAAAACATGAACATCAAGAAAAGAAATCCAAAGGTATCACGTTGAAAGTAGATTTAAAAGATGATCAAGATGATGCACTGGAGGAAGATGAAAACTTTATGCTCCTAGTAAAAAGACTCGAAAAATTTCTTGGTAAAAATGAAAAGTCCTTTAATTATGCAAAAAGAAATAAACACTTTTAGAAAAGGAGGCTTCCACTTCAACACAAGATGTCACATGTTATGAATGTGGTAAGCAAGGTCACATAAAGCCCGATTGTCCAAAACTTTCCAAGAAAAGTCGATTCAAAGGCAAGAAGGAAACAAAGAATAAAAAGGCATATATTGCATGGGAGGACAATGACCTAAGTTCATCATCTGATTCGGAGAGCGACGAAAGCGCAAATTTAGCACTAATGGCTACACACAATTCCGATGATGAAAATGATTAGGTTAGTAATAAATTTTCTCTTTATGATAATGATGCACAAGAAGCTATAAATGAACTCTTAAATGAATGCAAAGTATTTTATAAAACAATATCTTCACAAAAGAAACAAATTACATCCTTAGAAGAAAAAGTTGATATTATGGAAAAAGAAGCAAAAGATGAGAAACAAAAGAAAATTAGTGAAGAAAAATAAGAGTTGGTATGTAAAAATTATGAATCACTTTCTTTTCAAATTGTTCCATTAAAAAGAGTCCTTGAAAGATATGAGAAATGACAAATTGGGTTAGAAGAGGTCCTTAGTCAACAAAGATATTCAAATGATAAAAGTGGACTTGGATACTCAAAGTTTTCCAAACTAAGTTCTAGTAAAACTATTTTTGTTAAGGCTAGTGACCAATCTTTCAAAGAGAAAGTGAACAAACCAAAGAATGTGCATCCTTATCCTAAAATGAAAATATTTGTGAAAAATAAATCTTACGTTCCTAGATATAAGAGCAATTTTGTTTCTACTTGTTTTTATTGTGGTATTGTTGGCCATACACCTAATGTTTGCTATGTTAGAAACTTTAGTGTTGCAAGTGGGCATTATGTGTGGGTAAAGAAAGGTACTAATTATGAAGGACCCAAGGCAGTTTGGGTACCTAACAAAACTTAATTTGTTTTGTAGGTTTGCTTGAAGACCACTTTGAATTTATGGAATCTTGATAGTGGTTGTTCGAAGCATATGACGGGAGACATTGACAAATTTTCAAATCTAGTGCTTAAGGCCAAGGGTTATGTTACTTATGGAGATAAAAACAAAGGAAATATTCTTGGTATAGGCAAAGTTGGAGCACCACTTTTCACATCCATTGAAGATGTACTTTATGTTGAAGGACTAAAGCACAATCTTCTTAGTATTAGCCAACTTTGTGACAAAGGCTTCAAGATCAAGTTCACCAAGGATGAATGCTTGATAGAAGATGAAGTCATACATGAGGTAAAACTCAAAGGTAAAAGAATTAACAATATATTTATGATTTCCCTTGATGGCTTGTCTTTGAAGGTAAAATGTCTCATGGCGAATAACAATGATTCATGGCTTTGGCACAAAAGGATTGCTCACATTCATATGGAAAATTTGAATAAACTAGTCAAGCATGATCTAGTCATTGGATTACCAAAGATAAAATTTGTCAAAGATAAGTTGTGTGATGCATGTCAAAAGGGGAAATAAACCAAATCAACTTTCAAATCTAAGAATGTGGTGTCCACTTCAAGGCCACTACAATTGTTGCATATGAACGTATTTGGTCCATCAAGAACAAGAAGCTTCGGAGGTAATGTATATGCTTTAGTTATTGTTGACGATTTCTCTAGATATACTTGGACATTATTTTTGGTGTAGAAAAGTGATGCATTCAAGGCATTCAAGAAATGTGCAAAGCAAATCCAAAATGAGAAGTCACTAACAATTGCCTCCATAAAAAACGATCATGGTGGAGAATTCCAAAATGCTCCTTTTCAAGAATTTTGCGAAGAACATGGAATCTCTCACAACTTTTTGGCACCAAGGACTCCTCAACAAAATTGTGTTGTAGAAAGAAAGAATAGGTCATTGGTGGAACTTGCAAGGACAATGCTTAGCGATTCAAGTCTTCCAAAGTATTTTTGGGCGTATGCGGTAAGCACGGCATGTTTTGTAAGCAATAGGGTAAATATTAGACCTATCGTTAAGAAGACTCCTTATGAACTTTTAAAAGGAAGAAAACCAAACATTGCTTACTTTCACATATTTAGATGCAAGTGCTTTGTCTTAAACAATGACAAAGACAATCTTGGTAAGTTCGATGAAAAATCGGATGAAGGTATATTTCTTAGCTATTATCTTTCAAGTAAAGCTTATAGAATTTATAATAAACGAACTTTAAAAATTTAAGAATCTATGCATGTAAATTTTAATGAAACTAATCCCTCCAAGGAGGAAATTGTTTTGTGTGATGATGATGATGATATTATAGATGTTCCTAAAGAAGATACTTCCAAAGAAAAGATTGATGATCAATCGAAGCATCAAGAAGAACCGATTCAACAAGAGTCAAATGACAATGATCTACCTAAAGAATGGAAAACTCATAGAGATTATCCAATTGATAAGATCATTGGTGATATTAATCAAGGCGTTGCAACTAGACTGAATCTCAAAGATGCATGCTTGAATATGGCGTTTGTCTCTCAAATTGAACCTTCCAAAGTTGATGAAGCCTTAGGAGACAACCAATGGATTATTGCTATGCAAGAAGAGTTAAACCAATTCGAAAGGAATCAAGTTTGGGAACTGGTTCCTAGGCCAAATGATAAACACATCATAGATACCAAATGGGTGTTTAAGAATAAACTTGATGAGAATGGAATAATTATTCGAAACAAAGCAAGATTGGTGGCCCAAGGATACAATTAAGAGGAAGGCATTGATTTTGAAGAAACTTTTGCTCAGGTTGCAAGGTTAGAAGCTATCCGTTTATTAATTGCTTATGCGTGTTCATTGAATTTTCATTTATCCCAAATGGATGTCAAGAGCGCAATGTTGAGCGGCCACATCAATGAAGAAGTCTATGTCAAACAACCCCCCAGCTTTGAAGACTTCAAGAATCATTCACATCTCTTTAAGTTGAGAAAAGCTCTTTATGGCTTAAAGCAAGCACCAAGGGCATGGTAAGATCGACTTAGCAACTTTCTTTGCGAAAGAGGATTAGAAAAAGTTAAAGTAGATAAGACCTTGTTCATTAAGAGAATTAAGGAAAACACACTATTGGTTCAAGTCTACGTTGACGACATCATATTCGGATCAACAAACAAAGAACTTTGTGAAGAATTCTCATTGATGATGCAAGGAGAATTCGAGATGTCTATGATGGGTAAGATAAACTACTTCCTTGGATTACAAATTAAGCAGTTAAAGGATGGAATCTTCATTAACCAATCCAAGTACTGCAAGGAGTTGTTGAAGAAATTCGACATGGATGGTGGCAAAGCTATGTTTACACCTATGGGATCCGGAACCTACGTTGATCAAGACGAATCAGGTATTTCAGTTGACGTTACAAAGTATCAAGGTATGATTGGTTCTTTATTATATTTGACGACAAGTCGTCATGACATAATGTTTAGTGTGTGTTTATGTGCCCGTTTTCAAGAAAATACAAAGGAGTCAATCTCACCTCTGTTAAAAGAATCATGAAGTATCTCAAGGGAACGACACATGTTGGGCTATGGTATCCAAAAGGTAGTGCTTGTAATTTAGCAGGTTATTCCGACTTGGATTATGCAGGTTATAAAACTGATCGCAAGAGCACAAGTGGTACATGTCACATATTAGGGAATGCGTTAGTATCATGGTCCTGCAAGAAACAAGCTTGTGTCGCACTTAGTATGGCTGAAGCATAATATATTGCAGTGGGAAGCTATTGTGCTCAGATCCTATGGCTCAAGCAACAACTACATTATTATGGACTCAATCTTGGATGTGTTCCTTTACGATGTGATAATACAAGTGAGATCAACATAACAAAGAATCTGGTTATGCATTCAAGAACAAAGCACGTCGACATACGACATCACTTCCTATGTGATCATGTACTTCAAAAGGATGTCGAAGTCACCTTTGTGGATACACACAACCAATTAGCAGACATTTTCACAAAACCGCTCGTAAAAGAAGCATTTTACAAAATTTGGAAGGAACTTGGCATTTTAGATGAAGGTGATGTTTAAATCTTCAATAATTATTCATTATACGATATATTGAAGCCAAGGTACACAAATTTTTAACCGTTTTAATTTTCGCAATTTTTGTCAAAATGTGTATTTTGTGAAAATTTTGCATATCTTGTTTTTACATAAGCTTAAACTAATTTTCATAACATGTTTGATCCATCCAAAATTGCATTATAGTATGAAATAACATGTCAAGATGTAAAAATATGAAAACAACTTGTAATTTTAATGTTATGAAGATTCTGTTTTTGCTTTACGGTAATTGGTTACCAAGATACGGGTAATCGATTACCCCATACATTTCCTGTGTATTCTGTTCTGTTAAGCACCATGTAATCGATTACCCTATTTGAGGTAATCGATTACCACTGACACGGATTTATTTATTTTTTCTTTAAAAAATCAGAATTGACTTGTTTCTTTTATTTATTTCATTTATATTTGGTCACATGCAAATAAGTGATTATTTTGAAAAGCACTTTCACTTTTCTTCTTGGAACTCTTCATCATTAACTCCATTCAACTCTCTTCTTTACATTGGTAATCTTCATTTTTTTCTCTTCCCAATTCTCATTTACTACAATCTTCCAACTTCTTCTTCTACCTCTCATTAATACCATTCAACCCAAACTTAAAACCCACTCACCTATTCACTTCATATAATCCCTTATCTTTCAACATCTCATCTCCAAACCATCCACCTACCATATTCCAAAAATCCCTCTCTCAAACCTAAATCATCAAGCTCCCATGGCTCCCCCACAACAAAACAAAGGAAAGAAGAAAATGGGTGAAGGAAGCTCAGACCCTGTAGAAGAAGAGAAGCTTCAATCTGTCAAATCCAGAAGACTCATTTTTAGTATCCAAAATTGCTCTCTGATGCCGGTAAAGTATGTGAATCTGAAATCTTTTCCTGATCATAGCTTTAGCTTTCCTGCATTGTTAGAAAAATAAGGATTTCATAAGCTAGTAGGTGGTGTTGGTCCATATTATCCTGACTTGGTAAAAGAGTATTTCACTACTTTTGATATTGGGTATGATGATTTTGGTGATTTAATCATGCAAGCTAAGGTTAAGAATACTGATATTTCTATCGATTTAAAGGAATTAGGAACTTGTTTAGGAATACCTTATGTAGGCGAAGAAATTCGTCATGGTATTCAACGAGATATGGAACCATGGAAGGATTTTTCTAGTATGAACTACTATATTGAAATTTCAAGAGGAACTCAAGTGGAACTCATGAGTAGGCAAAACCCAGATTCATCTAGGTTGTTTAAGCTTGCCAAAAAACTTACTGTAAGAGATAGGATGCTTCACTACATCCTTGCTTATGTCTTAGTTCCTAAACACTCCAATCATTCTTAAGCAAGTGACATGGAAGTTCAACTTTTGTATGCTATAAAGAATGAAGTTCAGGTGAATTGGGCATATGTCTTTATGCATCATATGAACCACCAAAGGTCTCTTTCGGGTGGTCTCTCGTATGGTCGTTTTATTTCAAAGATTTTGGAGGCAAGTAAGGTGTTACTTCCAAGGGAACCTCAAACAATGATGATGTTACAACGGCAACTCAGAACACGGGCATTATCAAAGGTTCGGACGGAAAGTTTTCTTACAAAGATCCAATCACATCCTCCTCTCCTTCACCGGTTCCGGAAGGTGGTTACACCAACGAAGTTCTTTACAAAAAAATGTGTCCCATTGAGTCTAAAGTGGATCTTAATCATAAGGAACACAAACGTGAGATGGCTTCCATGAGGCGAATGTTTCGAAGCTTTTCAAAATCTCATATTCAAGAACCAACTGTTGAAGAAGAAAGTGATGAAGAGGGTGACGATGAAGAGGAAACCGATGTTATGTCCGAAAGTGATTAATTATATTGTCTTATTTTGTCTTGTGTTTTCATTAGTTAAGTCCTAGTACTAGTTTATGTTTCTTTCACTATGTTTAAGTTATGTTTTAGATTTAAGTCTAAGTTTATGTTATATTACGCCTAAGTTATGTTTAGGTACTTTATATTTTTGCATTCCGTATCATTTCGTACTATGTTGTATCATTTCGTACTATAATATAATGTTCTATGTTTACATCTTATGTGTTGTGCATTTTACGTTATTCTTGTGAATACTTTAATTTTCAAATATCTTTTCCCATCCTTTTTGTTAATGACAAAGGGGGAGAAGAATTGTGTATTGTTGCTTGCTTTCTCTAACAAAAAATGAAGATTTCAAAGGCTCTTTAACATCATGGATTGAGGGGGAGCATCAATCAAGGGGGAGCATTATGTTAGAGAAACAAAGTTTGAAACAAAATTTCAAGAAGTGGTTATCATCATCAAAAAGGGGGAGAATGGGAAGACATGGCTTCTCAAAGGTTTTGATGACGACACATGTTCTACAATTCAAGGATGGATTAACAAAAAGAATTATCAAAGCTTCAAGCTCAAGAACTAAAAATGCAAGAACAAAATTGTCAAAGTATTAAATCAAGTCTTGATGAATTATGAAGTTGGACTAGCACAAAGGAAAAGGTATAACACTCAACCTCTATGTGATTATGCACGTGTTCAAACCTTTCTTTATTTATACCATAACCATTAGGAGTGTTTTTGTTCATCTTAAAAGTCCTTACACTTGATTTTTTAAGCATTTTTCCAAATCTAGGCTGAAGTAATCGGTTACTCAAATAAGGGTAATCGATTACCCTTTTGAATTTTTGAAATTTTTTATACGTTGAAGGCATGTAATCGATTACCTCAATATTGGTAACCGATTACCACTGTTCCAGTAGCAAAAAACATTTGCATCTCTTCACATAAACATTTTTAATTTTTTCCTTTTGAAGCATGGCATCCTTTGGTTAATTGTACTATTTTAAAAAGGTGTTTAGTGGCTACATAAACATCATTTTTTCAGATTTTAAAACTCACCTTCTTGCAAACAATTTTAAACATTCGTTTCATCTTTAAACTTTCAAATTTTCAAGTGTTCAAATCATAATTTTTTAAAGAGTAAAACTTGTGCGTTAAACCTTCATACAATTCATTCTAGTTTCATTCCTTCATCAATCATTATAAGAGTTGTTTGTTCAAGAAGAAGATAAATCCTTAGATTGATAATTGTGAAGCATCCATTTTAAATACTTACAAAAATTCAGATTATACTTTGTTTGTCACATCTTATTTTTCAGGATTGTTGAAATTAAGATTGTGAAGTTGTAATCCTTGTTGTCCAAGTTGTTGGAAATAAGAGGTCCATTGTGAGAGGATTGTTCTCAATTGGACATAGTGGAAAAATCCAAGAGGTTGTTCTTGGTGTGAATTGCTAGTGTCTGTATAGAAAGGCTAGGTAGAGTCTTGTCTAAAAGTCCTAACAATATTAAAAATCTCTTTCATGTTGAAAGACGACTGGAGTACTCTCGGACTGTGAGGGGAACCAGGATATATTCTCGTGTTCTTTACTTTCCACATTTACAACTTTCATCACATAGTAATCTTTAGGAAAGTAAAACATAAAACCATCGAAAATCCGGAAAATTTTCTAAGTACCTAATTCACCCTCCTCTTAGGTGCAATCCTAACTTACACACACTTTTTGTCTAGTGTGACGCGTTTTTGCTCACAATTATAATTTTACTTTTTTCTTCCTTTTCTTGCGTGCAATTCCTCTCATTCCTTCGTCACCATAACTTTCATAGTAAAACGCCACATAATTTGTCTTGATAGGATGATTTTGGTACATACCAATATTTTTCTTAATCTTCAGAAACTTAATTAAATATTAAAAAACATAAAATAATGAAAACTAAAATCAGTTTAAACGAAAGTAACTGATACTAAAAAACATGCAATGACGAACTATCATCACAACACCAAACTTAAATATTTTATTGTCCTTTAGGAAAAAAAAAGTTGAAAATTGAGATTCTAATGGGGTGTTTGTTTCAAGGATTGAAATTACATTTCCGGGAATGTGACATTGGAAATGCAACAATCCCATGTTTGTTTCAAGTTTTTAAAATTTATTCTCGGGTACTTTTTATTCCCAGGAATGTTGTTTGCACATAATTCTTGTCATGTTTATTCTCATGCATAAAGGGTGGGAATCCAATATTCCCATGGGAATAAATTCAATTTCTTATAACTTCCCACTAATACTCACATATTATTATTTTTTATTATTTTTTAATTTTTAAATTAAATAAATATGTAATCATTCCTAGGAAATATTTTTTTTATCCAAAAACATAAGTGGGAATATTATTCCTAAGAATAATAATCCAAGCAATATGATTCCAAGACATGATTTTTTATAACTTGAAACAAACACACCATAAGGAAAAAACTTGGGAATTTACCTTCTTCGATGATAATATCTAAATTTGACTATACTTATCATAATAATTTCATTATAATACTCAATTTTTTCTTCCATTCTTAGACCGATAAATAAAAATATGTCGATTATGCTCATAGATATTCAACTTATTCTCCATTTCTCACCAATTCACTCAAATGATAAGGATATCACTCAATCAATATGTAAAAATTATCTTACCATAAATTTGAACAATTTTAAAATAGTCTATTAAATAATAAAAAATTGTCTTAAATGGAATAAACTTGGCAAAGTAGGCTAAGTTTTTATATCTAAGCACTATTTTTTTTCATTCATCCACTTTTTAAAATTTTGTATAGCATAATTACCATGTAATGCCATGGATTTTCATCCAAGACATAACTCATAAATTATTAAAATACTTGTCTGAAACAGAATTATATGGTTTAAAATTTTAATCAATCCAACGTCAAACTAATTTCCTAAGCGGAAAATCACCGACTTCTAATTCAATGAAAAAAATAATACTAAATAAATAATTTCAAAATGTCGTGCGGTCAATTTATTTCTACATAGTGTTGTTTTAAACCCTTCTTCCCCGTGAACACACATCAAGCAAACATCAATCACTTTGAGGACTCCACGTTTGTACCTAAAATATTGTTGTAAGGGTCAGTTTTCATTAACCACAATCCATGTCAAAAATAAACTAAAGGAGAGTTAAAAATCAGACAAATATAATATATCTATCATGTCCAAGAGAAGTAAATAAAGGAAAATTCAACAAAATTATTACTATCGACTTCATACACATAAAGAAATCAACTCAAGACTAACAACAACAACATTACAAAGTGTTATATGCAGAAATGTGCATGCTCTTAAACTACATGATCCGGATATTATCAGCCCGCCACTAAGGCACCACACAAAATTCATCTCATATCAATGAGAAAAATAACCCGCCACTAAAGCACCACACAGAAATGCATATGCCATGACATGTATGCTGAAAATAACATAGAATCACCCGCCACTAAGGCAATCATAAAATGCACATGACATTAAAATCAGATCCCACCACATAGGCAGTAACTAACCAAAGAAATATGTGTTCCTGCTCACTTAAATTTAAAACTACAGTTTATTTAATCAATTTAATATTTTCAGCTTATATATCACATTAATATAAATGAATTTTCATTTTACTAAATATGAGAGATTGTTCATTTGGTGGAGTCGCCATTTTAGCCTTGTTTCTTTTCAATTCACACATACACTATATTACCAATACATATAATACCTTAATATAGTGTAACAAAACAAGTGCACAACCAAAATGACATATTAGTTAATTTGTTAACATTCTATATCAAAAGCAATCAAAGAATTTCACTGGAAATTTACTTAATACGATATCATACTCTACCAACAGTAACATGGACTCAAAATTTGATGACAATGGAAAATGGAGTTTTGAAAAGACTTATTTAAGAGAACTAAAAATCTCTAATTTTTTTCCTCTCTCACTGTCCAACTATAACATAAATGTTAATTAAGGACCTTAGTTGCATAGTAAAAATAGCATTATGGATTATACAATTATAATAATCACTCTATGTTAAATAACTACGATATGCAAAATCAACAACATGGCTAATTTAATCAATTAAATAAAAACTAAAGATTAAGTAGTTTAATTATTGCCAATTGTACCTAATCTGGTGTGATCAGAGTGGATTTTCGTGGCCTTCCGTGTAGGGCAGAGATGATGGTTGTAGGAGAGGAGGGGGTGTACCTGCAAGGTACTCCGATGCCAAAGTAAGTTTGGGCTAGAGAGAAAGCAAGTACAAAGCGTTTGGGTATGACTCAGAGTGTTGAATAGTGATCAAACCTGACCCACTCAAATGAGAGGGTATTTATGGAGAGAGCCCCCAGTGCGGGGCCAAGGTCTCCCATGTGGCCGAAATATCTAGTCAGCCAATGGGAGACTGCCTGGTGGAAGGTCCAGCGCATGACCTTTTGACCTGGTCCAACTGTCCCCGTGAGATCCGGTGAGGCAGTTGGTCGCGTGAACTGTCAAGCGCGTGAGGTGGGCGTCTCCAACGGTCATATTGTGCCCTACGGCTATAACGTGCCCAACGGCTAGATTGTGCCCAACGGCTAGATTGGCTGAATCCAGTTATTGGGACATGCCAAGAGCTGGACTGGATTGGGCCTTGCCATACTCTGGGCCAAGCGATTGCCCAGTCCAGAACAGGAGCCCCCCAAGTATTAGCTCTGAGGCAGAGCGATGACTTGAGATAACCTTGTTGGTTGTTGCTTTTGAATGATAATGTTCGGGGACACGCCATTCGCCAGTTCTATGGTCAGCATTGTCGACAGCTGATCGCTTATAAGCCCGACAACCTTTTGTATGCGAGGACATGCTCGCGAAAATGACATTTTTATGCGGCCATGTTTAGTAAAGGTGCCCGCGAAAATAACGTTTTTTATGTCGGCGAGCCCTGACGAGGACGTGACTCGTGCGTACTGTCGAGGAGGATATGCCCGCGGGGAACTGGAGAAGACTTGGGGAATGCAACGTCTAGCTTTGGGAATGCCAAACGGAGATTCCCTTCTGACACGTGGTGGTGCAATTAATTTCTGTCAGACCTATGGGGTCTAGGCTATGAGGGATTTTTCACTTCCACAAGCGAGCAACTGCTTATAAAATGGGGGGAGCGAGGATTCATTTGCACACTTCACGCAAATTTCTCTCCCCAAACCCTTTTGCTCTGCAACTCGTCCTTTTGCCGGAGTTCATCTCGCCGCCGTCGATCTTCATTGTCTACATCCAGATCTTCATCAACCTTCAGATTTTCACGTAAGTTCTTCGTCCCTTCTTGTTAGTTCTAGGATGTTCTTAGTTTTTTGGAAATTGGCATGCATTTTCCGTTGATTCATGAGTTTTTCGGTTGAATGTTTATGTGTTCTTCGATGAACACATGAATTTTCTGGGAAATTCATGAAGATCCTAAAGAACATGATGAACCTAGGATAAATGTCTTTGAATGTAGTGTAGGACTGTGTAGATCTTCCTAGGTTTCTAGTTAGGAGTAGCTTAAGTTTGTAGTCGGGCATTAACGCGAGAATTGATTTTCGTGTGTTTGACAAGTTTTATTTTATTGAGGAGACTCGTCCTCGTGAAATCCTTTCATAGAGTCGCAGAGACTCGTCCCCGTTTTACGGGGGAAAGGATTTCGCCGCGTCCCAGTATCGTCGACTAGGGCTTGAGGGTGTCCTCGAACTTACTCCTCGTCCTTTCACTTGATTATTGGTGGAAGGGTGGATTTGATCTTTGTCGTCGAATTCACTTTTGCTTCCTTTGCTTTTCGGGTGAAATGGATGACAGAAACGAGGGAGTCGTTCCCGATGTTGGGGCTGTTAATGGGGAGGCGGAGCAACCCATCGAGCACGCTAACGTCATAATTGCTGAGGGGGATCTCGAATGTATCACCCAAGAGCCAATGTCGACGAGATCGACTTTCATCGAAGAGGAGGCTCGTGAGTTCCCTTACCTTGAAGATCGAGCAAAGGATGCGCCTGTGAACTGGAAAGTTCTTTGCCCCACAGAGGATGACCGGATATGTTCGGTGTATCTAGGGATGAGATTTCCCATGTATGAATTTTCTTTCGTGGAGGCGGGGTATCGTATGCCCTTCACCGATATTCAAGAGGCCATCTTCTGTCATCTCGAACTGTGCCCTGCCTAGCTGCATCTAAACGCTCTGGCGTTTATTAGGACCTTTGAGCTGGTCTGCTGATATTTGAGGGTCGGGGCCACAATGGATCCCTTCTTCTGCATATTCCAAATTCAAAGGAGCATGCCATATTCGGAGTCTGTCCGAAACTTCAAATACAGGTTTCTGGTCGTGAAGCCTGTCTCGGAGGTGACCAAGGAGTCTCTGGCCACCATGGAACCGTGGAGGTTGATGGTCGACAAGTGATGAGGGCGGTATCAAAGTTCCCACTGGAATGGGTGTATGCCAACTTTAGATATAGGACTGGTCAGTTTCTTGTCAAGCATGATCAGCTATGTGACGGGGATAAGGAGTCTTTCCGGGCATTGCATGCCTTCATAGAGAGTTTCATCCCCGTTTTCGTAGTGGATAAGGACAACAAAGTTCTGCTCGGGGAGGATGGGGAGCCTGCTCGGGCAGCTCGCTACATAAATACCAAGGCCCTTCTTGAATGCGAAAACGAGGATGTCGCGTTTGAGCTCCTCGGTATAGATTATCACTTTTCCCGTACTTTTGACTTCTTATTCAATGTGCTAACCCCCCCCCTTTTTTTGTTTCTACAGATAAAATGTCGAACATGCGGGAGCGCTTGGTCAGGTCCGCAGCGGCCAAAAACCTCAAGAAGGCGCCAGTGCCGAAGGCCGACACTGCCAAGTAGCAAGCAACGGTGGAAAAATTTGTCGGTGGTACCGCCTCCTTTTCAGGCAGCACATCGAACCCTCCTACCCCGAACACAACAAATAAGAGGAAGCAAAACGATATTGGCTCCTCCCCAGCTGGTGGTTTGAGCAGCTTTGTCGGGGGCAATTTTGTACTGCCACCGTGTTATCTTCAAGGGAAAATGTTTGACAGGGAAAGCTCTATTGTTGTCCCCGACTTTGAGGCGTCGGTCATTCTGTTCGTCGACCCTAAGGTGAGGAGGAAGTTCCTTTGCCAGGATGTGGCCGCTGTCATGAGGGTGCTGGAAGTGGCGCAAGCCAAGCTCACTGAGCTTGAGTTGGAGAATGTTGAGATACACAATAGGATGACAACTCTCGAAGGCAACCTGGAGGCCAAGATCGAACTCCAGAAGGAAGTGAACCAGGTGATGGAGGATCTGACCAGGGTAAAGGAGGAGAATACCACTCTGAAGGAGAAGGTTGCTGGGCTGGAGGGTTCGTCGGTGGTCGGTCAGGATGAGACCGAGGAGAAGAAGGCCCTGAAGACCCGAAGGAACTTAATCGAGAGAATCTGTATCCTCGAGCAGGACAACTTGGGAGCGGCTGAGTTCAGATTCAACGTTGCAGTGGAGCAGATGAAGGCTCTCAATTCTTACATCCCGTTGTTGACCGAAGGGATGGGTGTTCTAAACGTAGTTGTCGACGACCAGGTGGTTCCTCCCGAGCTTCCCACCGATACAATTTAATTTTTGTTTATACTTGTGTATTTTCTTGGCCTGCGTGCCATTTGATTGTAATCAACTGTTGGGCATGGCCCATTTTTGTAATAGATAAATTTGGCCTTGTGGCCATGCTATATATATCTTTGTGTTTGATATTATATGTGTTGCATTTTATTTGTGTATGCTTTAACATTTTAATGCTAAGTATGGAAGTTTTGCTAGACTCGTTATTGTTGTGCTCGACAGTTTATGGGACTCTTCGAGGAGGCGAAGCGTTTTCGCTGGTGGCGGGACTAGGATCTCGGTCAAGGTCCTGATCCCACAAGATTGGACTATTCCCATCACGAGCTGGGTGTCCTGCCATGCTGGTGTGGCAACGGCGGAGCTCGATTGAGGCATCCCCGTTGGGCACAGAGTCTACTCGTCCTATGAGCAGAAACTGGCCGGCATTATAAGATTAAGGATTGTACTTGCACCAGGGTACGCTCCTGTGGCCGAGCCATCTCCCCGCTGTGGGGTGATCTCGTCGGCGGTTAGTCCAAACTAGTGGCTGGTCCTAACTGTAATATTGTTTGAGCTTTTCAGCATTCCATGGTCGAGTAAATGGTTCCCCGTTTAGAGTTTCGTGGTAGTAGGCTCTAGTGCCTGTTTTTAATTTGACCCTGTATGGTCCTTCCCAGTTTGTGGCCAGCTTTCCCTCGCGTGAATCTTTCTGATTTTTGCATTGGACCAGGCTGGCAACTGGGAAGTCGCGTTTTACGACTTTGGCGTCGTGGCGCAAGGTTATTTTTTATTTCAGCGAAGCTTCTCGGAGAGTTGCCCTTGATCGGATCTCTTCGACCAAGTCGAGCTCTTCTCTTAGAGCCTCGTTGTTCAGCTCTTCATCGAGAGGAGCTTCAGTTTGTCTGGAAGGCTCCCGGATCTCCACCAGTATCACTGCCTCGGTTCCGTAGGCTAGTCGGAAGGGAGTTTCCCCTGTGGTGGAGTGTGGGGTTGTTCTGTAGGCCCAGAGCACGCTATGTAGCTCCTCGACTCATCTCTTTTTACCTTCACCTAACCTTCATTTTAGACCTCGAAGGATGACGCTGTTTGCGGCCTCTGCTTGCCCATTAGTTTGGGGATGCTCGACGGAGGTGAAATGTTGCTTTGTGCCTAGTTTGGCGACGAAGTCTTGAAACTCCTTGTCTGTGAATTGGGTTCCATTATCGGTCACAAGGGCTTGGGGCACTCCGAAATGTGCGAGGATGTTTCTTTTGTAAAAACGAAGTATGTTAAAGGTTTTGATCTTGGCGAGAACTTCGGCTTCGAACCATTTTGTAAAGTAATCGACTACCACGATCAGAAATTTCTTTTGATTGGACCCCATTGTGAAGGGGCCGAGGATATCCATCCCCCACCAGGCGAAGGGTCGGGGTGAGGAAAAAGTCTTCAACTCGTTAAGGGGTGCCAAGTGCATGTCCCTATGGCGCTGGCATGTCACATTTCTAGACTTGCTCCTTAGATTTCTGCTGCACGGTCTGTAACACCCCATTTCCCATCGCGAATAAATAATCCATAATTAAATCAGAGTGAATAAAAATTTATTTTTCCGACGGAACAAGGATGCCACAATAATAGAAAGAAAACACAATCCCTGCTCATAAATTATGATACATAACACAAATGGAATAACCTCAAAGGGAAACTTTTTCCATATAAAAGGAAAGTTCAATTATGGAATAAAGCGGAAAGATCCATAAATGATTTGTTTTACAAAACAAATCATTTTATAACATCAAAATGTATATACAAAAGTAATACAAAATATATTCAGCAAATGTATACATATATATCTACAGTGTTCCCCGACTCCCGTGTTACGTATCAGAGCAGACAGACCGACGAAGGACGGAGAACTAATCTTCACAAAAGCCTCCAAGACTACTAATCTGCAATTGCCTCATAGAGCAACAAACCACAGCAGAAGGGTGAGAAATAACAACTAAATCGAGATTGCATAATAATATGCAACACATACAAATTCACATGCATAATTATTCTCACCACAAGCATCACACGCTAATACATATAACATGCCACAAATACATAACATATATCGATTATACTAACATAATCACATATTCTCACATAATACATCCAAAAGTTATCACATATGGAAACACACCACCACACCACGGATATTCACATATAACATACCACAGAGAATTAATATCATCAGTGTAACTCACCACGTCTCCACAAAACCTAGCACATGGCTATACATAAAACATATCATCAACAACCAATGCATTTATCACATATGCACATCCCTTTACCAATTCAAACATAAATCTCAACACACACTCAATCAATTCATGATTTTCCACACATAATCAATCCATTCATGATTTTCCACACATAATCAATCCATTCATGATTTTCCACACATTATCAATCCATTCATGATTTATGCAAATGCAAAGAGACCGACACAACAACTCTATGGAAATGCGGTACCATCCATCCATCATTTCTCATCACTAGTTCACTCAGGAACTATTGGAATCATCGCTTGTTACTTAGGATTACTCATGTAACACCCCGTCGGGAAAACGATGTTCCCCGTCGCTTTAGGTCCTCTTATTTTTTTAAGGCACACGACGTTTATGGATTGATTTAGGTCTTCTTTGTATAAGGAACACGATCCGATCGCTTTAGGTCCTCTTTGTATAAGGCACACGATCGTCTATAATCATCGCTTTAGGTCCTCTTGGTATAAGGCACACGATGTTATAGCGGATTCCCTCTGGAATCATTTCTTCGCTCACACCCACTAGGGCACACGACATCACAAGAATGCATATCATGATGCTTGGCATAAAATGACTCATGACATTCAAATGCACACATATATGCAACCATCTCAATCAACAATAATCATGTTTTGCAATCAAGCCCGCATTTATTTGCCATCAGGCCACAAACCATCATCACAACATTTAAACACATGCATTTACATCATACGACAGCACACAAATCATACTATATCTATCCAAGGCATATCGCATGATAACACATCAAATACACACTGTTAAAACGGTAAAAGTCGACAAAATGACACATTTTCAAATTCTTGACTTAATTAAATCGGCCAACAATCTCGAAATCATTTTAATAAGAAAGAGCATTTCATTAGCTTTCCAACGATATAAAGAACGTTCAAAACGGATAATCAGATCAAAAGTTACGGACTTAACAAGAAAAGTAATCGCGAAAAGACAACATTCTGCACCCTTGCTGGCCATACGCGTATTGCCCTGAGCCATACGCGTATTGCCCTGAGGCATACGCGTATTGCCCAGTCCCATAGGCGTATTGCCTACTTTCCTTCCTTGCCATACGCGTATTGCCCTAACTAATACGCGTATTGCCCTACCCCATACGCGTATTGCCCTGTCTCATACGCGTATGGGCAGCGAAACCCAAAATTTTTCCTGCATCATTTTTGTTACGAATTTCACCCCAAAACCTCTCCAAATCTCATTTAAACACTTCCAAATCACAATATATCAATCCAAACATGTCCCAACATAATCAACAAGTATTCTACGCAGTTTATATCGCGTTTCAACCGCGAAAACATCGATTTTTATCAATTATTCATCAATTTATCAATTAGAGAAAAAGTTGTGAAACAACCAAAACAATTATAACAAACAACACATATACATACACAAGCAAGATATAATTAAAACTTCTCACCCTTACCCGATTAATCGCGCTTGAAACGGAGCTATTTCGATTTTTCCTCTTTTCCTCTTTTTCCCTTCTCTTTCCCTTCTTCTCCTTTTCTTTCTTTTCTTTTCCTTTCCCTTTCTTTTCTCTCTTTTTCTTTCTATTTTTCTATTTAAATGAAAAACATAAAACTTACCTAAGCAAAAGACCAAAATACCCCTACTCTCAAATATCTCGCAAACGCTCCCAAAATGCGATAAAACATCATAACAATGAAAAATAATATATTGCCAAATAAAAATCAAGAATAAAATAATATAAAAATGAAAATAATTAAATCGACTCGATTAAATAAATCTAGCAAAAACTGGGGCGTTACAACTCTCCCCCACTTGGACATTTTCGTCCTCGAAAATATACTGATACGAACACTCGGGATACGACTCTCGCAGCCGACCAACAAACTATCAGGCCTACCAAAGGCACACCACGAATAACACAAACTGACAACCCACCTTGCTAACAACAGCTACCACAACGACACGACAATGACGACAACTACAACGACAAGATGCAAAGCCCATACAATGCACTTGACGACCAACTCACGACTCAAAGAATACCCAAGTTACGAACACACACAGGAATTAGCTACACGCACTCGAACCAACCCGATGGAAATGAGGCAACAACACAAACAAGAACCTAAAGTTCCACGACACAACAACTTTCAACAACCTCTACGTAACCACAATACCAACATCCTTGCCTCACAACAATATTACAACAATGCTACGATTCCCTAATCGAACATATAACCAAAACATCCATCTACATAGTAGCCCATGAATAATATTTAAACCTTTCACTTAACACTTCCATTCTGAAACATCCAATGGTCTCATCATTCCTACATGTTTCCAATGTTCAACCTATGAACTCTTACCAATCCCACACGCAAATACAAAATATGCCACATCACGCTTCCGCTACACACTCTGATTACTCGAAACTATCAAGTCTACCAATCTCCCGTCCAAAGTCTAAGTCTTTCTCATATTTGCCAGAAATCACTGTTCACTTTAATATTCCCAACCTCACACTCTCCTGCGTTACCTCACACACCAGACACAAGTCTCTGAACTGCTCAAATAATTTTAATTCTCTGACCATCAAAACAACCATGTATCAAAACTTTCAACTTAACTCATCAGGCACAACCTTAGCTTTTCCCGAAGGATAATCCAAGCCAAATTCATAACTCGTCACGAATTCTAACCATCCTCGTTGTCTCATACTCTATTCCTTCAGGCCAAACAAATACTCTAAACTCTTGTGATTACCAAACACCGCGAACCTAGAACCATAAAGATAATACCTCCAATTATTCCAACACAATATAACCGCAACCAATTCCAAATCCAGAATAGTATAGACCCTTCTATGAATCCTCAATTGTCGTAAAGCATAAGCCACGACTTAACCATCTTGCATTAACACCCTGACTAAACTCATCAAAGACACCTCGCAATACCTCGCCAACGGTTTGGTAGGATCACACAGAATCAAAATTGAAGTCGTAGATAAATTCTACTTTAACCCTCTCAAACTTTCCTCACAACGAACATCCAAAGCAAACGAATTACCTTTTACAAGTCATCTGTCATAACGAAAATGCTAACTTGGAAAAACCTTTCACAACCTCCGGTAATAACCAACTAAAAGTCCAAAAAGATTCTAATCTTCTCAACCAACTTCGGAGCCTCTCATTATAGAACTACATCTACTTCTGATGGATCCATTAGCCATACTCCCATCTGAAATAACATAGCCAAGAAAACTAACCTTTTTCAACCAAAATTCTCACTTGAATAACTTAGCATAACACTTCGTCTCTTTTCAACACTTGTAATTCAAATCTCAAACACTCTACCTGTTCTTCCTCTAAGTTTATAACAGATCCGAATATCCTCAATC
The DNA here is from genome assembly GCA_022829125.1 of Lathyrus tuberosus. NCBI lineage: Eukaryota > Viridiplantae > Streptophyta > Magnoliopsida > Fabales > Fabaceae > Lathyrus > Lathyrus tuberosus. Next base: position 1,696,553 of record JALAZF010000395.1, read on the forward strand.
AAAACCACTACGAACTTATCCAATTAAATATGGAAGATACGATTCCTCTACCCCACAACATTACAGACGCATTACTAACACCAAATAACATCACTGTACGTTGTAATGTCCAACCAAATTCCAAAAGATATAAATTCTTAAAGCTTTTGTAAAACTTTTCACTGGGCAACTGGTTATTCACATACAAACCTAACCGAGTAAATAACAGCCTATCCCGACGATAACAAACATAACCAGTCACATTAAATCGATCAAAGCCTCCACTCACACAATTCACCACTCTTATCAAACATTCCAAACAATTGCAATTTCACTCAAACTCAGTCAAACCATTCCAGTTATCTATTCCTGAAAGTGGACACTTATTCTCAATCGTTACCTTATTCAACTGTTAATAATCCATACACAATTTCTTCTCTTAATAGTCCAAATTCCATAAATCCCCACATGTAGCAACAACCAACCCAAAAGAACTCTCAAATATTACATCCAGGCCTAAGGGTTTTCTCAAGATTTCCATAGTCTCAATACCATCAAGGAATTTCAAATTGTTTGCGATTCGTCACAATTCAAAACTCAAGCTATCCAGAACACAACCACAAGTTTCCATACTACTCACTGGTTAACACGCAACCTCCTACTATCATCTTTTTCCTTACCAACCATGATGGACCTCTTCAAGTCAACACACTAATGTTTCATCCAAAAACACATCTGAAAACCATGCATCACTGACGGCCTATCACTGTGACTTTCCTGCCAATTTCCAGAATACTATCATCATAAACAAGGCCAACATCTTAGTCCCATCTCCTAAGAGTTTTCTACTTACTTAGCAGATATAAACCTCAACTATTCACCTTCGTCCAATTTAAATCCACTTTCAACTCTCTGAGAAGCAGCCATTAATAACACCCAATCATTCTCTCTCAATGACTTCCCAACTTAACCAACATACTAGAACCTCTAATCCGCCTCATCTTCTGATATAAGAATCTTCATCGACTCAACAAAACAATCTATAACCATTTCCTTAAATTCCAAACAATTCATTGAACACACTATCAAAGCCGGAAAGACACGTCTATTCCATCCAACATAATTCCGTCTACTATCAACAAGAGATTAAGGGTGATCAGTTCCTCAATTTGTCAATAGACAGCCGACAATCATGATGGGACATAAACCGCCTTTGCCAAACTCTAATAGTATTCCTTACATCCTATGCACAAAACTACCTAAGGTACAAATCCTTAGTTGACATAAACCTTACCTCCGCATTCCCTCCGGAATCTGGAACAACACTGTCCAAACAACACTTACAATCTTGCAATCTACAACACACTGAGCCAGTGCCCCACACCTGAAACAACATGGAGAAGTACAAGCTCCTCCCCCACTTAACTCATTCTAACTCCTGAAAACAAGGATTAGAACACCAGAAAGCACTGACAGTGTTTACCACACATATCACGTACTAAGGGACAAACAACAACGACAGTATTCAACTGTCACACCAACTGACTCAACAACTTGGTCGGACGGACCGACCTGCTCTGATACCACTATTGTAACACCCTATTTCCCATCGCGAATAAATAATACATAATTAAATCAGAGTGAATAAAAATTTATTTATCCGACGGAACAAGGATGCCACAATAATAGAAAGAAAACACAATCCTGCTCACAAATTATGATACATAACACAAATGGAATAACCTCAAAGGGAAACTTTTTCCATATAAAAGGAAAGTTCAATTATGGAATAAAGCGGAAAGATCCATAAATGACTTGTTTTACAAAACAAATCGTTTTATAACATCAAAATGTATATACAAAAGTAATACAATATATATTCAGCAAATGTATACATATATATCTACAGCGTTCCCCGACTCCCGTGTTACGTATCAGAGCAGAAAGACCGCCGAAGGACAGAGAACTAATCTTCACAAAAGCCTCCAAGACTACTAATCTGCAATTGCCTCATAGAGCAACAAACCACAGCAGAAGGGTGAGAAATAACAACTAAATCAAGATTGCATAATAATATGCAACACATACAAATTCACATGCATAATTATTCTCACCACAAGCATCACACGCTAATACATATAACATGCCACAAATACATAACATATATCGATTATACTAACATAATCACATATTCTCACATAATGCATCCCAAAGTTATCACATATGGAAACACACCACCACACCACGGATATTCACATATAACATATCATAGAGAATTAATATCATCAATGTAACTTACCACGTCTCCACAAAACCTAGCACATGGCTATACATAAACCATATCATCAACAACCAATGCATTTATCACATATGCACATTCGTTTCCCAATTCAAACATAAATCTCAACACACACTCAATTAATTCATGATTTTCCACACATAATCAATCCATTCATGATTTTCCACACATAATCAATCCATTCATGATTTATGCAAATGCAAAGAGACCGACACAACGACTCTATGCAAATGCGGTATCATCCATCCATCATTTCTCATCACTAGTTCACTCAGGAACTATTGGAATTATCGCTTGTTACTTAGGATTACTCATGTAACACCCCGTCGGGCAAACGATGTTCCCCGTAGCTTTAGGTCCTCTTATTTTTTTAAGGCACACGACGTTTATGGATCACTTTAGGTCCTCTTTGTATAAGACACACGATCCGATCGCTTTAGGTCCTCTTTGTATAAGGCACACGATCGTCTATAATCATCGCTTTAGGTCCTCTTGGTATAAGGCACACGATGTTATAGCGGATTCCCTCTAGAATCGTTTCTTCGCTCACACCCACTAGGGCACACAACATCACAAGAATGCATATCATGATGCTTGGCATACAATGACTCATGACATTCAAATGCACACATATATGCAACCATCTCAATCAACAATAATCATGTTTTGCAATCAAGCCCAAAACAATGCATTTATTTACCATCAGGCCACAAACCATCATCACAACATTTAAACACATGCATTTACATCATACGACAGCACACAAATCATACTATATCTATCCAAGGCATATCGCATGATAACACATCAAATACACACTGTTAAAACGGTAAAAATTGACAAAACGACACATTTTCAAATTCTTGACTTAATTAAATCGGCCAACAATCTCGAAATCATTTTAATAAGAAAGAGCATTTCATTAGCTTTCCAACGATATAAAGAACATTCAAAACGGATAATCAGATCAAAAGTTACGGACTTAACAAGAAAAGTAATCGCGAAAAGACAACATTGTGCACCCTTGCTGGCCATACGCGTATTGCCCTGAGGCATACGCGTATTGCCCAGTCCCATACGTGTATTGCCTACTTTCCTTCCTTGCCATACGCTTATTTCCCTAACCAATACGCATATTGCCCTACCCCATACGCGTATTGCCCTGTCCCATACGCGTATTGCCCTGTCCCATACGCGTATGGGCAGCGAAACCCAGAATTTTTCCTGCATCATTTTTGTTACGAATTTCACCCCAAAACCTCTCCAAATCTCATTTAAACACTTCCAAATCACAATATATCAACCCAAACATGTCCCAACATAATCAACAAGTATTCTACGCAGTTTATATCGAGTTTCAACCGCGAAAACATCGATTTTTATCAATTATTCATCAATTTATCAATTAGAGAAAAAGTTGTGAAACAACCAAAACAATTACAACAAACAACACATATACATACACAAGCAAGATATAATTGAAACTTCTCACCCTTACCCGATTAATCGCGCTTGAAACTGAGCTATTTCGATTTTTCCTCTTTTCCTCTTTTTCCCTTCTCTTTCCCTTCTTCTCCTTTTCTTTCTTTTCTTTTCCTTTCCCTTTCTTTTCTCTCTTTTTCTTTCTATTTTTCTATTTAAATGAAAAACATAAAACTTACCTAAGCAAAAGACCAAAATACCCCTACTCTCAAATATCTCGCAAACGCTCCCAAAATGCGATAAAACATAATAACAATGAAAAATAATATATTGCCAAATAAAAATCAAGAATAAAATAATATAAAAATGAAAATAATTAAATCGACTCGATTAAATAAATCTAGCAAAAACTGGGGCGTTACACGGTCGGCCAATAGTATCCTGCCCACAGGGTTTTTCGTGCCAAGGACCTCCCTCCCAAGTGTTGTGCGTTGATACCGTCGTGAATTTCCTGGAGAACTTCGAGGACCTTGTTCTCCTTAACACATTTTAGAAGCAGAATAGAGAATCCCCGTCGATAGAGCTTCTTGTCGACTAGGATGTATGAGCAGGCCCTTCGCTTGGCCGCATTGGCCTTCTTGCTGTCCTCGGGCAGCTCCCTTGTGGTGAGGTAATTGTATATCGGGGTCATCGAGCAGTTGCTGTCGCCAATGGAGTTAACGTCGAGCGGCCCTGATGACTTTTCAATACTTGGGCGGGGGAGTATTTCTAGTATGACAGATTTATTACCACCTTTCTTTCTTTTGCTAGCTAGTTTTGACAAGACATCTGCTCGTGCGTTCCGTTCGCCGGGGATGTGATGGACTTCCCATGCGTCGAACTTAGTTATCCTTTCCTTCACCAGCGTCAGGTACTCGACCAGGTGATCATTTTTGGCTTGGTACTCTCCTCGTACTTGGGACGCTACGAGCTGGGAATCTGTGAAGATCTTCACTTCCTTGGCGCCCAAGTCTTTAGCCAACCGTATGCCGACGAGGAATGCCTCGTACTTGGCTTTATTCTTCGATGTGGGGAAGGACAGGACTAGAGATACTTCAATTAGGATTCCTTCTTCGTTCTCAAGGATGATACCGGCGCCACTGCCCGTGGAGCTGGACGCTCCGTCGACGAAGATAATCCATTTGTGTGCCCTGCTAAACGGGGATGCAGGGGCGTCATTTCAGCCACGAAATCGGCCAGGACTTGAGTCTTGAGGACCTTCCTACCCTCGTAGTGGATGTCAAATTCTGACAGTTCCATAGAACATTTGAGCATTTTGTCGGCCATGTATGGCCGACTAAGCAGCTGTCTTATGGGTTGGTCTATCCGCACTACTATCGTGTGCGTCAGGAAGTAATGTCTTAATCTCCTCGTCGCATTGATGAGGGTGAGGGTGACCTTCTCGATCTGATGGTATCTGACTTCTGGCCCTTGCAAAGCCCTGCTCGTGAAGTATATGGGGTTTTGCCCGTCGGGTGTTTCACAAATGAGGGCGGCGCTAATGGCTTCGTTGGTGACAGAGAGGTACAGGTACAACGTCTCCCTGCTATTCGATCGTGACAGAACGGGGGGTTCAGATAAGGCTCGCTTGAGGTGGAGCAGAGCCTGCTCGCATTCCTCTATCCATTCGAATGTGGCTTCTTTTCGCAAAAGCTTAAAGAAGGGCAAAGCGTGTTGGGCAGACATGGCCACGAAGCTAGAAAATGAAATGAGCATCCCGTTGAGGGACTGTATGGATTTCTTCTACCTTGGCATGGGAAATTCAGCGAATGCCCAAAATTTGTTGGGGTTGGCCTCTATCCCTCTCTCCGTGAGGTAGAAGCCGAGGAATTTACCTGCCCGTACACCAAAGGTGCATTTTTCTGGGCTAAAACACATTTTGGATTTTCTCGCTTGGTCGAAGACCTTTTGTAAGTGGACAGTGTGATCGGATTCCTCTTGGGACTTCACGATCATGTCGTCCATGTATACTTTGAGCATGTCTCTGATTTATGATCGGAAGACCTTGTTCATCATATGCTGGTACGTGGCCCCAGCGTTTTTCAGACCGAAGGGCATTATGTTGTAGTAATAGTTCCCCGACGAGGTCATGAACACGGTATATTTCTTGTCCTTTTCGGCCATGGGAATTAGGTTGTATCTCGAGTAGGCGTCCATGAAGGACAAGAGTTTGAAACCTGCAGAATTGTCTACCAGCTTATCTATGTTGGGCAGAGGATAAGCATCCTTCGGGCAAGCCCGGTTGAGATCAGTATAATCAATACACATGCGCCACTTTCCATTATGTTTTTTGACTAGTACAATATTGGACAGCCAGGTTGTATACCTGGCCTCCGAGATAAATTTTTCCTCTAAGAGGTCTTTTACAAGTTTTTCGGCAGCCTGTGCCTTTTCATCATATTGCTTGCGCTTACGCTGTGCTATCGCTCGAGCAGCTGGGTCGATGGTGAGTTGATGGCAGGCAGTCTCAGGGTCAAGGTCGGGCATGCCCGCAACTCTCCAGGCAAATAAGTCTGTATTGTCTTTCAGGCATGTCTTCAACTGCTGCTTTACCTCTTCAGGCAGCCATGAGCCTATCTTTACTCTTCTATTCGGGTTGTCTCCAAAGGTGATCACTTCAAATTCCCCATCTGGTATCAGACGCGTAATGGTTGATGCAGGGGAGAAGCCTGTCACTGCTGAAGTGCCTTTATTGTTGTCTTCCTCGCTTTCTTCAGAGATCCGAATGTCAATGTCGATTGAGTGCACTGGGAGAGCTGGCTTTTTGTCGAGTTGGATTTCCTCACTGGGAAGGTCGTCATCCCTTGCCCGTTTGGCGGCCTTAGGTGTTGCGCCAATTGAGCTTTTCCCTCTGATCGCTACTTCGAAACACCTCCTCGCAGCCTCTATATCTCCATGCAAAGTCGCGATGTGGCCCTTGTTCGTGTAATATTTCATCTTGAGATGAACAGTTGAAGGGACCGCTATCAGCTTCACTAGGGTTGGTCTCCCCAGGATACATTGGTACATCGATGGACAGTCGATTACCAGAAGTTGAGTTTTGATCGACTTGGAGGCCTCCTCCTCCCTAAACGTGACTTGGAGCTCCACGTACCCCAAGGCCTGGCAGTAGCTCCATTGAATCCTTGCAGATCTAACCCCGCATACGGTGACAGGTTCTTCTGGTCGAGCTTCAAGGCGCGGGACAAACTGGTGTACATGATGTCCACCAAACTGTCCTGGTCGACCAGGATCCGTTGGACATTAGTGCTGGCCAATCATACCCTGATGAGCAGAGGAATGTGTGAGTTTGGGGAGCCCCCAAGCAGCTCTTCACAGTAGAATGTGATAGGCTGAGAACTCCCCCGGAATTTCTCAAGCGTGGATAGTCGGTCGGGGATGCAGTCAACTAGCTGGTCGAATTTCCTTTTGGCCGACCCTACAGTTGGCTCGTTGTATCCGCCACATGAGATAACCATTGTCGTGGAGAAGGTCTCCAATGTGTTGTGTGAGGTGATCTGGGGAGGGTCTTCGAGGGAGTCAGGGAGGAAGAAGTCTTCTGGCCGCGTGATAGACATAGCAACCTGAGGGGGAGGACTGGACAACGAAGCTTCTGTTTCCTTCTTAGACTCTGAGGTCTCTCGCCGGGAAGCTTCTCCCTTTTTAGTATATTGTTTCAGGTGACCCTCCTTGATGAGGATCTCTATTGCGTCTTTCAGGTGAATGCAATCTTCGGTCACATGGTCGTGACTGCGATGGAAGTGGCAGTATTTGCTCTTGTCCGTGTTTCCCTTTGACGCTGTTGACTTGGGGAAACGGACACCCCCTTGCATGAATTGCGCGTTGATGCATTCGGAGAGAATGCGCTCGTGGGGAGCTGTTGTAGCGTGATTTTTGTGGTTTCGAATTACTATCGCTTTGGAACTATAGTTCAATTCATTTTTTATCCTGTGAAGCTGATTAAGGAAGGGAAATAGATGTCTCCAATTAACCCTGCTTGCATACTGAGGTCAAACATTCAAAACTGTTGGTTTAGAGATGCTATCAAAATAGGGGGGCCTTCTTAGGGTTATTTTCTTAAGAATACAAGTGTCTGGTCTGTGAGGCTTCTGGTAAGGTGTTAGGTCTGATGCTTTGTATGAAGGTACGGGATTTTGGGTTTTTGATTAGTATGCTCGCTAAGATTTTGCAATCTTATGCCTACGTATTCCCGTTTAACGAAACAGGGAAATCAGAGCGATCGTAGTTCCTCTTATTCTATGGGAGGAAAAAGGTTGTTTTGGTGTCTTGTTCAAAGCCCAAGACGTGAAGCTAAAGGGTTTTGTATCTTGTTCAAAGCCCAAGATATGAGACTGAAGGGTCGTTTGTATCTTGTTCAAAGCCCAAGATATGGAGCTAAAGGGTTTTGACTGAGAGAGAATTTGTCATCTCTAAAGAGGAGTTGTTGATGTTTGTATGTTGTGATCAAGGCACAAATTTGATGCTAAAAGGTTGATTGACTCAACCGGGGTTTTCTTTATACAAAGCCTAAGAGGAGGCTAGAAGTTTGACTTTTCCGGGGGAAAATGTTCTTTCTGTCTTGTACAAAGCCCAAGATTGAGGCTAAAAGGGATTGTGACTCCGTTGGGGAGAATGTATCTTGTATAAAGCCCAAGATGGAGGATGAAAGGGTTTGACTCAACTAGAGAGTGCTTTTTTCTGTCCTGTATAAAGCCCAAGACGGAGGCTAAAAAAGGTTGACTCAATAAGAGAGTCTTGAATAGATGATTGACTCAACAAGAGAGTCTGAAGGTTGATTGACTCAAAAAGAGAGTCTTTTATACTCAACAAGAGAGTGATTTGTTGTCTCGTACGAAGCCCGAGATTGAGGCTAAAAGGAGATTGACTCAACAAGAGAGTCTTTTATACTCAACAAGAGAGTGTTTTTATATGTCTTGTACAAAGCCCAAGACGGAGGCTAAAGGGAGATTGACTCAACAAGAGAGTCTGAAAAGGTTAGCTTTGCTAGGGAGAATCATTTGTACAAAACCCTAGAGGAGGTTGACTTATCGCTAAGGATTATTTAGATCCTGAAGCGGGTCCAAGTGTGGGGAACTCTCATGAGAGAGACTGGGTTTCTGCTGGAGATTGATCCAGGGTGATTGGTGTTTTTTCCTATGTTTGAAAGGAACTTGAGAATGTCTTTGAGACTCAAGAGTTTTAGATTGTCCAAGTCTAGATTTTTATCTTTTGTACAATGCCCAAGAGGAGGCACGGGCATTAAGGGATGAGTATCAACCCTAAAATGGCCGGAGTTTTGACGCGGGAGACTGCTCTAGTAAAGGATGACTAAGTTCTGTCTTATACCTTTAAGAGGTCGTCAGGGTCCTTGTATTAAGACCAAGAGAAGGCATGAGAACTTCTAAGAAGCCGAAGGGTCTTTGTACAATGCACAAGAGGAGGCGAGAATGCTTTTAGGAAGCCTGTGAGTCCCCAAACCAAGAGAAGTTCAAGAAATACAATTCACAGAGAAGAGATCATTCCAGGAAAGTTCGAGAATTTGGAAGAAACTCAAGAGATGCCATTCACGGAGAAAAGATCATCTCTGGGAGTTAGAGTTTCTTTGACAATTTTTAAGGGTGACAGTCTGAGAAAAGGTTCACCGAGAATACTGCCTTTCTCTTTGTTCCATATTGTTTAACCCCAAGAGCAGGGAAGACTGTATCTGGAATCCTACGGGGGATCTAGTTTTTTTGTATTTAAGAGTGACCAACAAGGCTTTACCTAGTGCTAGACGTAGTTGTCGGGGAAAACTCTAAATAACTATACTAGTATTACACAGTGGATATGTGACAAGTATATAAAAGGATGTGAAAGAAGACTTACAGTGAAGCAGCCCCACAATACAGTTATATACATATGAAAGCGGTAAATGAAAGCGGATAAACACTTACCCGTTGTAGAGCTTCCATGTTGTTTGGTTAGTTGTTCAACAAAGAAAGTTTTGATGACAACATATATTTTAATTCAAAATCAAAGGAGAAAGTGCTTTGAAAAGCTTGTTGGGGCTTACAGCTCAAGGAGAGGCCCAAGTTTTAACGATGATCGCACCGTTGTTTTAAAAACTGTACAGAGGGACTTATACAATACGTGACACCCAAAAAGTTTTTATGTACAAGGGGATGGGTCTTACACTCTATTAGAGGCCTAATGATTTTGAAAATAAAATAAATGGGGCTTACAACATGAGGGTAGGCCCAGATGATTTTATTTTTGAACTGGCGATTGCGCCGAGATTTTTCTTTTAACGCAGAGGGACTTATACATGTCTGAGGCCCAAAATGGTTTTGATTAAAAGGGGATTGGGTCTTACACTCTATTAGAGGCCCAAAGTTTTTGTTTTTGAAAAGGAATGGGACTTATAGGTCAAGGATAGGCCCAATTGGTTTTGTTAAAAAGGTGACGACCGCGCCGTTGTTTTTGAAAATACAGTGGAACTTATACAATGACTGAGGCCCAAAAAGTGGTGTATTTACAAAGGGGATGGGTCTTACACTCTAATAGAGGCCCAAAGAGTTTGAAAATGAATAAAGATGGGTCTTATAGCTCAAGGAGAAGCCCAAATGATTTTGAAAAGGCGACGATCGCGCTGTACGTTTTGACGGTATCGGGACTTATACAATACACTGAGGCCCAAAATATTTTGGTTTTCAAGAGGGGTTGAGTCTTACACTCTATTAGAGGCCCATGAGTGTTTGAAAATGATTTGTTTAGGGTGATTAAGATCAAAACCCTAAATTAGTTTCAAAATGTATTTTAATTAAATAAAAATTTAATTAAAATGACCAAAATTATCAAACATGTGTGAAAAACAAGTTGTGATCTTGGATTAATGTTTGAAAAATCATGTTTATATCCACAAAATGATTGAAAACCAATTAAATTTGGAAAATCAAGGAGGAAAAAATATTTAAATGTAAAAAACAAATAAAAGATTAATTCTTTGCAAAAATATCAAGTATATGAAATAAATAATATTTTTGGGAATTTTTGGTAAAATAAAATATTTTAACATTTTTGTGAATTATTAAAAAAAGAATCAACTCAAAATCATTAACACTCGGAGAGAAATTAATTTTTGAATCAATTAAATAAAATCACAAAATTCAAATATTTGAATTTTCAAAAAATGCGCTAAGAACATGGCAAGAACACGCGCGTGTTCTGAGTTTGGCCTGATTTGCATTTTCTATCCAATCTCATTGAATACTTGATGAAATCACACAATCAACATATCAATCTGCTCGTTTTCACCTCATGATCATGTCTATGGTCTTTAATTTCATTTATTTTAAGCATGGAATAAGAAATCAAGACAAAACCTCAAGAACCCTAAAATTTGTATGAAGGCTAAGAATTTTGATACACGATTCAAACAAAGCAATTAATTGAGGGGAAACATTCTATGCATGATTATGAACATTTGGCAAAAGTATTGTGCGAGGAAATATGCATAGATTAAGAGATGACCAAGTTTAGGCTTACTTGAAGGTCGTGACAGCAAGAGCAATGTGATTTTTGAGTTGGAGGTGTTACAGATGAGTTGTGATGATCTGAACAGCTTCCCTACACCATATGGAGGGTGTTTGAATGCATGGACTTGATTGGAAATGGTTGGATCACTTCATGGCATCTCAACTGCAACTTGGTTAAAACCTTGAGCAACTGGCTGGTGATTATGAGAAATCAGTGTTCCAGTTGTTGTTTAAGTGTTTGGATCACTTCTATATGATGTTTATGAGGTGTGTGTGTGTGTGTGTGATTGGTTTGGTTGGAATGGCTCTCAAACTCAAAACCCGATAGTGACTTGCTTTGGAAGGCAAATTTGGAAGTGAGAAGGTGATTTTGAGAAAAGCATCTGTTTGATGGCTTTGGTGTACTTAAACTGAGCACAAATGAGCTCTATTTATAGTAGAGCAAGTTTGTTTTGCAAGGAATAGGGAATGACAACTGCAGCAGAGGTTTGGAAAATGTTGATAAATAGGAATCCAAGTCTTCTCTAGCCATTGACTAGAGGTTAGAGCACAGGCTACTGGTTCCCTAGTTCAGAGATCATCCTTGACTCATTCAGTTGGAAATGGCTCAGTTTATGCCACCTTGGTGCATCCATTGAATTCTCCAAAACAAAATTGGAGTCTTGTCCCCTCTTTAGGGTTTTTTTAGGTTTGGCATGCTATTTTTAGTTCCAAAGACTTGGGAGGCTTATGGATCAGTGTTTGTCCCTCCTTGGTCTCCCCCTGAGGTGTTCAGATGGATAAACTTGTTTTTCATTTGCACAAATTGCTCAAATCTAGCAAAGTGAACAAATCTACCTTGCCATGACAGTTTGCAGCAAGGCACATTGCCATTGTCATATCTCATGGCTTAAGTGGACTTTCATGGGGTTCTTGGCCATTTTGGAAAGCTCTCATATGATACAACATATGTGTGATCATATTTTGTCTTGACACTTTTTGGATCCAAGTGAAAAATGCCCTTACATTTTGGAGAAAGTGAAACAGATTTTGACTTAGTGAAAATTTCACTAAGTGTTGGAAAAAGTGACATTTCATGTTTTCAGCCATTTTGATCAAACCATAACTCAAAATCCATGATGAATTGGAATGAGGTGTAGTTGACACTTTTAAAGTATGCCATGAGAGCTACAAATCCATCTTTGGATCAACCCAAATGGTTGCTTGGATCTCAGGTTATGATCCTTGGAAGTTGGTACCCTAGCCACTTTGTTCCATAACTTTGAAAATTTCTAAGTTTTTTATGGTTACCCCTTTTACAAGTTATCCCACTTTTCTTGATTTTTCTTGATGAATGATGATTCCAATCACACAATAACATAATTTTAGGGTTAGGGGACCATAATTGATCAAAAAATCAAAAAGTCAAACTTTGACTTTTGGGCACAGTTGACTTTTTATCAGATGAATTCCAAACTGTGCGATCCTCTATGAAATCAAGTCCTTGACCTAAATCAAACTTGATGGATTAATTTCATAGGTGTTATAGGGTGTATTGAATCATGTCCCAAGGTTTGGGAGCATGTCTTGGTCAGAAGTCAAAGGTACAGTTGACTTTTTCCGCGAAACCCTAACTGTGGTTCTGATGAACTTGAAATTTGTGAATCAAGCTTCTTGGATCAATCCATTGTTGCAAATGGATCAATGTGGTTTACTAGGGACCCTCAAATCATGTCTTGAGGTCTTGGCTCATGTTTTGTCCCAAAAGTCAACTTAGGGGTGAATTAGGTCAAGAAACCCTAATTTCTGATTTTTAGTGAATGCATCCCCTGAGGCTAAATTGACTTGATGATGGGGTCCATGAGGTCCCTTGGAGTATCTTGGGTTATGCTTAGAAGCATTGGATCATGCTCAGATGAAAGTTTCCATCTGGAGGCCCTGGTCGACCAAAACCCTAATTTGGTGACAGTGGTGACCTTAAGGCTTAATCCACTTGGAATGTTGTAGCCTTGTGCTTGATCCTTGATGTGGGAGTCCTCTTGATCCATTGTGGATGTTTGAGAGGTTTAGACAAGTTGAAGATTATGTCATTCCTTGATTAATCCTTTGTCTAAGTGCTCTAAGAGGGCTCAAAACCCTAATTCTTTGATTGTAGTGAATGCTCACCCATCTTTGGAGAGGCTAATGAGTATGAAAGTTCATCCACATTGTGGTAACGATTTGCAGAATGATGGGAAATCTTAGTGGTCAAAATTTGGGGTATGACAGCTGTCAGCAAGGTGTATTCTGTAAAGCGGCCAGCAGGCCCCTTGTGCTCGCAAGGACGGTCGTCTCGTCGTTTCTCCTTGTCACGCCAGGGAGCCTCTGAGTCGTTCTTTTTCGTTGCCCGAGAATTCTCCTGATCTCTTAAATCTCGGGCCTTGTATGCGGCTTCTTTCTCCTTGTACTGTATAAAAGTCTGGACCTTACGGAGAAGTTTGGCCAGGGTGCGGGGTGTCTCGATGCCCATTGCTTTGCGGAACTCGCTCTTCAGCCTCAGTCCCTTCTCGAGGAGGTATTTATTCATATGGTCCGTAGTATGGACCTCTATAGTTTCCTTGTTAAATCTCTCGATGTAGGCACGCGGGGGCTCGTCCCTGCCCTGAATAATGGCTTCCGACTTTGGACGGCGTCTGGAAGCAGTGAAGTGTCGAGCGAATTGGTTTTTCAAATCTTTCCACGAGGTGACTGAACCTCGGGGAAGCCTCTTATACCAGGCCATGGCCCCCTTTCTGAGGGTGATGGGGAATAACCTGCACTTAATGGCTCTGCTCACATTGTGGTAGTGGAGCATGGCTTTAATATTCTCTATATGCTCGCCAGGGTCGGTGGTTCCATCATATAGAGCCAGAGGAGGAGGCTTCTCTAGCCCGTGAGGAATACGGGTGTCCACGATCTCCTGAGACAGGGCCCATGGATGTTGTATCGCTGCTCGTGCTCGATGACCTGCATGGTGAGTGGCTGCGTCCTTGACTTATGCTGCGACGAAGGGAATGTCTGCGCGACGATGTTCGCGATGATTTTCTGAGGGCTTGTTCCTCTTCGGGGCAGGAGAACGTCTAGATCTCCACGGAGGAGTACAGTGTCGTCTCCTGGTGACCTCTTGCTCTGGTTCTTCCGATTTCGATCGTCCCTTGACGGGAGAAATGCTCTTGGATCTGTCTCGCCGATGTTTCTGAGGGGGAGACTGGGGGCGTGGAGATGGACTGCAATGCTTTTGTGAAGGAAGTCGCTCTTGAAGAACGTGCTCGAGCATGTTGATCTTCACGCCCTGTTGGAAGATCAGGTAATTGGACTTGTTGAGAGAGGCAATAAGGGTAGCAGTTTAGGGGTAGGCATTTTGAGGGACATGTATAGGCTCAAAGACGTGACCAAAAGCCTGTGCGCGTGGCTTCACATCGTCGAAAGAAGGAGACGCAGTCTTTCCGTCCCTATAGTCGGTCTCATGGACCGCATCTCCAGGGTTATGGTGGTCGACGTAATCCATGGTAACGGCGACATCAGGTTCTTGATGGGTATCATCGTTTCTGTTGGAGGCCATGATGATCAAGGGAATTTCAGAGAGTAAGCTTTGGTCTTTAAGGTGAAAAGATGAGGGATCTTGGTTCAAAAAGACGGGGAAGTGATGTTTCCCACAGACGGCGCCACTGATCTGGTGTGATTAGACTGGATCACTAGGGACTTTCGTGTAGGGTAGAGATGATGGTTGAAAGAGATGAGGGGTGTACCTGCAAGGTACTCTGATGCCAAAGTAAGTTTTGGCTAGAGAGAAAGCAACTACAAAGTGTTTATGGTATGACTTAGAGTGTTGAATAGTGATAAAACCTGACCTTCTCAAATGAGAGGGTATTTATGGAGAGAGTCCCCCAACGTGGGGTCAAGGTCTCCCATGTGGCCGAAATATCTGGTCGGCCAATGGGTAACTACCAAGTGGAAGATCCAGCGCGTGACCTTTTGACCTGGTCCAACTGTCACCGTGAGATTCGAAGAGACAGTTAGTCGCGTGAACTGTCAAGCGCGTGAGGTGAACGTCTCCAACGGTCATATTGTGCCAAATGGCTATATCGTGCCCAATGGCTAGATTGTGCCCAACGGCTAGATTGGCTGAATCCAGTTATTAAGCCTTGCCAAGAGCTGGACTGGATTGCGCCTTGCCCTACTGTAGGCCAAGCGTCTGCCCAATCCAAAACAGTACCGAAGCGGTCCTTAATCACAACCGTAAAATAATTATTCATCTTCAACAACCCCAAATTCAATCATAATCTGAATAAAAATACCAAAAATATTTAACTCTAGCTATTTACTCGTCACCGTAAAAATTAATCATATCTTTTATTTATTAAATCCTACCAACACAGTGCATTTGGGATAAAACCATAACCATGTATTATTTTAAATTTTAATTTCAATTCTTAAATCTCTAAGCAAAATATGTATTAAATCTTTGACCAATTCTAACTCAAATCTAGTTTAATGTTTGCATGGGAAAAGCCCTTACCTCTAAATGCTCTCCTTAGTGATGTCCTCAAAAAATACTCTCGCAAAAGGCACCGGAAGGAGATGAACAAGTTTGTTTTCCTGATGATAGAGATTAAGAGTAGAACAAGCAGAAATATTTTATCGTAAAATATAGATCTATTTTTGTTCGGTTTGTAGGTGGAGTATATGGGAGTTTACAATGTGGGTATTGATTCAAAAATGGAGGAAATTATGGAATTAAAAAAACAAAAATGATATTTTGACACCCAACATTACACCTACACCCGTCCGTACAATGAACAGTGGTGTCCGTACATGAACAGTGTGTATTTTCGTACAATAAATAGTGTCGTCTGTACAATGAATAGTGTCGTCCGTACAATAAATATTGTTGTCCGTACATGAACAGTGTAGTCCGTACAGTACGGACATACGGTGTAGGTGTAGGAAATGGGTGTCAAGATAGCAAACCTGTTAAAAAAATTGATTTTGTTGACCAACTCACAATCCAATGGCCACGTAAGAATTTTTTTTCCACAACTCTCACCACCACTACTTTTCTTACTATTATTATTTTTATTATTATTATTATTATTATTCACACCAAAAATTCCTTACATTATCTCTCTATTTTAACACTAATATTTTATTAGTATCTTTATTTCACTTTTATAACTAATAGTAATTAATTAATAATTTATAACTAATATTATTAATAGTTTTAATTTATCAAACAACATACTTATACACGTAAAAGAGAGGTGTTACAATACGTACCCCTTTAAAATATTTTCGTCCATGAAACTAGGCTGTCACAAAAAGGTCGAGATAAAACTCTTTCATATGATCCTCTCGTTCCCATGTAGCATCACCTGTCGTCTAATTCCAAGTCACCTTGACCAACATGATTTCCTTGCCCCTCCAATATTTCACACTTCTATCTGCATTACTCATCAGAGGAACTTCGAATGAGAGGTTCTCTTTAAGTTGTACATCGTCAGATGTGATGACATGCGCAGGATCAGCCATGTACTTCCTCAGTTGAGACACATGGAACACATTATGCAGGTTAGCCAAATTCGGGGGTAATGCAATCTGATAGGCTATAGGGCCTACACGCCAAAGGATTTGATATGGTCCAATGAATTTTGGAGTTAGCTTCTTAGACCTCGGTGCTCTTCCTACACCAGTGGTAGGTGTAACTCTCAAAAACACTTTATCACCTTCTTGAAACTCCAAGGCTCTCCTCCGCTGATCCGTATAACTCTTCTGCCTGGTCTGAGCTGCTTTCATTCTTTCCTGGATCATTTTAACCTTCTCAGTTGTCTGTTGTACCAAGTCGGGTCCCATGATCGAGCTTTCGCCATCCTTGTACCATTTGCGTCCATACAAAGTCTCGTATGGCGTCATTCCAATACTTGCATGATAGCTATTGTTATATGTAAATTCCAAGAGTGGTAGCAACTTGTCCCAACTTCCACGATCATCCAAGACACAATCCCTCAACATGTCTTCCATTGTCTGAATGGTCCTCTCGGTCTGGCCATCTGTCTCAGGATGGTATGCAGAACTCAATCTCAAATTTGTGACCAAAGCTTTATGTAACGCTTCCCAGAAGTGAGAAGTAAACTTCGGATCCCTATCTGAAACAATGCTAGACGGTACTCCATGTAGTCTGACAATCTCTTCAATATAAATCTCTGCTAGCTTGGCCATATTATAGTTGGTTCTCACTGGTACTAAGTGAGCTGACTTTGTCAACCTGTCCACAATCACCCATATTGAGTCAAACTTCCGCAAGGTCTTCGTTAATGCCACAACAAAGTCCATGGAGATGTTATCCCACTTCCACTGTGGAACATCCAGAGACTGCATTAATCCGGCTAGCTTTTGATGCTCTACCTTAGCTTTCTGACAAGTTAAGCATGAAGCCACATACTCAGCCACCTGTTTCTTCATACTTGGCCACCAAAATATATGCTTCAAATCTTGACACATCTTTGTCATACCAGGGTGAATACTTAGATTGCTCTTATGAGCTTCTTCTAGGATGGACTTTCGCAACTCTGCATCATCCGGGACACAAACTTGCCCTCGGCATCGTAAAACATCATTCGAGTCTAACTTAAATTTAGGTGCTTTTCTTGCTCAATCAATTTCTTTTTCTTTTGCACTACTTCATCATCCTGCTGAAGTGCCTTGATCTTTCCCATCAACTCATTTTGAACAGTAATTGTACCACAAAGTAACCCACCGGTTGAGGAATCCTCCCTCAAGTTCAAGTCACAAAATTTCTCTAATATCTCTAGTCCTTTCACTGCCATAGCTGAGAGATGAGCTCGCTTCTTGCTCAAAGTATCTGCCACTACATTTTCCTTCCCAGTGTGATAATGTAAGGTGAAATCATAGTCCTTAACAAACTCCATCCACCTTCTCTATCTTGAATTTAACTCTTTGATCAAACAAGTACTTTAAACTCTTATGATCACTGAACACCTCAAAAATACAACCATATAGGTAATGCCTCCATATCTTTAGTGCAAAGACAATACCAGCTAGCTCCAAATCGTGTGTGGGGTAGTTCTTCTCGTGTACCTTCAGTTTTCTTGAAGCATATGCCACGACCTGCTTTTGCTGCATTAGAACACAACCTAACCCTTGATAAGATGCATCACAATAAACTTCATATGGTTCCATTGGTTGTGGAAAAACAAGCACTGGAGAGGTAGTCAACTTTTCTTTCATCATTTGGAAGCTCTTTTCACATTCCTCAGTCCATGCAAATATTTCGTTCTTTCTCGTAAGTTGAGTCAATGGGAATAAAATCTTCGAGAATCCTTCAATGAATCTTTGATAGTATCCAACTAATCATACAAAGCTCCTTATCTCAGTGGCGGTCTTAGGTTGTTCCCAAGCTAACACAACTTCTACTTTGGACAGGTCAATAGCAATACCATTCTTCGAAATCACATGCCTTAGGAATTTAACTTCGTCTAGCCAAAATTCACACTTCCCTAAATTAGCATATAACTGTTTCTCCTTCAATACCTGCAATACTTGACGTAAGTGCTCCTCATGCTCCACATTATTCCTGAAGTATATAAGGATGTCATCAATAAATACTACAACAAATTTGTCCAAGAAAGGATGGAAGATACGATTCATATAGTCCATGAAGATGGCTGGTGAATTAGTCACTCCAAAAGGCATAACTAGATACTCATAATGCCCATATCGAGTTCTAAATGTTGTCTTGGGAATGTCCTCTTCCTTCACCCATATTTGATGGTACCCTGACTTCAAATCAATCTTCGAAAACACTACTGCACCTCCAAATTGGTCCATGAGGTCGTCAATACGCGACAATGGATATCTATTCTTTATAGTGACCTTGTTGAGTTGTCAATAGTCAATGCAAAGCCTAGATTTCCCATCCTTCTTCTTCACAAGATGAACTGGGTCTCCCCAAGGTGAGACGCTTGGTCGTATAAATCCTTTGGATTGGAGGTCCTCTAACTATTTCTTTAGCTCATCTAACTCTGGCGGAGACATTCTGTAGGGAGATATAGATATAGGCCATGTTTCGGGAGTGACATCAATAGAGAACTCAACATCTCGAACTGGTGGTAAACCTGGTACATCTGCTGGAAACACCTCTGAGAAATATCTCACCACTAGAATGACACTAACATCGACTTTTGGGCTCATGCTGATAGAATTTAAAAACACATACTTTTGAACACCTCCATGCAAGGAAAACTTCAATCAATTAGCTTCGAGGAATCGGGTGATGCCTAAGTCTGGGAATATTACTGACTTGTGAGCACAATCTAGCAGAATATAATTATTGGACACCCAGTCCATTCCAAGAATAACTCCAAGGTGCTTAAAAGTAATACAAATTAGATCTACCTTGAACTTCATGTTCAAGACAGTCAGCGGACATTGTAGGCAAGCCTCACTAAGAGTCACAAGTTCGGAGGACGGTATCGTGACCACCAAGTTAAAAGGTAAATGTGTCACAGGAAGCTGTAAGGAATTCACACACTCCCAAGAGATAAAAGAATGAGTAGCTCCAGAATCAAATAATATTGGAAACACTTTGCCATACATTTCACACTCACCCTTGAGCAGCTTTGAATGGTCTTTCTCTCCTTCTCCGCCAATATGGTACACACGTCCCTGAGTCGTCGGACATCCAACCTGTTTGTTATTGCTGTTGCTCATGGGATTATTCTTGCTCCCCTCGGGGCAATTATTAGCAAGGTGGTATAGCTTTTGACAGATGTAGCAATATCTTTTCTTGGTCGGGCAATCAAACGATTTGCGTCCCTCCTCTTGACAGTGAAAACACCGAATATACTAACTCTGATTCTGATTCTTGTTATGCACACTCTGAACTCCTTTTTTATTGACTCGAGGTTGATCTCTACCATTTCCTTGTGGTCGGGGATAAGGCCCTTGTTGTCTGCCCTTGTTTGGTGATTAGTTATTTCCCTGTCAAAATAAACTTAGTAATGCAAAGTTGCAACACTTGAATGAGGATTGAAGTAATGATTATTTAAATACATTTACTTATATTCGTTATTTTACCTGGTGTCTCGCAGAACCCCCTGCAAAATCCCTACTTGGACGACTATGCTTAAGGTATTCTATCTTCTTACACTTCTCCACCAAAGCTTCATATTGTCGGATCTCATACGGAGCAACAACCTCTCTAATTTCATAGCGAAGTCCACTCTCAAACCGTTTACACTTATAATCTTCATCAACTACATTGTTGAAGAAACAGAAGTACTTTGCTAAGGATTCGAACTTCGTAGCATACTCAGCAACACTCATGCTACCCTGTTGCAACCTAAGGAATTGAGCTTCTTTCTATGCTCTGGCACTTCTTGGAAAGTATTTGTCTAGGAACTTCTGCCTGAAATCTCCCCATGTCAATTCATCTCCTTTGTTTTGCATTATGCTTTTAGCTCCTCTCAACCAACTCTCTTCTTCCCCAATTAGCAAAAAGGTGACCTATTCCAACTTGGTCTCCCCAATACAATGAAGAACTTCAAAGATATTCTCAATCTCTTGTAGCCATAGATCAGCCTTGTCAGGGTCACGATCACCCTCAAATCTCGACGAATTGTGGCGTCGGAATTCTGCTAGTCCTCTAGCTGCTTCTAATGCTTCTTCTTTGTTGCCTTTGCTTATCTCTCTGCGCCTGAGTTTGAGCTTGCAAAGCTGTCGCACTAGCCTGTTGAGTGATGACAGCCGCCATATCACGCATTGTCTGCATGATCTCCGTCATATTCGCTTTATTCACAGTATTAGTAGCATAGGGGCTTCCTGGTGCCATTCCTTAACTCCTACAAACTTCTTAAGTTAGAATCATTTAAAATTCAATCAAAACTCCTAGGTTACGTTCTCAAGAGAATTCAGTTTGCATAATATATTGAACTTACTATCAGGGGGTATTTAAACATTCGTAAGAAGTCATTCTACAAGTATTTCTAATATAAAAAAACAATAGAAAACAACAACTCAATGACACAAATTCAATTCACATCTCACACGAGCATATATCAAACAAACGTTATCCCACCCAAAATGTTTGTCCGAGGATTATGGCTCTGATACCATATTATAATACCCCGGATTTTCATCCAAGACATAACTCATAAATTATTAAAATACTTGTCTGAAACAGAATTAATCGGTTTAAAATTTTAATCAATCCAACATCAAACCAATTTTCTAAGCGGAAAATCATCGGCTTCTAATTCAATGAAAAAAAATAATACAAAATAAATAATTTCAAAATGTTGTGCGGTCAATTTATTTCTACATAGTGTTGTTTTAAACCCTTCTTCTCCGCGAACACACATCAAGCAAACATCAATCACTTTGAGGATTCCACGTTCGTACCTAAAATGTTGTTGAAAGGGTCAGTTTCCATTAACCACAATCCATGCCAAAATAAACTAAAGGAGAGTTAAAAATCAGACAAATATAATATACCTATCATGTCCAAAGAGAAATAAATAAAGGAAAATTCAACAAAATTATTACTATCGAATTGTAACCATAACGTCATACACATAAAGAAATCAACTCAAGACTAACAACAACAACATTACAAAGTGTTATATGCAGAAATGTGCATGCTCTTAAACTACATGATCCGGATATAATCAGCCCGCCACTAAGGCACCACACATAATTCATCTCATATCAATGAGAAAAATAATCCACCACTAAGACACCACACAGAAATGCATATGCCTTAACATGCATGCTGAAAATAACATAGAATCACCCGCCACTAAGACAATCACAAAATGCACATGACTTTAAACTCAGATCCCGCCACTTAGGTAGTCACCAACCAAATAAATATTTGTTCCTGTTCACTTAAATTTAAAACTACAGTTTATTTAATTAATTTAATATTTTCAGCTTATATACCACATTAATATAAATGAATTTTCATTTTACTAAATATGAGATATTGTTCATTTGGTGGAGTCACCATTTTAGGCTTGTTTCTTTTCAATTCACACATACACTATATTACCAATACATATAATACCTTAACATAGTGTAACAAAACAAGTGCACTGTCAAAATGACATATTAGTTAATTTGTTAACATTTTGTATCAAAAGCAAACAAAGAATTTCACAGGAAATTTACTTAATATGATACCATACTCTACCAACAGTAGCATAGACTCAAAATTTGATGACAATGGAATCTGGAGTTTTGAAAAGACTTATTTAATAGAACTAAAAATCTCTAATTTTTTTCCTCTCACTGTCCAACTATATCATAAATGTTAATTAAGGACCTTAGATGCATAGTGAAAATAGCATTATAGATTCTACAATTATAATAATCACTCTATGTTAAATAACTACTGTATGCAAAATCAACAACATGGCCAATTTAATCAATTAAACAAAAACTAAAGATTAAGTAGTTTAATTATTGCCATTTGTACCGAAGCAGTCCTTAATCACAACCGTAAAATAATTATTCAACTTCAACAATTTCAAATTCAATCATAATCTGAATAAAAATAAAGCATTTCTTAATACATCAATCAAGTTTCTTAGGCATCACGTGAAATTATTTTTGTGCCCTCTAATTCCGGATGTGCACATCCGGACGCACTAAATTTTTAAAAAACGTTGAAGTGTTTCGGATATGCATATCCGGAAACATTTCTGATGTGCATTTCCGGAAGGATTTCTTATTAATTCGCGCCAGACCTTCTTCCTCCCCCTCATTCTTCACTTTTTCATTTCCAAACTCCCTCAAACTCTCAAACTCTCAAATTTTCAATCACCTCAAATCTCGATTTTTTCCTTTCGAGTTCGGCACAAAGCAACATCTACAACGATCAAGAGACTCCAAATCCTCCATATCTCATTTTAATCGGTAAGTTTTCAAATTTTAGAGTTTCGGAGTAATTTTCGAGTAATTGATTTAGAGTAGATATTTAGGTGTAGAAATGGTTAGGTTGTATGAATAACATAGGTTAGAGACAATGTAGGTCTTTTTTACTGCTTCAAACGGACGATCAGGACATTAAAATGCCCTTTTGCATGTTACAGTGGCCATGGCTGCCATTTTTAAACTTCAAAAAACGTACCGGATGTGCAGATCCGGAAAGATTTTAACGTTTAGTATTCTGAGTGTTTAAGGATGTGCACATCCAGAAGATTATTTTTTTTGTTTGTTTGTTTATTTGTTTTTGTTTAATTATTTTTTTTTTTAAAATCTAATTTATTTATTATGCTTTGCAGATTAGATGGCTGACAGAGACGATTGTATCATACATGGACGAATAGCTCAGCACGCATCTGTCCGACGTGAGCGGTTGCAGTCTACAGCCGAGGCTTCCGGCGCAGAGGGAGTTGGGGTAGACCCTACAGCTGAGGGACATCCTACACCACAGACATCCACATCACATGTTCAGGCCACTTCCACATCACAGGTTCAGGCCACTCCCCCGTCAGCCGCCGATTCTACATCTCGGAGGCGTCGGGCTTCTACTGCTGGTTCATCAGGTTCCCAGCCCCCACGTAGGCATCGTCGGGAGACTCCAGTTCCATCAGCTGCTCCTCCTCGTTCCCCTGTTCCTGTTCCTGTTCCTGAGGGTGATCACCCAGCACATGAGGGTGTTGACGCTGATGACTATTTCGATACGCTGGGTGGTTACCCTGGGGGACCGTCTGATATGTCCCTAGTCGTGTGGTACTCTGAGCATACTGTCAGATATGTCTGGCTAGGACAGGTAACCTTTTGTGGTTTATTTATAGAATTGTATTCGTTGAAAATATGTTCATGTGTAATATTGTTTTATTTGGAAATTTTTAGGAGAAGGATTCACAGAAGTTCTATAACCATGGGGGCAAGGTTATGGACATGCTTGCGGTGCTGCCAGGGGATAAGTGGTTCACGTCTGCACTTGCTACCTCTGGTCTTGGAGGTCTGTCTAGGATTGGGTATCCCCAGATCATGTACGGTATGCTGATGGCCTTTGTTGAGAGATGGCACCCTGAGATATCCTCATTCCATCTACCGTACGGCGAGATCACGATCACACTCGACGATATCTCGTGCCTTTTACATCTACCGATCACGGGTACCCTTCTCTGTCACGGTAGGATGTCGAAGGGGGACGCGATGGAGATGCTGATTGAGGATCTTGGGGCTACCCCAGAGGATGCACTTGCGGAGGTGACGCAGTTGAGAGGCGCACACGTCCGGTTCTCCTTTCTGACACGCAGATTTAGTGCGGCGCTTGCAGAGGTAGGACGGGCAGCAGGTGATCCAGCTGAGATGGCGATCCACAGGCAGCGTGCCCTGAGATGCTACTACTTATTTTTGCTCGGCACGCAGGTGTTTGTGGACACCAGCACCTATTATAGAGATCCACGGGTACAATTGGGGGGCGGCTGCGCTGGCATACACCTATTCTAGTAATGGTTGCCGCTGGGCAGCCAAGACTATGGCAGGCCGCTGTACGCTATACGTGGTAACAATCTAATATTCTAAGTGATTTTTTCATTTCTTTTCTTTCTATATTCATTATAATGTTTAACACCCATGATATGTTTTCCATTTCAGGCGTGGATTTTACAGCACTTTCTCAACATTATTGGTTGGGGGGAGTGTCGCCGAGTACACTGAGGATATGCCACGTGCTGCTGCATTTGTCCTGCTCAGAGGGAACCAGGTGCCGGACCCCTTCAGAGTGTATCTTGATCGGATGGCTGCTGAGGACGTTTTGTATAGCCCCTATGCCAAACACCGTGTGACGCGCCCGTTCGATGAGGTTTGTTTGTTCTCAGGATGGTTGGCATGCAGTTCGACTGTTACTGCTCGATACCTGTCGGAGCGCGTCTTGCGTCAGTACGGTTACACACAGACGATCCCCAGGATGCCTCATGAGTCTGCTGCTCTAAGCTTGACCCGCGGGCAAATAGATGAGCTATATGCAGACTACCAGTCCCACTTGGTACCGGAAGAGGCTCGGGCAACCAGAGCAGAGAGAGACTGGAGCGTTGCTGCCGGGTACATCGTGTGGTTCTACACCGTCTCACACCCATGCATGGTGCCCACTACTGAGGGATCGCCATCCAGACCTGCTCATCAGGAGATATTAGAGGAGTGGCAGTCTCAGCTAGACCATACTCAGATAGAGCAGATAACGCAGCAGGTCATTGAGGTCGGTCACCTCCCTAAGGGCTCTGGTGCCAGACTTGCCGTGGACAGGATTATTGCGATTGCTCGGGGGGAACTTCAGTACCGTAGACATCGATCCAGGATGGCAGGTGGGGGCAGAGGAGCAGGAGAGCCAGGAGAGATCCTTCGCCATACACAATAGTTTTTTGTTTGATGTATTCTATTTATATTAGATGTATGCACTGTATTTTGACAGAGGTTTATTATATATATATATATATATATATATATATATATATATATATATATATATATATATATATATATATATATATATATAATTTTATTTTATATATTGATGTTGTCAAATGTATATTAAGTTGCGACGATATATTAACGTATGCGACCAAGCAACAAAACCGATTTTAAAAAAAAATAAGTTCTGCCGTTTTCCGGATCTGCAGATCAAGAAAGTTTCCGGATGTGCACTTCCGGAATGCATCAGCGTTTTTTAAAAACTTGGTGCGTCCAGATGTGCACATCCGAAATCATGGGGCAAAACAAAAAATTCAGGTGGTGAAAAAACATAAGTGGTGTGCTAAGAAATTCTCTAAAAATACCAACAATATTTAACGCTACCTATTTACTCGTCACCGTAAAAATTAATCATATCTTTTATTTATTAAACCCCACCAACAGAGTGCATTTGGGATAAAACCATAACCATGTATTATTGTAAATTATAATTTCAATTCTTAAATCTCTAAGTAAAATATATATAAAATTTTTTACCAATTCTAACTCAAATCTAATTTAAAATTTGCATGGGAAAAAACCCTTACCTCTAAATGCTTTTTTTAGTGATGATCTCAAAGAATACTCTCACAAAAGACATCCGAAGAAGATGAACAAGTTTTTTTTCTTCTGCTGATAGAGATTAAGAGTGGAACAAGTAGAAATATTTTATCGTAAAATATAGATCTATTTTTGTTCTGTTTGTAGGTAGCGTATATGGGAGTTTACAAATGTGAGTATTAAGTCAAAAGTGAAAGAAATTATGGAATTAAAAAAACTGATTTTGTTGATCAACGCACAACCAAATGGCCACGTAAGAATTCTTTTCCATAATTCTCACCACCACTACTTTTCTTATTATTATTATTATTATTAGTCACACTAAAAATTCTTTACATTATCTCAATTTTAACACTAATATTTTATTAGTATCTTTATTTCACTTTTATAACTAATAGTAATCAATCAATAATTTATAACTAATATTACTAATAGTTTTAATTTATCAAACAACATACTTATACACGTAAAAGAGAGGTGTTACATAAGAAGTTAGGTGATAGAATTAGAGTTTATCTTAACTCATCCATATAAAATCGATTGGTAAAGTGAGGAGTGTCATTCTATATAAATTATTTATGAGTTCTATCTTTAACTAATGTGGAACTTGAGTTTTTTCCAATACACCCCCTTACGCCCAACAATAGTGGACTTAGTGCGTGGATATAAACGGTGGGTGGCCCAAATTATCGATGTCTGGGACTTGGTTTTTCCAATACACCCCTTGCGCCCAGCACTTTTTTTGGGCTTAGTGCGCATATATAAACGGTGGGTGGCCCGAATCGTTAGGCTCGTGATACCATGATAGAATTAGAGTTTGAGTTAACTCATCCCTTCAAAACCGGTTGGTAAGGTGAGAAATGTCACTCTATATAAACCCTTTATGAGTCCTATCTTTAACCAATGTGGAATTTGGATTTTTCCTAATACACCCCCTTACGCTCAGCACTATTAGACTTGATGCGTAGATATAAACGGTAAGCGGTCCGAATTATCGATGTCTGGGACTTGATTTTTTCAATATTAGATATTTTTAATTTATTTGTACGGGTACTCATTCGTCTTTTTTGCCATCTATTTTTATCTTACTTGTTACAACAACAAAAAATTGAGGTCTCTTTATTTGGAACTTTTTTTCTTTTAAGACCGCCACATCAAATTTAAAACATTGTTATTTCATGAGAACCTCAATTTTATAATACTTAATATTTTTCTTATTACTACCTAACTCAAAGTAATTAAAGACAACTAATTACAAATAGTTTAGCGCACAAGAATATAAATTAGTTTATAAAATAAAGAAAGGGATGTGATTCAAAGGGGTTAGAAATGGATATATAATTTAAATACATTGTGGTAATCCTAAGGGATTTTAGATACCAAAACACGTTGCCTCAACGTGTACATAATATGTCAATTATCCATAGGGGAAAAGTGTAAGTTCAAGAAATTTTCAAATTACAATAATAATCTAATATTAAACAAAAATAAACAATGAATATAGGTCTCATATCTTCCTCGTTTATGTATCTGAAAGTTGAACAAAATTTTACCTCTCTATTTAATCGTTATCCTTCTCTTCATCTTTTTGAATTTCCATTGATCTTACGAAATCACATCTGTTCTGGACTGGGTCTAAAGCGGGCCCATCGTCGGGCACGCCCCAATCCAAGTCATCGTCGAGGAGGGTCCAATTAGTCCAGCTCATCTGCATGTTCGGGGAGCTCTCACACGTCTCCCCCACAGACTCCACGTGCCCCCCACGCGGGGACTCGTCATCAGGCAACTACCCACTCTGAAAGAACTGGTCAGTCCACCTTCCAAAGACCACAGGGCAGTTGATCCAGGGCGAAGACCACGTGTTGGTCTTCCCTACGCCACGTAAGCCTGACAGTTACTCATATTGGACCTTGCGATACAACCCAATGCAAAGTAACTGTTGGCCCTACGCTAGGGGCACTTTATAAATACCCTCTTTCACTAGAGGGTCATATATTATATTCTTTACACCTTTTCTCTGTACTTGCGCTGATTACTCCGTCTCTGACTTTAGCATCGGAGTACCTTGCAGGTACACTCCCACCTCTTCATCACTATCGGCGATTAAAGGAGCTCACGACGTATTGCTGGCTACTGATCCATTTCTGATCCGGTAAGATCAGTGGCGCCGTCTGTGGGAACCCTTGCTTCCCCGTTCTTCCTCCCGTGGAAACTCAAGAACCAAAGCAATTTTCAATCTCCGACGATCATGGCCAGCCCATGAATTGACGACAACGCTCCAGACACCGCCTTCACTTTGTTCACCAACGGTGACGGTCACGACCCCAATGTGACCGCTCACGTCGATGAAGGCAACCCCAGGGACGAGCACACCGTCTCCCCCTCCTCAGACGACGCGACCTTCAACGTCTCCTGGCGTTTTGATAGCCCGAGTGTCTACCAGCCAATCACTGTGCTACCTAATGCTGACCCGGGCTCTATTCGCGGCTATCAATCAGACAAATATGATGATCTTCCAACAGAATGAGCGAACAGGGGTGCTCGAGAGGGAGCGACAATCACACTCTCCCCCGCGGAGACATTATCGCCCCGTTTCTCGCAATCCCTCTCCTCTCCCGCGGAGGACACGACACGATGACTCTCGGAGCCCTTCTCCTCGAAAGCCTGGGCGTCACTCGTGATTCGAACGACCTCAGCCCGTGGTCACCTAGAAGCGCGACCGATCCCCTCCCCGGAAGGAGCGACGTTCCCCCTCTCATAAGAAGAATAGAGCTAATGGATACGTCGAGAAGCCAAAGAGCCGACCAAGGAGCCCTCCCCGACGGAGCAGGAACGACCGAGGTGACCTATCCCCGTCGCGATCACCAGTCAGGAGCGACGAGGATGACCAGCGCACACCGCTTTTCAGGGACATCGTGGAGACTCCCTTGCTCGTCGGGATGGAAAACCCCCCGCCCTTGGAGACATACGATGGTATGACCGACCCGGACGACCATATTGAAAGTATCGATGTGATGCTCGACTATCGGAACATCCGGAGAGCCATCAAGTGTAGGCTCTTCCCCACTAACCTGAGGAAGGGTGCTATGGCATGGTACAAGAGCCTCGCACCCGAGTCCATCACATCCTAGAAGGAACTGAAAAGGCAATTTTCTAGGCACTTCACTGCCTCCCGACGCCACCCGAAAACGGAAGCATCCCTGGAAGCCATCATCCAGGGAAAAGACGAATCTCTCTGGGATTACATAGAGAGGTTCAACCGAGAAGCTGTCCAGGTATCCACCTCAGACGACATTAAGAGATTTCTGATCGAGCGAGGACTGTTACCTCGCACCGAGTTTGCCAAGGCTATTGGCATTGAAAGGCCCGACACCTTGGACGGGCTCCTCCACAAGGCCCAAGCATACATCCAGTATGAGGAGATAGAGGTCGCCCACTGCGCCTGCGACTCGCGGAATCAAGAAGGATCCAAGAGCTCCAGGCACGAGGATTCCACCGCTCCCTAATGAGGCAGGGAAAGAAGAAGAAAAGACCGGCCCCGAGACACCCGAGAACCAAGGGGGGCAGTAGGCTGTTTCACTAAGTACACACTACTCACAGCTCCCCGCGAGCGTATCTTGGCCGAGTGCATCAACTCGGAATTCCAGAGAGGAGGTGTCCGCTTCCCAAAATCGACGCCACCTAAACCAAACGTCGAAAAGTCCAAGTACTGTCGGTTCCACAAGAGCCACGTGAAATTCTGGTATCAGATGTGTGATGTTAAGTGTGATGTCACAACAACACAATCTGCTAATATGAACAAGGCTATAACAACAGTAAATCAACACAATGAATTGTTCACCCAGTTCGGTCTAACTACCTACGTCTTGGGGCTACCAAGCCAGGGAGGAAATTCACTATTAGTAGTATTAAATTACAGACTCAACAATCCCAGTTGACATCTACTAATCTTAATCACTACCCAATGACACTTCTACCTAATAGACCACTTAGATATGAGAAACCACTCACTCCCTAAATCACCTCAGTGATACAATTCAAAGATTACACTTTAAACCACACCTTGATCTTGCTTCACAGCTTTGATCAAGAACAGCACACTCTTGCTTAAAAGCTCTAGAGTGAATACACTTACAACCCAAAATAGTAACACCTATTCAACCATGAAAGGTTTACAAAACACACACGAAAACACAAATTTGACTCTCAGTTTTTGCTCTCTTGTCTTCGTTATCTTCAACAAGGGTTGAGGCTGCTTTAAATAGAATTCTGACTTGGGCTTGGACCTCTTCCAAATATCTGATTTGATTTGTTTTTAAAAACAGAATTTAAAACAGATTTGATCTTCAAATCTTTTTAAATCATACAACCCTTAAACATAGCAATAGGATCTGCTCCAAATCTGATTGTAACTGAAAATATCTTCTCCAAGATATTCGCACACAATCTCTCTAAGAGATCTTCTCAAAACAAACTTTCACGCGCAACCCTAAAACATCACAGCCTGATGTTCTGATGTTCAGATAACTGATGTCAAGACATCAAGTTTAACATCAGCATATAACACTTCAACCCTGCAACAACTAATGTTAGAAACCAAATGTTAAGACATCAGACATATGACATCAACATTGTTCAACTTTGTTTTACCAAAATTCTAGCCAATACAAGAACTAACAATCTCCCCATTTGGATAATTTTGGCTAAAACAATCTCTGCCAACATCAGAGGTACCTGCAGCGGAAAACTTCATACTCCTAACATTCCAGCATCAAACACATCCAACATCAGCATAAAGCTAAACTCCCCCTCAAAACAAGAACTAGCATACCAGCTGTTCAATCATGCACACTCCCCCTCAAACCTAGAACCACAACAGACAACTAGGAAACACATAGGCTAAATCTCCCCCTTTTTAGCCATAATTGGACAACTTCTACCCAGTTATACCCTCACACAACAACACTTACAACAGTTAGTCCTACTAGCTCTCCTTGTCAGTCAAAACTCAGCACCACATGACAAGACAAATGATAGAACAAAAACCAGATAAGCATAAAAGTACTTTTTATCCAAGTTACACAACATGCACACAATGTGCAGAAACAACAAAAAAAACTACAAACTACAAAAGCAAGAAACAGTAAAAGCAGCAATTCAATCTTCATCAGTAGAACCAACTGCATCCTCCTCAGTCTCAGACCCCGAATCTTCAGTATGGACATCATCATCATCCTTACTTGCATTGACTTCCTCACCTTCTTTTTTTGCCATTCTTAGAGTCAAAATTAGTCTTTCAAATTTTTGTTTCCTTTCAGTACTAACTCTAATGACTTCATCTAACTCCTTACATGCTTCCTCCAGCTCAGAAATCATTCCAGTCTTGGAAGTTGGCTGGTGCGATGTTGAGGCAGATGTCTTGACAATGTCTGGAACATGCTTCCCTTCAAACAACTTGTAGTGAATTGACAGAGCAGACTCCCTTTTACATACAACATCAGATTGATGTAGAATACCAGGATCCTGAGACAAGATGATCTCACAGATAAGAGAGGGAAAAGTAATAGGTAATTTCACAGCATTTGTAGCAGCATGCTTAATTGTCTGATCAAAAATGTAGGAGCCATAATCAAGCATTTGCTTTGTCCCAATAGCATAAATCATCTTTCCCAATCCAACAGAAATAGTGGTCTTGTGATTAGTAGGGACCCAGTTGGCAGCACCTATCCTGTGCAAAATAGCATATTTAACACTTAACAAACTAGCTGAGAACTTTCCTTTTAAAGGCCAGACCTTCACTTGTCCTGCTGTGATTTCTTGACACACTGCATTATCAGTCACTTCCAACTCTCTATACTCTTTTTCATCTTTTCCTAGGTAAGTGTTAATGATCTCAGGAGAAAAATTAACACACTGACCTCTTACATATACCTTTCTAAAATCCACACTTCTGCTATCATTAATAGCCACAAGGATGTTTACTACAAATTCCTTGACTAACCCATCATAGCATTTGGACAACCCAGAAACAGTCTTCATTAGCCCAGCAAATTTTATCAACCCCATAACTTCCTTAATTTCCAGAGCATCTCTACCAAGCTCCCTTTCCAGGGCTAATCTCCTTTGACACACAAACTTCCACGTGTGAGCACTGCTTGCATAGTGAAAGGATATGTTGTCAACAGGCACTTCAGGAACCTTGTCAGAAATCCTCTTCAAAATTGACCTTCTGACTGGAGTGATGTCTTGAACATCATCATCAACATCAAACTTAGATTCTGATTCTTCCCTCAGCTTCCTCTTTTTGGAAGTCACAGCAACCTTGCTCCAAGTCTTAGTAGGACCAACCACAGTTGACTTCTTCTTTTTGTTCTCGGGTCTCTCCTTAGGTGAAGAATCTGCAGACTTCCCTTTTCTAGACCTTATTCT
Source organism: Lathyrus tuberosus (assembly GCA_022829125.1). Taxonomy (NCBI): domain Eukaryota; kingdom Viridiplantae; phylum Streptophyta; class Magnoliopsida; order Fabales; family Fabaceae; genus Lathyrus; species Lathyrus tuberosus. The sequence continues at coordinate 1,729,250 of JALAZF010000395.1, forward strand.
TTTGGCAATACCAGGGACAACTTTACTAATAACTTCATTATCTGATAGGTCAACCACATCCACCACATCAGCAGTCTTCATTCCTCTGGGACTAGAAACAAAATTCCTAGCAGGTGATGTTCTGACATCAGGTTCAACATCAACCTCATCTTCAACATGAGTATCAATATCTTCAGCTTCAGCTTCTGCATCTTCAATGACAGAAACAGCCAATCTATGAAGATTGGTTTCAGAAGTTTGCACGTCACCCTTTTCTCTAACAGATTGATCAGCAGGCATTTGACTCAGAGGTCTAGATATTCCCTTCACAGAAATCCCTTTCTCAAAAAATTTTGTGACAATCTGATCAACACTTTTGTCCACATCTACCCTTTCTTCAACAGCTTGAGGAAGAGGGGTGGTAGTCTTAGGAGTAGGTTTGTCTCCAAACAAAACACTAGTGACAAGCGCTCTACTTTTGCTATCATCAAATTTCTTACCCGCAGATTGATCATAAGTATTACCTTTTGAAGGCCTCTTAGGTTGATACTTCTCAAGTCTTTTCTTTTCTGAACCTGGAATCATATAGAGAGGCGCTATGTCCAAGGCTTCATCCATTGAAACTTCTTTCGTCGAAACCCTAGATGTTGCATGCGAAGAGCTCTTTGAAGCAGACTTCTTGGAGGGAGATGACCCATGTTGAGACATTGTTCCTTTGAAATAGTTGATGTACAAGGACGTGTTGTGTCTTCTGATCTTTGGAGAGAAGATGAACAGACTTGGAGTGTGGAGATTGATGTAGCGTGTGAGAGTAACAATAGGGAATGATAGCCTAAGGTAAGGGGGCTGCTTTTGTTGATCACTTAAAAGCGAATAAATGTATTTTCCCCACCAAAACAAATTTCCTTTTAAATTTTTGAAATTTAATAAATGCACACCATAAGTCACTAACATCAGATGACTTTTCCACATGCTCAAATTTCTACTTAAGACTTCACAAATTTCAGCACACATATCTTTAGGGAAATTGTCATTACACTTCATATCTGAATGATCAACCTCTATGACCTTAGTTTCTTCAAGATTTCCTCTGAATAGTTGCATAACACTAGGTTGTTTGGTGATCCTTCTAATGTCACATTCAGATGTCATAACATCATCCTTGACATTACATGATGAGCTGGACTCTTGAGGAACCCATAAATAACAGTTATCTATGGATCTAACTCCCCTCATAACGACTTCACTCTTCTCATTAGTCACTAAACATTCATCTTTAGTGTAGCTAACCTTGAATCCTTCATCACATAACTGACCGATGCTAATCAAATTAGCAGTCAATCCTTTGACAAGAAGTACATTTTCAAGATTAGGTCCAGCCTCACAATTCAATTTTCCAATTCCTTTAGCTTCCCCTTTTTCTCCATTACCAAAAGTTACATCATTTGTGGAGTAAGTCCTGATATCCACCAAATGATTCTTGAAACCTGTCATATGCTTTGAGCAACCACTGTCAAAATACCAACCATTCATAGCTGGGGTTCTAACAGATGAGTGAGCTAATAGACAAGTGACAGCAGCTTTAGGAACCCATTGTTTAACAGCCTGAGGCCTGTTCTGCTTCTGTCTAGGTTGAGGAACAGATATGGGATAACCATGCAGTTTAAAGCAAGAAGATTGTATATGGCCAAATCTTCTACAATAGTAACATCTCACTCTTTGAATCTTTTCTCTGAAGTGATTGAAATGTCTGCCACCTTGATGATGATTTCTGTCATACTGCTGAGGCTGCCATCTGTCAAAATATTGATGTTGTCTTCTCCCATAATTAGGCTGTCTTCTGTAATGATGAGTCTGTCTTTTGTAATGATTATGCTGTCTTTTACCATGATGATGCGGCCTTCTTCTGCTATAACAATAAGGCACAACATTATTAGGTCCAAAACCATACATTTTCCCTTGATGTTGAGACATTGGATGGAACATGTTATGTTTGAAACTAGAAGCCTACATACTCGTATGGTATTGAGGAGGCATATACTGCCTAGCTCCAGAAACCTGAGGCTTTCCTTGAGGTTGAGGCAAAAACTTCTTAGGTACAGGATCATAACCCTTTCCATTATTTTGTGGCCCAAGGTGAGGGACAACCTTCTTAATTCCAGACCCATGTCCTTTTTCATGATGATGAGGAATGTTCTGTTTAACCCCAGAAGAACTAGCCTCTGCAGATATCTTCTTCTCACCTTCATATCCTAGACCAGTCTTATCACTTGCCCCTTTTCCAGCTTCAAGTATTTTATCCAGAGTGTCAGTTCTACTATTTAACATTCTGATGGATTTTGACATTTGATCAAGCTGGGATTTTAACAACAAAACTTCATTCTCAAGTTCAGCTTTATCAGTCTCAAGCTATATTATAATTTTCTTCTGCTTCTCCCCTTCTTGACAGACCTCTTCACTTTTCAAACACAGCTCTTGATAAGAAGATGCCAGCTCTTCAAAGGTCAATTCACCATCACTAGATTCTCCATCAGAGGCACATATTCCAGTCAATGCCTTAACATGCTTGGCATTCTCTTCTTCACTTTCACTATCTGTATCAGACCAGGAAATAGATAACCCCTTTTTCTGATTATTGAGATATGTAGGCCATTCTTTCTTGACATGACCATAACCTTCACACTCATAGCATTGAACTCCTTTGTCATGATTGGACTTTTCTTCATCTCTTATTTTCTTCACTTGATTACTAGACCTGTTGTTGTCAGATGTGATGTTCTTAACATTAGGTCTATAGTTTCTGTCCATTCTCTTTAGCACCTTATTAAACTGTCACCCAAGCATCACAACAGCATTTGACAGTTCCTCCTAAGTTTCAAAATTACACTCCTTCTTACCATCTTCAGTATTAGACACCAAAGCTATGCTTTTGGTCTTCTTTTCAGGCTCCTCATTCAACCCCAACTCAAAAGTTTGAAGAGAACCAATCAACTCATCAACTCTCATCTTGCTGATGTCTTGAGCTTCTTCAATAGCAGTCACCTTCATTTTATATTTCTTGGGAAGGGGTCTGAGAATCTTCCTTACCAGCTTCTCTTCATTCATTCTTTCTCCTAAAGCACTAGAAGCATTGGACAGCTCAAGAATATTCATGTGAAAATCATGAATGGTTTCATCCTCCTTCATCTTTAGATTTTCAAACTTAGTAGTCAACAGTTGAAGTCTTGACATCTTAACCTTGGAAGTTCTTTCATGAGTAGTTTTTAAGACATCCCAAGCTTCCTTAGCTACTTCACAAGTGTTTACCAGCCTAAAGATGTTCTTGTAAATACCATTAAAGATGGCATTCAAGGCTTTAGAAATTCCAAGTGCAAGCTCATCTTCTTCCTTGGTCAAATCTTCCTCAGGTTTCAGCTTTGTTGTACCATCCTTTTCAACAATAACAGGTGCTTTCCATTCTTTTAAGACATCCTTCCAAGCCCTGCTGTCTAATGACTTCAAGAAGGTAACCATCCGTGGTTTCCAATAGTCATAATTAGAGCCATCTAGAATAGGGTGTCTATTCACAAATCCACCACTCTCCTTGTCCATTGCACCAGAAAGTATCAGCCCTAGATCTCACCCAGATGCAGAGCAGGATGCCTGCTCTGATACCAATTGAAATTCTGGTATCAGATGTGTGATGTTAAGTGTGATGTCACAACAACACAATCTGCTAATATGAACAAGGCTATAACAACAGTAAATCAACACAATGAATTATTCACCCAGTTCGGTCTAACTACCTACGTCTGGGGGCTACCAAGCCAGGGAGGAAATTCACTATTAGTAGTATTAAATTACAGACTCAACAATCCCAGTTGACATCTACTAATCTTAATCACTACCCAATGACACTTTTACCTAAGAGACCATATGAGAAACCACTCACTCCCTAAATCACCTCAATGATACAATTCAAAGATTACACTTTAAACCACACCTTGATCTTGCTTAACAGCTTTGATCAAGAACAACACGCTCTTGCTTAAAAGCTCTAGAGTGAATACACTTACAACCCAAAATAGTAACACCTATTCAACCATGAAAGGTTTACAAAACACACACGAAAACACAAATTTGACTCTCAGTTTTTGCTCTCTTGTCTTCGTTATCTTCAACAAGGGTTGAGGCTGCTTTAAATAGAATTCTGACTTGGGCTTGGACCTCTTCCAAATATCTGATTTGATTTGTTTTTTAAAAACAGAATTTAAAACAGATTTAATCTTCAAATCTTTTTAAATCATACAGCCCTTAAACATAGCAACATGATCTGCTCCAAATCTGATTGTAACTGAAAATATCTTCTCCAAGATATTCGCACACAATCTCTCTAACAGATCTTCTCAAAACAAACTTTCACGCGCAACCCTAAAACATAACAGCCTGATGTTATGATGTTTAGATAACTGATGTCAAGACATCAAGTTTAACATTAGCATATAACACTTCAACCCTGCAACAACTAATGTTAGGAACCAAATGTTAAGACATCAGACATATGACATCAACATTGTTCAACTTTGTTTTACCAAAATTCCAGCCAATACAAGAACTAACACCACGGGCATGTCACGGAGGATTGCATCCACCTCAAGGATACCGAAATCTTGATCAAAGAGGGGCACCTCAAGCACTACACAAAGAGGAGCGAAGCCCCCTGACAAGAGACCCGGGAGACGAAACGGGTCAAAGAAGAGACCCCGTCCTCCGAGACCGGACTACAAGTCACCCTGTGTGTCACCCGACCAGAGGACTTATACTTCCCCTGCGAGCCCGACACGCCTGTAATCGCCACATCCCATGGGAAAGGTTCCCCGCCGCCATGGCCATATCCGACGGAGGGTTCAACAAAGTCTCGGTGGGGTCGATCAAGCGGAAGTTCGACGAATTGATAGAGGTGAGCTCGGCGCAGAACGCCACCTTTGAAAAGGTCCAGGAAAGGTCGAACCCCATCACCTTCTACCTCAAAGAATTGTCAGGCGGCGCCCTTAACTCCAATATCCCCCTCCTGATCAGAGCACAGATGGCGAACTTCGACGTCCGCCGCATCTTGGTCGACCAAGGGAGCTCAGTGGACATAATGTATGCCCACCTATTCACTACCCTCCATCTTGATGAGAAACATCTGACCCTATATGTTGGCTCAGACCTGCAAGGTTTCAATGGCACCACCACTAGACCGTGGGGCTATGTCGAGTTAATGGTCACATTTGGGAACGACGACACTGCCCGACAAGTTAAGGTCTGCTTCGTGGTAGTGGAGTGCCCATATCTATACCAGTGCATCTTGGGAAGGCCGACCAAGCCGAGGTCACAGTTGTGCCATCTACAGTCTACCCGAAGATGAAGTACCACACGACCAGGGGTCGTGTCGTCACCCTCCACGGGGATATTGAGGCTGCCAGGAGATGTTTTGAGGCTGCGACCAAGGATTTGAACTCGATCAACATCAAGTCCAAGGCCGCGGGCAAGTCAGCCCTAGATGAAGAGTAGAAGCCACTCCCCCGCATCAATGCAGTCGATCTTGACAGCCGCTTCCCCATCAAGCAGGAGCTGAATGAGGTAGCGGATCACACCCCACCAGCTGAAGGCAACAAGCAGCCTCTTCACCCCATGCGCCCTATTCCAGATGGAGACTTCAAGCTCATCACCCTCGGGGACGACCTGGACAAGAGCGTGAAGATTGGCACGGGCCTCCCCGACTTGGCGAGGAAACAGCTAAAGGCCTGCCTCCGGGAGAATGCTGACCTGTTCGCGTGGAGTGCTGCAGGGATGCCCGACCTCGACCCTGATGTGGCCTGCCACCAACTCACAATAGATCCGGCCGCTAGGGTTGTAGTACAACGTAGGCGTAGGCAGTCTCCTGAGAAAGCGGAGGCTACTGAAAAGACTGTAAAAGACCTCTTAGAGGAGAACTTTATTTCGGAAGCCTAGTACACAACCTGGCTATCTAATGTTGTACTTGTTAAAAAGAATAATGGAAAGTGGAGAATGTGCGTTGATTACACCGATCTTAACCGGGCATGCCCAAAAGATGCATACCCATTGCCTAACATCGACAAACTGGTCGATAATTATGTAGGTTTTAAATTGCTGTCGTTCATGGACGCGTACTTGGGATACAATCAAATCCCTATGGCGAAAGCCGACAAGCAGTACACGGCCTTAATGCCTGAGTCGGGCAATTATTACTACAACGTAAAGCCCTTCGGTCTGAAGAACGTCGGCGCGACCTACCAGCGGATGATGAACAAAGTCTTATGCGGTGAGATCAGAGACATGCTCAAGGTCTACATGGACGACGTGATCATAAAATCACAAGAAGAAGTCGTCCACACTGCCTATCTCAAAAGAGTCTTCGACAAGGCGAGGAGATGCAAGATGAGGTTCAACCCGTAGAAATGCACCTTCGGTGTCCGAGCAGGCAATTTCCTCGGTTTCTATCTCACAGAACGAGGAATCGAGGCAAACCCTGACAAGTGCAGGGCATTCTCCGAGTTGCCAATGTCGAACTCGAAGAAATCGATCCAATCGCTAAACGGGATGCTCACCTTGTTGTCCCACTTCGTGGCCAAATCGGCGCAACACGCACTTCCATTTTTCAAACTCCTACACAAAGAAGCCACATTCGAGTGGACCGAGGAGTGCGAACAGGAACTCCTCCACCTAAATCAAGTCCTCTCGCATCCCCCGGTCCTCTCGCGACCAGAAAACAGGGAGACGTTGTACCTGTACCTCGTTGTTACAGCCGAGGCGCTCAACGCGCCTCTTATCAGGGAAACCCATGAAGGACAGAAGTCGATATACTTCACCAGTAAAACCCTCCAAGGCCCAGATCTTAGGTACCAGCAGATCAAAAAGGTTGCTCTGGCCCTTGTCATTGCAGTCAGAAGGCTGCGACAATACTTTTAAGCCCACACGATTGTGGTAAGAACGGACCAGCCTGTGATGTAGCTCCTCGGCCGGCCCGACATGGTGGGTAGGATGCTTAGATGGTCGCTCGAGCTCTCTGAGTTCGACATCTAATACGAGTGTCGGAAGTCCCTGAAGGCTCAAGTACTAGCCGACTTCGTTGCGGAGATGACCACCCCGGAACCTTTGACCGATGGATCCCAAAAGTGGACGATCTACGTTCGACGGGAAGCGGAGCGGGCATCATCCTAGAAAATGAGGAAGGCATCTTGATCGAGGTCTTTCTCACATTATCCTTCCCGACATCAAACAACCAGGCCAAATACGAGGCCTTCCTCACCGGACTACGCCTGGCCGAGGACCTTGGTGCGAAGGAGGTAAAAATATTTACCGACTCCCAGCTCGTGACCTCCCAGGTGCGGGGAGAGTACCAGTCCAAGAACGAAAACCTCATCTAGTACTTGGCCCTAGTAAAAGAGAAGATGAAAAAATTCGTCTCGGTGGAAGTAAGTCACGTTCTGCGAGAACACAATACCCGATCAGACATCCTATCTAAGCTGGGGAGCACGAAGAAAAAGGGCGGGAACAAATTCATCATCCAAGAAGTGCTTCCACGAACAAATATCGACAAGCCCACCTCGATCGCCAATGTGAATGCCATCGGTGACACCCACTGCTGGATGACCCCGATATACGAAGACCTCCGTACACGGAAACTGCTCGACGACCCCAAGGAGGCTAGCGTAGTCAAGCGACGTGCCTACTCCTATGCCATCGTCGAGGACAGGTTATACAAATGGGGTTTCTCCACCCCCTCCTCAAATGCGTCGGAGAGTCTAAGGTCCCCAACATACTCCAGGAGATCCACAAAGGGATCAACACACAGCACCTCGGCAGACGGTCCCTAGACCGTAAAGCATTGCGGGCAGGGTACTACTGGCCCACCATGCAGCAGGACGCCAAAGAGAACGTCAAGAAGTGTGACAAATGCCAGCGACACGGGGACATGCACCTGGCCCCGCCCAACAAGCTCAAAATGCTCTCATCCCCATGGCCATTTTCCTGGTTAGGGATGGACATCCTCGGGCCCTTCGCCATAGGGTCATATCAAAACAAGTATTTGATAGTCGACGTCGACTACTTCACTAAGTCGATAGAGGCCAAAGCCTTAGCCAAAATCATGGCCCACAACATACTTCGTTTTTACAAGAGGAATATACTTGCCCGGTTCGGCATACCCCAAGCAATCGTCACCGACAACGGGACACAGTTCACCGACAAGATCTTCCAGAATTTTGTTACCAAGCTGGGCACGAAGCATCACTTCACGTCGGTCAAGCACCCAAAAATGAACGGGCGGCCCGAAGCCGCAAACAGAGTGATCCTGCGAGGCCTGAAACGAATATTGGGTGACGCCAAGAAAAGGTGGGTCGAGGAGTTGTACAACGTGCTCTGGGCCTACAGAACGGCCCCACACTCGACCACAGAGGATACCGTGTTCCGACTGACCTACGGAACCTAGGCAGTGATTCCAATAGAAATAAGGGAACCCTCGAGGAGGACTGAGTCCCCCCTTGATGAGGAAGCCAAAGACGAGGCCCTAAAGGAGGAGCTCGACCTAGTTGAAGAGATCCGGTCAGGAGCATTCCTCCACGAAGTCTCGCTCAAATAGAAGATAACTTTGCGACATGACAGCAAAGTGCACCCTAGTCTTGCGAAGGAACCAGAAATATTCGCACGAAGACAAGCTCACCGCGAACTGGGAGGGCCCCTATCGTGTCCGCGCGAAAATGGGGACCGGAGCCTACTACCTCAAAAACCGGCACGGGGAGGAACTTGCTTGACCATGGAACGCTGAAAAGCTTAAACAGTGCTACAGTTAAACACTGCTCGCGACCCATTCACATCGCGACCACAGGAGCAAACTAAGGTACAAGCGCGACTCCTAAAACTCGAAACAAGAAGACAAGGGTCCGCTCTTGTGTCTGCAAACAAACTCTTGATCCGACGGGGACACCTTAACCGAGCTCCACAGTTGTCATACCACCTAGGCAGATCGCCCAACTCACGATGGGAAGTTCACGCCTCAGGGCAAAGACCTCGATCGAGGTCTTAGCTTCGTCGAAGGTTAGAATCCGACTCCGACCACTCGACCAGTTCCTTACATGGTCGAGGACCAACAACGTCGAGCAAAGGCCCCAAATACTTAAACAAAAACATGCAAATATAAGATACATATTCGACATACAAGCAGCACACACAAAATATAAAAAACAAAGAAACAATGCATTAAAGCGGACAAAGCCCATTGTTCAAACGTTACAGACCCATGGCTCGCAGGCCGGGCAAAGTTAATTTACAAAATTATGGCATGCAGGCCGAACAAAACAACTAAACAAAGAGTCAAGAAACTTCCTCCTCCTCAATTCGGGATTCTCTATCACCTCGACCAGTTCCATCGTCGGTTCCCTCGGGGATGACCACCCTGCCATTAACCACTTAGTGGAAAGGACCAATCCCCTCGAGGACAAGCTGAGCCCTCGAGTTCATGATCTGGATCTGCCCCAAAGCATTGTTGAATCCCACCTCAAGAGCCTCCAAGCAGTCCTTCTCGAGCTCACGGATCCAGGCGACCAGTGCACCACCGGTTGCGAGGGCCCTCTCCTCCTCCGTCTCGTCCTCGGTAGGCTTGGCGGCAGCCTCTAGCTCGGCAAACTTGGTCAGGAGGCGATCTCGCTCCTCCTTGGTTCCCTTTAGCTCTTCCTGCATCTCATTCATATCATGGAGGGGGCGCACCTGAGCCTCGTAAATCGTCTAAGCCTCTTGCAGATCACTTTCTGCCTTGTTTTTCTCCGCCTCAAGGACGGCGTTCTCATCTCGCAGCTTTTTCAGCTCAAAGGTCGGGCTAGTTATATCATTAAGGACCAAGGCCGTCTCGAAGTTCCTCATCATGGCAGCCATATCTTCAGTCAACGCTTTCCTTCTGGCCGCCCTGTCGACCCCCATGATCGCCTTTGTTTCAGCCTCGACCACAGTCGAGGAATTGGCCCCAGAAAAGAAATCTCGATGGAGGTGGCAGGGGGAAGCACTAACTTCTCCACAGGCGCATTCTCCTCGAGGTCGATAAGTATACGCTCCTCGGTTCGTAGCCTCTTAGAAGGGGTCTCCTGCACGGGAGGAGATTGGCTGCACTAGGGGGAAGAGGAGCCGCTTGTTCCGTCGCCAGGCTTCACCATCTGTTGGACCTGGGCATCTCTACCTTTGGTTTTCTTCGCACCCTTGGTGGCCGCGAGCTTCATGATATGTTCGTGCACGTTCGACATCTGACCTGTGACAGTGAATAGAGAAAATGAGTCAGTACAAAAAAGAGAAAAGGGGCAGACGCCCGAGCAAAGCAAGCGATCACTACCTAAGAACCTCAAGGCTTCCTCGTGGGACTCGTACTTGAGGAAGGCCTTAGTGTTAATAAATCGAGGCTCATGACAAACTTCCCCGTGATCGTCGAGGATGAAACGCCCATCCTTGTTAAAACATTTGGCGAGAGTAAAGCCGGAGACAAAGTCGACCATCTTTTTTTATAACTCCTGGTCGTCAATGTCCAAGTCTCCATGCTTCACGATGTAGCTTTTTGTGCCCTTCTTGAAGTGTTCTTCCTCCTACTCGAGGGGACACTTCGACACTAATGTCTCCTAGCCTTCCTCGTTGACCACAAGGTTGTAAAGGGAGTCGACAGCCGCATGCGAGACAGGCTTGACGATGTAGAACCTATCCTTGATGGTGAGGACAGAATCCAGGTACGCTCGTAACAGTTTCCTCGGCTGCTTCAGGGACACCCAGCTATGTCGACCATTTACAAACGCCCGTTGTAGATGGAAGATGTAGAAGAACAAAGGAAGCGTCGCTCCAATACAACGCCCGCACGAACGCGATTGCGTTGGGGTGAAGCTATGAAGGTGCCAGACGCAACCAGTGGAACACCCCCCTCTGAAAATCACTGAAGGGGAGGCGGATTCCCGCGTCCCGAAGCGCGAACTAATACATCGGGAACCTCATTCCCTGGAATCTCGAGCAGATGCGATGTTTCTCTTTGGGCTTGTAGACCATCCAGTTCGGAGAAGAGCCCATGGTGATATCCTCGACTATCGCGAAGGGGTCTGTGTCTTCCACGGCAAAGCGCGACCCGACAATAAGTGGCTCATGCCTGGATAAATCTTCGGGTGTACGGACTCATTCGGCTTCAGCTTGCTGGATGGATGCATCGTGTTCGGGCTCGTCGTCGATATGAATGACCCCCTTGATCCTTACGGCCATTTTACCTGAAAAGAATAGGAAAATGGTGAATTCGACTTCCGAGATCAAATCCACCCTTCCACCGCAAATCAAGTGAAAGGGTGAAGAGAGGGACGAGGAGCCCTAGACAAATTCTCCCCGACACATAATTGCTAACCCCTCATCGACGGAGAAGACTCATCCACGGAGAAACCCCCGTCGACATGACCCGGCGAACCTCCTCGACATGAAGGCTCCCCGCGCGAGAAGACCCCCATAAACGCGGGGGGACTCTTCGACAGAGACCCCCTCGCAATACTCGTACACTTGCAGGGAGCAAAGCTCCTCGAGACCTTCATCTCAGCTCCCCGTTACCTTCATCATAGGTGCTCGGGGCCTTCATCATGAAATTCATGAAGTTCTCAAATCCTCATGAACTTCCCGGCGACTTGGCCAGAAACTTCATGAGCACGACCGAAAAACTCATAGTTCAGGAAAGTTGCCGGAACATTTATACGCCCCCCTAAAATTCTACGTGCTCCCTAGAAAATCAACGTTAAACTTGGAATACTGGAGATAGGAGACTAAAACTTACTTGATGAAAGAAGAGCTAGACGACGGAGATTGACGGACGACACGGTCTGAAGACTTGGAGAGACTTGGAGAGAACTCTGAGAGGAATGAAGAGGAAGCGTGAAAATGAAGCGAGCTTTTCTCCTATTTATAATCCTAGCACGGGAAGCGACGAAGTACTAGGCACTCAAGTGCCCCTACGCATAGCCGCCCTGGGCATTAACTACGAGTGACATGTGGCGCTGGAAGACACCATGTGTGTCCTCTCAGCTTCCCCTCGTGCCCTCAGACCGGGCGTGCCCGTTCTTTTCCGTCTCCCCCACATCGTCGGCCAAGGCACACAACGGGGACATACCCAGAGGAGAAAGAAGGGCCAGTATAATGTCTGACGGACATACCTCCCCGCGAACTCCTGTCTCGTCGAGACTCTCCTACTCCTAGCCACCCGTATCACCCTCAGCTCGGTGTTTTAGACCCACTGACACCCCTCTGGGCGGGTCCTCAACAATTGGACTGACTCTTAAGTCATTACTCCTTTATTTCGCAGCAACGACTTGGTGGTGTCCTGTTCTGGACTTGGCCTAAAGTTGGTCCATCGTCGGGCACGACCCAACCCAAGTCGTCATCGAGGAAGGTCCAATTAGTCCATCCCATGAGCACGCCCTGGGAGCTCCCTCACGTCTCTCCCACGGACTCCATGTTCCCCTCACGTGGGGACTCGTTATCAGACAACTACCCACTTTGAACGAACTGGTCAGCCTACAATCCGAAGATCACGGGGCAGTTTGTAACACCTTTTTCTACCCCACAATTATCGCAGCGGAATAAACATAAAATCATAGTAAAATCAGAATCACCTCAAAGGGTGCACATTTCTCAATAAATTCAAATCAACAAAATTGCTCCGTAAACAACGGGTTTTCCTCAAAATAACTCAAAATGCCTTCAAAGGGCAGCAGAACCACCATAACCAAAAAATCTCACAAAAGGGTTTATTAAAATAAACAATAGTCATCAAATAATCAATAATATAACAGCAAAAAAAACTCAACATGGTTTGACTCAACGACTCAACCTGATGTTACACTATCAGAGCAAGACCCTCTACATCGACCAAAATGCAAATAACTTCAAAAGTCCTCAAAAGCATCCACAACTAATCCTGATCACCTGCATGTTACCCACGTGGAGGCAACATTCAAACAGGCAGGGTGAGTAATACAATTCATTATAATCAATATAAAATAAGATATGCATAAAAATGGCATCATCATCATATACAACATCATCAGAGTCATCACAATGCAAACATCAAAACACGTCATCAGAAATCGCAACAAATGCCACATAAATGCGATGCACAACAAGACTCATGCATTTGGTACCAATCGTCACAATCGATGGACACTTAGGCCATCACCCTCTAAAGATCCCCGTCAATAGGATCGGTTCCACACAAGAACCGGAGCACGTCATAAACCACTTCACATCCACACAATGGGATGGAAGCCACAAATAGACCGAAGTCTAACATCATCATCATCACTGGACCGAAGTCCTAACATCATCACCAGAATATGCTATGAATGCATGATACACAACATCAATAATCATCATCATCATCAAAATATCATTATGTGCATCATCATTCATTAAAACCTCATGTTAATCATGTCATAATATATTCATCAAAACATTGTAAATCATCATCTCAATATCATCAAGAACATCATGGGAAAATCATCAGAAATATCACAGCTCCAAAACCTCAGAACATCACAGCATCATAAACAAAATTTCGCGAACAGCAGCAGTTCACTGTAGAGTTCGCCGTGCGAACACATTCGCTGAGATGTTCACTTTGCGAGCTCCAGCAAATCCCCTAAATCCCACACAAAACCAGAGAGTTCCTAGTATTCACCAAAAAAATCATCGCGCATTCGCTGCGCTGCTCGCTTTGCGAGCCTGGGCGAATGTTCGCCTTGCGAAGGAATGGTTCGCTTTGCGATTTCTGCAATCGCTGCTACGCACCAGTAGCATCTCAGCCCCAAAAACCTTTATGATTCCAACCTCAATTCACCCCAAAACACTCCCAAAATAGTCCTAAAGCATCAAGGCAATCAAAGGCATAAAACCTACGACTATTAGGTCGGTTAATTCCACTATCCTAACTCAAAATCACCTAAACCTTCACAAACTCTCAAGGTTCCTATAAACCCCATAATTCCTTTCTCATACAAGATCCCACATATCATCAAAGAAGGTTTAGCCTCGAAGGCTTATTTTTACCCGAATCAATTCAACCCTTAATAATCCATCATCGATCCTCAAAAATACCCCTAAATCATCAATAACTCATAAACCCTTCAAAAAAACCCCAAAATACCCAAAATCCACTTTAAACACATCACTTCCTATATTGAAAACAATGAAGGCAATACTCCCCATACCTTAGATTGTCGTTCCGGAGTTTTCTCTACTGATTCTTGGGAAGCATTCACGAATCCTCGCCCTTTTCCTTTTCCTCAGAGCTCTGTACTTTCTCCTTATTTTCACGTTCCAACCAAAAATGAATCATATTCCCTTCCAATTCCTTTTTATATATTAAACCCTTGGGCTTACAAAATGGGCTTTCCCCATAATACCCTCACTAATCCTCCTCAAAAGTCCTTCTTACCCTTAATTCTTCTAATATTATTTAAATTAATAATAACACTAATATATTCATATTATATACTATTATTTAATTAAATAACTGAAACTCCACGAAAACGTCAACGTCAACACAAACCACCAAAATTCACCGAAAATTCACAAATATTATATTTAAATAAATTAAATAAATATTCTAATAAATTTGGGGTGTTACACAGTTGATCCAGGGCGAAGACCACATGCTGGTCTTCCATACGCCACGGAAGCCCTGACAGTTACTCGTATTGGGCCTTGCGATCCAACCCAATGCAAAGTAACCGTTGGCCCTGTGCTGGGGGCACATTATAAATACCCTATTTCACTAGAGGGTCAGGTATTCTATTCTTTACACGTTTTCTCTGTACTTGCGCTGACTACTTTGTCTCTGACTTTAGCATCGGAGTACCTTGCAGGTACACCCCCACCTCTTCATCACCACCGGCGATTAAAGGAGCTCACGATGTGTTACTGGTTACTGATCTATTTTTGATCCCGTAAGATCAACATCTAACATCTAATATATTTTAAAATTAAACTCTTATTTATCATTAGTAGTAGAGAAAAAGAACTTTGTAAATATTAAATCTCAAAACTCAAGCAATTGTATTAATTAAATAAGGAAATTGCTAAAATTTTGGTGTTGCGAGTACTACTCATCAACTACCTATATAAAAAAAATTAAATTAAAATAAATAAAAATGAAGGAAACTAAAATAAAACATGATAAAATATAGAATAAAACAAAATGAAAAAAATATGGTTTGATGGGTTACCTCTCTTTCAGCGCTCGTATAAGATCTTTAGTTGACATATCCTCACCCAAGTTAGGGTAGGTACTTCCTGATTGTCATAACATCATCTTCATTCTCCATCAAATTTGCAAATTCTTGTATTCCTTTATTATTAGGTGTTGGGGAAATGGTAGTTTAAGTCAATATGGTGGAATTGTATTTGGTTTCAAGCTTTTTGTGCTTGAAGTTTATTCCTTTCCTGAACCTTCATTGCTATACTAGCACAATCGTCCTTTTTTTTTCCTTGAGTGGTAAAGACCCACACTATATTTGTAATGTCCTTTTGACATTGTTAGAGATGGTGATTTTTGGAGCACATTAAGTGAATTTTTCTTGCTTTTCTCTTTCTTTTTGCAGCATATCCATGTTATAACATGCCATAGTTTCTTTTCTTAGTCAGAAGCTTCTTCATAATCCTTGCATAAGATGGAAATTTTTGTAATGCTTCTCCGAAGAGGATGGTTACCTATAGCTTATTGAACATCTCTAGGAATTTTTTGAATTGTCATTCCTTCAGATATTTTTCTTTAAAGAAGGATAAGTCCATGTTATACAAAATATATATTCTTCTATTTATTTTTTTCACTTTCACTCTTTTTTTCTTTTCCCCATTCTTTTCAATTTCACTTACTATTTTCTCTTCCTTTCTGACTCTACTATCACTTTAGACCTTAACCTCTTCATATGACTTCTTCCAATAATGCTTAATGTTCACCATTTTGGCAAACTTTCTCAAAATCATATCATGTTTAATTTTTCTTGGTGTTATTAATTGTATTACCTTCGTATTTACCTGTGGATTGAGCGGGTACATGTTTGGATAGTTGACCAGTTTGTTTTTCCAAGTTCATAATGAATGATTAACTATTCTTACTGATAGTCTCTTTATTAAGTTTCATGACTTTGAAATTATCATGTGTCACCTGTATGGATTGGTTAAAGGCGTCTTCCATTTGCAAGGACTTCCTTGATTGTTGATGTTGTGGACTGTGATCTTGGTATTCTTGTCGAGGATCATGTTGATATATTTATTGAGATATTTGTTTAGGTTGATTATAGTATTATTGAGACGGTTTCTATTTACTTTGATATTGTTGTTGAGGTTGTATTTGTTGTTGATTTTGGTACAAAGGTTGATATAGTTGGCCTTGATTTGAACCTTGCCTACGGTTGTTGTTCCACCTGAAATTCAGATGATTTCTTCATGTAGAAATGTATATGCCCAGTAAGGGATTGTTTATTTGATTGTTGCTCAAGTAATTGGCTTCTTCGTTGGAGAATCCTTTGGAGTTACAATGGCCATTTACATGACCATTAACCCATTAATCATACATTAGAGCTTGATGTACATATTTTACTTGGTGTTCTCCCATGCAAGAGTGTGTTAATTGTTTAGTCACGGTATCCAGTTGATTTTGAATTTGTTTATGGATGGCTAATTATGGGCTTTGAGTATCAAATAATGCTCATTTCCCCCTTTTCTTCTAATGCTTTTTTCCACCATTGTACATTAATTATTTTGTACCATATTTTAAATTAGATATTTTACCTCCACTTCAAACTTAGTTCTCATTATTAGCTCTTTGCTTAAAATATTGTACATATGATAAATCATTAATATTTTGTGATGGACATTTGTTTATCTTAAGCTTTTACCTTTGTCATGCACCATGGAGAGATTTAGTCATTCCTCACTTAAAACCACCAAAGTTTGTCATCTTGTCCATATATTTGCTTATCGAATAGAATCGCTCTAGAAACATCTTTTATAGATCAACTCAAGTACTTATTACACCATTTAATAACGTCTCAATCCAATTTTTAGCTTTTCCCATGACTGTTAATCTAAATAAACCGAGCCTTTTTTGGTTTTAAGTTATTTCAATCGGGTTGCAAAATGAACATATTTCTTTGAACTTCGTCAGATGCTCGTAAGGGTCTATTGGAGCACTTCTGTCGAATTGAGCATCTCTTAAAATTGTAAGCACAAAATTTTTAATGTCAAAGAAACAAGATTTTTCTAGTTGGAATCAATAAGCTACCTCTTCTTCATATAGTTGTCTACCAAAATATCCTAGAATACAACTAGGTTGGTTGGCTTTAGGTGATCTTGTTGTTGGGAAAAACAAAGCATAGAGAAAAAATAGGAACACAATAACAACACAAGAGAATAACGTGGAAACTCCAAAACCAGAGAAAAAACCACGACCGTTGTCAATAGACAACCAGAGAATAACACTATGTAAAAATTGTTACAACACATAATATACCCTCAACTAACCCAGACCCCCAGTACACCCACATCCCCCAAAACAAATATTTAACTATATCTCACAACACTCTAATATAAGAGCATAAGAGAACAAAGAAAGTCAAATACAAGCTTAAAGTGCTTTTGACTGGCGCATCTTTGAATGAAGAACTTGAATCCTATATATAGCATTGGACTCCCACTTCCTTCACCAAACTAAGCGATGTGGGACTTCAAATAACTTGTATCATATATATAGCATTGGACTCTCTCTTCATTCACAAAACTAAGTAATGTGGGACTTCTTCAACATGTATATTTTCAACCAACCCCAACAATCTCCACCTTGATTGAAAATAATACATAAGCTTTCATTGTCTTCACTGACAATCATACTCCACCATAAAGAGTATCAACATGTATATTTTCAACCAACCCCAACAATCTCCACCTTGATTGAAAATAATACATAAACTTTCATTGTCTTCATCGACAATCATACTCCACCATAAAGAGTATAGTCACTTGAAGCTACACCTCTCCAAGAATTTTCACATTGTCTTCACCGACAATCATAGTTTTAAAAACTATCATACTCTCTCATGAAAAATATACTTCACTTGAAGATAAACCACTTCAAGAATTTTACATTGTCACCACCGACAATCATATACTTTATCATGAAGAATAAATTTCACTTGAAGCTAAACCACTCCTAGAATTTCACATGTTGAAAACCAGGTTGAAATTTTATGGTGCAACTTCCTTGTTGGCAGGAAGCTCTTTAACCACCGACATAATCTTGCACCTTGTGTAATCTTGATTGTATCAACACATCTTTGACTTGAAATTTCCACAAGCCAAAGTTAATTATTCCATCGAATTTCTCTAATTCAATCTTCACTGCACTTGAAAAACTTGGCATTTCAACCAAAACCTTCCCTGCAGCAAAAGAAAATTTTCCCAACCAACACATAGTATAAAATTTCTTTTTTAATGTGGAAGATCAGCCAAAATTGCAACCACAGAGCATACTAAGAATTTATACCCCACCAAACCAAGGCTCTAGATACCACTTGTTAGGAAAAAACAAAGCATAGAGAAAAAAAGGAACACAATAACAACACAAGAGATTAACGTGGAAACTCCAAAACCGGAGAAAGAACCACGACCTTTGTCAATAGACAACCAGAGAATAACACTATGTAAAAATTATTACAACACATAATATATCCTCAACTAACCCAGACCCCCAGCACACCCACACCCTCAAAAATAAATATTTAACTGCATCTCACAACACTCTAATACAAGAGCATAAGAGAACAAAGAAAGTCAAATACAAACTTAAAGTGCTTTTGACTAGTGATCTTGGAATGAAGAACTTGAATCCTATATATAGCATTGGACTCCCACTTCCTTCACAAAACTAGGCGATGTGGGACTTCAAATAACTTGTATCATATATATAGCCTTGGACTCTCTCTTCATTCACAAAACTAAGAAATGTGGGACGTCTTCAACATGTATATTTTCAACCAACCCCAACATTGTTATGTGTCAATAAATGCTAGTTTTTATATCTAAAATTGACACCTTTAAGCTCTTTTAATTACTTTAATCGGAAAATGACTTATCTATTAAGCAATTCTTGCATTGTTTGTGAACATTAGATAGTTTGATGTATTTGTTAATTTTGTAGTGAAAATATGTCAAAAGGTTGCAGCTCGTTGCGGAAGAAAACTCGAAGAAACGAAAAATGCGCGTGTCTGCAAATATTACAAGCTTCGCCCGGCGAGCATGAAGCGAAGGAAGGTTACTTCAACCAACGAAGCAGCAGCGAGAGGAATTGTGTTTTGGAAATCCTATTCCAGTAGTTAGAGGAGTTGGCTCGCTGGCTAATTCACCCGGCGAATATGGATTCGCCCGGCGAGGAAGAGGCGATATATTTAATTAAATTAAATTTAAGTTCCAGTAGCTCCCAGGTTTGGTTCGCTGGGTGATTCGCCCAACAAAGGATTGTAGCGCCCGGCGAAGAGAGATATTTTTTGATGGACCAGCTGGCACTGTAGCTGTCACGTGGCCTCATTTGTGTACTTCGTCCGGCGGAAGAAGGCACTCGCCCGACAAATTTGCCTGGGCAGAAAGTAGTATTTAGGTATTTTTGAAGATATTTTGTGGGATAACAACTTTTGAAAGAATCATTGTAACCTAGAAACATCTTTGGAGCTTAAAAACTTCATCTTTTATTATTTTTCTTAGAATCCAAAGCTTTTATGCTTCAATCCTTGATCCTTTGAAGATTGATGCAACAAAAGCTTTGTCCATTACTTGTTGATCAAGCTACCATGAATATGTGTAGCTAAACACATCTTGTGTCAAGATTGGTGGTAGGTAATCCTTCATTTTGTATGTATTGATCTTGATTGTAAGTGTGTGAACTTTGTTGATGATATATATAGAAGAAAAACTTTGTTTATATGGTTTATATTTTGTTTTAGTTCATGATTGAGAAATATGTTCTAAAACTTGATCTAAGTTTCAATCCATCAATAATCATGAGGCTAGATATAGTTTTGAAAGTTGATGTTCATAAATATTGATCTTGAATGTTATCATATTGATAGTTGGAGTGAGAGATCATCTAAGGATCAATATGGTAAATCCCACAACAAGTGTTAGAGATAAACTTGTTGAGAGGATATGTGGTTATATTCATCTTTAACAAGTTCACATCCTTTATCGAGTAAATACGTACGAAACGGATTACCGAACCCTAATCTTGGCATGTTTTACCAAATCTTTAAAACCAATTTCTTTACGGTTGGTTACTGATAAGTGCAAAATGTACCTATTTTTGTATATATGTTTTGTTGCACTTATCAATGCTTTGTGGTAAATATCGTGCGAATAAAACCCGATTTGTTTATAAATACGTTTACGATACGATTTAGTGTATATATTGCGTATAGTGTAAATATCATTGAGTTTAATTTATTTTTTCTCAATTGTTGCAGGTATCCAGTCAAGGATGTCTTTCCATTGTTGTATATAGCATTGAATAAGCTTTCCAGCGCTTCGAACCCGGCAAAAAACAGAGTTACGGTTCAAAAGTTACGAATAAAACAGTGCTGGAAAAATGTTGTTCTGTCAAATTCGCCAGGCAAATTTTCAATTCGCCGGGCGAATTTGAGAATTTTGCCAGGCGAGGCTGTGGCAAGGCCCTGGCAAGAGAAAATTTGGAAATTCAAGTAGCTGCTGTCTTGTGCTCGGGTCTTGTTCGCCAGGCGAGTTTTGAGACATCCGCCGAGCGAAAGTAGATATTTTTTGCCAGGCTATTTTATTGCGCAGCAGGTGTGAGAGAAAAAGGGGAATCCGCCAGGCGCATTTGTCTGAACCAGAATTTTGTATTTAATTCATTTTACTTCATTTTTGAGAGGTTATGTTGTTTGGGGGTGATTTTTGTCTCCAAACTTCATCAACCTTCATTCTTTGGTAGATTAGTTTAGAAAACAACTATGGAGCTTGCACACGGATGAACGGGGTGGATTGATCGTCGACCGGCTCTAACGAACCGCGAGATGTTTAGTTCATTTCTCTTTTTCTTTGTGTTTTTCTTTATGGTTGGGTTGTGTATATGTATTTGCTGTAAACTCATGTATATTTGTCGCCCATGGCGTTATATGAAATTTGCTTTACAAATCTTTATTGGTGATTGTCTCTGATTTTTGCTTTATGCGCGGGGTTTGGGTTGCGTTAGACATAACCCTCACGAACTTCGATTAGGGATGGTTATCGGTTAGTTTCTGGACTCTAGAGATAGATTTAGGAGCTAACAATCTTCAATAGGCGTTGAATCTTAATGCCTCCGTGCCTTGAGCTAACGTACGAGAGTATCGGCGAGGGTAACACGGTTGTTTTCTCAACTTTGCGCTAGACATAACCTTTGTTGTGAGGGATGCTGGGTGATATTGAGGAGTATTGTAGGTGGAGTATAATTGGTCGGTAAGTTTAAGTTTGTGAGGACTGATTTATATGCATTGCCGGACGAGTTTTTCCCTCTGAAGAATGATTTCTTTTTGTTTTAATGTTTACTTTTATGTTTTCTTGTTTGAAACTATTTTAATCCAAACTCATAAACGCGAGAGACTGTCGAACGACATTCTTTCCCTTGAACCGATCTCTGTGGACACGACATAAATCCCGGAGGGAATTCTTTCCGAAAATAAATATTTTTGCTGCTTGCCCTATTCTGCAACCAACAATTACTAAATTCTTATGCAAACGATCCGATACGAAACAACCAAACTCTTTGTTACTTTAAAAGTTTAAAATGTTTTCGACTATAGAACGGCGGCAATACACATACAATCCCTGTGGAGACGATAAAACACCCCTGAAATACTTTTCAACAAAATGGAGTCGTTGCCGGGGATTGTTGTTTGATATTGCAAGCATCGCAATAGTTGTTAAGTTTTAAGCTTGTTTAACTTTTTCTTGTGCTTGTTCATTTGTTTGGCTAAGTGTGCAGACTCTGTTTATGCGAGGGAAGTTACCCGCAGACCAACTTCTTTTCGATCCTGAGATTGAAAGAACTGTGCGCAAGTTAAATAGTAAAACAATGCGAAGGAGGCAACTCGCTAAGGAACGACGAGAATGAGGAGAAAGTTCAACTTCGACACCAATATCACAGTTACCGCCAACCATGGTTGCTCCACCACTACCCCCACCACCTGCTTCAACACCTTATGCAAATAGTCCATGGCACACAGCTCAGTTCTCACGCAATGCCCATAATGGTCGGCACTCTGAAATGAAGACGGGTATCCTCGCTCTTCTATACCAGAATCCATTCACAGGTATGGATCACGAGGATCCCTTTACTCACTTGACCAAATTCTAAGAAATTGCGGGAGCAACTAGAGCACCTGAAGCAGAAGAATAGTCTTTGTTTAAGAGTCTGTTTCCGCATTCCCTACTTGGGAAGGCAAAGGAATGGTACCTTGACCAATCAACTACTATTATGACTGACTGGAACATGTTAGAAGAGAAGTTCTTGGAATGATTTTTTCCTCACAATCGTTTCATGGAAGCGAAAACGGCGATTACAGTTTTCGCACAAGGTGGGAATGAGTCTCTCAACGAAGCTTGGGAGAGATTCAAGTCCATGCTTAGAAAACGTAAAGGGCACGAGTTTGATGAGCTGACACAAGTACATATTTTTAGAAATGGTCTTCAAATGGTTCACAAAACATTGTTGGATGCTACCGTGGGCGGATCTTTAATGACTAAAAGCTCCGACGAAGCCATTTCTATCATAGACAAGATAGCACTAAACGACCATCAAGGGAATCATAACCGTGGCCAATCTCAAAAGAAACCAGGAGTACTAGAATTGGGGACAAATTATGCAATTCTCGCTCAGAACAAATTGCTATCTCAATAGGTTGAGTTGTTAATGCAACAAATGTCAAAGCTCCCTCAACAGATTAAAGAGATCCATGAGTTACCGAACAATAACGTACAAATAGCTGTTTGTGAGCTATGTAAAGGCGATCACCCAACCGGCTATTGTCTTCCTTGTCCTCCGGTTGATGAAGAAGAAAATTACACGAATAATCAAAATCAACAACAAGGTTATCAAAGGCAACAACAACCTTATCAAAATCAACAACAAGGTTATCAAAACCAACTAAGAGGAAATTATCAAAATCAACAAGGATACCGACAAAATCCGTATCAATCCGCACAACCTCAAGGTGGGATTTTCAAGCTTGAAGAAACTCTAAACCAATTCATCCAAATGTCCATGGCAAATCAAAAGACAAATGAAGCATCGATCAAAAACCTCGAAAATCAAGTAGGGCAGCTTGCAAAACAAATGGCCGATCAACAATCGGGGCCACCTTTTTCTGCCAATACTCAAAATAACCCAAAGGAGCATTGTAACGCTATTGCTACTAGAAGGGGGAGAGAGTTGGGAGAAGGAGAAAAAATGAGAAAAATGTTGATGTAAGAATTAAGGAGGTTGTGGGAGAGGAAAAAGATAATGATGTTGTAGCTGAGAAGAATGATAAGGAAGAAGTTGAAAATAAATATGAGAAGTTTGTTGAAAAAGATAACCTTGAGAAGGAAAAGATAGAAGAAAAGAAGAGAAGAGTAAAAATGGGAAGGAGATAGTGAATCCAATTCCTATTCAAAACTTATCTTACCCTCATGTGCCCACCAAGAAGGACAATGAAAGGCATTACACTCGTTTCATGGACATATTCAAACAATTGCAAATCAACATCCCGTTTTCCGAAGCGCTTGAACAAATGCCGAAATATGCTAAGTTCATGAAAGATATTCTTACAAAGAAGCGAAGATATCCGGAGTCGGAAACAATTGTCCTTGATGCAAGTTGTAGTGCTATAATACAAAGAACTCTACTAAAGAAAGAAGTCGATCCGGGGCGTGTTACTTTGCCGGTAACCATTGGTGATGTCTATGTTGGCAAAGGCTTAATTGGTTTGGGCTCAAGCATTAACTTAATTCCATTATCTATTGTGAAGAGGCTTGGGAACATTGAAATGAAAGCAATTCGAATGACATTATAATTGGCGGACAAATCTACAACTCATCCTCATGGATCGGCTCAAGATGTATTGGTTAAGGTTGATAAATTTTTCTTTCCGGTTGACATTGTTGTGATTGATATGGAGGAAGATGAGGATGCTCCATTGATTCTTGGACGCCCTTTTATGAAGACCGCTCTAATGATGATTGATGTTGATGACAGCCTTATGAAAGTAAGAGTTCAAATTTAAGAAGTGAGCTTTAATCTTTTTGAAGCAATGAAGCATTCCCATGATAAACATGATAGTTTCTGTATTGATGCAACGAAAGAAGCCATAATGGAAGTCTCAAAGCAAGTTCATATAGTATCTCCCTTGGAAAGAGCTCTTGATGACTCATTTGAAATATTTTCCATTGAAGGAAAAAGGGCACTTGAAGAGTGTTTGAAGGAACTTGAATCTTTAAAAGAGTTACAACCATGGGAAAGTGAAATGGAAGTGTTAAAGAAAGAGGTGAGTGATGATAAGTCTCAACTTGAATTGAAAGTGTTGCCTTCTAATTTGAAGTATGTGTTCCTTGATGACAGTTGTAACAAACCGGTTATCATTAGCAACATTTTAACCGACAAAGAGGAAAACCGTTTGATTCAAATTTTGAAGAAGAATCAACAAGCTATAGGTTGGGTTCTTTCCGATCTAAAGGAAATTAGTCCGGCCTATTGCATGCACAAGATCTTAATGGAAGGGGACTTCAAGGCGGTAGATCAACCACAACGCTGTTTGAATCCGACTATGAAGGAAGTGGTGAGAAAGGAAGTTGTTAAGCTATTGGATGCCAAAATGATTTATCCAATATCCGATAGTCCGTGGGTGAGTCCTGTGCAAATTGTGCCCAAGAAGGGAGGAATGATCGTTATTAGAAATGAGAAAAATGAATTGATTCCGATGAGAACTGTAACGGGTTGGAGAATGTGTATAGATTATTGGAGGCTTAATACCGCTACTAGAAAAGATCATTTTCCACTTCCATTTATGGATAAAATGCTTGAGAGATTGTCGGGTCAAGAATTTTATTGCTTCTTAGATGGGTATTTCGGTTATAACCTAATCTCATTTGATCCGGAAGACCATGAAAAGACGGCGTTCACTTGTCCCTTTGGAATTTTTGCTTACCAGAAGATGCCTTTTGGCTCGTGCAACGCACCGGCAACATTTCAACGGTGTGTACAAGCCATTTTTTCTGACCTCATTGAGAAAACGATGGAAGTGTTCATGGACGACTTCTCCATGTTCGGAGCGTCTTTTGATCTATGTTTAAAAAATTTGGAGACCGTTCTTGAACGGTGTGTGGAAACGAACTTGGTGCTAAATTGGCAGAAGTGCAACTTCATGGTAACGGAGGGGATTGTGCTCGGCCACAAAGTCTCCTATAAAGGCCTTGAAGTGGATCAAGCTAAAATTGAAGTGATCGAGAAGTTGCCGCCTCCAGCCAATGTCAAAGGAATTCGAAGTTTTCTAGGCCATGCAGGCTTTTATAGGCGGTTCATCAAAGACTTCTCCAAAGTTGCAAGACCTTTGAGTAATCTACTCAACAAAGATAAGTCTTTCTCCTTTGATGATGAATATTTAAATGCCTTTCAAATTTTAAAAGAGAAACTCATCACCGCACCCATAATCGTTGCTCCAAATTGGACTTTAAACTTTGAATTGATGTGTGATCCTAGCGATTATGCCGTTGGTGCGGTGCTTGGGCAAAGAAGGACCAAAATTTTTTATGCTATACATTATGTGAGTAAAGTTCTAAATGAGGCACAAGTAAATTATGCCACCATAGAAAAGAATTACTCTCTTTTGTGTATGCCCTCGATAAATTTCGGCCTTATCTGATTGGTTCAAAGGTTGTAGTCTGCATTGACCACTCGGCAATTAAATATATGCTTACCAAGCTGGATTCTAAGCAAAGGCTAATCCGGTGGATCCTTTTGTTACAAGAGTTTGATTTGGAAATCCGTGACAAGAAGGGGTCTAAAAACTTGGTAGAAGATCATTTATCCCGGTTGGTCAATGTAGAAGTAACACACCGAGAAAATGAGGTCCGAGAAGAGTTTTCGGATGAAAAACTTTTTCGAGTACAAGTTAGGCCTTGGTTCACAGATTTTACTAACCACAAAGCAACCGGATTTATACCGGAGGACCTAACTTGGAATCAAAGACGGAAATTCTTATCGGATGCTAACTTTTATGTTTGGGATGAGCCATACTTATTTAAGTTAGGAGGTGATAATTTGTTGAGGAGGTGTGTCACTCTTGACCAAGCCAAAAGTATCCTTTGGCATTGTCACAACTCACCATATGGAGGGCATTACAATGGTTTAAGTACGACAACAAAAGTCCTCCAATCGGGCTTTTATTGGCCAACATTGTTTAAAGATGCAAACCTCCATGCAAAAAGTTGTGACACATGCCAAAGAAGTGGCGGGATTGGAAAAAGAAATGAAATGCCCTTGCAAACAATTTTGGAAGTCGAGGTGTTCGATTGTTGGGTATTGATTTTGTCGGACCATTCCCCCCATCTTTTTCAAACGAGTATATATTGGTTGCGGTTGACTATGTTTCCAAGTGGGTGGAAGCAATTGCGTCACTGAGGGTCGATGGCAAGACGGTGATAAATTTTTTAAAGAAAAACATATTCTCCCGTTTTGGCACCCCTCGTGTGTTAATTAGTGACGGAGGTTCACATTTTTGCAATGCACCGCTCAAAAAGGTCTTAGAGCATTACGGTGTAAAGCACAAGGATGCAACTCCTTACCACCCGCAAACCATTGGTCAGGCCGAAGTGTCAAATAGAGAGGTAAAAAGGATTTTAGAGAAGACAGTGTCAAGTTCGCGAAAATATTGGTCGCAAAAGTTGGATGATACTTTGTGGGCGTATCACACCGCTTACAAAGCTCCAATAGGCTTAACTCATTTTCAAATGGTTTATGGTAAGACATGTCATTTACCCGTTGAATTGGAGCACAAGGCTCTTTGGGCATTGAAACTGTTAAATTGTGATCCGAGTTTGGCCGGTGAAAAAAGGAAGTTCAATTACACGAATTGGAAGGAATGAGAAATAATGCGTACCACTCAAGCAAGCTCTATAAAGAGAAAGTAAAAGGATATCATGACAAGAAGGTTTCTCAGAAAGAATTTCGGGTCGGCCAGATGGTTCTTTTATTCAATTCCCATTTGAAAATGTTTTCAGGAAAATTAAAGTCCAAATGGTTGACCGTTTTTTATCAAGGATGTCAAGCACTATGGTGCCATAGTTATAAAGGACTTACAAAAGAAGGAAAGTTGGACAGTGAATGGCCAACAGCTGAAAATCTATCTCGGAGGAGAAATCGATCGAGAAAATTACGCAGTGTTTCTGGATGATCATTGAGATCATCTTGGACCGTCGAGCTCAAACGACGTTAAACAAAGCGCTTGTTGGGAGGCACCCCAACATTGTAAGTATTTACACTGCTTTTATGTTGAAATATTGTTTGAAAGTATGTTTCAAAATGTAGTGATGTTTTAGAGTTGGCAGCCCTCACCAAAACAGAATTTTTCTGTTTCTGGTGTAGTTCGCTCGACAAAGCTTGTTTTCCTGGCCTTCGCTTCTGCGTGGCTAGGCGAAGCAGGCTGAGGTGGATAGTAAAATTAAAGGGCCCATTGCGTTTTCAGAAAGAAAAAGAGGGGATAAGTAGAAATTCATAAGATTGGTCCCCATTATAAAAGGGTCCGTGGTCCACTTTAGTTCTTTTCCTCATTTGGTATTTTTCTCTCTCACCACAAACAAACCCTAAGTCTCCCTTTTACAACTCTTTGTCCCTGAGGGGGAACACTTCATGTTCCAAACCTTTGTAAGGGGAAAAGAAATTTGCTTTAGCAGTGATGAAATCAACATTTTGTTGTGTAAGCCGTGCACTTTGGGAATTCTGGAAAAAGATGCCTTCACCCTTTTGCTCAAGCAACCTCTTGACCATGAAAAGATTTCAAGTTCAATTTTAATTTCGGGAAAGAGTGTTGAGTTGAACTATAAGGGTGAGCCTATTAGGTACAACAGAGAGGATATGACTTCGGAGGCTCAGGCTATTCTGCTCTTGCTTTCATACAATGTTAGGCCAAGGCTGCATAGG
Organism: Lathyrus tuberosus; assembly: GCA_022829125.1. NCBI lineage: Eukaryota > Viridiplantae > Streptophyta > Magnoliopsida > Fabales > Fabaceae > Lathyrus > Lathyrus tuberosus. The sequence continues at coordinate 1,757,481 of JALAZF010000395.1, forward strand.
TCCTCTGTGCCTCTCGAGACCGGCTTACTCATGTACTGCATTATGGAGAATTTGGAGGTTGACATTGCTCAGGTTATAGCAAATGAAATGAAATTTTTTGTGGAGAACACAAGGAGGCCTGGTGTTCACTATGTTGCACCAATCATCTTTCCATGCCTTATTCAGTCTCTTTGCAACAAAAAGTGGGTCCTTGAACCAAATGTTGTGAATGAAAAGAGGAAAGGGCTCATTGATGATGACTACATAGATAGATATTGTAAAGGGAAGTTGGCTAAGAGTAAGAAAAAGAAAAGAGGGGTTGTTGGCGAAAGTTCTCAGGCTCAAACAAATGAGCCAACTGAGCCCATGGATTTCTCTACTTGGGACCCCCGAATGGGGGCTGCTTTCAATTACTCGTGGGACATGGGCGCTTCAATTCACATGTCTAACGAATTTAACTTTAATTGTATGCAACAGATGTATCAGTACCAGACGAACCCCTTGGAGGTCACTCCGTTTCCTTCAAGGGAGGACTTCAACGCTTATGCAAATTGGCCTGAGGACAGGTGCCCATTCTTTTCGGAGGGGGCGGGTACAGTTGGAGCTGCTGGTGTTGATGATGTTGCTGGAAATGCTGTTGGTGACGACGCCGAGATGATTTTGATGAGTTTGGAGGATAGGCTTTAAAGTGAAGGAATTTTTATTGCTTTTGTCATTTAATTTCAGTTTTTAATTCCTATTTTGAAGAAGTGGTTTAGTTTGTTCTTCGCTTAGGCGAGAATTTTGATGAATTTTCATGTATGCCGGAAAGGCAAGACACATTTTGGGTGTGAAAACACCAATTTAGTAATGATAATTCTGTTTTGAGTATTTATTTGGCTTGTACAAAGTTTTTGTTTTAAGTTTGCCTTTGATGTGTGGGAAGTAAATTTTTGGCACAAGAAGTTTGAAAAAAATGAAAAGGAGACCTTATTGCCTTTATGCATGTGGTGATGATAAGCTTTTTGGCATGGGCACAATCAAGGTGTGAAATTGACTTTGTAGAATCATAATGTGAATGTGAATTTTATACTTTTTGAAAAATTGGTCAATGCAATGTTTTGTAAACTCATGGTCATTTTGAATCAATTAGGACATTACTACAAATGTGAGTTGCCTCCATTGTTCACAAATTCTAGAGGGATTCGAGTAGTCGTTGTTTACTCGAATAGTTTATGTTTAATCTTGCTTGTTTATTTTGAATGTGTGGAAACATTGAAATGATCAAGGCATTGTTTGAGCACTTTGAGTATAACCACCATTCCAAAAACACTTCAAGTAAATCTGTAAGTGTGCGCGTATTTGAAACCTCTTTTGAACCTAAAAGAAATTTTTATGAATCATGAACCCGAATTTTAACCCGTTTTGAAGAGCATTTAAGCTAAGTATATGCCAATGTTGAAGTTGGGGATAATGGTTTATTTTGAAAAGAGAAAAAGGATTTAGTGATACAATGCATTCTAAGACAAAGAGATCGGAGAAAAAAAAAAGAAGAAAGAAAAAGAGCAAAAAGCACAAAAAGAAAAGAAAATCAAAAGAAGATAATGCATTGTGAAAGAAAGAAATAAGGAGTGAACAAGAATGAAAAATTTGAAAAAAAATGCTCTTCATAGTTTTTACCCTTTCTTGATTCAATGGTCGTGTACATATGTCCCTTGTTTTTTAACCCCGGCCAAGTTACAACCGATAAAAGTCCTTTTGTGATCTTTGTTTCCATAAGTTTTCATGAATTGTAAGATGATTGCATAAATTGTTTTGGATGTGGCATGATTACTTATGAGTGTGTTTTGTCCCGTGTAAATAATATTGTGCATAATGCGTTGGTGATTCAATTCGAGCTTGAGGGTACTTGATGTTGCATTGTATAATTTTGTGATTAGGATTTGAATCATATTCATGTTTTGATCCTATGAGTGCTCAGAAGTAGCTTGTGCGTGCAAATTGTCGAGTTTGAATCATGCGTGCTATCAGTTGGTTGGGTGTGTGAAAGCTTTTCTTGTGATTTTTGTAAAAAAATTTCCTTTGATTGAGGGCAAACAAAGATGCAAGTTGGGGAGAGTTTTTTAGGCGTCAAAAAATGCTAGTTTTTATATCTAAAATTGACACCTTTAAACTTTTTTATTGCTTTAATCGAAAAATGACTTATCTATTAAGATATTCTTGCATTGTTTGTGAACATTAGATAATTTGATGTATTTGTTAATTTTGTAGTGAAAATATGTCAAAAGGTTGCAGCTCATTGCGGAAGAAAACTCGAAGAAACGAGAAATGCGCGTGTCTGCAAATATTACAAGCTTCGCCCGGCGAGCATGAAGCAAAGGAAGGTTGCTTCGCCCGGCGAAGCAGCAGCGAGAGGAATTGTGTTTTGGAAATCCAATTCTAGTAGCTAGAGGAGTTGGCTTGCTAGCTAATTCGCCCGGCGAGGAAGAGGCGAGAGATTTAATTAAATTCAATTCAAGTTCCAGTAGCTCCCAGGTTTGGTTTGCTGGGTGATTCGCCCAGCAAATTTGGATTCGCCCAACGAAGGATTGTAGCGCCCGACGAAGAGAGATATTTTCTGATGGGCCAGCTGTCACTGTATCTGTCACGTGGCCTCATTTGAGTACTTCGCCCGGCGGAAGAAGGCACTCGCCCGACGAATTTGCCAGGGCAGAAAGTAGTATTTAGGTAGTTTTGAAGATATTTTGTGGGATAACAACTTTTAAAAGAATCATTGTAACCTAGAAACATCTTTGGAGCTTAAAAACTTCATCTTTTATTATTTTTTTTAGAATTCAAAGCTTTTATGCTTCAATCCTTGATCTTTTGAAGATTGATGCAACAAAAGCTTTGTCCATTACTTGTTGATCAAGCTACCATGAATATGTGTAGCAAAACACATCTTGTGTCAAGATTGGTGGTAGGTAATCCTTCATTTTGTATGTATTAATCTTGATTGTAAGTGTGTGAACTTTGTTGATGATAAATATAGAAGAAAAACTTTGTTTATATGGTTTATATTTTGTTTTAGTTCATGATTAAGAAATATGTTCTAAAACTTGATCTAAGTTTCAATCCATCAATAATCATGAGGCTAGAGATAGTTTTGAAAGTTGATGTTCATAAATATTGATCTTGAATGTTATCATATTTATAGTTGGAGTGAGAGATCATCTAAGGATCAATATGGTAAATTCCACAACAAGTGTTAGATATAAACTTGTTGAGAGGATATGTGGTTATATTCATCGTTAACAAGTTCACATCCTTTATCGAGTAAATACGTACGAAACGGATTACCGAACCCTAATTTTGGCATGTTTTATCAAATCTTTAAAACCAATTTCTTTACCGTTGATTACTAAATTCTTATGCAAACGATCTGATACGAAACAACCAAACTCTTTGTTACTTTAAAAGTTTAAAACGTTTTCGACTATAGAACGCCAGCAATACACATACAATCCTTGTGGAGACGATAAAACACCTCCGAAATACTTTTCAACAAACACTTGCTGGAGTTGTTTTACATGAGCTACTATGACTAGAACCATGTTCTAACATATTTGATCATCCCACTTATTCTTTAGCTAAACAAATGGTTTTTTTGAATTGCGTTAGAGATTCTTTGTAGTTATGGATCAAATTGTGAATTCTCCTCACCTACTCTACATATAAATTAAACAAGTAAATACCCTTAATATATCAAGTAAAGTAAAAGTAAAAACTATAAAATAATATAAAATAAAATAAAAAATCTATGGTAACAAATCCATTATTTTGTTCAAAAATGCAAGTGTAGTAATTTTGTGCCAACAAAAATTCACAAGTGATACGTGAAAATTATTAATCCAACGAGATTGAAATTATTTTATCAAGATTACAAGAATTATAGTTGCTATTAGGTAACAAATGATATCATTGTAAAAAGGGGTACGCGTAGCACAATTCAATGGGTTGGCAATTAATGTAAAAAGTGGAAGAAAAAAAACTAATTAAGTGTTAAAAATTCTGATAAGGAAATTAATTAAGCCCCACTTTGAATCTCTTTCTCTTTTCATGTGGTTAATCATTGCTTGAATCTCTTTCTCTTTCTCTTTCTCTTTGTGAGAGACACACCACTTGTCCACCTAAGGTGCCTAGTCCTACACTATCTATCAATGCTCCCTAGTGAACTCCCCCAACAAATGGTATCATGAGCCTTTGGTTCGAGAAAGGGACCGGGGTGTATCGAAATGTCCAGGAAGTGGTGTTTCGTTGAAATCTAAACGCCCAAGGAAGAGGTGTATTCGAAATACCTAATAAGAGGTGGCTTGAAAAAGGTGTTGTTCTGGACTGGGCCAGCGCCTGCCCTACTGTCGGGCAGGCCCAAGCCCAATGACCAGCGAAGGCCCAACGAGGCCCAAAGTTGCCTCCGTGTCGGGCACGTACCAATCCCTTTAGACGTCGGACACGCGAGGTAAAGACTGTCGAACAGAGGCATATAGCCCGTGGACGCACCTCTCCTCGACACCCACGTGCTCCTCCCCGCGAGGACACGTTCTCTTGTAACTTCCCACTCCCGAAGGAATCGGTCTGCCCTACTTCCGAAGATTCAGGGACCGTTACACCAGGGCGAATACCATGTGCTGGTCTTCACTACGCCACGTAAGCCCTGACAATTACTTGGATTGGGCCTTGCCATCCAAGTAATTGCCAGGGCTTACGTTGGCCCCGCGCTGGGGGCTCTCTATAAATACCCTCTCACTTGAGAGGGTCAGGTTACATTGAATTCTAAACTCACACCTGTTTTTCTGTACTTGCTTACTCCATTTTTCTTACTTGAGTGTCGGAGTACCTTGCAGGTACACCCCCTCCCTGCCGTATCATCATCACCGGAGCTGAAGTCCATACGACATTGCTGGCCACTGCATAACTGTCTGATCCAGGTACAATCAGTGGCGCCGTCTGTGGGAAAACATTGCTTCCCCGTTTTTCCTTCAACGATAAACCAAAGCAATCTCTTCGTTCATCACCAGCATGGCCAACAACCCGTCTGCGAATAAAGCTCTGGACACCGTCCTTGCGCAACTCGAGAACGGAAACCGCCGTGAAGACGCTGCTGCCCTCAACATCGAAGAAGGCGATGTAAGAGATGGGCAGACCGCCTTCCCAGACTCCCAAGACACGGCTTACGACGCCGCCCAGCAGGACGACCAACAAGCCGCCTTTCAGCCAGTTGCTCCTCCGCCCAACGCAGATTCGAGCACCGTGGCCCTATTCGCCTTAGTCAACCAGACCAACCAGCTGATCATGCACCAGAATATCAGAATTGAAGCACTCGAGCGAGGGCGAACACGGCGATCTTCCCCGCGAAGACATCGTCGTCCACCTTCGCCTCGTCGTTCTCCTTCCCCGCGAAGGACTCCTCCAAAAGAATCTCGGACCCCCTCGCCGGTGCGCGAGGGCCGCCGGCCGCGTCTCGAGCGCCCCTAACCAGAAGCCTCCCAGAAGCGCCATCGTTCCCCCCCTCAGAAGGAACCCAGGCGCTCCTCGACTACCAAGAGGAGCAAGACCACCGAGGAGAGACTGAGGAACCACTCTAGGAATTCCCCTCCACGACAAGGACCTGGTCGACACCACCGATCCCCATCAAGGTCCCCAGATGGAAGCGACGACGAAGACCAGAGGACCCCCTATCACGGGAGATCATGGACGCCCCAATTTATGCGGGCATGGAGAAACCCCCACCACTGGGGACCTACGACGGCCTGGCCGACCCAGACGATCACGTCGAAAGTTTTGAAGCCATACTCAACTTCAGAAATGTCAGGGGAGCCATTAAGTGCAGACTTTTCCCCACCACCTTGCGAAAGGGCGCCATGACCTGGTACAAGAGTCTGACACCCAGGTCGATCACGTCCTGGAGGCAACTCAAAGAACGCTTTACCAAACACTTCACGATATCTCGCCGACACCCGAAGACGGAGGCCGCACTAGAAAGCATCTACCAGGGGAAGAACGAGCCTCTCTGGAACTACATTGAGAGGTTCAACAGGGAGGGTGTCGAGGTCCACACGACCGACGACATGAAGAAGTTTTTAATCATCCGGGGACTACGTCTTGGATCCGATTTTTCCAAGTCCGTAGGCCTCCGCAGACCTCGCCGCCTGGAGGACCTCCTCCAACGAGCTCAGTCATACATCGAGTTCGAGAAGTCGAAGGCAGCACAGATCGCCCTCGACTCGAGGTGGAAGGAAGGCCCCCGCGGCCGCAGAGAAGAAGACTCTCCTCCCCTACGTGGAGGAGAAAGAAAGAAGAAAATCCGCCCCCGGGACTCTCGTGAACCGCACGGACCAGCTGGCCGGTTCACGGAATACACCCCACTTAACGCTCCCCGCGCGCGAATCCTCTCCGAGTGCTCCAACTCAGAATTTATAAAAGGAGGCATCCGCTTTTCGAAACCAACGACCCTCAAATCAAACACAGACAGGTCCAAGTATTGCAGGTTCCACCGGAGCCAAGGACATGTCACGGAGGACTGCATCCATCTCAAAGATGCAATTAAGATCCTGATCAAGGAAGGGAACTTAAAGAAGTACGCCCAGAAGAATGACGCCCCTCGTCCCAGTTCCCGGGAAGCCCAAAATGACAAGGAGACGACACCTCCTCTCGACGAGAGTCGGCTTCAGGTCGCCCTCAGCGTCACTCGACTCGAAGACTTCTTTGTCCCCGAAGGCATCGAGGTCCAAGAAGCAGTTCGTAGCATGTGGGCAAACTTCCCCCACGAAGACCCCGTCGCTGCCTGCAGCACGTGGGAAGGGTTCCCCAAGACAATGGTCATCTCCGGGGGTGGTTACGAGAAGGTGTCCGTCGGGTCGATCAAGCGGAAATTTGACGAACTGGAGTCCGCAACATCGGCAAAAACCACCACTCTCGAGAAGGTGCAAGGGAAATCAAACCTCATCACCTTCTACTTTAAAGAGCTCCCAGGCGGAGCGCCCAACGCCACTATCCCCATCTTGGTCAGGGAACAGATGACGAATTTTGACGTTCGAAGGATCCTTGTCGACCAGGGAAGTTCGGTCGACATCATGTATGCTCACCTGTTCGAGACTCTCCAGCTCGACGAGAGAGATCTGACCCCGTACGTCGGTTCAAATCTGCAGGGGTTCAACTGCACCACCACCAGACCATGGGGCTACGTTGAACTGATAGTCACATTCGGGGTCGAAGACACTTCCCGCCAAGTGAAGACCCGCTTCCTGGTGATCGAATGTTTATCCCTCTACAACTGCATCCTCGGGAGGACCACCCTGGCCGAACTCACAGCAGTGCCATCAATGGTCCACCTCAAGATGAAGTACTACACGACTAGGGGACGTGTAGTTACCATGCACGGGACATAGACGCAGCCATGAGGTGCTTCGACGCTGTGATCAAAGGCATGAGTTCCATCGGCACCAAGCCCAAGACCGGAGCAAAGTCATCCACGGACACCGTACAGAGACCTCTCCCACGCGTCAACGCGATCGACCTCGACAGCAGGTTCCTGGGCGAGCACGAAGAGGGAGGAGCAGCGGACCTCGACCTCCAGGCGGAAAACAACGGGCAGCCTCTCCACCCAACGCGCCTAATCCCAGACGGAGACTTCAAGCTCGTCGCCCTTGGGGACGATCCAGACCGTAACGTGAATATTGGCACCGGGCTCCCCGACCTGGCAAAGAAGCAGCTGAAGGCATGTCTCCGGGAGAACGCTGATCTATTCGCATGGAGCGCCTCCGAGATGCCTGGCTTTGACCCCGAGGTGGCTTTCGATCAGCTCGTAGTAGATCCGACCGCTAGGGCCATATCTCAACGTAGGCGTAGGCAGTCTCCCGAAAAGGCGGAGGCTGCTGAAAAAGCTGTAAAAGACCTCCTAGAGGCGGATTTTATCTCGGAGGCCAGGTACACGACCTGGCTGTCCAACGTTGTACTTGTCAAAAAGAATAATGGAAAATGGAGGATGTGTGTTGACTATACTGATCTTAACCGGGCATGCCCGAAAGACTGTTATCCTTTGCCTAACATCGACCAGCTGGTCAATAATTCTGCAGGTTACAAACTATTATCCTTCATGGACGCCTACTCGGGGTACAACCAAATTCCCATGGATAAGGTCGACAAACAGCACACGGCCTTCATGACCGAGTCAGGCAATTACTACTATAACATAATGCCCTTCGGCCTGAAGAACGCCAGCGCGACCTACCAACGGATGATGAACAAGGTTTTTCGGGGAGAAATTGGCGACATGCTCGAGGTCTATATGGATGACATGATCGTCAAATCCGCAAAAGAAGTCGATCACGCCGCACACCTCAAGAAGGTGTTTGACACAGTGAGGAGATGCCGCATGAGGTTCAATCCCGACAAATGCACCTTCGGCGTCCGGGCAGGTAAGTTCCTCGGCTTCTACCTCACAGAACGAGGAATCGAGGCCAACCCCGACAAGTGTAGGACTTTCTCCTAGATCCCAACTCCAAACTCGAAGAAGTCAATACAATCACTGAACGGGATGTTGACCGCCCTTTCCCGCTTCGTCGCCAAGTCTGCACAATACGCGCTCCTGTTTTTTAAACTCCTTCGACAAAAAGCGACATTTGAATGGAGCGAGGAGTGCGAGCAGGCGCTCCTCCACCTAAAACAAGTCCTACCGCAACCCCCAGTCCTCTCACGGCCTGAGAACGGGGAGACACTGTTCTTATATCTCGCAATCACGAGTGAAGCGGTCAGCACTGTCCTAATCCGGGAAACCCCGAACGGTCAGAAACCGATTTACTTCACGAGCAAAGCCCTCCAAGGTCCCTAGCTCAAGTATCAGCAAATCGAGAAATTCTCCCTGGCCCTCATCACCACGGCCAGGAGGCTGCGCCATTACTTCCTAGCCCACACGGTTGTCGTAAGAACCGAACAGCCGATAAGGCAGCTCCTCGGACGACCAGATATGGCGGGAAGGATGCTCAGGTGGTCGCTCGAACTCGCCGAATTCGACATCCAATACGAAGGAAGGAAAGTCCTGAAGGCTCAGGTATTGGCCGACTTTGTGGCGGAGATGGCCGTCCCGGAACCTTCGACCAACGGATCCCAAAAGTGGACGATCTATGTCGATGGACCATCCAGGACGAAGGGGAGCCGGGCGGGCATTATCCTCAAAAACGAGGAAGGCATCCTGATCGAGGTCTCCCTCGAACTATCCTTCCCAACATCGAATAACCAAGCAGAGTACGAGGCTTTCCTCACCGGGCTTCGGTTGGCCGAGGACCTCGGCGCCAAGGAGGTCAAAATTTTCACCGACTCCTAGCTCTTAGCCTCGCAAGTCTGAGGAGAGTACCAGGCCAAGAACGATAGCCTCATCGAATACTTGGCCTTGGTGAAAGAAAGGATGAAAAATTCACCTCCGCGGAAGTAACCCATATCCCTCGTGAGCACAATACCCGAGCAGATGTCTTGTCCAAATTGGCGAGCACAAAGAAGAAAGGCGGAAACAAATATGTCATACAAGAAGTGCTTTCTCGCCCGAGTATCGACAAACCCATTCCGGCGGCGGATGTGAACGCCATTGGGGACAGCAATTGCTGGATGACCCCGGTATACGAGTACCTCACGACTGGCAGCCTGCCCGAAGACCTCAAGGAAGCGGGGATGGTCAAGCGGCAGGCGTGCTCGGACACTATAGTTGAAGATAAGCTATACCGCCATAGATTTTTTATCCCCCTCCTCAGGTGTGTCGAGGAGACCAAGATCCCCGGTATTCTCCAGGAAATCCACGAGGGAATCAATGCACAGTACCTCGACGGGCGGTCTCTAGCCCGCAAGGCACTTCGGGTAGGGTATTACTGGCCCACCATGCAATAGGACGCCAAGGAACACGTCAAGAAGTACGATAGATGCCAACGACACGGGGACATGCACCTCACTCCTCCTAACGAGCTCAAAACACTGTCCTCCCCGTGGCCGTTTGCATGGTGGTGAATGGATATCCTCTGACCTTTCGTCGTGGGATCGTATCAAAACAAATACCTCATCGTCAGGGTGGATTATTTTACGAAGTGGATCGAGGCGGAAGTATTGGCCAAAATCACGACCTTCAACATACTACATTTCTACAAGAGGAACTATTGTCACTGACAACGGAACACAGTTCACCGACAGGAACTTCCAAGACTTCGTCACCAAACTGGGCACGAAGCAGCACTTCACGTCGGTCGAGCACCCTCAAACGAACGGGCAAGCCGAAGCGGCGAACAGAGTAATCCTCTGAGGATTGAAACGTCGAATAGGCGACGCCAAACAACAGTTGGTCGAGGAGCTATACAGCTTCCTCTGAGCCTATCGGACAACCCCGCATTCCACGACCGGGTAGACCCCCTTTCGTCTGATCTACGGAACGGAAGCGGTGATCCCCGTGGAGATCAGGGAACCATTGAGGAGGATGGAAGCCTCCCTCGACGGAGACGCGAACAACGAAGCCCTGAGGGAAGAGCTCGATTTCGTCGAGGAGACACGGTCGGGCACTTCTCTCCGAGAAGCCTCACTAAAACAAAAAATAACTTTACGTCATAACGACAAAGTTATCAAACGTGATTTTTAGGTAGGCACCCTCGTCCTACGAAGGAACCAGAAAGATTCACGAGAAGGTAAACTCGCCGCGAACTGGGAGGGCCCGTACTGCGTTCGCATGAAAACGGGGACAGGAGCCTACTTCCTCCAAAATCTGCACGGGGAAGAACTTGCTCAACCATGGAATGCTGAGAAGCTTAAACAGTACTACAGTTAAGCACTGCCCACGACACACTAGCATCGCGGTTACAGGGACGCACTAGGGTACAAGCGCGACACCCCTATACAAAACACGATGATCAAGGGCCATGTTGTGTGTGCGCGAGCACTTTGATCCGACGAGGACACCTTGAGCGAGCTCCGTCGTCATTGTACCAACTAGGCAGAACACCCAGCTCGTGATGGGAAGTTCACGCCACGAAGCTAAGACCTGGACCGAGCTCTTAGCCTCGTTGAAGGTCGGAATACACCTCCGACCACTCGACCATCTCTCCACGCAGTCGAGGATTATCGAAGTCGAGCAAATTCCCAAAATCTCTATTACTTAGACAAAAGTAAATAAAGTATAGCAAATACAATAACATCACACAGAAGCGAAAACATACAAACATCACACTCGCAGATAAACAAAAATGCATTAAACGGGCATAAGCCCATTGTACAGGTATTACAAATAAGCATCAAGAAGCCCCTGGCACGCAGGTCGGGCATAGGCATCAAAGAATAAAATGGCTCGCAGGCCAAACAAAATGAGAAAAGAAAAACCTACTCGGTGACGGTCCCCTCTGGATGCCCGTGTTCGTCTTCCCCTTCGCCGACCTCTTCCTCTTGCATCGCTTACACGACCTGACCGTCGACCACCTCGTAGTCGGGGCCTGTCCCTTCAGTTATGAGGTCGGGGTTGACATCCCGGAGCTGCTGCACGGCGTTCCTGAAACCTATGTCAGCTGCCATGAGGTTATCCTGCTCGGCTTCCCTAAGTTTAGCTATCAGCGCTGCCCGCGAAGTCAACAACCTATCTTCCTCGGTTTCCTGCTCAGCCGGGCGAACAGCTTCTTCCAGCTTGGCGTTCCTCGCCAAGAGACGTTTCCTCTCCTCCTCAGCGTTCCTCAAACTCTCCTCCAGCTTCTCTTGAAGCTCAACCTGGGCCTTGTTATGGTTTTTGCAGTCAGTCAGCTCCTTGCCCACCTTCTCCATTTCAGCTGAGATGGACCTGAAACTCTCTTACAGCCTGTTCAGCTCATCCGCTGGGCATGTCTCATCGTTCAAGACCAAGGCAGCAGCACAAACCCGCATCACCGCGGACACGTCCTCCACCAGCGCTCTTCTCCGAGAAACCCTGTCAACACCCAAGATGGTCTGAACTTCGGGTGCACCAACGCATAGGGAATTGTTCCCCGTAAAGAAGTTCGGCCTCGAATGGCAAAGCGGGAGCACAAATTTCACAGCGGGAGGGCTTTCGTTCTTAGTGAGGTCGATGTCCACCTGATCAGTAAGCCATTGTCTCTTAGGGGAGTTCTGAGTGCTGGGGGAGTTGTTATCCTGGGAAGAGCCAGAAGAGCCCTCGGGTGCTGGAGTGGGACCGGGGAGCTGCGATTGGAGTTGCTCGATACAGCCTTTGCCACCCTTCTTCGAAAGGCGAGCAACCTTCAATTTCTTGATGCGCTCCTCAACATCCAACATCTTGCCTGCAAAGAAAATAAATGTGTCAGTAAATCGGAAACCAGGACGCGAAGAAAAATCAAGTCGAAGAGGATTCTACCACCTAACAACTCGAGGGCGTCCTCGTCAGAAAACATTTCGAGGAGGGCCCTCGTGTTGATCAACCGGCGTTTCGTCAAGAACTTTTCGTCGTCACCCCGGATGAACTCCCCGTCCAGCGTCACGAGCTTGGATTTGCTAAACCCGTTGACAAATTTGACTATTGCTTCGTGCGCCAGGCGGTCCCCCTTGCACAGTCGACCAGGGCTGACGATGTAGCTGTCCGTCCCCCTCCTGAAATGCTCTTCTGTCCAGAACAAGGGGACCTCGGTTCAAGGACCTCTTCCTGTCGCCCATCTACTTCTCATCAGACCCGACGGTACACCGAATTCATGGCTTCGAAGGAGACCGGCCTCACTATATAGTACCGGTACCTGAAGTCGCGGACAGAGTCCATGTAAGTGCGAAACAGGCTACTCACCTGCTTGAAAGACACCCAACTATGTTTACCATCGATCGCTTGCCTTTGAAGATGAAAAATGCGGAAGACAAGGGGCACCGTTGCCCCGATCTGGAGATATTTACAGATGAGCGTGCCAAGCGCAGAGAATTGGGGTGCAGCTGTGAGGGCGCCAAGCGCAGCCAAGCGAACACTGACTGTTGAAAGTCCGTAAAGGGCAAACGCCACCCCGCCTGGTCGAACTTGAATTCATAAAGGGGAAACCGCATCCCCCTGTACGTCGAACATATACGATGGTGCTCCAGCGGCCGGAACACTTTCCACGACTTCGTAGAGCCCACCAGGCGGTGCTCGACCGTACAAAATATATCATCTTCGTCCCCGACGATGAACTAAGATATCATGTTTAGCGGCTCATCGCCGACCCATTCGTCGAGTGGCCGCTCCTCGACACTAGTTATCTCCGCCATTGGTGAGTCGGGTTGGTCGTCAGTGTCCAAAGATCCCACGGCCACTGACAGGGCGTCCATTTACCTGAAAAGCAGAAGAAAATGGTGAATTCGATGACCCAGATCAAATTCACCCCTCCACCGCTGATCAAGTGAAAGGGCGAAGAAGGGGCGTCGGGAACCACGTGATTGCCGCGATCACACGGCGTCTTCGGTTATAAGACGAACAACCCCGGTACTGCTCCCCGAGGAGTCTTCCCGTGGTTAGGAACATTAGGGAGGACCCCGAGATATTCATCTCACGTCCTCGGGACATTCTTCCTTTCCCCGCGAGATTCAACAAAAAAAACTAAGAAATCCCGCCGTTTTCGCCGGAGATTTCGTGATTTCCATGAGAACTTCATCAGTTCACCATGAAACCACCATATAAATGCAAACAAAAGGAGAAAAAAAGAGAGAAACTTACTTGAAACACACTTCCGGTAGGGTTCCGGTACGACAGTCGGTGGCGGCGAACGGTGGCGAAAAAGAGAAGGAAGAAAGAGAGAGTCTGAGCAAAGGGGGAGCGAAAGTAAAAATGAAATGGGATGACCCCTATTTATAAGGGCCTCGCGAGACTCGAGGACTTCCTAGGCAATCGATTACGCTACCCTAGCGTAGTCGCCCTAGGCAATGATGAAGTGTGACATGTGGCACACGCTTCCCCACGCATATCTTTTCATTCCCCAACACGCGTCCTTCCATTCGGCTCGCTTCAGACTTCTCGTATCCCCGCGACGTCGCCCAGCCGCGGTCAGTCTAGCGTGAGTAGATTGCCTTATTTCTGCCCGGTTGACCAACCGCTCCTCGTTCAGAATCCCTTCCCCGACGGGTACGTCCTCGACATAGTACTGGCCCTTAAGTCATTACTCTGGCACCTCAGAGCAATGACTTGGGGGGCTCCTGTTCTGAACTGGGCTAGCGCCTGCCCTACTGTCGGGCAGGCCCAATCCCAATGACCAGTGAAGGCTCAACGAGGCCCAAAGTCGCCTCCGTGTCGGGCACGTACCAATCCCTTTGGACGCCGGACACGCGAGGTAAAGACTGTCGAGCAGAGGCATATAGCCCGTGGACGCACCTCTCCTCGACACCCACGTGCTCCTCCCCGCGAGGACACGTTCTCTTGTAACTTCCCACTCCCGAAGGAATCAGTCTGTCCTACTTCCGGAGATTCAGGGATCGTACACCAGGGCGAAGACCACGTGCTGGTCTTCACTACGCCACGTAAGCCCTGACAAATACTTGGATTGGGCCTTCCCATCCATCCCAGTGCAAGTAACTGTTGGCCCCCGCGCTGGGGGCTCTCTATAAATACTGTAAGACCCGTAATTTTAAAATAAATAAATAATTATTTTAAGATTATAGTATATTCGCACATCGATAATATATTTTGGTCGAATTTAGATTTAAATAATTTTTATATAAGTAAATTCGAGTTTTTTTTGGAATTTTATTAGTGGTTCACGATAGGTATTTTCTAAAAATATCGATTTCAGTCTCTTTAGCGTCCGGCAAGTTAGACGCCTTAATTTTGAAACAACCCATTTTTGTAAACGAAAATTTAAGGATAGAATAATAAAATTATTTATGATGGAATGGTAAAATAAAAATATTTTCTCCGTTTGAACTAATTTTTGGTCTCTCCATTAAACGATAATTTTGACCGCTTAAAATTTTAAAATAGTCTCAATTCTTAACGAAAATTTTATCAATAAAATCACAAAATTATTTCCGATAGAGTAAAAAAAATAATAAAAATAATAAATTTTATTTTCTCGATCGATTTTTTTTAGTATAGAATAATCGGAAAAAAATGTTTTATTATCGGCAAAAATTATTTCGGACATTTTTATTAATGTCACATAACACCGGAAGCTGCACTAATGCGGAGAGAAAAAAAATAACCATCATTAGGATGATATATATGGAAAGATATCATATAGAATGAAATTATGACGATGCGATGGGTAATTATTAGAAGAGGTCGGCAGCAATTAAAAGTAAATACAATAGTTAGACTGGGGAAAACGTGTACCTATAAGCTACTCATATGAACTTCTACTTAATTAGTAACTACAGGCTATAGTTACACTTAGTCATTCATGTGGCACACCACTTCAAGCTTCTACACTCACATAAAACAGAAACACATAATTCTCATACACCTTTCATTATCTCACTATCCACTTTCTATACATCTTCATTCTCTAAAAGCAAAGAACTCGTTTCTTCCTTTATTCATCTACCCCACTTGACTAAGGTAATATGTTTAAATGTTTTAAAAAAACATAATTTTTACGAAGGAAAATTCCATGGGACTTTCTAAGACTTAGTTATGACATTAAGTTCCTATAAAATCCTACTACAATTTTAAATTAAATTATTTGAATTAATTTAAACAAAAAAAAAACTCATGTTTAAATTTCTACAACCTTATTGTTAAATTACTTATTATTAATTTCAATTACAAATTTGTGAGCAATATATTATAAATAAAAATTTTCTACGTCTAATAATTATAAATTTATATTTAAATTTTTAGACCTTATTATACTTAATATTTTGAGATATAATCTTTACAATGAATATACAGTAATAATATGGTAGTTTTTTAAAGATAATAATTTAACTCATATAATTATGTTTTAAAAGGTGTATTGATTTAAAATATCTACCAAAATGTATATAAAGGATGACAGGTATGCTTCACACGAGTTGTTCCCATTTTTAGAAGAGCAGTGTTTGGGAGCTAATTAAAAGAAATTTATGAACATATTTCTTATTTTCAAAATTATCAATGAATTTGTAGTATACTGCTTTTGATAGGTAGAGGCTGAGGAGCCAATATAGTTGAGGTTTCTTGTTTTTTCATATATACCTTTACATACTTTTTTTTATTCAATTTTTTATGAACCTATCATCAACTATTTTTAGAAGATTTTCTAAACACGTACACAAGTGTTTATGTCATGTGAGATAAGCCCAAATAAGTCTTTCAAAACTCACCCTTAAGATTGTGATAATAATGGTAATCCAAAACCGGTACCTGACTTAATTTAATATTTTACTTTATACAACTATATATTTTAGTGGAGTTAATAGAAGTAGTAAAACGAATGACTATAGAGTTTTCAGTGTACGAATATATTCTATATTAGTTCGTTCTAATTTAGTTCATTTGGATAAAGGTGCACGACCGATCGACCGACCAACTTCAAACATCAGTTTCCCCGACCTTAGTAACCGTAAGGGCATCTCTCCATTTTTAGATATTTCTTTTGAGGAAAAAAATATACATCATATATTTATATTTGTTCTATAACTTATTACGTGTTTATTTTGAAGGTGACTAATTATGAAGGTGAGTAGATGATGTGTAAATATATTTGTGCAAAAATTTGATAAATTGTTATATATGAGATGTGGTAATGTTAATCATATATTGAAACATATATATGGGGAATTGTATGCTCATACATTTCATGGTTACGTGGCTACCGGAGAGGAGTCACGAGGTGCACACCGGAGAGGTGGCACGAGGTGTGTGTCCAAGAGGGAACCACCTTATCCCGTTGTGGATCATTGAGTCTGATTGATTGGTCGATACTCATCACCTTAGTGGTGCTAAATCCTGATGCGATACCACGACCCCTTGCGAAGGGATTAATATTCCGGAATCATGTACATCGACATATAGACATTGCATTAGGAATGAGTCTTGATTATGCTGTATGTATTATTGTTGTAAATAATTATATACATGTGTTAGAATGAGATCTTATGCCATGTATAATGTATTCTCTGTTTATGCTTGTTGCTCCGCTCTTGTATATTTGTTATTTTTGGATTGATGACCCTTTTAGTGGATGTGTGGGCGAATACGCCAATAGATTATGACGCACCCCGGACACGAGGAGATACCACCGTTGAAGGCGACGGACTTCACCTTCCCTGAAGACTGGACGGAGACATCCTGGGGGTTCAACCCGGCCCTAGGACAGGTCTCATATACCGGGAATGTATTGGAGACCACCACTGTAGCTAGCAGAGATATCAAGACCACGTACTCTCGACGAGCCCTGACATTCTGGATCCCAACCTCCCAGATCATTTTCAGTTTCCTCTCAGGGAAGATAGAACGTTTTGGTTTGTTAACCTCCCTCTCAGCCCCACCTATACCCTCGTATGCCTCAGTCAGGGAAGGGGAGCCCTTCTTTCATGATTTATCTACGCATCCCTTAGATTTAGGTATGTCTATAGGACCATACTCGACGTTTACTCGTGACATCTTCACCGTAGAGGAACTCCCTCTCATTGACCCAGTACGCGTGTCGTCATTAGAACCAATCATAGGTGAGGTAGGGGATGACGACACTGAGGATCCCTCCGAGCACGACTTTGAGAGTGGAGATGACGAGGATGGTTCGGATCACACCCTGTTGAGTGTGTGTAGTGGCTTGTGTGGAGCTGGGCCAGGTGGTTATTGCGGTTGTCGTTAGGCTTAGTTTCGGGAGTGTGTCGCTGGTAAGAGTATTCTAGTATTAGATGGCGTGCGCCATATGACTTTCACTGAATGGTTAGAAATTTTCTCCTTGGGGCAGCTCTCCTGTGTGAGTGTCTGCCGAGGACTTTTATTCTGCTGCTTTTGGATTGTATTATGACTTATCTACACTTCCTATCCTTTGACGCATGGTCGTCCGTTTGTATAGTATATCTACGTGAAAAAAAATGGTTAAGCTAATCTCTTTTATAAAACATATTGAGCTCTCAAAACATTACTAACTATAAATTATTGCGTTATCGTTTTTTTTTTAAAAAGGACACTATTTTCATATATAGGAAACCTTTAAATAAGTTATAGATGAAATCAGTACCCTTTTAAAATACACTCTCGCTGTTAAAAATCGGGGTGTTACATTGTGGTATCAGAGCCAAGGTTAATCTTCTAAGTTGATTAAGTAAAGAATAAAGCTTATAACCGCATTTTAGGATCGTTAAGTTCGGACCTCTACTCACGATTTGAAAGTGAGATATTGGAAAATTCTCTTGAAACATGTGATGAGGATTATAATTGGGTGTTGGTTTTGTAGGAAAGATATGCCTCCAAGATGTGACAATACAAACCATCAGGTGGATCAAATGGCCCAAGCTATGGCTAATATGGCAGCTGCTGTCACCGCCCAAACTGCCGCTAAGAACCTTCGAGATTTGGAGAAGCGGGACAGAGAAATACAAGCTGGGGAATCAAAAGGATTGATTGATTTTTGTCGTCACGATCCACCTAAATTCCATGGGGATGTTACTCCCGAGAAGGCTGATTTATGGCTATAAGAGATTGAGAAGATCTTTGAGGTAATCAATTATCCTCCAGGCACAAAGGTGTTATATGCCACGTACCTCCTCTTAGGCGATGCAGAGAGGTGGAGAACATGAAAAATAGGAGGGCAAATCGTGGGGCGGTCCAGAACTCTGGGGGACCTAATCATTCAAATTCTCAGAATCATGGACGTAATAAACAACATGCAAGGCCATACCAACGACCACACTATAATAATCGAGGACCTCAACGAACAGAAAACCATAACACCAGAGGAGGGGGAACTCAAGCTGCCTCAGGGGTACGTTGTTACCAATGTGGTGAAGTAGGGCATTATGCAAATGAATGTCCTAATAAGGGTCATACATGCTTCAATTGCAACAAAAGGGGCATATGGCAAAAGATTGCAGGGCTCCAAAGGCAGAGTTAGCTGTTAATACTGCCAAAACCGTCCGACCATCAGCTAAAGGACGGGTGTATTGCATGAGTGCAGAAGGAGGGTCTCAGTCAAACAACTTGATTCAGGGGAACTGTGAAATTGGAGGTACAATTTTAACTGCACTTTTTGATTTTGGAGCAACGCATTCATTCATATCTAAGGATTGTGTTGATAGATTGAAAATGGTAGTAACCCCACTACCTTTTGACTTGGTAGTGTCTACCCCTGCCAAGGTCCTAACTGTGAACACTGCATGTTTATTATGTAAATTAGTCGTTCAAGAGAGAGAATTTATAGTTAATCTAATATGTTTACCCCTACAATCTCTCGAGATTATTCTCAGAATGGATTGGATGTCCTTCCATTATGTTATGTTAGACAGTGCTCGAAAGTTGGTTATTCTGCCTGAGCCGGGGGTTGTTAAATACCTATCAGTAACCAACTTAAAGGTTCTCTAAAGAATGGAGCCTTTGACCTTTCAATACTTGCTAGTGCGGAGGTGATTGCGGAATTCAAGATTGAAGACATGTTAGTTACTCAAGACTTTCTGGATGTGTTTCCCAATGAGATTCCCGGTTTACCACCTGTAAGGGACATTGAATTCTTCATTGACTTACACCCAGGAACTGGACCCATTTCCATTGCACCATATCGGATGGCGCTAAAAGAACTCCAAGAGCTTAAGGAACAATTGGAAGACTTGCTGGAGAAAGGATTCATTAGGCAAAGTGTTTCCCCATGGAGAGCTCCGGTACTTTTAGTAAAGAAGAAGGATGGGCGTTCTCGGCTATGTGTGGACTACAGGCAACTTAACAAGGCAACCGTGAAGAATCGATATCCCTTACCTCGCATTGACGACTTGATGGATCAACTTAAAGGAGCATCCGTATTTTCTAAGATTGATCTGATGTCCGGTTATCATCAGATTCGGGTAAGAGAAGAAGACATACCAAAGACTGCATTCAGGACTCGTTACGGCCATTATGAGTACCTAGTCATGCCATTTGGAGTGACTAATGCGCCTGCTATTTTCATGGATTACATGAATCGAATTTTCCACCCATTTTTGGATAAATTCGTGGTCGTATTCATTGATGATATTCTTGTTTACTCTCGAAGTAAAATGGAGCACGAAGAACATCTACGTCAAGTGCTACAAGTTCTGCGTGAAAAGAAGTTGTATGTTAACCCATCCAAATGTGAATTCTGGCTAGAAAAAGTAAATTTCTTGGGACGTGTCATATCAAAGGAAGGCATTGTTGTCGATCCGGCAAAATTGAGACTGTGCTCGCATGGAAACAACCTCAGACAATCACTGACATAAGGATTTTCGTAGGATTAGCCGAATACTATTGAAGATTCATTGAAGGATTCGCAAAGATAGTAGCTCCATTGACTCAACTAACTCGGAAGGATCAACCTTTTGCGTGGACTGAGAAATGTGAAGCTAATTTTCAATTGTTGAAGAAGAAACTTACGTCGTCGCTAATATTAATTCTGCCACAACTCGAGGAGCCATACGAAGTTTATTGTGATGCATCTCATCAAGGATTAGGATGTGTGTTGATGCAGCACCGGAAGGCCGTAGCATATGTTTCGAGACAATTGAAGATTCATGAGAGAAATTATCCTACCCATGACTTGGAGCTTGCAGCAGTAGTCTTTGCACTAAAGATTTGGCGTCATTATCTCTATGGATGTACGTTCACGATATTCAGCGACCACAAGAGTTTGAAGTACTTGTTTGATCAGAAGGAATTGAACATGAGACAAAGGAGATGGATGAAAACCTTGAAGGACTACGATTTCACATTACAATATCACCCAGGAAAAGCAAACGTCGTGGCAGATGCGTTGAGTAGGAAGGGTGTCCTTGCGACAGCATCATTGATGGCCAAGTAGTAAGAACTATGGGAAACATTTAGGGACATGCACCTAGATGTAGAGCTGGGACAAGGAACTCTACAATGTAAAATGATCAGAATTTCTAATGGACTTTTGGAAGACATTCGAAACTATCAAGACAATCCACTCTTAGAAGAGAAAAGGGAATTAATGGTACAAGAGAAGGCACCCGGTTTTAAAGTAGGACCAGATAATATCTTAAGGTGCAACGAACGAATTTGTGTACCCGATGTTGCAGAGATAAGGAAACTAATTTTAGAGGAGGCCCACAAAAGCAAATTAAGCATCCACCCTGGAGCAACAAAAATGTATAAGGATTTGAGGCAAAACTATTGGTGGCCAGGAATGAAGAAGGAGGTGGCGGATTACGTAGCATCGTGTTTGACTTGCCAAAAAGCAAAGATAGAACACCAAAGGCCAGCAGGAATGTTGCAAACCTTAGATGTTCCTGAATGGAAGTGAAATAGTATTTCAATGGATTTCATCACTGGATTACCTAAAACTCGAAGGATACATGACTCAATTTGGGTAATTGTCGATCGTCTGACCAAGTCTTCTCATTTCTTACCTGTGAGAACAACCTATAATGTAGCCAAGTTAACAGAAATTTATATTTCTGAGATTGTTAGACTACATGGGGTACCTTCTAGCATCGTGTCAGACCGAGACCCAAAGTTCACATCACATTTTTGGGGTTCGTTACACAAAGCACTTGGGACAAAACTGAGACTAAGTTCGGCATATCATCCACAAACAGATGGGCAGACAGAACGAACGAATCAGTCATTGGAGGATTTGCTTCGGGCATGTGTACTGGATGATCGAGGGAGTTGGGACGAGATACTACCGCTAATCGAATTCACCTACAACAACAGTTTCCATACTAGTATCGGAATGGCTCCATTTGAGGCGCTATATGGACGAAAATGTCAGACGCCAGTATGTTGGTATCAAGATGGTGAAAGTATGATTGTAGGTCCGAAAATGGTTCAACAAACTACAGAGAAGGTTAAAAGCATTAGGGAAAAGATGAAGGCTTCACAAGATCGTCAGAAAAGCTACGCTGACAAAAGACGTAGACCATTGGATTTCGAAGAAGGAGACCACGTGTTTCTCCGTGTCACACCCACCACAGGGGTGGGGAGAGCAATCAAGACGCGAAAGTTAACTCCAAAGTTTATTGGGCCCTATCAAATAACTTCAAAATTTGGAACTGTGGCTTACCGAATTGCATTACCTCCCTTTCTATCTCAGATACATGATGTTTTTCATGTCTCATAGCTACGAAAATACATTCCAGACCCTTCCCATGTAATCAAACCAGACACCATTCAACTTAAAGACAATTTGTCATTTGAAGTACTACTCGTTAGGATCGAGGATAGAAAGATGAAACTATTGAGGAATAAGGAAATTTCGTTGGTTACAATAATTTGGAACCAAGCCACTGGTGATGCAACTTGGGAACTGGAGAGTGCAATCCGAGAGAATTACCCGGATTTATTTACCGACCCATAGTTTCGAGGACGAAACTGTTTTAGGGGGGTGTATTGTAAGACCCGTAATTTTAAAATAAATAAATAAATATTTTAAGATTATAGTATATTCGCACATCGATAATATACTTTGGTCGAATTTAGATTTAAATAATTTTTATATAAGTAAATTCGAGTTTTTTTTGGAATTTTATTAGTGGTTCACGATAGGTATTTTCTAAAAATATCGATTTCAGTCTCTTTAGCGTCCGACAAGTTAGCCGCCTTAATTTTAAAGCAACCCATTTTTGTAAACGAAAATTTAAGGATAGAATAATAAAATTATTTATGATGGAATGGTAAAATAAAAATATTTTCTCCGTTTGAACTATTTTTTGGTCTCTTCATTAAACGATAATTTTGACCGCTTAAAAGTTTAAAATAGTCTCGGTTCTTAACGAAAATTTTATCAATAAAATCACAAAATTATTTCCGATAGAGTAAAAAAAAATAATAAATTTTATTTTCTCGACCGATTTTTTTTTAGTATAGAATAATCGGAAAAAAATATTTTATTATCGGTAAAAATTATTTCGGACATTTTTATTAATGTCACATAACACCGGAAGCTGCACTAATGCGGAGAGAAAAAAATAACCATCATTAGGATGATATATATATATGGAAATATATCATACAGAATGAAATTATGATGATGCGATGGGTAATTATTAGAAGAGGCCGGCAGCAATTAAAAGTAAATACAATAGTTAGACTGGGGAAAACGTGTACCTATAAGCTACTCATATGAACTTCTACTTAATTAGTAACTACAGACTATAGTTACACTTAGTCATTCAAGTGGTACACCACTTCAAGCTTCTACACTCACATAAAACAGAAACACATAATTCCCATACACCTTTCATTATCTCACTATCCACTTTCTATACATCCTCATTCTCTAAAAACAAAGAACTCGTTTCTTCCTTTATTCATCTACCCCACTTGACTAAAGTAATATGTTTAAATGTTTTAAAAAAAGCATGATTTTTACGAAGGAAAATTCCATGGGACTTTCTAAGACTTAGTTATGACATTAAGTTCCTATAAAATCCTACTACAATTTTAAATTTAATTATTTGAATTAATTTAAACAAAAAAAAAAACTCATGTTTAAATTTCTACAACCTTATTGTTGAGTTACTTATTATTAATTTCAATTACAAATTTGTGAGCAATATATTATAAATAAAATTTTTCTACGTCTAATAATTATAAATTTATATTTAAATTTTTAGACCAAATACTATTATACTTAATATTTTGAGATATAATCTTTACAATGAATATACAGTAATAATATGGTAGTTTTTTTAAAGATATTAATTTAACTCATATAATTATGTTTTAAAAGGTGTTATGATTTAAAATATCTACCAAAATGTATATAAAGGATGACAGGTATGCTTCACATGAGTTGTTCCCATTTTTAGAAGAGCAATGTTTGGGAGCTAATTAAAAGAAATTTATGAACATATTTCTTATTTTTAAAATTATCAATGAATTTGTAGTATACTGCTTTTGATAGGTAGAGGCTGAGGAGCCAACATAGTTGAGGTTTCTTGTTTTTTTATATATACCTTTGCATACTTTTTTTTTATTCAATTTTTTATGAACCTATCATCAACTATTTTTAGAAGATTTTCTAAACACGTACACAAGTGTTTATGTCATGTGAGATAAGCCCAAATAAGTCTTGCAAAACTCACCCTTAAGATTGTGATAATAATGGTAATCCAAAACCGGTACCTGACTTAATTTAATATTTTACTTTATACAACTATATATTTTAGTGGAGTTAATAGAAGTAGTAAAACGAATGACTATAGAGTTTTCAGTGTACGAATATATTCTATATTAGTTCGTTCTAATTTAGTTCATTTGGATAAAGGTGCACGACCGATCGACCGACCAACTTCAAACTTCAGTTTCCCCGACCTTAGTAACCGTAAGGGCATCTCTCCATTTTTAGATATTTCTTTTGAGGAAATAAAATATACATCATATATTTATATTTGTTCTGTAACTTATTACGTGTTTATTTCGAAGGTGACTAATTATGAAGGTGAGTAGATGATGTGTAAATATATTTGTGCAAAAATTTGATAAATTGTTATATATGAGATGTGGTAATGTTAATCATATATTGAAACATATATACGGGGAATTGTATGCTCATACATTTCATGGTTACGTGGCTACCGGAGAAGAGTCACGAGGTGCACACCGGAGAGGTGGCACGAGGTGTGTGTCCAAGAGGGAACCACCTTATCCCGTTGTGGATCATTGAGTCTGATTGATGGGTCGATACTCATCACCTTAGTGGCACTAAATTCTGATGCGATACCACGACCCCTTGCGAAGGGATTAATATTCCGGAATCATGTACATCGACATATAGACATTGCATTAGGAATGAGTCTTGATTATGCAGTATGTATTATTGTTGTAAATAATTATATACATGTGTTAGAATGAGATCTCTAGCCATGTATAATGTATTCTCTGTTTATGCTTGTTGCTCTGCTCTTGTATATTTGTTATTTTTGGATTGATGACCCTTTCAGTGGATGTGTGGGCGAATACCCCAATAGATTATGACGCACCCGGACACGAGGAGATACCACCGTTGAAGGCGACGGACTTCACCTTCCCTGAAGACTGGACGGAGACATCCTGGGGGTTCAACACGGCCCTATGACAGGTCTAATATACCAGAAACGTATTGGAGACCACCATTGTAGCTGGCAGAGATATCAAGACCACGTACTCTCGACGAGCCCTGACATTCCGAATCCCAATCTCCCAGATCATTTCCAGTTTCCTCTCAGGGGAGATAGATCGTTTTGGTTTGTTAACCTCCCTCTCAGCCCCACCTATACCCTCGTATGCCTCAGTATGGGAAGGGGAGCCCTTCTTTCATGATTTATCTATGCCTCCCTTAGATTTAGGTATGTCTATAGGACCATACTCAACGTTTACTCGTGACATCTTCACCGTAGAGGAACTCCCTCTCATTGACCCAATACGCGTGCCGTCATTAGAACCAGTCATAGGTGAGGTAGGGGATGAATGTAACGCCCCGATTTCGATTATTCCCATTTTGTTGAGTCTTTTATTTAAATTGAGTGATAAATTATTTCATCTGTGAAACTGGTATGTTAATATGCTATGTTGACATGTTATGATATTTTACCGTTTTTGAGAGTTTTCGGGGAAATTAGAATGGAGGGTATTTTAGACATTTCTCAATTAATGATAAGTTAGAAATTTAGTGGAAATAGAATTTTGTGAGAAAATGAATTAATTTAATTTGAGTAGAAAATAAGAAATAGAAAAGAAAAAGAGATAAGGAGAGGAAATAGGAGAGAAAGAGAAAGAAAAGAAAGATAGAGAGAAAAAGGAGAGAAAGAAAGAGGAAGAGGAGAAAAGAGAAGAAAAGAGAGGAAAAGCTTGGAAATCTTCAAAACAACTTCTAGGAATCGAATTATCCGGGTAAGGGTGTGAAATCTTATTATCTTATCAATGTATATCATTATGTATGATTGTGTTGTTGTTGTTGTTGATTTTTATGAGTTTTGGTATAAACCCATTTGTGTAGAAAGTGTTAGAATTCGATTTAATCATGTTGGAAATGATGTTTTCGTGTCCCTTGTTGTTGGTACATGATAGATATATGTTATTGTACATCAAATTGGCATTTTTCTGGATTTAGATGATGAATTTGGGTGTGGTTTGGGTGAAAAACGCAGAGAAAATTATGCAGGAAATTCTGCATTTTCGCCTGGCCATATGCGTATTGGGGCAGGCCATACGCGTATTGACTAGGGCAATACGCGTATGGATGGCGCATTTCAGGGCCAATACGCGTATGGGACTTCATTTTTCCCGGCCATCTGGTGATTTGCGTATTGTACGCGTACGAGTTTTGGCCATACGCGTATGACATTGGTCCATACGCGGATGGGCAGGAGAAGTGTAAAAATGTGATTTTTCAAAAATGTGTTTTCGTTTTCGTCAGTAACTTTTGTTCCGTGTATCCGATTTTTACATTCTTGGTATCGTTGTGAAGCCATTGAGCTGTACTTTCTTATTATGATGATTTGGAAAGTGTTAGCCGATTTAATTATGTCGGAAAGTCAGGAATAGTGTTATTGAGCGACTTTTACCATTTTGAATGTGTGTTTTGGATGTGAATCATACAATAGTGCATTGATGTGAATGTATATAGATTATATGTGATAGTATGAGATGAATGCATGAATATATTGTGAATATGTATGCATTTCAAGAATGTCTTGAGTCATTTTGTATGTGAAGCATAATGATGTACATTCTTGTGTTGTGGGATTCTAATGAGAATCCGTTGTAACGTCGTGTGCCTATGTGAGGTGTGAGCGATGATTACAAACGATTGTGTGCCTAGGTGAGGTGTGAGCAATTGGATTGTGTTCCTATGTGAGGTGTAAGCAATCCATAAACATTGTGTGCCTATGTGAGGTGTGAGCAATGGGTGAACATCGTAGGCCCGACGGGGAGTTACATTGGTAACGAGAGATGGTTCCAATAAGTTCCTGAGTGAACTTGAGATGATTGAGTCGGTACCGCATTGCATTTGCATGGAGTCGTGAGTCGGTCTCTATGATTTGCATTTATCATCTTTATAATGGTGCATTGATGAATAAACATGAATATGTATGTTTATGTGGAATGATAAGAATTGTGAAAGTATGCATGATGAATATGCTTGGTTTTGTATACATATACATTGTAATGTATATGAGTGAATCGTGATGAATTGTGGTGAGAATGTGGAATATGTGTATTTTTATGCTAAGATATATAATTATATGCATTGTTATTATGATAATATTTCTCACCCTTCTGCTGTTTTATGATGCTCTATGAGGCATTGCAGAGTAGGTATGCTGGTGGTCTTTTGTGAAGCGTGTCTTCATTCTTTTGGTCGGTCGGCTCTGATATGTAGCACCGGGTAGCTAGGAAGTATATGATTCTTTTGTGATACATTTGTACATGTATCTTGTTGTTGAATGTTTATGTAAACATGTATTATGTTGGTGGATAATACTTGATGATATATATATGTATATATGTTTGATGTTATTCAATGTTTAGATTTTCCGCTTTTATTCTAAACATTTGAAATGTGGGTGTAAGGACTAAGTTCCTCTGTTGAAAAGTTACCCCGCTGTTGCATATCAATTGTTGAGCAGGTGTTGAATGTTTTAATTTCATGTATAATGTGACAAACCCTTTTCTATACTATGTTTATAATTATACTCTGACAAAATTTTTAATATGTACCTAAATGATTATGTGATTATTTTGGGGTATAGAAAGGGGGTGTTACAATGAAGACACTGAGGATCCCTCCGAGCACGACTTTGAGAGTGGAGATGACGAGGATGGTTCGGATCGCACTCTGTTGAGTGCGTGTAGTGGCTTGTGTGGAGCTGGGCCAGGTGGTTATTACGGTTGTCGTTAGGCTTAGTTTCGGGAGTGTGTGGCTGGTAAGAGTATTCTAGTATTAGATGGCGTGCGCCATATGACTTTCACTGCATGGTTAGAAATTTTCTCCTTGGGGCAGCTCTCCTGTGTGAGTGTCTGCCGAGGACTTTTATTCTGTTGCTTTTGGATTGTATTATGACTTATCTACACTTCTTATCCTTTGACGCGTGGTCGTCCGTTTGTATAGTATATCTACGTGAAAAAAAAATGGTTAAGCTAATCTCTTTTATAAAACATATTGAGCTCTCGAAACATTACTAACTATAAATTATTGCGGTATCGTTTTAAAAAAAAGGACACTATTTTCATATATAGGAAACCTTTAAATAAGTTATTGATGAAATCAGTACCCTTTTAAAATACAGTCTAGCGCGAGCAGATCGCCTTATTTCTGCCCGGTTGACCAACCGTTCCTCGTTCAGAATCCCTTCCCCGACGGGTACGTCCTCGACATAGTACTGGCCCTTAAGTCATTACTCTGACACCTCAGAGCAACGACTTGGGGGGCTCCTGTTCTGGACTGGGCCAGCGCCTGCCCTACTGTCAGGCAGGCCCAAGCCCAACGACCAGCGAAGGCCCAACGAGGCCCAAAGTCGCCTCCGTGTCGGGCACGTACCAAACCCTTTGGACGTCGGACACACGAGGTAAAGATTGTCGAGCAGAGGCGTATAGCCCGTGGACGCACCTCTCCTCGACACCCACGTGCTCCTCCCCGCGAGGACACGTTCTCTTGTAACTTCCCACTCCCGAACGAATCGGTCTGCCCTACTTCCGGAGATTCAGGGACCGTTACACCAGGGCGAAGACCACGTGCTGGTCTTCACTACGCCACGTAAGCCCTGACAGTTACTTGGATTGGGCCTTGCCATCCAGCCCAGTGCAAGTAACCGTTGGCCCCGCGCTGGGGGCTCTCTATAAATACCCTCTCACTTGAGAGGGTCAGGTTACATTGCATTCTAAACTCACACCTGTTTTTCTGTACTTGCTTACTCCATTTTTCTTACTTGAACGTCGGAGTACCTTGCAGGTACACCCCCCGGTCGTATCATCACCGGAGCTGAAGTCCATACGACATTGCTGGCCACTGCATAACTGTCTGATCCAGATACGATCAGGTGTCAACGGCGGTACAAGTATAAGAAAGGGGAAACATTGTGGACTCACACTTGAGGGAGAGTATTGGAATAATATAAGCAAGTGTGAGTAAGTGAGAAAATAGTCTCATATTGGATAGGAATGTGGTGACTTGAACATTTATATGTGGGAAAACCTACTCACCTATCACCTTAGGTTTTAGGTGGACAAGTGGTGTGTCTCTCATAAAGGTGCCTAGTCCTACACTATGTATCAATTCTCCCTATTAAACTCCCCAACAAATAATAATAAAATTAATAATATAATGTATATTTTGTATTATTATATAAAATTCATTTTTATTAATCAATTAAATAACAATAAAGTAATTGAGAATAATTTTACTTTAATTTTTTTTATTAAATTTTTCTGTTTTTTATTTAGTTTTTCTGTCTAAGAGTGATATTAGAGAATGAAGGAGAAAATTAAATCAAAAAACATTTTAGTTCAAAATGAAAATTTTATCATGTTTTTTTTATAAATTCAAAGTAAAATCTAGTCTGATCTTAAAATCGTCTAAACCCTCAATTTTTTATTTTTTATTGATTTTTCAATTTAAATTTCGGTTTTGCATACCTATTTTCAAGTCTAAATAAATTAGTTAGAGTTTCGATTTTCAATCCAATTGATTAAACTGGCGGTGCGGTCTGATTTTCATTACCTTAATTTTTAGGATAAACTAATATCCTCTATGAAAAATTGTATAGACTAATTCTTCAAATTAGAGAAGATAATTCCATTGATTGTGAACTGAGTATCTTGATTAAAAATAAAAAATTGGACAAAATATGGACATCTTAAATTGTAATAGAACAGCTCAACATACGTAATCAAAGCTGCTTATTTAAAAAATTTAGTTGTCTGCATAAGTGTCAAAACTTGGTAGAGTAAATATTCTTTCAAAGGATATGTTTAGTTGTTGCTATTTTTGGGTACAGTGTACTCAATGGGTAACTTAGTTAAATTTCTAGTCACTATCATAAGAAAAAAGAGTTTAAATCTTGATCATTAAAATTAACTTATTTTAAAATATTAATGTTGTTATTTTTAACATGTCTTTTATTTAATTTAAAAATGTTTAATAATGATAGTCGAGTGAGTTTTCCTATTAAATATAAACAATAATATTTTGAAAATATTAATTTTATATAAATATAAAATAAAATTAGACATAATTTACTTTCTAAATTAAGTGAAATTAGTTAATTTTATTTATACTGATGGTCAGAATAGTATATTGTTATTTATATAAAAAAAAACTTCAAATAAAAATTGGTTTAAATATTTCATCATTTTTTTAATTATTTCATGATTTTGCTACAATTATGTTTTCTTGATATTAAAATTTTAAAAAATTAATAAAATTTGAAGATATTTTAAATACTTTTTTATAAAATAATATTCTTTAAATATATGTTTTTAAAAATTTATGTGATTTTTATCGTGATAAATCTTTAATAAATGTTTCTGTTGGAGCGAAGAGTATATTTAGTACCTAATAACACGATATCCATGACAAACATACCAGACAAATTATATATCAGTGAAGACAGAAGAACCATAATATGAAAAGTTGAAAATATCCATGTGACTTTTAGCAAATGACATTAGATAAATGCATCATTCCACTAGCTATGAACTCAAAAAAGATTCTAGGATTTCAGAAATAAGCATGGACGACTCTAGGAAGACATAGGAACACAACATGAAATGATTAAAGGATGAAAGTTAGATGGAAGAACAAATTGTATCCTAACACTTGTCTATCTAAACAACTATACTCCATAAAAAATTTAAGAAATACGAAAACTTAGAATCCAAAAAAAAAAAAAGAGATTCAAACGCCAAATCAAAATGCATAAACAATATACAGAAACATATATTTTACTTTTAAAAATAACTTGAGCGTTAAAATACCTGTCGGTAATATTCCTTCTCAATATGTCTAACTACAGAAAGTTTTTTCTATTTCTCGTTAAAACAACCTGAACTTTACCATTGAAACCACATTAACTTTACCATTTTCACACTCTTGTGAACTATTATTTTCAAGAATGATGAAAGATGAATATTTAAGTTATAGAATTTTGAAATTGCTTTGTTTAAAATAACTTTTAAAAATACAATTAAAACATAATTTATTTAAATATATAACAAGCTAGTCCACTATATAAGCGTTAAATCAAAGTACATATATTTATATAAAAATATATATTTTACTTTAGAAAAATACTTACATGATCGTCATAATACGTGCAGATACTATTTTTTTTCAAAAAGTCGGGTCTCATAAGAAATTCTTCATTTCTCACCGAAAACTATCTGAATTTGGCCATTTTCACACTCTTGTGAAAGATTATTTTCAAGTAGATCAATAATGATATTTAAGTTACATAATTTCAAAGTTTTTTTAATTTAGAAAAAAGTGGTTAAAATAATTTTTATAATTATTTAGAAAGTTCACATGAAATTTAATTTTAAAATACAATTAAAAAATATTTTTTAATATATTTACCTTTTTTATGCATTGATATAAAAAGAAAACCTTTTAAATATTGAAAATATTGTATAAGCTAATTTAAAAAAATAAAATAAAATAATGATGATATTTGATTGAAAACACGTGCTAATAAAATTACACAATTAGTGTCCTTTCTAAAAAAATTACATACCTAGTGTATAAAAATTAATATCATATATTTAATTAATATTTCAATTTTAAAAAAAAATAATTTATAAATATCAACAACTTTTTTATATAAGTCAAATATATATATAAAACAAAATAAATAAAGAAAAAAAAATACTTGGAAGACGTAAATCAAACTCAATCAAACTACAAACTAACCTGAAAGGGTATGTATATAGTTCAAATAAAACAAAAGTGGTTTACAATAAACTAAATCAAATGCACACACAAGATAGGCACAGACCTGTAAATTCGTGTACGTTCGCGGAATCAAATAGTAAAAAAGTTCTGCGTGAGCCTTCACTTCTCAAAATAGCGAATGAATCAACCGCCAACACAGAGTGATTCACGAACTAACAATCTCTGGATAAAAATCCAGCAAGCAAGACGATTCTTTTGAGCCAAACAATCCAACATCAAACAGATATAATGATACAAATATCAAATCAGTATGAACTAAATAATGATGACTGGTATGGATATTAAGTCAACGTCGGGGCAGAGGAGGCAATCTTATATCTTGAAACCTGCAGATCTCAACAGATTTGAAGATAATCCGAAAATCAAAAGATCAGGATACCAACTTAGAACAAGGAACACAAACCTATGATTGTGGCTAAACTATTGTCATTTAAAAGACCCACTGGAGAAAAAGAAAGAGCTTTCACAACCACCAAACAACAGCACAACTTTGAATTCGATGCAACCATGTGTTAATATGTCTCCATCAAGCAAACGCTAAGAACCGGCAGACTAATTGTCACCAGAACCCAACCATCGGCTAAGCGAAACAAAGAGAGATAGATAGATAGATAGATAGAGAGAGAGAGAGAGAGAGAGAAACTCGTGAAAATGCCAGATTAGAAAAACCATGACCACCGGTATATCGCCGACAACACTCTAACCCTGGAGGGGTGAAAGTTGGAGCGGACTGAGAGGGGTCGCACCACCAGCACTGTGTAAATCTACATTGTAAATGTTGTGTTAGGATTAGAGGGAGAAAGATAGAGAAGTTGGTGGTGTTAAAGAGTAGGCAGATAAAAAAATTGACTTCAAACCTGTAATTTTATATTTGCATATAACATTGCCTACGGTGACAGCTTGAGACCACCCTAAGAAAAAGCGATGACGCAAGGTCGCTCAAAGGGAGGTACCGTCTCGCCCTTAAGTTTTCCTTGCCTTTTGAGAGAAAACATGACATAAGACGTGTCTTGGATAAAGAGAAAGTCATAGTCGTTACTGACTCACATCTCCTTTTGGAATATGGATTCAACTGTCCACCTTTTGACTAGGGGCGGTGACCTTTCCAAATAAAACTGTAAGTATCAGGAAATTCTATAAATACATTACCCTCAAGGGGATTGAGGGGAGATTCTCAAGTAATACATATCTACTACTACTCAAAGAGCATTATGCTCCTAATAACCTTAAGATCGTCAATCTAACCGCATGCCTACAATCCAGCAGCGCCAGCCACCAACAGGGCATATAACCTCACGTGAGTCGGTCCTTCAAATAGCATAAAACACCACACCGTATAGGGACACTCGCCACCGTGAGCTAGCCCTTCCCCCAAACTTGTAATATACCTAATAGGGCCTCTGAGTCTTCATGCCCTTGCAGGGGGAACATGCCCACCATGTACTTTTTGGACATCACCAGGGCGCCCCAATAAAACTAACATGGGCCACATCTTCCACTCCAACCTTGTCATCCCTCTTTTATGTCTGGAGATAAATAACAGGGTCCTGTATCACGTAGCGAACACCATTGCTTGAGGTATTTTCGGGAGGGGATTCCCTAAGGCCACTCACGAAGATACGCAAAGCAGGTGTTCGCCGCGAACGTCATATCCTCCAATCATCTTGAAAAAACCATGGGAAGGGACGAGGTCAACAATGTTTCTTCAAAGAAGATGCCTTGAACATCAACCCTCGCGACAATGACCCTTTGGTCATCACCGTCTAGCACGACAACTGGGATATGAGGTGTGTCTTGAAAGACCCAGGAAGCTTTTCAGATGTCTTGTTTTGGGATTTCTTCCAAAATCTACAACTAAATATGGATCGTATACAGAGGTCCACCGACTCTCTCACAGGATTATCAGGCGAACGACTACAAATAATGGGCTAAGTGACTCTAGAAACCACCTGTGGTGAAGAAGCTGATGTAACACCCCAACTTTGGTCATTTATTTTTATTTGAATTTATATTATTTTATTTTATTTATTCAAGTGATATATGTGGTTTATTTGATATTTATTAGTAATTCAATTAAACATTAGAAATATTTTAGAGTTTGGAGAAAAATATAATTTATTTAAGTTAGAGAGTGAGGGATGGATTGTGTAATAGCTGAGATGTGGTGAGGATTAGAGAATTATTTGAATTAAAATAAAATAATTATTTTGAGTATTATTTATTTAATGAAATAATAGAAATAAAATAGAAAATTGTGTTTAGTGAAGGTGTGAGAAGAATTTGGGGATGAAGGAAGTAACTGGGAAATTTATGTTAAATAAATAGATAAAGTGTTGGGACTTTTGTGTTGTACTTACAAAAGTTGGAAAAGTGGAAAAGAGGCAGAGAACTAAGCGATCGAAGGGAGAGAGAGAGAGAGAGAGAGAGAGAGAGAGAGAGAGAGAGAGAGAGAGAGAGAGAGAGAGAGAGAGAGAGAGAGAGAGATCCCAATGGCAAGAAAGTTCAACGATCAAGTAACTTCGAGGTAGGAGGAACTCTTTAAATATAGGTGTTTAGGCTGTCAAATAGTGAGAGATCTTAACCCTCTTATCTTTTCCTTATCAATTATGTATCTGTATCATGAGTTTATGGCCAAAAAGTTTATCTTGGACCCTTATGCCTTGTTTGTGTGTATGCTCTATATTTGTGACCAAAGGGTTTGGCCAAAAACGTTTTTGATTTATTCTTGAGCAATATTCTATTATTTTACTTAATCGTTGTGGATGTCTTATGCCTTGTATGAGGCGAATTATGAATAAATGTTTAGGTTTTTCTTTTGTGCCCTTTTTGTCTTGTTGTCTTGTTATTAATAATTGGAATATGGTATAATTGTCTATTGATCTGTGTAATTTCATCTACAAATAAAGATGGCAAGTAATTGCTTATTTGGTGTAAAAAAATATCTCGATCGTTCTCTTGCGTGTGATGACTATCATTATCTCAAATGCCTTAATTTGTTTGTCCGAACAAAAGGGAAAGAAAATCGAAAAAGAGACTTAAGTTCAAGGCATAGTTAGAGAGGTAACTGAAATAAGAGGCTTTTGTCTGTATCTCTTTTACAATCTTGTGTTCTTGTATTGCTTTTGGTGTCAGTGACTACGGGGGAGCGTAGGTCTTAGCTGATCGGAACAATGAGTCGCGTATGAGTACTGGTGATTTCATTCTCTTTAGTTTTTGAAGAATTCAACTGTTTGATCTGAAATTTTTCCTTAGAAAGCTTGTTGCTTGAGGATAAGCAATAATTTAAGTTTAGGGTGTTTGATAAGTGATTATAGCATCGTATTTTTAGCTTATTTTATTTGTGTTTTCATAATTTCGTATCTCTTTTATTCACAGTTATTTGTTTTTATTGATTTCAGCTAATAAGGAAGTGTCGGGAAAATTCTAATCGAAAAAGACATAAAATTGCGTGTTTGCAATTCAACCCGGTACAAAATATCCATGGCCAACGGTCTGGCCGTTTCAGCTGACACGGGCTATGTTGGCCCTTGATAGCGTCCATATAGTAATTTCCTGAGGACAAAACAATATGGCTGTGTTGCCTGACGTGATTGTGTTTCCTGACATGGCCCCCGTGTCAGCTAACACTGCCCATGTTAGCCCCAGTTTCTGCTGCGAATTTTGGCATTCCTTAATATTTTCCCACTTATGAACTTTCAAATTGCCTCTTTTTATCCATAAGTAACCATTATGATATTTACAGGAATTTAAGTGGATTTTAGGTGGATAATTTGATGTGATGCTTGTATAAATAGTGAGCACTTGTTTAAGATTTGAGGAGGGAGACACCTAAGGGTGACACTTAGGAGACTCTTAGCTTTACAGTTTATTTTGGTTTCAACTTTTGTTTTAAGCTTTCATCTTGTAATTTCTCTGCATTTTTATTGTATTTTTTGTATTTCTTTAATTTATTCAAGCATTCATCTTCATTCATGTTCTTTATTTTGCTTTGTTATTGCTTTTATGTCTTTACTTTGCTTATTTTCAATCAAACTCATCATGAGTGAGTAGTTTCCTAGGGACAATGGGTCGTGAGATATATCTCATGTCAAACCCCAATTGACTTATACGTTTACGAATCATGATAAAATAAGAGCTTAGGAGTTATTTTAGAATCTGAAAACTTGAATATATTTATGTCGGCTAGCGAAAGAAGAGGTAACCCAGATGTCAATCATGTACCGAAAGATATTTATTTGGAATCCAATTGCAGATTTCTAAACAACCAAGTTACGGTGCCACTGACAAGGAGTCCTGCTATTGGTTGAGAAAGTCACGTTCGAAGCACCTGCGTGACAAGGTGTCTCGCTCCAGTTGAAAAGTTTTATAGTTTTGCCAGAAACACGTCTAGAAACGCACACCACGAAAGTCGATGTGGTGCATTTTTATCTATTTTTCTATAGCTTGCTCTATTTTCTCATAATTAAAATCGGAAAGTTAATTGCGTAATTTGAGATAAAGATCATGTACCCCATGTTCTGCTTTGCTTTATATTGTTATTGTTAATTTTATTCCTTTTGCATTGAATCGCTAAAGCTGCGATCGCTTTAGCTAAACACTGTTAGGATAAAATTCAGTACTCAAGCTCATCTTCCTGTAGGTTAGATCTTATTATATTACTTCGCATTGTCGTGCGCTTGCGGCTTGCATCATTCCACTAAAAGCTTCGGCATTTGTGTGACAATTTATTCAAAACAAAATCCTCTCAAAAGATAATCCAAGAGAGGTATTTTAAGCATTGACACATCCACTTGTGAAGGCGGATGCGGGTTGATCGAGTGTACGTCTCACATATTTTTTTGAATGCCTTATTACCTTTAAAGTTTGGTCATCTATTTTCAGTTGGATGGGGTGACCACAGTTTTACAAAACTATAGTATTGTCAAATTTAATGCTTTCTCTAGAGTTATGTAAGGAAATAATAGACAAGAGCTTGGTATTAACACCATCTGGTTCGCCTGTTTGTGGTGTATATAGAAAGCTAGAAATGTGAAGACTTTCCAAAACAAAGTCTTAATCCTGTTTCGCACTCGTAGAAGAAACTAAGTTTCTCTCTTAGAACTGGATGAGAGTAAAGTCAAAAAACTTCATTTATTCCATTACTCTTTGGTTATCATCACTATTCGATTATCTAGAAGCCACACATATGCATGCAAATAATAGTCAATTTATAAAAAAAACTGTGATTATTGTTGGTGAAATCCATATTATATAGGTTAATTGATCGTTTTATATTTTACCAATGATAATTAGGTCTAGTAGAAGAATTTAGCCTCCTACAATAATGCAAATCGCATTTCAATTATATATATTTAGTAGTTTATTACTCCTCAAATAAGTTTACATCTAAATTGCCTTTCATTTTGTCACCAAAGAAAAAATGGCGCTCCAAATATTTAGGATGTGCACAAATAATCGACTAATTAGAACAATGCAAACCACAATTAGATTAGTTATGGCTATAAACTTTAAATTCTGTTGGGTTAACTTCTGGTTACACCCAAAAAAGAATCATATAGAAATTATTCGCATTAGATTGGAGTACTCGTTGTGCTCCTTCGTCGTTGATTCGTATCGAATTGGAGTACTCGTTGTGCTCCTTCATCGTATAATTTCGATCTTGGAAACAAAGAAGATGATTGCTTTAAACTTCACAAAACTCATTGTTGATGAATTTTGTTGTTTGGTATTGAAGCAAAAGTGGGTCCACAAGATATCCCAAGATGTTCATTCTTCTTGCAAAATCAGAATCTTAATCTATCTTTTGGGTTACTTGGTATCTTTGTCAGGTCATCAAAACTTAACTACTCCTAGCTAGAATTTGCTCCAATTCTTACTTATATGATAAAAACCCAATTCAGATCTTAATTCATGATTTGGTTTCCACATTGGAATTTTTGGTGTTTATTTTGCAAGGGATTTGATTAGTCGTAGGTTGAGAATATTACAAATTTTTTTCAGAACTCAACCACTTGGCCATTTAATAAACAAGTACAAAACCATATTTTAATTAAGCCACACACACAAAAAAAGTTATTAATAATATTACAAATTATCTACTCCATTAAACCAAAATTATAAGAAAACCTTTCATCAAAATTTCTGTAAAAGAAAAAAAGAAAAACAAGTGAGTTGAGTCTCGGAAATTCATCAGAATAACGGTGACAGAACACTGACAATATATTCACATCGCCAACAAAATTCGAAGTCAAATTTTTATAGAACATCTACCTCCAAACAACCACCATATAATTTCTATATGGATCTATCATAGTTGTCACAAGTAGGAACATATAAACTATGTAAAATTAAATCATATCATATAAGGTAAAGCTTTGATATGCTTACACTATAGAATCAATAATTTATAATATATACATTTTTCTACATTATTTGATCAGAACAAGCCAACCAAGTTGAAAAGGGACGATATTTCCTCTTAAGTCTCAAAGCCTATATATAGAGAGAAACTTTACACAAACACTTCATTCAACTCTCTCTTTCTCTCTCTCACCCTTTTTTCTCTAACCAGCTTTTCATTCTTCTTCTCCTTATAGAAAGCTAGTTAGAATGGGTATTAAGATTGAACAAAATCACCCTTGTGTTGAACTTTCAAGTATTGCAACTTCTGAAACTCATGGAGAAAATTCTCCATATTTTGCTGGTTGGAAAGCTTATGACGAAGATCCTTATCACGAATTAACTAATTCATCCGGAGTTATTCAAATGGGCCTAGCAGAAAATCAAGTAAGTGTATCGGACACATATTAGTGTTCTTTCCGAGTAAAATATAAATAAAAAAGTATGTATATCTGATCTAAATATAGATCAGATATATATATTTTTTTTTCTTGGTTATATTTCACTGCAAAAAGAAAAGCATGCAAGAAAAGAATTTTTGAGATTATTATTATTAACAATTTAACTAATTTTTTTTCAAATTTTTTAGGTGTCATTTGATTTACTTGAAAAATATTTAGAAGAAAACTCTGATGCATTGACATGGAGAAAAGGAGGTTCTAGTTTCAGAGAAAATGCATTATTTCAAGATTATCATGGACTTAAATCTTTCAGAAAAGCAATGGCAAGTTTCATGGAAAAAATCAGAGGAAATAAAGCAAAATTTGATTCTGAAAGAATTGTCCTCACTGCTGGTGCAACTGCTGCAAATGAACTCTTAACCTTCATTCTTGCAAATCCTGGAGATGCTTTACTTGTTCCAACTCCATATTATCCTGGGTAAGAAATAATCACTTTTCATCAATTTTACACTTAAGAAATGATCACTTATATATATTAAACTAATGTATTTTTTTTTTTCAGATTTGATAGAGATTTAAGATGGAGGACCGGTGTGAATATAGTTCCAATCCATTGTGATAGTTCAAACAATTTTCAAATCACACTTGAAGCATTAGAATCTGCATTCGAAAATGCGGAAGCAATGAACATGAAAGTAAAAGCGGTACTAATAACCAATCCATCAAATCCATTAGGCATAACAATTCAACGTCCGGTTCTTGAGAACATTCTAGACTTTGTGACTCGCAAGAATATACATCTTGTCTCAGACGAAATCTATTCAGGCTCGGTTTTTTCTTCACATGAGTTCGTAAGTGTAGCTGAAATTCTCGAATCTCGTCAGTACAAAGACGCGGAGAGAGTTCACATTGTTTATAGTCTTTCAAAAGATCTCGGTCTACCTGGTTTTAGAGTCGGGACGATTTATTCGTACAACGATAAAGTTGTCACGACAGCTCGAAGAATGTCGAGTTTCACATTGATATCGTCTCAGACGCAACATCTTTTGGCATCAATGTTATCGGATGAAAATTTCACTGATCATTATATTAAGATAAACCGAGAAAGACTTAGAAAACGATATGAAATGATTATTGAAGGTTTGAAAAGTGCTGGAATTGAATGTTTGAAAGGTAATGCTGGATTGTTTTGTTGGATGAATATGAGTCCAATGTTAGAAAATAATACAAGAGACGGCGAATTGAAGCTTTGGAATTCGATTTTGAATGAAGTTAAGCTTAATATTTCACCAGGGTGTTCTTGCCGTTGTTCTGAACCGGGGTGGTTTAGAGTTTGTTTTGCAAATATGAGCGAACAAACCCTTGAAATCGCGCTCAAAAGAATACGCGATTTCATGAATAACAAAGACATAAAAGATATTGAAACTTAATTTTATAGTCTTTTTAAGGTCGAATCTTCAAGAGAATCGACTGCAGTCAGGTTGTCTGGGTTAAGACGAAAAAATAAGTCTTTTTTTCAAATGGTTGAGACCATTTTGGTAAATTCTTTTTAAAGCATATAATGTAAAGATGAATATTGAATTGAAGTGTATGAATCCTTGTTTGCTTGCTTAATTAAGTTAAGCAAGTTCTTTAGAAGTTATTAATTATTTCTTTGTACTATTTATTTTTGTAATGAATAAAATTTGTTACTATTAAATTATGAATGAGTTATTATAATATCTATATCATCTATCATAAAAATTAACCTTTATTGAATGAGTATTATTAATATTCTTTGACTTAGTAATTAGTGATATTTTTGTTAGTAACATATGGTTGACTTAGAGATTGTAGTTTTAATTACGTAAGAACTATACAGCTAGCAAAACAGACCAACCAACCATTTATAGCTTTCAATTTCATGACAGAGATGGAAACTTGGAATGAATGAATTAAATATATAACATCACAATCCCTACATTGATGTGCATATTTTTTATTCAACAATCTAATTGCCATGCTTATTGGATAATTAGTATATTAATCTGATTTGGTTAATGCATAATTAATTGTAAGTATATACTTTGCATAAATTCCTATAATTAGTGTCGGAGATGTTGAAGAAAAAATTAAAAATGGTCCAACCCACGTGATGTACTCTGCTTGAATTTTTATTTGTATTATGTGTAGCTTCTCCTATTTTCTCCGGTTACAAATTTCACCTGTTAAATCTGGGCCATATAAAATATAAATAAATAAATGGAGCAGAGTTTTAAAAGTGAAAATTAAATTAGAGAGAATTTTTTTCCGTTTGTACTAACAGGTGGTAGGATTGTTCTATGAAATTAGTAAGTCTTAAAGTTAGATGGTAACTTTCCTACAAAAATCTATTATTTTTCATTTATTAAACTGAAATTAACAAACTATGGTGTTTGTTGTGAAAATGATGACTTTAATCAAAATATAAAACTGGTTTCTTGAATTATCAAGAACCAAAACCAAGGGTTGATGGACAACCAAGAAAGAGAACACACGAAGAAGAAGAAATAACAACAAGGATTGGACAAATATAATTTTGTTTACTATTCACTTTCACATTAATGTTTACAAATGCTTACAAGTGAATATCACAATTTGCCACACTCAACAAACTGAGTGTACTAGCCTATTTATAGGCTAATTATGTAACTTGCAGTCCAAGAAACCTAAACAATTGGATCCTTAACACAAGACTCAATTCGACAGAATATAAACATTTCGACAGAATACATATAAGAACAGACTTCGACTACTATATGTAACTAACAGGCATCAGCATGTGAACAAGCTTCGACTGCATGCTTGCCTCCTGTCGAAATACATGAAAGCTCTCCTTCGACACAGATGAGTTCGACCCAAATCTCACAAATCTCCACCTTGGATCTAACTCAGCAACAAAGGGAAACAACTAGCTTTCATCATGCAGCTTTATCAACTGCATACAGTGGAAGAACTTGCAACTTGGCAACGTCTTGGTGATCATTATCAGCAACATTGTCTTCAGTCGAAACCTTCAGCACCTGGACTTCACCACGCTCGATTATCTCTCTGACGAAATGCATCCTCACATCAATGTGCTTAGTTCGCTCATGATAGGCTGAATTCTTTGACAGGTGTATAGCACTTTGACTATCACATTTAACAGTGATACTTCGACCTTGAAGTTTCAGCTCCTTTAAAAAACCTTCAAGCCACAATGCTTCCTTCACAATTTCAGTGAGGGCAATATATTCAGCTTCAGTGGTTGATAAGGCAACAACCTTCTGAAGCATCGCTTTCCAACTGATTGATGTTCCAAACATTGTGAAAACATATCCAGAAATAGACTTTCTGGAATCCATACAACCTGCATAATCAGTGTCAACAAATCCTTCAATTTCTACTATGCTATCACCATCACAGGCTCCACCATAAATCTAGACTCTTTTCAGAGACTCATTTATGTACCTGAGAATACACTTTATAGCTTTCCAGTGCGCCTTTCCAAGATTGGCCATATACCTACTCACAAGGCTCACTCCATATGCTATGTCTGGCCTCGTACAGACCATAGCATACATCAAAGAACCCACTACACTAGCATATGGAATGCTATTCATATAGATTCTTTCAGCTTCAGTACTCGGACTTTGAGTAGTACTAAGCTTAAACTGAGGATTTGTAGGTGTCACAACAGGCTTCGAATTCGACATACCAAACTTGTCGAGAAGCTTCCGTAGGTATGTCTCCTGAGATAAGCACAACTTCGACTGCTTTCTATCTCTCCAGATGTCAATCCCAAGAATCCTGGCTGCAGCTCCCAGATCGTTCATTTCGAACTCCTTACTGAGTTCAGCCTTCACCTTCGTTACATCCTCAACACTGTTGCTAGCTATGAGGATATCATCCACATACAACAACAACATAACAAGTGAGTTTCCAGGTCAAAATTTAAAGTAAACACAATGATCGAACTGACTTCTAGTGAAACCAATGTGTGCCATGAACTTGTCGAATCTCCTATTCCACTGTCGAGGAGATTGTTTCAGGCCATACAAAGACTTATTCAGCTTGCACACATAATCTTCTTTACCCTTTTCTGCATACCCTTCAGGTTGACGCATCAGGATCGTTTCATCTAGATCACCATACAAAAATGTTGTCTTCACATCCATTTGCTCAAGTTCCAAATCGAACTTTGCCACCATGGCCAGCTGCATTCGAATGGATCTATGCTTTACAACAGGTGAGAACACATCATTGAAGTCGACTCCTTCTTTCTGAGTGAACCCCCTAGCAACCAGCCTCGCCTTAAAGCGCTTCAACATCACTCCTTCGATTCCTTCCTTGACCTTGAAAATCCACTTACAACTGACTAACCTTGCTCCTGCAGGTTTCTCAATCAGCTCCCAAGTGTTATTATCATGAAGAGATTTCATCTCGCCATCCATGGCTTTTCGCCATTCAGTCTTGTCTCGACTCCTTATAGCTTCCTTGTAATCTCTAGGTTCTTCGTCAAGTACCTCACTTGCAGAGATTAAGGCAAAAGCTATAAGATCTGCATAACCAAGTCTCTGAGGTGGCTTGATGACTCTTCTCGACCTATCTCTTGCCAGTAGGTAGACATCGACAGTTTCTTCAACCTCATCAGCATCTTGCTCTTCGACTTCATCAGGGCTATGCACTTCAGTATCACTATGCTCCACCTCAACAGGCATCTCTACCTATTCTAGCTCCTCTTCAGAGATTTCTGCACTTCGACTAACATCACCAGTTTTCTTGAAAGCCATTTCGACCTCATTGAAAACTACATCACGACTTGTGATACATCTTCTGTGACCTGGTTCTAGGCACCACAGCCTATAACCCTTGACTCCCTCAAGATATCCAAGGAACATGCATCTCAGAGCTCTAGGTTCGACCTTGTCTTGCCTAATGTGAGCATAGGCTAAACAGCCAAATACCCTCAGTTTGTCGAGATCTGGTGGATGACCCGACTAAACTTCTTCAGGTGTCTTCATTCCCAGCGCAGTCGAGGGACATTCTATTTATCAGATAAGCTGCTGTCGAAACAGCCTCCGCCCAAAACATCTTCTTCAATCCAGCACTAACCAATATGCATCTAACCCTTTCAAGGATTGTTCGATTGAATCTCTCAGCTAAGCCATTTTGTTGAGGAGTACCTGCTACAGTCTTATGCCTTGCAATCCCGGACTCAACACAGTAACTGTCGAACGCTCCGTTGCAGAATTCAAGGCCATTGTCGGTTCTCAACCTCTTAACCTTTCTGCCAGTTTGAGTTTCGACCAGAACCTTCCAACTTTTGAAATTCTCAAAAGTTTCATCCTTCGTCTTCTGAATGAATACCCATAGCTTTCTAGAATAGTCATCAACGATGGATAGAAAATACCTTGCACCTGAGTGTGAAGGATTCCTTGCAGGCCCCCAAAGATCAGCATGAATGTAATCAAGGGATCCATGTGTTCTTTGCTTGCCTTTGTTAAACTTCGCCCTACAGGATTTACCAAATACACAAGATTCACAAAACTCCAGCTTTTCGACTTTGTCACCTCCTAGCAGGTTCTGCTTCCCCAATTCGACCAGGCCTCTTTCGCTGACATGACCCAATCTCATGTGCCATAACTCTGTTTTCGACATAGGTTTCGTGGATACAACATTTGTCGAACCACTTACAACCTCAGCCTCAAGGGTATACAAGCCTTGGTTTTTCACGCCTCTCAAGACTTCCTTCGACCCTTTCATGACTTTCAGGATACCTTGCTCTCCTTTGAAAACATATCCCTTTCTGTCGAATTCACCAAGAGAAATTAAATTCCTTTTAAGATCAGGTACATACCTAACCCCAGTCAATAGCTTTATTGACTCATCATGGAGCTTGAATCTAATAGATCCAATACCTGCAATCTTGCAAGCTTTATTGTTCCCCAGCAGCACTGATCCACCATCTTGATCACACAATTCTTCAAACACATTCTTGTTTGGAGTCATATGCCAAGTACATCCAGAATCCATAATCCACTCTTCGCAGGAGTTGATGCTCGACACCACAAGGACATCAG
Source organism: Lathyrus tuberosus (assembly GCA_022829125.1). Classification (NCBI taxonomy): domain Eukaryota; kingdom Viridiplantae; phylum Streptophyta; class Magnoliopsida; order Fabales; family Fabaceae; genus Lathyrus; species Lathyrus tuberosus. The sequence continues at coordinate 1,802,340 of JALAZF010000395.1, forward strand.
ATGATTCATAACCATCTTGCACAATAGTTGCATTCCCATTGTCCTTACCTCCATGATTATTCAGGCGCTCAGGGCACACCTTTCTTGTATGACCCTCCTTCTTACAGTGATAACATTTGATACCAGACATATCACCACTATAAGACTTCTGCTGAACCTTTCCTTTCTTCTTGTCAAACCTACCATCTTTCTTCGACGATTTTCCTTTTATGGACAACCCTTCGCCAACTGATGAAGGTTTCTGCTCCTTTCTTTCGTTCAAGTCCTTTGAATACAAGGCTGCTTGAACTTCTTCAAAGGTCAGGGACTCTCTTCCATACAAGAAAGTTTCTTTGAAGTGAGCATACGATCTGGGAAAAGCATACAACAGCAACAATGCTTGATCTTCATCATCAATCTTCACATCAATGTTTTCAAGATCAAGAATCAGCTTGTTGAAAGAATCCAACTGCTTAGCCAAAGCTTTGTCTTCATTCATCTTGAACGAATACAAGGCTTGCTTCAGGTAAAGACGATTCACCAACGACTTGGTCATGTACAAGCTTTCAAGCTTCACCCATAATCCCGACGCCGTCCTCTCCTTTGACACCTGCCGGAGAACCTTATCACCAAGGCTCAACAATATTGCGTTGTGTGCTTTCTCGATCATTGCCGTCTTTTCTCTTTCCGCCAATGCAGCATCCATGGCTGCCATTCCCTTCAACACTTCCAAACATCCCTGCCGAACCAGTAGGGCTTTCATCTTCAAGCGCCACAGACCGAAATCGTTCACTCCGGTGAACTTTTCAATCTCATACTTTGTTAAAGCCATCTTCTCCACGCTCACCGCACCAATTTATTGTGAAAATGATGACTTTAATCAAAATATAAAACTGGTTTCTTGAATTATCAAGAACCAAAACCAAGGGTTGATGGACAACCAAGAAAGAGAACACACGAAGAAGAAGAAATAACAACAAGGATTGGGCAAATATAATTATGTTTACTATTCACTTTCACATTAATGCTTACAAGTGAATATCACAATTTGCCACACTCAACAAACTGAGTGTACTAGCCTATTTATAGGCTAACTAGGTAACTTGCAGCCCAAGAAACCTAAACAATTGGATCCTTAACACAAGGCCCAATTCGACAGAATATAAATATTTCGACAGAATACATATAAGAACAGACTTCGACTACTATATGTAACTAACAGGCATCAGCATGTGAACAAGCTTCGACTGCATGCTTGCCTCCTGTCGAAATACATGAAAGCTCTCCTTCGACACAGATGAGTTTGACCCAAATCTCACAGTGTTAGATTTTGTTTCAGACCGTATAAGACATTTTGTAGCCTATAAACAAAATCTTGAGACTCGTTAGTGATTCTAGGTGGTTGCTCCATAGGCATTCTCAACTAAATTACAATGTTAAAATGTGTTTTTGATGTTTAACTAATAGATGGAGATGGAAGTTATTTAAAGGTGTTCATGGTATGTGGTGTGATACTTTTGTAGTTAGGTATAGTGTTTTCAGTTGTTCCTTCTCTTCAAGAAAGAAAGATTTTGAGGTTTTGATCTGCGTCTATTTGATAGAAAGGTGTGCCTTTTTTAGGATTAAAAAATGATGACTCTTTTGATTGGTTTGTTGATAGTACGCTTAGGAAAGTAAGGGAGTGACCTCAGACTTCCTTTTGAAAGGATCTTTGGTTAGGACTCATTCCCTTAAAGTTTAAGTTCTTTGCTCTATTTTCTAACCTCTTTTAATCAGTTAAACTGGAAAGAGAGATTGGTCTTATGGGTAACGCATACCTAGTCTACAATCTCAGGTGGAGGAGACTTTTCTGTTGGAGAGTTCGGAGAGTGTCGTAAGTGTTAATGAGTTAAACGTTCATGGATACAAGAAACATTAACTTCACATATCCACCCAAAATCTTAAGGCAATAGGGGTATGAGTCACCTCTCTTATAGACCTAACATTTCCTTCATTCCTAGTCTATGTGGGACTTTAGCACTTTCACATTTGAACCCAACAATCTTCCCGCAAGTGTGAGTCATGCACATCACTAGCCTTGATCCACACTAGGATCCACTTTCTCTCCTACACCGAGCCAACCAGGGCTCTGATACTATTTGTTGGAGAGTCTGGGGAGTGTCAGAAGTGTCAATGGATAAATGTTCGGGATCCAAGAAACTTTGACACCACATATTTACCTAAAACCTTAAGGTAACTGGGGTATGAATCACCTCTTTTATAAACCAAAAATTTCCTCCATTCCTAATCGATATGAGATTTTAAAACTTTCACACTTGAACTTAACACCTTCTTTATTAGAGAATTACATGTGTTCGAAAATCTTCGATCTCTTTGCTCTGGAATGTTATTCTCTCGCGGGATAGAGATAAGTGAATTTGGATGCATTAGTTTCCTCTACTTATCATGATTAGTTGTCTGTTTCCTCGTCATCTCTTACGGCTGAGAACTGACTCTTCTCCATATTCAGGCTAGTTAGGCTTCTCTTAAAGTTTTGGTGTTCTTCTACCAGCTTTTGTAATGTAGATTTCCTTTTAGAGATAAACTATCTAAAAGGTGGGTGATTACTGATGTGAGTGGGATCTCCTGCTCTTTCTGTGGTCTTTTTGGTTGAGTCAGCTTCCCATTTTTTCCACTCGTGAGCTATCTTTATCTATGTGGTACAGGATGTTCCAGTAATTGGGTTGACAGGTGGTTCTTTCTAATAACGATAGGTTTTTGTTTGAGTTTGTCTTTTCTTTAGGAGGTAGGGTCAAGTCTAGAGGTGATTTTGTTATGATCTGACACATTGTAGGTTGGACCATTTTGAAAGTCTATAATGATGTCATCTAATGTTTCAAAAATAATGAAAGAAGTAGTAGAAAATAGTACTTTTTGCATTTACTTTAACTGACTTCGGAATTCTATCATTTAACTTAATTAATAACAAATTGAGTGTTTAGCTTAATTCTGAGATAGGTTCTAGTTTGTAGTTTTATAGCTCTATTGGTGGATTATAACCAATTGATGGTAGTTTTGGCATTATAAAATCTAACCTGAATCCTTTAGAATTATTCTATAGTTATTTGGACATTTTTCTCTCTCTATTTTATTACGATTGTTTTATTGATTGTGGTATTTTTATTCTTGTTCGATTTCTATGCATCTTTAGCAGTCCATTAAACATTGTTTGTATTTTAAAACTATTTATATTTTAATAATTACCATCAATTTATTAATATATTATTTTATCATTAAAAAATATCCAATAAAAAAATTGAACATATGTCATCTTGGAGAGAGAAAAATAACCATAATCCAATCCAACTAAAAAAATTGTGGAAAAATAAAATGCGTCCAATCCTGTTTAGTGTCTTATATATAATAAGAGTTGTACCAAAAAGAAAAGGAATAAATAGCTTTCAAAGTGAAAACTTAGTTGCTTAAAAGAAATACTATATAGTTAAGCTTAAGCCAAAAGATACTTATAATTGTTAAAGAAAATATAATTGATTCAACCTTTAATTGTAGAGTGTAGCTAGATTGCTTATAGAGAGGTATTAATGGCCTGCTAATACCTATTTTATTAATTGGAGGATGATTTGACTTATATAATTTTTCCATCTAATCAAATTTAGTAAACAATAGGGGTGGACATTCGGTCGGGTAGGATTGGATTCGGTCCCAAAAGCTCAAATCGGCCCAAACCTCGGGTACTATACCAAGACCCAATTCCGACCATTCAAAAATCGGATTGATCGGGTTACGGTTTGTCGGGTTATCGGTTTATACGGTTCGGTTAGACCGGATTACATGAGTCAAAATAATTGCATTCTTTGACAAAAATTCAAAAAATTTATATAGCAGAAATGATATAGCAGAAAAATTCATAAATTATAAGCATTCAGTTCAGAATTAGACATTCAGTTTTGAACATAGAGTGTACAACTCAGGGCCGTTTTTGTTGAAGCTTAAATACTGTGTTAATACTTAAATTACAGTCTCCTTCATATAAAAATTAACATGAAAAGCCAACATAATTACACAATTAACACTAATTATAATTTATGTCCATCATACTTCCAGCACTTAAATACCCTCTGTAGGCATAATTATATCACCATTGAAATGCTGTAGAGCTTGATTAAGCAGTCTCCCTCATAATCTGCAAGAGAAGTGTTGTTTTAGAAATAATATACATAGTATTCAAATTCAACTATGCAAGACAGTAATATTAACCTACAAAGCTTTTCTTCAATAAATAGTAGAAGTATGTTTTGCTTACAAGATGCTACCAAAGATTGAGTGACGCATGCTTGAAACAGCACAAGGAACTGTTGTTAGGGGGTCTCCAAAGTGCTTGACAGCCAGAACTACACTGAGAACATATTATTTTATATGAGAGAAGGTGTAACATTGTCAAAGAAGCGTCGCAACAAATTAAAAACAGAGATACTATGTGAGAACGAGTGTTAACCTGCAATGTCGACACTAATAAGCCAGTTGCATCCACAGCTACATATTTATCAGCTAGTTTGGCTGTCAGAAAAGGAGTCATGATCTGCAATATTCAGACGTCAACAAATCAAATCGACAAGTTGTTTACCAAAAACATAACTACTTAATGACTAATATAAAAATTCAGTTCAACACACAAACCCCTTCCCCAAAATTCTTTTTTACCCTTTTCCTGATGTGGTGTTTTAAAGAGCTGATAAAGCAAAAAAATATAAAACTAAAATGATGATCATAATATACTAACCACACACCTGAAGATTGAAAACGAGTTCTGGTTTGAAATGAATTCTGTTTTGCATCAATTTGTATGTGTGGACTAAAATGAACCTTTTTATTGACAGAGTCTAGCTTGCAATGTTAAAGAAAATGCACAGAATCATTAGTAAGAACTACTGGTATAGATATGTAGTGCAATAATCTCATCCAGAAGAACATATAAGCAGTGAGGCCTACTTGGTAAAATATAGTGCTTATGATGTCTGGGAATGAAAGCTAACAATTGTTGTTGCCGAAGGCCTTCTTTTTCCGTATAAACTTGGCACGTAAGAAGTTTCTGTTATTAAGAAAATATGTTACTTATATGTCTATGAAATCAAAACATAATATCTAAAATAAAGCGGTAATTACCTAATTTATCGTAGAGACCTTCAAATCCATAGTTGAGACATCCAATGTGTGCTGCTCGAGAAGGTCAGTTAACTTGTATACAACAGTTCCAAGATGATCAACAGCATTCACAAGCCATAAATAGCTAAATAGACATAAATAGCTAAACAAATAAGCAAAGAGAAAAATACCTGAAACAAATAAGACATAAAAGACATTCCAAGATGATAAACAACAGCATTCCAAGATGATCATGGCTTCAAAACTAACTTCATTTGCAGGACCCTGTGCCAAAAAGACATAAATAGCTAAACAAATAAGCAAAGAGAAAAATACTTGAAAGTAGGGAAAGGATGTAAAAAGAACTTCACAAGGCAGACCAATTCACAAGCCAGCATAAATTCATCCCAAAATATATACCATTTTAGTAAGTTGCACACAAGTTAAGAAATATAGTTAACTTTGTACAGAAATGAGAGACTGTGAATTACTTTACAAAATACCTTAATTACATGTAAAGAAATTAAATGTAAAGCAGAAATAGGTCCAACAGAAACAGAAACATAATTACATGTAAAGCAATTGTAATATTGATTCCTTACCCAAAACAAACTTCTGACACTGAATTACAATGAAACCAGTAGTGGCTACCCAAAAAGTTACGAGTCATGGCTTCAAAACTAACTTACTAATTATAATTGCTTAAATATTATGAGTCATTCAAAGACTCCAAAAAATTCAAAAAGTGGCTGCAAATACAAGAGAAAAAAACGGTTTAGTATGTCTGCATATACAATAGAATGTTGGCTGCATATATATGTAAAAATAGTGGCTGCATTTACAATAGAAAAAATCCAGCACATACCCAAAGTTGATTTAAACAGGCCCAGCCTGCTCAGGAGCAGTTGCTCCAAGGGTAATACCTACACGAAACTCTGCAAGATACCAAAAATATAATGAGGCTAAAGTTACTAAAATAATGTTAAAAAAATACAAAGTTTGTTTCAAAAAGTACCTGAAACTATTGAATCAGTTATGTCAAATTCTTCAAGCAGATCAAGGGCTTTTAATTCTTTCTCGTCAGAAGGCATCAACCAGTTTTGAGAACAAATAAGCGCCTCGGCCATTGCCGGACTCAAAGAACTCCGATACATGTCTAAAATCCTCCCACCAGTGCTAAACGCACTTTCGGATGCTACACTTGAAACAGGTGTTGCCAAAACATCCCTAACCAAAGTAGCTAATATATGATAACACGTGGAATTCTCCTTCCACCATTTAAGAATGTTAAAATTTTTAACATCTCCCCAACATGGGTCACCTAAGTACCTCTCTAGTTCATTTTGATTATAAACTATGTCTTTCTCCTTCAAGTGTTGTTTAAAAGCATCAGCCCTTGTAAAAAGTGATGGTTTTGTAGTTTGGGTACATGTTTCTCCATGGGAAGTGCTCCCGGATGGTGCATCTTTGATGGCAGCCCCAACATTCTTATCATGCTCAGATTTATACCAATTGTACAGTTTAAATAGACTTGTTTTGACACACTAAACATTTTTCTTAGCAAGTTCACCACCAACCCCATACATGTCATTGAAAGACCACTCAACATAACCAAACTTAAACCTAGGGTCAAAGATCACCCCAAAATAGAGAAAATGATTCACCTTTTCAACATCCCCCCAATATTTATCATATTTGGCCTTCATATTTGAAACCATTGGAGCCACATAGGTATTCATGTTCAAGGAAGCTTCTTGAAGCTTACACAAAATGTCAGACAGGTTATGAAAGGCTACATGTAACGACACTTCTTGCGAAGATGAAAACAATTTGGTTTCTTCATAGAATTTTTTCAAAAAAATCACAAAAGCCCTTGCTTTTTCCCAATCAGCAGAACAAGGTGGACCGGAAAGGTCAAAAAACTCCATGTAGCTAGGATCTTCAGCCTCTAACTTTTCAAATGCTACTTGGAACTTCTCGGCAGCATCCAACATCAAGTAAGTGGAATTCCACCGTGTGGAAACATCAAGGCCAAGTTTTCTTTTACATGTTATCCCTACAATTTCTATACACTCATTAAACTTTAAAGCTCTTTGTGGTGAGGACCTCACAAACCTAACAACATCGCGAACACTCTCAATAGCCAACTCATGATCTTTTTGTCCATCTCTCACTACCAAGTTTAAGATATGGGCAGCACACCTCATATGCAAAAAACTCCCGGCACCAATTAAAGCATTCTTGCTCTTAAGTCTTTTCCCCAAGTAAGAAACAGCCACATCATTACATGTTGCGTTGTCAAGGGTAATTATTGACACTTTCCTAAGCCCCCATTCCTTCAAAACATCCTCCACTTTTTTGCCAATGATATCACCCTTGTGATTTGGAACTAAACTAAAACTAATAATCTTTTTATGATAGTTCCATGCATTGTCAATGAAGTGTGCAATTATGGCCATGTAACTAAGATTTTGAATAGAAGTCCAACAATTTGTGGTTAGTGTAACCCTAGCACAATCAGATTTAAAAAAGGCTTTAAGCTTTAACTTTTCGGCTAGGTAAAGCTGAAAACAATCCCTAGCAATAGTCCTCCTTGAAGGGATAGTCAGTTGTGGTTGTAGTTGTTTGCATAGTTTCTTAAAACCCTCACCCTCTACCACTCTAAAGGAATGTTCATCAAGAATAACAAAGGAAGTAATAGCCTTCCTACATGCTTGAGCATTGAACCTTTGGCTTGTTGAACCTAAAAAACCATCCTCACCACTTACAAGGTTTCTTTGTGAGGGGTCTTTCTGTAATAGGTTAGAGTTTTTGTGACACACTTTTGAGTGAGCTAACATGTTGGATGTTCCATGTGTTTTAGGGTCGCATCGGTATCTTTTGTGACAATGTTTACACGCGGCTATTGGTTCAGTTTCATCAGGTAAAATGTTGAAGTCTAACCAAACAGAGGAAGTTTTCCTAGTTCCACTAGCATTAACTTGTCGTTTTTTCCTAGCAGGGGGAAGGGGAGGAAGTGCAAATTCTGCTTGTGTAAGTTCAGCATGGGAAACGGGATGTTCCGGCATTGAAAATATTTTGGTAAACTAAAAGAATCAGTCCTATATTTTGATATAATAAACAGCAAGAACAGTATATAAAATAGTTTATAACTATTATAAATATCAAGAACAGTATCAGTACACACTATCAAGAACAATACACACTATCATTTAATTTAAAACAGTTTATAATTATTATAAATATCAAGAACAGTATCAATATTCAATACAAAGTATCAGTACACACTTTTAACACATAAAGGCCTAATTATTATAACTATCATTTCCAAACTATAATACCAAAGTCAAATAGAAACAGCCAATGCTCTTTTATGTTCCACATCATAAACCATCCTAATAAAACATACATAATTAGTACATAATTTATAGATACATAATGTAGAAGGAGAATTCCACCATTATTTGTTAACTATATATAGATACTATAGAAGGAGAATTCCACCATAAATAATAGTAGAAATATAGAAATCTTAGGATCCCGTAAATAATTTGTTAAATACTCTTACAGTATCTTATAGTAACATATTAACATAGTTACTGCAGATAACTTGCAGTAATATAGTGATACAAATAAGTAACTTATAATAATATAGTAACATTTATTTTTGCAAATTGTGTCATAATTTAATAAATCTTAGAGTAATATAGATACATAAATAATGCTCTTTTTATTAGAGTAAGCTTTGTTGATGATATTATAAACAACCTCAACTTCAGTATTTGTTCTTATTTTATTTTGAAGAATTTATTAAACTTGTTTGTTGATTATATGAATAAATATGTCATTCTCTAAGAAAACTACCTCTGGAACTTTAATTCTTTACTTAAGAAATCTTAAGTGTCATGATTGTGGTGTGAGAACAGACTTTTGAAAAATTTCATTATACTAGTACAACTGGTAGTATTACTATTTTTTAAAAACTTGAAGTATGAACTTTTGAAAGTAGTACAACAGCAAAATAACAAAAGCCACCCACCCCAAATACCAAAAAGAAACTTGATCCTCCCACACTCAACTAGCAATACATTACACATTATATATTTTATCATGTCATACCTAGACATACTACTAAGGTAGAACTTTTTAACATAAACATATACCTTGACTCAGCCCTTGCAAACTAGCATTTTCAGCACCTTGCAAGCTCCCTTCTCCAACTCCTTGCAAGCTTCCTTCTTCAGCTCCTTGCAAATTTCCTTTTTCATGTTCCATCTTCCAATAATCAAAACACATCAAACAATAAGTATTATAACAAACCTATAAGTACTAAAAGTTGAAAACCATGTACTTAGGTCGGTTTAGTAAGTTGCTTTAAAGATTTCAAATAGATTTTAAAACAATAAGCACTTAATGCATCCGTGTTGAATATTTTTCAATAAACAAAACCCATAAAACAATAAGTTTAGAAAACAACCAAAATTAAAGATTTGCAAAATACAACTTCAAGGTATAAATACAAAAAATCAGCAGAAACAGAGACAACTTCGCAACGACAAGTTTAAGCTTTTAAAATACAAATTTGGTGCAGAAGGAGAGAAAGAGATAGAAGGAGAAAGAGAGAAAGAGAGAGAAGAAGAAAGAGAATAAAGTAGAACTTACATTCATATCGAATCGTGGCTTGGTGGTGCTCGTTGAGGACCAAACGGCGTCAGCAGATTAAAGAAGAAGATGAAAGTTGAAATGAAATGTAACCCTAGCGGCGGAAATAAAAATGAAGGAATGAACAACTGGAGAAAGAAACCCTAGTAGTGAGTGACTATGTAAAAATATATGATGATTTGGGTCAAGTAAAATTGATTTTCATGGGCCTAAAAAAATCTGGAGAAAGTCCAATTAATTAACACAGCTATAATTCTCATTGGGCCGGTCGGGTTTGGATATCTATGGGCCCAAATACCGTATCCTAAACCGACCAAATATACCCATTTGAGCCCCTATTTTTGCAAACAGTTAACCCGATGACCCGCCTAACCCGACCCGTATGTTTTCGGGTCCTTTGGGTAGGTCGGTTTGGGTCGGGTTGGAAAAATCTGTCCACCCCTAGTAAACAATATTGTTTGGTAAACCATAAATTAGTAGTCAATTTGCTAGTTTTATATATGCATTCCAAATGCAAGCTAAAGAATCACCACACCATTCAAATAAAATTAAAGGAAAATATTTCACATCATCTAAAAAAAAAGTGACCATGTGACATGACATCAAGCCAGAAAAACATGCTGCACTAGGGCTGGACAAAATAAAATCATCCGACGTTATCCGACCGGTCTGAATCCAATTGGGTAGTCCGGGTCGGTTTATTTCGGGTTAACGGTTTAGACAGGTGATTGTTTCGGTTTAATATGGACTACTTCGGTTTGGTTCGGATGGAAATGTTGGGCTCGTCGGTCACCGAACCCGACCGATCTAAATTAGTATATATTACAACTATTACTCTATTTCTTTTCTCACTCTCTCAACAGATGAAAAAACCCTAAAAATTTTCTCTCACTCGTATTCCTCTTATCCGCCGCCGTACCAATCTTCCTTCACCCCTCCTTGTTTTTGTTGATTTGAAGCTACGAGAGCTAGATCTGGTGAGATGAAACTCTACAAAAGGATAGTTTTTGTTGATTTTTAATTTTTTAAGGGTTGTTAACTCTGATCTAACTGATGTTTATTTGTTTGTTTTTCGTATGTGTTAACTCTCTCTGTTCGTTAATTTTGTTTTCGTAAATTTAGGGATGATAAGGTATGGTGCTCATTCAAATCGATCTTAGCACTTAGTTTTATTTTTAGTGTGTTGTTTGGTGTTAAATTTTAGGCAGTGTTGCTTATAACTTTATTCTGTTGTAGGAAATAGAAGCTACCGTAATGGCAATGGAACGAAGACTGAACATATCATTGTAAAAACGAATCAAATCTTTAGTGTTTTGGTATTATAAATGTTCATCTTCCTGCTGACTAGAAATATAATCTATTTATGTGAAGCTCTATACATACCAGGTATGCCAGTCACCTTTCTTTATTCAGCTTTTACCTTGTTGGGGTTGTAATGATTCTGTTGTTATCTTGCAGATCTTTAGAACATTATCTTATATTCATGTGTGTCTGCATGTCTACTACATCCTTCATTAATTTTTCTTCAACCTTCTGTTGTCTTGAGTTAGAATGTAGTTTACTTCATCAAGGTATTTTTTTGCAATACTGTTTAACTCCTCGTTATTGCAGTAAATATTTTTTATTGTGCACCTATTTGTGACATAAAGAGGACCCTTAGAAAAATCAATGACCATATTGTAGATTGGTATTATTATGTTTGTAAATTTGGTACATTCTGTTATGGTTTGATTTGTTTCACTAACATATGTTTTATGTAAAATATGTGTCTGATTTGTTTAAAGCAAGAAGATGATGATGGTAGGAAGAACTATTTTATCTATCATGATATATTGTTGCATTTGTTTATAGTTTTGATTTGTTGTTTTTGTTGTTGTTTATAGTTTTGATTTGTTTAATGTGCTTCTAAATTTTTTGAAGCTTTGAATTCTTGACATGTCTGGACTATAAAATAATTGTATTCATGGTTAATGTGTTAGTTGTTGACTATTCATGGTTAATTGTATGCATGGTTAATAATTTGTATTTTATGATTTTGAAGGTTTTGATGTTGGATGAGCCTACTAGTGCATTAGATCTAATATCTACATAAAGCAGAGAAATGGGGGTAAAAAAAACAGGTTTTGTGATTTTTTATTATTTAGTGATTTGTTTCTTAATATTATATCAATTAAAAAACATGTTTAATGTGCATTAGATCCAAAGATTTGTTGATTATCTAATGTGTTTTTGATACATACTGTAACTTATTTATTACTGATTTTGTTTTAACTTTTGTCATATCCCAGAAGATTAGTTAATTATATAAGTTAATGTCCTTCAAATAGTTGTTCTTTTTCTCCATTGATTTTGTTGCAGATTTTCACTAAGATTGGTTTATGAGTTTCTATATGTAATATGGCTCTTTGATTTGAAAAGTTGCAAGTTTAAAGTTGCAGGTTTAAAATTAGTAAATTGAGATATGTTGAGTTTTGATTGTCTTAATTATTCTTGCTATTAAAAAAGTTAGACAGATTCTTGCTATTAAAAGTTAGACATTCACAAATTTTGTTATTAATATAGATTTTGCTGTTTTTTAAGTGCTTAAACTCTTTTTACTAAAAATTTAATATATTTACAATGGAAAAACATTGACATGGATCAATATCTAATTTAGCTTTGAGGTATATTATTTCATGATTTTTCAATCAAAATTAAAATTGGAACCATGAAAATTATTAGCTTTATAATAAAAATTATGGTTTATAAAAATGTTTTTTTTTCTTCAACTAATTAATTAATTGTGTTTTTTTGTTATAACATGACAGATTCTGGATTTAGAGGCAAAGTCAAAGGCACACAAAGAGAAAGAACTTGTTTTAGACTAAATTAGTTTTATTTTAAAATTTATTATTTTATTGTGTATTATGGTTAATTTATTGAGTTTTGTATTTGGCTTATTTAATATGGGTTTTTTTATAGATTTAATATCTCATCAAAAAAATTAAATGTTATTTGATTTTGTATTTTGGTTATTTATTTGATTTTGTATTTAGAATGTAAAATATAAAATAAGTCAAAATTAATCCAACTTAGAAAATGATCTAATTTTGTAAATAAAATTAATTCAATGTAATAATGTTTAAAAAGTGAAATTCTTTTTTAAATTTTATATGGACTAAAATTCTGAACAGGCCCACTAAGGATCAACCCTAAAAAGTCTTTAAAAAAATTAAAGAATTTTGAATTTTGGCCTGAAAATTGAGTTAGCCCAATTAATAACTGAACGCGAGATTAACTGATTTTTATACCCGAACCCGATTTAGTCCGAACTCGAAAAATCGAACACTAATCTAGTCGGAAATTGGGTCAGTAAGTCTCATCCGTGAGTTGGTTCAGTTTGGGGTTTTGGGCCCGAACCCGAACCGGTCCGAACCGATGCCCACCCCTATGCTGCATAGCTGTATGGGTGAGTTTGTTTTGGATTAAAAAAATAGATTTTTTTTAGAGATTTTAGAAAAAAAGTAGAAACTAATTTCCGTTTGTTTCCTATAATAAAAATGATTTTTTTTATTGTTTGGCAACTTAAATATAAAAATGATTTTTTTAAATTATAAATTACTAAAAAGACATATAGCAGCGCCGCCATTGAAACGGTGAAGAAAGAGATGACACTGTTCATCATCTCCAAAGTTATGAATCTGAAAAATGAAAAGAAAACCTAAAGGGTATTTTCGGATTTTCAATTTATTTTGAGGATAATTACATAATTTTGCCATAGAGTCACTTAAAATGTAAAGTTCAGTGTTTTTTATTTTCCTTTCTCTCTCATCTATGGCAAAATGATATTTTCAAAAGCTACTTGGATTAGCTTTTCATTTTTAGCAAAAAAAATCATTTTTTAACATAAATCATTTTTGAAAAATCTGAAACAAACACTCTTAAAATGAATGAAAATGATTTTTTCATTAAAATAAATAGATTTTTTTAGAAAAAAAACTGAAACAAACGGGCCCATCGGAAAGAATATCAATGATGCATCAAATTATTTACTCCATCATAATGAAAAAAATACAACATCAAATCAAAACCAAGCATATGCATAGATGATAAACCACATAAATCTGATAGTAGAAGAATATCTAATCTCAATGAGTGTGTATACAAAATTGAAAGACGAAATAAAGATAAAATAGATTTTACTTGGAAGTTGAAATTTGAGTACTAAAAAACAATGAAGTATCATGCAGAGTCGTGTGTGTGGGTCTGAGGATAAGAGTGTTTGACTCAATATACCCAACTACTTATTTGGAACTCAGTATACACATGCATTTATGTACTAATATGGTGTTTTAAGAGCAAACGTGCCATGAAAGCATTGGTATATATATGAAGTCATAGTCACATATAATTTAGGTCGGCTTTGCTTTTTTTATTTTTTATCAGTGTCATAATTTTTTATCAGTGTCATAATTTAAATTATTTATGATTATGGCTATAAAAATTTTGTTCATAATCCAAAATGGCGTTGAAGGGTTTGTTAAACCCGAGTGATCAGATGATGAATAAAGATTTGAAAATGTTGAGACTTTTAAAGTGGTGAACTTTTCTTGAGAGTTGTTATAAAATAGATTGTCGATTAGGCGGAATCTCTAGTCAACAAATATTCTTTATTGATACAGATGTGGGGTATGTAGTGTGTTTAGAGCAGGTGGAGTCTATGGACAATTTGTTTATCAACTATGAGGTAGCCTCTTTATTCTTGTATAAGGTGATTAGGCGGGTGGGTAAACCTACACCACTTTCGGGCTCGATTGTAGAGGTTTTTAAGATTTTTTAAGGATTTTCTTAGGAAAAGAAGTTTATTTTAGGTATGGTTTTGATCTAGCTTTCAGTAGCCTGCATTATTTTGAAACTGCATAATAAACTTAGTTTTTATCGAGAAAAAAAGGACAGATAATCACATGATGATTTTGATTATTGGTTTGACTAGGAAGTGGGCTCATGCTCCAGATTCTGACTTTTCTTCACTTGACTAGGAGTGAGATGATGGGTCATCATGAGGAGGAGCATCCATATTAGGTCAAGCTCACCTAAACAAGTGAGAGAGAGACCACATATTCACCAAAAACCTTAAGGCTTTGGATATATGCGTCATCTCACTTATAAAGAGTTCAATCTCCACTTTTCTAAGCAATGTGAGACTTCCAACTCACACTTGTATCTCAACAATCTCCCCCTCAAGTATGAGTTCATCTACTATGTTCCCCATCAAGTTGAAGTTCTTTAATCCACATACATTTATTACCATCGTTGACATCTTTTACCACGTCACAGACACTTCAACAGGACACGTAATCTGACCACCACAATGTTAGAAAGACTTTCCATACTGGGAGTCGATCCCTTACTTGACCCATCGATTCTAATACCACTGATGGGTCATCTTGAGGGAAACATTCATATTGGGTCAAAGACACACCCAAACAAGTGAGACAAATACAATATATTCACCAAAAACTTTAAGACATTAGATATATGTGTCCTTTCACTTATAAAGTGTTCAAATTCCACTCTTTTAAGCAATGTGGGAGTTTTGACTCACAATTGTATCTCAATAAGATACACACTCTAATGTCTTCATATTCAGGGGTGTATCGTGTGGCTAGCTGAGTGACATACTTGCCGATAACATTCTCAGGCAGAGGGATTCCAGATTCACCACATTCTATCGCCCTAACCTTATTACAGGTGTCCTCGAGTGGAGTGGGATATTTATGCTTTGGGGAGGCCACCGCCTCCTCGTTCACCAGCTCGCCACCACATACGACTTTGAAGAAATCCATTTGACTCAAATCCAGAGCGGGGTAGAGGAAGGAAACCCGTTGTTTGGCGCATTTGAACTAGACGCAAAAAGTAGGCACCACCTCATAGGTAAGCTTTGACACCTCATTCTCTAGCTTCTTTTGGAGAAGGAGGGTGGTGTCCAAGGATTCTTGTAAGGAATTCTTCTCATTAGAGATCTCTTCAGCCTTGGCCTTCACATCCGCCATCTTCTTATGTCACTCCTCTTTGTCTTTCTGGAAGGACTTCAGCAGCCTCTGACTCTCATTATAGGCATCTACATACTTCAGCAGCTTCACCTCCAACCTTTTCTTAGCCTTACCTCTGAAATTTGCATATCTCTGATACATTAAGGGGGATACCCCATATGGTTTTGTTGCTTGCCCCATAAGCTTTTCTTTGAATTTTGGTTTTTATATTTGAGTCTCTCCTCTTTAACTGCATATCTTTAAGGATCGAGTTTTGAATCCATATTTTAGCGAGCATTATTCAAATTGTTTGTGTTTAAGTATGAACATTATACTTTAAGTCAATTAGTCAATTTTTAGGGACAAGAAGCATAATTGAGATTGATTAAAGTCATGTCAAAAGTAGAATTTCAAAACATCATTGAAAACTTGAATTTTTGAGATTTTTGATGTGTGATTCGATTCACAGAATCCCTTGAGTCGAATTAAACAAGGCAGAAAGGTATAAGGATTTTTGAAAGCTTGTGAGTCGAATCACAACTTGGTCTTTATTCGAATCATGCACTATGTGAGTCAAGTCATAGTTTATACATGAGTCGGATCATAAGTCATTCTCCAGTCACTGCCAAGTTTGATTTGAATCATGACCAAACCTTGACTCAAATCATGATCTGTGTGAGTCGAATCATGCCTTAGTCTTGACTCGAATCACGGAAAAATGTGTCTCTCTTTAAGTGTTGATCTTGTTCCACATTACTTTGTCACTTGACTCAAATCACCAAATACTATTGACTCGAATCAAACATTATTTTTTTCACTTCTTTTTGTGTTTCATCTCCAGCACCTATAAATCAATTTTATCAATCAAACATTTCATGATGTTAGAAAACACATTCTTTCACTGATGATTTGAAAACTCACAAACCACTTGTTTTTACATTTTCAAAAGATTTTTTAATCTTTCTTGAACATTTGCAAACGATTTATTTCATCTTATATCTCATTCTTTTTCCATTGTTGCATGGATCCAAATCTTATTTTGAAAAATTCGTGATTGATTAAGGAGTTCCATTTTGGATTAACATTTATTTGAAGATTTGTTTAAGATTTCATAGGCTTACAATAATATGTGATGTTGTGACTGGTTATGAAAATTCCAGTGGAAAAGAAGAAGGTTCTTCTCTCCAGGTTGACCTTGGTAGTATTGTGTGGAAGTTTACAGACAGGGTATGAAATCTTTTTTTCTTCAAACAGACCAATACTCAAGATACTGGTAGAATTGGAGACTTAGGAGCAGGTTGTTAGGGCTGGAAGATTCGAGAAGCGATCTAGAGTAAATATTTCTCATAGAGTTCAATTCGTGGAGATGTGTACAAGTCAAGATCAAGAATAAAATAAATTTTATTTTCACCAATTTATATGTGTGACTATTGATTGTACGAACTCTTGTAATATTATTGCAAATCATAGTGGAAGACCAACAAATTTTCAATGGGCAACCATTGGAGAGTGAATTAAGTACAAAAGAAGGATGAATGTTCCAAACCACTATATATCCTAGTTTACTCTCCTCTCTATCTCTCTCTCTCTCCCTATCTCTCTCTCTCTCTCTCTCTCACACACACACACACACACATACACACACACATAAATTAGTTTCGTAGCTGATCGCATGATTAGGTTGTTGTTATTGCTTTCTAGAATTTCTTGTTGATAGGTTTATATGTTAGTAGTGATTTGTTGTGTAAAGTGTAGGTATTGTTAGAATTGGTAATTCAACCTTTTCTTAGTGTCGATTTAGTCTGAAAATTTTGATAGTAGGATCTTACTTGTACTGAAAGTTATTAAATAACACATTTTGTGAAATTGAATGATTGTGTAATACAATTTGTGTGTAGTTTTAGGTGAAACTCAATAGTCAGCTTGATTGTTGCGAACTGCTTAAGGATACTCACATAACTTCCAATCGATAAGCATAATCTGTTTCTACGCAAACTTTGCTTCGGCCATGCAAAACATATATTTTTAAAACTCTAATAAAAATATTTTTCAAACGAAAGTTTTACTTTGAGAGGTCTATCCATCCCCTTCTAGAGTGTTATTAGCTAATATTCTCACCCAACAATTAGCCTCAGAGCTGGTCTTTTGATCAGGTCTAAGCGACTCAAAAGGTTGGAAACATGGGTGACGAAGATCCGAAGGGAGCGTACAATAAAGCATCAATTTTTAAAGGTGAAAAATATACTTATTGGAAGGATAACATGTAAGTACACTTAATGTCAGTTGACAATAATATATGGGTAGTAATCACCGACGGGACTTTTATCCCTAAAATCAAAGTTGATGATTCTATTAAAAACCCAAAAGATGGAACTGATGATGAAACCAAAAAGGATTCATAAGATTTGAAGTCGAGGAATATACTTATATTTGCATTAAGCGCTAATGTATATTACTCTATCTCACATCATAAAAGCGCACAAACTATGTGGAATGCTCTTTAAACCCTTTATGAAGCTACTGAAGATGTCAAAGATTCTAAAATCAATATGTTGATAGAGGAGTGTGAACTTTTCTGTATGGAACCTAAAGAATTCGTGGAACTCATGCAGGCTCTTTTTCTCCATTTAATCAACAAACTAGATAATTTGGGAAAGACCATTTATAACAAAGATTGTGCTAACAAAATTCAGAGATTTATGTGCAAGAAATGGAAAGTAACCGCCATAAAAGAGTCAAATGATCTTAGTTTGTTGGATATCACAAAATTTGTTAGAAATCTCACCGAACATGAGAATGTGTAGCACCCCAAAATTTTCCCTCTATTGTTCTAACTTTTTCTGGCTTATGTTCGCTTTCATCTGCATATCATATTAGGTCATAACTGCATTAATCATACATTTGCATGAGCTCCTAAGTAGTGGGATCAAAGATTATGTGCAGGCTCGGGACTCTTTATTGTTGTGAGGTTCTCATCCTCGTTCAGGGTTGAATTCATGTTATCATGAACAACTTCCTATTCAGAGGTTCACTAAGCTCCAAGGTTTTTCCTATTCAGAGGATTCATCAAAAGCATCGGGTCAGGGTTCCATGGGTGTGAATTAAGGGTATTTCTTTTCAACATCTCAGGCTACTATCCTTATCAATGTACATACCAAGGAGAATTAGGATTTCTCGTCCATGGGTGAGTTTGTGGACAGGCCTCAATTGAAGATCGCAGGATTAGGATTTTCGCCTGTTGTGCTTCAAATGAGGATTCATTGGATTTCATGGTAATTAGGACATTGTGGTCCTCTCAATTGTTCATCGCCTACAAGTTAAGGTGGATTTGAGATTGAAGTCATGGAAGTTGGGGGTGCATTAATAGCAAGTCTAATTCGGATTGGAAGTTTGATTTAGAATTTCATGTCAAGTCGATCGTGTGGACTACTTGGATTACAATAACCATTTCTCATGTTGATATCCATTTCTTCATTACCATTTTCTCAATCCATCTTGAATAAATCGCATTTGGATGTTCATTCGTTAATCCATATCCATTTTAACCAATTTTAAATCCATTTTAAACCATTCTTTGACCCACATTTTGAACCATACTTTTTTCATTTCTTTAGACCATGCAATAATTTCTAAACATTTTTATCCATTTATAAAATCCATAACCAGCACCAACCATGTCTTTCTTCTCTGGATTCTCATTCTTACGCCCACATGCTCCAACAAATTATCCAAAAGGGCGTCGACACAAACGCCAGAAAACATCTCCACTGCCACATTCTCAAACGTTACTATCATTCCCATCAATTCAATGAAGCCCTTCATTTCATTCTCAGGTTATTTAGAGAAGGACATGAGGTGAACCCGTTTGTTTTTACTACTCTTCTCTGCTCTTATTGATGCTTATTCTGTTTGTGGAAATGTTGATGTTGCTCATCATGTTTTCGATGATATTTGTTGTAAGGATATGGTGTCTTAGACTGGGATAGTAGCTTGTTATGCTGAGAATTGTTTCTATAAAGAGTCATTGCAACTTTTCAATAAGATGAGGATTATGGGGTACAGGCCCAACAATTTCACCATTTCAGGTGCGCTTAAGTCCTGTCTTGGTCTAGAGGCATTTAATGTTGGGAAAAGTGTTCATGGATGTGCTTTGATGGGCAATTATGATCATGATCTCTTTGTTGGCATTGCATTGCTTGAGATGTATGCGAAGTCTGGGGAGATTGTTGATGCACAACAGCTTCTTCAAAACAGATTTTCATAACAGTTTCAAAAAGAATAAATAAGCATAGCAGTGAAAGATGATGGGAGAAAATGAACAGGTGTCACATTTGCAGAGTTGAATTTGTAACAGGGTCTTTACAAAAGAAATACAAAACCAAAAAAAGAGAACTACAAAGAAAGTTTTTTGCAAGAGTTTGCATAAATTGCAGAAGAAGAAAAGTCTTAACAGAAATTCCAGAAAACATAACAGAAATTAGAAGTAATTACAAGGAGAAGTTCATAATCGTTTCATCATTTCCAATTCATATAACAGAAAAACTAACACTTCCCCTAACCACAGACTAATAGAAAAATTCTCTAACAGCTTTCCTAACTGTCACTAACAGAATCCTATAAAAAAACTGAACCTTCAATTCTCTGAAACCTTCTTCATCACCAATTCTGAAATCTCAATCACCAATTCTCAATCTTCTGTTTCCAAACCTTCATTCTTCATCAACATCAATCTTCATCGAATTCACACAAACCACTCAAACACTCTTCACTAATTCTGCAGCTCTGTGACTACTTCTTCAACCGATTCATAAACTTTTAGCATCACATTTTACAACCTGCAATCAAACAAGAAGAAGGATTCACAGCGTCATACGGAATCAACAACTTCAGCAAATCATACTCTCGATTCAGAAGTTCACAACATCAACACCGCAATATTCAGCAGGAATATCATAACTACACAACAAAGAAAATTACTCAAGAATTCAACAACATCAACCTGCAACAACTGGGAATCACAACAATAAAAATCGAAACACGCACGAGAAAGAGGAAAGTTCGAAATGCGTAACGTAACTTACCAGTAATTCGACGTTGACGTCACGTAAGTATGTTAACCTCGCACTGAATTTCAATTCCTTGTAGTAGTTGATGTTAGTTGTGTTTTCCGTTTGCATCTCGTAGTGGAATTCAGACAGAATCGTGAGAGGCGAGTCTTGGTTGAACCGTTAAGGGTGAGTGAGATGTAGGAGATGAGTGTTTCTTTGCCACCGCCGGCTTGGAGCCACGGCGCGGCGGAGATCTTCGCTGATGTGGCTGAGTGTGGTGATACGTGCGTCGAGGTTGTAGCGACGCCGTTTGGTGAGGGACGTTGATGAAGGTAGCGACGACATCGTGGATAGAGATGGAGAGAACGTTGAAAGTGGAGGTTAATGACGATATGTAGATGTAGAGCAAGAGAGATAACAAGCATGGAGTACTTGTTTCTTGTTGAGAGAGGAACGGTGACGGAGTGAAAGAAGGTTCCGGCGTGGTTTTTTTTTGTTTCTGGCGCGACAGAGATGATGATGTGTAGAAGGAGAAGGCCATGGTTGTGTGAGGAACAGAGGGTGGCGGCGTATGAATGAAGAAGATTGAGGGAAGGCCATGCTGATGTGTTATGTATTGAAACCTAATGGGCCTTAGGCCCTTTATTTTATTTTCACACCCGCCTTATTACTTGTTCACCCTCTTGGCTTCAGGATTCAGAGACTGGGCCGTAAGCCCACTTGACTTGCTATCCGCACCTTGGTTTTTTCCTTGAACCCCCTGGTACTCATTAAGAGGCCATTGGACCTGAAGTTTAGGCCCTGCGCCTGGAGTGCTTTTCACACTCCCAGAGTACTGTCTGCACCCTTTTATATTTGTTTTGTTTTAGTTTTTAAATTTTGTTTTAATCAAAGTTTAGATATTCTTTTTAGATAATTGTGATTTTGTTCGTTTAGTTTTACTAATTAGACATTAGATTATAGATAATTAATTCAGGATAACTAGATTTTAGAATTAGTTTTTCTAGAATTAATTCATAACTTTAGAAGTAGATTTTAGAATTAGAAATTAATCTTGACTTTAATTGACATTTTAACATGGTTTAGTAGTTGATTAATTGTAGACTAATGTTGGTATAATTTTGACTAATTGGATTTAGATTTTGATAATTGTTTCCGGACAATTGTTTTTTGGTTTAGTAACATTAGAACTAGATTTTTAGAATTAGAAATTAATTTTGAACTAATTGATCTTGACATAGTTTGAATTGATTTTGTTCTAACATTGACTAAACTTAGATTTTAATGCTAACATCGACTAATCTTCTTAGTGGTTTCATTTGTTAACTTTGTTGATTGTTCTTAAGTGTTAGCTTTGTGATTTTTTCCTAGTTAAAATTCGATATATTGGATTAGTCCTTGATGAATTGTTTGCGAGTTTTACTAGAGTCCTTGATATTTGTTGCATAGATTTTTTGATTAATTGTTGCTTACATATTGGTATCAATTTCACTTAATTCTTGTTGATAGTTTCCATTTGAATTTTTTGGCTAACCTTGGTTATTTTTGGATTACCTAGACTAATTTTTGAGTTGTCTTTGTAGTGATTCACACTTGATTTGCTAAGTTGTTTAAAGGTAGGAAGTGCTGCTACATACATAGTTGCTGTGCACAAGGTGTTCTGTTCAGATTTTCTTGCACCTATTCAGTTCTGAAAACAGGTGATGTTGAAAGCTGCTTTAGCTTATGGTTGGATTTTATAATTGTATAGGTGCAAGAGCGATGTTTTTGTTGCTGTTTTTGGTTTATTGCCTTATTTTCTGTTTCTCTTTGCGATGGACGAATAGTCACTCAACTTCCTTATAGTTGAGATCATGACATCATTTTCATCTTATGGTTGACGAAGAGTCACTCAACTTCCTCATAGTTGAGATCACGACATCGTCATTTGTTGTTTATTTTCTGTTGCATTCCCTTTTAGTTGAGGACGAGGAGTCACTCAGTTTTACAGCTTAACTGAGATCACGACATCGTTCATTTTGTGATTGATTTGTCCTGTGTTTACTTGTGTTTGTTCACATGATCCCGTAGGATTCCTAGCCACATTCTCAAATGTTACTCTCGTTCCCATCAATTCAATGAAGCCCTTCATTTCATTCTCAGGTTATTTAGAGAAGGACATGAGGTGAACCCGTTTGTTTTTATTACTCTTCTCTGCTCTTATTGATGCTTATTCTATTTGTGGAAATGTTGATGTTACTTGTCATGTTTTCGATGATATTTGTTGTAAGGATATAGTGTCTTGGACTGGGATGGTAGCTTGTTATGCTGAGAATTGTTTCTATGAAGAGTCATTGCAACTTTTCAATCAGATGAGGATTATGGGGTACAGGCCCAACAATTTCACCATTTCAGGTGCGCATAAGTCCTGTCTTGGTCTAGAGGCATTTAATGTTGGGAAAAATGTTCATGGATGTGCTTTGAAGGGCAGTTATGATCATGATCTCTTTGTTGGCATTGCATTGCTTTAGCTGTATGCAAAGTCTGGGGAGATTGTTGATGCACAACAGCTTCTTCAAAACAGATTTTCATAACAGTTTCAAAAAGAATAAATAAGCATAGTAGTGAAAGATGATGGGAGAAAATGAACAGGTGTCACATTTGCAGAGTTGAATTTGTAACAGGGTCTTTACAAAAGAAATACAAAACCAAAAAAAGAGAACTACATAGAAATTTTTTTGCAAGAGTTGGCATAAATTGCAGAAGAAGAAAAGTCTTAACAGAAATTCCAGAAAACATAACAGAAATTAGAAGGAAATACAAGGAGAAGTTCATAACCGTTTCATCATTTCCAATTCATATAACAGAAAAACTAACTCTTCCCCTAACCACAGACTAACAGAAAATTTCTCTAATAGTTTTCCTAACTGTCACTATCAGAATCCTATCAAAAAACTCAACCTTAATTTCTCTACAACTTTATTCATCGCCAATTCTAAAATCTCCATCACCAATTCTCAATCTTCTGTTTCCAAACCTTCATTCTTCATCAGCATCAATCTTCATCGAATTCACAGAAACCACTCATACACTCTTCACTAATTCTGCAGCTCCGTGACTACTTCTTCAACTGATTCATAAACCTTTAGCATCACATTTTACAACCTGCAATTAAACAAGAAGGAGGATTCACAGCGTCATACGGAATCAACAACTTCAGCAAATCATAATCTCGATTCAGAAGTTCACTACATCAACACCGCAATATTCAGCAGGAACAGCATAACTGCATAACAAAGAAAATTGCTTAAGAATTCAACAACATCAACCTGCAACAACTGGGAATCACAACAATAAAAATCGAAACACGCACGAGAAAGAGGAAAGTTCGAAATGCATAACGTAACTTACTGGTAATTCGATGTCGACGTCACATAAGTATGTTAACCTCATACTTAATTTCAATTCCTTGTCGTAGTTGTTGTTAGTTGTGTTTTCCGTTTCTATCCCGTAGTGGAATTCGGAGAAAATTGTGAGAGGCGAGTCTTGGTTGAACCGTTGAGGGTGAGTGAGATGTAGGAGATGAGTGTCTCTTCGCCGCCGCCGGCTTGGAGCCACGGTGTGGCGGAGATCTTCGCTGATGTGGCTGAGTGCGGTGATGCGTGCGTTGAGGTTGTAGCGACGCCGTTTGGTGAGGGACGTTGATGAAGGTAGCGACGACATCGTGGATAGAGATGGAGAGAACGTTAAAAGTGGAGGTTAATGGCAATATGTGGATGTAGAGCGAGAGAGATAACAAGCATGGAGTACTTGTTTCTTGTTGAGAGAGAAACAGTGACGGAGTGAAAGATGGTTCCGGCGTGGTTTGTTTGTTTCCGGCGCGACGGAGATGATGATGTGTAGAAGGAGAAGGCCATGGTTGTGTGAGGAACAGAGGGTGGCGGCGTAAGAATGAAGAAGATTGAGGGAAGGCCATGCTGATGTGTTATGTATTGAAACCTAATGGGCCTTAGGCCCTTTAATTTTCTTTTCACACCCGCCTTATAACTTGTTCACCCCCTTGGCTTTAGGATTCAGAGACTGGGCCGTAAGCCCACTTAACTTGCTATCCGCACCCTGGTTTTTTCCTTGAACCCCCCTGGTACTCAATAAGAGGCCATTGGGCCTGAAGTTTAGGCCCTGCGCCTGGAGTGCTTTTCACACTCCCAGAGTACTGTCTGCACCCTTTTATATTTGTTTTGTTTTAGTTTTTAAATTTTGTTTTAATCAAAGTTTTGATATTCTTTTTAGATAATTGTGATTTTGTTCGTTTAGTTTTACTAATTAGACATTAGATTATAGATAATTAATTTAGGATAACTAGATTTTAGAATTAGTTTTTTTAGAATTAATTCATAACTTTAGATGTAGATTTTCGAATTAGAAATGAATCTTGACTTTAATTGACATTTTAACATGGTTTAGTAGTTGATTAATTGTAGACTAATGTTGGTATAGTTTTGACTAATTGGATTTAGATTTTGATAATTGTTTTCGGACAATTGTTTTTTGGTTTAGTAACATTAGAACTAGATTTTTAGAATTAGAAATTAATTTTGAACTAATTGATCTTGACATAGTTTGAATTGATTTTTTTCTAACATTGACTAAACTTAGATTTTAATGCTAACATCGACTAATCTTCTTAGTGGTTTCATTTGTTAACTTTGTTGATTGTTCTTAAGTGTTAGCTTTGTGATTTTTTCCTAGTTAAAATTCGATATATTGGGTTAGTCCTTGATGAATTATTTGCAAATTTTACTGGAGTCCTTGAAATTTGCTGCATAGATTTTTTGATTAATTGTTGCTTACATTTTGGTATCAATTTCACTTAATTCTTGTTAATAGTTTCCATTTGAATTTTGGTGTCTAACCTTGGTTATTTTTGGATTACCTAGACTAATTTTTGAGTTGTCTTTGTAGTGATTCACACTTGATTTGCTAAGTTGTTTAAAGGTAGGAAGTGCTGCTACATACATTGATGTTGTGCACAAGGTGAGCTGTTAAATATTGCAATTCTGTCTAGATTTTCTTACACCTATTCAGTTTTGAAAACAGGTGTTGTTGAAAGCTGCTTTAGCTTATGGTTGGATTTTATAGCTGTACAGGTGCAGGAGCGCTGTTGTTGCTGTTGTTTTTGGTTTTGGTTTATTGCCTTGTTTTCTGTTTCTCTTTGTATTGGACGAAGAGTCACTCAACTTCCTTATAGTTGAGATCACGACATCGTTTTCATCTTATGGTTGACGAAGAGTCACTCAACTTCCTCATAGTTGAGATCACGACATCGTCGTTAATTGGTTATTTTCTGTTGCATACCCTTTCAGTTGAGGACGAGGAGTCACTCAGTTTCAATCCATGCATGACAACATTAGGTAGACTTCCCTCTTGATCCTTACCTTAGGACCATCATTGCATGATAACGTGTAGGACCGAGTTTCCCTTAGACCTTCCGTGAGTCTTTTCTCTCGCACCTATGCGATCGAGATCGTTCCGGTTTTCCCGTAGTAGCGTGAACTACGGATGCTCTGATTCCTCTCTCTGGTTAGATTGAGGATACGTATGCACGAGATGTGATATCTTAGCGAGCACACTAACAACTAACTTCCCCTTTTCTCTCGCACCCGTGAAATCGAGACTAATTAGTTAACCGAACCTTTTCTCTCGCCCTAGTGCGATCGAGACTCTTTCACAAACAAAACCGACCCGTAGGTCGAACTACGACTGTTATGACTTCCTTTTTCTCGTTAGATTGATGATACATAGGCACGAGATGACGATGTCTTGGCGAGCAACCCTCCCCCACAATCCTGTAGCCTCCGAACTACATTGACTCTGACGTTCTCACTCCCAAGGCAATACGTAGGCCTAAGACGACGATGTCCTACCGAGTCACCTTTTATTTTTCTCCCTTTTCCTTTCTAGTTAGTAGTTTAGCTTCAGATTACCCACACCCTTTGATCGATACAACAAGCGTGGATCCCATCGAGTACGATGGACGCGATGGGGTGCTAATACCTTCCTCTCGCGTAACCACTCCCGAACCCAGGCTATGGTTGCGATGACCATGTCTTTCCCTTTGTTGAGGTTTTCTTCGATCGTTTACTTTCCCTGCGTCGGGATAAATAACGTTCAGTGGCGACTCTACTTTCTTTTCCGCCGGTTGATTTTCACAGATACACCAGCTGGCGAATCTGTTGGGGATATCTGGTTCCCTAAGCGAGTCAATCCTAGCGCTTGTCTGTTTTATTTCATTGGGTGTTTATCTGTATGCTTTACTTGCTTTATTTATTGCATGTATATTGCTTTCATTGCATTTATCTGCTTTAGTGCATTCGTTATTTCCATATATAATGGATTGTGTTGGACTGTTGTTTTCTTTGGCGGGATGGGTGATCTGAGAGATAAACCCAATACACAGGCTTGAGTACACACATAGGACTAGAGTGGAAAGTAGTGTGGCTTACGTAGTGTCTTGGTACGTTTGGTTTACACGAAACCCACACGCAGACGATATTTTTTGGGAGGTGTTCTAATTTGCACGTCTTGTGCATTTTGGGGTGTTAACCTAGAAGGCTGTCGACTCTGGTGACCATTCCCGAGGACTCAGTTGAGGCACTCCTCCCAAGAGGTGATAATGGCATACCAGAAATGGCAAACCCATTACGCTTCTTGATCCGAGGACCCGAAGCTGAGAACTTGCCATAGGATGACCTTTTTTATGGGAATCAGTTGAGGCCTCCTCGATTGATGATGATGCCAAAACAGAAATGGTGAACGTATCATCATTCTCGACCTGAGAGTCCATAACACTGAGGATCCTTGGTTTTAGAACCCACTTGTGAGAAAGGACTGGTGTTTACATGTTTGCAGGAAACCTTAACCTTCAACCTACCTGGTATTCTGGTTTTCTTATTAGTGTGGACTTATCAGCTTGGTATTCTGGTATTCTGATTATTCCAATTTTCTGATTATGCCGATATTCTGGTATTCTGGCATTCTGGTATTCTGATTATCCGGTATTCTGGTATTCTGGTATTCTCTTGAGAACAGACATATGAACTTATTCAGTCATCAGCACAACACTTATTCAGAATATATGGAAGCTTTGATCCCATGTCTGTTGCATTCAGAACATTGTATTGCATAAGAATTTTGCATCATTTTGCATATCTTTCTCCAGACCAGAACACTGAGCTCATCCATCCTTTGTCCTCAACCTGCAGTTGATTTCCCGACTTTTGTATTAGACTTGAGTCAGCTTTTGGAAGAATTATGAACTCGGGAGAATAGAATCAGTTTGTGACTAGGGCCGATGTTGAATTGATGAAAAATCAGTTGGACCAACTTATGGAAGCTATGGCAGCCATGACAATGGGAGAGGCCAATATTCAGAGAACTGAGAATGTCATTCCACCTCCAGTGAACAATGTTGCTCAAGCTCAGCATGTGCAAATCCTTGTTGAGAATCCTGTTATACAAGAGCATCTCATCGTCTAAGATGGACATTCAGCCTCTCTTGATGCTGCAGACTATCAGAGTTTTGCATTTTCTGTGCCGGATGTCCAAGGGGTAGTTCCAAAGATGAAACCTAAGGATCCACGATCTATTAAGTTTGATGAAAGATACCGTGTGTTGGATGAAAAGCTTAAAGCCCTGGAGAGGCGTGATACTCTTGATCTGAATGCTTCAAGCATGTGTTTTGTGCCTGGCCTTGTAATTCCTCCAAAGTTCAAGACGCCGAAGTTTGAAAAGTACAAAGATGATAGCTGTCCAAAGCAACATTTGGTGATGTTTTGCAGAAGAATGACCTCATATGTCCACAATGACAAGCTTATGATTCACTATTTCCAGGACAGCTTGAGTGAGGCATCGTTGAGTTGGTACATGCAGTTAGAAAGTGGTTGCATCCAATCATGGTCAGATTTAGCCAATGCCTTTATGAAGCAATACAGTTATAATCTTGACATGGCTCCCAGCCGCATGCAGTTGCAAGGTATATCTCAGGAAGATAATGAATCATTCAGAGGGTATTGCTCAGAGATGGAGAGAGTTAGCTGCTTGTGTTCAACCACCGCTTCTGGAAAGATAATTGGTTGACCTGTTCATGGACACTTTACAAGGCATGTATTACGATAAGATGATCGGTAATGGGGCATTGAAATTCTCTGACCTGGTAATAGTGGGAGAACGCATTGAGAGCCTGCTCAAATGTGGAAAGATCCAAGACTTCTCGAACTTCCAAGCTAGTGAGAGCGCATCAGCTGTTAGTTCTCAAGAAGAATGGGAGGAAGAAAATAGTTTCATCCGGGAATCTCCGCTACCTTATTCTCAGCGTTCAGCCACATCAACTGTTCAGAGTCAGCAATCTTCTGGGTCTTTGTATCAGGGACAGTATTCTTCTCCAAATCAGGGACCTCCTCAGAATCAACGGTCATACCGCCGTCAGCCGCGTCAGCACGCCCGACAAAGGTTAAGGAAGCCAGAGAGGCATTTCACTCAGTTGCCAATGTCATACAGTCAGATGTTTCCAGATTTGATCAAAGGTGGATTAATAGTACCAAAGGAATTGAACCCGGTATCTTTTCCATACCCACCAGGTTTTGATGCCAACGTCCATTGTGATTACCATGTTAGGGCACAGGGGCATTCAACTGAAGACTGTAAGGTACTCAAGAGCAAGATTCAGACACTTTTTGACTCCAATATGTTCTCATTCACGCCTCAGGGTATTCGGATTAACAACTCCCCTTCATCCAGTCAGGTGGGTTCATCAGTCCATGCTATGGAAGAAGGCACCGAGAGCAGTTGTGCAGATGATTATCAGACTGACTTCGACGAGCAATTCTGAAAATGGCTAGCTCAGTAGCAAATCAAGCTTGGAGAGGCCAATTCCTCAGAATCGGTAATCTGTTAGATCATATCATTTTTTTGCATTTGTAGTTTCTTTCCTGTTAAAGTGCAAAATCATTTGTAAAACTCGTATGTTTTAATTGATAATGATAATGAAATGAATATGCATGTTTTGATTAAATCCATTCGTGTTCACTCATACTTTTTTATCGATATCATATGCTTGTTTAAGAAAAGTATGAGGGAGGATGACGAACTTGAAAGACGCAAAACTTCCGATTGTATGCTTTTGAAATAAAAATCTGCTGATAAGGTACATACATTGTTTCAAATCCCTAAACACCGGAGATATAAGGAAGATAATCCTTTGTCAAGCCCGTTGAGCCTAGTAGTAGGAGTTTTTTTTTCTGAAAACGAAAAACCCTCAATCTTAACCTGGGGTAGGGTAGGTATCAGTTAATTTGACCGAGCGTGCAAATTTCAAAAGGAGTGTCCCATTCGAGGATCAATTACAACCGAAGGTTATCCCTCACCAACCGAAAAGTGAGGAAGTCACAACCCTTTCAAACAAGTCAGACAAGCGAGTTGTAATACCCTAATTTTTACCCCTAAGATCCCACATGTAATTTGCATCTCATACCACAAACAAGATCACAAGTTTTGGTTCTTTTGCCCTCCTCTGAAGGTTTATTCTTGAGTGAGATCGCCAAGCACCCCTGTCCTCTTATTTTTTTAATGTTTATATTTGTTTATGTTTACTAACCATTAATTAAAATCCAAAAATATGTTTGTTTTTCCTTTACAAACTTTTTCAGGAAGAATTTGGATCAAGGATATCAAAGTCAGCTCCTCACCTCGAATAAATTTCATCTGAACAAAGTCAAAATTGATTTACAAACAATTCAAAAAATCATCTGATCAAGAGTTTCCAAGATTTAATTAATTATTATTCAAGAGACTCCAAGGTTCATGTGTTTATTACCATGCCTTCTTTGACAAGCAAAAGAATCGAGTTGAGCCACAGTAGTGCACTCAAAAAGAGGCATTTTTCAAAATTTACACTGAGTAACCGGTTACCCTATATAGAGTAACCCGTTACCCTCGTGAAAATTTGAAAAATGGCAGCAAATTCAAATTTTGCAGCAATTGGCACCAATTTTCATCATTTTGATCACATGTGGAATATTTTAGACCATCTCATTTTAATTCCCCTACATCATCATAATCAATTTCTACCATGTACCTCCACTAATCATCACTCTTTTGATAATTTCCCACCAAAATTAAAATTCCAAGCCTAATTTTCATTTCCAAACCAAACTCCAATCCACCAAAATTTCCAAGCCTAAATTCTATAAATAGAGGCCTCATTTCATTCATTTGACAAGCTTTTGATAGCCAAATTCACCTTGCTAAATTTTCTCTTGAAGATTTTGAGAGCCAACAAACCTCTTGCAAATTATTTCCCTAACCACAAAATTCACTCAAAGCTCACTTTTCTTCTCTTGAAAGTTAACAAGAATTCACATTGAATCTTGTTCAACTTTGAGCTAAATCTTCATCCAAGCTTATTTTCTTCATCAATTCTCATAGATCAAGGCTTTGGTGTTTGGATCTTGAAGCAATTTGAAGCAATTTTCAGATTTGAAGTAGTAATCCATCTCTCACCATTGTTGAAGCTTCATTTTCATCTTCCATATTGTAGATCTTTGGAGATCCTTGTTACTTGATCCTTTGGATCTTGTAATTGTGTTTAATTGCTGGTTTTTGCTGTTGTTTTACTTAAAATTTCGTGCAATTTTGATTCCATGATCAGAAGCTGCTTGAAGAAAGTTTTGGAAGTTGATCATGCTGAATTTTGCACCCTTTTTTGACTCTGCGTGCAGAGTAACCGGTTACCCTATATAGAGTAACCGGTTACTCTAAGTCAGAATGCAGTTTTTGCTTTGTTTTTGGGACTGTTTTGGTTCCTTTCTCTCCTTCTTCCTTTTCCTTTTGATTTTGGCTTTGAATCACACTTTTAAAGGTCTTATTCCTCTTTAAATTCATTGGACTTTGGGTGTAGATGAAGTTGGATAAACATTCACTAATTCAAATCTATCTTTAAAATGAATTGTTCAATTCATTTTAGGTGCTTTGAGTTAATGATATGTTTAGTGCTTTAATCCACCAAAATGAGTGGATGAACTTAAAGATGGAGTGTTCTTGAATTTGTAATCCAATTTGGCCTTCTCTTCATCTATTTCCCTTTTTATTTTGATCAATGAAAGTCTTATGGACCTTAGAATTTCTTTGTCGAATTCTTGATCAAGACTAGATCGCTACCTATTTTCTTTTCGTGCGGTATTGCTTTCGGATGACGATTTACATATCGTTCATCTAGCATGCATTAGCAAAAATAGCACTATTAACGGGCCTCGAGTAGGGTAACTTTTACATAAGTTACTTGGCGATTGCTTAACATAGCGCTACATTTGTCCCTTCCTCCAAATCAGAACTTGATCTTTCGTGGCCCAAACCTTTTGGTTGTGTAAGCCCAAGGATGGTTAATCTTTTGTATTAGGCTCATAATCTTTGACGCTTGTTGTGTAGAGGCTTTGATTCTATCAATCTTCTAACAAGTCTTCATTAACCTTGACCTAAGTACATTGTTTAATCATTATAGTTCAAGACGCGAGACAGAATAATCGGTTACTTTTTAAGGGTTATGGCACTAGAGCCCTTGTATTACTAATTACTAACTTCTAACCTTAACTTTATATTTCCTTCTCGCTCCGTATCTCTCTTTATTTTATATGCTTTATGTCATTATATCATATCATGTTTATGTTTATGTCCTTTTTCTTTTGTCCATTTGGACCATATTATCTTGTGCTTTTGTTTTTCTTTTGTCCATTTGGACTCAAAAACATTAATAAAGGTTTAAACCACTAAAAGACTTGTGCTCTTAATTGTTGGACTATGGCCACTATCCTTTGCATTGGAGGATCTATACCCTTGATTATGGACTTATGGACTTAGACTTAGGATTCTCTCCCTTGTGCTTTGGACCATTATAGAGTTTGGTATTCTAGCCTTTATTTGGCTTGATTATTGGCTCAAGAGGATGGAATTCTATTCTTATTATGCTTTGAGGAGTGCCTCTATGTGGTTAGATCTTTATTACTCTAACTTTTATTTTATGCACTAGGATAGTCACTTCTTCTCCACCACTTCTTCAATTTTCAAAATCCCCTCTCTTTTTTCAAAATCTTCTTGTTTCCAAACTCAAAACCGCTTTCATAATAAAACCTTGACTTTGGTCAAGTGATGTTCAAATTTTGTTTTCTCTAATAAATGTCAATCAATATTAATCATATTTTGACCATTTCATAAAAACATAAAAAATACAAAAACTCATTCAAACTTTTTGTGCTTTTATGAACCTTTTTCTTTTAAACTTTTCAAAAAGAATTAGACATGAGTCATTTTCTTTGTTGAGATGTAAAGCTCCTAACCATGGTATTTTGCGTAAAGTATAGCCATTTTCGACTTAGATGTTGAAGCGATAGTCTTGTTGATATTAATCCAAGCAAATTCTCCATCTTAATGTGATGCAAATGCCTCTTTCTAATACCTTTGGGTAATTAGTTGAGTATTCTCTCTTGAGAATGACGGGTTGTCTTTTCAAGATAAAATGAATCATAACCAATAATTTTTGTTATTTGTACCACGAACTACGAGGTTTTGATCTGTCATACCCCAAATTTGTCCTACCCGTGTATAACTTTTCATCTGTATGTTCGATCCACTAACCATTATTCAGAAAAAATCCAAAAAAAATATGTTTCTTTTGCTTCTGGCCGGAACTCAGGGATTCGCAAGGTTGAATTGAATTAAATCAAGACTCAGTTGAGGTTTATTCGGGTCAAGTGGGCGTGCAGTGATGTTTTCAGTACAAGTGAAGGTTTGGTTTAATCTTGGTCAGACAAGGTTGTTTCATAATCAAAGCCAGGGTGTGCCTAATTCAGGTAATGTGTGACTGAGGATTCAGTTAGGGTTCTAGGCCTATTCAAGTCAGTTAGTGTGGGTCAGATTGCCAGGATATGTTAAGTTATCAGTTATTTCACAGTTGAAGACCATCAAGGGCAGTTCGTTCATTTTCGTTCTCATTTTATCCATATTATCCAATCCAATTACCATTATCCATCCTATGTCCAAGTTTTCATTATCCATTATTTCCCACATTTTTATCCATATCTCTTTCAATTACCATGTCCATATCCAATATCACAAAATTCTGTTATCCATCTTGTTCAAAATATCCATAATCCATATACATTTATTCATTTTCAAATTCTAAATTTCCAAATAAATTCACAATCCATTTTTCTTAACCATAACTATTTTCTTTCCAATTAATTAAGGCCCATAATATTTGTTTTACAGTTACAATTGCAAAAAAAAAAAGGATTATAAAGCCCATTGAAGTTTCAAAAAATAAGTTCTATAATTCAAAGTCCATGAAGGTTTCATTCCAAAAGTCCATTTTGCAATTTGTAACAAAAATGCCAAAAATTACAGCAAGTCCATTATTATGAATAATCTGCCAATTTGAAATAAGTCAGCTTCTTCGTACCATTGTCACGACCCACCACTTGCACAAACCGACCCCCGCTCACGAACCATGACCTGCATCAGAATAAAAAAACAAAAGCCCAAAACCGTATCCCTGCGATGAAAACCGTACAAGACAACGCCCAAACTCTGCTACAAGCACTAAAGGCCAAATTCTGCCATAAGCCTACAAAGCAACAACCAACATAACCTGCACATGAGATGGACAGGACATATCAATAACAGGACAAATTGGGGGTACCAAAGACTTAGAGAGACAAGTCTTATGTTGTTTTAAAGAGGGGACGAAGTGAATGGAAAAGGGGGGGGGGGGGGGGGGGGGAATGAGAAACCTGAGCAATTCTTCTTTAAATTGCTTCAATAACTTCTTCCGTAGGGGGGGGCGACGCATATGCACACCACCGTTAACCACAATACAACCTCTATCTCACTCTCTTTCTACAAACTCACTAATGCTCAAACGCACACCACCATTTTCTTCGTCACGGTCCTCCTTCAACCTTCATTAAGCCTAACACAACCAACGACAACCGCACCTTTCCTTTCTGTCTCTCCGTAACGACAACCATACAAAACCTTCCACCCATTTCATCAACAACATCGACACAACTCTTTCTCGACCTTAAATCAAGCACAACCGACCAACAACAACAACCATCCTCCGATGGCGCTTCCGCCGCCGCAAAGTGAGAAGATCGCGAGGTGAGAAGAGAAATCGCGAGCGAACATGATTTCAGGAGGATGAGACGTGTTCAAACTAGTGTTGATTTCCCTTTGGCTGTGAAGCTTTTTCTTGCTGAAGCTTTGTTTTCAACGTGTCCCTTTTTTCCTTCCCTCGTTACCGTGCGGCTAGGGTATCTTTTACCCTTTTTGCATATAAGACCAAACCGGGTTATAATGAAACCCAGAAACCCATGCCCTATATACTCTTATTGGGCCTCCGTGTTTCTTTTTCTCTCATACCCAGCCTGCTTATTTTTGTTGTAGTAAAATCTTTTTTCTAGTTTTTTGGTTATCATATAAAATAAAATAAAAACAAGTTTCAATTTAAATTTCTATTAAACATTTTTTATAAAAGTTTGTTTGTTTCACTTTTCCTTTTTTTAAATGATAATTAATTTAAATTTGATCTTTATATTAGATATTTTAATTAGGTTTCTTCATTTCAAAATTTTCTCTTAAAATCAATTCTTTACTTTGTTAATGTGTTTAATACTTATTTGTGTGTCATTGTTCTCTCACTTGCATATTCAAAACCATTTTCCATTAACCTTGTAAATATTCAATTAATTTTCTCAAACCTTTCCTAATTATATTTTGGTTATCGTTCTATTTAGATCTTCACTTTTCATTTTTACTTCAATTTTCTTTTCGATTTTATCATGGGCCAATGATGTCAAAAACATGATATTGGGTGATTTTTTAAAATCGGTACCAAATCTTGATTTATTTGAGGCCTACCACCTATTTATTTTTATTTTGATTTATTATTTTATTTCTATTAATTTTGGGTCAATGAAAACCAAATATCAAGGATTTATCGATTTTCAATTTTAAATCCTGATAAAGGTGACCTTTATTCTTTTCTTATCATTTTCCGATTTTATTTCATTTCTATTATTTTTCATTATTTTTATTCATTTTTGGGTCAATGAAAACCAAATATCAAGGATTTATCGATTTTCGATTTTAAATCCTGATAAAGGTGAGACCTTTATTCTTTTCTTATCATTTCCCGATTTTATTTCATTTCTATTATTTTTCATTATTTTTATTCATTTTTGGGTCAATGAAAATCAAATACTAAAGATTATCGATTTTTCGATTTAAAATCTTAGTAGAGATGAGACCTTTTTATATTTTCGATTTAATTTCTATCTCCATTTAATTTCCATTTTCGTATATTCTTTTAGTTGGTCAATGAAAGTCAAACATTAAAGATTATCGATTTCTCGATTAAATCTTGATTAAGACGAGACCGATTTTATTTCTATTCCGATTTTATTTTTTTATTATCTTATGTCTTTTCATTTTTGGTCCATGAAAGTCAAAAAATCGTAGATTATCAATTTCTCGATTAAATATTGGTTAAGACGAGACCGATTTTATTTCTATTTCGATTTTATTTTTCATTATCTTATGTCTTTTCATTTTTGGTCCATGAAAGTCAAAAATCATTGATTATCGATTTCTCGATTAAATCTTGATTAAGATGAGACCAACTTTATTTTTATGTTGACATTATATCTTGTCAATATTATCTTGATTATGATTGTTCATGTTAGTTCCTGGATTGGCTGGAATTTTGGTAAAACAAAGTATGTTCAATGTTGATGTCAAGGTGCTGATGTTGCAACATTGAAGTCTTAACACTGGGCTGTGTTAAGTAATTAATAGCTGAAGTTGGATGTCTGATGTCACATAGGTGATGTTGTGACATCAGGTCTGCAGAATTAACAACAGCAGGATGTGATGTTGTTAGGGTTGCGTATTAGCTGGAATTGTGGAGAGCAAGCTGTCTCATTGGATGCGAATATCTTGGGATAGATATTTGCTGCTGCATAGGAGATCTGTTGCAGATTTGTAGGAGATTTAAAAGGTTGAAGATTTAAAAAGATTTTAGGAGAAAATCTGTTTTAAATATTCAGTTTTAAATAACAAATCTGGGAGATTTTGTAGCAAGTCCAAGACCAATTCAAGGAGCTATATAAAGTGCACAAGACCAAAGGAAAAAGCGACAGAAATACAGAGAGACGATCAAGAGCATAGGCTGAGTGTCTTGAGTATTTTGTACGAGTTGTGTAACCAGAATTCTAGGGTGAATTGCTGTGTCGTATTCTGTCCTCTCTAGAAGCTGTGAAGTAATAGAGAGTGGTTGCTTGATCCAAACTGTGAAGTAAGATCAAGGTTACTCAAAGTGGGTTCTTTGAGAGTTTGTAAGGGATTGAGTGGTGTTCTCATACCTAAGTGGTTTCTTAGGTAGGAAGTCATTAGTAGAGTATAAGTTTAGGAGATTGTCAACGGGTTGTTGAGTCTGTAAATTATATCTACAAGTAGTGAATTCCATCCCTGGCTTAGTAGCCCCCAGAGTAGGTTAATTGTAACCGAACTGGGTCAACAATTCTTGGTGTTATTTTACTGTTATTGCTGTCGATTGTGCAGAGTGTGTTGTTGTGACATCGCACCTTAACATCACACGTCTGATACCAGAATTTCAGTTCATATTCTTGTCATATTGTCCATATCATTGAGAAGAATGGGTGGTCATGTAGTGTTAGTCTCCAAGGGCTCGCTCCTTGTGCGCCTAGCATGAAGACCCCGCTCAAGGGAGACCTTGTCGTCATTATCGTCGTAATGCAGCTAGCCTGTTGCGTGACATTGATGCGATTTGTGTCCGTAATCCTGGGAACCTTATCCGTCAACGTAGAAACTATCCCGTGAGTGGGTTTTTGGGTAAAAGAACCTAGAACTTTCCTCATAGAGCCTACCTATAGGGTTTCTTTGATCATAGACTTTGGTCATTTACCCGTGAACGACCAACCTCAGAACTGTTTCAACCTGTGATATGCGATCCTGGATCTTGCATCTTGCATTGCATCTCATGTCATTGCATTGCATTTGTTATGCATCTTGCATTACATTTTCAACCTCAGAATCTCACTTCAACTTCCTTCCTTCACTAGTAAATCAAGTTGATTCCTCGACACCAGTACGCAACTCGAGCCAACACAAGAAGAATGATGGAGCAGATTTAGCAAGAGCAAGCTGCCTTCAGAGAGGAGTTGGACTCTATAAAGGGAAAGATTAATTAGATTCTTGAAGCCATCATGATGGCCAGAAGAGAAAAAGAACTGCGTGAAGTTGCTGCCGCCAACAACAATGCACCTGTTCAAGGGTCACCCTCAAGGCTCTCAGTTCATGTTCCCAATCCTATCAATTATGGGATACCGATGAACTTCACTCCCGCCGCTGAAGGAGCCACTTCTCAACCACTTCCCACACCTAGAGTTACTGTTGGAGCTATTCCGCAAGCCCAACCTGTTGTCACTCAGATTCCTATTCCTCATGCTGAAGAAAATCTGGTAGATCAGTATGATGAGGTACAGAATTACCATGCTGCTATCCTAATTGTCAATCCTACTGCTGCTCAGGATTCTGAAGCTATCAAGATGTGTCGTGATCTAGCTGAGAAACTCCGAGTCATGGAGGGACGCAACTCAACTTCTTTGAATGCTATGGATATGTGCTTGGTGCCAGATGTTGTCATTCCTCCCAAATTTAAAGTGCAAGAATTCCCAAAGTACAAAGGTCTCAATTGTCCTCACATCCATCTGAAGACGTACTGCCGCAAGATGGCTGTATATGCCAAAGATGAAAAGCTGATGATCCATTACTTCCAAGACAGCTTGTCTGGGGCATCTCTTGAGTGGTATATGCAGTTGGAGCGTAGCAATATGCGCACTTGGGATGATCTAGCTAATGCATTTGTCAAGCAATACAAGTATAACACTGACCTTGCTCCGAATCGTACTCAACTTCAGAGTATGGCTCAAAAGGACAACGGATCCTTTAAGGAGTACGCGCAATGCTGGAGAGAGCTAGCTGCAAGGGTGCATCCACCTCTGGTTGACCGTGAACTGATTGACATCTTCATGGGTACTTTGCAAGGCCAATACTATGAGAAGTTGATTGATAATGTTTCTGCCAGATTCTATGATTTGGTGATTGTCGGTGAGAGAATTGAAGAAGGTCTAAAGAGCGGAAAGATCCAAGGAGGTTCTAGCGGTCAGTCTCAAGCCAAGAAGCCCTTCAATGGATACAAAAAGAAAGAGGGTGAAACAAATGCTGTCTCTGCTCAGAAAGGGCAAGATCAACAACAAGCTCCTGCTCCAATGCCTTATCAAATTCCCTACTTCCAGTATCCATATGTTGTTGTTGCACAATATGCACCAATGCCTTATCAACCAACAGTTCAAGTTGTTCAAGCTCCAACTCCTCAGCAACAGGCTCCTCAGCAACAATCATACAACTAGCAAGGGTATCATTATCCTCCTCAACATCAACAACAGAGAGCTGCTCAACAACGTCAGCCTAATCAACAAAGGACAAGGAGGTCTGATAGAGACTTTGATCATCTGCCAACATCATATGCTCAGATCTTTTCTTAATTGATGGAGAAGAAGGCAATCGCTCTGAGGGACCTAGCTCCTCCAACTGTCATTCCCCCCAGATTATGATGTTAATGCTCATTGCGAGTTTCATAGGGGTGCTCCAGGGCATACGATTGAGGACTGCAGAGCTTTCAAACACAAGGTTCAAGACATGATCGACTCAAAGTTTCTCACGTTCAATGCGAGGGCTCCAAATGTCATCAAAAACCCGCTACCGCCGCCAAACTAGTGCTAGCATCAAGTCAAGTCAAGTCAAATCAAGTCAAGTTTATTCCCCGAAGAAGGCAGTCATGTTGCCATCCCATCATTTGCATTCTTGTATTTTCGTCTTTATTTGTTTAAGTACTGTATGCTTTGAACATTGCCGTTTGTATTTGGTTTTCTTAGTGTATTGACAATGCATGTTTTGAATCAGTTATGTCGTATTCACTCATTTTTTTCCTTTTAATGCAAATCACCGACACATTTATCCACTTCACTCTCTATATCAAACTGTTGTTAGCAATGATTGGAGGGAGGATGATGAAAACGAAATACCCATAATTGCAAAATGTATGCTTTCGGATAGAATCCCGCCGATGATGTACAGGCATTGTTTCAATCCCCAAACACTGGAGAAACAAGGAGTTAATCCTTAGTTAACCACTTCGAGCCAAGAAGTAGCAGTTTCCTTCGGATATTCAAACCCTTACACTCAACCTGGGGCAGGGTAGTGTTCAGTTAATCCAATAACACACTCAAACCACAAAGCAAAATCCAAAAGACATAACGGTTGTTCATCAAGACCCATGACTTGGCAGTCACTACCCTCTAACAAAACAAAACAAAAACAAAAAATCAAAAGCCTGCTAAGTCGAGCACCTCAAAAGGAGACTTAGGCAAAATCAAGGCAATCCCGATGGACTTGAAAAGCGAAATCAGTCCATGCAAAAGTTAAGGATCAAAACAAAATCAAAAGAGGCCATCGAACCTTCAACAAAAACAAAATAAGATTCAGTGACCACCATGCCAAAATCAAAGGGTCACTAACATCCATAAAAAACAAAACAAAGGTGACTGTCATTTCAAGCATACCTTGAACCGTCAACCCTTTTGGAATACAAACATGTGCAGAATTAACTGAACGTAGGACTGGAAGTTCATCACGAAGAAGGGGTGGGTACAAATTTTTACTTTGAGCCTAATATCCTTTGTTTCTTAAACCGTGAACCAGACCACGTTACAACCCTCAAAAGACCTAATTGAGGCGAGGTTTATTCTGAAAGTATACTATTGCAAGGTTGTGTAAACTGACTCCCCATATTTGCTAATTTTCAGCATTGGTGTCATTCTCCT
Source organism: Lathyrus tuberosus (assembly GCA_022829125.1). Lineage (NCBI taxonomy): Eukaryota > Viridiplantae > Streptophyta > Magnoliopsida > Fabales > Fabaceae > Lathyrus > Lathyrus tuberosus. Next base: position 1,843,173 of record JALAZF010000395.1, read on the forward strand.
TGCTATATCTTTCACACACCAACAAAATCTGCACAACGTCTGGGCTAACGGTCCATTCATCTCACTATCACGACACTCCAATAAATGACTCTTTTTCAAAACTTACATAGGCGTTGCATTGAGAATACCACTTGTGAATGCTCAACTTTAACTGCAAATCAGTGCTTGACATCAAAGCAATTCCAACAAGGGGCAATCAAAGAGGAATTCGAGCTCTCAGTGATGTCGACCCGAATCAAGACTCCCTCAAACCCTTAATCTGGGGAAAATCCTTCAATAGGTCAATCAGGGGCAAGTCATCTCAAAGCTTAACCTTCCAAAGATCAAATCGCTTCAGAACTGGTTAATCAGGGGCAGATCATCACCATGTTCAGACTGGGGAAATACCCATTGCAACAGGAAGATCCCTCTAATTTTCAAGTTGGTCAAGCATACCCTGCTAGACATTAGCAATCATCGAATTCAGAGCAAGAGCACAATCTTCATGAGCTGATCACGTCGCTACACTCAAGCCATTCTGGCCATCAAGCACAATTTTAGAGAGCATCTTCGTCTGCTTCGATCATGGCGTCTTCAACGAACTGAGTGTCGAGGAAATCAAATCCCTCCCATCGCCCAAAAATCCAATCCTCATTGGCAACTACCAAAGTCCACCATGTTGGCACCCTCTCCAAACATATCCAATCACCCGTTTGCAATCATACGCGTCATATGCATCGCATTCGACATCATAGACATCATATGCATCATATGCATACCAAAAACCAAATCATACTTCCCCAGCACTTGCATCTCCGCGCGTCAGCATTTGCATTGCACATCATTACAAAATAAGCGTTCGTACATGTGCATGTCGAGATCCAGGATCAATCTCAAGACTGCAAGACGAACTTCAACCCAGTCAGGGGCATCTTCTTCAAGTCCGTGGGTGTTCCTCACGAAGTTGTTTCAATCTATTGTTGATCAAGATCAGACATGATTTCAAAGCAATCTTCAGCCCAGTCAGGGGCATCTCCTTCAAGTCCTTGGGCGTTCCCCAGTGAGTTGGTCCTTTCAACCTTTTGTTGACAAAGATGGTGTTCCTCAATGACTTCTTTGCGTCAACCTTTTGTTAATGTCTCCAAAATAAACCTCATTCATCATATCCCCAGCAAACTTGACCTTTTGTTAATTGTCTCACTATCATCCTTTTGGTGATAGCCAAACCCAATTAGCTCAACTCAACCCTCAAAATCAGAAAGTTTTTATCATCCTTTTGGTGGTAGCAGCTTGTATTGATCCGTCATCCTTTTGGTGTCGCCGATCCGTGAACCTTTGATCTGTGTATCATCCTTTTGGTGAATGACAACCTTTGTTATTGTTTTGCTTGCTATTATCCTTTTGGTAGTAGTAAGTTATGACCTCATTTCCATCCTTTTGGTGGAAGGGTCTGTGTGCGTGTGTGCCCTATTATCCTTTTGGTAATAGCAGGCTTTGACCTCATTTTCATCCTTTTGGTGGAAGGGTCTGTGTGTGTGTGCCATATTATCCTTATGGTAATAGCAGGCTTTGACCTTATTTTCACCCTTTTGGTGGAAGGGTCTGTGTGCGTGTGTGCCCTATTATCCTTTTGGCAATAGCTGGCTTTGACCTCATTTTCATCCTTTTGGTGGAAGGGTGTGTGTGTGTGTGTGCCCTATTATCCTTTTGATAATAGCAGGCTTTGGCCTCATTTCCATCCTTTTGGTGGAAGGGTCTGTGTGCGTGTGTGCCCTATTATCCTTTTGGTAATAGCAGGCTTTGACCTCATTTACATCCTTTTGTGGGAAGGGTCTGTGTGTGTGTGTGCCCTATTATCCTTTTGGTAATAGCAGGCTTTGACCTCATTTCCATCCTTTTGGTGGAAGGGTCTGTATGTGCGCCCTATTATCCTTTTGGTAATAGCAGGCTTTGACCTCATTTTTATCCTTTTGGTGGAAGGGCCTGTGTGTGTTTGCCCTATTATCCTTTTGGTAATAGCAGGCTTTGACCTCATTTTCATCCTTTTGGTGGAAGGGTCTGTGTGGGTGCGCCCTATTATCCTTTTGGTAATAGCAGGCTTTGACCTCATTTCCATCCTTTTGGTGGAAGGGTCTGTGTGTGTTTGCCCTATTATCCTTTTGGCAATAGCTGGATTTGACCTCATTTTCATCCTTTTGGTGGAAGGGTCTGTGTGCGTGTGTGCCCTATTATCCTTTTGGTAATAGCAGGCTTTGACCTCATTTTCATCCTTTTGGTGGAAGGGTCAGTGTGCGTGTGTGCCCTATTATCCTTTTGGTAATAGCAAGCTTTGACCTCATTTTCATCCTTTTGGTGGAAGGGTCTGTGTGCGTGTGTGCCCTATTATCCTTTTGGTAATAGCAGGCTTTGACCTCATTTTCATCCTTTTGGTGGAAGGGCCAGTGTGCGTGTGTGCCCTATTATCCTTTTGGTAATAGCAGGTTGTGACCTCATTTTCTTCCTTTTGGTGGAAGGGTCTGTGTGCGTGTATGCCCTATTATCCTTTTGTTAATAGCAGGCTGTGACCTCATTTTCATCCTTTTGGTGGAAGGGTCTGTGTGCGTGTGTGCCCTATTATCCTTTTGGTAATAGCAGGGTTTGACCTCACTTTCATCCTTTTGGTGGAAGGGTCGGTGTGTGTGTGCCCTATTATCCTTTTGGTAATAGCAGGCTTTGACCTCATTTTCATCCTTTTGGTGGAAGGGTCTGTGTGTGTGTGCCCTATTATCCTTTTGGTAATAGCAGGCTGTGACCTCATTTTCCATCCTTTTGGTGGAAGGGTCTGTGTGTGTGTGTGTGCCCTATTACCCTTTTGGCAATAGCAGGCTTTGACCTCATTTTCATCCTTTTGTCGGAAGGGTATGTGTGCGTGTGTTCACTATCATCCTTTTGGTGATAGGTCTGTCATCCTTTTGGTGTCAGATTTTCTGTTATCATCCTTTTTTTAATAACGACCTTTGCAAGTTATTCAGTGTCCACTCGAGGGGCGACATTGATCACCATTGTATCTCCCAAGCACTTTTCTTTCTTTTCGGACAAATTTATGGTATTCTTCATATCTAATTGTCTTCTACCTTGAAAGAATGAACGCTATAGCAGTTCACCTTACTAGGTTCAAGCCAATTAGATAGGGGCATCTGTCACACCCCCAAATTTGTCCTACCCGTGTATAACTTTTCATCTGTATGTTCGATCCACTAACCATTATTCAGAAAAAATCCAAAAAAATATGTTTCTTTTGCTTCTGGCCGGAACTCAGGGATTCGCAAGGTTGAATTGAATTAAATCAAGACTCAGTTGAGGTTTATTCGGGTCAAGTGGGCGTGCAGTGATGTTTTCAGTACAAGTGAAGGTTTGGTTTAATCTTGGTCAGACAAGGTTATTTCATAATCAAAGCCAGGGTGTGCCTAATTCAGGTAATAAGTGACTGAGGATTCAGTTAGGGTTCTAGGCCTATTCAAGTCAGTTAGTGTGGGTCAGATTGCCAGGATATGTCAAGTTATCAGTTATTTCACAGTTGAAGACCATCAAGGGCAGTTCGTTCATTTCCGTTCTCATTTTATCCATATTATCCAATCCAATTACCATTATCCATCCTATGTCCAAGTTTTCATTATCCATTATTTCCCACATTTTTATCCATATCTCTTTCAGTTACCAAGTCCATATCCAATATCACAAAATTCCGTTATCCATCTTGTTCAAAATATCCATAATCCATATACATTTATTCATTTTCAAATTCTAAATTTCCAAATAAATTCACAATCCATTTTTCTTAACCATAACTGTTAGTTTCTTGGATTGGCTGGAATTTTGGTAAAACAAAGTATGTTCAATGTTGATGTCCAGGTGGTGATATTGCAACATTGAGTCTTAACACTGGGCTGTGTTAAGTAGTGAAGTTGTTCAATGTCTGATGTCATATGGGTGATGTCATAACATTGAGTCTTAGCATTGGATTAGGTTAAGAGTTAAGTTGGATGTCTGATGTCACAAGCGATGTTGTGACATTAGATCTGCAGAATTAATAACATCAGGTTTGTGATGTTGTTAGGGTTTGCGTGTTAGCTGGAATTGTGGAGAGCAGGTTGTCTCATTGGATGCGAATATCTTGGATTAGATATTTTCTGTTGCATAGAGATTTGATGCAGATTTGTAGGAGATTTAAAAGGTTGAAGATTTGAAAAGATTTTAGGAGAAAATCTGTTTTGAATATTCAGTTTTAAATAACAAATCAGGTCAGATATTGTAGCAGGTCCAAGTCCAATTCAAAGAGCTATATAAAGCACACCAGTACTGAAGGAAAAGTAACGAAGAAAGTGAGCTAAAGACTGAGAGTTGTTTTGTGTCTTCGTGCATGTTTTGTAAACCATTCTAGTGTGAATTGGTATTGTTGTTTTGAGTTGTTCTTGATCAAAGTTGTGAAGCAGAATCAAGTAGGGTTGTTCAAAGTGTGTGATCTTTGAAGTGTTTTAGGGATTGAGTAGTGTTCTCATATCTAAGTGGTTTCTTAGGTAGAAAGTCACTAGTAGGAATTAAGATTAGGAGATTGTCAACTGGGTTGTTGAGTCTGTAATTTAATTCTACAAGTAGTGAATTTCATCCCTGGCTTGGTAGCCCCCAGACGTAGGTAGTTAGACCGAACTGGGTGAACAATTCATTGTGTTGATTCATTGTTGTTATTGCACTGTCCATTTGTAGAGTGTGTTGTTGTGACATCGCACCTTAACATCACATATCTGGTACCAGAATTTCAATTGGTATCAGAGCAGGCATCCTGTCTGTCTCTGGGTGAGATCTAGGGAAGTTACTTTCTGGTGTAAAGATGGACAAAGAAGTTGGAGGATTTGTCAACAGACCCCCTATTTTGGATGGCTCGAATTATGATTATTGGAAGCCAAGGATGATCACGTTTTTGAAATCCTTGGACAGCAGGGCTTGGAAGGCTATAATTAAAGAGTGGAAAGCACCTGTTGTGTTTGAAAAAGATGATGCTGGGAAAGACAAAGAGGGCACCGCTAAGCTGAAGCCTGAAGAAGAATGGACCAAGGAAGAAGATGAACTTGCCCTTGGTAACTCTAAAGCCCTAAATGCTATCTTCAATGGAGTTGATAAGAACATCTTCAGATTGATCAACTCATGTGAAGTTGCTAAGGAAGCATGGGATATTTTGAAGGCTACACATGAAGGAACATCTAGAGTTAAGATGTCAAGACTTCAGATTCTAACATCAAAGTTTGAAAGCCTGAAGATGAAGGAAGATGAGACTATCCATGACTTCCACATGAGTATTCTTGAGCTATCCAATGCTTCCAGTGCTCTTGGTGAAAAGATGTCAGAAGAAAAGCTTGTAAGGAAGATCCTTAGATCCCTTCCTAAGAGGTACAAGATGAAGGTGACTGCTATTGAAGAAGCTCAAGACATCAGCAAAATGAGGGTTGATGAGCTTATCGGATCTCTTCAAACATTTGAACTAGGGTTAAGTGAAGAAGAACCTGAGAAGAAGTCCAAGAGTATAGCTTTAGTTTCTAGTTCTGAAGAAGCCAAGAAAGAGAAAATAGATGACTCTCAGGAGGAGCTATCTCGGGATATTGCTTTGCTGGGTAAACAGTTCAACAAAGTTATGAAGAGGATGAATAGGAGTTATAATCCTAATGTCAAGAACATTACCTCTGACATCAACAGATCAGGAGAACAAGGGAAGAAGCCTAAAGATGAAGAAAAATCCAGTAATGACAAAGGGGTACAATGCTTTGAGTGTGAAGGGTATGGACATGTCAAGAAGGAATGTCCCACTTTTCTAAAGAAGCAGAAAAGGTTATCAGCTTCTTGGTCTAACAGTGAGAGTGAATCTGAAGAAAATTCAGCTAAACTTGCTAGAGCTATGGTTGGGGTGTATGAGTCAGATGATGAGGTCTCTTACGATGAACTTGCTGTCACTTACAAAGATCTTTTCGTGAGAAGTGAGCAAGTGTGTCTTGAAGGAGAAGAGCTGAAGAAAAACATAGTACAGTTGAAAGCAGAAAAGACTGAACTTGAAGCTGAAGTCAGTATGCTCAACTATAAGCTGGACTCTATGACCAAAACTATCAGAATGTTGAACAATGGTACTGATGCGTTAGACAACATTCTTAGTATTGGGAAGATGGCTGGAGACAAATGTAGTTTGGGTTTCACCAGTGATACATGTTCTATCACCCCAAAACCAATGATGTTAAAACATCATGACAGAGCTCCATCTAAGAAGAAATACAGACGCTGGAGATGTCACCATTGTGGATGTTTTGGACACATTAAGGCTTATTGTTATAAACTACATGGGTATCCACAGAAGGCTCATCTGGCTGTTCCCAAACAGAACTGTTATAAAGGAAGGCAGGTTTCCAAGTCTAAGAAGCGATGGGTCCCTAAAGTTAAGGTTACCAGCTTGATATCTCACACTTCCTTAAGGGTTTCTACCAAAGAAGTCTGGTACTTTGACAGTGGGTGTTCAAGGCACATGACTGGAGTAAAGAATCTGTTGGTAGATGTGAAACTTCAGTCTTCAGGCTATGTTACATTTGGTGATGGGGTCAAAGGAGAGATCAAGGGGATTAGTAAACTAAATTGTGCTGGTGCTCCCAGACTGGAGGATGTTCTTCTTGTTAAAGGACTAACAGCAAATTTGATTAGCATTAGTCAATTTTGTGATCAAGGATTCAAAGTAGACTTTACAAAGTCTGAATGTATTGTCAAAGATGATAAAGGAGAAGTCATTATGAAGGGAGCCAGGTCTAAGGACAATTGTTATCTTTGGGTGCCTCAAAACTCAAATTCTTCCACGTATGTGCTTGCTAAAGAAGATGATGTCAAAATCTGGCATCAGAAGTTGGGACATCTTCACCTAAAGGGAATGAAGAGAATCATCTCCTCAGAAGCAGTCAGAGGAATTCCCAAACTTAGTATTGAGGAAGGAAAAGTGTGTGGAGACTGTCAAAAAGGGAAGCAGACAAAGATGTCTCATCCGAAGCTTCAACATGACACCACCTCCAAGGTATTGGAACTACTTCATATGGACTTGATGGGACCTATGCAGGTGGAAAGTCTGGGTGGAAAGAAATATGCATATATAGTTGTGGATGACTATTCAAGATACACCTGGGTAAACTTCATCAAAGACAAATCAGAGGTGTTTGATTTTTTAAAGAGCTTTGTCAAAGACTCCAAAGAGAAAAGGAGAGTAAGGTTATCTGAATAAGAAGTGATCATGGAAGAGAGTTTGAGAATAACAAGTTTGAAGAATTTTGCTCTGCTAAAGGTATGAGTCATGAGTTTTCATCTCCTATTACTCCTCAGTAAAATGGAGTAGTTGAGAGGAAGAACAGAACTATCCAAGAGTCTGCTAGAGCGATGATCCACGCCAAGAAACTTCCTTATCAATTTTGGGCTGAAGCCATGAATACTGCCTGCTACATTCACAACAGGGTTACCCTGAGAAGAGGCACTTCATCCACTCTGTATGAACTATGGAAGGGAAGAAAACCTATTGTTAAATACTTTCATGTTTTTGGAAGTAGACGTTATATACTGGCTGATAGAGAACAGAGAAGAAAATTGGATTCGAAAAGTGATGAAGGAATATTTTTGGGATACTCTACTAACAGCAGAGCATATAGAGTCTTCAACTCTAGAACCAAGGTGATGATGGAGTCAATCAATGTGGTGATTGATGACAGTGACAAGCAGGAAGATGTTGATGTCCCAGATGTTGTTGAGACATCAGTTGGTGGAGTTGCACCAGAAGCTGAAGACAGAAGCCAAACTCCTAGTGTTGTTGTTGCTGAGCCTGAAGCTGAGCAACATCATAAGGATCCCTCCATCAGAGTGCAGAAGGACCACCCAAAGGAGCTCATTATAGGTGATCCAAACTCTGGAGTGAGGACTAGGTCAAGAGATGTTATAGCAAGTTCATGTTTTGTCTCCAAAATTGAGCCAAAGAATGTCAAGGAAGCATTGACGGATGAGTTTTAGATAAATGTTATGCATGAAGAGCTGGAGCAGTTCAAGAGGAATGAAGTATGGGAGCTTGTTCCTAGGCCTGATGGAGTTAATGTGATTGGCACCAAGTGGGTCTACAAGAATAAATCTGATGAACAAGGAGTGGTCACCAGAAACAAGGCCAGATTAGTTGCTCAGGGATACGCTCAGGTTGAAGGAATTGATTATGATGAAACCTTTGCTCCTGTGGCAAGACTGGAGTCTATCAGATTGCTCTTAGGTGTGGCTTGTAATTTCAAATTCAAGCTCTTTCAGATGGATGTTAAAAGTGCCTTCTTGAATGGTTACTTGAATGAAGAGGTGTATGTTGATCAACCAAAAGGATTTATTGATCCAACATTTCCTGACCATGTGTACAAACTGAGGAAAGCTCTATATGGCCTGAAGCAAGCACCAAGAGCTTGGTATGAAAGACTTACTGAATTCCTGGTTGGGAATGGCTACAGAAAAGGAGGGATTGACAAGACCTTGTTTGTTAAAGAGGAAGAAGGAAAACTGATGGTAGCTCAAATCTATGTTGATGACATAGTTTTTGGTGGGATGTCGGATGCGATGGTGAAACATTTTGTGGAACAGATGCATTCTGAATTTGAAATGAGTCTTGTTGGTGAGCTAAACTATTTTCTTGGCCTACAAGTTAGACAAATGGAGGACTCCATATTTATTTCGCAGAGCAAGTATGCAAAGAACATAGTGAAGAAGTTTGGTTTGGAGAATGCTAATCACAAGAGGACTCCTGCTCCTACTCATCTAAAATTATCCAAGGATGAACATGGTGTCAGTGTGGATCAAAGTTTATATAGAAGCATGATTGGGAGTCTATTGTATCTCACAGCTAGCAGACCTGACATTGATTTTGCTATTGGGGTTTGTTCCAGATATCAATCTGAACCAAAGGCCAGTCACTTGAATCAAGTGAAAAGGATCTTGAAATATGTTAATGGCACTAGTGACTATGGGATGTTGTATAGTCATTGTTCTGGGACTGAGTTAAGGGGATATTGTGATGCTGATTGGGCTGGGAGTGCTGATGATAGGAAAAGCACTTCAGGAGGTTGTTTCTTCCTAGGGAATAATCTGATTTCATGGTTTAGTAAAAAGCAGAACTGTGTGTCACTTTCCACTGCTGAAGCTGAGTACATAGCCGCAGGAAGTAGTTGCTCTCAACTTGTTTAGATGAAGCAGATGTTAACAGAATACAATGTCAAGCAAGATGTCATGACACTGTACTGTGATAATTTGAGTGCTATCAATATCTCTAAGAATCCTATTCAACATAGCAGAACTAAGCATATTGATATAAGACATCATTTTATAAGAGAATTGGTTGAGGACAAAGTTGTTGCATTGGAACATGTAGTCACAGAAAAACAGTTAGCTGATATCTTCACTAAAGCATTAGATGCAAACCAATTTGAAAGTTTGAGAAGTAAATTGGGAATTTGCATACATGAAGATTAAATGTGCAAGAGAGTGTATTAAGCAGTTGAAGTATTTATTAGAAATTGATTTTGTTCAACTGCTGATAGCATACAAGTTTGAAGTACATCATAAGTTACAGATTATCCCAACCCCCTGCATCTAGAAAAGCTTTCCAGTCTTCATCCCAATCATCATCAGCAGCTTGTTGTTGCACAGGAAGCTTTTTGCTTGGTTTCATGGTTGTTTCTGAGGTTCTGCCTGTCCTTTTGGCACCTGAAGTAGTTGCAGCTGCAGTCATTGCTTTGTTTCTCTGCTGAGGTGGATCTGTAGTCGTGCTCGTCTGCTTGAAGTTCTTTGTTGCATCTTTGCTGTTTGACTGGCTCATTCTTGGCTGCTAAGTGGTGCTACTAGTAGAAAGGATTGTGTTTATAATGAAAAACAAGGAGCATCGTTTGTATCGACTGGATAGTCCATGTGTTGGAACTTGTGTTTTGGGGGAAGCATGTTGTTTGACCATGCCTTTATGTCAGAACATTGTGTTTGGTGATTGTCAAATTGTGGCTAAAAAGGGGGAGAGTTAGCCTAGGTGTGTAGAGTGTACCCTATATCTGGTGTGATGCAGAAGTGCAGAAGTTGAGGGGGAGTGTGCTGCTGAATAGCTATTATGCTGGTTCTTATTTTGAGGGGGAGCACCTTTTTTGGTTGTTGCCAAGTTGTTGTTGAAGATGTTGCTGCAGCAGAGTTTTGTGAAGTGAAGTCTCTGTGTATTGATGTTGCAGCTGCTTGAAAGTTTTAAGATTTTAAAATTATTGAAGTTTATTCCGCTGCTGAAGTCTCTGAAGGTGCAGAGATTGTTTTAGCCAAAATTAGCCAAAGGGGGAGATTGTTAGTTTCTTGGATTGGCTGGAATTTTGGTTAAACAAAGTATGTTCAATGTTGATGTCCAGGTGGTGATATTGCAACATTGAGTCTTAACACTGGGCTGTGTTAAGTAGTGAAGTTGTTCAATGTCTGATGTCATATGGGTGATGTCATAACATTGAGTCTTAGCATTGGATTATGTTAAGAGTTAAGTTGGATGTTTGATGTCACAAGCGATGTTGTGACATTAGATATGCAGAATTAATAACATCAGGTTTGTGATGTTGTTAGGGTTTGCGTGTTAGCTGGAATTGTGGAGAGCAGATTGTCTCATTGGATGCGAATATCTTGGATTAGATATTTTTTGTTGCATAGAGATTTGATGCAGATTTGTAAGAGATTTAAAAGGTTGAAGATTTGAAAAGATTTTAGGAGAAAATCTATTTTGAATATTCAGTTTTAAATAACAAATCAGGTCAGATGTTGTAGCAGGTCCAAGTCCAATTCAAAGAGCTATATAAAGTGCACCAGTACTGAAGGAAAAGTAACGAAGAAAGTGAGCTAAAGACTGAGAGTCGTTTTGTGTCTTCGTACATGTTTTGTAAACCATTCTAGTGTGAATTGGTATTGTTGTTTTGAGTTGTTCTTGATCAAAGCTGTGAAGCAGAATCAAGTAGGGTTGTTCAAAGTGTGTGATCTTTGAAGTGTTTTAGGGATTGAGTAGTGTTCTCATATCTAAGTGGTTTCTTAGGTAGAAAGTCACTAGTAGGAATTAAGATTAGGAGATTGTCAACTGGGTTGTTGAGTCTGTAATTTAATTCTACAAGTAGTGAATTTCATCCCTGGCTTGGTAGCCCCCAGACGTAGGTAGTTAGACCGAACTGGGTGAACAATTCATTGTGTTGATTTATTGCTATTATTGCACTGTCCATTTGCAGAGTGTGTTGTTGTGACATCTCACCTTAACATCACACATCTGGTACCAGAATTTCAATAACGATTTTCTTTCCAATTAATTAAGGCCCATAATATTTGTTTTACAGTTACAATTGCAAAAAAAAGGGATTATAAAGCCCATTGAAGTTTCAAAAAATAAGTTCTATAATTCAAAGTCCATGAAGGTTTCATTCCAAAAGTCCATTTTGCAATTTGTAACAAAAATGCCAAAAATTACAACAAGTCCATTATTATGAATAATCTGCCAATTTGAAATGAGTCAGCTTCTTTGTACCATTGTCACGACCCACCACTTGCACAAACCGACCCCCACTCACGAACCATGACCTGTATCAGAATAAAAAAAACAAAAGCCCAAAATCGTATCCCTGCGATGAAAACCGTACAAGACAACGACCAAACTCTACTACAAACACTAAAGGCCAAATTCTGCCATAAGCCTACAGAGCAACAACCAACACAACCTGCACATCAGATGGACAGGACATATCAATAACAGGACAAATTGGTGGTACCAAAGACTTAGAGAGACAAGTCTTATGTTGTTTTAAAGAGGGGACGAAGTGAATGGAAAAGGGGGGGGGGATGAGAAACCTGAGAAATTCTTCTTTAAATTACTTCAATAACTTCTTCCGTAGGGGGGGCGACGCATATGCACACCACCGTTAACCACAATACAACCTCTGTCTCACTCTCTTTCTACAAACTCACTAATGCTCAAACGCACACCACCATTTTCTTCGTCACGGTCCTCCTTCAACCTTCATTAAACCCAACACAACCAACAACAACCACACCTTTCCTTTCTGTCTCTCCGTAATGACAACCATACGAAACCTTCCACCCATTTCATCAAAAACATCGACACAACTCTTTCTCGACCTTAAATCAAGCACAACCGACCAACAACAACAACCATCCTCCGATGGCGCTTCCGTCGCCGCAAAGTGAGAAGATCGCGAGGTGAGAAGAGAAATCGCGACCGAACATGATTTCAGGAGGATGAGACGTGTTCAAACTAGTGTTGATTTCCCTTTGGCTGTGAAGCTTTTTCTTGCTGAAGCTTTGTTTTCAACGTGTCCCCTTTTTCCTTCCCTCGTTACCGTGCGGCTAAGGTATCTTTTACCCTTTTTGCATATAAGACCAAACCGGGTTATAATGAAACCCAGAAACCCACGCCCTATATACTCTTATTGGGCCTCAGTGTTTCTTTTTCTCTCATACCCAGCCTGCTTATTTTTGTTGTAGTAAAATCTTTTTTCTAGTTTTTTGGTTGTCATATAAAATAAAATAAAAACAAGTTTCAATTTAAATTTCTATTAAACATTTTTTTATAAAAGTTTGTTTGTTTCACTTTTCCTTTTTTTAAATGATAATTAATTTAAATTTGATCTTTATATTAGATATTTTAATTAGGTTTCTTCATTTCAAAATTTTCTCTTAAAATCAATTCTTTACTTTGTTAATGTGTTTAATACTTATTTGTGTGTCATTGTTCTCTCACTTGCATATTCAAAACCATTTTCCATTAACCTTGTAAATATTCAATTAATTTTCTCAAACCTTTCCTAATTATATTTTGGTTTTCGTTCTATTTAGACCTTCACTTTTCATTTTTACTTCGATTTTCTTTTCGATTTTATCATGGGCCAATGATGTCAAAAACATCTTGATATTGGGTGATTTTTTAAAATCGGTACCAAATCTTGATTTATATGAGGCCTACCACCTATTTATTTTTATTTCGATTTATTATTTTATTTCTATTAATTTTGGGTCAATGAAAACCAAATATCAAGGATTTATCGATTTTAGATTTTAAATCCTGATAAAGGTGAGACCTTTATTCTTTTCTTATCATTTTCCGATTTTATTTCATTTCTATTATTTTTCATTATTTTTATTCATTTTTGGGTCAATGAAAACCAAATATCAAGGATTTATCGATTTTAGATTTTAAATCCTGATAAAGGTGAGACCTTTATTCTTTTCTTATCATTTTCTGATTTTATTTCATTTCTATTATTTTTCATTATTTTTATTCATTTTTGGGTCAATGAAAATCAAATACTAAAGATTATCGATTTTTCGATTTAAAATCTTAGTAGAGATGAGACCTTTCTATATTTTCGATTTAATTTCTATCTCTATTTAATTTCCATTTTCGTATATTCTTTTAGTTGGTCAATGAAAGTCAAACATTAAAGATTATCGATTTCTCAATTAAATCTTGATTAAGACGAGACCGATTTTATTTCTATTCCGATTTTATTTTTTTATTATCTTATGTCTTTTCATTTTTGGTCCATGAAAGTCAAAAAAATCGTAGATTATCAATTTCTCGATTAAATCTTGGTTAAGACGAGACTGATTTTATTTCTATTTCGATTTTATTTTTCATTATCTTATGTCTTTTCATTTTTGGTCCATGAAAGTCAAAAATCGTTGATTATCGATTTCTCGATTAAATCTTGATTAAGACGAGACCAACTTTATTTTTATGTCGACATTATATCTTGTCAATATTATCTTGATTATTATTGTTCATATTCTTGTCATATTGTCCATATCATGTTCATATCATGTTTATCTAACCATTTCATTTTTCCATATTTTAATCACACACACTAACAATTATCGAAACGCCTAAGCACTTAATTTTTGATTAAAATACTTAACACACCTATTCAAATCGTTTTCATAATTAAATCACGAAAGAATTGAATTCTTGAGGTCTAGCACTTCTTGGGTTCTTGAGTGACCGCTATTGAGGCGCACGCCTTAGGTGGTGATCATTCGACCTTTCGCTCCTAAAACACTCGTCTTAACTATTTGGACAAAGAAATGCCATTGGAGTCTAGCATTCCACGTGGTACTTTCGTCGTCCAACGAACAATATTTCATATATCAATCGAATGAAAAAGGTGTCGTTGGGATCTAGCATCCTAATAATGCCCCGATTAATTGGTTGCGAGGCCGACGTCTCGTTTATCGAATAATCGTCATTCACCCTAAAACACTTAACTAATTAAACCATTTCCAAACCAATTCTCGACTCGTCGTCGAGCCACTCTTCAAAACATTCTCGTAAGTCGAGTGTCTTTTGCCTCGTCGTCAAATGCACACTTGCACATCTCGTGGTTTCGTTACTAGGAGCACCCCTAGGGACTAGTATTGATCCTCACTTCTTTTCTTAACCAATTCGACTCAATCTTATTCAAACCGTTTTTAATCAACTAACAAATGGAGGAGATTCTTGGAATCTAGCACTCCTTGGATCTTCGAATGAATGGCTCTTGAGGCACACCCTTGGGTTGTTATTCATTCACTCTTTCGTCTTAAAACACTTAACCATTATCAAACATTTTCGCAATCAACTTACGAAAGAACTGAGTTCTTGGAGTCTAGCATTCCTTGGATTCTTGAGTGACTGCTCTCGAGGCACGCCCCTTGGGTTGTATGTCATTCAATCTTTCGTCTCCTAAAATTCAAACACTAACCCCATTCTTTTCGTAGGCGTACCACGAACTACGACCGCTCTGATTCTTTATTCTCGTCCGAGTAAAGATACGAAGGCACAAGATTGCGATGATCTTGGCGAGCACACTACCATCTTTTTCCGTCAAACCCCGTAGTCGAACTACGATTGCTCTGATTCCTCATTCTCGTCCGAATGAGCATACGTAGGCCCGAGGTCGCGATTATCTTGCCTAGCACCCTATCCTAAAACCACCCCATTTCCCTTAGTAATCGAAGCCTTTGACTTTACCTTTTCGCATATATCGTTGAGAAGAAAACAAACAAGTTTAGCTAACATTCCTCACAAATCAAACTAAGAGGTTCCCGTTGAGTACAACGGACGTGAGAGGGTGCGCGTACCTTCCCCTCACGTAACCGACTCCCGAACCCAGAAAGTGGTTGCGACGACCATGTTCTTATCTTCTCCCTTAAAGGTTTTCTCGATATTTTCCTTTCCCTCTTTTGGGATAAATAAAGTTCGGTGGCGACTCTGTCGAACCTTTTTCCGCGCCTTTTGCGCGAGGGTCGTGTCTTCGATTAAGCGATTTTTTACGAGGTGCAACATGATCCTACATTGCACTTCGTGGGTACGTAGGAATGAGGCGATAAGTCTCTCCAAACACAAAAATCTTAAAAAATATTTCTCTTCTCACCTCCCCAATCTCTTTTCAAGCAAACCATTTTCAAACCAAAAGCGATAGATATTGCAAAGGGTTCCTATAGAGTACTATAGACGTTTTGGGTGCTAACACCTTCCCATTGCGTAACCAACCCCCTAACCCTTTCTCTGTTTGTTCTTGTTTTTTTAGAACTCTTTAGGTTTTGTTCGCTCTTTTTCCTTTCCTTTTTTTGGATAAAATAAAAGTGCGGTGGCGACTCTTGCTTTATAAGTTAAGTTAATCAATAGCTTACACTCACAATTTTACCGCTACAGAATTGTCACACGATTTTTTCAAAAAAGAATCAAAGAAAAAAGAAAAAATAAAGCCCGCTAAGTCGAAACTTGAAAACAGGTGACTTAGGCAAAAAATAGGGCATCCCGCTGGACTTCATAATCGAAATAAATTCAAAAAAACCAGTCCAGGCAAAAATCAGGGAAATCAAAAACAAAAACAAAAGAACGAAAAGCGAAAAGGATGACAAAAGAAAAATCCTTGAGCAAGAACAAGTCGTGTGACTACGGACACCAAAGACAAAAGAGGTGATTGTCACTCTGAAGACCGTGTGGGTTCCTTAACCATCACTCATAACATTCATTAACCTTTTTGAAAGGTGAGCGCTAATGTCGAGTTAGCTGAATGTAGGACTGGAGAACATCAAGGAGAATGGGTGGGTTAAAACAAAACTTTGACCCTTATATCCTTTCTTTCTCAAACCGCGAACCAGGCCACGTTACAACCTTTAAAAGACTTAATTGAAGTAGTGTTATTTCGAAAGCATACTGTTCTAGACTGGGCCAATGGCCAGGCACGACCCAATCCACTTCTGCTGCAGTAACAGCCCAAATGCCTAGGTCCAATCCACCAAAGGGAGAAAGTTACCTTTCTGTCCCTCCAGCCGGGCAAGGACTGCATAGTCCTCCCCGGAACTGCTGCTCATTCTGTACGGCTCATATACTCCCCGAGCAGCTATGGGCAGGTGCCCGAAACTATGCATATGCCCGACATAACGGCTAGTTTTGGGCACCCTGCCCGACATAACGGCTAGTTTGGGCAGTTACCTATTTCTTCGGGAAAATGGTTATTTCGCCCCGAAAATAGGACCGTTGGCCACGTGCTGGGGGCACTAAATAAACCCCCTCACTTGACAGGGTCGGGTATCAAATATTCACCCTATGAACTAACACTTTGTACTTTCCCCTTTTCTCTGACCCTTTCTTAATTGAGCGTCGGAGTGCCTTGCAGGTACACCCCCCTCCTCCTCTCCATACGCCCAGTATCTCAGACGTACTTGGTGGCCCACTTTAATAGGATATGATCCAGACTTCATGATCAGTGGCGCCGTCTGTGGGAACCATTGTTCTCCCCGTCTTTCTTTCCTCAGAAACTGAAGATCAAAGTAAATTTCCAAGATCATCATCATGGCCACACAAGGTCACACCAAAGGTGCTCTCCAACCCACTGTCCTCCCGTTAACAAGACTAACGTTGACAGCCGGTCACCTCTTCTCGGAGATGCCCATTTTCTGAGGGATGGGGCCATAACTTCTCTTTCCCCACCCCTACTGACCGCAACAACGATCAGCCTTCGCTGGACATCCAGCCCATTCCTGTTCTGCCCAACGCCGACCCGACCGTGGTGGCCCTCCTGGAGGCGATCAACAAAACCAACACCCTGATTCTGCAGTAAAACGAAAGGATCGGAGCGCTAGAAGAATCCACCCGCCCAAGATCCCCTCTTACGAGGAGGAACCAACGACGATCAAGGAGCCCGCAGCCCCGACGAGATATCGACCGAAGACTGTACCAAGAACCTGACTCTCGCGCCGTCCGAAAGCGTGACTAAGTTTCCCCGCAAAACCAGCACTCTCCCGGTCACAAGAGGACCCGAAGGGACGAGCAGTCACCCCCGGTCAGGTCTAAAGTCTGGGCCCGATCACCTTCTCCCCGAAGGAACTGCTCACCTTTTCCCTGAAGGAACTGCCGCCACGAGCGTACCCTTCGGTCCCCGTCATTCACCAGTTCCAGCAGCGATGATGAGCCTCACTGCCCATTGTCCCAGGAAATCTTGGCAACCCGTCTCCCTAAGGGCCTGGAAAAGCCCCCGTCACTGGGCACGTACGACGGTACGACGGACCCTGACGAACACATCGAGAATATCGATGCACTTCTAGACTACCGCGGCATCCGGGGTGCCATCAAGTGCTGCCTATTTTCGACCACGCTCTGAAAAGGGGCGATGACGTGGTACAAGCAGTTGCTCGAAGAATCCATTACCTCATAGAGACAACTGGGTAGAATGTTCTCACGACATTTCACAGCTTCTCGTCGTCAACCCAAGACTGAGGCCTCCCTTGGGGCCATAATCCAAAGAAAGGATGAACCTCTCCGCACATACATCTAGAGGTTCAACAAAGAAGCAGTACAGGTCCCTACAATGGACGAGATGAAAAAGTTTCTGCTCGAGCAAAGACTCCGCCCGGGCTCAGAGTTTTCTAAGGCCGTTGGCCTCACACCTCCCAGGAACCTAGATGCCCTCCTCCTGAAATCCCAATCGCACATTTAGTATGAAGAGAAGGTTGCGGCCAACAACGTCCAAGCGTCACGCCATCAGGATAATGCTCGGGCCTCCAGAGGCGAAGAAGCCTCGACATCTCGTCGAGGTGAAAGGAGGCGCGAAGACCATCCTCGGGACTCCCGCGACAGCAAGGGACCCTGTGGGCGATTCCACGACTATACCCCCCTGACCGTCTCCAGGGAGAAGATCCTCTCCAAATGTACGAATTCGAAGTTCAAGCAAGCAGGGGTCCACTTCCCCAAACAACTGCCGGCCAAACCCAACACCTACAAATCAAAGTATTGTCGTTTCCACAAGAGTCATGGCCACACTACCGAAGACTGCATCCATTTGAAGGATGCTATCGAGATACTGATCAGGGACGGCCACCTGAAACAGTTCACGAAGAAGAAAGACACTCCTCGGCAGGACGCCCAGGAGTCCAAGAAAATATAGGAAGAGGTGCCTTCCTCGGAATAGGCCAACATCCAGGTCGCTATATCCGTATCGCGACCATAGAACTTCTACGTCCCAGACAAGCTCAGCGCCCCTGCATATTTCGTGGCCCACAACCCGTGGGAGACGTTTCCCTCCGCTATGGTCATCTCTGGTGGAGGCTTCAATAAAGTCACGGTGGGCTCCGTGAAACGAAAATTCGAGCATCTAATCAACACAAGCTCCAATAAGGTGACCACGCTCGATCAAGCCCAGAAGGGCTCTATCCCCATCTCTTTCTACCGGGAAGAGCTCCTCGAGGGATCTCCAAACTCGAGCATACCTTTGCTCGTCAGAGCCCGAATGGCGAACTTTGATGTTTGCAGAATCCTCGTCGACCAGGGCAGCTCGGTCGACATTATGTACTCCCAACTGTTTTCAACACTTCAGCTAGACGAATCACACCTTACCCCCTATGTGGGGTCTAATTTACAGGGATTCAACGGATCAGTGACCAAGCCATGGGGATACGTCGAACTGATCGTAACCTTTGGATCAGCTGAGACGACCAGATCCGTCAAAGTACAATTTCTGGTAATCGACTGCCCATCGCTGTACCAGTGCATATTCAAAAGACCAACTCTGGCCGAGTTGGTAGTTGTGCCTTCAACAGTCCACCTTAAGATGAAGTATTACACTTCAAAAGGGATGGTCGCCACCCTCCACGGCGACATCAAAGCTTCACGACGGTGTTTTGAAGCAGCCACAAAAGGGCTCAACGTTATTGCGTCCAAGCCAAAGGTATCGAGCAAGCCAACATTGCCTAGCAGCTCTGAGGAAGCCAAGCCCCTGCCTCAGGTCGACTCCATTGACCTCGACAGCCGCTTCCCCAAAGAAGACCAACAGGAGGACCAAGCAGCTTCAGCTAGCTCGTCTACCTCGTCCAACCGCAGCTCCCATCCGATGCGTCCAATCTCGGATGCCAACTTCGAGCTCGTTTTGTTCGGCGACGACCCTCAGCGGGGAGTGAAGATTGGAGCGGACCTCCTCGATATAGCGAGGAAGCAACTCAAAGCCTGCCTCCGTGAGAACGCTGACTTGTTCACCTGGACCGCCGCCGAGATGCTCGACTTGGACCCGTCTGTTGCCTGCCATCAACTCACGATCGACCCGGCCGTCAAAGCAGTAGCACAACGTATGAGAAAGCAGTCTCCGGAGAAAACGGAGGCTGCAGAAAAAGCTGTAAAGGACCTCCTCGAGGCCAAATTTATCTCGGAGGCCAAATACACCACTTGGCTGTCCAACGTTGTACTTGTGAAAAAATATAATGGCAAATGGCGAATGTGCATTGATTACACCGATCTTAATAAGGCATGCCCGAAGGATGCCTACCCCCTCCCCAATATTGATAAACTTGTTGATAATTCTGTCGGTTTTAAATTTTTATCATTCATGGATGCCTATTCGATCTATAATAAAATTTCGATGGCAATGAGCGATAAGAAATACATGGCCTTCATGACCGAATCGGGCAACTATTACTACAACGTAATGCCCTTCGGCCTAAAGAACGCTGGCGCGACCTATCAAAGAATGATGAACAAGGTCTTCCGGGGAGAGATAGGAGACATGCTCGAAGTATATATGGACGACATGATCGTAAAATCCCACGAGGAAACTAATCACACTGCCCATCTTAGGAAGGTCTTCGAGCAGGCCAGAAAATACAAAATGTGTTTCAACCCAGAGAAATGCACGTTCGGTGTCCGGGCAGGCAAATTTCTCGGTTTCTACTTAATAAAACAGGGGATCGAGGCCAACCCCGATAAGTGTCGGGCATTCTTCGAGTTTCCAATGCCCAAGTCGAAGAAATCCATCTAGTCCCTCAACGGGATGCTCGCGTCATTATCCCGTTTCGTGGCCAAGTCTGCCCAACACGCCCTACCATTCTTCAAACTCCTCCGCAAGGAGGCAGCGTTCAAATGGACCGAGGAGTGTGGTCAGGCCCTCCTCCATATGAAACGAGCACTCTCAAAACCGCCTGTTCTCTCTCGCCCAGACAACGGCGAAACTTTGTACATGTATCTCGCTGTGGCAACCGAGACGGTAAGCGCCGCTCTTATCCACGAGATGCCTGACGGGCAGAAGCCCATATATTTCACGAGCAAAGCACTGCAATGACCAGAGTTAAGGTACCAACAGATAGAGAAAGTGGCTCTGGCCCTCATCAACGCAGCCAGAAGATTAAGACACTAATTCCTAGCCCACACGATTGTGGTTCGAACAGATCAACCCATAAAGCAGCTGCTGGGACGGCCAGATATGGCTGGTCGAATGCTCAAATGGTCACTCGAGTTATCCGAATTAGATATCCAATATGAGAGCTGGAAAGCCCTCAAAGCCTAGGCCCTGGCCGACTTCGTCGCAGAAATGACGTTCGTAGACTCCCCCACTTGCGGAGCACGCAAATGGACCATTTTCGTAGACGGGGCTTCCAATTCGATGGGGAGCGGGGCAGGCATCATACTAGAAAGCGGCGAGGGAATCATCGTTGAAGTTTCACTCACCCTGTCCTTCCCCACCTCTAACGACCAGGCTGAATACGAGGCCTTCCTCGCCGGGTTACGCTTGGCCGAAGACCTTGGTGCAGAGGAAGTCGTTATTTGCACGGATACACAACTCGTGGCCCTTCAAGTCCGAGGAGAATATCAAGCCAAAAATGACAACCTGACTGAATACTTAGCCCTGGTCAAGAAGAAGATGATGAAGTTTGCAGCGGTGGAGGTTAGACATGTTCCCCGCAAACACAATGTCCGGGCAGACGTTTTGTCCAAACTGGCCAGTACAAAGAAGGAAGGCGGAAAGAAGTCCGTCATACAGGAGGTTCTACCTCGACCCAGCATCAAGAAGGCTTCCCCGACCCTCGACGTACACGTGATCGGCGACAACAATTGTTGGATGACCCCCGTTTACAACTACCTCGCCAAGGACGAACTCTCGTCCGACCCCAAGGAGGCCAGTGTGGTTAGGCGAAGAGTCTGCTCTTATGTCCTGGACGAAGATAAACTCTACCGGCGAGGATTTTCCATTCCGCTGCTCAAATGCGTCGAGGAAGAAATGGTCGCTCACATCTTGCATGAAATCCACGAAGGAATTAACGCCCAACATCTCGGTGGAAGGTCCCTTGCCCGAAAGGCCCTCCGAGCAGGATATTACTGGCCAACCATGCAGCAGGACACTAAAGAACACGTGAAGAAATGTGATAAATGCCAACGGCATGGGGACATGCACCTGGCTCCACCTAACAAGCTCAAGGCTATGTCCTCCCTGTGGCCATTTGCCTGGTGGGGCCTAGACATCCTAGGACCCTTCGTGGTAGGATCAAATAAGAACAAATACCTAATATTGGGCGTAAACTACTTCACAAAATGGATAGAAGCGGAGGCTCTGGCCAAAATAACTTCCCTCAATATACTAAGTTTCTACAAACGAAACATCCTCGCACGTTTCGGCATCCCCCAAGCGATAGTAACAGAAAATGGGGCACAATTCACGGACAGGAAGTTCCAGGACTTCGTCGCCCAACTGGGCACGAAGCAACACTTCGCGTCTGTCGAGCACCCTCAAACAAACGGGCAAGCTGAAGCAACTAACCGGGTCATCCTTCGAAGCCTCAAACGAAGGCTGGACGAAACAAAGAAGGCTTGGGTCGAGGAGATGCACAGTGTCTTATGGTCATACCGCACAACTCCACACTCTACAACCGGGGGAAACACCTTTTTGTCTAGCATACAGGATCGAGGCTGTAATTCCCGTTGAAGTTCACATACCCTCTAGGCGAACAGAGTCACCCCTAGACGAGGAAATGAACGACAAGCATTAAGGGAAGAACTCGACCTCGTCGAGGAAATCCGAACAGGGGCGACCCTCCGCGAAGCCTCCTTAAAACAAAAAATTTCCATCATGCACAACGCTAAAGTCATACGACGAGAGTTTGACGTGGGCAGCCTCGTCCTAAGAAGAAACCATAAGGACTCTCGCGAAGGCAAGCTAGCTGCCAACTGGGAAGGACCCTATCGCATCCGATCAAAAACGGAGAATGGGGCCTACTACCTAGAACATCTCAATGGGGAAGAACTTGCTCGCCTAGGTACAAGCGTCGCATACCAATAAAGTAGAACCCCGCTCAGCAACAAGCCGAGTATCTGCTCGACAATGGTCGTCAAAGTACCATGACTGGCAGAACCCCAGCTCGAGATGGGACATTCACGCCGCGAACTCATGCCTCAAACGCGACCTGAGCTCCGCATCCCCGCCAGGATATTCCCCGGCCATTTAACCAGTACCCTTCACTGTCGAACACATCTACAACGAGTAATCCCTTAAAACTTAACATAAGTCAAATAATCCCTATCACGGGCAGACATACATTCACAACGAGCATGAGTACAACACTTAGCAGAAAATAAAAGCAAGTAAAACCATGCAAATAGCAAAACCGGCCACCAGGACCGGACACATAATTTAAATGTGATAAATGGCCACGAGGACCATGATTGTATTGGATTACATAAACTAGGGGCCATGCCCCCCAAAATAAATTACAATGAATTACATGGCACGCAGGTCGGACAAAATTACAATAACAAGAAGAAAATTCTTCACTCATCCATCTGGTCGGCCTGCTCGGGCTGAGGCTCCTGGTTCTCCGTGGGCTGATCCTCGGCATGCTCTTCAAGAAGGGAGTTTGACATAATGATTCGTCCATCTTCAACGTGCGCCAGATAGTGGGTACCCTCGGTGGAAAAATCAAATCCGGGGTTCACCACCCGCAGTTGAAGCTTGGCGTTCATGAAGGATTCGTCCGTAATGACGATATTGTCATCCTCGGCCGCCAACATACAGGCAACCAGCTCAGACCTTGTCTTCAGCTCCCTCACGTCCTCGGGTTCATCCTCGCCCGGAGCATTGGCCACCCCAGCTGTTGGACCAGCTCCTCAGCCGCCTTCTTCTCCGCAGCCAGCGTAAAATTCTCCCTCTTCAGCCTAGCCACCTCTTCGTCAGCTTTCTTCCAGGCATAATCAGCATTCTTAACCTCTTCCTTGAGAGATATCGCAGCAGCCCGAGCAGCCTTGAGTTCAGACTCAGTTGCAGAGTCCCCTTCAGCGTAAGTGGCCACCATCTCCAAAACTCTGACCAGTGCAGAGGCATCTTGGGCCACCAACGCCCTCTTGCTTGGGCGATCCATGCTTTCCAGCCGAAGAGATTCTGCCCGCGGTACGACCAAGGATGTCCCCTCAAAGAATCTCCTATCAAGTATGCAAGGAGGAAGCTTGAACTTCCCTTTCTCTAGGGCCCGGCTGAGATCCACAACGTCATTGGCCCTCGGTAGCTTGGTTCGTGAGGCCAGAGGCAGGGGAGATCCCTGGGGAACAGGAGTGGGAGAAGAGGTCCCCGTAGCAGACTGAGCAGGAGTGGAAGCATGTGCATTAGCAAATCGAGACTTGGGAAGGGCAGTTCCGGGCTTGTTCCTCGCAAGAGCATTCTTTACCATCCTCTCATGAGCCTGAGGCATCTCACCTGCTCAAACAGAATACGAGCATGTTATATATGAGGAAAGAAATAATTCAGGAAAATTAAAATCACTAAGACTACCGAGTAATTTATGAGCGTCTGCGAGAGTCTTGCACTCCAGAAGCGCCTTGGTGTTGATAAAACGATACTCCACGCGTCTGCTGCCATCATCCTCGAGGATCGGCTCCCCCTTCTTCGTGACGCACTCTGCGAGACGAAACGAGCTAACGTACTTTACCATCTTTTAGTAGTAGGCAGCATCCTGCTTGTCCAAGTTGTGCGGCTGAAAGACATACTCGTTTGGCTTCTTGGTAAAATGGGTGGGTCCCTAGTGGAAGGGGAACTTCAGCAGTCTCTCCCCAATATAATTCCCATCCTCGTCACGCAGGTCGTTACCATCCTCATCGACCTCGATCTCCCACACATAAGTGATGTCCTGGGGAGCTTCCGACACGGGCTCTATAATATAATACCTCTCCTTGAATGTCTGTATCGATTCCGAGAAGGGCTTGAACAGCTTACAAGGCTGCTTCAACGAGACCCAACCGTACTTCCTCCCCGTCAGTTGCCGTTGAAGGTGGAAGACAGTGAAGAACAAGGGAAGAGTAGCCCCTAACTTCAAGAAATCACAGGTCAGCTCAAACGCCCGTATAAAGGCCAACGAGTTCGGATACAACTGCGTCGGGGCCAAATTCAAGTGTACAAACACGAACTGCTGAAAATTAGTGAACGGAAGCCTCATTCCCAGCTCCTTGAACGCGTATTCATACATAGTGAAGCGCTCCCCATAATTCGTACATACCCTTTCATCCTCGGTGGGAAAGTGCACCTTCCACTCCCCCTCTGGCCCGACTACCAAGAAAACATCTCCCAAATACGAAGCAAACTCGGACACGTGCTTGGCTGGTCTAGCCACCTCCCACTCCTCCGTGGATTCCTCGACCACATCCTCTTCCATATCTTCCAATTCCTCTTCCTCCCCGACCTCACTGGGGATACTTGAAGTCGTCGAACTACTGCTGTCCGAGGAACTTGCTTCTTCCTCGGACGAATCCATGATAATTTCTCCATCTGGCCCCGTTGCCATATCGATCGACTGAAAAGCAGAGAAAAAAGTGAATTTGACGATAGATCAAATCCACCCTTCCATTGCTAGTCAAGTGAAAAGGCGCGCAAAGGGCTGAGGACGACGTCCCCGGCCTAAGCCATAACATCAAAAGAAAAATTCAGAAACCTCCCCGCGAGGAGATGCCCGAGACAAATTACTCCCAAACGAGGAACTTCCCCGTGCTCATACCCAGTTTCCGTTTGAAGTTCCACCGGAAACTGCAAAGCTCCACCGGAAACTACAAAGCTTCACCGAAATATGGGAGTATTCGACCGGATAATTCATCATCAACCCAGAATATGATAGATCACGGTGGTTACACATACATCGTCGTCGCAATGGCGCCATGAACCGCCCTCCTCACTAAAACATCCTAAAAAGCCCAGCGACGCATCAGAGGTGGAAAATGGAATAACCACCGTCCACCACCAACAACCGCCGGAAACGAAGCTAATCGTCCTCTAAACCTAGCCCTAACCGCATGCAATCTACCATTGATAATCAAAAAGAGTAAATCAGAGCAAAATCAACGAACTTACTTGGGTTAAAGGGACAAAAAGTGGTTGCCCGGAGTCGATACGGTGGCCGAAAAAGCTGACAGCACGAACGGGAAGATGCTATGAAGGAGACGAAGAGAAACAAGAGCGAAAAGTTCAGAATGAAATGAGTTTCCCCTTTTTATACAGAGGGGCACGTGCGATGGCACGCCCTCGTAGGTCATGATGGCTATTAACTAGCCATCATTGCCTAGCAACTGCTACACAGAACTCTATGCACACAAGGCGCCCTAACGTTTCCAATTCCTTCTAACAGTTAGTCTCCCCGTACGACGGGCAGTTCTATCACGGTCAGGAACATCACAGACACTAAAGACAACGGGCACCACGAGACAAACCTCCCACGTCGCCAAGTGACGACCTTATGTTAGCTCCCCGGAGCTGCGAGCTGTCCTTAAGTCATCACTCCCATGCTCGGGAGCAACGACTTGGGGGGCTCCTGTTCTGGACTGGGCCAATGGCCAGGCACGGCCCAATCCACTTCTGTTGCAGTAACGGCCCAAATGCCTAGGTCCAATCCACCAAAGGGAGAAAGTTACCTTTCTGCCCCGCCAGCCGGGCAATGACTGCACAGTCCTCCCCGGAACTGCTGCCCGTTCCGCACGGCTCATACACTTCCCGAGCAGCTATGGGCAGGTGCCCGAAACTATGCATATGCACGACATAACGGCTAGTTTTGGGCACCTTGTCCGACATAATGGCTAGTTTGGGCAGTTACCTATTTCTTCGGGAAAACAGTTATTTTGCCCCGAAAATAGGACCGTTGGCCACGCGCTGGGGGCACTATATAAACCCTCTCGCTTGAGAGGGTCAGGTATTAAATATTCACCCTACGAACTAACACTTTGTACTTGCCCCTTTTCTCTGACCCTTTCTTACTTGAGTGTCGGAGTGCCTTGCAGGTAAACCCCCTTCCTCCTCTCCATACGCCCAACATCTCAGACGTACTTGGTGGCCCATTTCACGATCACATACTTCGGTAAAGATCGTGTCTAAACTGACTCCTAAAAGGATTTTCTTACCATTCATGTTGGTATCGGTGTGACATTCTGATAAGTGATTCGTTCACTATATGTCACAACATTTTTTCAGTGAACAGACTTGGATTTCAAAACCGTCATATGTATTGTATTAAAATTATCTTTTCAAAACAAATTGTTTTACTTGCGAGTAAGCACTTGACATCAGTAAAGTTGCTGCAATGGAAAGATTGATCAAGGTAAGATGCAAAGTTCCTGAGTACTTCGTTGAGCAGGGGCAAGTCATGTCAAATGATCACATCAAATGGGCAATTTATTCCAAGATTCAACTAATCTGGGGTGATCAGGTCGAGATTCGACAAATCTCTCGAAGGTCAGTCAGTCAGAGGAACTCCTTCACAGATCAGCCAATCAGGGGCAAAATCATTTCAAGACTCTGTTGAGCAAAAGATTCAGTTGAACCGATGCAGATCATCCCAAGAGCGGAAGTTATCCTTTCCAGAAGGCGATTAATTCGAAGCACCTCTCTGAGGTTCAGAATATTGGGGCAATTCATCTCAAACCATCAGGGTATAGAGGTCCCAAGTTTCCTTTCGAGGCAGATTCCTACAGAGATTCCACAAGCTGGGGCAAGACATGAAACAATGGAACGTCTCCATTCTTTCAGAGCTACTCAAGCAAGTTCAGTTAATCTTCAAGTTGAAGACGAATGTCGGGAAGTCATGATAATCGTTCCCTAACCTTTCAACCAGAAATCTTGTAGCCAGACAAGACACTTTCCAATGGTAGTCATACCAACCCTACCTCGAAGCCACAGGTTTAGCCGCCATATCATTGCATAATCATTTGCATATCATATCATAGCATGAAGCCGTGTAAAATAGAACAAAAATCCAAAGCCCACTTTGCTGGCATCTTCCAAAATCCTAAAGTCCATTCCCTGTTGCAACCACTAAAAGTCCAATCCCTATTGGCGCCTCATTCTAAAATCTAATCCCCATCGGTACCCCAGAAAATTTCACCTTTGAAAAAACAATCACCCTCAGGTTTCACCTGTCCTTGCCAGCAAAGTCCAATCATATTTGGCACATCCTTCTTTCCCAGCAGCCCGAGCATACATCGACATTCAGCATATAGTAATCATTGCATCCTCAAACCGCGTAGCATTTCCATTTCGTATGGAGCATTACGCCATAGAAAGAAATTCAAGCATATGCATGCGGAGCATAAGCCAGATTTGGTACCTTGCAGGAACCCAAATCAACTTTCAGTCAAGACAGTGACATATTCCTCATAGAGAATGCCGAGCCATTCCCCAACTGACACTTCAGTCAACTCCTCTGCTTTCCTTTCTTTTGGGTCGTCGATTATACGTCGATCTTACCCTCGATCAGTCCTTGTCAATCAACCCTTTGATGACGACATCTCAAAACCAAATTTTCTTCCCGTCAATTCTGTGACATTGTGTTCCTTCGGTCAGGCTTTCTTTCTGTCAAACCCCTTTGATAATGTGTTCCTTTGGTCAGGTTTTCTTTCTGTCAAACCCCTTTGATGATGTGTTTCGTTGGGTCTTGTTTTCTTTCCGTCAAATCCCTTTGACGGTGTGGTTCGTTGGGTATGTTTTTCTTTCCGTCAAACCCCTTTGACGAGGTGTTTCTTGGGTCCCATGTCTTCTTTCCGTCAAACCCCTTTGACGATGTGTTCTCTCCGGGTTTCTTTCCGTCAAATCCCTTTGACAATGTGTTCCTTCGGTCAGGTTTTCTTCCCATCAAACCCCTTCGACGAGGTGTTTCTTCCTTTTCAGGTCTTCTTTCCATCAAACCCCTTTGATGATGTGTTTCTTCAGATATGTCTTCTTTCCGTCAAATCCCTTTGACGAAGTGATCCTTCGGGTATGTCTTCTTTCTGTTAAATCCCTTTGACGAGGTGTTTCCTTGGGTTCTGTTTCTTTCCCGTCAAATCCCTTTGACGATGTGTTGCTTAGGATAAGCTTTCTATCCGTCAAACCCCTTTGACGAATTTGTGTCTTCGGTTTTATCCTAACTATTGGTTAGTATCCTTTATCCCAACTTGGTTGGTATCTTCGTCGTGAGTTCGCCCTTGGTCGGCATTCTCGTTATCCCAACTATTGGTTAGTGTCATTTATCCCAACTATTGGTTGGTATCTTTTGTTGTGAGTTTGCGTTCGGTTAGCATCTTCTTTCCCAACTCTTGGTTGGTAATCTCTACTTGGTGTTTTCTTTCCCAACTCTTGGTTGGTAATCTTTGTTTGGCGTCTCTCATGCCAACTCTTGGTTGGTAATCCTTGGTTTCATCCCGACTATTGGTTGGTATCCTCCATTGTGAGTATGCCTTTGGTCGGTGTCCTCGTTATCCTAACTCTTGGTTAGTGTCTTCTATCCCATCTATTGGTTGGTACCTTCCGTTGTGAGTTTCGCGGTGAGAATCGGATACCATAGCTATTATGTTAACTAGGATCACAAATCTTAAGGTTCACCACCGGTCTTTATTTTATCCAAAGGAAAGGGTTAAAGATCGAAAAACCTAATAAGAGATCTAAGGTTCGGGGGTTGGTTACGTCTAGAGAAGGTATTAGCATCCTAAACGTCTGTAGTATTCTACAGGAACCTCTTGTTATTATTTATGTTATTTATTGCTTGAAATAAGGAGAAGAAGTTATTTAAAAATTAAAATTAAAATAGGTAATATCTAAAAAAAGGAAATTTAGAATTGAGAACTAAATAAGCAGTATTTTTGAAATTTTTAGGATTAAGAAAAAATTAATTTAAAATAATTAATTGAATTAAAGTCAAATATTTAATAAAATTAATCCTTTAATGGATTAATTAGTATTAAATAAAAGAATTTAATAAAATTAATCAAAAGTTACTTAATAATTATTTTTTGAGTTTTTTTTTTATTTAATAAAATATAAAATTAAAAGAAATTAAATTAAACATAAAAAATTAATAAAGAAAAGGAATGGGCTTAAGAGAAATAACAAATAAGTGGGGTGCATTTAGAAAAAAAAGGATCCAGGCCCAACAATAAGGGTCCAAAACCAATCGAAATCGAATGGCAACTGAATTTAGCTTTGAAGCTAGCTAAGAGTGGATTCATGTAAGAATCACTCTATGCGAAGTCAAGCAAATAACTATATGCACTCAAGCGGTTCTCGAAGGTTAAATTAGATTTTAACTCCGAAATCAAAATGCAACGATAAACAAATATAAATCCGCATAAAAACCGATGAAAATCGACAAACGGTTTGCTACACTCAACGTGGTCATCGCAATGGATTCAAATTATGCGGATCTAAATTTATAAAAAAGGAAACAAAAATAAAAAAGAAATTTTAAAGTGTTTTAAAATTGTAATATTATTACAAAGAAAATAAAATTAAAAAAAAATAATAAAAAAAAGCCTCAACAACATTGCTATCGCGAAAATGCGGTCATCGCAACTGGATCCGAATTGTACGGATTTAAATATAACAAAAAAAGCAACTCAAAGAAAAGAGAAATTTAACTTTGATGAAAAAACCTCGACAATATTGCTATCGCGAAAACGCGGTCATCGCAACTGGATCTAAATCGTAAGGATCTACAAATTTTTAGAGATAGAGAATGCATAAAAAAATTTTAAAGCAATAATGTTGCTAACGCAAAAATGCGATCATCGCAACTGGATCAAATCAACAAAAATGCCATGCGTCATGCAAATCCATATGCGAAACAGCGTATCGACATAATTCGATCCGAATAATCTAATAAAAAAAAGAAATAACAAACAAAAAGAAGCAAATTGCTACCGCATAAGCGGTCATCGCAAGTCGAATCAAGAATCAACAAGATAAAAATATTAAATAAAATCACAAATTGCAAATCGCAACGCGAATAGGTAAGCGCATAAAAAGGCGGATTTCCGCTAGGCTAAACCATCGGACGCGTGTAAAATTGAAATACAAGGATAATTAGTTAAAAGGAGTAAAATAAAAAAACCGTACATAAACCGATGAAATTACCCAATAGCTTGCTACACTTAATGTGATCATCGCAATTCGGATCCACATTGCGCGGATCTAAGTCTATCAAAAAGAAAAAAATATTTAAATGTGGTAAAAACTCAACGATGTTGCTAACGCGAAAGTGCGGTCATCGCAACCGGATCAAATCAACAAAAATGTCTTGCATTATACACGTCTATATGTAAACAGCCATCGACACGATTTGATCCGAAGAATAAAAAAAAAAGAAATAAATATATATTATAATACATGGTTGTATCAGTAAAACAAAAATAATTTATATATTATAATATACATATAAGAATCAGTAATATAAAACTAGTTTATATATGATAATATATATAAGAATCAGTAGAACAATGACGCATATAATAATACATACCTGGATGAACAATAGCCTCATATATGACATGAAACAAAACAATATCAAAAACAGTATTGAGAATTTGAAAAACGGATTTCAATTATCAGCCGTGTCTCTTTTTTCCGATTCCCTTTCCGGTCTGTTTTCACTAATACAAGCTAGGTATATATAGGGTTAAATTAGGGTTAATTTTAAATTGTCAATATTGTCCCTAATATCCAATTTAAGGCGCAAAATAAAATAATATTAAAAATTAAATAAACTTAAAACTAAATAAAATTTAAACAATTCAATTAAAATAAATTTAAAACAGAAACTAAAAATCCTATTTATTTATGAAAAACAATATTAATTAAAAATAAAAATAAATATTTAAAATAAAATAAAAATACTAATTATCCTATTTATCTATTCTAAACATTATTTAAATTAAAAATAAGAATAAAAGTGAAAATAAATATTTAAAATAAAATTAAAATAAAATGCTAATTACTATAATTATTTATTCTAAATAATATTAGTAAAATAAACGGACCCCAAATAAATAAAAAAACTGACGCGCAAGTGATCGAAAAAAATAAATCGAGTACACTAAAATAGATCAGTACGAAATATACGACATGGAAAAATATCAAATTTTAGGGTAAAAAATTAGGGTGTGACAGATGCCCCTATTTAAGTTTCTTCTATCCGGAGATATGGAGATTGAAATCTTCGTCTCGACGTGATAGGAGAGACTTAAATACAAACATGCACAAATTTTGGCCCTAAGATACCTTATGATATGATATGGAATGAAAGACAGAGATCCAAAAGTTACATTTGAAACATTTAGAAAAGCATTAAATGTACGGGTGAAGATTTGAAGACATATCTGGGAGAACGTCAGATAAGGAACATCATATTTGGAAAAAACATCAGATAAACAAGGTCATATCCGGAAGAACGTCAGATAGACATAAAGGGGCTCTGGAAAAACATCAGGAGCAGACACATCTGGGAAAACATCAGATGGTAAAAGCAAGGTCATTCCGGAAAAGCATCAGAATAAACAAGGCGATATATCTGGAAGAACATCAGATAACAAAGAATCAATCTGGAAGAACATCAAAAATAGAGACATATCCGGAAAAACATCGGATAGATTCCGGAAAAGCATCAGAATCGATATGAATGTTTGGAAAAACATCAAACAGGTTCTGGAAGAACATCAGAATAAGAGTACATATCCGGAAGAACATCGGAGCGATTCCGAAAAAGCATCAGAATCAAAGGTAATATCTAGAAGAACATCAGATAAGTTCTGGAAGAACATCAGAATAAAGGACACATCTGGAAAAACGTCAGACACAACGTCAGATAGACACAAAGAATGTTCTGGAAGAAACATCAGAACAAAAGTACATATCCGGAAGAACATCAGATAGAGGGACCCATCCGGAAAAACATCAGATGGAAAAGAAACCAGACATCCAATAATGGCCTTGAATGAAAGGTACGATCACAATATCTAATAATGGTTTTAGATGAATGTGAACAAAGATATACCCAAGAAAGCATTGGACGAATATGAACAAGGAGGTACCCAAAAAAGCATTGGATAAACGCGAAAATATCTGTTTGGTAGGTTCCAAGTGAGTTGGAGTTTGACTGCAAAGGTAAGACGTGGATAACAACACGACCAATGGATAATGCAAATGAGGATGACTCTCTTGCTATGCATGTGTATATGAATATGATCAAATGCAAATGCAGATGTAATGCAGACGTCAAAGACACGACTTGACTCTTTTGTGGAGAAGACAAGACTGGAAGACTGATCCCTCAACACGGAGATCACTGTCATTCTGCTTAAGTACTAGAGATGTTACTACCGAGCATAATTATTCCATACTGGTAAACTGTATCAAACTGGTGATCCTTATAGGAGGGATGGAAAGCTGCATGTGGATTCTTCAAGTAAACTGCCCCTGATTAGCTGTCTGTTGTAGATGAACTGATAATTGCTTCAGCTGGATTGATTTTGTAAATGACTGCTTAACTGTGCACTTGGAAAGCTTTCCCCCAGTCTGAGTCTCGAAAGATATTATGAATAAACCAATCCTGAGAAAGACTTGCACTGTAACAAATCTTGAACTGATTTTCAACCTAATTTAGAAAGAACTTGCCCCTGATTGGATCACCGACCAAGTTTCTCAAATGTTTGAAAATTCCTTAAGAGGAAGCCAGATTGCAAACAAAAGTGTTCATACAAACATAGTAAATGCAAAGTTCATGCAACTTTTGAAATCAAAATCATTTTTGGAAAGAGGTAAAATAATAGGGTCACTGGTCAGAACACGGTGGTTCAAGACGTTTAAAAGTGAAAGATAAAGCAAAAAGGGCGTGATGCCAAAAAAATGATCTGCAAAGATCTTTAGGAGTCAGTTTATGCAACCTCGTTGTAGTATGCTTTCAAAATAACCTTGCTTCAATTAGGTCTTTTGAGGGTTATAACGTGGCCTGGTTCACGGTTTAAGAAACAAAGGATAAAGGCTCAAAGTTTATTTGTACCCGCCCAATCTTCGTGATGATCTCCAGTCCTACACTCAGTTAACTCAGACTTTGCACTCAGGTTCCCATAGGTTAGGGATTGCATTGATGATAGTGATGATGGTTCAGAAGTTAAGGGACTTTTGAGGTGACAGTCACTACTTCCTTATAACTCTTGGTTATTTTTTCATTGAGGATTTCATGGTAAGGATTTAAATATTTCTCCTTTTTATTATCCCTAACTTTTGCTTGAACTGTTTCTTATGAATCTTACAGTCAGCGGGATGCCCCAATTTTTGCCTAAGTCTCCTTCATAGGTTTCGACTTAGCGGGCTTTTTCCTTTTTTAATTTTTATCTTTTTTGAAAGAAAGTGACTGCTTGGCTTAATGATTACGGCGAACCATCATCAACTTTTGACTTGAAGGACGTCTTAGCACTTGCTTGTTGCGTGCAAAGGAAAATTTGAGAATGCCACATTTATGTGAGAGGTGTCTTGCACGAAACTCTTGTATTTGAATGCACAATTAAGTTAACTGAGAATTACCCTGCCCCAGGTTAAGATTGCGGGTTTTTATTTGTAAAGAAAAGAAACTCCTACTTCAAGGTTCAAAGGGGTTGACGAGGGTTTATCTTCCTTATTTCTCCAGTGTTTGGGAATCGAAACAATGCCTTACATCGTCAGCAAAGTTTTGATTTGAAAGCATACCAACAACAATTATGAGTATAACGTTTTCATCATCCTCCCCCCAATCTTAGCATAATCAGAAGGAAAGTGGAAAAGAGATAATTTTTTGTTTTTGTTTTTGTTTTTTTGTTTTTTTTAAGGAAGCATAAAGATGTAAATAATGGACAAAATGAATTGAATCAAAAGTTGCACTGCTCATTTTATTAATTACGAAAGTACAAACATAATTTGAAAGCAAACAACTAACACAAAATAAGGAAAATGCAAACAACAAGAAACATGGCCTAGTGACTAATCAGAAACAAAGAGTGAGCTGTCATGTCTGAAACACTGAAGTCTGCTGAAGTCGACAGAAGCTTCACTTGGCATGCTCTGGCAGAGGATTCGTCTGGACATTAGGATTGGTGTCACGAAAGTTGATGGTTCCGACCTTAATCAAGTCACGCACTCTAGCCTTTAGTGCATAGCAATGTTCCAAGTCATGGCCGGCGGCACCTTCATGGAATGCACAATGGAGATCAGATCTGAATCCAGGTGGAAGTGGATCTGGATGAGGAGGTAAAGCCTTAGTAGTAATCAAACCTTTCTGAACCAGACCAGGATATAATTCGGTGTACGTCATTGGAATAGGATCAAAATGACTCCTATCACGGTACTGATTCTGTCTAATAGCCGGACGTTGAGAAGCTTGAGCCGGTCATGGAGCAGTAATCACGAGAGTAACAGCAGCAACAGCAGGGTGATCAGAATAATGAGGTTGGGAGGAGGCCTTCTGGTTTCAAATATGACAGCATTAGTTTGATCTTCTTTCTTCTTCTGGAAGTTCCCATAGGATTTCTTCGCACCATTAGAAGATTCAGCAGTCTTTGACACTTTACCTTTCTTAAGACCTTCCTCGAGTCTTTGGCCAATAGTAACCAAATCAGTGAAATTAGAGGAAACACTACCAATCATCTTCTCCCAGTAGAATGGAGACAGTGTGTCCATAAACAATCCAGTTAATTCTTTCTCTGCCAAAGGAGGTTCAACTTGAGAAGCGAGTTCTCTCCAACGCTGACCATATTCCTTGAAGGACTCTTTATCATTCTGAGACATGTTTTGAAGCTGACGGCGATCAGGAGCCATGTCAAGGTTATATTTATATTGCTTCATGAAGGCATTAATAAGATCCTGGAAACAGTGAATGTTGTTCTGTTCAAGATTCATATACCATTTGAGAGAAGCTCCACTCAGACTATCTTGAAAACAGTGGATAAGCAACTTCTGATTCTTGGCATGAGCAACCATCTTTCGGGTATACATGACCAAATGAGCCCTTGGGCAAGAATCACCTTTGTACTTCTCAAAAGTAAGAGTCTTGAATTTAGCAGGCATAACAAGGTCAGAAACCAAGTGCATGTTTTCTGCATCAATGTTGAAGAAATTAGTACCCTCTACAGCTTTAAGTCTCTTGTCTATAGTCTGAAACTGTTCACGGACAACCTCAGGTTCAACAAAGTCTTCACGGTCTTCACCCTGAGCACTGGCAGCATTGTACTCATAGAGAGAGTTCTCAAAAGGAGCACGAGTAGTCTGAACTGTAGGTTGAGGCTCGGTAAAAATAGGAGCTTAAAAAACTGGTCCAGCAGTCTGACCAATCATACCAGTAGATGCAAGAGGTGGTGAGTAGTTGGAAGGTAAACCAAACTCTGGCCAAGTTGAAGGTTGCACCTGAACAGGATGAGGATCTGCATTTGAAACTTCCTGAATGACAGTCCTTTGAGGTGGTTCTCCTCTAGCAATCAAAACTTGGAGCATTTCAGTGAGCTTTGCCATGCTTGACTTAAGGTCGTCGATCTCCATTCGCATCTCAGCATTGTGTGCTTCTTGCTCTGCCATTATGCGTCTGTAGTTAGCTCTAGTCTGGTATCGATGTCGAGGAATCAGCTTGACGACTCACAGGTGACACTGGAAGATAGAGACATCTGGGAATGAGTTGCTGGACAAACGGATGTATGCAATGAATCATGCAAAGATGCAAATGATATGCAATGGTTTCAAGGAACTCAAGAGTAGGTTGCAAACATTTCGAAAATGCTGAAAAAAAGTTTCATTTTATAATCCATGATTTTTATTGATTTTGCAAATGACAGAACAATTGAGTTTCTTGAAACCGAATGGTTATGCATGAATGCATGAATGGATGCATAAGCACATGTATACACATATACACATATACAGGCAAACAAGCCAAGGCTTAGGTTTGAAGATCACGAGCATGGAGCCATGGTCTACCCTTCCCGAGGTATGTACTAGAGGTTTATTCGTACCTGCCGAACGGGTTCTACAAAGTTCCCAGAGTCTACAATCCATCTTTCGGATATTATCGATTTTCCAAATCACTTGGTAGTCAATAATATTCTCAAGAGAATCTCGTTTGAGTGTAGTATCACGTAGCGACTATTGCAGAAATAGACTCCCGCATAGTCCCCGCACTACATCCTAATAGGCCAAGTTGGGTTAAAGGTAACTACGGTCCCCAGTCCCGAGGGCCTTTAGATCGAAACCATATCGTCTTCACAAATGAACTCGTTGGACAAATATTTTATTCGAGAGGGCCTAGACTGAGTGGTGAAGTCTCAATTTACTTTTTCAGGAATCGACTCCCTCAAAGTATCATTGAAGTCTCACCGTTTTCCTATCTTAATTTCACTCTAGTCCGGGTGTAGGACTTTGTCTCACCACACAAAGTGACAACCCTGCACACAGAAAAAACCAAGCAAAACAGGTATATACAGATATAAAGATATATAGGCAAACAAGCAAATAACATAGATATAAACAAGTTAGGGGAAACCCTCAAAAATTCCCCAGTGAAGTCGTCATTTCTGTCGCGGTGAGAATCGGATACCATAGCTATTATGTTAACTAGGATCACAAATCTTAAGGTTCACCATCGGTCTTTATTTTATCCAAAGGAAAGGGTTAAAGATCGAAAAACCTAATAAGAGATCTAAGATTCGGGGGTTGGTTACGTCTAGAGAAGGTATTAGCATCCTAAACGTCTGTAGCATTCTACAGGAACCTCTTGTTATTATTTATGTTATTTATTGCTTGAAATAAGGAGAAGAAGTTATTTAAAAATTAAAATTAAAATAGGTAATATCTAAAAAAAAGAAAATTTAGAACTGAGAACTAAATAAGCAGTATTTTTGAAATTTTTAGGATTAAGAAAAAATTAATTTAAAATAATTAATTGAATTAAAGTCAAATATTTAATAAAATTAATCCTTTAATGGATTAATTAGTATTAAATAAAATAATTTAATAAAATTAATCAAAAGTTACTTAATAATTATTTTTTGAGTTTTTTTTATTTAATAAAATATAAAATTAAAAGAAATTAAATTAAACATAAAAAATTAATAAAGAAAATGAATGGGCTTAAGAGAAATAACAAATAAGTGGGGTGC
The DNA here is from genome assembly GCA_022829125.1 of Lathyrus tuberosus. Classification (NCBI taxonomy): domain Eukaryota; kingdom Viridiplantae; phylum Streptophyta; class Magnoliopsida; order Fabales; family Fabaceae; genus Lathyrus; species Lathyrus tuberosus. The sequence goes on from JALAZF010000395.1 coordinate 1,880,920, forward strand.
ATTTAGAAAAAAAAGGATCCAGGCCCAACAATAAGGGTCCAAAACCAATCGAAATCGAATGGCAACTGAATTTAGCTTTGAAGCTAGCTAAGAGTGGATTCATGTAAGAATCACTCTATGAGAAGCCAAGCAAATGACTATATGCACTCAAGCGGTTCTTGAAGGTTAAATTAGATTTTAACTCCGAAATCAAAATGCAACGATAAACAAATATAAATCCGCATAAAAACCGATGAAAATCGACAAACGGTTTGCTACACTCAACGTGGTCATCGCAATGGATTCAAATTATGCGGGTCTAAATTTATAAAAAAGGAAACAAAAATAACAAAAGAAATTTTAAAGTGTTTTAAAATTGTAATATTATTACAAAGAAAAGAAAATAAAAAAAAATAATAAAAAAAAGCCTCAACAACATTGCTATCGCGAAAACGCGGTCATCGCAACTGGATCCGAATTGTACGGATCTAAATATAACAAAAAAAGCAACTCAAAGAAAAGAGAAATTTAACTTTGATGAAAAAACCTCGATAATATTGCTATCGCGAAAACGCGGTCATCGCAACTGGATATAAATCGTAAGGATCTAAAAATTTTTAGAGATAGAGAATGCATAAAAAAATTTTAAAGCAATAATGTTGCTAACGCAAAAATGCGATCATCGCAACCGGATCAAATCAACAAAAATGTCATGCGTCATGCAAATCCATATGCGAAACAGCGTATTGACATAATTCGATCCGAATAATCTAATAAAAAAAAGAAATAACAAACAAAAAGAAGCAAATAGCTACCGCATAAGCGGTCATCGCAAGTCGAATCAAGAATCAACAAGATAAAAATATTAAATAAAATCACAAATTGCAAATCGCAACGCGAATAGGTAAGCGCATAAAAAGGCGGATTTCCGCTAGGCTAAACCATCAGACGCGTGTAAAATCGAAATACAAGGATAATTAGTTAAAAGGAGTAAAATAAAAAAACCGTACATAAACCGATGAAATTACCCAATAGCTTGCTACACTTAATGTGATCATCGCAATTCGGATCCACATTGCGCGGATCTAAGTCTATCAAAAAGAAAAAAAATATTTAAATGTGGTAAAAACTCAACGATGTTGCTAACGCGAAAGTGCGGTCATCGCAACCGGATCAAATCAACAAAAATGTCTCGCATTATACACGTCTATATGTAAACAGCCATCGACACGATTTGATCCGAACAATAAAAAAAATTGATATAAATATATATTATAATACATGGTTGTATCAGTAAAACAAAAATAATTTATATATTATAATATACATATAAGAATCAGTAATATAAAACTAGTTTATATATGATAATATATATAAGAATCAGTAGAACAATGACGCATATAATAATACATACCTGGATGAACAATAGCCTCATATATGACATGAAACGAAACAATATCAAAAACAGTATCGAGAATTTGAAAAACGGATTTCAATTATCAGCCGTGTCTCTTTTTTCCGATTCCCTTTCCGGTCCCTTTTCACTAATACAAGCTAGGTATATATAGGGTTAAATTAGGGTTAATTTTAAATTGTCAATATTGTCCCTAATATCCAATTTAAGGCCCAAAATAAAATAATATTAAAAATTAAATAAACTTAAAACTAAATAAAATTTAAACAATTCAATTAAAATAAATTTAAAACAGAAACTAAAAATCCTATTTATTTATGAAAAACAATATTAATTAAAAATACAAACAAATATTTAAAATAAAATAAAAATACTAATTATCCTATTTATCTATTCTAAACATTATTTAGATTAAAAATAAGAATAAAAGTGAAAATAAATATTTAAAATAAAATTAAAATAAAATGCTAATTACTATAATTATTTATTCTAAATAATATTAGTAAAATAAACGGACCCCAAATAAATAAAAAACTGACGCGCAAGTGATCGAAAAAAATAAATCGAGTACACTAAAATAGATCAGTACGAAATATACGACATGGAAAAATATCAAATTTTAGGGTCAAAAATTAGGGTGTGACAGTGAGCACGCATTTGGTCGGCGTCCTCGCCATCCTAACTATTGGTTAGTATTCTCTGTTGTGAGTTTTCCCTCGGCCGATGTTCCGTATACCCGTTATCCTAACTATTGGTTATTACCCATTACCCTGACTCTTGGTGAGTATCCTTTATCCTAACTATTGGTTAGTATTCTTCGTCGTGAGTTTGCCTTCGGTCGGCGCCTTGGTCATCCTAACTCTTGGTTAGTACCTTTCATCCCGACTTTTGGTTGGCATCTTTCGTTATGGGTTCGCTCTTGGTCGGTGTTCCGGTTGTCCTAATTCTTGATTAATGTTCCTCTATCCTAACTATTGGTTAGTTCCCTTCATTGTATCCTAACTATTGGTTAGTGTCCTTCATCTCAACTTTTGGTTAGTATCCTTCATTTCTGTCCCAACTCTTGGTCGGTAATCTCTTGGTCAATACCTTCTTATCCTAACTCTTGGTTAGTATCTGTTATCCAGTCCTTTGGTTGGTATCTGTCCTTTTTCCCAACTATTAGTCGGTGATCTTCGGTTTTACCTCAACTCTTGGTTGGTACCCTTCGTGATCTCGCCTTCGGTCGGCGGCCCCGTTGTACTAATTGTTGATTAGTGTCCGTATCCCAACAATTGGTCGGTACTTTGTCTATTATCTCAAATTGAAGTACATATCCTATCCTTTATTCCAAATCTTGGTCGGTATTCCTTGTCTTGAGTTCACTCTTCGTCAGTGTTTTTTCCATCCCAACTCTTGGTTGGCATCCTTGGTTGACACATTTGTCATCTTTCGCTTATCTTAACTTTTGGTTGGTATCCGTTATCTTCAAGCCCACCTTTGGCTGACAATCACTCAATCACTTCATTTTCTCTCCCCCACAATTTGCAAATTTTGCAGTTCTTTGTGTATTCAATCACCTTTTACCTTGAACGTCTGAAAGTCGTTGCTATCATCCTTTCAGGTCCAAGTCGATTGAATAGAGGCAGCTGTAGCACCCCAAAATTTGCCCTTTATTATTTTAACTTTTTCTGGCTTATGTTCGCTTTCATCTGCATATCATATTAGGTTATAACTGCATTAAGCATACATTTGTATGAGATCCTAAGGAGTAGGATCAAAGATTATGTGCAGACTCGGGACTCTCTATTGTTGTGAGGTTCTCATCCTGGTTCAGGGTTGAATTCACGTTATCATGAACAACTTCTTATTCAGAGATTCACCAAGCTCCAAGGTTTTTCCTATTCAGAGGATTCATCAAAAGCATTGGGTCAGGGTTCCATGGGTGTGAATTAAGGGTATTTCTTTTCAACATCTCAGGCTACTATCCTTATCAGTGTACATATCAAGGAGAATTAGGATTTCTCATCCATGGGTGAGTTTGTGGATAGGCCTCAATTGAAGATCGCAGGATTAGGGTTTTTGCCTGTTGTGCTTCAACTAAGGATTCATTGGATTTCATGGTAATCAGGACATTGTGGTCCTCTCAATTGTTCATCGCTTACAAGTTAAGGTGGATTTGAAATTGAAGTCAGGGAAGTTGGGGGTGCATTAATAGCAAGTCTAATTCGCATTGGAAGTTTGATTTAGAATTTCATGTTAAATCGATCGTGTGGACTACTTGGATTACAATAACCATTTCTCATGTTGATATCCATTTCTTCATTACCCTTTTCTTAATCCATCTTGAATAAATCGCATTTGGATGTCCATTCGTTAATTCATATCCATTTTAACCAATTTTAAATCCATTTTAAACCATTCTTTGACCACATTTTGAACCATACTTTTTTCATTTATTTAGACCATGCCATAATTTCTAAACATTTTTATCCATTTATAAAATCCATAACCAACACCAACCATTCTTTCTTCTCTGGATTCTCATTCCTACGCCCACATGCTCCAATAAATTATCCAAAAGGGTGCCGACACAAACGCCCAAAAACATCTCCACTGCCACATTCTCAAAAGTTACTCTCGTTCCCATCAATTCAATGAAGCCCTTTATTTCAATCTCAGGTTATTTAGAGAAGGACATGAGGTGAACCCATTTGTTTTTACTACTCTTCTCTGCTCTTATTGATGCTTTAATGTTTGTGGAAATGTTGATGTTGCTCGTTATGTTTTCGATGATATTTGTTGTAAGGATATGGTGTCTTGGACTGGGATGGTAGCTTGTTATGCTGAGAATTGTTTCTATGAAGAGTCATTGCAACTTTTCAATCAGATGAGGATTATGGGGTACAAGCTCAACAATTTCACCATTTCAGGTGCGCTTAAGTCCTTTCTTGGTCTAAAGGCATTTAATGTTGGGAAAAGTGTTCATGGATGTGCTTTGAAGGGCAGTTATGATCATGATCTCTTTGTTGGTATTGCATTGCTTGAGCTGTATGCGAAGTCTGGGGAGATTGTTGATGCATAGCATCTTCTTCAAAACATATTTTCATAACAGTTTCAAAAAGAATAAATAAGCATAGCAGTGAAAGGTGATGGGAGAAAATGAACAGGTGTCACATTTGCAAAGTTGAATTCGGAACAGGGTCTTTACAGAAGAAATACAAAACCAAAAAAAAGAGAACTACATAGCAAGTTTTTTGCAAGAGTTGGCATAAATTGCAGAAGAAGAAAAGTCTTAACAGAAATTCCAGAAAACATAACAAAAATTAGAAGGAATTACAAGGAGAAGTTCATAACTGTTTCATCATTTCCAATTCATATAACAGAAAAACTAACTCTTCCCCTAACCACAGACTAACAGAAAATTTATCTAACAGCTTTCCTAACTGTCACTAATAGAATCCTATAAAAAAATTCAACCTTCAATTCTCTGCAACCTTCTTCATCACCAATTCTGAAATCTCCATCACCAATTCTCAATCTTCTGTTTCCAAACCTCCATTCTTCATCAGCATCAATCTTCAACGAATTCACAGAAACCACTCATACACTCTTCACTAATTCTGCAGCTCTGTGACTACTTCTTCAACCGATTCATAAACCTTTAGCATCACATTTTACAACCTGCAATTAAATAAGAAGGAGGATTCACAGCGCCATGCGGAATCAACAACTTCAGCAAATCATAATCTCGATTCAGAAGTTCACAACATCAACACCGCAATATTCAGCAGGAACACCATAACAGCACAACAAAGAAAATTGCTCAAGAATTCAACAACATCAACTTGAAAAAACTGGGAATCACAACAATAACAATAGAAACACGCACAAGAAAGAGGAAAGTTCGAAATGCATAATGTAACTTATCGGTAATTCGACGTCGACGTCACGTAAGTATGTTAACCTCACGCTGAATTTCAATTCCTTGTCGTTGTTGTTGTTAGTTGTGTTTTCCGTTTGTATCTCGTAGTGGAATTCGGAGAGAATCGTGAGAGGCGAGTCTTGGTTGAACCGTTGAGGGTGAGTGAGATGTAGGAGATGAGTGTCTCTTCGCCGCCGCCGGCTTGGAGCCACGGTGCGGCAGAGATCTTCGCTGATGTGGTTGAGTGCGATGATGCATGCGTCGAGGTTGTAGCGATGCCGTTTGGTGAGGGACGTTGATGAAGGTAGCGACGACATCGTGGATAGAGATGGAGAGAACGTTGAGAGTGGAGGTTAACACCGATATGTGGATATAGAGCGAGAGAGATAACAAGCATGGAGTACTTGTTTCTTGAGAGAGGAACGGTGACGGAGTGAAAGAAGGTTCCGACGTGGTTTTTTTGTTTCCAACGCGGCGGATATGATGATGTGTAGAAGGAGAAGGCCATGGTTATGTGAGGAACAGAGGGTGGCGGCGTAAGAATGAAGAAGATTGAGGGAAGGCCATGCTGATGTGTTATGTATTGAAACCTAATGGGCCTTAGGCCCTTTAATTTTCTTTTTACACCCGCCTTATTACGTGTTCACCCCCTTGGCTTCAGGATTCAGAGACTGGGCCGTAAGCCCACTTGACTTGCTATCCGCACCCTAGTTTTTTCCTTGAAACCCCTGGTACTCAATAAGAGGCCATTTTGCCTGAAGTTTAGGCCCTGCGCCTGGAGTGCTTTTCACACTCCCAGAGTACTATCTCCACACTTTTATATTTGTTTTGTTTTATTTTTAAATTTTGTTTTCATCAAAGTTTAGATATTCTTTTTAGATAATTGTGATTTTGTTCGTTTAGTTTTACTAATTAGACATTAGATTATAGATAATTAATTCAGGATAACTAGATTTTAGAATTAGTTTTTTTTTAGAATTAATTCATAACTTTAGAAGTAGATTTTCGAATTAGAAATTAATCTTGACTTTAATTGACATTTTAACATGGTTTAGTAGTTGATTAATTGTAGACTAATGTTGGTATAGTTTTGACTAATTGGATTTAGATTTTGATAATTGTTTTCGGACAATTGTTTTTTGGTTTAGTAACATTAGAACTAGATTTTTAGAATTAGAAATTAATTTTGAACTAATTGATCTTGACATAGTTTGAATTGATTTTGTTCTAACATTGACTAAACTTAGATTTTAATGCTAACATCGGCTAATCTTCTTAGTGGTTTCATTTGTTAACTTTGTTGATTGTTCTTAAGTGTTAGCTTTTTGATTTTTTCCTAGTTAAAATTCGATATATTGGATTAGTCCTTGATGAATTGTTTGCAAATTTTACTAGAGTCTTTGATATTTGTTGCATAGATTTTTTGATTAGTTGTTGCTTACATTTTGGTATCAATTTCACTTAATTCTTGTTAATAGTTTCTATTTAAATTTTGGTGGCTAACCTTGGTTATTTTTGTATTACCTAGACTAATTTTTGAGTTGTCTTTGTAGTGATTCACACTTGATTTGCTAAGTTGTTAAAAGGTAGGAAGTGCTGCTACATACATTGCTGTTGTGCACAAGGTGAACTGTTAAATATTGCAATTCTGTCCAGATTTTCTTACACCTATTCAGTTGTGAAAACAGGTGCTGTTGAAAGCTGCTTTAGCTTATGGTTGGATTTTATAGTTGTATAGGTGCAGGAGCGTTGTTGTTGCTGCTGTTTTTGGATTATTACCTTGTTTTCTGTTTCTCTTTGCGATGGACGAAGAGTCACTCAACTTCCTTATAGTTGAGATCATGACATCATTTTCATCTTATGGTTGACGAAGAGTCACTCAACTTCCTCATAGTTAAGATCACGAAATCGTCGTTTGTTGTTTATTTTCTGTTGCATTCCCTTTCAGTTGAGGACGAGGAGTCACTCAGTTTTGCCGCTTAGCTGAGATCACGACATCGTTCATTTTGTGATTGATTTGTCTTGTGTTTACTTGTGTTTGTTCACATGATCCCATAGGATTCCTAGCTCCACTAAATTTCTGATTAAGTTGGAGGTAGGAGAGACATTAGGCTTTCAATCCATGCATAACAACATTAGGTAGACCTCCCTCTTGATCCTGACCTTAGGACCATCATTGCATGATAACGTGTAGGACCGAGTTTCCCTTAGACCTTTCGTGAGTCTTTTCTCTCGCACCCATGCAATCGAGATCTTTCTGGTTTTCCCGTAGTAGCGTGAACTACAGATGCTCTGATTCCTCTCTCTGGTTAGATTGAGGATACGTAGGCACGAGATGTGATATCTTGGCGAGCACACTAACAACTAACTTCCCCTTTTCTCTCGCACCCGTGCAATCGAGACTAATCAATTAACCGAACCTTTTCTCTCGCCCTAGTACGATCGAGACTCTTTCATAAACAAAACTGACTCGTAGGTCGAACTACGACTGCTCTGACTTCCTCTTTCTCATTAGATTGAGGATACGTAGGCACGAGACGGTGATGTCTTGGCGAGCAACCCTCCCCCATAATCTTGTAGCCTCCGAACTACGTTGACTCTGACTTTTCCTCTCTCGAGGGAATACGTAGGCCTAGGAAGGCGATGTCCTACCGAGTCACCTTTTGTTTTTCTCCCTTTTCCTTTCTAGTTAGCAGTTTAGCTTCAAATTATCCATACCCTTTAATCGATACAACAAGCGTGGATCCCATCGAGTACCATGGACGCGAGAGGGTGCTAATACCTTCCTCTCACGTAACCGACTCCCGAACCCAGGCTATGGTTGCGATGACCATGTCTTTCCCTTTGTTGAGTTTTTCTTCGGTCGTTTCCTTTCCCTGCGTCAGGATAAATAACGTTCGGTGGTGACTCTTCTGTCTTTTCCGCCGGTTGATTTTTGCAGATACACCAGAATGGACTGAAACGACTCGCTAAAAGCGAAGATAAGTCGAAAAATAAAGAGAAGGTAAAAGAAGAGAAGCAAAATCTATACTTTAAATCTTCATCATCAAGGACTAAGAGAAATAAGGAAAAAGATGATAGTTCTGACGAAGACTCTTCAAAAGAAGAATATATGGGTTTATTCGTCAAGCGCTACAATAAATATATGAGTAAACATAAGCTCAAGATTTACAACAAAAATCCGATTAACTATAAAAAATCTCATCCATACAAGAAGGAACATAAGAGGAAAGAAGAATTCACATGCTTCGAATGCGGAAAATCGGGTCACTATAGAACCATGTGTCCGAGTTTCAACAAACATCATAAGAAAAAGGATAAGGAATTCTACAAAATAAAGGGCAAGCATGCTAAAGGTCGTAGAGCCTACATTTCTTGGGAAGAGGTAGATGATAGCTCTTCTTCATCTTTCGGGTCAAGTTATGATGATGAATGTGACAACATATGCTTGATGAAACACAAGAAAAGTGAAGACTCCTAGGTATACACTTTTGATACTAAAGGTAAACCATCTTATAATTAATTGTCAAAATCTTTTAGTGAAATGCATGTAGATGCTCTAGATGATTTTAAGTAAACTTATCTCCAAAGAAAACTTATTTCAAAACTTGAAAAGGAGATAAATTATCTTAATAGTGCTTTAGATTCCTTGAATGAAGAGAATGCATCTCTCGTAGATAAGCATTTTAGTACTTCTAATACTTTAGTTGAAAAAATAATAAAGATAGATTGTGTTACTTGTCCAACTTTAAAACTTGAAAATGAAAATCTCAAAGGACAATTGGCATAAGCTATTTCTCTATCTACTACTAGTTATATGTCTTCAAGGTAAAGAGGGATTGGTTTTGAGAAAAATCATCGACTAGCTAGAAGAAATAGAAAAAGTATTTCACCTAAAGTTATATGTCATCATTATGGTGATAAAGGCCACATTAGGCCTCTTTGCCATGTTAGGAATGTCAAAGTTTCTAATGGTACCATGACTTGGATATCTAAGTGTCCTTAACTAACCTTCAGGGACCCACTAGTTAGGTACCAAAATTGCTTAAACATCCTCTATCTAGGAACCATAACCTTTTTGCGGAGGCAAGAAGTTCCTACATACAATCAAACAAGAATTTGCTTACTCTACAATACTATATCCCTGTAAATTGACGAAACCATATTTTAAGCTAGACAAGAGTGTGAAATTAGAGGCGTCTTGGATGATGCTTTTCTTCAAGGTTGTTAGGAGTCTAGGGTGCTTTCCTTCCGTATTCTTACCTTCTAACGATGTGATCTTTGTTGTTCCATGAGAGTGAGCTATTGAGTTGGTGGTGGTCAAAGGATCATCATGTGCATTTGAAACTGATCGACGGATATCTGATAGATTGATCACACTTTATTGGATGTTATCTTGGGGAGTTTATTATCTACGAGGTATCTCGTAAGCGTTTTCACCAGCGGTGGAGACTGTCAAAACCAGTAGTAGTTATGTATTCAAGATTGCCAGTATTTCCTTGTCTCTCAAATGTCTTAGTGCACTTCGATCTTCATTTCTTGACTTAGTGTCAAATTGTGTTCTAGGAACGCCTCCCTAACAACGAATGGTAGTTGGTTATGATAATGATGTGGATCTCAGTGGTGATAGTAAAGTGTGGTACAGTAAAATCAGAGTACCTAACACTTCATGTCACAACGAAATATCGTGTGATTCGCACTGGTAGTTGTTTTGATTGTTGGTAACTATGTGTTCAGGATTCTGTTTACCTTATCTCGATCTCGTAATCCTGGTGCTACATGATCTCCGTTTATCGTTTGGAGATCCTTCGCCATATGAAGGAGTTATTTCGGTAGTACAACTACGTCGGGAGTCGTTATGGCATTAATGTACCTTCGAAGTTGATATGGTATGGATCTCGGTGATGAAGGATAATTGAGGTGATACAAAATTGAAAGGATGATCGAGGATCCTCTTGGTGATATCAGAGGTAATTGTCTCCATCTCTCATTAATTTTTGTATGAATCTGAGTTTAGATCTAGGATGATCCATTTGTGGAATTTTTGCGGGAATTAGGAGTCAATTCCCATAGGCGGTGCCACTGTTCCATTATGGAACCAAAATTAGGTATATGCTTGTGATGAGAAATCTTGAATCGGTAGTGCTAATCTCTGATATGGCAAAGCGAGGGTGGACCTGCAAGATTAACACTCTAACACCCAAGTCAGTTCAGAATTCCAAATGAGTGTGGTGAAAAATAGAGATCATAAAGTGTAGCTTGCATTTTAAGTGAGATGGCTTTTATACCTTGGGCCACTTGGATTGGATTAAAATTAATTTTGGCCTTATCTATTTGGGCCTTTGGCCGACCCATAACACCTTATGAAAAATCATTTTTAATTTTTCAATATTTATCATATGTGTTGTGCAATGGTTAAAATGCAACATAATGTTGATATAAAGTGTTTCCGTTGTGATATAGATGGTGAATATACATCTAATAAATTATATGAATTACTTGCATATGATGGTACTATTCACCAACATTTTGTACTTATAATCCTCAACATAATAGAGTTGATAAAAGAAAACATTGTCACATTGTTGATCCTGCTCGTTCCCTGTTGTTGTCAAATTTAGCTTCTAGTGAGTTTTTGAGAGAAGCAGTTCTTACTGTTGTTCATGGTATCAATAGAATCTCATCTTCTTTCACATCAAGTTTGTCTCCTTTCGAAAATTGTATGATTATATCCCTGATTATTCTTCTTTGAAAGTCTTTGGCTCTACTTGTTTTGTTCTTCATCCACAAGCAGAACATAGTAAGTTATCTTCTCGTTCTACCATGAGTTTTTATTGGTTATGGAGATGGTCAAAAGGGTTATTGTTTTTATGATCCTCAATCAAGAAAATTTTATGTTTCTCGTAATGTTGTACTTATTGAACACTTTCCTTTTTTTCTCTCTTTCTTTTGATTCTCATATTACTAGTAATTCAAAACTCACCCATATTAATCCTTTTGGTCTTAATGATAATATTTCTAGTGATTGTAATTTTGATAAATGCATGTCTGATACTATTGTTAATCCTGATATTAACATCCCTCTTGTCCCACGACTACCCAACAACCTCCCACGATTATTGATCCTCATTCTCCTATTCCTCGTTATCTGTCTTGTGATCATAAGTTTACTCAGTTTCCTAATTTTGTCAATTCCACTTACTGCCCTTCTTTTTCTTCTTTTATAACCTCTATTCACAATTTACTTAAGCCATCTTCATATAAAAAGGTTGTACTTGATCCTCTTTTGCATCAGGCTATGACAGAAGAACTCTCTATTCTACACAAGAAAAATGCTTGGGAGTTAGTAAGTCTTCCTTATGTAAAACATGTTATTCGATCTTGTTGGGTATACAAAATAAAAACTAATTTTGATGGGTCAGTTGAGTGCTACAAAGCACGTCTTGTTGCTAAGGGGTTCTCTTAACAATATGGAATGAATTATGTAGAAACCTTTGCTTTAGTGGCCAAGATGACTACCATTCGCACTCTTATTGTAGTTTCATTGGTTCACCAGTGGCATATTTCTCAAATGGATGTTAAAATGATTTTCTAAATGGTGATGTTCACGAGGATGTCAATATGGTACCTCCTCCAGGTGTTTCTTCTAATTATGGGGAAGCATGTAAGTTGATGAAGACTTTATATGGTTTGAAACAATCTCCGCTAGATTGGTTTGAGAAGTTTAGAATTGTTATTACATCTATGGAATTCCGCTCTAGTGATCATGATTCAGCTTTATTTTCCAGGACCATCTCTCATGGTCTTATTTTACTTTCATTATTTGTTGATGATATGATAACTATAGGTGATGATATTATTGGGATTGATTATTTGAAATTAAAAGTAACCATAAAGTTTGAGATGAAGGATTTAGGTACTTTTCGCTACTTCTTGGGAATTGAAGCTGTCTACTCTCCTAAAGGCTACCTTCTTTCTCAATCTAAGTATATTGTCAACCTCCTTGAACAACCTCGGCTTTTTGATACTAGAGAGGCAAATATTCCTCTTGAATTGAATATGAAATATGCTTCGTCTGATGGTGTTACTCTACCATATCCCATTTTGTATCGCACTTTGGTTGACATCCCAATGTACCTTATGATCACAAAACCTAATATTGCTTATTATGTTCATGTTGTCAGACAGTTTGTTGTCTCACACACTATAGTACACTGGGCATTTGTTCTTCGTTATCTTTGAGAAACCCTATTTCAGAGCCTTTTATTTCCCTCATCATCCTCATTGGATTTACGTGCTTATTTTGACCTTGATTGGGCTGGTGACTCCATAAATTGTAATTCTACCACAGGTTTTAGTATCTTTTTTGGAGACTCTCTTATTTCTTAGAAAAGTAAGAAACAAGATATTGTATAGCGCTCTTCTACAGAAGTTGAGTATCATGTTATGACATCCACCATTACTTAAAAAGTTTGGTTGCGTTGGATACTTTTGGATATGGGTGTCACTCTTTCCGAACTAACTTTCATCTATTGTGATAACAAAAGTGTCATTCAAATTGCTCACAACTCAGTGTTTCATGAACATACTAAGCACATTAAGATTGATTGTCACATCACTCGTCACCATCTTTAACATAGAACAATTAATCTACCGTTCGTCTCTTCCCCTTTGCAGATTGCTAATTTGTTTACGAAGACATGTTCGATCAAGCGTTTTTGTTTCTTAATTGACAAAATTTCAATACTTCATGTTTATTCTTTTTGGAAATTTTGGTATCATGTCTTGCGACCGACCGTCCACTAGCGGCGGCCCCGTTTAAAGACAGAGCAAAGCTCCGTATAGACTGACCCACACAAGAATTGATTGCACCTAATAGGATTTGAACCTGAGTCCTTGAAAGGAGCACACTCTCAAGACTCAAGCCTCTACCACTAGTCCAACCCTTGAGGATTTCGATACTTCATGTTAATGCATTATAAAAATTTAAGAAAAGATATTAAATAATAATATTATATATTAATAAGGATAATTTAATCTTTTTCTATTATTTAATATTTCTTTAGTATTTATATTGTATTGTAATCCTTATTTTATAAACTTTTGTCATTCAAATAGAAATCTGAAATATCTTCTCTTTTGTAACAACAAATACTATAAATTATAAGTACCGTTGAGAAAATAGCTATTATTATTGAAGATTGAAAGGGTTAGTTTTTATGACGATTCTTTTTTTTTTATAAATAGACAAGTTAGTTTGTAATAGAGGTGTAATATCTAAATGTTTTTATTTCTGATGGAAAGTGATGGCGAATAATTCGATCATGTTTTAAAGTTCTATTGAATATAACTTTCCAAAGGTACGTGGAGTGAAGATATTTTTTTAATTAGATTTTTTTTTAACACTTATGACTTGTTACTATAGGTACATTAATATTTGTTTTACTATTTAGTTAGCCGGCCCATTTTAATTAAGAACTTAGATTATAGATAACCAAGGTTTAGGAATGGGATATACTCTTATTATAAATCAAATTAATTACATTGCATTAAAAGATATCTTTATGTTTTGCTTAAAGAAAAAGAAAGGAAAAATCATCTACATGATGTTTGAGGTGTGAATTTAATTCAACATTTAAGATTGTTTATTTTTTCATTTCATTTATATTTAAGTTTAATTTGCATATAAAATTAAATTTAGTTTTCATTTGAGTCTTGCTATAAAACTCAAATGAAGTTGCATTTGTAACATAATCCAATTCTTTTAATGTTAAGAAAATTTAGTTAGAAAATTTTCTCTCTTTTTTTCTTCTCATTCTTCATTTTCACAATTTTTATGCATTGTTAATGGAGGTTCATTGTTGAACTCTAACAATTGGTATCTAGAGTTTTGGTTCGATTCACAGGGAAACACAAGTGTAGTGAGGCGTGTGATTGATTTCGTTTCTGAAATTCGTGTTGAATTGAAGTTTGAAATCAAGGAGAATCACATATCTTGATTCCCAGGGTTTGGAAGACACGAGTATTGGTGAGAATTGAGTGATTTGTACAAGAACGAAGATGAATATTGGAAACGGTAGCTTGAACACAAAGCTTATAGTATTCGACATAAAGAACTGGAATCGATGGTTGATTCTGACGCGTGTGCTGTTTGGAGCTTAAGATGCTCTTGATCTCGTTAACGACGGTTACAAGCTAGTTGTAGAAAATGCAACAGAAGTCCAAAGAACTGTGAAACGTGAAACGAGGAAGAAGGATAAAAAAGCGTTGTTCTATATCCATCAGTGTGTGGATACGAAGGTGTTTGAGAAAATTGATGATTTTACGATGGAGAAGGCAGTGTGGGATACACTGGTACGGTGTTATGCTGGTGACACATCAGTGAAGAAAGTCAAGCTTCAGTCCCTGCGCAAGCAATATGATAATCTCTGCATGAAGAACAATGAGAAGGTACCTGATTACATCTCCAGAGTGATTGTGGTCACTAATGAGATGAAGTCTTGTGGAAAAATGCTCTCGATCTGCACAAGCAATCATTGAAAAGGTACTGAGATCACTTACTTCTTAGTTTGATTACATAGTTGTATCCATAGAACACTCTAAAGACACTAGCATCATGAGAATCGAAGAGCTTCACAGTAGTTTAGAGGCACAAGAGTTGCGTCTGAATGAAAGAAACTTTGAACAAGAGTTTGAACAGGCTCTGAAAGCTCAGAATTTAAAATCTTCTTCTGGCAAGAAAAATTAGAAGCAAGCATGGTTAGAGAATAAGAATAAGTATGGTGGTGGTGTTTAGAAGTCAGAACTCTCCAATTATGATAAGAAATATCATAATGCTCATAAGGGAAATGAGAAGTTTGACAAGAGGAAGGTTCAGTGCTACAATTGCAATAAGTTTGGCCATTTTACTTCTGATTGTTGGTCGAACAAGGTTAGAAAGTGTGAAGAAGCCAACATAATTAGAGCAGATTCTGATGATGAACCTGTGCTATTAATGACATTTGAAAATGTAGGTGGATCAATGGTAGACTGGTGGTATCTGGACACTGGCTGCTCAAATCAACTAACTGGAAACAAGCAATGGCTGGTTGATTTTGACTCCGATAAAAGAACCACGATCAGATGTGATGATGATAAGTATCTGAATGCTAACAGAATGGGAAATGTCAGAGTTAAGTTAAACAATGGAGAAATTGTACTTATTAAGGATGTATGTTATATTCCTGACATGAATAATAATCTGATGAGTGTAATTCAGTTTGTTGAAAAAGATATTTCAGTAACCATGAAGGACAATCTCTTGAAGTTGTATAAGTGTAATCAGAAGCTGATTATGGAGTCTGAACTGGGAAGAAACAGAACATTCAAGGTGAATGTTGTAACAGCAGATACTCAATGCCTTAATGCAAGAAGTCTGAAGGGGAAAGTGAGTTGTGCCTCAAGAGATTGTGGCACCAGATAAATCATGTGATATATGCATGAGAGGCAAGCAACCAAGATTGCCATTCTCATAAAAAATGCTTCCAAGAGCAACTCATGCTTTGGGAGTGGTGCATTCTGATGTATGTGGTCCGTTTGAGGTATCTTCACTTGGAGGGAACAAGTACTTTGTGTCATTTATAGACGAGTTCACAAGAATGGCATGGGTAACACTCTTTAAGTTCAAACATGAGGTGTTTGCTGAGTTCCAGAAGTTCAAAGTGAAGGCCGAAAATCAAAGTAGACAAAGGTTGAAGATCCTCAGAATTGATGGTGGAGGTGAGTTCAACTCAACAGAGTTCAAGAAGTTCTATGAGGAACATGGTATTGAGCATGAGGCGACTGCTCCATACACTCTACAACATAATGCTTTTGTTGAAAGGAGAAACATAACTCTGCTTGACATGACAAGGAACATGCAGGAGAAGAATCTGCCTAAGAAATTATGGGTGAAGCAATTGCCACATCAGCATATGTGCTTAACAGATGTCCAACAAAGAATTTAAAGGAATTAGTTCCTATTGAGAAGTGGACTGGAAGAAAGCAAAGTGTCAGCCATTTCAAGGTGTTTGGTTCAGTATGTTACTAACATATACCAGAAGCTACTAGAAGGAAATTGGATGATAGAAGCAAGGTCATGTTGCTTATTGGTTGCCATAGTACATGTGCTTATGAGTTATATTGGCCAGTCACCAAAAGGTGATTCTTCCTCTAAAGGTGATTCTGACTCTAACTCTAAAATAGAATCTGAATTTGAAGATGACTCTGACTCAGAAAGTGAGTTTGGCTTTGAAGATGTCTTTAACTTGGAAGGTGAGGCTGACTTTGCTGATGGATATGACTCTGAAGGTGGAGCTTCTAAAAGCGATCCTTCTTCTGAAGGTTTTCAGAGCCCACAGAGAGTTAGACAGATTCCAAAAAGATCTGCAGATTTTGAGTTGCTTCTTGATATTGAGATTGATTCTGAAGGAGAATTCATACAGAGTGCCATAATGATGGACTCTGAACTTGTAAGTATTAATGAGGCTCTCAATAAGAAGGTGTGGGTCACCGCCATGAAGGAAGAGCTTAAGGCCATTGAAAGAAACAAGACATGGGAATTGACTGTTCTACCCCAGAACAAGAAAGTCATCAATGTAAGATGGGTTTTCAAAATAAAGTTGAAGCCAGATGGTTCAGTTGATAAGCATAAAGCAAGGTTAGTAGCTAGAGGATTAATTCCTGCAAAAGTATAGTTTTGACTACTTTGAAGTGTTCGTACTTGTAGCTAGACATGAAATCATAAGGTTGGTTATTATTATAGCTGCATATTGGAATTGGACTTTAATACATTTATATGTAAAGCCAGATTTTATAAATGGTTCATTGTAAGAAGAAGTTTACGTGTTACAAACTCCTGGATTTGTGAAAGAGAACAAAGAATAGATGGAGGAAAAGCTGCATAAAAGTCTTGTTCGGGGACTAAAACAAGCTTCCAGGTCTTGGAATCTAAAAATTGATTCATTTTTCAAGCATATGGGATTCAAGAAATGTGAAATGAAGTATGGTGTGTATGTGTAACATACTTCTGAAGGCAATGTGATTCTGGTGTGTTTTTATGTGGATGACATACTTCTGACATGGAGCCACACTTTTGAGATAAACAAGTTCAAAAATGTGCTGATGAATGCTTTTGATATAACTGACCTTGGAAATATGGTATATTTTCTAGGGATGGAGATTTTGCATTCTGATAAGGGAATTATTGTGCACCAACTGAAGTATGAACTTGAGTTGTTGAAGAGATTTGAGTTGATGAATTGTAAGTCAGCACTCACACCTACTGAGACAAATCATAAGTTGGTCTCTGATGATGATGGAGAGGATGTAGATATATGTGATATTTGTGTAGCACCAGGTCTGACATATGTTATGCAGTTGGAATGGTGAGTAGATTTATGAGTAAATCAAAGTGGTCGCATTCTGAGGTGTGTAAAAGGAACTCTGAGGCATGGAATTTTGTTTCCATCTAGAGTGTCAGATGCCGCTGGGTTGATATGCTATTTAGACTCTGACTGGTGTGGTGACAGAGTAGACAGAATAAGCACTACAAGATACATGTTTATGGATATGGAAACCCTTATTTTTTGGCGTTCTAAGAAGCAACCAGTGGTTGCATTGTCAACCTGTGAAGTTGAATAGCCAGTTCTTTGTTAGTTTGTCAGGTTGTTTGGCTGATGAATTTGCTGCAGAAACTGAAGTTCAAGGTGAGAAAACCAGTCAAGTTGATGATAGACAAAAAATCTGTTATAAGTCTTGCTAAGAATCCAGTGTTGCATGGAAGAAGCAAGCACATTGATACCAAGTTCCATTTTTTTCACAATCAGGTTCATAATGTAGTACTTGAGATTGTTCATGTTAGCACTCAGCAGCAACTTGCAGATGTGCTGACCTAAGCAATCAAAACTGAATACTTCATCAATTTGAGAGATGGAATTGGTGTTGTTGAATTTTAACTTAATTGTGAATTAAGGGATGATGTTAAATGTAATTTAACATTCTAGATTGTTTAGTTTTTCACTAGCAAGATACCCGTGCGTACGCACGGGTAAATATATTTGATACGATATAACATGTATTTAGATATATATGTAAATTTGAAATTAGTTGATTAATTGTAAAATGAATAATGATCATATAAATTCAATTATATGAAATATGTATTGTGTTGACAGCGAGTCGTGCGATGAAAAATTAGTTGTTTATATGGCTATTGAGTATTATCTAATTTGATACTGTATAAAATATATATAGATACACATGTAAATTTGAAATAATTTACTTAATTGTAAAATGAACAATGATTATATAGACTCAATTGATGTTGATTAAAAATGAAATATGTATTGTGCTGATAATGACCCGTGAGATAGAAAGTTAGTTGTCTGCACGACTATGAAATACTATCCAATTTGATACGGTATAAAATCTATTTAGTTATTAATATATATATATATATATATATATATATATATATATATATATATATATATATATATATATATATATATATATATGTAAATTTGAAATGAGTTATTTACTTGTAAAATAAATAATGATTATATAAACTCAATTTTATTAAATAATCGTACAAAAATATCATTAATTTATAAACAATATAGACGTGTTTAACAGAAATAGTTGGTTTAAAATAACTTTTTGAAATTTTTTATAATTTTGTTGGTAATGATTTCATTAAATTATTTCTATGAATTATATATATGATTTGTATAAATTAATGCATATATAA
The DNA here is from genome assembly GCA_022829125.1 of Lathyrus tuberosus. Classification (NCBI taxonomy): domain Eukaryota; kingdom Viridiplantae; phylum Streptophyta; class Magnoliopsida; order Fabales; family Fabaceae; genus Lathyrus; species Lathyrus tuberosus. The sequence goes on from JALAZF010000395.1 coordinate 1,899,985, forward strand.
AAATTATTGTTGAAAGTTAATTGGATAGGAGGTTTATATAAATTTATTGACACTGCATTAGCATAGTTGATCGATGGAAGATTTATATAAATTAATAATATAAAATAATGGTGAACAATCTGATACTTTTGAATTTAATTGGATGTCGATAATTTTATTCAATCAAATAATTATATTCAATGTCCCATCACATTTTTCTTTTATTTTTTTTTAAATTAAAAATTTAAACTAATTTACATTAAAGTACCGATACCCAACTAAAATTCATGGGTATATGATCGTACCTGATCAGAAAGTAGATTGGTGGCCAGCACACGTCGTGAGCTCCGCTACTCCAGTGGTGGTGAGACAGTGAGGGGTGTACCTGCAAGGTACTCCGATGCTAAAGTCAGGAACAGAGCAGACAAGTACAGAAAGGTAGTGAGAATGAGAATTAGAATACCTGACCCTCTTGTGAAATAGGGTATTTATATTGTGCCCCCAACGCTGGACCAACGATCGTCTGCACTGGGTTGGGTTGCTATTCCCAATGCAGATAACTGACAGGGCTTACATGGCGTATGGAAGACCAGCACGTGGTCTTCGCCCTGGAGTAACTGCCCCGAGATCTCCGGAAAGAGGGTAGACCAACTCTTTCAGAGGTGGGTAGTCACCTGATGACGTGTCCCCGTGGGAGGAGCACGTGGAGTACGTGGGGGAAGAGGCGTGACCTCTCCCCGGGCCATGTAGTGTCTGCTCGACGGTAATGTCATTGGGTGTGCCCGACGAGGAAGTGAATTGGGCCTTAATGGGCTGCGTAGCATGTCCTTGGGTTGGGCCAGCCCGACAGATGGGCAGGCGCCGGCCCAGTCCAGAACAGGAGCCCCCCAAGTCATTTCTCCGAAGAGTCGGAGTAATGACTTAAGGGCCAGCCCATTCGTCGGGGACCTGTTTAGTTGGGCAGCGTGCCCGAAGTGCCAAGCTGGTGGAAGATGCAGGCGGTTAGGAGCAGGGATGTTCGTCGGGCAGGAGTCGCGGGGACTGATGTCCGTCTGGCGTCCTAAAGGTCATTTCTGGTCGACGATGTGGGGAGATGAGTGGAGACGGACGCGTTTATCACGCGGGCACAAAGGGAAATGAAAAGACGTACGTGGGGTCCTGAGTGCCACGTCTCACTCGTCATCAATGCCATGGGCGGCTAGGATCCTAGGGATGCCTCGAGTTCTGTGACGGCCCTATAAATAGGAGTCGGGTTCGTGCCATTTGCATGTTTCTACTTTCTCCGCTCAAAGCTTTCTTTCTTTCTCTTTAGCTTTCGTTGTCGTCCTTCCATCGTACGCCGCCACACCGAAAATTCACAATCGCCATTTCAAGTAAGTTTCCGGCTCCTTCTTTCTGTTTAGTGCTTTCCACTGTGGTTTCTCTGGCGACTGATGAAGTTCTCGGGGAGACCACAGAGTTTCCGGCAAAAATGGAGGGACTTCTTTAGATTTCTGGTGAATGTCCCGGGGAGCTGGGATGAATCTCCTGAGGACCTGATGAAGGTCTCGGGGACACAAGATGAATCCCTGAGGTCATAGGATGAAGAAGTCGGGGACCTGATGAAGGTCTCGGGGACGTTAGATGAACACCCCGAGGACGTCGAGCGAATGTCTCTGGGACGTGGGATTAAGGTTCTAAGCATACATGCGGGTGACCTCGAGCCTCATGCCTCAGTTTCTTGCTAATGCGGGGAGGTCCAAGGGCCGAGCACCCTCAATAACCATGGTCGGAGGGATGTTCCCCCAGCGTGGGATTTTCCCGAGGAAGGCTTTGACCTGGGATGTTTGTCGAGCAGTTCCTCGTATCCTTTCTTCGCCCTTTCACTTGATTTGTAGTGGAAGGGTGAATTTGATCTGGACTATCGAATTCACCAATTTCGTTTGCTTTTCAGGTAAAAATGGCGACAATGGTCGAGGGAATCATAGAGACCGACGACGAACCTGACTCCCCGTTGGCACCGACCACTGGTGTTAGGGAGCGGACTCCTGAAGACTGGGTTGGCGAGGATCCCCTGGGCATTCCGTCCTTGTTTTCTACGGACTCCGAGAATGCCTTCACCATTGTTGAGAATCGCTGCAAGGGTTCCTCGAAGAACTATTTGGTGTACAAGCCTCGAGAGCACCACCGCATCTGTTCAAGATTCAAAGGGATGAGATTCCCTATGTACGAGTTCACCTTCGACGAGGCGGGCTGGCGCCTGCCCTTTAGCGGCTTCCAACGAGACGTGTTCACTTGGGTGCGTCTTGCGCCTTCGTAGCTTCACCCCAACACGCTCGCCTTCATACGTGCATACGAGGTCGTCTGCCAGTACCTCGGCATCGGGGCTACCATACCCTAGTTCTTCCGCATTTTTCACCTACAGAGGCAGACGACTGAGGGAAGGCACAGTTGGGTGTCTTTCAAACAACCGAGCAGGCTATTCTAGGCTTACATGGACTCTGTCCGCCACTTTAAGTCCCGGTATTATGTCGTCAAGCCCATCACATTCAAGGCTGCGGAGATAGTGTATAATCGGGTGTTCAAAGAAAAAGATGGGCAGCAGGTAGAAGTCCTCGAGGAGAAGTTCCCACTGCAGTGGACAGAGGAGCACTTCAAGAAAGGCGCGGACAGTTATATATTCAGCCTAGGCGCGCTGGTCGAGGAGGATCGGATGGCCTACCAGGAGATAGTCACGTTCGTCTCTGGTTTTAAACCTGCGCAACTCTTGGCTCCGAACGAGAAATTTATCTGCGACGACAGCATGAATATTTTAGAGGAGGCTCGGTTGATTAAAACGAGAGCCCTCCTCGAGACAGCATCCGACGAGGACGCTCTCCGGCTATTAGGTGGCGAACAACTCCTTTACTTGGCTCCCCTGTATGTTTTTGCCGTTGGCCTACTGACGTGCTTATATTTCTTTTGCAGGAAAAATGTCGAGCAAGGAGGAAGGTGTTAAGAAGTTGGCTGCTGCCCGAGGCCCGAAGAAGGGTGGAAGGGGGCGAGTCGATCAGATCAGACAGCAGGGGCAATGCCTCATCCTGACATCCAGGGACTCCTCCAGCTCCCCTCAGTGTAGCCAATCTCCAAATTCACATGGGTCCCCGAAAAGGCAGCGAACTAGTGAATCGGCGCATGTCAACCTCACTAAGAGCCCTCCTAGCGAGAAGTTTGTGCTCCTGCCCTGTTACCTGAGGCCTAACTTATTCTCAGGGGCCAACTCCCCGGCCGTTAGTGCATCCGAATCCCATGCCATCTTGGATGCTGATCGAGCTGCGAGGAGAAAAATCTTGGCGGAGGACATGGCCGTGATGATGCGGGTTTTTGCCACAACTCTGGTCTTGAACGATGATACCTGTCCATCGGCCGAGCTGACCAAATTGCAGGACAGCTTCGCGTCAGTTGAGGCTGAGATGAAAAAGTTAGGCAAGGACCTCGCGGAGTGTAAGAAGGAGAATGAAGCCCAGGTCGAGCTTCACAGAAAGATGGGGGAGAAGCTGAAGAACGTCGTTGAGGAGAGGAAACATCTCCTGGCGAGAATTGCTGAGCTAGAGCAGGATGCCAGACATGCTGAGAATGAAACCGATGAGGATAAGTTGCTGACTTCTTGGGCCGAACTGATATCGAAGATTAGGGTGCTCGAGCAAGATGTCCTTGGGGATGTCAAGGTGGGCTTTGCTGCCACCATGAAGTAGCTCCAGATCGTGAATCTGGATGTTCAGCTCATCACTGAGGGGACCGACCCTTACCATAAGGTGGTTGAAGGTCGGATTGTCGCGCCGGAGATCGAGGAGGATGAGGGTGACCAGACCATGACGGATGGGCAGCCTGAGGAGAATGCAGCTGTTTAGTTTTCTCTTATCTAGTTTGCTTGGCTTGCGCGCCAGTTTCTTTTTGACTTTGTTTAGTTCGGCCCGCGTTTCGCGTTTTATATCGCTTTCTGCCAGGCCTGTGAGCCAGGGGCTTATAGTAATTTTGCATGTACTCTTTGAACAACGTGCTTCTGCCTGATTCCAATGCATTATCTTTCTTTATCTTATGTGTGATGTTTGTATGTTAATTATATATCTGTCACTTTCATTTTTGTCTAAGTATTTGGGGCCTTTGCTCGAATTTGTTGATCCTCGGCAGTGTAGTGAACTGGCCGAGTGGCCGGAGCTGTATTCCGACCTTAGACGAGGCTAAGAGCTCGATCGAGGTCTTAGCTTCGTGGTGTGGGATTCCCATCGCGAGCTGGGTGCCCTACCTAGCTAGTACGGCGCCGGTGGAGCTCGGTTGAGGTGTCCCCGTCAGATCAAGGGTCCTCGCGCACACACAACGCGGGCCCTTGTCTTCTTTTCTAGAGGAGGGGAGTCGCGATTGTACCTTAGTACACCCCCGTGGTCGCGACGTGGATGGGTCGCGGGCAGTGTTTAACTGTAGTACTGTTTAAGCTTTTCAGCATTCCATGGTCGAGCAAGTTCCTCCCCGTGTAGATTTTCGAGGAAGTAGGCTCATGTCCCCGTTTTCGCGCGGACGCGATAGGGGCCCTCCCAATTCGCGACGAGCTTGCCTTCACGCGAATCTTTCTGGTTCCTTCGTAGGACGAGGGTGCCTACCTAAAATTCGCGTTAAATAACTTTGTTGTTATGGTGTAAAGTTATCTTTTGTTTGAGCGAGGCCTCGCGGAGGGACGCGCCCGACCGTATCTCTTCGACCAGGTCGAGCTCTTCCCGGAGGGCCTCATCATTCATTTCCTCATCGAGAGGAGACTCAGCCCTTCTCGAGGGTTCCCTTATTTCCACTGGGATTACCGCCTCAGTTCCGTAGGTTAGTCGGAATGGGGTTTCCCCGGTAATGGAGTGCGGGGTTGTTTTGTAGGCTCAGAGGACGTTGTGTAGCTCCTCGACCCACCTTTTCTTGGTGTCGCCCAGTTTTCATTTCAGGCCCCGCAAGATCACCCTGTTTGCGGCTTCGGCTTGCCCGTTTATTTGTGGGTGTTCGACCGATGTGAAGTGTTGCTTCGTGCCAAGCTTGGTGACGAAGTCCTGAAACTTTTTATTGGTGAACTGTGTCCCGTTGTCGGTGACGATTGCTTGGGGCACTCCGAACCGGGCAAGTATATTCCTTTTGTAGAAACGTAATATGTTGTGGGCCCGTGAAGGGTCTGAGGATGTCCATCCCCCACCAGGAAAACGGCCACGGGGATGACAGCGTTTTGAGCTCGCTGGGGGGGCCAAGTGCATGTCCCTGTGTCGTTGGCATTTGTCGCACTTCTTGACGTGCTCCTTGGCGTCCTGCTGCATGGTGGGCCAGTAGTACCCCGCTCGCAACGCTTTACGGGCTAGAGATCGTCCGCCGAGGTGTTGCGCATTGATTCCCTCGTAGATTTCTTGGAGTATACCGGGGACCTTGGATTCCTTGACGCACCTGAGAAGGGGGATCGAGAAGCCACGCTGATATAACTTGTCCTCGATGATTGTATATGAGCAGGCACGTCGCCTAACTGTTCCAGCGTCCTTGGGGTCGTCGGACAGTTTACCCGTACTGAGGTACTCGTACACCGGGGTCATCCAACAGTGGTTGTCTCCAATGACGTTTATGTCAGTCGTGGGGATGGTTTTTTCGATGCTCAGACGCGGAAGCACCTCCTGAATCATGGACTTGTTCCCGCCTTTTTTCTTTGTGCTCGCGAGTTTTGATAGGACATATGCTCGAGTATTGTGTTCATGCGGGACGTGATTTACTTCCGCCGAGGTGAACTTCTTCATCTTTTCTTTCACCAGAGCCAAGTATTCGATGAGGATGTTGTTCTTGGCTTGGTACTCTCCTCATACCTGGGAGGCCACGAGTTGGGAGTCGGTGAATATTTTGACTTCTTAGGCGCCGAGATCCTCAACTAATAGTAACCCGACGAGGAAAACCTCGTATTCGGCCTGGTTGTTCGACGTCGGGAAGGATAATGTGAGGGAGACTTCGATCAAGATACCTTCCTCGTTTTCCAGGATGATGCCCGCTCCGTTATCTGTCGAGCTGGATGCCCCGTCGACATTGATCATCCACTTTTAGGATTCGTTGGTCGAAGGTTCTGGGAGGGTCATTGCCGCCACGAAGTCGGCCAGCACCTGAGCCTTCAGGGCCTTTCTCCCTTTATATTGAACGTCAAACTCGGCGAGTTCGAGCGATCACCTGAGCATCCTCCCCGCCATGTCTGTCCGGTTGTCTCACGAGTTGGTCGGTCCTCATCACGATCGTGTGGTCTAAGAAATAGTGTCGCAGTCTTCTGGCCACTGTGACGAGGGCCAGAGCGACCTTTTCGATCTTCTGGTATCTAAGTTCAGGACCTTGGAGGGCTTTGCTGTGAAGTAAATCAGCTTCAGCCCGTCGGGGGTTTCCCGGATTAGAACTGCACTGACTGCTTCGCTCGTGATGGCAAGGTATAGGAATAACGTCTCCCTGCCCTATGGTCGCGAGAGAACCAGGGGTTGCGAAAGGACTTGTTTGAGGTGGAGGAGCGCCTGCTCGTACTCCTCGGTCCATTTGAACGTGGCTTTCTGGCATAGGAGTTTGAAAAATGAAAGTGCGTATTGTGCCAATTTAGCCACGAAGCAGGAAAGCGAGGTCAACATCCCGTTTAGCAATTATATCGATTTCTTTGAGTTCGGCGTCGAGAGTTCAGAGAATGCCCTGCACTTGTCGGGGTTCGCCTCGATCCCTCGTTCTATGAGGTAGAAACCGAGGAACTTGTCGGCCAGAACGCCGAAGGTGCATTTTTCTGGGTTAAACCTCATCTTGTATTTCCTTGCCGTGTCGAAGACCCTCTTGAGGTGGGCAGCGTGGTCGACTTCTTCTACAGACTTTATGATCATGTCGTCCATGTAGACTTCGAGCATGTCGTCGATCTCTCCCCAGAAGACTTTGTTCATCATCTGCTGGGAGGTCGCGCCGACGTTCTTCAGGCCGAAGAGCATTACATTGTAGTAGTAATTGCCTGACTCGATCATGAAGGCGGTGTGCTGCTTCTCGGCCTTGGCCATGGGGATTTGATAGTACCCCGAGTAGGCGTCCATGAAGTACAATAACTTGAAACCTGCAGAATTATCGACCAGTTAGTCGATGTTAGGCAGTGGATAAGCATCTTTCGGGCATGCCCGGTTAAGATCAGTGTAATCAACACACATCCTCCATTTTCCATTATTTTTCTTGACAAGTACAACGTTGGACAACCAGGTTGTGTACCTGACCTCCGAAATGAAATTTGCCTCTAAGAGGTCTTTTACGGCTTTTTCAGCAGCCTCCGCTTTCTCGGGAGACTGGCTATGCCTATGTTGCACTACAGCCCTAGCGACTGGATCTACAGTAAGCTAGTGACAGGCCACCTCTGGGTCGAGGCCGGGCATCTCAGACGCGCTCCACACGAACAAATCAACATTCTCCCAGAGGCAGGCCTTCAACTGCTTCCTCGCCAGGTCGGGGAGCCCGGTACCAATCTTCACATTCCTATCTAGATCGTCCCCGAGAGTGATAAGCTCGAAGTCTCTATTTGGAATGGGGCACATTGGGTGGAGAGGCAGCCCGTTGCCTTCAGCTAGGAGGTCGTTGTCCGCTACTCCCCCTTCTTCCTGCTCGTCGAGGAAGCGACTGTCGAGGTCCACTACGTTGACGCACGGGAGTGGCTTCTGCTCCGCGTCTGGGGCTGGTTTCTCTCCGGTCTTAGGCTTGACGTTGATCGAGCTCAGGCCCTTGGTTGCAACTTTGAAGCATCTCCTAGCAGCTTCGATATCCCCGTGGAGGGTGACGACCCGGCCTCTAGTCGTGTAGTACTTCATCTTCAGATGGACTGTAGATGGTACTGTCGTGAGTTCGGCCAGAGTAGTTCTCCCCAGGATGCACTGGTACAGGGAAGGACACTCCACCACCAAGAAGCGGGTCTTGACTTGTTGGGGCAGTCTCGTCACTCCCGAAAGTAACCATCAGCTCGACATAGCCCCACGGTTTGGTGGTGGTGCCGTTGAAGCCCTATAGATCTGAGCCCACAAAGGGGGTCAAATGTGTTTCATTGAGCTAGAGGGTCTCGAAGAGGTGGGCGTACATGATGTCCACCGAACTCCCTTGGTCGACTAGGATTCGGCGGACATCAAAGTTCACCATCTGCGCCCTGATCAGGAGAGGGATAGTGGAGTTGGGTGCGCCGCCCGACAATTCCTCGAGGTAAAAGGTGATGGGGTTCGACTTCCCTTATACCTTCTCGAAGGTGGCAGTCTGCGCTGAGCTCGCATCGATCAGATCGTTGAACTTCCGCTTGATCGACCCCACGGAGACCTTGTTGAACCCCCCGCTGGATATAACCATTGTCGTGGGGAAACTTTCCCACTGGCTCAGAGCGGTCACAGGGACCTCAGGGGGGGGGGGGGGGAACTCTCCCACAGGCTATGAGTGGTCACGGGAATCTCGAGCTCGTCGGGGATGTAGAAGTCCTCTGGTCGGGTGACACTCAGAGCGACTTGCAACCCGTTCTCTCCGGTGGGAGGGGCCATCTCCTCGACCCTTTGCATCTCCCAGGCATCCTGTTTTGGGGCGTCGTTCCTCTTCGTGTATTGCTTGAGGTTCCCCTCCTTTATCAAGATTTCTATCGCATCCTTGAGGTGGATGCAGTCCTCGGTGACATGCCCGTGGCTCCTATGGAACCTGCAGTACTTGGACTTGTCAACATTTGGTTTGAGTGGTGTCGGCTTCAAAAATCAGACACCTCCTTTCTGGAATCCGAGTTGATACCCTCGGCCAGAATTCGCTCGCGGGGAGCGGTGAGCAGCGTGCACTCTGTGAACCGGCCAGCTGGACCTCTCGGCTCACGAGTGTCCCTGGGACGGTCCTCTCTTCTTCTTTCTTCCCTTCGTCGGGGAGCGGTAGAGTCTTCGTGCCTGAAGCTTCGGGGGACCTCTTGATGCCGCGAGTCGCGGGTACAATGGGCAGCCTCTAACTCCTCATGTTGAATGTATGCTTGGGACTTGTGGAGGAGCTCTTCCAAGCCGCGGGGCCTTTGGATGCCCACAGCCTTGGCGAACTCAGTGCGAGGTCGTAGTCCTTACTTGATCAGAAACTTCTTCATGTCGTCTGTGGCGGCTACCTGGATGGCTTTTCGATTGAATCTCTCGATGTAATCTCGGAGAGATTCGTCCTTTCCCTGGATGATGGCTTCCAGGGAGGCCACCGTCTTCGGGTGGCGTCGGGACGCAGTGAAATGCCTGGATAACTGTCTCTTCAGTTTCTTCTAGGCGGTGATGGACTCCGGTGCGAGGCTCTTGTACCACGCCATGGCACCCTTCCGGAGGGTGGTCGGAAAGAGCCTACACTTGATAACTCCCCGGACGTTCTTGTAGTCGAGCATGGCCTCGAAACTCTCGACGTGGTCATCTGGATCGGCGGTATCGTCGTACGTCGCCAAAGGTGGAGGCTTTTCCATCGTGACGGGCAAAGGGGTCTCCATAATTTCCCTAGACAGTGGGATACGCTGGTCGTCTTCGTCACTCTTAGGTGGTGATTGTGAGGGGGAGTGGTCGCCACGACTGCACCTGTTTCGTCGGGGGGACTTCTTGGCCGGCTCTTCGGCTTCTCACCGTAACCGTCAGTTTTGCTCCTCTTTTGGACTGGGTAACGTCGTTGTTTCTTCCGAGCAAGGGACCTATTGCGCTTATGGGCGACCACAGGTTGGGGTCGTTCCAGACGCGGGCGGCGTCCCGCAGGTTGGGGGAAAGGAGTCCGAGAGTTATCTTGCCATGTCCTCCGCGGGGGAAGAGAAGGGCTATGAGATATGGGGTGATGATGTCTCCGTGGGGGAGAGCGTTGTTGTCACTCCCTTTCGAGTGCCCCTATCTGCACGTTCTGCTGGGAGATCAACAGGTTAGTCTGATTGATCAGTGCGAATAGGGCCACCGTGTTCGGATCATCATTCGGTGGCGCGGGGATCGACTGGTAGACAGTCGGGCTGCCATCATGTTGGGCGGCGTTGAAGGTCGCGTCATCAGAGGAGGGGGAAATAGTATGCCCATCCCACTGGTCGCCTTCTTCGATGTTAACGACCACGTTGGGCTCGTGGTCATCTCTGTTGTTGAATAGAACGAAGGCGGTGTCCGGAGTGTTGGCATCAGTTTGAGGGTTAACCATGATTTTCAGAGAATGAAAGTTACTTTCGTTTTTACGGGGAGAAAAAGGGGAAGCAAAGGTTCCCACAGACGGCGCCACTGATCGTACCTAATCATAAAGTAGATCGGTGGCCAGCACACGTCGTGAGCTCCGCTACTCCAGTGGTGGTGAGACGGTGGGGGGTGTACCTGCAAGGTACTCCGATGCTAAAGTTAGGAACGGAGCAAGCAAGTACAGAAAGGTAGTGAGAATGAGAATTTGAATACCCGACCCTCTAGTGAAAGAGGGTATTTATATTGTGCCCCCAGCGCTGGGCCAACCGTCGTTTGCACTGGGTTGGGTTGCTAAGCCCAATGCAGATAACTGCCAGGGCTTACGTGGCATAGGGAAGACCAGCAAGTGGTATTCGCCCTGGAGTAACTGCCCCGAGATCTCCGGAAATAGGGTAGACCAACTCTTTCGGAGGTGGGTAGTCACCTAATGACGTGTCCCCGCGGAAGGAGCACGTGGAGTACGTGGGGGAAGAGGCGTGACCTCTCCCCGGGTCATGTAGTGTCTGCTCGACGGTAATGTCATTGGGTAATGCCAGACGAGGAAGTGAATTTAGCCTTAATGGGCTGCTTAGCATGTCATTGGGTTGGGCCTGCCCGACTGATGGACAGGCACCGGCCCAGTCCAGAACAGTATCTAAAAATTTACTTAAAATAATATCAATAATAGAAAATATTAAATAGAAAAATATTAGAGTATAAGAGATGCATCAGTAGTGAAGTTAGGATAGCAAAATTTGTAGAGAAATATTGAAAAATGACAAAGTAGTAACAATAGTAATAATAATAATAATATTAAATGTTATTATTATCATTTTAGAATAAATTAAATGTTATTGAATCATAAAGTAAGAGAAAGTGAGAGAAAAAGAAAATAGAAAGAGGTTAAATTTTTGTTATTTATGCTTAGAAAAAATAAAAAGGGAAAGAAAAAATAGAAAAAGAAAAAGTTAAAATGAAAGTGAGAAAGTGTGGGAAAATGAAATGTAAGAGAAATTTGAAATTTAAAAAGTAATTTTGTCACTTGTCAAGTTGTGGTTGATTTAGAAAGAAAATAATTTATTCATTAGATAATTACGTAATAGTCCTTAATGTAATGTAAATAATATTAACACTAAAGGACATTTTAGGGTTTTTAGTAGAATGATATACTTTTTCCTTCGAAATTGCCTATTCAATATTAAAAACAAATAATCTAACAATTTCACAAAAAATTAAATATAGCGTGATTCGTGCGAACGCAAAAGTGTTAGAACAACATAAAACATAAAACCAGAATTTTGAAGGTAGTAATAATGGTGAAAAGAAACTTGGGGAAGAAGATGAATTGAGAGAGAGAATTAGGGTAGAGAGTAATATTGATGAATAAAAAATGGCATTAACCTTGAATTGGGATTACAACAATGTATATATATACATGAGAGAATAGTACAACTAATAACAAAACCAACTAAAGTGCCATGCTGTTAAATTCTGTTATTTTTTGGAAAACCAACAGCTGTAATCGGTTAACAACAAAAGCGTTAATCGATTACGCTTGCAGAATTTTCAAAAATATCAGATTTTTAAAATAGCTCACAACACACCACCTCACTTTAGTTGCTCCAAGTTCATCATGCTCAAGCTCTTCAACAGTCTCTTGAACACCTCATTTGTCACACCCTTGGTCAACAAATCCGCAACTTGGTCCTCGCTTCGGCAATAGCTCAATCTAAGCTTTCCATCACCGACCAATTCTCTCAAGTAATGAAACCGCATCTCAATATGCTTGCTCCTTCCGTGTGCAATCGGATTCTTCGCAAGATTTATCGCGGAAACATTATCCACAAACAGTGTGGTGGCATCATCATCACCACATCCCAATTCCTTCATAAGATTCACTAATCACATAGCTTGGCAAGCACTCAATGATTCCGCAATGTACTCGGCCTCATAAGAAGAGAGTGCTACAACTGGTTCCTTCTTCGAACACCATGAGATTGGTGTACTACCGAACATAAAGATGTAACCCGCCGTAGATTTTCTATCATCTTTATCTCCGCACCAATTAGAATCGGTGTAGCTAAGTAAAGTACATTTGCGACCCATATCCGATGTGGGAAACAAAATACCACAACCAAGAGTACCTTTCACATATCTAAGGATTCTCTTGACCGCCGCTAAGTGAGACACCTTAGGTCTCTCCATGAATCTATTCGCAATACCGACACTAAAAGCCAAATCTGGTCGAGTATTGCACAAATACCGTAACGATCCAATCAAACTCCGGTAAAGTGTTGGATCCACATCATCCTTATCATCACTTTTGGACAGCTGAACTCTAGCCTCACAAGGTGTATTAGAAGCATTACAATGTTCCATTTCACACCTTTTCAAGATATCTAGAGCATACCTTCTTTGATGCATAAGCAGCCCCACTTTTGACTTGTGAAACTCTATGCCAAGAAAGTATCTCATAACACCAAGGTCCGTCATCTCAAACTCACTCATGAGCTCCACTTTGAACCTTGAAATACTCTTGTCATTGCTGCCCGTAATCAAGAGATCATCAACATACAAGCAAAGTATAATAACACCATCAATAGTATCCGATCTCACATAAACACCATGTTCGGATACACACCGTTTGAAAGCGATGTCAATAAGAAAGCCGTCTATACGTTTGTTCCAAGCTCTCGGAGCTTGTTTCAAACCATACAACGCCTTGTGTAGCTTGTAGTACTTCTTCTCTTGATTTTTAATCACGAAACCGGGTGGCTGCCCCACATAAACCTCCTCATCAAGAGGACCATTCAAAAACGCAGATTTCACATCCATTTGGTAAATCACCCAATTGTTGCTATGCGCAATTCCAACAACCAAACGAATAGTCTCCAATCTAGCCACCGGTGCGAATACCTCCTCGTATTCTATCCCCTCACGTTGCAAGAACCCTTTGGAAACTAATCGAGCTTTGTACTTGATTACTTCACCTTTAGGATTTGCTTTGACTTTATAGACCCATCGCACACCAATCGGTTTCTTTCCATGTGGTAAATCGACCAACTCCCAAGTACCATTTTTTTTAATAGATTCCAGCTCCTCTTTCATTGTACATATCCATTTAGGATCACTTAAGGCTTCCTCCTCATTTACCGGTTCAGATTCGGCCATAAGTGCGAAATGAACAAAATCACCATCATTATTCACTTCATTATCTTGGAACCTCTCACAATCTCGGAGTCTATGAGGCAAGGCTCTTTGCCTCACTGGTCTACCATTATTCACAACATCATTTTCCGCTTCAGTAGGTGCAGGTACAGCGGCATCGGAATTCTCCGGATCAAACAAATCAACAAACTGCTGTTGTTCAGCAGGGTGTAACCGATTAGCAACAACCGGGTAATCGATTACACCTGCTGTTTCAGCAGTTTTTATTTCATCAAACTGCACATCCCGGGTTATCACGATTTTCCGATTCCTCTCATCAAATAGCTTGTAACCTTCAGTAGAGTGATATCCAATAAATATCAATTTCTCACCTTCATCATCCAACTTCTTTCTAAGTTGATTCGGTACATGACGATATGCAATCGATCCAAAAACATGCAAATGATTCACACTCGGTTTGAAACCACTCCAAACCTCTTCTGGTGTAATCTTCTCTAGCTTCTTAGTAGGACACCTATTCAATAAGTAGGTGGTTGTAGACACGGCCTCACCCCACAATTCCTTAGGCAACTTCTTCCCACAAAGCATACTACGCACCATGTTCATTATTGTACGATTTTTCCTCTCGGCAGCTCCGTTTTGTTGAGGCGTATATGGAGGCACCACCTCACGCACAATACCCTCAAGATCACAAAACTTCCCAAACTCACTAGAGATATATTCACCTCCACCATCCGTTTTGAGAATTTTGAGCTTCCGACCGCTTTGACGCTCCACCATGGATTTGAAACTCTTGAACACTCCAAATACCTCATCCTTCCTCTTGATAAGATATGTCCAAAGCTTCCTACTAAAGTCGTCAATAAACGTAACAAAATATCGATTGCCGCCATAAGTCTCTACTTGCATCGGTCCACAAACATCGGAATACACCACCTCAAGTAAGCCTTTGGTTCTTCGAACCGCATCCTTGCTAAACACATTCTTGTGTTGCTTACTCGTCACACATTCCTCACACAATTTTGTCGGAACACTAATATGTGGCAGCCCCGTTGCCATTTCACTTTGTTGCAACATTTTGAGATCCCTAAAATTAAGGCGACCAAGACGAAAATGCCATAACCACTCATCTCTACTTGCCGCGGTAGCTAAACAACGATGCTCCATAACCTTTAACTCAACCTTAAAAGTTCTATTGGCAGCCATCGGCGCTTTTAGAATCAACACACCATTTGAATCTAAAACGCGTAACATCTTGTTCTCCAACCGAATTAAGTAACCTCTTTCAAGTAATTGGCCAATGCTTAAAAGATTACACTTAATTCCCGGTATGTACAAGACATCTTTGATCCTAGAATGTCCACCATTCTTTCTTCCGATCAAAACATCTCCTACCCCTTCGGCTCTTAAAGTGGTGTCGTCGGCAAACTTGACTTTACTCTTTGCCGCTTGATTAATTTGCACAAACCAATCCTTTCGACCCGTCATATGTGTTGAACAACCGGAATCCAGGTACCACTCATCTTTACTTTGAACTCCATCACGCATGGTAAGTAATGCATTTCGATCCGAATGCATTTTCCACCACTTTCCGAAACAGTACAGCTGCTGTCCCGCAGACTATCACCACAGTAGCTGTTGCCCGAAACATCAACAATGCCATAATTCTCCTCCGTAATCATCACAAGAAGGGTATCTTCATCATATACCACTTCCCTAGCAACCTTAGCCTCATCCACATCCTTTTCCTTGCGTTTTGAGCGACATTCTTTCGCAAAATGCCCAAGCTTTTGACAATTATAACACTTCACGGAACTTTTGTCAAACAGTTTGTAGGCGCTTTGATTACCCTCTTTGGAGCTTCCTTCACCCTTTGAATTTTGTGGATCTTTTCCACCAAGATTCTTCTTACTTTTAGAAGTCCACTTCCCTTTCGATCTCTTGTTCTTCTCATGTAAACGTGCTTGCAAAGCGATCTCCGCTTTGGCTTTGTCGGCACTTCTCTCATCCATCCTTTGTTCATGCGCCTCTAACGAACTTTGCAACTCATCTTTGCTCAAAGTTGTTAGATCCTTTGACTCCTCAATAGCCACAACAATGTTATCGAAACGTGATGTTAACGAACGCAACACTTTCGATACAACATTTTGCTCAAGGATCGTTTCGCCACATGACTTGATTTGGTTGACTAACCGGGTAATGCGCGTGATGTAATCGTTGATCGTTTCTTTGTCCTCCATTTGCGTTAACTCGAATTGACATTTGTAAGTTTGTAACCTTACCACCTTCGCTTTGACGGCACCGGCATACGCTTTCTCCAAGATTTCCCATGCTTGCTTCGCGGATTCACAATCACCAACCTTCTCGAAATTGTCGTTATCAACACACGAATGAATCAAGAATAGAGCTTTGTAATCCTTCTTCTTTTCTTCCTTGTGTGTAGCCCTACGAGCATCGGTAGCATCTTCCCCTAACGGTGTAACTCCATTGATGACGATCTCAAGAACCTCTTGATAACCAAACAGAACCTTCATTTGTTTCGCCCATTTGTCGTAGTTCTTCGAATCAAGAATTGGGAGATTGGTGGGAATTCGATCATTGGAAACGGTAGCCATTGTTGTTGCAGCGGATTAGGATCAAGAATCAGGCTCTTGATGCCAAATGTTAGAACAACATAAAACATAAAGCCAGAATTTTGAAGGTAGTAACAATGGTGAAAAGAAACTTGGGGAAGAAGATGAATTGAGAGAGAGAATTAGGGTAGAGAGTAATATTGATGAATAAAAAATGACATTAACCTTGAATTGGGATTACAACAATGTATATATACACATGAGAGAATAGTACAACTAATAACAAAACCAACTAAAGTGTCATGCAGTTAAATTCTGTTATTTTTTGGAAAACCAACAGCTGTAATCGGTTAACAACAAAAGCGTTAATCGATTACGCTTGCAGAATTTTCAAAAATATCAGATTTTTAAAACAGCTCACAACAAAAAGTACTTTACTAGTTTTAATTTTTAATGGATATATAATTGATTTCATTTGCATTTAAGTTTAATTTGCATTTGAATTTGAATTTAGTTTTCATTTGAGTCTTGGTATAAAACTCAAATGAAGTTGTATTTGTAACAAAATTAAGTTCTTTCAATGTTAAGAAAAGTTAGTTAGACAATTTTCTCTCTCTTTCTCTTCTCATTCTTCATCTTTTCAACTCTTGTGTATTGTTAATGGGGATTTATTATTGAATTCTAACATGAGGTGGTATTATAGGTAGCTAATTGTCTTGATAGGTTAAATGTGGGAGTTGAAACTATTATAATTAAATAAACAATAAGATGGTTCATATATTTAATAAACATCTTAATATTATTGGTGAAAATATAGGACCAAATTCCTTTAAAAAATTGTGAAGATTCCTTGAGACAAAGAATATATTCCGATGAATGGATTGTTTCACACATAAATAGATATGTATCTATTTATTGCGCACAGTATTATAAAAAAATATTATAAAAAATTTAATAAAAATATAATAAGAAATATATTATTATTCCCTCCGTCTTAAAATAAAAATAATATTTGACATTTTTACACAAATCATAAATTGTAATAATAAATATAATAATTTTATCAAATTATCCTTATGATCAGTATTAATCCAAAATAAGAAAATAATAAAATAAATTAAGAATATTAATTAGAGAATACAATTAGAATATGGAAATTAAAATTGCTTTGATAATTTAAAGTAACAAGTAGTATTTTGGAACAAATAATTTTCCTAAATGTGATCCTTATTTTGAGACAAATATTTTATTATTTTATATATTTAATAGTAACATAGTAAAATATATATTATGTTTAAATTATAAAATTTAATTTGTGAAAAATTAAAACAAAATATAAGTGTGCAATTAACAATTGTTTCAAATTTAAAACAGAATATAATACCATTATCGTATGTTATTTTTTATTGTGCTCGTCAAATGAAATCTAAGAATCTAAGAGTAATGTAAGGGTGCAATTAACAATTGTTTCAAATTTAGTACACTCCTTCGTCTTTCTTTTTTTATGAAGCCTGCAATAATATAACAATTGAAAGAAAAAACCGTTACAAGCCTGCAATTTACTTTGTATAATTATGAAATGTTGACCCAAAAAAGATAGTGATACATAAAATAATTGATGTACTAGATCAATATGGTCAACATCATCAATTCCTCAACAACAAAAAATAAAAGATCAACATCATCAAGTTGACATTTATTTGGCATGGCTAAGATATTTTTTCCTGCCATTGTTTTGAATTTTTCAAGAAGTAATTTCCTTACCGTTTTTAGCATTTTATTTTTTATTTTTCTGGTTTTAATATTTCATTCATTCAAAAAGAAAAACTTTAAGTACCACACTTGTTCCTAATTTATACATCAACTAGATCATTGTTATTTTGATTAGTTAAGAAGAAACACCACTACAAAAACACCTACAGTAAAAAATAGTTTAATGGAGATGCACAAAAAGTTTTTCATTGACGTTTAATAAACATATTATTATCCTATGTTTTACAAGTAATTTAAAATTTTCAATATGATTTCCTAAGATATATAATCGTTATTGATTAACAGTATAAAATTAATTTATATTATCAATACATCGTCTATTTTCTCGTAAAAAATACCAAATATTATCATAATTGAAATTACATAAAAACAAAAAGAACACAGTTGTGTAGGCACTTCGTATTGCAGTGTATGAAGTAGAAGACGATATGTACCTATGGCGGGAAAGGAAATTGAAATTTATTATCTACTATCAACCCATTAAAAGAAGATTGTATGCATTGTCTCATTTGCCCTTTCACCAAAAAATTATTACACTATATTATGGATAAATTAGTAATTAACAAATGTCTCAATTAATTCTCAATCATCTCTCTATTTACATGTCAAGTGTCAATCTTTCTTATACACTCATTCTCTCTCATCATTCAAATTTCAAATCTCCCTCATATTTCATTTTCTCACACTTTTTCACTTTCATTTTAATTGTTTTCTTTATTTATTTATTATCACTAAAAATATTAATAATCTATTTTTTAATTTTAATAAAATAATACTATATATTTATCTCACGGGTCACTATCAACATAATATCTATTTTATTTTAATCAACCATTATATTAATTTAAGAGATAAAATCTTTATTTTTAAATATTTTTTTTTCTTTTTTCATCTCACGGTACTTTTTATATATATATAATTATTAAATACAATTAAATTTGTATGATTATTGTTTATTTTACAATTAAGTAAATCATTTTAAATTTTATATTTGTATATAAATACATTTATATCGCATTAAATAATTTTTTTTATCTCATGGGTCATTATCGCATCAAATTTTTTTTTTACTTTCTTTATCTCACGAGTCTTTTTTTTCTTTTTGCATCATTATTTAATACAATTGAAATTGTATTATTATTTTTCATCCAAATACGGGGAGAGTTCCAAGCAAAGAACGACCAACTAGCTGAATACTTGGCAATGGTAAAAGAAAAAATGGCGGAGTTTGAAGCATGGGAAATTCAGCACGTCCCGCGCGAACAAAATACCCGAGCAGACATCCTCTCCAAACTAGCCAGCACCAGGAAAAAAGGTGGGAACAAATTCATCATACAAGAAATGCTGGCCCGCCCGAGCATTGTAAAACCCGACCTGCTAGATGTTAACGTCATCGGAGATCCCCGTTGTTGGATGACCCCGGTATACAATTATCTCACCAAGAGGGAACTCCCTGAGGACAGTAAGGAGGCCAGCGTAACTAAGCGACGAGCCTGCTCGTACGTACTGGTCGAGGACAAATTATATCGACGAGGATTTTCCATCCCCCTGTTGAAATGTGTCGATGAGGCACAGGTCCCCGAAATCTTACAAGAGATCCATGAGGGCATCAACGCACAACACCTAGGGGGAAGGTCCCTGGCTCGAAAAGCTTTGCGCGCAGGATATTACTGGCCAACCATGCAACACGACGCCAAAGAACATGTACAAAAATGTGACTGTTGCCAACGCCACGGGGACATGCATTTGGCACCACCCAACGAGTTGAAGACCCTCTCCTCGCCGTGGCCCTTCGCCTGGTGGGGGATGGACATCCTAGGCCCCTTTACAATTGGATCTTATCAAAATAAATTCCTAATCGTGGCCGTCGACTATTTCACAAAGTGGATTGAAGCCGAAGCGTTCGCCAAGATCACGACCTTCAACATATTGCGTTTCTACAAAAGGAAAGTCCTCGCCAGATTCGGGGTACCCCAGGCCCTCGTAACCGACAACGGAACCCAATTCACAGACAGAAAATTCCAAGACTTCGTCGCCAAGACTTCGTCGCCAATAATCTATTTTTTAATTTTAATAAAATAATACTATATATTTATCTCACGGGTCACTATCAACATAATATCTATTTTATTTTAATCAAC
Source organism: Lathyrus tuberosus (assembly GCA_022829125.1). Lineage (NCBI taxonomy): Eukaryota > Viridiplantae > Streptophyta > Magnoliopsida > Fabales > Fabaceae > Lathyrus > Lathyrus tuberosus. The sequence continues at coordinate 1,919,791 of JALAZF010000395.1, forward strand.
CATTATATTAATTTAAGAGATAAAATCTTTATTTTTAAATATTTTTTTTCTTTTTTCATCTCACGGTACTTTTTATATATATATAATTATTAAATACAATTAAATTTGTATGATTATTGTTTATTTTACAATTAAGTAAATCATTTTAAATTTTATATTTGTATATAAATACATTTATATCGCATTAAATAATTTTTTTTATCTCATGGGTCATTATCGCATCAAATTTTTTTTTTACTTTCTTTATCTCACGAGTCTTTTTTTTCTTTTTGCATCATTATTTAATACAATTGAAATTGTATTATTATTTTTCATCCAAATACGGGGAGAGTTCCAAGCAAAGAACGACCAACTAGCTGAATACTTGGCAATGGTAAAAGAAAAAATGGCGGAGTTTGAAGCATGGGAAATTCAGCACGTCCCGCGCGAACAAAATACCCGAGCAGACATCCTCTCCAAACTAGCCAGCACCAGGAAAAAAGGTGGGAACAAATTCATCATACAAGAAATGCTGGCCCGCCCGAGCATTGTAAAACCCGACCTGCTAGATGTTAACGTCATCGGAGATCCCCGTTGTTGGATGACCCCGGTATACAATTATCTCACCAAGAGGGAACTCCCTGAGGACAGTAAGGAGGCCAGCGTAACTAAGCGACGAGCCTGCTCGTACGTACTGGTCGAGGACAAATTATATCGACGAGGATTTTCCATCCCCCTGTTGAAATGTGTCGATGAGGCACAGGTCCCCGAAATCTTACAAGAGATCCATGAGGGCATCAACGCACAACACCTAGGGGGAAGGTCCCTGGCTCGAAAAGCTTTGCGCGCAGGATATTACTGGCCAACCATGCAACACGACGCCAAAGAACATGTACAAAAATGTGACTGTTGCCAACGCCACGGGGACATGCATTTGGCACCACCCAACGAGTTGAAGACCCTCTCCTCGCCGTGGCCCTTCGCCTGGTGGGGGATGGACATCCTAGGCCCCTTTACAATTGGATCTTATCAAAATAAATTCCTAATCGTGGCCGTCGACTATTTCACAAAGTGGATTGAAGCCGAAGCGCTCGCCAAGATCACGACCTTCAACATATTGCGTTTCTACAAAAGGAAAGTCCTCGCCAGATTCGGGGTACCCCAGGCCCTCGTAACCGACAACGGAACCCAATTCACAGACAGAAAATTCCAAGACTTCGTCGCCAAATTGGGAACGAAACAACACTTTACTTCGGTCGAGCATCCCCAGACCAACGGGCAAGCGGAGGCCGCGAACATAGTAATCCTACGCGGATTTAAGCGGAGGCTAGGCGAGGCTAAGAAAAGGTGGGTTGAGGAGCTCCACAGCGTCCTCTGGGCGTACAGAACAACACCCTACTCTACGACCGGGGAAACCCCTTTCCGACTAGCGTATGGAACAGAGGCGGTAATACCGGTGGAGATAAGGGAACCCTCCAGAAGGACAGAAGCTCCCCTCGACGAAGAAATGAACGATGAGGCTCTACGCGAGGAGCTCGATCTGGTCGAAGAAATAAGATCAGGGGCTGCCCTCCGCGAGGCCGCATTAAAGCAACACATAACGTTGCGACATGATGCCAGAGTCATAAAGCGCGACTTCCCCGTAGGCAGTCTGGTCCTGCGCAGAAACCAGAAGGATTCGCGCGAAGGGAAACTGGCAGCGAACTGGGAAGGACCTTATAGGGTCAAGTCCAAAACGGGCACGGGAGCATATTACTTGGAAACATTGGACGAAAAACAACTTGCTCGACCATGGAATGCTGAAAAACTCAAGCAGTACTACAACTAAGTCCTTAACCACGAGGATAGACAAATTACCGACGTAATCACCCAAAACGGGGAGAGTTGCCCGGTCATCGTATCATGCCCTGGTGAAGCATGACACGCATTACAACGCCGGCCAGCTTCTGCTCGTTGTACGAGCAGATCCTGTACACAACGGGGATACCTCAACCGAGCTCCGCCGTTGCCGCACCATTCAGGCAGGACACCCAGCTCGCGATGGGAATGGTCCAAGCCTATGAGATTAGTACCTCAAACGAAGTCCTAGCCTCATCATGGGCAAAACCACTTCGCCCTCCTCGGCAGGTTTCACACCTCGCCGAGCACACGCATATAAATAAACAGAGCAAACGTCCATGATAAAACATTTTCAGAAAATCCAAGTATATTAAAACACCGGGCATGACCGGATAATGTTATAAATACAAAAAAGGGAATAGCCTCTACAAATTCATATAAAAAGGGGCAGCGCCCATACAAAATGATAAGGGCACGCAGGCCCACAAAACATGCTAAAAACAACAAAGTCCTATTCAGCGACTTCACTCTCCTCTTCGGCAGGAATGACCTGACCGTCCACCACTTTGTTAAACAAACCCATCCCATCCGTCGTGAGCTGTACATCAGAGTTGAGGGCCACCATCTGCTCTTTTGCAGCACTGAAGCCGAACTCAGCTGCTTTCAGGTTGTCCTCGCCAAGGATTCTAATCCTCCCGATCAAGTCAGCCCGTGACTTCAGGGACTTCTTGTCGTCATTTTCCTCCTGGACGGCTGAAGTCAAGCCTTCCAATTCAGCGATCCTCGCCTGCAAACTCGCCTTCTCCTCGTCAGTCTTGAGCGCAGCTAACTTCAGCTGGGTCACCTCCGTCTGAAGCAACACTTTGGCCTCCTCGTGCCCTTCAAACTGTTTTAAATCATTGAACAACTTGTTATTTTTCGTCTCCAGCTCGGCAATTCTATTCTTGGACGTCACGAGACTCGCCCGAGTTGCAGCTTCATCATCGGCAAGGACAAGGGCTGCTTCAAGCACCCTAAACATGCCCGCAGCATCCTGGCACAACTATTTTCTCCTCGCTTTGGAATTGGCATTTAGAATAGCCACGGCTTCAGAATCGTGAACATCTATGGACTCCCCTTCAGCAAACAAATCTCGGCGCGAATAGCAGGCGGGCAGGACAAGATGACCGACACCAGAACCTCCCGGACCAGCGGCCACAGAAGTCCCCGCGACATCTCTCTTCCTTTTATGGGAGGTGTCCGGGGTCAGCGGCGTTGAGGCTCTCTCCGGGATGGGGGTAGGACCAGCGGCAAAATTCTCCAGAACTGTCTGCTTAGGCACCCCGACCTTGGCACCTGTGGTCGTCTTCTTGTGAACCTTTGCCGCATGGGACCTCATTAAACGCTCCCGCATGTCGGCCATCATACCTGCGAACACACATAACAAGTCAGGACCAAGAATTCAAAGAAATAAAATCAAATAGGGGAGCATACCAAGCAAGGTCATCGCATCATCGTCATTATCACACTCGAGGAGAGCTTTGACGTTAATATATCTAGCTGCTCGGACGAGCTCCCCATCATCCCCGACCAGCTCTTTCCCGTCCCGATCAACTACGAAGGCCGGGGAAAAACTCTCCACGTAAGCATGGAGGATCCTGTACGACTCCTTGTCCGCCGGGCAAAGCTGCTCGTGCTTCACCAGGAACGGATCTGTTCTGCGCTTAAAGTGGGTATAGACCCATTCCAAAGGAAATATGGAGACGACACCATCCCTCTCCCGACCATTCACCACCACCTTCTCAATGGTCGAGATAGTCCTCTTTGCCTCCTCGGTAATAGGCTTCACGATCAGAAACATATCCTTGAAGTTGCGAATTGAATCAGAATACGGCCAGAACAGCCTACTCTGTTGTTTAAACGAAACCCAACTTTGTTCCGTCCCCGCTGTGCTCCTCTGGATTTGGAAAAGGCAGAAGAAAAGATCTGTGGTCGCGCTGACATTAAGGTAACGACACACTAGCTCAAAAGCCCGGATGAAAGCCAAGGCATTGGGGTGAAGTTGAGACGGGCACAAGGCCAGATGGGTGAACAGGGAGGCTTGAAAGTTGGTAAAAGGGAGACGCATCTTGGCCTCCGTAAAAGCGAACTCGTACATAGGAAAACACAATCCTGGGTACGAGAAGAAAATTCTATCATACTCCCCGGGGCGAAATGCTTTCCACGTCCGAGGAGCGTCTTCTTCACGTCTCTCCAACAAGTCAAAGTCTTGTATCTCCTCTGTGGAGAAAGTTGATCGAAACGATAGAGGCTCATGTGCGAGCCAGTCAAGGTCCCCTCCTGCGACCTTGATATTTGAATAATCAGCGGGCACACTGGGCCCCTCTTGTGTATCTTGCGTATCGGGCACAACATCATCCTGGGGTTCAGCCATTTTCACCTGAAAGGCAGAGGAAGAGAAGTGAATTCGACATCCAAGATCAAATCCACCCTTCCACCACTAATCAAGTGAAAGGGCGTTGATGAATCCGAGGACAACCGTGTGCCCGTATAAATGACAAGGCAATCGTCAGGAGAGGTCCCCGCGACCAGAACTCGCAAATATCCATACAAGGACGCATGCTCACCTCAAAATCACATCAAAGTTCCGAACAGGCCTAGTGCCCGACTACAAACAAAATTCTACACTTAACCAGATTCTACAAGGATCTACGCTAACAATTTCTACAAAAATCCTGAAATTCATCATGTTCTTCATGTTCTTCATGAATTTTCCAGAAATTCATGTGTTCATCGAAGAACGCATGAAGTTCAACCGGAAAACATGAAGTTCAACCGGAAAATTCATAATCTCACCGGAGAATCCATGAACAACACCCAGAGAACTGAAGGTTCATAAAAAATACACAGAAAAGGAAGAACAAACTTACAAGAAGAAGAAGAGGTTCACGGAGAAGAGGAGGATCGACGGTGGCGAAGAGGAACTCTGACGAAGGACTAGTTGCAGAGCAAATAAGAGCAAAGAGTGAGAACTTGTGAGAATTGCGAAAATAAGACCTTCCTCCACCCTTTTATAACCATTTGATCGTGGGGAATCGTGAAGGTCATCATAGCCTATGCGGCCCTAGGACTGACAAAAGCCTTAAATGCTCACCACGTGTCACAAAAACTCTTCGTCTGACTTATTGCAGAAAATACACTAGTTCTTGGCTCCCACGGGCAAGGCTCCTCGTCAAAATGAACACATCCGTGCAGGGCTGCTCGGCGAAAAACACCAATCTCTGCGAGCACGGTATAAACCTTGGTCGACATTCAGCGTAATCATCAAACGACCACATCTGGTCGGGCACGAATGAGGACACTCCACGCGAACAACCACTTCCCCGACGGTACGGTCGTAGTCACAACTGTCTGAAGTCATTACTCTCCAGCAGAGCAACGACTTAGGGGGTTTCTGTTCTGGACCGGGCTGGGCTTCCTGCCCTTAAGGATCAGGCCCAATCCAGTATAGTTGTCGAACAGGTCCAATAGGCACAATATAGCCGTTGGGCACAATATAGCCGTTGGGCACAATATAGCCGTTGGGCATGTCCCCTTCACGCGCAATATAGTTCACGCGGCCAACTACCTCCCTGGATATCACAGAAACAGTTAGAAAGGTCACGCGCCTTGCCCTCCATCTGGCAATCCCTCATTGGTAGATCAGGCGCTTTGCTCGCCAGAAATCCACCTATAAATACCCCCTCGCTTGAGAGGGGCAGGTATCAAATATCATATACTTGACTTCTCTTACTTGTTTTTTCCCTTTTTTGACCAAATACTTACTTTGGCATCGGAGTACCTTGCAGGTACCTCCACCCTTTTTTCCTCTCCTACGAGCATCTACTCTTGTCCTACATGAAGACCGCGACGATCTCCTTCTGATCCTCTCCGATCAATATATATATATATATATAAGTTGATAAGCACGCATATATATTTAACGAATTTTGATTTCATAGTCTTTTACCTGTGTTTTTTTAACATGTAATAATGATTTGTACTCAATTTTATATTATATTTCGTAAAATATGTCATTGATATTTAAATTACTGTTGTCTTACAAAAGGAATATGAGAGAAACTAAATCTCCGAAAAGAAATATTGAATTGAATTCGGATGGATAAATTACGAATTCAATTTTATAGACTAATTAAAACAAATCTCTACTAATTAAAATTAATTGCATATATTCCCAAAAAAAAAATATTTGCATAAACAAAATAAGAAGATTAAATTAGAGTAATATAGTAATATGACTTTTTAAAGAATCATAAGAAAAATATATTTTAAAGGATTTAATTGAAATGTACTGACAGTGTAAAGAAGTTTTACACTGTCAGCGAATCATAGTTGTTGGATGTTTAAAAACATTTGATTTTTATTTTAAAAATTTATAAAGTAATGCAAACGGATGATAGTGATGAATTGACAGTGTAAAACTTTTTACATTGTCAGTGCATATCAATTAATGTCTATTTTGAATATTTCATCTTAAAATTTAAAAATTAATTAATTTTTTTTAATGAATATATTTTTTATTAATTTATACTAAAAATGATTTATTGAATTCAAAATAAAATAAATAAATACAATCCATTGAATTTTGAGAATAGATTTGATGGATTTGATTCATCCATGACTTTAAATGGATGAATATAATTCAATCCATTAACTAACATTTTATCTCATGGATAGATTGGATAGATTATTTAGTGCATGGATTGGATGGACAATTATTTAATGGATCCAATTGCCACCCCCTAGCTAGGAAACCACATGAGCTAAATAGAGTTCTCTTAATTATTTTTTACTATGAGTTAATCACAATTCAACGGTTAAAGAGTCATTTTTAACTACAGTTTAAGCGTAATAAATATTATATAAAATTCTTTAAAAGTATAATTTTATCATGATAAATTTTGCACCATGTTGATAGATTTTTATGGAATGTATTAAATGTTATCGAAGTAATAAAATGAATTTGTGTTCGCAATGATTGTTTTAGCTTAACAAGATGATTAAAGTGTTATATAAAAAGTAAAATTGAGGGTTTTAAAATGTTTGGTTTGAAAGAAAAATTATGAAAATAAAATTGTTGGAAAATTAATCAAATTAAAGATGATTAGGTCTTACTTTGAATCCCTTGCATGTCATTATTAATGATGGTGTCTATTTGCCCTATGCTGATTTTCCCAGTGATTACGGCAATCTAATTAATCGTTATACTCAATCCCTTAGTGTATAACTCATTATTCTACACTACAACTCTCTAATCCCTTAGGTCAGTTGGATAGTTAAAACAAACAATATTTTGTACGTTAAACCATAAGTCACAACTTATAATCTCTTATCCTTAATCAATTACTAAGTTGAACAGTTAATTTTTAGCAAATGTATTAAATGTTATCGAAGTAATAAAATAAATTTGTGTCCACAATAATTCTTTTAGCTTAACAAGACGATTAAAGTGAAGGTGAGAAAAATACACAAGAAGGGGGTTGAATTGTGTATGCCAAAAACTCTTTCCACTTCTGAATTCAGAACTTCAAAATTCAAACCACGTTCAGAGTCTGATATCAGAGTTAGTAATAGCAATAGAAATAAAATGATCAGAAGTAAAAGCAGGAAATGCACAAAGATTATCCTGGTTCCTCTCCCCAAGTGAGAGTAGTCCAATCCCCTTGCCTCAACAAGAGTTTTTCACTATAACCAAACAGATTACAATTGCTTAAGCCAACTGCTTAAGACTTCATGCTCAATCAAACCAGAAAGAGACTTCTGCTCAAGCAACCTTTCTAGAGACTTCTTGCTTAATCAACCTAGAATGAGACTTCCTTTCTCAAGTACACGGACAAAAGACTTCTGCTCAATCAACCTAGAAAGAGACTTCCTTGCTCAAGTACACAGACAAGCGAATTCATTTCTCAATCACGTATGCAAGAGAATTCCTTGCTCAAGCATGCAGTCAAGAGACTTCCTCTACTTTAAACATAATGTTTAGTATAGAAAAGATAACTGCTATACTTTTTTCTTCTAAAAGCCAATGATATAAAGAAGAACACAAAGGGTGTTCAAACCTTTACAACCACCAAAACCAGTACATAACAGACAAAACAAAACCATAAAATTACCTACCAACTCTAACATAACCTTACTCCCCTAAAGGATTCATACAAAAAGATTGAAACTCAGAGTTGAGGTAGTAAATTTTACCAATTCTAGACCAATTCCAAGTAACAATCTTAATAGTCCAACATAAGTCATCAAGATTGAAAACCCCACTAGAAAAAATGATATTGTTCCTATTTCTCCAAATACACCAAATAATGATTAACAAAATAGATCCTACTTTCAAATTTCCTTCAATTTGAGTTCCTAAACCGCAGCAGTCAAGGAAAAACTCACAAATATTACCTGGAAAAAAGCTTCCTATACCAACCCAATCTCCAATCCTTTCCCACATTGCTTGAATCGGAGAGCAAACGAAAAATGAATGAGAAATGTCTCCATCTACGTTCAGGCAGAAAACACAACAGGTTTTCAACTCAGGAAAACCTTTCTTCACCAACTCCATCTTAGATGCAATTCTATTCCACAAAACCTTCCAACCAAAGCAAATAACCTTATGCGACACCTTGATCTTCCATAACACCGCAAAACCCTTCCTTTGGATTTCGCATACATTAACCGCAGGTCTGGCTTCAAGTAACAATTGGTATGCCTCCTTAACTTCAAACCCAGCAAGATTTCCTCCTTTCCACGAGACACCGTCTTTCTTCCCCATCACCGGACTTGATCCACTCAACGCAACAAATAACTCACAAATTCTTTCCTCTTTTACCAACTGATCCTGAACAAAAAAGCCAAGGTTATCCCAAGTCCAAACTCCATGGTCCCAATAACCCATAGATTGTACAGAAGCATCAATTGTGCTACTGCAACTATACAGATCAGCAAAAGAAACAGTCAGAGGATGAATGTTGATCCACTTTTCCGTCCAAAACAGGATTGAACTCCTAGCTCCAAGATCAAAATGGACATTATATGCAAAACAAAACCCATGGTTAGTAGTAAAGTCCCACCTTTAAGGATATCTTTCTACCAGTGACATGAAGAGATCCTTGACAGAAATTTGTCGGTCAACACATGATGTTCTGTAAAACCATATCTTGCTTTAAGAGTATCCTTCCATAGAGATTTTTGATCGTCTAATATGCTTCATTTCCATTTTGCCAACAATTCATGATTAAACTCCTCCATTCTTTTTATTCCTAAACCTCCCTTATTCTTTGGTAAACACACAATGTCTCATTTAATCAAATGAATTTTGGCTTTCTCCTCTGATCCACCCCACAGAAAACTGCTTCTGATTTTATCTATGGCCTTCAAAACCGACAGTGGAGCCCTATAGAGAGAGAACCAAAAATAGGTAAGCTAGACATCACCAAGTTAATAAGAATTAATCTTCCCTCTATAGTTAAAAGTCTAGCCTTCCACGAATCCAATTTCGTTTTGAACTTGTCGACAATTGGTTTCCATCCAAGAATTGTTCTTAGATTAAACCTAATAGGAACTCCAAGAAAGGTAAAGGAAGCCTTTTCAACCTTGCAAGTTAAAAAGGTAGATGTTGCCAAAAGAAAGTGAGGAGTAACATTCACACCAATTATCCTACTCTTGATAAAATTCACCTTCAGCTCCGAAACTAGTTCGAATCCCCTGAGAATAGCTTTTATACTCCAAAGATTTGTCCAGCTCCCTTCTTCAATGATTAAATTGTCATCGGCAAATTGAATCAATTCCACAAAATTCCCTTCTCCCACACTGAATCCTTTGAATTTACCCTTTTCCATTGCCATGTTCATAATCCCAATTAACCCTTCCACCACAATTACGAAGAGGAAAGGAGATATATGATCTCCCTGCCGTAACCCTCTTTCCACCACAAAATCTTTCGTAAGACTTCCGTTTACCATAATCAAAAGATAACATTTGAAAATAGTCGCCTTCATCCACCTCAATCATCTTCTCCCAAAACCCATCTTATTTAACATAAAATGAAGAAAATTACAGCTTACGCAATCATAACCCTTTTCGAAGTCGACTTTAAAGAGAACACAATCCTTCTTATCTCTAGTGGCCTTATCCACAATTTCGTTCGCTATAACCACTCCATCTAATATTTGCCTCCCTGGAACAAACACTGACTAAGTATGAGAAATAATTTTCCCAATAACCATTTTCAATCTCGCCGCCAACAGTTTCGCCACTATCTTATAAAGGCTCCCTACCAGGCAGATGGCTCTGTATTTCTAACACCCCAAAATTTTCCCACTCTTTTTCAACCTTTTGGCTTATGCTTCATTTTATTTGCATTCTTCATTTATGCATTGCATGGTTCATCAGGCATAAGAGCAAGGGTTCTCGACATTTCTCAAGAGGAGGAGATGATTCTCAAAACAAAGAGCAAGGTTATAATCTCAACATTATGCTATTAATGAGATTCAAAGTCTTTTTATTCATCAGGACATTCTCTTCAAGACCACAATCGCCTGGATTAGGGTTTTCAAGCTTTGATCACTCTCTCCTATCTTTGGCATATGAATTAGGGTTATGATCCAAAGCAACCTATGGCTATCTTCTTGGGCAAGGAAAGGTTTTATGGTTCATTACACATTCCAAGGTGTTCATGCAAGTATCATGTTACTTCATAAGTCATTGCATTGGCCTCAGTCAATGGAAAAAAGATTAGGGTTTCATTTGATCAAGAAAGTCAATTGTGATCTCACAATCAAAATCTTGAGTTTTGATCAATCAAGGACATTTCAAGTCATCACAGGTGTTATTATGAGGGTTGATTAAGAGGAATCAAGAGAAACCGAGAAATGTGCAAAAGTCGCTAAATAGTTTTTTTTTGTTGCTTTTTCTAGGTGTTGAAGTTCCGCTTGGAGGGCAATTTTCTTAGTGATCTAAGCTTCAATTCAACGTGAAATTTGTTCCTCATTCTTCAAGCTTTCTTTCGATACCAAGAACGCACCATTTGGATTCTTGGAACTCAAGTTATGATGCTTCAAAGGCAAGAAATTGAAATATTTGCTGATGTAACCAATTACCTCAACCATGTAACTAGTTACATCATTGTTAATCAGCCACAGAATGCACGTTTGGACTGATGTAACCGGTTACCTCAACCATGTAACCGGTTACATCACTATTTTGACAGAAAATCAGTATTTTCAGTAGCTTTTATTTCATTTTTTGATCACTTGGGTTTACATGGGCAAGAAGGATCTAGAATGCTTCAAATTTTGATTAACTTTAATTTCCCTCCAAAAGTCAAATAAAATCCATTCCTAATTCTAAACCAAAATTCTAACCCACACTCCAAACCTCATTTAATTCCAAACCTAAACCATATTTAAACCAATATTGTTAGTTCTGAATTGGCAGCAATTTTGGTAAAACAATGTGGTACGTCAAGATGTCTTGCTTGATGTCTTGACATGTGATTCTAACATTCTGCAGGTGGTCTGTTTTTAGTATTGCAGGATATGTGCATGATGTCAAACACGATGTTCTGACATCAGTTGACAGAACTTCCAGTTCTGGTTTTAGGTTTATTTGCTACGCTATTTTTAGCAATCTTTTGTGTGTTTGTGTTGAGTGATTGCATGCGTAATTCTGGGAGTAAAATTATGTTGGAGTGATATTATTTGGAAGCAATCTGTTTGTGAAGAATAGGGTTGACTATTTTCATGCATAAAGATTTGGAGAATAATTTGTTTTAATTATTAATTAAAACTAAGATATGCTAATGCCCAAGCCCAATGTAAGGAATGTTTCTGGGAATATTATGTCATCCTATGTGGTGCTGTTTTATAGGTTTCAAGAAGAATATTGAAGAATAATGACTTTCTAATTATGGAGATAAATTAGGAAGGATTTGATTGAAGACCTATTATGTAGCAGATGTTTCTGCTGATTTGTAGCAGCTGTTAGGCTATGATTTGAAGCCCAAATCCAGTTGGGAATAAGTTATAAATAGATTGCTTGTAACCTAGAAAAAGCACGGGTCTAAGATGTAGATCATTAGGGTTTGTGTGAAATTGTGAGCCACTCTGGTACTATTTTGTACTTAGAGTTGGATTGTTTAGTTGAGTTGTATTTGTCAATCATCTATGAGCTTTTAAGCAATGATGATTGTGTTTATTTGAAGTGTGTCTTCTACTTTTCTGTGATTGAAGAGTTGTTGGAAATCAAGCTGTTGATGCAGTGGCTGAGGTGTTGACTGCTAGACATCATTGCGATGATTGGAAGAGAGATGAAGTCTCTTATCTAGGGAGAACTTAGGTAGAAGGGTCATTGGGTAGTTATTAAGTGAGTAGATCGTCAATGGGTGTGTTGGCTGTAGGGTCTATGAATTGATACTGCTAATAGTGGACTTCCTTCCTGGCTTGGTATGCCCCCAGATGTAGGTTGTTAGACCAAACTGGGTAAATAATTCTTGTGTGCACTTTACTTTTTAGCTTTTCAGTATCGTGTTTAATGTTTATATGCCTTGCCTATGTGTTTTGTTCAAATCAGATGTCTCGACATGTCATAGGACATCTAGGTTCTGTCATACCAGAATTTTAATTGGTATCAGAGCGGGCATCCTGTTCTATTTTCTGGGTGAGATCCTAGGGAAGATACTTTCTGGTCATGGGCAAGGTAGGTGGTACCTACTGAAAAGTTGTTTTAACTTGGAGAAGTTCATTTTGTTGTTTGAATGGTCCCTAGAAGTGGAGGATGGACTGTTCATGACAGGGTGTGTATTGGACCTGTCTTTTGTTATCAGGCTTGTAGCTTTGGTGGTGAGCTGCTGTGTGGTTTGATTTATTTTCAAACCTATGATTGACCTATTGCACATGGAGTGTCGTGTTTGTGCAAGGGTTATTATGTTTTTCCTGAAGGTTATAGAGGAGTTTTCTGGTGTGTGTTCCGCTGCATATATATTTCTGATGGAAAATTCCTGGTGGTTTTGTGTGTTGAGGCTGCAACACTCAGTTCTCCTCTGAAGGTGTATTACATGGTGTGGTGATACTTGAGGATAGCTTCAACTAGCTTGTTAGAGCTGCCAAAGATACTTGAGGTTCATCCCAAGTCCACTCATAAAGGCACTTTTATATGAGTTTGTTGAAAAGAGATCTGATGAAAGTTAGAAGCAATTTATTCTTGCTTCCAACCCTAAAAGGCCAATCTCCGGGCTTTGATAAAGGATCTCTTGGTGTGTTTCTTGAGAAGGGAACTAATGTCCTACCAGATGCTGGAACATCAAACCAGCAGATTGTGCAGAATCTTGTTGGATAATGGTATGGCATAGCAGATGCTTGGGGGCTAAACAAATGTGTTTTGATCACATCTGTTTGGAACCTACTCCTGGCTTGGAAGAGGAGGCATCTGGGTTGTGTGTCTAAGAAGTTTCTATCAAGAAACATGTCTTAGATAAGTGTGTTGGTCAAGAGATGATCAACATGTTGTCACTCATTAGATTAGTGTATTTCTGATCCAAGTGAGTAGGAGTACAAAGGCTTTTTTTTTTTGTGTGGAGGTCAAGCTCAAATGTCAAGGACATTCTCTCTGAAATCTGGAAGTTCCTTCTGTTTAAAGGAGCTAGATGTATGGAATCTTGTTTATGGCCATGGTGCAGATTCTGTTTGAAAGGAGTTATATGTGTGTACCAACCACAGGATGTGCAGCTATTGGAGGGGAGAATGAATAATTCCCTTAGGAGTTCTTAGCAGCTAATAAGGGGGAGTCCTTAATCTGATGCTGGAAGAACTCGAAGAAATGTCAGACATAATATCTTAACATCTTTGTATTGAGAATTTATTTTTCTCAATATGTCTGGTGGTGTTTCTCAAAAATAGGATGGAGGTTGTTTACTCAAAATTGATATCACTATCAAGTCTATGAGAGTGTGGAACTCTTGTTCTAGTGGAAGAGAAACTCAAAGGGTTGTGCACAGAGGAGATGTATTAACCTAACTGGTTGACTGGTGTCTTCATTGTTGGAATGTCATCCAAACCATCTAGGATGAGCATTTCAGATTTGTGTTTGGAGCAAGGAGGAGTTGGTGTTTTTTTTGGGACCAAAGGATTATGGTTCCCTGGTATCTGCATAAGAAGTTTCTTCTTAAGCTGGAGTTCAGTTATGTGGTGTCCTCACATAATGGAACGTTTTTTTTTTGTAAGTATTGAAGGGCATCCTTGTAGGTTGAAGTGTTGGGAGAAGCATATTTTTTTCTGAACAATCTGTTTGTGATGACCAATCAATGTTTTTTTTATGCTCCAGAAACCTGTTAGAGGGAATCTCCTCTTTAGGTGCAGAAGAATGGCATCCAACATCTCAAAGTCAGACAGAAGGTCTGAACATTAGAAGTTTGAGAAAAAGATTCTTGAGATGTAGAGTATGCAGGTTCCTGCATGTGTGTATGATCTGGTTTTGAAGGTATATCAGGTACTGATGGTTGATCCTCTTATGTCCCTTGCAAGAGATGTGTGTGGATTACTATGGTTGTTGTCCCCAAAGGCATAGTAAATGTTTAAATCCATGTGATTTAGACTGATGTCGGAACTGATGTTGAAACATCATTTCAGTTCTTTGCTTCCTCGGCCAAGGAAGTTTGTTTAGCTCAGGGTAGAGTGAAAGGTCAAGACACTGACCTAATCTGGAATGATTTTGTGGTGTGAATGGGTGTCATGATGGTTTGTCATGAAGAAGAATCAGCAGATGCCTGATGTGTACGAAAGAAGAATGTCAGACCAAATGTCCTACCTTGTGTGAGAAGGTAGTCTTATCTGACTAATGATAAATACTTTGACGGGAGCTAAGTATTTGTCTGATGTGAGTATGCAAGTTTGCGGTCTGAACTCTTTGCTTCAGAGAGGGTGTGCTAGTTTATTTCTCTCTATGGTGTTCAGGTGTTTATGTTAACCTGAATAAGCTGCTCTGGCTGTGTTTTATTGAGAGCTTCTTGAAGGACTTCTATGTGCAATGAGTCCTTTGAATGGTGATGGGAAGCTGATGTCCCAAATGATGAGTGTAACATCATGGTTGTTGATGGTTATATTTGGAAGATGATTGAGATTGTGCACTTGGAGTTGGATGCTCAAGCATTTTTGTCAGAAGAGGTGTTTCTGACTATGTGGATTAGAATGTGGAGATTCTGGTCTTGTTTTTAGTAGTATGTTCTGGCAAAGCATGACTACTATTTTTGAAGACCTCACTAGTGTCAACAACTACTAGTGGATGTAATGGCAGAAGAATTGTGTCAGATGAGGTGATTTGATCAGGACGTTTTGTTTAAGAGTTGTTCTTTATCTTGAAAAGATTAGATCTCAGTAAATCTTTTAAGTAAGATGAGAATTCGTGGAGTTTGTGAGCAGTGTCAAACCAGTCAGGATAATTGGATGTGTTCTCTAGGAGTGAGAGTACAATATGTGAATGTGCTCAGCAAATGTGTGAAGATCTGGTGCTCAAATGTTAATCTCTATCTAGAGCATTGGTTATCCATGACATGGGGAGTACTTGTCTATGGATTTTGCTGCAAAGGTGCATATATTGTGAAGCTTGCATGCTGATCAAGCTTGTGGAGATTGGTTGCATCTTATGAGGATATAATGTCAGATAATATGCTATGACATTAGGCTGTTGGATGGCGTTTTGGTGTGTTCTTAATGGGACATGTATGGTTCTAGCCATGTGAAGCTAATTGTTTGAATCATGTGGGCACATGCTTCTGAGGAGGAGTCTGAAGGACAATTTTGTTTGTGTCTTGGAGAATTTATTTTTCTCTGCAGTTTTTGGAATAACTCTGTAGGGGTCTTTGTTGATGGGAGATGTCACACTTGTCTTGGTGTGTATTATTAATTCAAAGTAAGAGGACTTTACTTAGAGTGTAGTGGAAGGCAGTGTGTTTGTGCTTCAGAACTTGTGGATGATTGTGTGAAACATTCCTGATTCAATTGGATTGTAACTCAAGGAACAAGAATGTCTATGGCTGTAAAATTCAAGGTGGAGTTGTACAGGGTATGGATGGTTTTTGGATGAGAGGGATCAATGGTGATTTTGGTCTCAATCCAAGAGTTTGTTGGTTGTAGTACAAGGATGTGATCCTGGTACTTTCTTACTATATGATCATAAAGGTGTCATGGGATATCATTGGTGATTTTGTGGTGTTTCTTTTTGAAGGAGCAACTTCTGCCAGTTAAATGTACTAGTGTTGTTTGAGGATCAAGCATTAAGTGAATGCGTTCAACAGGTGTGTTAAACAGAGGGTGCGCTCTTGAAGACATGAAGATGAGTCTTATGTTTTCCATTCATTTAAGGTGTTCTTCTTGCAAATGAGCACTGGTTATCTTAGATAGGGGGAGTTGAACTTTTGTTGTTGAAGTAGTGCAGTTGTTTATCAAGATTGTTTGTGGCTCTGGTGAGGGTGTTATGTCAGACAAGATGTCGTGACATTGTATTACTGGTGAAGTTCATGGTGGACATGACAATTTATACCTGGTGTGTCAATGGATTGAACCAAAAGTGTTCATTTACCCCAATGTTTGTCAAATTTTGGCCAAAAAGGGGGAGAGAAGTAGGTTTGTTCAGCTATTGTGTTATGTTCTGAGTATGTTGGTTGGATTATTCAGAGTTTGCCTTTGGAACTTTTTGTGCTTAGTCTGTATTAATGTATTATCTTCTCTATGGATTTGTTCTGAATGTTGCTTATTTATTCTGGTTGTTATGGAAGTTTCCTAGTGGAGTTTGTCTAATTATGGCTAAAAAGGGGGAGAGTAGTGTGGCTTAGTATTGTTGGCATAGTAATGATATGTGTGCAGTGGATTTTCTGTAAGAGATGGGGTTTTCTGGTTGGGGTTATCTGGTTTCTTCGCTCTCTATGGTTGGTTGGCTTTCTGGGTTAGATGTGGTTGTTTCTGCTGCAGGGATCTGTGATATGTTTTGCGATCATAAATTGTTTTAGCCAAAATTTACCAAAGGGGGAGATTGTTAGTTCTGAATTGGCAGCAATTTTGGTAAAACAATGTGGTACATCAAGATGTCTTGCTTGATGTCTTGACATGTGATTCTAACATTCTGCAGGTGGTGTGTTTTTAGTATTGCAGGATTTGTGCATGATGTCAAACACGATGTTCTGACATCAGTTGACAGAACTTCCAGTTCTGATTTTAGGTTTATTTGTTGCGCTATTTTTAGCAATCTTTTGTGTGTTTGTGTTGAGTGACTGCATGCGTAATTCTGGGAGTAAAATTATGTTGGAGTGATATTATTTGGAAGCAATCTGTTTGTGAAGAATAGGGTTGGCTATTTTCATGCATAAAGATTTGGAGAATAATTAGTTTTAATTATTAATTAAAACTAAGATCTGCTAATGCCCAAGCCCAATGTAAGGAATGTTTCTGGGAATATTATGTTATCCTATGTGGTGCTGTTTTATAAGTTTCAAGAAGAATATTGAAGAATAATGACTTTCTAATTATGGAGATAAATTAGGAAGGATTTGATTGAAGACCTATTATGTAGCAGATGTTTCTGCTGATTTGTAGCAGTTGTTAGGCTGTGATTTGAAGCCCAAATCCAGTTGGGAATAAGTTATAAATAGATTGCTTGTAACCTAGAAAAAGCACGGGTCCAAGATGTAGATCATTAGGGTTTGTGTGAAATTGTGAGACACTCTGGTACGGTTTTGTACTTAGAGTTGGACTGTTTAGTTGAGTTGTATTTGTCAATCATCTATGAGCTTTTAAGCAATGATGATTGTGTTTCTTTGAAGTGTGTCTTCTACTTTTCTATGATTGAAGAGTTGTTGGAAATCAAGCTGTTGATGCAGTGGCTGAGGTGTTGACTGCTAGACATCATTGCGATGATTGGAAGAGAGATGGAGTCTCTCATCTAGGGAGAACTTAGGTAGAAGGGTCATTGGGTAGTTATTAAGTGAGTAGATCGTCAACGGGTGTGTTGGCTGTAGGGTCTATGAATTGATACTGCTAATAGTGGACTTCCTTCCTGGCTTGGTATGCCCCCAGATGTAGGTTGTTAGACCGAACTGGGTAAATAATTCTTGTGTGCACTTTACTTTTTAGCTTTTCAGTATCGTGTTTAATGTTTATATGCCTTGCCTATGTGTTTTGTTCAGATCAGATGTCTCGACATGTCATAGGACATCTAGGTTCTATCATACCAGAATTTCAAATATTCTCCAATCCAATCATAAGTCTCAATACATACTCAATCAATTCACAATTTCCCACACATAATCAATCCATTCATGATTTTCCACACATAATCAATCCATTCATGATTTATGCAAATGCAGAGAGACCGACACAATGACTATATGCAAATGTGGTACCATCCATCCATCATTCTCATAATCAGTTCACCCAGGAACTATTGGAATTATCGCTTGTTACTTAGTGTAACTCCCCGTCGGGGAAAACGATGTTCCCCATCGTTTTAGGTCCTCTTGGTATAAGGCTCACGACGTTTATGGATCGCTTTAGGTCCTCTTTGTATAAGGCTCACGATCTGATCGCTTTAGGTCCTCTTTGTATAAGGCTCACGATCGTCTATAATCATTGCTTTAGGTCTTCTCGGTATAAGGCTCACGATGTTATAGCGGATTCCCTCTAGAACCATTTCGTCGCTCACACCCACTAGGGCACACGACATCACAAGAATGCATATCATGATGCTTGGCATACAATGACTCATGACAATCAAATGCATACATATATACAACCATGTGAACCATCTCAACATCAATAATCATGCATTGAAATCAAACCCAAAACAATGCATTTATTTGCCAAAAGGCCACAAACCATCATCACAACATTTCATTACATGCATTCACATCATATAACAGCACACAAGCTATACGTTATATATATCAAAACATATTGCATGATAACACATCAATCGCACACAGTTACGATGGTAAAAGTCGATAAAATGACATGTTTCCAAATTCCCGACACAATTAAATTGGCCACTAATCTCAAAACCATTTTATAAGAAAGAACATCTCATTAGCTTTCTAACGGTACCAAGAATGTCTCGATCCGAGTTACGGATCAAAAGTTATGCACTTTCAAAGAAAACAAAAGTATTGAAAAATCCCCAGGAGCGCCCGGCGGTGCTCCCTTCGCCTCTGCATCGTTCGGCGAAGCAGCGGCGTAAATCCTCCAACCAAAACTTAAAAGAGTCAGCAGCGTGACAAGCTGCGCCTCTTGGGCATCGCCCGGCGAAGCAACGAATCGCCCGGCGCCCAAAGCATCGCCCGACGCTCTACACCAGAAGCAGAAAATTCTGCTACGTTTTATACGGTTCCAAAACCCCAAAAATCCCATTTTCCACCCCAAAACAATTCCAACAGCAAAACAAGTATCAACGATTGTTCACAAACACAGTGTGATCATACAACGCAATTTATATCGAATTTCGACCGTGAAAACATCGATTTCTATCAATTGTTCGTCAATTTATCAATGACAAAAAGTTGTGAAATAACCAAAACAATTACAACAAATAACACATATACATACACAAGCAAGATATAATTGAAACTTCTCACCCTTACCCGATTAATCGCGATTGAAATGGAGGTTTCCTCGATTTTCCTCTTTCTCCTGTTCTCTCTTTCTTTCTTCTCCTTTTCTTTCTCTTCTTTTTCTTTTCTTTCTATTTCTCTCTAATATCTATTTATATAAAAATAACTAAACCCCTAAAAGACTATTTTACCCCTCAGCTCAAATATCTCGCAAACGCTCTCAAAACGCGATAAAACATAATAACGATGAAAAATAATATATTGTCATATAAAAGTCAAGAATAAAATAATATAAAAACAAAAATATTAAATCGACTCGATTAAATAAATAAGACAAAACGGGGCGTTACAATTCTCCCCCACTTAGACATTTTCGTCCTCGAAAATATACCCGATACGAACAACTCCGGATACGACTCTCGTATCCGACTAACCAACCAACATGCAAACCAAAGGCACACCACGAATAACACAAATTGACAAACCACCTTGCTAACAGCAGCTACAACAACGACACGACAACGACGACAACTACAACGACAAGATACAAAGCCCATACAATGCACTTGACGACCAACTCACAACTCAAAGAATACCCAAGTTATGAACACACATGTTCACTCTTGAACCGAAACACAACAAGATCGTTACCATCACCGTAGGTAACACTCCTCTAATTCACCACAAGGAATTAGCTACTCGCACTTGACCCAACACGATAGGAACGAGGCAACAACACAAACAAGAACACAAGTTCCACGACCCAACATCGTTTCGACAACCTCTACATAACCACAATATCAACATCCTTATCACACAACAATATTACAACAATGCTACGATTCGTCAATCGAACATATAACCAAAACATCCATCTACATAGTAGCCCATGAATAATATTTAAACCTTTCGCCTAACACTTCCATTCTGAAACGTCCAACGGTCTCATCATTCCAACATGTTTCCAATGTTCAACCTATGAACTCTTACAAGTCCCACACGCAAATACAAAATGTGCCACATCACGCTTCCGTTGTGCACTCTGATTACTCGAAACCATCAAGTCTACCAATCTCACGTCCAAAGTCTAACTCTTTCTCACCTCTGCCAAAAATCGCTGTTCACTTTAATATTCCCAACCTCACACTCTCCTGTGTTATCTCACACACTAGACACAAGTCTCTGAACTACTCAAATAATTTTAATTCTCTGACCATCAAAACAGACATGCATAAAAACTTTCGACTTAACTTTTAAGGCACAACCTTAGCTTTTCCCGAAGGATAATCCAAGCCAACTTCATAACTCGTCACGAATTCTAACCATCCTTGTTGTCTCATACTCTATCCCTTCAGAACAAACAAGTACTCAATAGTCTTGTGATTACTAAACACTTCGAACCTAGAACCACAAAGATAATACCTCCAAATATTCCAACACAATACAACCGCAACCAATTCCAAATCCAGAATAGTATAGATCCTTCTATGAATCCTCAATTGTCGTAAAGCATAAGCCACGACTTTACCCTCTTGCATTAACACACTGACTAACTCATCAAAGACACATCACAATACCTCGTGAATGGTTTATTAGGATCACACCGAATCAAAACTGAAGCCGTAGACAAACTCTACTTCAGCTCACCAAAACTTACTCACAACGAACATCCAAAACAAACGACTTACCCTATACAAGTCAACCGAAGTAATGAAAATGCTAACTTGGAAAAACCTTCCATAACCTCCGGTAATAACAAACTAAAGTCTGAAAAGATTCTAATCTCCTCAACCAACTTCGGAGCCTCTCATTGTAGAACTGCATCTACTTCCGATGGATCCATTAACCATACTCTCATCTGAAATAACGTATCCAAGAAAAATAACCTTTTTCAATCCAAATTCTCACTTGAATAACCTAGCATAAACTTCATCTCTTTTCAACACTTGTAATTCAAATCTCAAACACCCTACCTGTTCTTCCTCTGAGTTTATAACATATCCGAATATCCTCAATCAAAGCCATTACGAACTTATCCAAATAAATATGGAAGGTACGATTGCTCTACTCCACAAACATTACAGACGCATTACTAACACCAAATAACATCACTGTACGTTGTAATGCCCAACCAAATTCCAAAAGATATAAATTCTTAAAGCTTTTGCAAAACTTTTCACTGGGTAACTGGTTTCTCACATACAAGCTTAACCGAGTAAATAATAGCCTATCCCGAAGATAACAAACATAACCAGTCACATTAAATCGATCAAAGCCTCAACTCACACAATTCACCACTCTTATCAAACATTCCAAACAATTGCAATTTCACTCAAACTCAACCAAACCATTCCAGTCATATGTTCATGAAAGTGGACACTTGTTCTCCATCGTTACCTTATTCAACTGTCAGTAATCCATACACAATTTCTTCTCTTGACCGTCCAAATTCCATAAATCCCAACATGTAGCAACAACCAACACAAAAGAACTCTCAAATATTACATCCACACCTAGAGTTTTCTCAAGATTTCCATTAATGCCCTAAAACTTTAAAAACTCCAAAACTCACCAAACTCTAAGTTTTACTTTCCATAGTCTCAATACCATTATACACATCATGCTTGTTATTCCGTTCAATCATCCTTCCTTTTTGTTACTAACAATACTGAAGCTCTCCAAGACGACACAGCCTCATAATTCTCCTTTCCAGTAAATCTTCCAACCGCTCTTTCAATCTGAGTAATTCTAACGCTAACATCCAATATTCCATCTGGAAACACATCTGGAATCACACACAATTGGCAGCCCAACACTGTGGCCTTTCTGCCAATTTCCAGAACACTATCATCAAAAACATGACCAACATCTGAGTTTCACTTCCTAAAAGTTCTTCTACTCACTTAGCAGATCCAAACCTCAAATCTTCCCCTTCGTCAAATTTGAGTTCACACTCTATTCTCTGAGAACAACCTTTAACAATACCCAATCGTTCTCTCTCAATGACTTCCCAACTTGACCAACATACCAAAACCTCCCATTCGCCTCATCTTCCGATATAAGAATCTTCATCGACTCATCAAAACAATCCGTAATCATTTTCTTAAATTCCAAACAATTCATTGCACACACTATCAAAGCCGGAAAGACACGTCTATTCCATCCAACATAATTCCCATCTATTATCAACAAGAGATTAAGAGCGATCAGTTCCTCAATTTGTTAATAGACAGCCGACAATCATGATGGGGCATAAACCGTCTTTACCAAACTATAATAGCATTTCTTGCAACTTGTGCACACAACTACCTAGGGCACAAATCCTTAGTTGACATAAACCTTACCTCCGCATTCCCTCCGGAATCGGCAATAACACTGTCCAAACAACACTTACACTCTTGCAACCAACAGCACACTGAGCCAATGCTCCACACCTGAAGCAACTTGGAGAAGCACCAGCTTCTCCCCCACTTATCTCATTCTCAATCCTGAAGACAAAGGATTAGAAAAACCAGAAAGCACTGACAGTGTTTCACACACATATCACATACTAAGGAACAAGCAACATCGACAGTATTCAACTGACTCAACAACTTGGTCGGACGGACCGACCTGCTCTGATACCACTATTGTAACACCCCAATTCCTAGCGCGAATAAATAATACATAATTAAATCAGAGTAAATAAAAATTTATTTTTTCGACAGAAACAAGGATGCCACAATTAAGGAAAGAAAACACAATGCCTGCTCAATTATTTGATACATAACACAAAATGGAATAAATGTAGAAGGGAAACTTTTTCCATATAAAAGGAAAGGTCAATTATGGAATAAAGCGGAAAGATCCATAACAGACTTGTTTTACAAAATAAATTGTTTTATAACGTCAAAATATACATACAAAAGTAATACAAAATATATTCAACAAATGTATACATATGTAATAAAAGCGTTCCCCGACTCCCGTATTACGTATCAGAGCAGACAGACCGACAAAGGACGGAGGACTAATCTTCACAAAAGCCTCCAAGATACTAATCTGCAATTGCCTCATAGAGCAACAAACCACAGCAGAAGGGTGAGAAATAACAACTAAATCAATATTGCATAATAATATGCAACACATATAAATTCACATGCATAGTTATTCTCACCACATGCATCACATACCAATCCATATAGCAAGCCACAGATACATAACATATTTCTAACAATCCAACAACATAGCATATATCAATTATACCAACATATTCACATATTCACACATAAGGCATACCAAAGCTATAACATATGGAAACACACCACCACATCACATAGCATATGTCTATATATAAAACATATCATCCATAACCAATGCATTTATCACATATACACATCAATTCACCAATCCAATCATAAGTCTCAACACATATTCAATCAATTCACAATTTCCCACACATAATCAATCTATTCATGATTTTCCACACATAATCAATCCATTCATGATTTATGCAAATGCAGAGAGACCGACACAACGACTCTATGCAAATGCGGTACCATCCATCCATCATTCTCATCATCAGTTCACTCAGCAACTATTGGAATCATCGCTTGTTACTTAGTGTAACTCCCCGTCGGGACTACAATGTTCCCCGTCGCTTTAGGTCCTCTTGGTATAAGGCTCACGACGTTTATGGATCGCTTTAGATCCTCTTTGTATAAGGCTCACGATCCGATCACTTTAGGTCCTTTTTGTATAAGGCTCACGATCGTCTATAATCATCGCTTTAGGTCCTCTCGGTATAAGGCTCACGATGTTATAGCGGATTCCCTCTGGAACCATTTCGTCGTTCACACCCACTAGGGCACACGACATCACAAGAATGCATACAATGACTCATGACAATCAAATGCATACATATATACAACAATGTGAACCATCTCAACATCAATAATCATGCATTGAAATCAAACCCAAAACAATGCATTTATTTGCCATAAGGCCACAAGCCATCATCACAACAATTCATTACATGCATTCACATCATATAACAGCACACAAGCTATACGTTATATATATCAAAATATATTGCATGATAACACATCAATCGCACACAGTTACGACGGTAAAAGTCGATAAAACGACATGTTTCCAAATTCCCGACACAATTAAATCGGCCACTAATCTCAAAACCATTTTATAAGAAAGAACATCTCATTAGCTTTCTAACGGTACCAAGAACGTCTCGATCTGAGTTACGGATCGAAAGTTATGCACTTTCAAAGAAAACAAACGTATTGAAAAATCCCCAGGAGCGCCCGGCGGTACCTATTTTCGCCCGGCGGTGCCCCCTTTGCCTCTGCATCGCCCGGCGAAGCAGCGGCGTAAATCCTCCAGCCAAAACTTAAAAGAGTCAGCAGCGTGACAAGCTGCGCCTCTTGGGCATCGCCCGGCGAAGCAACGAATCGCCCGGCGCCCAAAGCGTCGCTCGACGCTCTGCACCAGAAGCAGAAAATTCTACTGCGTTTTACACGGTTCCAAAACCCCAAAAATCCCATTTCCACCCCAAAACAATTCCAACAGCAAAACAAGTATCAACGATTGTTCACAAACACAGTGTGATCATACAACGCAATTTATATCGAATTCCGACCGTGAAAACATTGATTTCTATCAATTGTTCGTCAATTTATCAATGAGAAAAAGTTGTGAAATAACCAAAACAATTACAACAAGCAACACATATACATACACAAGCAAGATATAATTGAAACTTCTCACCCTTACCCGATTAATCGCGATTGAAACGGTGGTTTCCTCGATTTTCCTCTTTCTCCTCTTCTCTCTTTCTTTCTTCTCCTTTTCTTTCTCTTCTTTTTCTTTTCTTTCTATTTCTCTCTAATCTCTATTTATATAAAAATATCCAAACCCCTAAAAGACTATTTTACCCCTCAGCTCAAATATCTCGCAAACGCTCTCAAAACACGATAAAACATAATAACGATGAAAAATAATATATTGTCAAATAAAAGTCAAGAATAAAATAATATAAAAACGAAAATAATTAAATCGACTCGATTAAATAAATAAGACAAAACGGGGCGTTACACTGACGATTTTAACTCAGAATCAGAGGCATCATTCGACGTAATGTGTAACATCGTCTCAGTTCTCCCTAGGGAGTATGATCAAATAATGGAAGTCGAAGAGGAAGAGGAAGCTATGGAGGTCGAAACGGCCAGACACAGGCCCGTTTGCTATTATATCATGAACAATGGATGCGTTGAAGAACAGAACACATTTTTTGAAAATCCAGATGACTCAATGAGGAACCACTTGAAACCCCTATTTATAAAAGGAAAAGTGGGTAACATAGGGGTGAATAAAATTTTGGTCGATGGAGGAGCGGCTGTCAATTTGATGCCGCATTATATGCTTAAGAAAATTGGAAAAGATGATTCCGACACCAAACCTCATAACATGGTGTTGTCGAATTACGAGGGGAAGTATGAACCACTATGGGTGTGATACAGGTAGATCTAACTGTCAGAACCATCATGAGGCCGACAATGTTTATGGTGATTGTGTCAAAAGCAAATTATAACCTTCTTTTGGGCAGGGAGTGGATACACGGCATTGGTGTCGTCCCTTCGTCAATGCATCAACGAATAACAATTTGGCGCGCAGACGGGATTGTTGAAAATATAGAGGCTGACCAGAGTTACTTTCTGGCTGAAGTAAACCAGGTGGATAGGCGAATCTTCGACATGAATCTAGCTCACATAGCTCCTTATAGCCCATCCACCTTCGACATGACGCCAACGGACAACGCTTTCTGCTCACTTTACCTTCATCCCACCCACGGGTTTCAGTGGGATAGAGAGGTAGTTGGCGAAGAAGACTACATTTTTGGAACCTCACACATCCAGTCAACTGGTTGGGGAAGCAAATTTAGTGACAATGAGTGAGTCACTAGTTCTCGAAAAGATCGCGGCTTATATAGCCGAGAATAAACTCAAAGCGGCCTTAGAGGCCGAAGTAAAGTATATGGCTGTCGAAGCCAACCAGATTGAAGCAGATCAACAAGGTCTTGGAAAGGATTTTAATATGGATCCACCGGATAAAGATCTAGGAGATTTATAAAACCATAGGCTCGACGCAATTTATGATGATGAGCCATTGGGCTTTGAGAAGGATCCATTAGCAGCAAACATCAAGATGAGGGCATAGGATCCACTCGAAGAAATCGACTTGGGATCAGGGGCAGAGAAAAGATCAACCTATATCAGTGCGAAAGCTCTGGTCAGTTGGATGGTGAAAGAGGGCACGTCGAAAAACTGAGAATCATAATAATCCCTCCATCATTCGTCAAACTCTTGAGTACAGAGGAAGCTGGGTTTAAAGGGCACTGGTTGAATTTCGACCAGGTTTGAATACTTCGCCAGCAACCCAGAACACTCATCTTCGGTGTGGGTTATGTTGCAGTGAATCAAAAAGCCTTTCCTTGAGAAGAGGGGTTTTGGTTTTATTTGTATTAACCCAAATTGTCGAGAGACCAGATTGGGTTAGTAATTAACAAGGGAGATCTTCAGCTTTGAGGGATTGAGTCTGGAAACTAAAAGTCTAGGGGTGAGAAAAGATTCCCAGACATTAAGGAATTCATCTTCTAGAGCTTTCGACTCTAATGGGAGTTTCTTGGTGAACCACTCTGGTCCAATTTTTCTATCAGCAAAAGGAGCCATATTGGGAGTGAAGTTGTGACGTTTGGCAAACATCATAACGTAACCAGTAAAGGTTTGTTGAAGGCTCAGACCTTCATCATTGGGTGTTAACTGCGCCAGTCTAGTTCCTTCGACTCTTCTGTCCTTCAGAGCAGTTTCGTCTACGGTTTGTTTATTGGGTAAGAAAGCTTCAAAGGTGGAATTGAGCCACAGTTGTAAGAGCCAAAATGGTCCTGACAACAGAAGACTCCCTTTGTCCTTGATATTCTTCAGGAAAGTAACCCCTTCGCCAAGAGATTCGTATAGATTCACCAAGATCATCTCACTGAGGCATAGTTGATGTCCAGCATGAAGCTGATTTACTATGGTAATATAACGTTTTTCCACTTGAAGAGATCTAGAGCAGAAAACGCATCTCGACAGCCAGAGGGCTAAGAAGGCTACATGCTCTTGATCAGAGACTTCTTCAGTTTCTTTGTCATGGTAATTGGTAATATAGGATGTGAAGGTGGCCTTATTTGTGTCGAAGCCTATGGAGTCGTCAGATAGTAGGGTGGGATCATAACCCACTCCCAGTGGGCTAAGGCCAGTGATGGCAGCTACGCCGAAAAGAGTGGGGGTGATCATTCCACAAGGAAGGTGGAAATTATTATAGGTACTGTCCCAAAAGTAAAGGGAAGCTAAAAGCATAGAGGGGCAATGTCCTGGTCCTACTTTCGACAACTGGATGAGGTCGAAAATGCCCATAGATTTCCAAGTATCAACTTTGACTGCCTCTATTTTCTTTAGCCAAGCTAGATAATCAGATGGATCTTTCGACAAAGGACAAGACCTAAAAATTCTAAAGTTGTTCATGTACTCTAAGTTTATGACTTCCTCAAAAGGGGATCCTTGGCCATCTACTTTGGATTTCTCATATATGATTTTCTCCTTATCAGTTCTAGGCCTAACCCCGTTAGCTATAGGTTTGTAACGGTGGTAAGCTGGAAAGAATTCTCTCACTTTTACAGGATCTAGAGATAAATCAGGTAAAGGTCATAGCATTGCATGAGATTTACCAGAAATTAAAATTGGAATTAGTACCTGAGACTGGTAAATACGTCTTTTTTCCTATTCATTTGGGGGTTCTGGTATATATTGTTGGTTCCCCACCACCTTTGGACCAAGAATCTTGTGGACAGGCGGTAAGTCTTTAGATTTCTTTGAATCTTTGCTCGTGATTTGAGGAGTTGTGGAAGATGCCATGTGTTGCGGTGAAAATCGGATAACAAGCTATTAGTTAACTTGCATCATTTTCTTTTACAACCGACTTTGATTTATCCAAAGGAAAGGTTCAAGATCGAAGAAAACCTAAAAGGGGGGAGATCTAAGGTTCGGGGGTTGGTTACGCCTAGGGAAGGTATTAGCACCCTAAACGTCCGTAGTACTCTACAGGAACCTCTTGTTCAGTTTGTGTTATGTTATGTTGCTTGCTAAGATATCTATGCTAAGGTAAATACCTAAAGATATGTACATTAAGTTTTTCTTGCCAAGACGTCGCATCTTGTGCCTACGTATCTGACTAAAGAATCAGAGCAACCGTAGTTCACCTAACTAAGGGTGAAAGAGGAACCATTGACTATGGTCAAAGTTCCAAAGGGAAATGAGTACGAGCTCATTTAGAGTTCACGATAACTCTCTAAGTCTAAGTTAAAGGGGAAAAGTGAGTACTCATGATGATGAGAGTCACATAGAGTTCACGATAACTCTATAAGTCTAAGTAAAGGGAAAGTGAGTTCTCATGATGATGAGAATCACATAGAGTTCACGATAACTCTATCCTATTACTAAACTATGGGGGAAAATGGCTCTAGGAAGCCAAGGTGAAATGGGAATGGATTGTGACTTAGGAGTCAAAGTGAAAAAAACATTCCTTTGGAAGGAGGGTCAAATGAGTCAAGTATGAATATATAGTGAACAATATGAATATGAACAAGTATAATAATCAAGATAAAATGAACGAGATATGAACATGGTAATAATCAAGATATCAAAGTCAAGTGATAATAAATCAAAGAATGACAGTAAATACATAGTGTCATGCTTAACATGCTAAAATGCTAAAACAATGTCAGGCAAACATATATACAAGCAGACATCAAGAGATAAAAATGCATCAATGTAAATGAGCAAGAGATAGAAAGATCTAACCCAAAATAGAGGGCATGCTGGTGAGCCACTGACAAACCAAGATCAAAACCTCCACTCCAAGAGCATAGGGTAAAGAGTCCTAAATCTAAGTCCTCAGTCCAAAACTCATAATAGTAACCACAGTCCGGTCAGTTGAGTTTTTTAGGGTTTCGATATTTATTAGTGTGTTTTAAAGAATGTATAAACAAATATGAATATGACAAGAATAATATGAACAAGAATAATAATCAGGATAATATTGACTGAAAGTAAAATTAGTGGTTAACGATTAATTTATTGGATCGATGAATCGGGTCCAATGTAGTGCTAAACCGTCGTAGCACGGTCTATGAGGAAGACCATACTATAGGAGGATGCACAATTCGATCTTTGTGCTAAGACACGATGGAGAAATGATATTGATGACCATTCTCCGATACAATCGTGCCACAAGAAAAGAAAAGGTAAAGACCTCGTCTTAAATCACAAACTCTCGTTAATTTATCGAAGGTAACCTATCACGATCCCAAAGTATAGAAAGAGATCTTGATGATCACTCACTACAGATTTGAAATAATGAAGGTTGATCGCCTCGACAAATAACATTTATGAACAAAGAACTTCATCGATCAAAAAAATAAAGATGAAGATATAAGAAAATACGGAATGAAATGAAAATAAAGTCGGTCTCGTCTTAATCAAGATTTAATCGAGAAATCGATAATCTTTTGGTTAGACTTTCATTGACCGATAAAATAAAAGAGGATGGAATTGAGATGAAAATAAAGTTAGTCTCGTCTTAATCGAGATTTAATCGAGAAATCGATAAATCTAATATTAGACTTTCATTGACCAACAGAAATAGAAAAGGTGGCCTCATATTCATCAAGACTTTTAGTGATTTTGAATAAATTAACCAAGTCAAGATTTTTATATATCATTGGCCCAAATAAAAGAAAATGGACTCGAAGTGAAAAATAAAGTTGGTCTCGTATTTAATCAAGATTTATATCGGTAAATCGATAATCTCGATATTTAACTTTCATCGACCAATAAAAATAAATAAAAGGTGGCCTCATACTAATCAAGAGATTTATTGATTTCAATAAATCAACAAAACATGATTTTTGTGAGATCATTGGCCCCTAAAATTAAAATAAAATCGAGACGGAAATTAAATGAAAAATCTTTAGGAAGGAAACATAAAATAGATCAAAGTAAAGTATTTAAAACTAATATTATTTTCTTTTAAGAAAATGACAATCAAATAGCAAAATCAATAAAATAAAAAGAAAAGGGATGAATAGAAATTGTAAGGAGTATGAAGAGTGGTAAAAATAATTAGATGGGCTGACAAGCCCAAAATAAAAAATGGAGGCGTGTGTTCCATGGGTGAAATCAGAATGGGCTATTACTAAAGCCCAGCAACCAAAACAACAGCTTCAGCATTTCCTTAGCCTAACATCATCAACACGGCGCGACTTATTGATAAGATCACATGAGCTTCTTTTCATTTTCAACATAGAAGGGATGGTCAAACACGGTTATTACAAAAGCAAACTTCAGTTTTTTTCAAAATAGTAAAGCTTGAAAGATCCACAAAACCAGCGCCTCTTTAAAGAAAAAAGAAGAGAGTTTCTATCCTCACAGCAGAATCATGGTGAAAAAAACGAGCTCAGAAGCCAAAATCTTGCTTCATCATCGTGCGAGAGAAAAAAAAAACAGAAGTGGCATCAACATATTTGCTCAGAAGGAAAACTTCATCATCGCCTTAAACATCAACGAAATAGATCCAAAGGAACGATTTGTCATCAACCTTCGATTCTGCTCTTCTGATTCAGGTGCGTGTGTTTGTTTTGCTTCGTTCCACTCTCAGATGAGTGGGTTTAGGTTAGCGATGGGGGTAGAGGTTGATGAAAGGTTGAAGCGGGGAGAGGAATGTCACGGTGGTAATGGGCGTAACGAGGATGAAGGTGAGTTTGTGGAAAAAAGTTTTGTGAGGGATTTGATTGAGGTTGTATGAAGGGTTGTTGCTGTTCGGTTTGCAGAGAAGAGAGGTTGAAAGAGGGTTGAAGATGTTGAGTGGTTTTGGTTGTCGGTTTGGGAGAAGAAAAATTGATGAGGAGTTTTGTTGTTTTTGTGAGATGGGAAGCAGAAGGTTGAGTTGAAAGCGTATGGGTTTTGTGTTGGTGGCTAAGTTTATGTTGTTGGTGTTGCGAAGAAGGTTGAAGAAGAGGAATGGGGTTGAATGATTTGATGATGATCGAAGTCTTTTGGGTTAAATAATATTGAAGGGTTTATAAAGAGCTTGCTGTTATTGTTTTCAGAAGCAGCGAAGTTCGAAGGCGGGAGGGAGTTGTTTTATGTTGTGGGTGTTTGAAGGTTTTTATTTTTTTTGTTGGATTCCCTCTTTTTCACTGTAGGTCTTTGGTTGTTGATACAGGTCATAGTTGTAGGAAGTAATTTGGCTTGTAGCATAGCGCAGGATAGCAGAAGTTTGGCGGGTTATAGGCTTTTGGATGGCAGAAAATTTGACTTTGCAAAAAAATTGGAAAAGTTGGCGTGTAGCAGGCTATTGTCTTTGTTTTGTGACGGAATTGGTTTTCTTGCTGGGTGAAAGTACAAGGCGTGGGACAAAAGTTTCTTGGTAGCAAAGTTGGGATGGGGACGCTGCAGGCTTTGTTCGTACGACTTGCAAAGTAGTGCAGGCTGGAGAACATTTTTTTGGACTAGTAGGAATTTTATTGAGACTCAATAAAAACATAAAAGTAAAGATAATAATAAAAATGTAAACTAATTGAAAATTAAACTTAGATTAGAATTAACATTAAAAATAGACTATACCAAATTAATAGAATTAATCTAAAAAAATACTAACTTAAAAATAATATAATTAACTAAATTAATATAAAAACTAAATTAAAATTGAAATTAAATTAAATTAAAAAACTAAGTTATAATTAAAGATTAACCAACTTAAATAAAACTATACAAAAGGATGAGCTAATACTGAAATTAAACTAACTAAATCTCAGAATGATATGTAGAAGATCAAAAAATCTAAGGGTAAAATTTGGGGTATGACAGTTGCCCCTATTTAAATATCTTCACCAGATGACATGAGAGATGAAAAATCCTCATGAAATCAAGGTGAGAGGTGTTTAAATATTGCAAACCGAAAATTTTGCCCTTAGATGGAATGCAGATGCTAAGGATAAACAATAAAAATGCACATGCTGACATGCCATGAACTTCTAGTATGATGATATGATGCCATGATAGTGCAAAGATGCAGGCAAGCAAAACACCAAAGATAAAGAGCAAACCACCACAAAGAGCTTACTGGGGAAGGATAAGGTTAGCATCCACGAGAAAGACTCATTGGGGATACAGATCGATCAACAAAAGAGACTCAATGGGGAGACTCTAAGGATGCACCGGGGATAGAAAGATAGAGCTGAGGGGAAACCCTACATATCCTCACTGGAGATGATAGCCAGAAAGGTATTCTCTACTAGGGTAAGATCCATGGAGACGGACGACAGGTTCATGTGTGACCGATCGACAATGGGGAAAGAAAGACGCATTCTTACCGGGCATGAAACCAGAAAGAAGACCTGATCTCCACTGGGGATGAGTTTGCAATAAAAGGAAGGATATCCTACAAATATTTTGGGAATTTCTTATACTGAAGAGTTCAAACGGGATCTTCAAGAAAAGCCAGAAAATACAGAGACAAACTCTGCGCATTAGATAAGAGTCTTGGTAAGGTAACTTGTTCCAAGAAGCTTAGCTTAAAGTTTCAAAAATCAAAGGTAAAGGTTCATGTTCGACTCGATTCGAACAAGAACAAAAGAAATAAATAAGGATAAACAACGAGCCCATGATAACTCGAGGTTTGGGTCCACTGTTCGACTCAATTCAAACAGGGAAAGTTTAAAACAAGAGGCAATGTTTGACTCGATTCAAACAAAGACTCGGTTCAGGTCTAACTCAATTCAGACAAGAACGGTTTTAAAACAAGAGGCAATGTTTGACTCGATTCAAACAAAGACTCGGTTCAGGTCTGACTCGATTCAGACAAGAACGGTTTTAAAACAAGAGGCAATGTTTGACTCGATTCAAACAAATACTCGGTTCAGGTCTGACTCGATTCAAACAAGAACGGTTTTAAAACAAGAGGCAATGTTCGACTCGATTCAAACAAAGACTCGGTTCAGGTCTGACTCGATTCAGACAAGAACGGATTTAAAATAAGAGGCAATGTTCGACTCGATTCAAACAAAGACTCGGTTCAGGTTTGACTCGATTCAAACAAGAACGGTTTTAAAATAAGAGGCAATGTTTGACTCGATTCAAACAAAGACTCGGTTCAGGTTTGACTCGATTCAAACAAGAACGATTTTAAAACAAGAGGCAATGTTCGACTCGATTCAAACAAAGACTCGATTCAGGTTTGACTCGATTCAAACAAGAACGGTTTTAAAACAAGAGGCAATGTTCGACTCGATTCAAACAAAGACTCGGTTCAGGTCTGACTCGATTCAGACAAGAACAGTTTTAAAACAAGAGGCAATGTTTGACTCGATTCAAACAAAGACTCGGTTCAGGTCTGACTCGATTCAGACAAGAACGGTTTTAAAACAAGAGGCAATGTTTGACTCGACTCAAACAAAGACTCGGTTCAGGTTTGACTCGATTCAAACAAGAACGGTTTAAACAAAAGACTCATAGATGGTCAGTGTTTGACTCGATTCAAACAAAGACTCGGTTCAGGTTCGACTCGATTTAAACAAGAAAGGTTTAAACAAAAGACTCAAAGATGGTCAGTGTTTGACTCGATTCAAACAAAGACTCGGTTTAGGTTTGACTCGATTCAAACAAGAACGGTTTAAAACAAAAGACTCAAAGATGGTCAGTGTTTGACTCGATTCAAACAAAGACTCGGTTCAGGTTCGACTCGATTCGAACAAGAACTTTCAAAGGTTAACAATGCTAGCAGTTACTGGACTTTTAGGTATCCAAATGAGATGATTAAGTACCATATAAGTCAGTACCAGGGTTGCAGGTTATACTTCCTGGGGAATGCTGCACCAAGAGTCAAAATCTGACACATGAGGGTGATGACCGGACATAAGCCTAACTTAGAGAAAGGTTTTTAGAGATAAGTCGGGGATGTCTTTTACTTTACTGGGGAAATAAAGATTCACATTCTTACTGGTCATGAAACTAGAAAGAAGATATGATCCCCACTTGGGGATCAGTGTAAAACAAAAGGATAAGCATCCAACAACAGATTTCCTGGGATTTTCTTATAATGAAGAGTTCAAACGGGATCTTCAAGAAAAGCCAGAAAAGACAGAGACAAACTCTGGGTACCAGTATGAGCTGGATTTTTGAATTCCTCATCAAACATATTGACGGCAAGGAAACTTCTCAAATAGGGATCACATCAAATAAGTTGATGGAAGATGACTGATTGTAACACCACTGGTAACTGTGGAAGTATGGATAAAACCACAGACGGATAAGCTTCTCAGGAGAGAGATTGCCACTTATCATTGTAGAGGTAATGATAACAAAATAAGCTTCTCAAGGAGGTTGCCACTTGTTGAGTATAAGTTCCAAGGAGACATTGATATTACAACACTACTGGAAAAGATTTTGTCTTTAATGAGGATCTGTAAAAGATTCTTCCTGCAAGACATGGTGCAAAATAAATGCACATTCAAAGTGTTTTTTCAGAAACCACACTTGTCGGGGCCCAAAATTCGATCTAGGAACAAGCTAGAAAGAAACAGTCAAACAAGACTCCAATTGAGGAATAAACTCAAATGGGATTTATCTCATCCAATTGTGGAAAAAGATAACTGAACCAACCATCATCCACGAGGATAAAACTCTGTGGGGATTCAAGAATGGATGGGCACTTTATGCCTAGGGGATGACGACTCTATTGGAGAGAATAGACAAACCCAGTCACTTGGGAAAATAAACGCCAAAGTGAACAAAACAGGTAAACACCAAGAAGATAGCAAAATGCTAAGATGCTATGCATATGAGTGCCTATGCCATGCTTATGCTTATGCTGACAAAACAGACAAAAGAAGCGAGACTGGAAGATGAAATAAACATCTCGACAAGGATACCCAGCCAAACTCATCAGATTGGACCATTACTGGGGATAAACTTGCAGATGAAGCAGCTCTACTTCAAGGTTATGACCTTCTCTAGGGAAAGAGTACTCCACTTGGTATAGCATTATGACTTCACTAGGATTGTCATCATGAGCTTGATTTCTTCACTGGAGATAAGAGATCCATTGAGAATTGCCAAGATTAGCTGAAGAGACAACTTTCTGGGGAAAGCTGGCAGAGATGTCACAAAAGCTGAGTAGTTCTGCATAACTCATCTGCCCCAGGGTACATGGTCTGTCAGAAGGAAATATCAAGAGGATTTTACAGAAGAATTGGCATACAAGGTGTTTCAATATCTTCAAACTCTTGGAGAGATTCATGAATTTCAGCCTAACTGCCCCTGATTGACTGCCTTCGCGTGACGAAGTCCTTGAACTAGTTGTGCGTCTTGATCGAAGCCCAAG
This sequence comes from Lathyrus tuberosus, assembly GCA_022829125.1. NCBI lineage: Eukaryota > Viridiplantae > Streptophyta > Magnoliopsida > Fabales > Fabaceae > Lathyrus > Lathyrus tuberosus. Next base: position 1,955,702 of record JALAZF010000395.1, read on the forward strand.
ATTGAAGCTAAGAGGTTGATTGGATTCTGCTGGGGAAAATCATTATACAAATCCTAAGAGGAGGCTGTCTGATAGGGGTACTCATTATACAAAGCCTAAGAGGAGGATGTCTAACTGACTGACTCCATATGGGAGGATCATTATACAAAGCCTAAGAGGAGGTTGTCTGATAGTTTATACTCATCACGGAGTGTTTTGGTATCTTGCACAAAGCCCAAGATTAATAGTGTCTGCACAACAAAGTCCTTGAATTAGTTCTTCTGACTGGTTGATGACAACTGGGGAACAGACTTGCCCCCACCAGCTTGGTTGGCCTGTGAAGGAGATACCCTAGACTGGTTGTCTTTTAGAGATTTGTTGAATCTCGACCTGATTGTCTCTGATTTACTGATCTGTGAGAATAAGTCACCAAGAGGATTTTACAGAAGAATTGAAATACCAAACACTTTAATATCTTCAAACTCTTGGAGAGGTTCAGGAACCTTGACGTAACTGCCCCTAGTTTAACTGTTTTTTGCAACACAAAGTACCCAGACTGCGGTAGAAACAACTGGGGCACAAAATTGCCCCTATTGATGGGTCGATGGAGTCCAAACTTGTCGTAAGATGACCTCAAGAAGACTTGCCCCAATATGCTGAACTTTGGGGAGTTCTGCCCATGATTCTTGGCTATTGAGATGGTGGATTGGCAGAACCTTCTGTTTGGTTTCCCCTTGACTGAGCTCCCTTTATCAAGTCAAATTCCCTAGCTGGCTGCATTTGTTAGGATTTCTTCGACATTGAATTGTTTTGCAAACAAGTATTGTTCATTAAAAATTGGCAATTTTAATGCAAAATTCATGCAAGCTTTTGAAAAACAAAGCTTATTGATGAAACACATACAGTGGAATGATTAAATAATAAAAAACAAAGTGGATTTGGTCATTTACAAAATGACAGATGAAGTGGTCAACACACACAATTAGCAAAGATCATTAGGAGTCAGGTTAATCAACCTTGTTGTAGTATGCTTTCAAAACGTCCTTACCTCAATTAGGTCTTTTAAGGGTTGTAACGTGGCCTGGTTCAAGGTTTTATGAAACAAAGGATAAAGGCTCAAAGTTTATTTGTGCCCACCCACTCTTCGTGATGAACTTCAGTCCTATGCTCAGTTAACTCGAGCTATACATTCAGGTTCCTCTGGGTTAGGAATGAATTGCTGATAGTTGATGATTCAGACACCTTGGTAGTCATTACTCCCTTGCAGAATTTGGTTGTCCTTTGTTGTCTTTGCTGAGGTTATGACCTCTTTTTTTTTGTTGAGGTCACGATACCTCTTCTTTTGATTTGGTTGAGGTTATGATACCTCTTCTTGTGATTTAGTTGAGGTTATGATACCTCTTCTTGTCTTTGATTGAGGTTTTGAGGCCTCTTCTTGGCTGTTGTACAAGTTCTTTTGTATAAGGAAAAGTTTTGGGCTTCCCATCTTTCTTGGCTTTTGCCTTGAAAGGGACCCGACTCATTCTTTGATTAAGGATTTTTTCAACGATCTTTCCTTATTTGCTGTTTGGAAGAATAACTTGTACAAACACTAACTCATTTGATTCGAGAGAGCTGACTGGTGTCTTGCATGAAGCGCTTGCATTCAAATGCATAACCAAGTTAAACTGAGAACTACCCTGCCCAAGGTTGAGATTTAAGGGTTTTTTTGTGTAAAGAAAGAAAACTCCTACTTCTAGGCTCGAAGGGTTAACGAGGGATTATCTTCCTTATTTCTCCAGTATTTGGGAATTGAAACAATGCCTTACATCCTCGGCAAGGTTTAATCGAAATCACACCACAATAATTATGGATATGACGTTTTCATCATCCTCCCCAATCTTTGCTTGAACAAAGAATTGATATGGGAAAAAATTTGTCTGTTTTTTTTTATTTTTATGAACGCAAAAGTAAATGAGTGAAACGAATGGACTTAATCAAAAGATGCATAAACATTTTATTAATCTTGCCAATTTGAAAGTACAACGATGCTTATAAGCAAAAATAATTCAAACATGCAAAGAAAATAACAACAAAAATGCTGAAATAACCAAAAGATTGTCAGCTTCAGGGAACTGGGCTTTCCTTTCTTGATTTGCTAAGTTGAGATATCCGTCTTCAGAGTTGATTGTCGAAATCCATCTGAGAATCATCTTCACATATACTCTCGGAAATTTCTTCCATCTCAGAGTCTGATGAACCTGTTTGATTAGCTGAAGGATTGTTGATTCGGATGCCTCGAGGTGTGAATGAGATCATCTCGGAGTCAATCAGTGTCTGAACTTTTCTCCTGAGCACCTTACAGTCTTCAGTTGAATGCCCCTTGTGCCCCAACATGGTGGTCACAACGGACGAGTCTGGAAAAGACAACTTCAACAGCTACTTCAAGTCCAATGATGGCTTCGGGAAGTCAACTGGGTTACAGATAAAGGACGGATAAGACTCGAGACTGAGAAATGCACATGCAATGCGAATGCAAATGCAAGCCAAATGGTTTCAAGGAACTCAAAGGTGAGCTGCAAACATTTTGGAAAATTGAAGAGTTTTGTTTTAAAAATCCGTGATCTCTAAGGATCTTTGCAAAGAAAAGAACGTCTGAGTTCCTTGAAACCATCAATGGATGCGATGAGACGTATGCAATGTACAAAACACGGGCACACAAAAACATAGATATATGTACATACAACAGCACACAAGCCCTAGATTTAGGGGTCTCATGCATGGATGAACGTATGCACAAACACACATATACAGATATTCACAGATATGCACACACAAACAAGAGAGGGCCTAGGTTTGAAGATCACGAGCATGGAGCCATGGTCTACCCATCCCAGAAGGTATGTACTATGGGTTTTCATCTGCAGAACAGGGTTCTAAAAAGGTTCCCAGAGTCGACAATCCACTTTCGGATATTATCAACTTCCCAAATGACTCGGTAATCAATAATATTCTCAAGAGAATCTCATCTGAGTGTAGTATCGCGTGACAACCATTTCAGAAATAGACTCCCTCATGGTCACCTCACTACATCCTAAAAGACCAAGTGGGGGTAAGGGTAACTAAAGGTCATCAGTATCCCTGGCACCAAGGTCGAAGTGGCAACGCCTTCACGATTTGTCGTTCAACATATACCAACTCCGAGAGGGCCTCAACTGAGTGTGGAATCTCAAGTCAACTCTTTTGGGAATCGACTCCCTCAAAGTCTCCTTGACTATATCCACTATCCTATCATAAGTGCACTCAAGTCCGGGTTAGGACTTATCTCACCACTCAAAAGTTGCACCCTGCACACAGAAGAAACCAAACAAAACAGGTATACAGATATATGTACAAGTATAGCAAGCAATCATAAATAACATAAACGAAACAAGGTGGGCTTAACCCTCAAAAAGAATTATTCCCCAGTGAAGTCGCCATTTCTGTTGCGGTGAAAATCGGATAACAAGTTATTAGTTAACTTGCATCATTTTCTTTTACAACCGACTTTGATTTATCCAAAGGAAAGGTTCAAGATCGAAGAAAACTAAAAGGGGGGAAGATCTAAGGTTCGAGGGTTGGTTACGCCTAGGGAAGGTATTAGCACCCTAAACGTTCGTAGTACTCTACAGGAACCTCTTGTTCAGTTTGTGTTATGTTATGTTGCTTGCTAAGATATCTATGCTAAGGTAAAGACCTAAAGATATGTACATTAAGTTTTGCTCACCAAGACGTCGCATCTTGTGCCTACGTATCTGACTAAAGAATCAGAGCAACCGTAGTTCACCTAACTAAGGGTGAAAGAGGAACCATTGACTATGGTCAAAGTTCCAAAGGGAAATGAGTACGGGCTCATTTAGAGTTCACGATAACTCTCTAAGTCTAAGTTAAAGGGGAAAAGTGAGTACTCATGATGATGAGAGTCACATAGAGTTCACGATAACTCTATAAGTCTAAGTAAAGGGAAAGTGAGTTCTCATGATGATGAGAATCACATAGAGTTTATGATAACTCTATCCTATTACTAAACTATGGGGGAAAATGGCTCTAGGAAGCCAAGGTGAAATGGGAATGGATTGTGACTTAGGAGTCAAAGTGAAAAAAACTTTCCTTTGGAAGGAGGGTCAAATGAGTCAAGTATGAATATACAGTGAACAATATGAATATGAACAAGTATAATAATCAAGATAAAATGAACGAGATATGAACATGGTAATAATCAAGATATCAAATTCAAGTGATAATAAATCAAAGAATGACAGTAAATACATAGTATCATGCTTAACATGCTAAAATGCTAAAACAATGTCAGACAAACATATATACAAGCAGACATCAAGAAATAAAAATGCATCAATGTAAATGAGCAAGAGATAGAAAGATCTAACCCAAAATAGAGGGCATGCTGGTGAGCCACTGACAAACCAAGATCAAAACCTCCACTCCAAGAGCATAGGGTAAAGAGTCCTAAATCTAAGTCCTCAGTCCAAAACTCATAATAGTAACCACAGTCCGGTCAGTTGAGTTTTTTAGGGTTTCGATATTTATTAGTGTGTTTTAAAGAATGTATGAACAAATATGAATATGACAAGAATAATATGAACAAGAATAATAATCAGGATAATATTGACTGAAAGTAAAATTAGTGGTTAACGATTAATTTATTGGATCGATGAATCGGGTCCAATGTAGTGCTAAACCGTCGTAGCACGGTCTATGAGGAAGACCATACTATAAGAGGATGCATAATTCGATCTTTGTGCTAAGACACGATGGAGAAATGATATTGATGATCATTCTCCGATACAATCGTGCCATACGAAAATAAAAGGTAAAGACCTCGTCTTAAATCACAAACTCTCGTTAATTTATCGAAGGTAACCTATCACGATCCCAAAGTATAGAAAGAGATCTCGATGATCACTCACTACAGATTTGAAATAATGAAGGTTGATCGCCTTGACAAATAACGTTTGTGAACAAAGAACTTCATCGATCAAAAAAATGAAGATGAAGATATAAGAAAATACGGAATGAAATGAAAATAAAGTCGGTCTCGTCTTAATCAAGATTTAATCGAGAAATCGATAATCTTTTGGTTAGACTTTCATTGACCGATAAAATAAAAGAGGATGGAATTGAGATGAAAATAAAGTTAGTCTCGTCTTAATCAAGATTTAATCGAGAAATCGATAAATCTAATATTAGACTTTCATTGACCAACAAAAATAGAAAAGGTGGCCTCATATTCATCAAGACTTTTAGTGATTTTGAATAAATTAACCAAGTCAAGATTTTTATATATCATTGGCCCAAATAAAAGAAAATGGACTCGAAGTGAAAAATAAAGTTGGTCTCGTATTTAATCAAGATTTATATCGATAAATCGATAATCTCGATATTTAACTTTCATCGACCAATAAAAATAAATAAAAGGTGGCCTCATACTAATCAAGAGATTTATTGATTTTGATAAATCAATAAAACATGATTTTTGTGAGATCATTGGCCCCTAAAATTAAAATAAAATCGAGACGGAAATTAAATGAAAAATCTTTAGGAAGGAAACATAAAATAGGTCAAAGTAAAGTATTTAAAACTAATATTCTTTTCTTTTAAGAAAATGACAATCAAATAGAAAAATCAATAAAATTAAAAGAAAAGGGATGAATAGAAATTGTAAGGAGTATGAAGAGTGGTAAAAATAATTAGATGGGCTGACAAGCCCAAAATCAAAAATGGGGGCGTGTGTTCCATGGGTGAAATCAGAATGGGCTACTACTAAAGCCCAACAACCAAAACAACAGCTTCAACATTTCTTTAGCCTAACATCATCAACAGGGCGCGACTTATTGATAAGATCACATGGGCTTCTTTTCATTTTCAACATAGAAGGGATGGTCAAACACAGTTATTACAAAAGCAAACTTCAGTTTTTTTCAAAATAGCAAAGCTTGAAAGATCCACAAAACCAGCGCCTCTTTAAAGAAAAAAGAAGAGAGTTTCTATCCTCACAGCAGAATCATGGTGAAAAAAACGAGCTCAGAAGCCAAAATCTTGCTTCATCATCGTGCGAGAGAAAAAAAAAACAGAAGTGGCATCAACATATTTGCTCATAAGGAAAACTTCATCATCGCCTTAAACATCAACGAAATAGATCCAAAGGAACGATTTGTCATCAACCTTCGATTCTGCTCTTCCGATTCAGGTGCGTGTGTTTGTTTTGCTTCGTTCCACTCTCAGATGAGTGGGTTTAGGTTAGCAATGGGGGTAGAGGTTGATGAAAGGTTGAAGTGGGGAGAGGAATGTCACGGTGGTTATGGGCGTAAGGAGGATGAAGGTGAGTTTGCGGAAAAAAGTTTTGTGAGGGATTTGATTGAGGTTGTATGAAGGGTTGTTGTTGTTCGGTTTGCAGAGAAGAGAGGTTGAAAGAGGGTTGAAGATGTTGAGTGGTTTTGGTTGTCGGTTTGGGAGAAGAAAAATTGATAAGGAGTTTTGTTGTTTTTGTGAGATGGGAAGCAGAAGGTTGAGTTGAAAGCGTATGGGTTTTGTGTTGGTGGCTTGGTTTATGTTGTTGGTGTTACGAAGAAGGTTGAAGAAGAGGAATGGGGTTGAATGATTTGATGATGATCGAAGTATTTTGGGTTAAAGAATATTGAAGGGTTTATAAAGAGCTTGTTGTTATTGTTTTCAGAAGCAGCGAAGTTCGAAGGCGGGAGAGAGTTGTTTTATGTTGTGGGTGTTTGAAGGTATTTATTTTTTTGTTGGATTTCCTCTTTTTCACTGCAGGTCTTTGGTTGTTGATACAGGTCATAGTTGCAGGAAGTAATTTGGCTTGTAGCATAGCGCATGATAGCAGAAGTTTGGCGGGTTATAGGTTTTTGGATGGCAGAAAATTTGACTTTGCAAAAAAATTGGAAAAGTTGGCGTGTAGCAGGCTGTTGTCTTTGTTTTGTGACGGAATTGGTTTTCTTGCTGGGTGAAAGTACAAGGCGTGGGACATAAGTTTCTTGGTAGCAAAGTTGGGATGGGGACGCTGCAGGCTTTGTTCGTACGACTTACAAAGTAGTGCAGGCTGGAGAACGTTTTTTTGGACTAGTAGGAGTTTTCTTGAGACTCAATAAAAACATAAAAGTAAAGATAATAATAAAAATGTAAACTAATTGAAAATTAAACTTAGATTAGAATTAAAATTAAAAATATACTATACCAAATTAATAGAATTAATCTAAAAAAATACTAACTTAAAAATAATATAATTAACTAAATTAATATAAAAACTAAATTAAAATTGAAATTAAATTAAATTAAAAAATGAAGTTATAATTAAAGATTAACCAACTTAAATAAAACTATACAAAAGGATGAGCTAATACTGAAATTAAACTAACTAAATCTCATAATGATATGTAGAAGATCAGAAAATCTAAGGGTAAAATTTGGGGTATGGCACCATGGTTATTGCAGAAGAAAATGCAGAGAAAATGAAGAAGATGAAGATATGTTGAAGAGAGTTCTTGCCTAAAGGAAAAGAGCATGAAAAGTGAAAAAGAAATTTTTTCAACTTATTTATATGAGGAAAAGGGATTGAAGCGGTTGAAATTCAGAATTTTTTCCATTTAATGGAAAGATAGTGGAAAAAGTGTGGGACACGTGGCAGTTATGAGTGGATGGTTCAGGCGGTGGCAGTTAAATTTTTGACCCATGATCTGCTAGGGACCAGGGTAGTGATGATGAAAAATCTTAAAACGTAGGATGAAGAGACGTTTTAGGAAAAGTGTAATGATGACTCTGACGTTACAAATGTCTAGTCATATGAACAGTCATATGTCGAATTATTGAAGGCGTCGAATTTTATTGGCAAAAAATGCTTTTCTCCCTTTGTCGAAAATGCATTTTCTAGGGGGCAATTTGTAACCTGCTAATTTCGACGCCTAGATTTTGTTCAGAAAGTAAGTTTGAAGATCTACCAGGATATTTCGACAGGAGTGTGTTTTGAAGAAGGTCAGTCGAAGATCAATGTTAATTGGAGGAGCAGATTTGGAGATTTTTTCTAAGTATTAAAAATACTTCGACAGATTGGTGATAAGGCCATTTTCGACGGATGTTTTGAAATTTGAATTTAGGAGGGAGACTCGTTTTGAAAACCAGACGCGTGGAGCGCATCCAGGGTGAAAAGGCATGCAAGACGCCATGTGTCATCATTAGGAGAAATAGCTGTTATTGACAGTTATTTCAATTGTATATAAATAGGGAGTCATAGTGATTAGCTTTCCGTGCGTGTTCAAAATTTGTACAAGTTACTAAAGAATACTCAAAGTAACCGTGTGAGAGAAAAGAGTAGTTACTGAGAAAATATACGTTTGAGAAACACCAGTTTTATTCCTTGCATTTTAATGAAATCTTAAGTTATTCATTTACAATTCCTTTTCATTCTTGCACTTTTATTCTTGCAAATTACTTACATTTCACCATTTCTTTCAAGAAATAAAGTTCTTATTACTTTTAGTAGAAAAACATTAGTTGATTAAAACCATGATAAATCCAGTAAACAAAAGGTTTTATTTTAACACAAATTGTCAAGATTGTTAAAGCACATTGTCCTAGGATTTGTTTGATCGGTTCTGCAAGCAAACTAATTTTTTCATAAATTAGGAGATCAGCGGTTGTTTGCAAATTTTCCAGGCAAACAGAAGGTCGAAAGATCTCACTAAGAAAAATACTTTTGGCCAACCTTTGTCAATCAATTGGAAATTCCTCTTATTAATTGAAACATCTCCCTGAGACTAATAAGACATACCTTATTTCTTTCCCTTTGTGGCTTCTACAACTTTGGTTGAGTGCCATGTTCGAACCAAAATTCCATGTAACTGACTCTAAAGCCTTGATGGAAGAAACTGACTACAAAGACATCAAAGGCACAAGAATTTCTTTAGTTACCCCTTATGAAACCTGTTCATAGATTACATTCATGAAATATATCAAACTTTTCCTCGAATCTACCACCTTTGTTTCGACAATGGCTCCCTTCGTGGACAGATGTGTTGGTACATCTTGGTTCAAAAACAGATTTCCTGGCGTAACGTCTTCAGTTGCTGCAATGTCGAACTCCGTCTGGGAAGCCTTCCTAACCCCAACACTTCTATTTACTCGAATTGAGACTGGAACAATTGGTTTCGGCTTTGTCGACTACCAACCCAACTTGATGGCTAGGCAATTTGGTTTTAGCCAAATGTTGCCACACTCACTCTACACCTAGGAAAATGACATTTGATGGTTGGAAAGGAAGTTCATTGCCCAATAATACAAGGACTACATGATGTTTGCTCGTAATCAAGTCCTCAAATAGCCTATATTCAATTTTCAAGCATCTTCCTACATGACAGTAGAATTCCACAACTAGTGGACAACATACTTTGAAGGCAACTTTTCTGAAGAGAAATTTATCAAACGACTGGCAATTGCCTTCTCCAACCTAAAAGAAAATCCAGAGAAGAAAATATGTATGCTTTAACCGTTTAGTTTAATTTTTTAGGCCCCTTTTGATTTCTCATATGTTTTGATTATAGGTGAACTTGAAGCAAAAGGTGACACCAATGTCGAAGGCCCTTCCGATGCTGGTAAAGCCAAGAAAAACAAAGAACCCTATAAGAAAAAAAGGCAAGTCTTTTCCTATATGGACATTAACTAATATCAAAATGATTCTAACATACATTTTCTTTCATAATCAACCACAAGATCCCGAATCTCCAAGAACCACAAAACTCAAGAAGAAGAAGAAGAAATCCAAAAAGACTACCTTGACACAAGTACATATTTGATTCCATACTTGGTAGTTTCGATGATTTCACAATCTAACCAATTTTTTCCAAACTACTCGAAAACCAACAAAATCCTTGGCTGAAGTCAAAAACTCAGAAGATAGTGAGAAAACTCTAATCTTTTCAAGAACTAAGCCCAAGGCTTCTCCTAAACCAAGCGTCAGAAAGAAGAAAGATGCTCATAAAAATCCAAAAAAGAAACCGCCACCTCAATTGCTGGCCCTTCCAACAAAGGAATAGGAAAAGAAAAATTGCTTGTTCCTGATGACCAAGCCCATGACAAACCCCAAAACCTTCCAGTCGAAAAATAAGAAAATACTGACCCCAAGGTATTGCTCTACTCAAATCGCAACTCTTTTCTCTTTTTTTATACATCTCTTGATTCTAACTTCGACTAACTATTTCCTCTTTTCAGGATTCACCAAAGGTAGATGACAACGAGGTAGAGAAATCACTAGGTATCCCCCGTTCGATTTCCTTTAAAACCTTTTCTCACATTCATTGGTCGAACTTTCTTGATTCTAGTATTTCCCCTGTCCATCTAGTGACCAAACTAATCAGTGAAAATGCAGATATGTCTCCACAACCAAACTCTGAAGAAAATGCCAATGTCAAACAACATTCTCCCTAATGAAACTAAGAGTTAGACGAAATTATGGCTTCTGTACAAGACAACCTAACTCGAGACGAACTAAAGCCCAAAAGCCCAGAGAAAATGGACGAAGAGCAAGCCAACCATAATTTCGAGACTGGACCGACAGAAGAGAAAGGACATCCTTCCACCAATGAAAAGGATCAGGCTCAAAGCGCTGTTCATGAATCGTCTTCTAACACCCCCCTATGCCAAGAAGAAATTTTTGCCCTCAAAAGGAAAAACCCTATAGAGGTGTTCAGAAGACTTCAAAAACTTTGCAAACTCTCGACTGGCTCAAGATCTTCTCACTCTTCTGATGCTTCGTTGGCTGATACAGGTGAAGATTCAGTAAACCTCTTGATCCAACAACTAAAAGTAAATATCTTTGTATATGATCTCCTCATTTCCATTTAAGGAGATGCTCAACTTGGAACTGACATTCGAAAGTTGTTGGCCAAACTTAACAAGCAAAGAGTCTCCAATCCTATGGTCTAATTCATGTTCGAATTTGAAGCTTACATCGAACAGGTTTGTTGGGATGTCGACCTCAAAAGAACCAACAATGCTCGACTCCAAAAAATGAAAGATACCATAGCTGTGGCATGAGACTTGAGCGGTGTGTCTCAAAAGGAGGTCGACAAGATTGAAACTAAACTTCGAGAATACACCAATAAAAAGGCTTTACTTGAAGACCAGATTGGATAACGTCGAGCCAAAATTCTTGAATTTACCAAGTAAATTGACAATCTAGAAAATGCATAAGGTTGAGCTTGCATGGAAAAAGTCATTTCCTACTTGGGAAATGATTGATTAGAAGGCCACCAAGGATGTCGAACATGCTAAAGCTGCTCTCAACCTAGGACTTGAAATTGACTCTCTGGAAGAGGCCCATGAATGACTGACCACAAGGCTCAACTTTTCGAATACCAAGCTTAAGGATTTTAAATCCAAATTTCCTATTTATTTTGTACTTTGATTTCCTTATTTTCCATGTTTTGTAATGACATTTCCATTTTGGAACTTTTATTAATACCGTTTTGGAGCCTTTGATTATTATGCATACTATTCTGTTATAATTCAAATTTGTTGTAGCATAGGTTTATACATTTTCAAGTATTTATTGTTTACTCTCAGGATTTGACGATTAGATGTTAACTCTTTGATTTCATAAGCATTATTCAAAAACGCTTGAATGATTCGAAATGGGCATTCCCAATTAGGGGACCATTTACCCAAAGCTTTATCTCTTTGATCCATAGGCAAAATAACCTTCCATACATAATCACCAACTGAAAATGTTTTTACCTTCTTAACCTTTTTGTTATAGGCCTTAGCTACTCAATATGTTTGCCTTATCAGGACATCTAATGCTGCTAACATTTCGTCATCCAAATCGACCATCTCATCCAATATCATATTCCAATAATGGTCAGATGGAATCTCATCATGCCTTTGAATTCGAGCCGATTGCAAATAAATTTCGATAGGTAAGACAACCTCATGTCCATAGGTCAATTGAAAGGGAGTCATATTCATCTCCTCCTTATGAGACGTTCAACATGACCATAAAACTTGGTCTAAGATCTTATACTAATTCTTTGGCTTCTTCCCAACATGCTTCTTAATCAACCCAATAATGACCTTATTGGCCGGCTCTACCTGGCCATTGGCTTATGCCTAATAAGGTGTAGACATTAATAATTTAATCCCCATTTCAGAGGCAAATTCTTGCATCTTTCGACCAGTGAATACCGATCCTTGATTAGTCGTAATGGTTTCAGGAATCCCAAATATGTAAACAACGTGTTTTTGAATGAATTGTATTATTGCTTCTTGGACAGGATTAACTAGATGAATTGCCTCTATCCACTTAGTAATAGTCAATCCCAACTAAAATATACTTCTGAATTTTAGAGGATGTTGTTCGAATTTCACCAATCAAATCCAAAGCCCAACCTCTAAACGGCCATGGTTTCACAATTGCATGCAATTCACTTGCAGGAACGTGTTGAATGCCTGCATGCACTTGACAATCTTGACAACCCTTGGCGAACTCAATGCAATATTTTAACATGGAAGGCCAATAAATGCCTTGTCGAAACAATAACCACCTCATTTTGTGTCCGACTTGATGGGCACAACGTGCTCCACTATGGATGCTCGATACTGCCAGATATGCCTCACTTTCACCAAGACACTTAATTAAAATACCTTCAAGTGTCTTCTTGAAGAATTTGTTTCCTATAATAGAGTTGCTTAGAGATCTTCATTTAACCATTCTATTAGTTGATCTTGTTGAATTCTCTAAGTATTCGAATATTGGTTTTCGCCAATCAGTATTAGTCAAACCTTCAATGGCAAAGACTTCAAAGTTTTCAGGATCTGCTGACCCTAACTTTGTCATTAGTAGATCCAAAGGAGATAATCTTGTCAATTTCACTCTTCCTCGAACTTCAATCATCTCTTTTAGCTTTTCTTTTACACTTTGTACCCAGAGGCAGTTTGTGCCAATTCATTCACCTTTTGGTTTTCAATTCTAGGGACATGCTGAATGTCGAAAAAATCGAAACACTTAATTAATCAATTTACTATAACGAAGTACATGATTATGTTTTCTTTGATGCATCTGTACTCATTCGTTATTTGCTTTACAACCAACTCAGAGTCCCTTCTTACTTCGACTCTTTTTGCCCCCAAGTCTAACAAGATTTTGAGACCATCTATTAAAGCCTCATACTCGGCCTCATTATTTGAGTAAGAGCCATCAATCCTATATTTGAATCTCATCGAAATTTTATCAAGATAAATATTAAAATTCCTATACTAGTTCAATTTTTATGTCCGGAGCCGTCGAAGTATAACTTCCAAGGTTCTGGTTCCAAATAATTTTGAGGTGCCTCGACTATCAAATGATCCACGATGAAAATGGCGACCACTTGCCCCTTCACGGCCTTCAAATGTACATATGTTAGGGAGTATTCTATCAAGGCTAAATCTTATTTTCCAATTCGGCTATGCAAAATTGATTTATATAACATGTGCTTTACAATGTCAAAATATGAAGACATATACACATCAACCGACTTTATATAGTGTTTTAATTTCATACATGAGAAATACAAACAAAGGCACATCTTTTCTATAAGACTATATCTAGTTTCTGCACCGTTCAAGACTCGACTAAGGTAATAAATGGCCTTTTGACACAATTATCATCCTCTTGTGCTAACATACTTCCTTTAGTCGAGTCTAAGGCAGAAATATACAAGCTCGTGCACCTATTACTAACAGGAGGGGACAAAATTGGAGGATTCATTATGTACTTATTTGTTTCGTCGAAGACCCTTTGATGCTCTGGCTTCCATCTGAACTTTTCCTTTTTTAGGCGAAGTAACGACGAGAACGTTCAAATCGATCTTGCCACTAAGATTTGAAATAAACCTCCTCAGAAAATTTATCTTCGCCAATAAAGATTGGAGTTCTTTCTTAGTCGGAGGAGGTTGAGTCTCCATGATGGCCTTAGTCTTGTTATGGTTTATCTTAATGTCCTTCTTGTGGACAAAAAAACCAAGGAAATCTCCAGCCTGCACACAAAAAGCACGCTTAAAAGGATTCATCTTTAGTATGCACTTTCTTATTCTTTTGAATGACTGTCGAAGGTGGTCGAGATGACCATTTCCCAATGCATACTTAAAGACTATATCATCAATATATATTTGCATAATCGTTTTGATATAATCATGAAAAATTGAATTCATCACCCTCTAGTAAGTTGCCCTAGCGTTCTTTAAGCCAAATGGCATCACCACCTACTCATAGGTGCCTAAGGCTCCTGGACATTGAAATTCCGTCTTTGGCACATCCTCATCTGCAATAAAAATTTGGTTTTAACCAAAATAACCATCAAGCATAATGAGATACTCGAAACTCGCTGTTGAGTCGACCAACATCTCACCAACAGGCTGCATTAAGATCTCTGAAGTCGATGCAAACCCTCAATATTCCATTTTTCTTAATCACTAGAACAATATTTGTTAGTCATTTGACATACATTGTCGTCCTTATGAACTTGCTTTTCAGGAGTTTTTCGATCTCCTCTTTTATTTTGAACATCACCTCTGGTGAAAACTATCCAGGCATGTGCTTGACCGGCTTCTTCCTAGACTTTATAGGCAGTTTTAACTCCATCAAATCCTTGCTTAAGCCTATAATCCCAAGAAAAATAATCTTTGAATTCTCGAAGTAAATTAATTACCTCTAACCTCAGACTCAAGTCAAGGTTGGAACTAATATAAGTCGGCCTTCTGTTAGCTCTTTCGCCTAAGTCAATTTCTTCTAATGGATTCTGAGGCTGTATCTGTAACACCCCGATTTAGAATTATCCATTATTTTATTTATTTATATAATTTAATTGTTGTGAAATTAATTAAAAAATTATTGTGTGAATTATGTGAATTATTTAGTTGGTTGGGTAAAGATGATTAAATTAAATTAATAGAAATAGAGAAATAGTAAGAATGTGGTAAAAGTGTGAATTAATAGAAAAAAAAGGGGCAATGAGTAGGCGATTTAGTTAGTTGGGACAAAGATGTAATTGAAGAGAGATCATTAATTATTTTATAAAAATAGAAAATTAGAGAGAAATAACCCTCATTCTAATAGTACGTGAAAAAGAAAAGCGTTTTGGAGAGAAAGCTAGAGGAGTGCTATGGCTTGAGAGACGAGCACCAATTCACCTTTCTTTTGTCAAAAAATTCAGAAATATAAGGTAAAGGGAGAAAAATTATTCATCTATGGGTGTTAAATCATAAAAGAATAGAAAGGTTCTCTTAACTTCTAATAGAGATGATGATTTTGATAAATTCTATGTTTTTATGAGAAATTGATGTTTTACTAATTTTATTGAAGTTAATTTCGTGTGATTTAATGTCTATAATTCGGCATTAATATTGTATGGCAGTCATTGTTACTTTTTCATCCATGTATGTTATATATATATCACGTTTCATCCTTTTTTACATATATTGTATATATGTACTGTAGCTTTATTATATACTACTCCGTCTCATATTATAAGCAAAAGTTACTTTTTAGATACATTGAATAATTAATGTATTTAGTCTATATATAGACCAGATACATTAATTATTCAATGTATCTAAAAAGTAACTTTTGCTTATAATATGAGACGGAGGGTGTATGCTTGTATACATTATATTGCACTATTTCAGCAACATATATGTTGCATCATGAGTAATTTGGCACACATGAGTAATCTACACTGTCGCGGCACACGTGAGTAATTTGAGAATCACATTTCAAATAATAATAATAATAATAATAATAATAATAAGAGTTAAATATATTTTTGGTCCCTATAAAATTACCAAATTTAGTTTTTAATCCCTTTTAAAAAAATAGCGTGTTTTGGTCGCTACAAAATAATTATGCACGTTAGTTTTAGTCCCTACTATTAAATTAATATGTATTTTTGAATAATTATTTTGCATATATGTTTAGAACGTTATAAAAAGTTTCTCGAAAAAAAAAAGAACTCAAAATTTAATTTATAAGTCGAAAATTTCATTACTTTTATCATTGTCTTTTGAAATTTAAAAAATTCATATTTAATTCTTCTCATTTTAAAAAATTATATAATTTGGTAAAGAAATATTTTACAGTAATTTAAACACGTATGAAAAAAATTATTCAAAAATTTAAAAGTTTAGGGGTAATAAAATAGTTTTCAAAATTTTAGAAAATAGCAAGGACTAAAATTGCTTGCATAAAATTTTTGTAGGGATCAAAATATGTTATTTTTTTAATAGGGACTAAAAATTAAGCGTGAGATATTTATAAGGACCAAAAACATATTTAACCCTAATAATAATAATAATAATAATAATAATAATAATAATAGTAATAATAATAGTAATAATAATAATAATAATAATTATAATAGTAGTAGTAATAATAATAATAATAATAATAATAATAATAATAGTAATAATAATAATAATAATAATAGTAATAATAATAATAATAATAATTATTATTATTATTATTATTATTATTATTATTTTGTATGACTAGGATAATATTTTTAGGAGTTTTGAGTTAGAGATAAATAATTGGATTATTTGACCAACTTAAATTATTTTCAATTTTGTTAGAGTTGTTCATAGAGTTACCAGAGTTGCCAATTGAGTCCATTAGAATTATCTTTATGTGCAAGAGTTGTCAGTAGAACACTTTGAACATTTTAGAGTTGTAGAAATTGTGGTAGAGTTGTTTAAAGTTAGGAACTTTGTAGAGTTTTAATTATATATTATTATAACTTTTTTTACTAGTTAAGAGTATAGAATAAATTAATAAAAATACTTTGTTGCGATGTTTTGAACTCATAAAAATGTATTTTTGATTATTTTGAGTTTTCTGGACTTTTGGCTATCTTTGGGTAGTGTTAGGGGTTGTTTGATTGTTGTACTTTGATGACATGTGGGTTGTAATGCTTGATTTTGATGTGAAACTAATATGTTGATGTCGTGTAGGAAATTATGCGGTTGATGTGATACCGTTTGTGTTGTTGAGTTGTTGTGATGATGCATACATTCGTTCATTCATCATGAGTTGTTGTTGTTGTTGTTGTGAAAGAGACGATTACAGGTTTCGATGTTGGTGACCGATATATGTCCCAAGCTTGATGTTGAGGCTTGGAGCTCGGTGTGGGGCTCATGGGTTCGCAGTTGATTGGAACCCTGTTCATTATTGGAACCATTGTTGAGATCGGTACTGCATGCATATGAGTCTATAATGTTGTTGAGAGTCACATTGCATTTTAATTGTGTATGGTTGTGAAGTGGGTAAAACTTGAATACATGTGTTGTGTTGTATAGCGTATTATGTTTGAACTGTATTGTATTTTATCTACGCTGATTATTTATTCACCATTAATTATTTGAATGTATTTCTCACCCCTTCTGTTTGAATGTTGCCTTTACATGAACATTGTGCAGATTCTCAGGAGTAGCATTGCTGAAGTAAGTAGAAGGTAGCTCTTGGAGTTACTTCTTTAGTTTACCGCTTTGACTAGTGGCGCCTTGCTCTGATTCATGTAACATCGGGTTAAGGTTAAATGTTTGAATTGATTCTTATTCGTTTATGTTTGTTTTGGGTTGATTGTTATGAACTCCTTTAGCTTATGTTATGAAATAACATTTATGAGACTAAATATTGTGAGTTGCAATATTGTTGTTAATTGCTTTATTAATGATTCTGCTGCGATGACAACTTAAATATCAAATGAGATAGATGTCGTATAAACATCCCAAATACAGATCAGACGAGTTGGATGTCGTGTAAACATCCCAGGTACAAATGTGTATATTAAACTATTCTGTTGTAACCCGTGTTATGGAGCAGGTTATGTTGTTTATTGCGTGTGACACCCTGAGGTTATATTCTATTTTAACCAAATTCCATGATAATTTTATATGCGGGCTAGGGTGTTACAGCATCTTTGTCACTTACCCAACAAGATCCTTTTAGAAACCCAAAGGCTCATCATCATAAATGCAATCGAGCATTTGCCTTTTTATGTCATCATTTCTTATGTCTGCTGAATGCTGATTTTTGAGTGATTTAGGCTCGATGTTTACCCTCTGAGCCACGTCAAACACTTCTAGTTCATTGGCTTCAATAGCCAAATGTGGTACTTTAGCCTCTAAGGCCTCCTTTAATTTGTTCTCGGCTACGTAAGCCTAAATTCGCTTTAACGCGTTGAATTCAGACATCATCGTCGAACTCGTCACCCCAGCCAGTTGGATGGATGATGTCATAACTTCTCTTGTCCAGGATTTCCCTATCCCACATGAATCCATGGGTGGAGTGTAGCCTGAAAGAATAAAACGCCTCTTCTAGAGGCATGTAAGTAAACCCTGCTAGAGTGCAATGTGCTATTTTAGCTAGATTCTTGTCAAAGTTCCTCTTATCTACATGGTTTTCTTCCGCCACGAAATACCCCTGTCCAGCTTCCACATTTTCCACTATTCCATCGCTCCTCCAAATTGCTATCTTCTGATTAAGTGACAAACGTAAAATTCCCACGTCATGTATCCATTCTTGACCAAGGAGAAAATTATAGCTCGCCTTCGACGCAATAACCATGAAAAAAGTGGGCCGAGTTATTGACCCGACCGTCACATCGACCTGGATAACACCCATTGTCTGCCCTGTTTTTCCTTCATAATTTGAAAGCACAATATTACGTGTCCTTAAATCAGTGTCGTATTTCCTAATCTTTCCACTAAAATATTATTCATTGTAGTGTTCTCCACTTTAATTCTTATGAAAAGAGGCTTCAGGTGACTCTTCATTTCTTCATGTGGTGTTTCAAAAAATGTATTATGCTATTTGATGCAGCCATTGTCCATCACGAAATAGCACACAAGTTTGTGCCTTTTCATTTCCCCTCCTCACAGTCCACTGGTTAATCTAACTCCATAACGCAATCGTACTCCCTAGGAAGAACTGACACCACATTGCATAATACATCGAAATCTTCTTCTGAACTGGAGCCAAAATTATTAATTACCAATTCATCTTCCGTGGACGATACCTCCTCCTTTGTCTTTCCCTTCGACTTGACTAGTTTAGGAGAAAATAATTGTCTCCAGACTGGTTTCTTGATCTGGTCATCTACTCGACTCTGGTATGGTTTGTTATTACCTGATTCAGCAGCTTCTCTCTCAACTTTCTTTTTCCTTTGAAATCTTCTCCATTGATTTCTCGATATCGGGCTCTTCCCTTTATAGTTACTAGGACTATATGAGCACTTCTCCGATACCTGAAAATTTTCTCGATAGTTCAATGAAGAACCTCACCCTATTTCAAAGTTTCTCCACTTATGATTTCCATATTTCTCCTTTCCAGCAGGCCTCATCCATCTCCCTTGGGGAGCATTGGATGTTGGCACATAAGTTCCTGTTTCCCCCTTCTGATGGGTAGGGAATTGCTTTTTTTTTTCTTTCTGAGGGACACCCCTCTTGTTGAAATAAAATTGTGGCTTATTCTTCCTCCAGTTTTCCTTCCTCTTCGTCAGCTGAGCACTTTCCACCTTTGCAACTTTCTTATCAAACACAACGCTTCACCTAGGACACAACATTACTTTTGAATCCTTAACCTTGCATCGATGAAGGAAATCAAGCAAGCTGTCATACCCTAATTTTTGACCCTAAGATTTTGTTTTTCGTTTCGCATCGTCTGAATAGCATAACATGCACTTCATCTTGCATAGTGTCTGAAATGTCAGTCAGAATAAATTTGTTGGATTTACAGACAAACCGATCTAAATTTATTTCAAAATTTGACCAAACGTTGTGTTTTTTCAATATGTTTATTCCACGCTGATAATTTTAGTTCAATCTTTTTTTCATTTTCGGGAATTTCGATACCCGACTTTTTTTCGCCTTTTATTCATTTTATTCATTTTTTTGAGTTAGTTAAATAATTTAAATTTAATTTAGATTTGCTTAGTGATCGTACCTGGATCAGACAGTTTCTAGTGGCCAACGATGTCGTCGGGGCTTCAGCTCCGGTGAGTTTGAAAGACGGCCGGGGGGGGGGGGGGGGTGGTGTACCTGCAAGGTACTCCGACGCTCAAGTAAGGTAACTGTCAGAGAAAAAGCAAGTACAAAAGGAGAAGGTTAGAGTATAAGAGTGTGCATAACCTAACCCTCTCAAGTGAGAGGGTATTTATAGAGAGCCCCTAGCGAGGGGCCAACGGTCACTAGCACTGGACTGGATTGCCAGGCCCAATCCAAGCAACTGCCAGGGCTTACGTGGCGTAGTGAAGACCAGCACGTGGTCTTCGCCCTGGGGTAACTGCTCCTAGATCTCCGGAATTAGGGCAGACCGATTCCATCGGGAGTGGGCAGTTACATGAGAACGTGTCCTCGCGGGGAAAGACGTGTCCTCGCAGGGAGGACTCATGTGCGGGCATGGATGAGAATCTTGGGGAGCACGTGGTTGCCGAGGGGAGGCGAGCTCGGAGAGGCTTAGTGCCTCTGCCCGGCGTCCTATGCTGCCTGCGCCCGAGCACCGCCGAGTTGGGTGTGATATGTGCCCGACATAGTTGGTTCGAGCCTGCGCTCGACGTTGGTTGTGATAAGAGGCCCCCTGTTGGGCCATCCCTAGACGAATGGGTTGGGTCTGCTCGATTGATGGGCAGACCCCGGCCCAGTCCAGAACAGGAGCCCCCCAAGTCGTTGTTCCGAGGTGTCAGAGTAATGACTTAAGGGCCAACTAGGTCGAGGACTTGCCCCAGTCGGGGAAGGGACTCAAAACGAGGAACAGTTGGTAAACCAAGCAGAACGAATAGATCTTCTCGCGCTAGACCGGTCGTACGTGGGCGACGTCGCGGGGACACGAGGAGTCAGGACCTAGGTGAATGAAGAGACGTGTTGGGGGAAATGAAAAGACGTGTCTGGGGAAGCGTGTGCCACGTGTCACACCTCATCATTGCATAGGGCGGCTACCCTAGGGTAGCGTAATCGATTGCCTAGGAAATCCTCGAGGCTCGTGAGGGGCTTATAAAGGGGGCGAGTTCGTGCCATTTGCACGTTCCCACCTTTTTCGCTTCTTATTTCTTCTATTCACCATTGTCGCTCCGCCGCCGTACACCGCCGTGCGCTGCCGTTTTCTCCGTTTCAGTCCGCTCTCTGCCACCGCTCAAGTAAGCTCTTAATCCCTTCTGGTTCCTTTTTTCCTTTTTTAGTAGTTTCATGGTGAGTTGAGGAAGTTCCCGGTACTCCGTTAGGGTTCCGGCCGGGAACGGTGGGGCGTTCTTGG
The DNA here is from genome assembly GCA_022829125.1 of Lathyrus tuberosus. Lineage (NCBI taxonomy): Eukaryota > Viridiplantae > Streptophyta > Magnoliopsida > Fabales > Fabaceae > Lathyrus > Lathyrus tuberosus. The sequence goes on from JALAZF010000395.1 coordinate 1,977,002, forward strand.
GGTTCGGGCAGGATTCGACGGAGGTTTGGGATGAATATCCCTAGGACTCGATGAATGTCCCGATGATTCTATGAACGTCCCGAGGACATGTGATGAATGTCACGGGGAAGTAAGATGGGAGGACTGGAGACCGAAAAAAGGAAAGACAGGGTGACGGGCTCAGGCAGTTCGCCGTGTTCCCGAATGTTTTCTTGTTCGCTGCCCTTTCACTTGATCGGCGGTGGAAGGGTGGATTTGGTCGCGGCCGCGAATTCACCTATTTCCTCTGCTTTTCAGGTAAAAATGGCCGCGAAGATTATGGGAATTCTCCAAATAGACACCGAGCCCGACGTGGATGGACCCGCTCAGATCCCCGGGGAGGCGCTCGTGCGTCCGGCCGACGAATGGGCCGGGGAAGAGCCTCTGCATATAGGGTCGTGTTTCTCCGTCGACGACACAGACGTTTTCGCCTTTGTCGAGAACGTCCCCGAAGGAGAGGAGGCCACGTGGACGGCTTACCAGCTCCGGGCACACCATCGCATTTGCTCGAACTATCGTGGGCTGTGGTTTCCCATGTATGAGTTCGCCTTTAAAGAGGCCGGTATTCGCCTCCCCTTCAATAGCTTCCAACTAGGGGTTTTCAACCGTCTGCACTTGGCGCCGTCGCAGCTTCATCCTAACGCGCTTGCTTTCATGCGGGCGTTTGGAATCATCTGTGACTATCTCCAGATTGGGATCACCCTTGAGCTCTTCTTCCGTGTCTTCCATTTGAAACGTTCAACGGACAACGGGCGACACAGTTGGATCTCTCTCAAATAGCCCAGGAAGTTATTCAAGACGTACTCAGACTCAATAAGGGGTTTCAAGAGTAGGTTCTACTACGTCATGCCCGCAACGCACTCGGCTGTAGGTACGCTCTATGACATTGTGCTCGACGGATCCGGGGGAGAGAGGTTTGTGTCCAAGTGTCCCCTGGAGTGGGAGGACGCGCACTTCGCGCTCGGTACGGAGGATTACCTCGTGAAGCATAGCGAGCTGTCGGAGGATGACAGAGGGGCATACGCCACGTTGGTCGCGTATGTCAATGGTTTCAACCGGGCAGAGTGCGTTGGTAGGGATGAAAATTACCTCCTCGACTCCCAAGGGAGGGTCGTGACCGCGGTTCGTTATATAAACACCCGGGGTCTCCTCGAATGCAAGTCTCCTGATGAGGCCAAGAGGTTCTTAGGTGGGATCTCCTCGTCCTGTTCGGGCCTCTATTTAGCTTTGTCTCTTTGTGCTAACTTTTTCCATGTTTTCTCTTGCAGATCAAATGTCTAACGCTACTGAGCGTATCATGAAGTTGGCCGCCGACCGGGCACCCAAGCGAACCAAGAGTCGTGTCCGAGAAATTATTCAGACTGCGACGCCGGCTGGGACGACGAGTGGCTCCGCCTCGCCACAGTGCAGCCAGTCTCCTCCTCCGGAGAGCACCCATGCCAAGAAAGCGAGGACCGAGGGGCCTGTCCTCGTGGATCTTGTGGACCCTGTCTCGCCGGAGAAGTTTCTGATGCCCGCTTGCCACCTCCAGCGGAATTTCTTCGGGGGAAGCCCCCCTGTCATTGTTGATGTTGAGGTGAAGGCAGTTCTGGGTATGGACGGGGTGGCCAGGAGAGAGGCGTTTATCGAGGACCTTGCGGCCATGATGCGGGTCTTCGAGACTTCCTTGATATTGAATGATGGGGCCCCCTCTGCCTCCGAGCTACAGAAGCTGAAGGACGACTATACTTCCCTTGAGAAGGAGAAGGACAAGGTCGCGACTGATCTGCAGAAGGCCCAGGCCCAGTGCGAGGACCACGCCAACACCCTCCGCGAGCTGAACGAGACCAAGGCTACCCTGAAGGCAACTCAAGAGGAGCTTGATCGCTCTCGGAAAAGGGTCGGAGAGTTGGAAGCCGCTGTCCGTCCTGCGGAGGACGAATCCGCCGGGGAGAAAAATCTTGCCGACCGCGCAGCCTTGATTACCAAACTTCGGGAGCTTCAGCAAGACAGTCTGGAGGCTCTGGAGATAGGTTTCAAGAATGCCGTGGAGCAGATCGGCGCCGAGAATCCAGGTGCTCAGCTGGTGCTCGACAGGATCAGCCCGTTCCTTCGCGTGGTTGATGGCAAGCTAGACTTACCAGAGGAGGAGGAAGAGGAAGAGGGAAGACGGGTCGAGGATGAGATTGCCGTGTAGTTCTTTTGATTGTTTAGCCTGCGTGCCATTTTTTCTTTGTAATGATATGTGCTCGGTCTGCGTGCCAGGGGCGTTTTTGACACTTGTTTGTGATACTTGTACACTGGGCTTCTGCCCGTTTTAATGTACCTTTGTTTATCTGCTAGTATTGTTTGCATGGTTTTGTGTGTGATGTTAATGTATTAGCTATACTTTGTTTTTTGTCTAAGTATTAAAGACTTTGGGATTTGCTCGACCTTGATAGTCCCTGACCGCGTGGAGAGTTGGTCGGGCGGCCGGAGGCGTATTCCGACCTTTAACGAGGCTAAGAGATTGGTCGAGGTCTTAGCTTCGTGGCATGAACTTCCCATCGTGAGCTGGGTGTTCTGCCCGATTGGTACAACGACGGTGGGCCTCGATCGAGGTATCCCTGTCGGATCAAAGGTCCTCGCGCACACACAACGCGGTCTCTGGTCATCGTGTTCTGTATAGGGGTGTCGCACTCGTACCTTAGCGTGTCCCCGTGATCGCGGTACTAGTTAGCCGCGGGCAGTGCTTAACTATAGTACTGTTTGAGCTTCTCAGTATTCCATGGTCGAGCAAGTTCTTCCCCGTGCAGATTTTCCAGGAAGTAGGCTCCTGTCCCCGTTTTCGCGCGGATGCGGTACGGGCCCTCCCAGTTCGCGGCGAGTTTGCCTTCTCGCGAGTCTTTCTGGTTCCTGCGTAGGATGAGGGTGCCTACCTGAAAATCACGTTTGATAACTCTGTCATTATAACGCAGTGTTATTTTCTGCTTAAGCGAAGCTTCTCGGAGAGAAGCGCCCGAACGTATCTCCTCGACAAGATCGAGCTCTTCCCTCAAGGCTTCGTCGTTCGCGTCCCCGTCGAGGGGGGCTTCTGTCCTCCTCGAGGGTTCCCTGATCTCCACGGGGATCACCGCTTCGGTTCCGTAGGTCAGACGGAAGGGGGTCTCCCCAGTTGTGGAGTGTGGAGTCGTCCGGTAGGCCCAAAGGACGCTGTGTAGCTCCTCGGCCCACTGCTGCTTGGCGTCGCCTAGTCGACGTCTTAATCCTCGGAGGATCACCCAGTTCGCCGCCTCAGCCTGTCCGTTCGTTTGAGGGTGTTCAACCAACGTGAAGTGTTGCTTCGTGCCTAGTTTTGCGACGAAGTCTTGGAAGTTCCTGTCAGTGAACTGTGTTCCGTTGTCGGTGACGATAGCTTGAGGCACGCCGAACCGGGTAAGGATATTTATTTTGTAAAAACGTAGTATGTTGAAGGCCGTGATTTTGGCCAACGCTTCTGCCTCAATCCACTTCGTGAAGTAGTCCACCCCGACGATGAGGTATTTGTTTTGATACGACCCCTGGACGAAAGGTCCGAGGATATCCATTCCCCACCACACAAACGGCCACGGGGAGGACAGCGGACTGAGCTCGTTAGGAGGAGCGAGGTGCATATCCCTGTGTCGTTGGCATCTGTCGCACTTCTTGACGTGTTCCTTGGCGTCCTGTTGCATGGTGGGCCAGTAATACCCTGCTCGAAGCGCCTTACGAGCTAACGATCGCACGCCGAGGTGCTGTGCATTGATTCCCTCATGGATCTCCCAGAGTATGCCGGGGACCTTGGTCTCCTCGACACACCTGAGGAGGGGAATAGAGAACCCTCGCCGGTATAGCTTATCCTCGACTATAGTGTACGAGCACGCCCGCCTCTTGACCATACCTGCTTCTTTGGGATCTTCGGGCAGTTTGCCTGTCATGAGGTATTCGTATACCGGGGTCATCCAGCAGTTGTTGTCCCCGATGGCGTTGATGTTCGAAACCATGGTCAGTTTGTTGATGCTCGGGTGGGAAATCACTTCTTGTATGACGGATTTGTTCCCGCCTTTCTTCTTTGTGCTCGCCAATTTGGACAAGACATCTGCTCGGGCATTGTGCTCGCGGGGGATGCGAGTTACTTCCGCGGAGGTGAACTTTTTCATCTTTTCTTTTACCAAGGCCAAGTATTCTATGAGGCTGTCGTTCTTGGCTTGGTACTCTCCTCGGACTTGCGAGGCTACGAGCTGGGAGTCGGTGAAAAGTTTGACCTCCTTGGCGCCGAGGTCCTCGGCCAGCCGGAGTCCTGCGAGGAAGGCCTCGTATTCGGCCTAATTGTTCGATGTCGGGAAGGACAGTTCGAGGGATACCTCGATCAAGATGCCTTCCTCGTTTTCGAGGATGATGCCCGCCCCGCTTCCCTTTGGGCTGGACACTCCGTCGACATAGATCGTCCATTTCTGTGATCCGTTGGTCGAAGGTTCCGGGACGGTCATCTCTGCTATGAAGTCGGCCAGTACCCGTGCCTTCAGGGCTTTCCTCTCTTCGTATTGGATGTCAAACTCGGTGAGCTCGAGTGACCACCTGAGCATCCTCCCCGCCATGTCCGGCCGCCCGAGGAGCTGCCTTATAGGCTGTTCGGTCCTTACGACGACGGTGTGGGCGAGGAAGTAGTGGCGTAGCCTCTTGGCCGCGGTGACGAGGCCCATGGCGACTTTCTCAATCTGCTGATATCTAAGCTCGGGGCCTTGGAGGGCTTTGCTCGTGAAGTAAACTAGATTCTGCCCGTCCGGGGTTTCCCGAATGAGGACGGCGTTGACTGCTTCACTCGTGATCGCAAGGTACAAGAAGAGTGTCTCCCCGTTCTCAGGCTGTGAGAGGACCGGGGGTTGTGATAGGACTTGTTTTAAATGGACGAGTGCCTGCTCGCATTCCTTGCTCCAATCAAACTCCGCTTTTTGTCGAAGAAGTTTGAAAAATGGGAGTGCGTACTGTGCAGATTTGGCGACGAAGCGGGAAAGGGCGGTGAGCATCCAGTTCAATGATTGTATCGACTTCTTTGAGTCCGGGGTAGGGAGCTCGGAGAAGGCTCTACACTTGTCGGGGTTGGCCTCGATTCCTTGTTCTGTAAGGTAAAACCCGAGGAACTTACCTGCCTGAACGCCGAATGTGCACTTGTCAGGGTTAAACCTCATGCGGCATCTCCTCGCCATGTCGAACACCTTCTTGAGGTGTGCGGCGTGGTCGACTTCTTCTGCGGATTTGACGATCATGTCGTCCATGTAGACCTCGAGAATGTCGCCGATTTCAGCTTGGAAAACCTTGTTCATCATCCGTTGGTAGGTCGAACCTGCGTTCTTCAGACCGAAGGGTATCACGTTGTAGCAGTAGTTGCCTGACGCGGTCATGAAGGCCGTGTGTTGTTTGTCGACCTTGTCCATGGGAATTTGATTGTATCCCGAGTAAGCGTCCATGAAGGACAGTAGTTTGTAACCTGCAGAATTGTCGACCAGTTGGTTGATGTTAGGCAAGGGATAACAGTCTTTCGGGCAAGCCCGGTTAAGATCAGTATAATCAACGCACGTTCTCCATTTTCCATTATTCTTTTTAACAAGTACAACGTTGGACAGCCAGGTCGTGTATTTGGCCTCCGAAATAAAATTTGCCTATAGGAGGTCTTTTACAGCTTTTTCAGCAGCCTCTGTTTTTTCGGGAGACTGCTTACGCCTACGTTGTGCTATGTCCCTAGCGGCCGGATCTACTGTGAGATGATGACAAGCCACCTCGGGGTCGAGGCCAGGCATCTCGGACGCGCTCCACGCGAAGAGATCAGCGTTCTCCCTTAGACATGCTTTCAGCTGCTCCTTCGCCAGGTCGGGGATCCCGGTGCCAATCTTCACGCTGCTATCTGGATCGTCCCCGAGGACCACGAGCTCAAAGTCCCCGTCTGGGATGGGGCGCGTTGGGCAGAGAGGCCGCCCGTTGTTCTTTGCCTGGAGGTTGAGGTCTTCTGCCCCATCTTCATCGGGTCCGCCCAGGAACCTGCTGTCGAGATCGACCGCGTTGACGCGCGGGAGAGGTACCTGTTCGGCGTCCTGGGGTGGCTTGGCCACGGTCTTGGGTTTGAGGCTGATGGAACTCAGGCCTTTGATGGCGGCGTCGAAGCACCTTCTGGCCGCGTCGATGTCCCCGTGCATCGTCACTACTCGTCCCCTGGTCGTGTAGTACTTCATTTTGAGGTGGACCGTTGATGGTACCGCCGTAAGTTCAGCCAGGGTGGTCCTCCCGAGGATGCAGTTGTAAAGGGACGGGCATTCGACCACCAGGAAACGGATCTTCACCTGTCGGGCAGTATCTTCGGCCCCGAATGTAACCATTAGCTCCACGTAACCCCATGGTCTGGTGGTGGTTCCATTGAACCCCTGTAGATCTGAACCGACGTACGGGGTTAGATGCCTCTCGTCGAGCTGAAGGGTCCCGAACAGATGAGCGTACATGATGTCGACCGAACTCCCCTAGTCGACTAGGATCCTTCGAACGTCAAAGTTCGCCATCTGCGCCCTGACCAGGAGGGGAATAGTGGCGTTCGGTGCTCCCCCGGGAAGTTCCTCGAGGTAGAAGGTGATGGGGTTGGAGTTTCCCCGCACTTTCTCGAGGGTGGTTGCCTTCGCCGATGTTGCGGATTCCAGCTCGTCAAATTTCTGCTTGATCGATCCGACGGACAGCTTCTCTAGACCTCCCTCGGAAATGACCATCGCCCTGGGGAAGCTTTCCCAGGTGCTACGGGCAGTAACAGGGTCCTCGTGGGGGAATGTCGCCCACATGTTGCGAATTGCCTCTTGTCCTTCAATGATTGGGGGGACAAAGAAGTCTTCGGGTCGGGTGACACTGAGGGCGACTTGAAGGCGACTCTCGTCGGGAGGGGGCGTCGTCTCCTCGACGTTCTGGGCTTCCCGGGAGCTGGGACGAGGAGTATAGTTCTTCTGGGCGTATTTCTTCAAGTTCTCCTCCTTGATCAGGATTTCGATCGCATCTTTGAGATGGATGCAGTCTTCCGTCACATGCCCGTGACTCCGGTGGAATCTACAGTATTTTGACTTGTTGACATTTGATTTGGGAGCAGTTGGCTTCAGGAAGGGAACTCCCCCTTTCACAAACTCGGAATTCTGGCATTCGGAGAGGATTCGAGCCCGGGGAGTGTTGAGCGGGGTGTACTCCGTGAATCGGCCAGCTGGCCCGCGCGGTTCCCGAGGATCACGGTTGCGGTTCTCTTTTTTTCTTTCTCCTCCTCGCCGGGGAGAAGAGTCTTCATCTTTGTGGCTGCGGGGGCCTTCTCTGCGTCTCATCTCAAGGGCGATCTGAGCTACCTCCGTCTCCTCGAGTTCGATGTACTTCTGAGCTCGAGCGAGAAGGTCCTCGAGACGTCGGGGTCTGCGGAGGCCTATGAATTTGGCAAAGTCAGATCCGGCACACAGTCCATGGAGAATTAAATATTTCTTCATGTCGTCGGTCGTATGGACCTCGGCAGCTTCTTTGTTGAATCTCTCGATGTAGTTTCGGAGAGATTCGTTCTTCTCTTGGAAGATGCTTTCTATGGCAGCCTCCGTCTTCGGGTGTCGACGAGACGCGGTGAAGTGTTTGGTGAAGCGTTTCCTAATTTGCTTCCAGGATGTGATCGACCCATGTGCCAGACCCTTATACCAAGTCATGGCTCCCTTCCGCAAGGTGGTGGGGAACAGCCTGCACCTGATGGCTCCCCTGACATTTCGGAAGTCGAGCATTGCTTCGAAACTCTCGACGTGATCGTCGGGGTCGGTCAGGCCGTCATAGGTCCCCAATGGTGGGGGTTTCTCCATGCCTGCAGGGATTGAGGCGTTCATGATTTCCCACGACAGAGGGGTCCTCTGGTCCTCGTCGTCGCTACCAGCCGGGGATCTCGAAGGTGATCGATGATGCCGTGGAGGGGAGTTCCTCGAACGGTTCTTCGGTCTCTCCTCGGTCTGTTTGGTCTTCTTGGTGGATATGGGGGCCCTGGATTCTTTCTGAGGCGGCGAACGCGGGCGTTTCTGGGAGATCGTCGGCTGGGGACGCTCGAGACGTGGGTGGCGGCCCCCGCGCACCGGCGAGGGGGTTCGAGATTCTTCGGAAGGAGTCCTTCGCAGGTAAGGAGAATGGCGAGGTGACGGTGGACGACGATGTCTTCGCGGGGAAGATCGTTGTGCCCGTCCTTGCTCCAACGCTTCAATTCTGGTATTCTGGTGTGCGATCAGCTGATTGGTCTAATTGATCAAGGCAAATAGGACCACGGTGCTCGGGTCCATATTGGGCGGAGGAGCAACAGGTTGAAAAATGGCTTGCTGATCGTCTTGGCGGGCGGCGTTGTAAGCCACATCTTGGGAGTCCGGGGAGGCGGTCTGCCCGTCTCGTATGTCGCCTTCGCCGTCGTTGAGGATGACGGCATCCTCACGGTGGTTCCCGTTCTCGAGTTGTGCGAGCACTGTGTCCAGAGCCTGGGTAACTGACGGATTGGCCATGTTGGTGATGAATGAGAGTTGCTTTGGTTTAACGACGGAAAAACGGGGAAGCAAAGGGCTCCCACAGACGGCGCCACTGATCGTACCTAGATCATACAGTTTCTAGTGGCCAACGACGTCGTCTGGGCTTCAGCTCCGGTGAGTTTGAAAGACGGCCGGGGGGGGGGGGGGGTGTACCTGCAAGGTACTCCGACGCTCAAGTAAGGTAACTGTCAGAGAAAAAGCAAGTACAGAAGGAGAAGGTTAGAGTATAAGAGTGTGCATAACCTGACCATCTCAAGTGAGAGGGTATTTATAGAGAGCCCCTAGCGCAGGGCCAATGGTCACTAGCACTGGGCTGGATTGCCAGGCCCAATCCAAGCAACTGCCAAGGCTTACGTGGCTTAGCGAAGACCAGCACGTGATCTTCGCCCTGGGGTAACTGCTCCTAGATCTCCGGAATTAGGGCAGACAGATTTCATCGGGAGTGGGCAGTTACATGAGAACGTGTCCTCGCGGGGAGAGACGTGTCCTCGCGGGGAGGACTCATGTGCGGGCATGGATGAGAATCTTGGGGAGCACGTGGTTGCCGAGGGGAGGCGAGCTCGGAGAGGCTTAGTGCCTCTGCCCGGCGTCCTATGCTGCCTGCGCCCGAGCACCGCCGAGTTGGGTGTGATATGTGCCCGACATAGTTGGTTCGAGCCTGCGCTCGACGTTGGGTGTGATAAGAGGCCCCCTGTTGGGCCATCCCCAGACGAATGGGTTGGGCCTGCTCGATTGATAGGCAGACCCCGACTCAGTCCAGAACACTTAGTTAATTAGAATTTTATTTTTGTTAACCTTAATTAATTTTATCATTTATTTTTAATTTCTTTAGTCAAATAATTAATTTAATTTATTTAGATAATTGGGGTTTTTTTAGTTAAATTTGATTTAATTTTATCATTTTACATTTATTTTTTATAATATATATTTATCTGTTTTTATGCGTTATTTAGAGCATTCATATCAATAAAAACACAATTAAAAATCCATGACAATATCAGAATTGCCAAAACATGTCCCAAGCATGTTAAACAAAAAAGGGAAGGGAAGGAATGAAAACAATGTCACAACATGTTGAGTCAAAAGAGGAAAGAAAATTAAAGCATGTTTTCAAAACATTCGTTTGTTTAAAGCCTATATAAGAGTCTCACAACCGTTCAGAGGGGAAAGAATCAAAGAACCTACACACATACAAAAGCGGGGCCCCCTTTATCCCAATTGCTCTCTGAATTCGAAAAAAAATCTTAAGAGGCAATTATCATCATCATCATCACCTTCAAAACACCTCAAACTCGTGGCCGGAAATTGCTCCAAAACCCATGCCGCCGCAACAACCTTAAACCTCACAACCAAAACTCCGCTGCAGCATACCATTCTAACCACCATGTCGGATTTCTCTCCTACCTCAATCGTTCAATCATTGGTTCGACGATATCAGTTCGAATAGAGTGGTTGCGATATTTGCGTATTTTTTTTGCTATTGCGATTCTCTGGTGCGAATGAAGTCCTATTCTGCTGCAGTGAAAGAGGGTTTGAACATCTGTCAGAAATGTTTCAACAGTAACCGAGCCTCTTTCTCGATTTATTTCAACACCAATCTGCTTCGTTCAGACAACATCCTGCATCAACGCGGTAACACTTGCGTTATGTGTTTGGATAGTGACAACCAGCTAGCTTTGCCTCCAGCTGCAACAACAACGTAGATCCACTGAAGCATCCAACGTTTCGATTCATACAAGAGGTATTCACCAAAACCGATGTCATTCATGGAGGTTCAATGGTGTTTCAGTTTGTTTATCCTTCTTGTTCGGTTTTGTTTCAGCTTATGGTATGCTTGACTGTTGATTTCCGTTTCAGTATTTTAATGTGTTGTTAACTTAGTTTTTCTCTGATTATTTCGATTGCAATTATAAGGATTTTCATTCCAATCCTCGGATTCGTTTGCTGCTGTTGAAGGTTTGTGTGAATTGATGCATGTTATGGTTTGTTTGTGATTCCGTCATGTTGCTGGAAAAATATTGAAACATAGTCAGCATTGTTCTGGCTTGGTGTTGGTTTCGATTTATTGTCTGATCAAGTTGCCGTGGAGTATTTGGTCTGGTGGTTTTGGGTGGTGAGTATTTGTTTCCCTTTTGGTGCAGGTCGATTTGTTTTTGTTACTACTTGATTCTTATTTCTCTGATTTCTTGGTCCTTTCAATATATGGGGTGGTTGTTGTTTTGTTTGTATGCTGAGATTTATTGTGAGAATGTCTCTTGTATTTCTGTTAACACGTCATGTGCTTGTGTTTTGGTTTTAATAATGAGATTTTCTTAGACTAAAAAAAAACCATCCTTTTCTTAGGCTAATGTTGATTATGAGAAAATTGTTTTGCTGTTTGACTAATGCAATTTTGACCTTTGGAGGATTCAGTTAGCATCACATTGCTTTGAGAAGACTATGGTCACGTACTCATAGTTGTTTCTATTTATTGGTAGCAGTTGCAGTGCACACAACTGCTCTCTCTTGGCACGAGTCATATCATAATGTTACACTCATAAGCCTGCACCACTTGCTAGCAATTCTATGTGATTGTATCCTATCTATTTCTATACAAGTCTTCTAGAAAGTTGAAACAAAAAAAGTTCATATACTATTAAATTTTTCATCTTTAGAATACCTTAGCTTATATTTATGAAATTTGTTCATTTAATGTGGAAAAAAATCCTTTTCTTACACATTTTATTACTATTTTAGATTTCAATTTAATTAGTTTTATTTAGAATTTAATTTAATTTAGTTTTTAGTTAGAACTTAGTTATTTAATTAGTTAATTAATTTTTTTATTAGAATTAGCTAATTAGTTTTTAATGGTAATTAGTTAATTAGTTTTAATTAGAGTTTAGTATAATTAGTTAATTAGCTTTTTAAGTAGATTTTGGTTTAATTAGATTTTATTTTAGTTAATTCTTAATTTAATCTTGATAATCCTCGATTTTCTTTTAGTTATTTCTTTATGTTCATTTTTGAATTTGATTCTTAATGCTTTTGGCTATGATTAAGTCCCGATTTTGATTGCCTATTTCGTTCGACATTTTCTTACCTGGTTCTAAAGGAAATGATTTCTCTGTTGACTGCCATGTCATATAGGATATCCTTGTCAACTGTTCCCTTGAGACTTTGTTAGAGTCTTACCCTTTCATCCTAACCTTAGGATTAGAGTCGTCGTACTCTATGTGAGTGTCTTGCCATGGACACTTCTTTTCCCTCTTCTCCTAGCCTTAGGATTAGAGTCGCCTTGCTCTATGTAAGTGTCACGGTTATAGATACTTACTCTTTCCTTTCCCTTTCAACCTAGCCTTAGGTTTAGAGTTGCCGCACTCTATGTAAATGTCTTGCCACATATGCTTACCTTTCCTTTAGAACCTTGACCACAATCAAGAGTTCCTCACCCTTATTGAGGGGAACTACGAATGCTCTGATTCCATTTCCATCAGGATACGTAAGCACGAGATCCGATGTCTTGGCGAGCATACTTAGGACTAACACCTTAGGTCTCCCTTTATCTTTTCACCTTTAGTAGACAACATAACAAATAACACAATAAAATAAGAGGTTCCTATAAAGTACTATAGATACTTAGGATGCTAGCACCTTCCTTAGGTATAACCAACCCCCGAACCTTAGATACTCATTTGCATTGCATTGCATACTTTTGGGTTATTCGTTCTTTTTCCCTTTCCTTGGATAAATTAAAGATCGGTGGTGAATTATGATTTGTGATTCAAGTTAACTAATAGCTTGATTTTCGATTCTCACCGCGACATAAGCCTTCTCCCGCTTTGGGGTAAACAACCTCAATTCTGTTCTCACTACCTTCGAGAGCTTCATCCTCAGCTTTCATGTCAAAATCCTCAGTGATCTCGACCATGTTGATTTCCACAGGCTCAACATAACTGGCCTCCTCGACTTGCAGAGGGTTTGAATCAATCTTTATGGGAGCTTTGTCTTTGGCAAATTTCAACCTTCCATCATTCAAAGCATTCTAAACAAGATCCTTGAAAATAAAACATTTTGAGGTTTTATGCCCCAAAAAAATATGAAATTTACAAAACCCTTGTTTCTTTCTTTGTTCTAGTGGAGGTACTTTTGTACCTGGTGGCACCAATACTTGGCCATCTGCAACCAACAAGTCGAAAATCTCATCATAGTCATGTCGAAGGTATAGGTTTTCTTAGGGAACTTATCATATTTTTCAAGTTCAAAAGGATTCTTTCCATTTGCTAGTGTAAGAAGTTTGCATACATATGGAGGTACTGGCTTTAACTCAGCCACGTCGACCTTGTTTCCTTCGACATGGTTATATTCGACATCTGATGTTATGTCATTGTCTTCCATGTCAACGTAAGCCACTCGTTCCTTCTTGCCTTTGTTCACTCTGGATTTTCAGCCTTTAAACATTTGCCTTGTCGAACTCTATCTGCTAGTTGGGTCATGTCTCTTAGTTATTGTGTATCTAATTTATTTCTAATGGAATAATATAAACCCCAGCGGCCATTTCGACTAGCTCATGTTCAGGAACTTGAGTAAAACACCTTGTTTTCAACAGTCAGAACCAATTCAAGTAATCATCGATTGACTCGGGGAACTTTCTCTTTATACTCGACAACTCCTTCAGACTAATCTTAGATTGCCCCATATAAAATTGCTCATGGAACAACCTTTCTAGACAATTCCAGTCATTAATAGAATGTGCAAGAAGGGTAGTAAACCATGTAAAAATGTTATTTGCAAGGGAACTAGGAAAGTATGTCATTCTTAAGTTCTCGTTATTCGCTATGTTCCCCGCTTTAGTCAAATATCGAGCGGTATGTTCGATTGTGGATTCATTTGTATCACCAACAAATTTGATGAACTTAGGGACTTTCCATCCCCTTTGAAGTTTGGTCTGCAACACATATTCCGACAAAGGACATGTATAATTTGGCCTTTGTAGGCCCATGTTCACACCATTCTGCGTCATTATCCTTTCGACCATTGCTGCAAGGTTATTTTCTCCCACCAGGTTATCCTGTCGAACTTGATGGACCACTTGGTTTGCGTCCTGATTTCGATTAACTACTAAACCCGGTGGGCGTTCGACTTCTCTAAGCCTCTCTTGTTCGACTATGTGGGGCACAAATTGTTTCCCCTGATTCATTGTGTTCTCCTCAAGGATTACCCTTTCGTTTCGAATTGGCTTGACCACTTGAGGTTGTACTATGGGTCAAACTTGCGCTGGAGGCACGCCAAATAAGTCAGCAATTTGATTCATTTGAGTTTCCAATTGTTGGTAAATCTGATTTGTATTTTGAATCAATGGGTTAAATAGGGTACCCATTTATTGGGTAAGAGTGTTGACCATATCATGGTTACTCTCGTCCATCTGTTGTCTCATTGCCATCATAAAATTCGTAGTGAATGTTGGCATCGCTTGGGAACCGAATCCCATCCCTAGTTGGGGTTGTGTGGTTCGACCAGGGTTACCTATAGGGTTGTTCAAAAAAACCATGAACCGAACCGAACCGTCGAACTGAACCGACCTGAAGTTAAAATAACCGAACTGTTATGTTTGGTTAGTGAACCAAACCATATTACACAAAACAATTCTAGAACCGTACAAAACTGAAACCAAACCGAACCAAAACTGTAACTGAACTGAACCGAAACTGAAAATTAAAAAAACTAAAAACAAGTTTTAATTTTTTTTATTTTAAAATTTTGAAAAATAGTTTATTGATTCGGTTCTTTAATAAACGGTTCGGCTTGGAAAAATTGTCTTCTAACGGATCGGTATGGTTCGGAATTTCTAAACGGTATACCAAACCAATGACTTTGGTTCAGTTCGGTTCTAAGTAAATTGAAACAGTTCGGTTCAGTTCGAGTAAATTTTTATTATGGTTTAGTTCGGTTCGGTACAGTTTTCTCTATGAACTGTACCATGAACAACACTAGTTACCAATAGTCGATCTTGATGACAAAACTAGCGAATACACATTTGCAACATTGTCAGCAAATGTCGAAGGGTTAGTATGTAAATTATTTATCATTGACGTTGGCATACTATACAGTTGTTCATGCCCAAGTATAGAAATTGTGAAAATTATGGCAAAAGGTCTAAAATTCGTTTCCATAGTCGGTCTAGGAGTCACTGGGTAACTCTGTGTTATCGAAGGGGAGAAAAATGTCCCTTCCTGTGCAGTTGATGGTGTAACCGTTGTTGACGGTATGGCCTTCGTGCTAATAATATAAGGGATTGGCTCAATTAAACCCGCAGTGACTGTGCTTGCCCTAGTGCTATTAAATGGTTATTCTCCATTATTCTTTCTGGGAGAACCCATTCTTCTAGCGTATTTCCTCGTTGTTTTTCTAACTTCTTTTATGGCTATCTTACCACTCCTCAATCTCATGCACACTCACACTTTAAGAAGTTTCTTAAACGAAGAAATTCACAAAAACAATTTTCAAAAAAGTATAAATTCACACAAAAAGGGTCCCACTAGGCGTGCCAATTTATTTATTATGAAATTTAGCAAACCAAAAAAGTTTCAATTAATACTTAAGGGATTAAACTCGAAAAGATCTTGGGACATATTTGTGTGAATTATGAGTTTCAAGCAATTTTGACATCAAAATCGAATTGGAAAGTTTTAAGGATAATGACTAAAATCATACTGAAACTGAAATTTAAAGAAGACTTAAAAGTGACTGAGAACTAAATTCAATGTAGTAAATGATTCAAACATAAATACTGATTTATAAAAGTGGAACACATACGTACATTCTTGACTATTTTCTCACAACACACATATACTTTGAGTTTTGTAGAGTTTGTGTACAATTGCGGACTCCTAAAACATAAGTGAACTCCTACTTATATACTAATCCTAAAATAACTGCCTACAATGGTCGACTAAGATAACTATGCCACATCTTTATTTCCATGCAACCTTCAACTTCGACTGACTTCCATGTGTCCATGAATAACTGTCTGATCTTATCTAATTTACACTTCTTTCGACTGCATAGAGAAACTTCTTGGGAACCCTAAATTTCACTAAATCCCAAAACCCACAAACCTCATGGTCTTCTACTTATTGCAAAATTGACCAGGGTTAACACTACCTTCAACAAAATTAAAATCGTCGAAAACTTCATAGTCATAACGTACCATTTTGACTTTTCAACAAAATGCTTATTGCATGATCCTTATCTCTTATCTACCATTAATGCTTGTGTAGAAAATCCGAGATAACAGTTCCATCTATGTGAGCCCTTATTATTTCTCAACACTCTTTTAAGCTTTTCTTTCTTCAAACCATATAAAGGAGTACAAATTGGATCAGGTAGTCTCGATTGTTTTCTCAATAGAACATGGTTTAGATGTGGAGGGGGGGTCTTTCACTTCAAGAATACTATAATTTGAATTTTTGTTGACACTAAGATACTTGACTCTGTAACTCTCAAAGAATCACTTTTTGATATGACATGCATATATTTCTTTACTTCCTTATCTTGTCTTTCCTCCATTGTTTCACTAGAATTCATCTTAACATACTCAATAGATAACAAAGGTGCTCACTTGGATCCACTTCTTTAACTACATCAACATTATAACATTAGGGTATTTTATTCTGACGCATCGATTCAAACACATTAAAGGTTACCTTCTCATCTTGAAATCTCGATATTAATTCACCTAACTCCACATCAATCAATGTTATGCCTGTTTGTAAGAAATGTCTTCCAAGAATTAGAGGCATTATTGCATCTTCCTCCATGTATAGAATAACAAAATATGTTGGGAATTGAAAATTATCCACTTTAACTACACATCTTTAAGCACACCATAAGAATAAGAACTGGATCGATATTCCAATGCGAGGGTCATATGAGTTGACTTACTTCACCACAATCAAGTTTCTTTAACATGGAAAGAGGCACTAAGTTAATGCTTTCCCCCAAATCACAAAGTGCCTACTCTATCTTTAGCTTGCCAATAGTGTACGGAATGGTAAATTGTCCGATACCTTTGAGCTTTGGTGGAATTTTCCTTTGGTTGATTGCACCACACTCTTCTATCAAAGTTATATTATCATCATACTTTGGCTTACGCTCTCTGGTCAATAATATTTTCACAAATTTTTCATAAACTGGTATTTCCCCTACAGCTTCACCATAAGGGACATGGACTTAATGCTTGTTAACATTCTCCATGAACTTCTTAAGCTGACCATTTTCCTTTTCTTTCTTCAGATTTTTCTTTAAGATAGGATAAGGTGGTTTCATATAATACGGGAGTTCGAGATTTGGTTTATTGACAATTTTCTTATTAGTCCTTCTCAAATGTGAGTTTCTATCAATTAGTTCGCCAAATGTGTATCCTCTCCTTGGTCTTCTTCTTTTTCCTCATTTTTTCTCCCTCTAATTTTTTATTTTTCTCTTTTTCAACTACTCCCTCATCTACTATTTGCTCAAATAGATTTTTATTCTCACTCATAGGATGTGTTACTCGGGAAACTATCATGTCGCTCATCTCAATAGCATTGTAACTCTCATTCTTCGGATTATCTATGCTATTTTTCTAGATTTATTATGAATGCTTCAGTGTGCCTACTCATAGTCTCCTGATTCTCTGTCATAGCTTCTTGATTCTTGCTTACTTGTTCAAAATTACCTTGAGTCATCTTCATAAATTTAGACATGGCTTCTTCTAATTGAGATGGCTTTTCTTGTGGTAGATTTTAACGAAATTGAAGGACTTTAGGAGCTTCTTGGTTTGCATTCAAACTCTGGTTGTTACTCCACTTAAAGTTTGGATGATTTATGTTAAGTAATCAAAAGTAAGTATGTGATATCGTATCCACGGGGACTGATGCGGCACTACAACCGTTGAACATTTAATTAACAATTTAAGTAGATTTCAAAGATGTTTAGATTGTAAAGTTTGATGGTATAAAGATGTAATAAAAGATAACTGATAAAACGAATTTCACAGATGATAAAATGTGTTGGGATTGAGTTTCATTCGCCGAATACATATGAATTCATTGATCAATTTCAAATATAATCTTATTGTTTATTCATATCATCACGTATCACTCACAATAGGTTTTATGTCTAAAATTTGGTAGAGACTTCTATCGTATTATTTAATTGATGATTTCTCAATCAATCAAACAAGAAAATAGTGTGAAGCTTCGATACTTTGTGTGAATATCATACTCTAACCCTATGTCTAGCGATTAGAGTTCAATACAATATTATCTTAGATCAAAATCAGAAAAATATTTTTCAATAACAATTCGGATCCATAACATTAATCAGTAAAACAAAGATAATATTTGATAATGATAAAAACTGAATTATATAATACTATGGTCACTAAGTAAACATACGATTCAAAGAATTACATTTAATCTCAACACAAGAGAAGGGAACTAGCTAGCCATCATCATGGTAGCTTAATACAAAATTAAGGAATTGAGATGAATGAGCATCAATAGCAATCTCCCGACTTTTGATGCGTATCCAGCTCTTATCCTTCACTAACCCTTTCTTACTTCTATCCTACTGTATTCAAAATGATTCCTAATGACCAACTCCCTCAAATGTATATTCCTGTCCCTATTTATACATTTTGTGTCCTGTTATTTTCGCCTGGCGAGCTGCTGCCTTGCTGGACGAGCTCTCTTTTCTTCACCCTTAAGTTTTTGCCAGTTGTGTCATTCAAATCGCCTTTTAAATCGCTTTGCCTGGTGACAAAGATGCTTGCCAGATGAACTTTCTACTTGCTGCTTGTTGGACGATCATGAGGCATTTTCTTTCTGGATTTTTTCTAAGTTGTGTCTTCTACTGCTTGCTGGACGACCATGAAGCATTTTCCCTCTGGAATCTTTTCTCCTAGGCCTCACCTCTAGCTTGCTAGACAAGCTCTCCTTGTTCTCGCCCGGAGAGCTTGCTTAAATTACTCTTCTTTGTTTTATGTATTCTTCTTTGGTGAATTGAGATAATTTTTGAAAAATAAAAAAACACATCACATGCCACAACAATTGAATGTATTCCATTTATCTTGTACACAATGCTAGGGGAATATACCATATGAGAAAAGAAAACATTCCGGAAAAGAATTATTTGCTCTTTAGTCTTCTTTTGCCAACACATCACTTTGAGGGCATTTTGTGTCCAAATATTACTTTTTCTAACCGATGATGTCACTTTGTTCTATTCTAACTACTTTTTTTTTCAATTTGGTCTTTGTTTATTAGGTGTGGTGCATTCGATGATGTCATTTGGTTCCATTACAACAATTTTTTTTTAGCATACTATTATTTCTAAGTACTATGGACATTTTGTTTCTTTAACTTCCTCTTCTTTCTGTACTATTATTTCTCACTCTCCTATCAAACATCTCCAAATTATTTTCCTCTTCTCTCTCTCTCTCTCTCTCTCTCTCTCTCTCTATCTCTCTCTCTCTAAACTTCTTCCGAATCTTCGTTCTTCCTCTTTTACTCATGTTTAATGTTCATTTTCGTTATTGAGTTTCAGACAGTTTCGATTTTGTTTTTGATTTAGCGTTTGTTGTTTCGGGTTTGGTGATGTGGGCTCACGCGGAAAGGGGGAAAATTTGCATGTGGTGCGGTTCCTGATGGCTCCTTCATGACCTAAAAAGAAAGTCGAAAATGTATCATAACCTTTTGACACTACAGCTTGAAACTCGAAAAACAAAATTGGATCGGAATTGCTTTGATGAAAAAAATGACTGTGTAGCTGTGGTAAGACCGGATCGAAACTGCTACTGCATGAAAGCTTGAAAAAATAGCCATAGCTTGAATCCGGAAGTGATGTTTGTTGTTTCAGATTTTCTCTTTCATCTGTCTTTTATGATTCATCTAGTCTTCTTCATTTGTCAAATGTTATGTTATTTTAATACGTCTTTTTCATCCATTTACTAACATTGCAAGAATATCAAAAACCTCTCCATTTGGGTTTTAACTTCCCTCTATTTTTGTTTTTCAGGTTCTTCCACTTTGATCTCTGGGTTTCTAACTTCCTTTGTCGTCAATAAAAATAAATTATTTGTAGGTAAAATAGAAAGATGTGGTTATGTGAGAAGGGGATAATTTATGGTTAGGGTTTTTTAGAAGTGAAATTGGGTTTGATGATCTTGAGTGAGGATAGATGATTTTCTGGGTACTGTGATATATTTGTTGAATTTTTAATGTTACAATTTTTGTTTTTTATTTTTTAAATTTATATAACGTTAACATGTTTTACCCATATATTCAATTTTATAAGCAAATGGTTTTTTTTATTTTCGTTTGAGATTTTGATGTGTATTTTGTCTCTCTGTTGTTGGAGGTGATGGAACAACTGGTTGAAATATATTATCAATGCTTTGATGGCGTCTAGTTTGTAAAATTTATTTATAAAACTTGCATTTTGCTTTCATCAGTATGTTATTTTTTTGGTGGTGAGAGCATCAGGTTCTTATAATTTCACTTATAATTTCATGCCATTCATTGGTTATGTTGTTAGACATGTAGCTTCCATTAGCTCCATATTAGTACAGTGTGATTAATGACAGACCACAAGGATGGGTGTTCTTATCCATACAAGAACTTAAACTTTGATGAATAACATCACTTTTCTTTTTAGTTATAGATTCTTGAGTGTTTTTTGTTATTGAGTTTGATTTTGATTTTGATTTTAACAGGCCAACTGATTTACCACATTCATATTCACATTATTGGTTTGTTGTTATAAAATTTTTAACTGTTTTTGGTTTGTTGTTATAAATATTTTTGTAACTGGTATTTTCTTCATCCGATAATAAGATTATTCTTATGTTGTTGACAGTTGTTAATGGTTATGGAAATTAAATACTTCATCCATGAGGCAAGTGCTCTATCAGAACATTTTGTTTTTTTCTTTATCATTATTTATAGGATTGAAAATGTTGTGAACACTGATCCATGCAATACTGGATAGTTGATTAAGGAAGGGAAATAGATGTCTCCAATTAACCCTGCTCGCAAACTGAGGTTAAACAGTCAAAACTGTTTGTTTACAGATGCTATCAAAATAGGGGGTTCGTCTGTTAAGGTTATTTGCTTAAAAACAAGGTCTAGACTAGGGAGTAGGTTTCTGTGTTAGGTCTGATGCTTTTGATGGATATAGGAAGGTACTGGATTTTAAGTTTTTGATTAGTATGCTCGCTAAGATTTTGCAATCTTATGCCTACGTATTCCCGAAACAGGGAAATCAGAGCGATCGTAGTTCCTCCTATTCTACGGGAGGAAAAAGGTTGTTTTGGTGTCTTGTTCAAAGCCCAAGACATGAAGCTAAAGGTGGTTTGTATCTTGTTCAAAGCCCAAGATGTGAAGCTAAAGGGTTTAGGATTAGAGAGAATTTGTCATCTCTAAAGAGGAGTTGTTGATGTTTGTATGCTGTGAGCAAGGCACAACTTTGATACTAAAAGGTTGATTGACTCAACCGGGGTTTTGACTCTGTTGGGGAGAATATATCTTGTATAAAGCCCAAGATGGAGGCTGAAAGGGTTTGACTCAACAAGAGAGTACTTTTATCTGTCCTGTATAAAGCCCAAGACGGAGGCTAAAAAGGTTGACTCAACAAGAGAGTCCAGAACAGGTGATTGACTCAACAAGAGGGTCTGAAGGTCTTTTGACTCAACAAGAGAGTCTTTTATACTCAACAAGAGAGTGTTTTGCTATCTCGTACGAAGCCCGAGATAGAGGCTAAAAGGAGATTGACTCAACAAGATAGTCTTTTATACTCAACAAGATAGTGGGTTGATGTTTCGTATGAAGCCCGAGATAGAGGCTAAAAGGAGATTGACTCAACAAGAGATTCTTTTATACTCAACAAGAGAGTGTTTTAGATGTGTCTTGTATGAAGCCCAAGATGGAGGCTAAAAGTTGACTCAACAAGAGAATCGTTTATACTCAACAAGAGAGTGGGTTTTTATATGTCTTATACCAAGCCCAAGACGGAGGCTAAAAGGAAGACTGACTCAACAAGAGAGTCTGAAAAGGTTAGCTCCGCGGGGGAGATTCATTTGTACAAAGCCCAAGAGGAGGCTATCTTACTGCTGATGATTAGATCCATAGGTAGGCCCAAGGGTGGGGAACTCTCATGAGAGATACCGGGTTTCAGAGTGATCCGTGTTTTTTCCTATGTTTGAAAGGAACTTGAGAATGACTTTGAGACTCAATGGGGTTTAGACTGTCCAAGTCTAGAGTTTTATCTATTGTACAATGCCCAAGAGGAGGCACGTGCATTAAGGTATGAGTATCAACCCTATAATGGTCGGAGTTTTAACGCTGGAAAGACTGCTCTAGCAAAGGATGACTAAGTTCTGTCTTATACCTTTAAGAGGTCATCAGGGTCCTTGTATTAAGCCCAAGAAAAGGCATGAGAACTTCTAAGAAGCCTAAGGGTCCTTGTACAACGCCCAAGAGGAGGCGGGGATGCTTTTAGGAAGCCTGTGGGTCCCCTAACCAAGAGAAGTTCAAGAAATGCAATTCACAGAGAAGAGATCATTCCAGGAAAGTTCGAGAATTTGGAAGAAACTCAAGAGATGCTATTCACGGAGAATAGATCAACTATGGGGAGTATAGTTTCTTTGACAATTTTTAAGAGTGACAGTCTGAGAAAAGGTTCACCGAGAATACTGCCTTTCACTTTGTTCCATATTGTTTAACCCCAAGAGAATGGAAGACTGTATCTGGAATCCTATGGGGGGATCTAGTTTTGAATGTATTTAAGAGTGATCAACAGGGCTTTACCTAGTTCTGGACGTAGTTGCTGGGGAAAACTCTAAATAGCTATACTAGTATTACACAGTTGATATTTGACAAGTATATAAAAGGATGTGAAAGAAGACTTACAGTGAAACAGCCCCACAATACAATTATATACATATGAAAGCGGTAAATGAAAGCGGATAAACACTTACCCGTTGGAGAGCTTCCATGCTGTTTTGTTAGTTGTTCAACAAAGAAAGCTTTGATAACAATATTGTATTCAAAATCAAAGGCGAAAATGCTTTAAAAATATTGTTGGGGCTTACAGCTCAAGGAGAGGCCCAAGTTTTAACGATGATCGCACCGTTGTTTTGAAAACTATACATAGGGAATTATACAATATGTGAAGCCCAAAAATGTTTTTGTGTACAAGAGATGGGTCTTACACTCTATTAGAGGCCCAAAGATTTATTTTTGTACAATTGATGGGGCTTACAACTCGAGGATAGGCCCAGATGGTTTGTTTGAAAACGGCGACCGTGCCGAGGTTTTTGAAAGCACAATGGGTCTTATACAATGACTGAGGCCCAAATTATTTTGGTTTTCAAAAAGGAGTTGGGTCTTACACTCTATTAGAGGCCCAAAGAAACTTAAAGAAAATAAATGGGGCTTATAACACGAGGGTAGGCCCAGTTGATTTGATTTTTGAACTGGCGATTGCACTGAGATTTTTCTTTTAACGCAGAGGGACTTATACAATATCTGAGGCCCAACAAGGTTTTGGTTAAAAGGGGATTGGGTCTTACACTCTATTAGAGGCCCAAAAGTGTTATTTTAAAATAAAATATGGGGCTTACAACTCAAGGAGATGCCCAATTGGTTTCGTTATAAAGGCGACGACCGCGTCGAACGTTTGAAAATATACAGAGGGACTTATACAATGTGTGAGGCCCTAAAAGGTTTATTTACAAAGGGATTAGGTCTTACACTCTACCAAGAGGCCCAAAGAGTTTTAAAATGATTGATGAGGGTTGAATTAATCAAAAACCCTAATTTGGTTTCAAAAAGGAATTAATTTTGTTTAAAAATTAATACAAATTGATAAGAACATGTGAAAAATGAGTGGTGATCTAGGATTAATGCTTCAAAACTCATGTTTATATCCACAAAATGATTGGAAACCAATTAAATTTGGAAAATCAAGGGGGGGAAATATTTCAAATGTTAAAAACAACTAAAACATTAATTCTTTGCAAAAATATCAAATATATGAAATAAATAATAGTTTTGGGATTTTTTTGGTAAAATAAAATATTTTAACATTTTTGTGAATTATTAAAAAAAGAATCAACTCAAAATCATTAAAACTCAGAGAGAAATTAATTTTTGAATTAATTAAATAAAATCACAAAATTCAAATATTTGAATTTTCAAAAAGGGCGCCAAGAACATGGCAAGAACACGCGCGTGTTCTGAGTTTTGCCCAGATTTGCATTTTCTATCCAATCTCACTGAATACTTGATGAAATCACACAATCCACCTATCAATCTGCTCGTTTTCACCTCACGATCATGTCTATGGTCTTTAATTTCATTTATTTTAAGCATGGAATAAGAAATCAAGACAAAACCTCAAGAACCCTAAAATTTGCATGAAGGCTGAGAATTTCGATACACGATTCAAACAAAGCAAGTAATTGAGGGGAAACATTCTATTCATGTTTATGAACATTTGGCAAAAGTATTGTGCGAGGAAATATGCATAGATTAAGAGATGACCAAGTTTAGGCTTACTTGAAGGTCGTGACAGCAAGAGCAATGTGATTTTTGAGTTGAAGGTGTTACAGATGAGTTGTGATGATCTGAACAGCTTCCCTACACCATATGGAGTGTGTTTGAATGCTTGGACTTGATTGTAAATGGCTGGATCACTTCATGGCATCTCAGCTGTAACTTGGTTAAAACCTTGAGCAACTGGCTAGTGATACTGAGAAATCAGTGTTACAGTTGTTGTTTAAGTGTTTCGATCACTTCTATATGATGTTTATGAGGTGTGTATGTGATTGGTTTGGTTGGAATAGCTCTCAAACATAAAACCCGATAGTGACTTGCTTTGGAAGGCAAATTTGGAAGTGAGAAGGTGATTTTGAGGAAAGCATCTGTTTGATGGCTTTGGTGTACTTAAACCGAGCACAAATGAGCTCTATTTATAGTAGAGCAAGTTTGTTTTGTAAGCAATAGTGAATGACAACTGCAGTAGAGGTTTGGCCAATGGTTGCATTTTGGAATCTCAAGTCTCCTCTAGCCATTGACTAGAGGTTAGAGCACAGGCTGCTGGTTCCCTAGTTCAGAGATCATCCTTGACTCATTCAGTTGGAAATGGTTCAGTTCATGCCACCCTGGTGCATCCATTGAATGCTCCAAAACAAAATTGGAGTCTTGTCCCATCTTTAGAGATTTCTAGGTTTGGCATGCTATTTTTAGTTCAAAAGACTTAAGAGGCTTATAGATCAGTGTTTGTCCCTCATTGGTCTCTCCCTGAGGTGTTCAGATGGATAAATTTGTTTGTCATTTGCAACATTTGCTCAAATCGAGCAAAATGCACAAATCTGCCTTGCCATGACAGTTTGCAGCAAAGCATATTGCCATTGTCATATCTCATGGCTTAAGTGGAGTTTCATGGAGTTCTTGGCCATTTTGGAAAGCTCTTATATGATACAACACATGTGTGATCATATTTTGTCTTGATTCTTTTTGGATCCAAGTGAAAAATCCCCCTACTTTTGGGAAAAAAGTAAGACAGATTTTGACCATTTCATGTTTTCAGCCATTTTGATCATTCCATAACTTAAAATCCATGAGGAATTGGAATAAGGTGTAGTTGACACTTTTAAAGTATGCCATGAGAGCTACAAATCCATCTTTGGATCAGCCAAAATGGTTGCTTGGATCTCAAGTTATGATCCTTGGAAGTTGGCACCCTAGCCACTTTGTTCCATAACTTAGAAAATTTCTAAGTTTTTATGGTTACCCCTTTTACAAGTTATCCCACTTTCTTTGGTTTTTATTGATGAATGTTGATTCAAATCACACATTAACATCATTTTAGGGTTAGGGGACCATAATTGATCAATAAATCAAAAAGTCAAACTTTGACTTTTGGGCACAGTTGACTTTTTATCAGATGAATTCCAAAATGTGCGATCCTCTATGAAATCAAGTCCTTGACCTAAATCAAACTTGATGGATTGATTTCATAGGTGTTATAGGGTGTATTGAATCATGTCCTAGGGTTTGGGAGCATGTCGTGGTCAAAAGTCAAAGGCACAGTTGACTTTTTCCGCGAAACCCTAACTGTGGTTCTGATGAACCTGAAACTTGGGAATCAAGCTTCTTGGATCAATCCATTGTTGTAAATGGATCAATGTAGTGTGTTGGAGACCCTCAAACCATGTCTTGAGGTCTTGGCTCATGATTTGTCCCAAAAGTCAACTTAGGGGTGAATTAAGTCAAGAAACCCTAATTCCTGATTTTTGGTAAATGCAGCCCCTGAGGTTAAATTGACTTGATGATTGGATCCATAAAGTCCCATGGAGCATTTTGGGTTATGCTTTTAAGCATTGGCTCATGCCTAGAGGAAAACTTCCATCTGGAGGCCCTGGTCGACCAAAACCCTAATTTGGTGACACTGATGATCTTGAGGCTTAATCCACCTGGAATGCTGCAACCTTGTGCCTGATTATTGCCGTGGGAGTCCTCTTGATCCATTGTGGATGTTTGAGAGGTTAGACAAGTTGAAGATCATGTCATTCCTTGATTGATCCTTTGTCTAAGAACTCTGAAAGGGCTAGAAACCCTACGTCTGATTGTAGTGGATGCTCACCCATATTTGGGGAGACTAATGAGGTATGATGGCCCGTCCATATTGTGATGATGACTTGTACAATGATGGGAAATCTTAGTGGTCAACATTTGGGGTATGACAGATGCCCCTATTTAATCTTCTTGGACTCGAAGGTGTGAATGGCGAAGATATTCAGACATTCAGGGTGCAAGAGGATTAAATATCGAAATACCCGAAATTTTGATGGCGTCTATGAATGGTAGTTTACGCATTCATTTTATTTTGCTAAGCGTTGATACTTAGAAAAGGTAAAACTTCCCCTCGATCCTGATTTCCTACCAAGGAACTGGTCTTAGTTTCTGATACAAACTTCCCCTCGATCCTGGTTTCCTACCAAGGAACTGGTCTTAGTTTCTGAAATAAACTTCCCCTCAATCATGGTTTCCTATCAAAGAACTGGTCTCAGTTTCTAAAAAAAACTTCCCCTCGATCCTGGTTTCCTACCAAGGAACTGGTCCTAGTCTCTGATATAAACTTCCCCTCGATCCTGGTCTCCTACCAAGGAATTGGTCTAAGTTTCTAAAATAAACTTCCCCTCAATCCTGGTTTCTTGCCAAGGAACTGGTCTCAGTCTCTGATATAAACTTCCCCTCGATCCTGGTTTCCTACCAAGGAACTGGTCTAAGTTTCTTTTGTCAATAAACTTTCTTGACAAGGGACGCTATTCGTAGAGGTTTTCCTCAAACTTCTCGCCGAATTTTCCTGGGGAGATGCCATTTGATAGAAAAATTTTGATGTCAGTGTTGCTAGGGAACCCAATCTTCTAAGTTGTAGAGTTGCACAAACTTCTCTGTTGGAGACGCCATTTGTCGACTTTATCGGGGAAAATGAGTTTCTTGAGAGACTGCTTCCGCTTAGGGATATTACATCACACTTTCCTTCGATATCTTCTCGGAGAAATACCATATGATGTGATCCAATTTTGAGGTGCTGATGACCTTTTCGTCAGCGGATTTTTTTGGAGAAAAACTGCTGTATTACCGAATCTCTGATTAAGAGGCTTTCTCTGGGGATTTTCCTTAATCCGGGAAAGCGAAGATATCATCTTCAATGGCGAAGAGTGATGTTTGTCGAAGGTTTTCTTATTTTTCAAAGGTTCAAGTTATCAAAGTGGTCAAGGGACCAACTTCAATCCAGAAGTAAACTGGAGGAGAGATCATTTAGATGGTTCACTTCCTGACGAGGAAAGAACTGACAACTTGATTAAGAGGACTTTTATCACTTGGGGATAAGACTGACCATGGTGATAGTAGATGAACACGACTGGATACTCGGCCACAGTGGGAGATGAAAAGTATCACTGGTTCACGATAGCAATTCTGCCTTGCTTAGGAGAAGTAGTCCCTGCGGGGAACAATAGTTGGTCGGGCTTAAGAGATAAGAACTCGGCCGAGGATGTCAGATGGAGTATTCGCATCTGACATAACTGATCCTTCATTCAGGCGCACTGGTCTAGAAGGGGTACTTTGATTCTGCACTTTGAAGCTCGATTACTTTGGGAGAAGCGATCGATGTTCTTTCGATGTTCAACAGTCAAAAGAAATGCCATCTTTATTTTAAAAGCAGAAAAATTTGACAAGTAAATTCATTTTTGTTTTATTTCAAGAATCGTTGATCATGTTAAAATGTCGTTTTGTAAAGCTAAAACAAATAAGAATTGCAAACAAAAGCACTAGGGCTCAAATTTTATTGATAGGATGGAAATCAGCCAAACGCGTGATTCCATGGAGTATTTACAAAGTTAAAAAATGGTAATTTAAGGGAAAAGGGCTATATTGAAACATAACGACCACTATCCTTCTACCAACTTTGAATTCTGGGCATCCTGAGCTTCTGTCGAAGGTGACCTTGACTGGAGCTTTCCTAATGGATGGCATTGCTGCCACTGGGGGATTTGCCCCTTCGTTGAACGTAGTTACTTGCCATTATCCTTAACTTTTTCCTGGATTGTACTTTGAGATTTCCAATCCACCGGGATGATTTTTGATTATGTCTCTAACTTTTGCCTGAACCGCCCTTTCGGGTTTTCAATCCACCGAGACGTTTTTTTTTTGTTTTTATTTTTTTTTTAGGCGAAGTATTTCTTGACTACGTCAACATTTGTGGGATAGGAAAATTCTTCTCCATCCATGGTTGCAAGTCTCAAGGCGCCGCCTGAAAAAGCTTTCTTGACCACATAGGGGCCGTCATAATTCAGAGTCCATTTGCCCCGGGAATCAGTGAGAAATGATTGTATCTTTTTGAGCACAAGATCTCCTTTCCTGAAGACGCGAGGTCGGACCTTTTTGTCAAACGCCCTCTTCATTCTTTGCTGATACAACTGACTGTGGCATAGTGCTGTTATTCTTTTTTCTTTGATTAGATTCAGTTTGTCGTGTCGACTTCGACACCATTAAGCTTCTGTTAGCTTAGCTTCCATCAATACCCGGATTGATGGGATCTCTACTTCGATGGGGAGCACTGCTTCCATGCCATATACTAGAGAGAAAGGGGTTGCCCCTGTTGAAGTGCGGACAGATGTTCGATAACCGTGAAGAGCAAAGGGTAGAATTTCGTGCCAATCATTGTAGGTTACAACCATCTTCTGAACAATCCTCTTGATGTTCTTGTTAGCCGCTTCTACCGCTCCGTTCATCTTGGGTCGGTAGGGAGATGAGTTATGGTGTTCGATCTTGAACTCAACGCACAACTCTTTCATCATCTTGTTATTCAAGTTAGATCCATTATCCGTAATGATCTGGCTAGGAACACCATAACGGCAGATGATATTATTTTTGATAAATCGGACCACTACTTGTCGGGTGACATTGGCGTATGATGCTGCTTCGACCCACTTGGTGAAGTAATCAATGGCTACTAGGACGAACCGATGTCCGTTTGAAGCCTTGGGCTCAATCATGCCAATCATGTCGATTCCCCATATGGAAAAAGGCCATGGGGAAGAGAGAACTTTGAGATGCGTTGGCGGTACATGGATTTTGTCAGAGTATATTTGATACTTGTGACACCTCCTCATGTACTTGTAGCAGTCGGATTCCATGGTCAACCAGTAGTACCCTGCTCTTAGAATTTTTCTCGCCATTGTGTGTCCGTTGGCATGAGTGCCAAAGGATCCTTCGTGAATTTCTTTTATCAGCACGTTTGCTTCTAGTTTGTCTACGCATCGGAGCAAGACCATGTCGAAATTCCTCTTATAGAGTGTATCACTGCTCAGGAAAAAGTTGCCTGCTAGTCTCCTGAGGGTTTTTCTGTCTTTCCTGGATGCCCCAGGTGGGTACTCTTGTTTCTGAAGGAAGCATTTGATATCGTGATACCAAGGTTTGTCGTCTATGACTGCTTCGATCGTGAAGATGTAAGCGGGCCTCTCAAGGCGCATTATGTCAATCTTAGGTAGGTCGTTCCATTGACCTACGCTAATCATGGAAGAGAGAGTGGCTAATGCACAGCCATGTTATTCTCGTAACGCGGGATATGATGAAACTCGATTCTATTGAAGAAGGGTAGCAACCTTCTTGTATAATCTTTGTAAGGAATCAGTCCTGATTGGTATGTGTTCCAATCTCCTTTGATCTGATTGATAACCAGGGCTGAGTCGCCATATACATCCAAGTCCTTAATTCTTAAGTCCATCGCTTCTTCGAGACCCATGATACAAGCTTCGTATTCGGCCTTGTTGTTTGTACATTTGAATGTCAGTCGGGCGGTGAAAGGAATATGGGTACCCTGAGGTGTTATGATGATTGCCCCAATTCCATTTCCATAATGATTGATGGCTCCGTCAAAGATTAGTCCCCATTAGGAACCTGGTTCTGGCCCTTCACTGGGTAGCGTTTCATTGCAATCTTTCATTTTCAAATACATGACATCTTCGTCTGGAAAGTCAAACCCGACTAATTCCTGATCGTCAATCAGTTGATGAGCCAAATGATCGGCTAAATTACTTCCCTTAACGGCTTTCTGAGCGTGGTATTCGCTGTCGTATTTTGATAACAACATCTGCCAACAGGCAATCCTTCCCGTGAGAGCAGGCTTTTCAAAGACATACTTGATAGGATCCATTTCGGAGACTAACCAAGTAGTGTGATGAATCATATACTGGAGGAGACGTTTGGCTGCCCAAGCCAGAGCGCATCAAATTTTCTCAAGCATAGTGTACCAAGTCTCGCAGTCAGTGAACTTCTTGCTTAAATAGTAGATGGCAGACTCTTTTCTTTTTGTTTCATCTTGTTGACCAAGCACACAACCCATTGAGTCCTCTATGAATGTTAAGTAGATGATCAATGGTCTTCCTTCCACTGGAGGTGATAGAATCGGTGGGTTCAATAGGTATTCCTTGATACTATCGAAGGCGGTTTGGCAATCTTCTGTCCAAACGCAGTCCTGGTTCTTTTTAAGCAATTTGAAAATTGGCACGCATGTCGCGGTCATAAGGAATATAAATCTGGAAATATAGTTCAAACGTCCCAGAAATCCTCTGACTTGTTTCTCAGTCTTTGGAGAAGGCATTTCTTGAATGGCCTTGACCTTGTCAGGATTAACCGCAATTCCTTTCTGGCTGACGATGAACCCTAAGAGTTTCCCTGAACGGACACCAAATGTGCACTTATTGGGATTCAAGCGGAGTTTGTACTTTCTCAACTGCTCGAATAGCTTTGACAGGTGGGTCACATGCTCCTCTTCTGTCTTAGATTTGGCAATCATATCATCGACATATACCTGGATTTCTTGGTGTATCATGTCGTGGAACAGAGTAGTCATGGCCCTTTGATAGGTTTCCCCGGCGTTCTTCAAACCAAACGGAATTACCTTGTAACAAAAGGTACCCCATGGGTAATGAACGACGTTTTCTCCATGCCTTTCGGCGCCATTTTGATTTGATTATTGCCCGAGAATCCATCCATGAAGGAGAAGACTTTGAATTTTGTTGTACTATATACCAGCATGTCAATGTGTGGTAAGGGAAAGTCGTCCTTTGGACTAGCCTTATTGAAATCTCTGTAATCCACACACATTCTGACCTTTCCGTCCTTTTTTGGAACGGGTACGATGTTGGCTAACCATTGAGGATACTCTGAGGTGACGAGGAAACCCGCGTCAATCTGTTTCTGTACCTCCTCTTTGATTTTGATGGCCATGTCTGGATGAGTCCGTCTAAACCTTTGTTTTACTGGCGGACATTCTGACCTTAATGGTAGATGATGTTCCACGATGCTGGTATCCAACCCTGGCATGTCCTGATAGGACCAGGAAAACACATCGGGGAATTCTTTGAGAAGCCTTATCAAACTTTCTTTGATAGTTGAACTGAGCAGTGCCCCAATCTTGACTTCTTTTCTCTCCTCCTCCGAACCTAATTTGACCGTTTCCAACGGCTCTTTGTGAGGTTCAATGGACCTTTCCTCTTTCCTGAGTAATCGGGAGATCTCTTCTGGAATTTCGTCGTCAACTCCTTCTTCAGCCCCAAATACCAGGAATTCAAAGTTGGGAGAAGGCATCGGATTGTATGTTTCAATGGGGTTTAAAACAAGTAATCTGCATGACATGATTTGTTTTTAGGAGAGATAGAGAGAATGCAAGAGTGTGTGCAGTGTATTTTCTTTGGAAAACTTCTTGTTTTTATTATTGAGCTATTTTTTAGGATTACCATTTTTTGAAAAAGCAACAAGAGAAAACAACAATAAATGCAAAAATTACAGAACGATGTTATTTTATTTATGAATGAGTCGATTCTTGAAACTACGACCCTATAAAACAAAACTCGGTCGCTTTGGGCGAAGCGAAGAGGTATATTTACAGAAAGTGAGCCCTATCAAAACATCTGTTTCACCTGGGCAGGGTGAAAGGTTAAAGAGGACAATTACTTTAACTTATGAATAATCTTCGGAACATCGACAGCAACCCATTGGCGGAGAGCTCCTCGGTGAATCACAAAGTCTGGTACCTTCCTTGATTTGTCTTCAGAAATAACGCTGATTTCTGGTGGAGCAGGATCATTGGAATCTGTTTCCCAAGTAGAGTTTTCATAGACGAACTCTTCTGTTGTATTTTGCATAGTATCTGTGCTCTCAGGTGAATCTCCCCATCCAGTTGGCTGGATGACTTCGAGCCTGATACGAGAGCTCTCAGGAGCGGTGTACTTGACCAAGTAGTCGAACTTACCGCTTGGTTGTCCTAAGGTGTCCCACACTTCTTTGGAACTGGAGAAGTCATCCCTTTCGATGACGTTGACCTCGGGAAAAGCATAGTTGATGAATTCTAGTCCTGCAAGCTTTGCAAATTCATCGTCGTGCTGGATGTTTTCTGAATGCCCTGAGTAATGATCCCATGCAGTGGTGGGGACGCAGGTATTCTTTTCAATAATGCTCAGTTGATATCCATCGTTGGGCTGACTTTCTTGCCCCAAGTCTCTATGGTACGGCTGTCAGATAGACAGGTCATCTATTGGGCCATAATAGTTATGGTCAAAGTTATCTTTCATCAGAGTGTCCTCCTCTAATGAGTTTGGTGGAGCACGACATCCTTTCGGATCACAATCTCTGTATATCATTTTAACATCTGACCTGGGTATAAATCTCAGACTCTGTGCGGGATAGCAAAATGGCTTATGCATTTCTTCCTAAGACATATAACCGTCCTCGTTAAGATAGGACTTCCATTCTTCCTCTGTATCAGAGGAATCTCCCTCGTTGATGGTATAAACTTCTTGAGATATTGGGTGAAAGAAACCTCCACTATGGAAGAAATCTTGAATGGGATGAAGATTTTCATCGTTAGTAGCAGTCTGGGTACAGTTTGAGGAAAAACCAAGACCCTTCTTTGTTTTGTTATCACTAGGAATGACGAGTTGTCCCCATCCCTTGGTATTGTTACTTTTGATCACTTCGAGAGCATCTCTGTATGAGGAAATCGAGGTTCCTTTCTCTGACTGATTTTCACTGCTCACCGAAAGTGCTTGGAACTGAGTTCCGACAACCTCCTCGGGTTCTACACAAGTGGATAATGAAAGATTACTCACGATCAAGGCTTGTTCTCCACAGACCGTGACGAGTTGATCGTTCTTGACGAACTTCAGTTTCTGGTGTAGTGTCGAAGTGACTACCCCAGCTTGGTGTATCCAAGGTCTTCCTAATAAACAGTTGTACGCTGCCCGGACGTCCATGACTTGGAAAGTGATTAGGAAAGTGTGAGGACCGATAGTTATGGGAAGGTCGACTTCGCCGATAACTGCTTTCCGAGATCCGTCAAATTCTTTGATGATGACCTCGCTGCCCCTCATCGGGGATCCTTTGAATGATAGTCGTATTAATGTAAACTTTGGCATAACGTTGATGGCCGATCCAGTATCTACCAGTACGCTGGCTAAGGCATCATCCTGGCAGTTGACTGTGATATTGAGTGCCATGTTGTGACTTTTTCCTCCTTCTGGAAATTCCTCGTCACTAAACCCCAAGTTGTTGCAGGAAGTGATGTTAGAAACGATACTATTGAACTGTCGTATTGACACATCCTGTTCCATGAAGGCCTGCTCTAAGACTTGTCGTAGAGCATCCCTGTGAGCCATATAACTGAGTAATAGAGACAACACAGAGATTTTTGAAGGAGTTTGTAACAGCTGATCAACAATGTTGTATTCACTCCTTTGGATGAGCTTCAGTATCTCATCATTGTTCTTTGAAAGGTCGGGATCACTGGACTGATTGACCGGTTGATCGGGAACTTCGGTCCGAGGTTCCTTTTCTTTGTTAGGTTCTCCAACTCCTCGGTTGAAGATTCGA
Organism: Lathyrus tuberosus; assembly: GCA_022829125.1. Taxonomy (NCBI): domain Eukaryota; kingdom Viridiplantae; phylum Streptophyta; class Magnoliopsida; order Fabales; family Fabaceae; genus Lathyrus; species Lathyrus tuberosus. The sequence continues at coordinate 2,011,011 of JALAZF010000395.1, forward strand.
CCGCTCCGTGTTACTCGACCGATGTCTGCAATATTCACGACGGAGGGTAATGGAATTTCCTTTCCATTCTCAACTGTTGTTGCACCGTTATTGTAAGGGATTGCCTTATCAGACTTGTACAGCACTGGTCCCGGTAGATAGATAACTACAAGAGCCTTTTGATTTATCTTACTGTCGTAAGTAACTTCAATCAGTTCCTGGTTAAGAACCTTCGATTCGTCAAGTAGAAGGATGATGGCACAAACATCTTTGGTCCTCTCAAGATCAGAGATTACAACAACATCTTTGATCTGATCAGCGAAATAGTTTGGCGTCCAGTTAATGGACCCCGAAACTGAATATTGTTAAATCTCTTTACGGTCCAACTGACTCTGAAGGGCTGCTCGCACGAGGTAACATCCTTGATTATTTTCTGAGCAGACTCTACAGCGCTCGTAGTTATATGGTGGCACCTGGTCACGTCCGCTTTGAATGCAGTGTAACCTCACTAGGTCTGTGTCCATTGAATGAACATCCTGACTTTGATGCCTAGTAGGGTTCCCATTAACCACACTGATTTGTTGTGTGCTTTCGTCCATATAGATCGGAAGCCACCAGTGGTTCAACAAGTGTTGCAAAGTCCTTTGAACGAGAGCACATCCCTGGTCAGTCTCACAACATCCTTTACAGTTCTGATAATTATGCGAAGTCAGAAAACCGAGCTGGACTTGCGTAGCGTGTAACTCCACCAAGCTGGTTTTCATCAAGCGAATATCAAAGATTTGAACCATATTTACTTGATACTGATTTCTATCATGGTAGTCCTGAATCCATCCAAGATCCATCTGACGCTGGAGGGCCTCTTGTATAAAAGAGCATCCTTGATTGTTTACCGAGCAAATCAGACAGGAATTTTAATCGTGCCAGGACAGATTATGATACTGGCTTTACCTTGAGTGCATTGCCACCAGGTTGGCATTCATCGGACGGATGTCGTGGCTCTGAATGATGTTGGAATTCTTATAAGTCATGTTGACCCCACGAACTCGATGCTCTTGGATCCACCTGAGATCCAATTGTTCCTGTAGAGCTGATTACACCACAGAACATCCTTGATTGTCTTTAGAGCAGATATCACACTGATGATAATTGTGAGGCGGTATATGATCATACCCGCTCTGTCTGCGATGCATCTTGACCAGATTGGTCCTTAATAAGAGTACATCATGTTAGTTCTAGTATTGGCTGGAATTTTGGTAAAACAAAGTTGAACAATGTTGATGTCATATGTCTGATGTCATAACATTGGTTCCTAACATTAGCTATTGCAGGGTTGAAGTTTTATATGCTGATGTTATAATTGATGTCATGACATCAGTTTATCAGAATATCAGAACATCAGGTTGTGATGTTTTAGGGCTGCGCGTGTTAGTGTATTTTGAGGAGATCTGTTAGAGAGATTGGATGCGAATATATTGGAGAAGATATTTTCAATCAGATATTTTGCAGATCATGAAGCAGATCATGTAACTAACATTAGGGATGATTTGAAGAGATTTAAAAAGATTTGAAGATCAAATCTGTTTTAAATTCTGGTTTTAAAACAAATCAAATTAGATATTTTTGGAAGAGGTCCAAGCCCAAGTCAGAATTCTATAAAAGCAGCCTCAATCCTTGTTGGTAGAGAACGAAGAAAAGAGAGCTAAAAACTGAGTGTCATTTGTGTCTTCGTGTGTTTTGTAAACCATTCGTGTGTGAATTGGTGTTACTATTTCCTGAGTTGTTAATTGTTCTTGATCAAAGCTGTTAAGCAGAATTAAGTTGGGTGATTAATTTGTAATCATTGGATTGTATCACTGAGGTGATTTAGGGAGTGAGTGGTTTCTCATACCTAAGTGGTTTCTTAGGTAGAAGTATCATTGGGTAGTGATTAAGTTAGGTAGAAGTCAACTGGGATTGTTGAGTCTGTAATTTAATACTACTAATAGTGAATTTCCTCCCTGGCTTGGTAGCCCCTAGACGTAGGTAGTTAGACCGAACTGGGTGAACAATTCATTGTGTTATTTAGTGCTTGTTATTGCCTTGTTCATATTAGCAGAGTGTGTTGTTGTGAAATCGCACTTAATATCACACACATGATACCAGAATTTCAATTGGTATTAGAGCAGGCATCCTGCTCTGCATCTGGGTGAGATCTAGGGCTGATACTTTCTGGTGCAATGGACAAGGAGGCTGGTGGATTTGTGAATAGACCCCCTATTCTAGATGGCTCAAATTATGACTATTGGAAACCTCGTATGGTTACTTTCTTGAAGTCATTAGACAGCAGAGCCTGGAAGGCTATTTTGAAATAATGGAAACATCCTGTTATTGTGGAAAAGGATGAGAATGGAAAGGAAGTAGAGGGTAGCTCAAAACTGAAACCTGAAGAAGAATGGACCAAGGAAGAAGATGAGCTTGCCCTTGGGAATTCTAAAGCCTTGAATGCCATATTCAATGGTGTTGATAAGAACATCTTCAGGTTGGTCAACATTTGTGAAGTAGCTAAGGAAGCATGGGATATCTTGAAGACTACTCATGAAGGAACCTCCAAAGTCAAGATGTTAAGACTTTAACTTTTGACAACAAAGTTTGAAAATCTGAAGATGAAGGATGATGAGACTATCCATGATTTCCACATGAACATCCTTGAGCTGTCAAATGCTTCAAGTGCCCTAGGAGAGAGGATGACTGAAGAGAAGCTGGTGAGGAAAATTCTTAGATCTCTTCTCAAGAGATATAAAATGAAGGTGATAGCTATAGAAGAAGCCCAAAACATCAGCAAGATGAGGGTTGATGAGTTGAAAGGTTCTCTTCAAACCTTTGAATTAGGAATGGAAGAGGAACCTGAAAATAAAACCAAAAGTATAGCTTTGGTATCTAGTTCTGAAGATTCTAAGAAAGAGAAGGGTGCTGAGTCTCAGGAGGAGCTGTCACATGCCATTGTTTTACTGGGAAGACAGTTTAATAAGGTTATGAAGAGGATAAATAGGAGTTATAATCCTAATGTCAAGAACATCACATCTGACACCAACAGATCAGGAGATCAGGGGAAGAAAACTAGAGATGAAGAAAAGTCCAATAATGACAAAGGAGTCCAATGCTATGAGTGTGAAGGGTATGGTCATGTCAAGAAGGAATGTCCTACTTATCTCAAAAAGCAGAAAAAAGGGTTATCTGCTTCCTGGTCTGATAGTGAAAGTGAATCTGAAGAAGAATCAGCTAAGCTTGTTAGAGCTATGATTGGGGTTTGTGAGTTAGATGATGATTCGTGTGATGATGAGGTTACTTATGAAGAGCTTGCTGCCTCGTATAAAGATCTGTGCATGAGAAGTGAACATGTGTGTCGTGAAGGAGAGAAGCTGAAGAAAACCATAGTGCAGTTAGAGGCTGAAAAGACTAAACTTGAAAATAAAGTTAGTATGCTTAACTCTAAATTAGATTCTATGACCAAAACTGTCAGAATGTTGAACAATGGGACTGATGCTCTAGACAACATTCTTAGTATTGGGAAAATTGCTGGAGACAAAAGTGGTTTGGGATTCAACAAGGTTGCAGCTTCTGATGATGTTATTACCAGTTCCAAACCAATGATGTTAAAACAGATGTTTAAACATCCTGACAGGATTCCTTCTAGGAAGAAATTCAGGCGCTGGAGATGTCATCACTGTGGGCATTTTGGACACATAAAGGCCTACTGTTATAAGCTACATGGGTATCCTCAGAAGGCACATCAGTATACTCCCACACAGAAGTTTCCCATAGGTAATCAGGCCTTTAATTCTAAGAAGCAATGGGCTCCAAAAGGTAAAGTTACCAGCTTAATAGCTCACACTTCTCTTAGGGTTTCTACAAAAGAAGACTGGTACTTTGATAGTGGGTGTTCAAGACACATGACAGAAGTTAAGAATTTGTTGGTAGATGTTAAGCTCCAGTCTTTAGGTCATGTAACCTTTGGTGATGGTGTCAAAGGAGAAATCAAGGGGATGGGAAAGCTGAATTGTGCTGGTGCTCCTAGACTGGATGATGTTCTACTTGTCAAAGGTTTGATAGTAAATTTGATCAGTATTAGTCAACTTTGTGATCAAGGATTCAAAGTAGACTTTACAAAATCTGAGTGCAATATCACAAATGAGAAAGGAGAAGTCATCATGAAGGGTGTTAGGTCTAAGGACAACTGTTATCTATGGGTGCAACAAGACTCAAGTACCTCGACATGTGTGTTTGCTAGAGATGATGAAGTCAAAATTTGGCATCAAAAGTTGGGACATCTTCATCTGAAGGGAATGAAGAAAATAATATCTTTAGAAGCTGTCAGAGGAATTCCTAAACTCAATACTGAAGAAGGAAGAGTGTGTGGAGATTGTCAAATAGGGAAGCAGACCAAGATGTCACATCAGAAGCTTCAACATAACACCACCTCCAAAGTTTTGGAACTTCTTCATATGGACTTGATGGGACCTATGCAGGTAGAAAGTCTAGGTGGGAAGAAGTATGCTTATGTTGTTATAGATGACTATTCTAGGTACACCTGGGTAAGCTTCATCAAAGACAAAACAAAGGTGTTTGATGTATTTAAAGATTATGTCAAAGACTCCAAAGAGAGAAAGAGAGCAATGTCATCGGAATAAGGAGTAATCATAGGAGGGAATTTGAAAATAGCAAGTTTGCTGATTACTGCTCTGCTGAAGGCATCAGTCATGAGTTTTCCTCTCCTATTACTCCTCAGTAAAATGGAGTTGTTGAAAGGAAGAACAGAACTCTCCAAGAATCTGCTAGAGCAATGATTCATGCCAAAAAGCTTCCTTACTATTTCTGGGCTGAAGCCATGAACACTGCTTGCTATATTCACAACAGAGTTACTTTGAGAAGGGGCACTTCAGCTACTCTGTATGAACTGTGGAAAGGAAGAAAGCCAAATGTGAAGTACTTTCATGTTTTTGGAAGTAAATGTTACATTTTGTCAGATCGTGAACAGAGGAGAAAATTGGATCCTAAAAGTGATGAGGGAATATTTCTAGGATACTCTACAAATAGCAGAGCTTACAGGGTTTTCAACTCCAGAACAAAGGTTATGATGGAGTCTATAAATGTGGTGATTGATGACATTGATAAACAGGAAGATGCTGATGTCCTGGATGATGTTGAAACATCATTTGAAGAAGTAACAAAAGAAACTGAAGACAGAAGTGGGTCTCCTAGTCATGTTGATGCTGAGCCTGAACCTGGACAATCTAATAAAGAACCATCTATTAGAGTGCTAAAGAACCATCCAAGGGAGCTTATCACAGGTGATCCTAAATCAGGGGTTAGCACTAGATCAAGAGAGGTTGTGTCAAATTCGTGTTTTGTTTCTAAAATTGAGCCCAAGAATGTCAAAGAAGCCTTGACTGATGAGTTTTGGATTAATGCCATGCATGAAGAGCTGGAACAATTCAAAAGGAATGAAGTGTGGGATCTTGTACCAAGGCCTGATGGAGTTAATGTGATTGGTACCAAGTGGATTTACAAGAATAAATCTGATAAACAAGGAGTGGTCACCAGAAACAAGGCCAGATTAGTTGCTCAGGGATACACTCAGGTTGAAGAAATTAATTATGATGAAACCTTTGCTCCTGTGGCAAGACTGGAATCTATCAGATTACTCTTAGGGGTGGCTTGTAATTTCAAATTCAAGCTTTTTCAGATGGATGTTAAGAGTGCCTTCTTGAATGGTTACTTAAATGAAGAGGTGTATGTTGATCAACCAAAAGGATTTATTGATCCAACATTTCCTGACCATGTTTACAAACTAAGGAAAGCTCTGGATGGTTTGAAGCAAGCACCAAGAGCTTGGTATGAAAGGCTTACTGAATTCCTGGCTGTGAATGGCTACAGAAAAGGAGGGATTGACAAGACCTTGTTTGTTAAAGAGGAAGGAGGAAAACTGATGATAGCTCAAATATATGTTGATGACATAGTATTTGGTGGGATGTCAGATGCAATGGTGAAACATTTTGTGGAACAGATGCAGTCTGAGTTTGAAATGAGTCTTGTTGGAGAGCTCAGCTATTTTCTTGGTCTACAAGTTAGACAAATGGAGGACTCCATATTCATTTCTCAGAGCAAGTATGTAAAGAACATAGTGAAGAAGTTTGGTCTAGAGAATGCTAATCACAAGAGGACACCTGCTCCTACTCATTTAAAGTTGTCCAAGGATGAACATGGTGTTAGTGTGGATCAAAGTTTATACAGAAGCATGATTGGAAGTCTATTGTATCTCACAACTAGCAGACCTGATATTTCTTTTGCTATTGGAGTTTGTGCCAAATATCAATCTGAGCCTAAAGTTAGTCACTTGAATCAAGTGAAGAGGATTCTGAAATATGTGAATGGGACTAGTGATTATGGAATGCTTTACAGTCATGGATTAGGCACTGAGTTATGTGGTTTTTGTGATGTTGATTGGGCAGGGAGTGCTGATGATAGAAAAAGTACTTCAGGAGGTTGCTTCTTCTTAGGGAATAATCTGATATCATGGTTTAGTAAAAAGCAGAACTGTGTGTCTCTTTCTACTGCTGAAGCTGAGTACATAGCAGTAGGGAGTAGTTGTTCTCAACTTGTTTGGATGAAGCAGATGTTAACAGAATACAATGTCAAGCAAGATGTCATGACATTGTACTGTGATAATCTGAGTGCTATCAATATCTCTAAGAATCCTATTCAACATAGTAGAACTAAGCATATTGATATAAGGCATCATTTTATAAGAGATTTGGTTGAAGACAAAGTAGTTGCTTTAGAACATGTTGCTACAGATAAATAATTAGCTGACAGTTTTACTAAAGCCTTAGATGCAAATCAATTTGAAAGTTTAGAAGCAAACTGGGAATTTGCATTTATGAGGATTAGGTGTGCTGGAAGGAGTATTTGTGCAGTTGTGATGTTGCATATGTTTAAAGGACACAACATTTTATTCAACTATTGAAAGCATACAAGATTGGTTTTTAGTACATCAAAAGAAACATATAAAGGGTCTATAGATTATCCCAACCCCCTGCATCAAGAAAAGTTTTCCAATCTTCATCCCATTCATCATCAGAAGCATGAAGTTGCACTGGAGGTTTTTTGATGTTTGTCATCCTTGTCTCTGATGTTTTATCGTGTTCTTGTTGCTCCTGAAGAAGTCCCAGTTGTTGTCATTGTTGTGTTCTTATTCTTCAGTGGATCTGGTTTCTTGACCTCCTGCATGTGTTTCTTCCCTGCATCTTTGTTAGACTGACTTATACTTGTTTGGTGCCTGGTGCTGTTAGAAGGAAGAAGGCTTGGATTTTATAGTATTCATTGGTTGTATCGCCTGACCAGTCAAAGTTTTGGGATATTGTGTTCCTTGGGAAGCTTGCTTTTGACCATGTCTTAATGGATGTCAGATCTTTGTGTTTGGTGTAGATGGTGTCCAATTGTGGCTAAAAAGGGGGAAAGTTTTGTCTGATGTGGCTCTAGGCTTGAGGGGGAGTGTGCTTGGTTGAACAACTGGTATGCTGGTTCTTGTTTTGAGGGGGAGTTTAGCTTGTGCAGTTTGGATGTGATTGCTGCTGAGTATGAATTTTTTCCGCTGCAGGTACCTCTGATGATGGCAGAGATTGTTTTAGCCAAAATTAGCCAAAGGGGGAGATTGTTAGTTCTAGTATTGGCTGGAATTTTGGTAAAACAAAGTTGAACAATGTTGATGTCATATGTCTGATGTCATAACATTGGTTCCTAGCATTAGCTGTTGCAGGGTTGAAGTTTTATATGCTGATGTTATAATTGATGTCTTGACATCAGTTTATCAGAACATCAGGTTGTGATGTTTTAGGGCTGCGCGTGTTAGTGTGTTTTGAGGAGATCTGTTAGAGAGATTAGATGAGAATATCTTGGAGAAGATATTTTCAATAAGATATTTTGCAGATCATGGAGCAGATCATGTAACTAACATTAGGGCTGATTTTAAGAGATTTGAAGATCAAATCTGTTTTAAATTCTGGTTTTAAAACAAATCAAATCAGATATTTTTGGAAGAGGTCCAAGCCCAAGTCAAAATTCTATAAAAGCAGCCTCAACCCTTGTTAGTAGAGAACGAATAAAAGAGAGCTAAAGAATGAGTGTCATTTGTGTCTTCGTGTGTTTTGTAAACCATTCGTGTGTGAATTGGTGTTACTATTTCTTGAGTTGTTAATTGTTCTTGATCAAAGCTGTTAAGCAGAATCAAGTTGGGTGATTAATTTGTAATCATTGGATTGTATCACTGAGGTGATTTAGGGAGTGAGTGGTTTCTCATACCTAAGTGGTTTCTTAGGTAGAAGTATCATTGGGTAGTGATTAAGTTACTGTCATACCCCAAATTTGTCCTACCTGTATATAATTTTCACTTGTACATCTATCCACTACCCATATTCAAAAAATCCAAAAAAAATATGTGGTCTTCAACTTTATCTCTCTTTTATCCATTTTGAATCATATCTACTTTCTAACCCTTTTTTTTTTCCATCCAATTAGATATCCATTTTGCAAAATTCATCAACCATTCTTTATCCATTTTTAATCTTTAAACCATATCCAATTATCCATTTCTCCTGTTCTTAGCCATTATTTCATTTTAACCATTTTTCAATTATCTTTCCTTTTGCTAACCAATTTCCATATTCCAAGTTCGCTTCCAAAATCCATTTTCAATCTATAAATCATTCCCATTCTTTAAACTCATTTTACAAATCTACCCACTATCCATTTTAAGTCCATTTATCCTAAATCCATTTCAAATTCATTTTTTTTCTATTATCCAAAAATCCATATTCCAAACATCCAATTCATTATCCATAGAAACCAATTCTTAAAATGACAAAATCAAGTCAATTACAAAACAAAAGTCCATCACCTTTTTCTTTTTTTTAAGTCATTAATCATTAAGCATTTTTAATAAACATTAATCCATATTAACTTCTAATCATATCCAAAACTACAAGTTTACATTCTAAGTCAATGTTCAAAGGTCATAAACTCACTGTATATTATTACAAACATGTGCAAAAAAATAAAATAAAAGACACACCACCAGCTCTGCAAAACTGTGTCCACACCCTCCAGCTCACAAGACCATCACGCGACCCCACACTATAACCTGTACACCGTTCCACAGCTTCAGCCACCAAAACCTGCTCAGCTCGTACGACCTGCAAAACATACCACAACGCAACAACAATATAAGCCACCATACATAACCTGCAAAACCAAGTTCACAACAAAATGCAGCGTAAAATGCGTCCTATGCAGCAACAATCAACTTCAAATCGACCCACGCAAGCCATACACACACATCAATGGGTTCACACTGCCATTACACACACAACCCGTACAATTCCTAACCTGCAAGTTGCAACGTTACAAAACAACCCATTATTTCCACACTGTAACCAAAACAAGTGATACGCTGCTCACACCACTACAAGCCTTCACGCACATGACAGATCCAGACCATTATTTCCAAAATCCTACACACAGTAAAACCACTCACCAACACACTCCCAAAAACCGTACCACAACACGCACCCAGCCACGACATTTCATAATGCGCATACCAAAATGGTTGTGCCGTTGAAAACGACGCGATTGAATCCAAAATGGCATGAGAATTCACTCACTTCTTCCCTTATAAATTCAACAGCCTCAACCTCCTTCATTCAAAAGACCTAGCCACCACGACCGAAACTTCACCCTTCTTAACCAACAACAACAAATCCTTCAAAAGCAAAAAACAAAACCCATAACAAAAAAAAGAGCTCTACAGCCTCCAAAGACCCTCCGCCATTTCCTCTTCAACATCGCTCACAAATTTTACAAACCTTTCAACCTCTCCATTCAACAACAACTATCACCATCAACCATACTCGTTACAACCGAACAACACGCATCCACTCTTTCCAATAAGTCATCTTCTTCAACCTTCCAAACCCACAAATCAAACCTTCAGATTCAAACCCAACCTTAAAACCTTCATTATATTAGAATAATAATTTATATTTTATTTTATATTCACAAACTTAGTCATTAAGTTTGTTAGAGGGTATTTTAGTATTTTAATGTTGCTTTTGGTAACCCTAATTTTAGCTTATAAATAGGGTAGTTCTCATTCCAATCATTTGTATCTTTTTATCCTTTTGTAGCCGTCATTCAATATAATATATTCTCTTCTTCATCTTCATTATTTTCACCTTGTACACCAACAATTGGTATCAGAGCTCCGGTTCGGATCATTGGGAAACACGGGAAACACGAGTGAAACGTGAGGATTTCTTTGTGTGATTGATTTTGGTTCGTGATTCTTGTTGAATCTTGAACAAAATCTGATCAGAATCACATTTTTGTGATTTTGTGGTTTGGGAAACACTGTGTGCGGTGAGATTCTGAGCGTACTGTACAAGAAGGTTGAAGATGATGAACGGCGGCGGCGGCATGAACACCAAGCTTCCAGTATTTGATGGCAAAAACTGGAATCGTTGGATGATTCAAATGCGTGTACTGTTCGGTGCTCAAGATGTTCTAGATCTTGTCACCGAAGGTTATGTTCCGGTAGCAGCAGATGCGACAGAGGAGCAGAAGAACGCGCAGAAGGATACAAGGAAGAAAGATCAGAAAGCATTGTTCTACATCCATCAGTGTGTGGATGCGAATGTGTTTGAGAAGATAGCAGATTCAACGACGGCAAAGGCGGCGTGGGACACACTGGTCAGATGTTACGGTGGTGACGCATCAGTGAAGAAGGTGAAGCTTCAGTCTCTACGTAAGCAGTACGAGAATCAAAACATGAAGAACAATGAGAAAGTTTCTGTGTACATCTCCAGAGTGATTGTGATCACTAATGAGATGAAGGCGTGTGGAGAAACTCTTTCTGAACAAGTAATCATTGAGAAGGTATTGAGATCCCTTACTCCTCAGTTTGATTACATTGTGGTAGCAATAGAACATTCTAAAGATCTGAGCACCATGAGAATTGAAGAGCTGCAAAGCAGTCTAGAAGCGCAAGAGTTGCGTCTGACTGAGAGAACTTCTGAAAGGGAAGTAGAGCAGCAGGCTCTGAAAGCAGTTTTTGATAAGAAGCATCAGAAGCAGCCGTGGTCAGAAGCCAGGAGAAGATCTGATGGTGGTCAGAAGTCAGAAACCTCAACTTCTGATAGGCAAAAGAATGCTCAGAAGGGAAAAGAGAAGTATGACAAGAAGAAGATCCAATGTTACTGTTGCAAGAAGTTTGGTCACTTTGCTAGAGATTGTTGGTCAAACAAAGAAAGGAAGTCAGAAGAAGCAAATATAGCCAGAAGTTCTGATGATGAATCTGTGCTACTAATGGCTTCTGAATCTGATGATACGAATTTGACAGACTGGTGGTATATGGACACTGGCTGCTCAAATCATCTTACTGGAAATAAGAAATGGCTGGTTGATTTTGACTCTGAAAAGAGGACAAAGATCAGATGTGCTGATGACAAATATCTTAACGCTGAAGGTATGGGAAATGTCAGAGTTGTTCTGAACAATGGGAAAACAGCATTGATTCAGAATGTGTGGTATGTACCTGGCATCAAAAGCAATCTGATGAGCGTGGGACAATTAATTGAGAAAGGTTTTTCAGTTACCATGAAGGACAATCTTCTCAAGCTGTATGACTGTAATCAGAAGTTGATTATGGAGTCAGAACAAGGAAGGAATAGAACATTCAAAGTGAATGTCATAATTTCTGACTCTGAATGTCTTAGTGCAACAAGCGTTGTGAAAGAAAGTGAGCTGTGGCACAGAAGATTTGGTCATCTGAATTTCAGAAGCTTAGAACATCTGAATTCGAAGAAGCTGGTACATGGAATTCCTACAATTAAGAAGCCTGTGAAGTCATGCAGAGTGTGCATGGAAGGAAAGCAACCAAGATTGCCATTTGCATCAGAAGTTGCTCCAAGAGCAAAACATGTCTTGGGAGTAGTACATTCTGATGTGTGTGGTCCATTTCCAGTAGAATCGTTCGGAGGGAATAAATACTTCGTGTCATTTGTTGATGAATTGACAAGAATGATATGGGTATCCCTTATTAAGTTCAAACACGAGGTGTTTGGTGAATTCAAGAAGTTCCGAATGAAGGTTCAGAATCAGAGTGGTCAGACTCTGAAGATTCTCAGAACCGATGGTGGGGGTGAGTATAACTCCAAAGAGTTTCAGAAGTTCTGTGAGGAGAATGGAATTGAGCATGAGGTTACTGCTCCTTACACTCCTCAACATAATGGTCTTGCTGAAAGAAGAAATCGTACTCTGCTTGATATGGTTAGAAGCATGCTGAAGGAGAAGAAGCTTCCTCAGAACTTCTGGGGAGAAGCTGTTGCAACCGCAGCATATGTGCTCAATAGATGTCCAACGAAGAAGCTGAAGGAAATAGTTCCTATTCAGAAGTGGGCGGGAGAAAAGCAAAGTGTTAGTCATCTAAAGTTGTTTGGTTCTGTTTGTTACAAACATGTTCCAGAAGCTAGAAGACAGAAGTTGGATGATAGAAGCAAAGTAATGTTACTGGTGGGGTACCACAGTACGGGTGCATACAAGCTTTATTGTCCAGAAACTAATAAAGTTGAGTTCAGCAGAGATGTTATTGTGAAGGAATCAGAAGTTTGGAATTGGGATAAGTCTCAATCTGATTCTGATATGAGAACTTCTGAAGAAAGGTCAGAAATAAGAATTTCTGAAACTGATGGTGATTCTGACTCTGAAGAAGACTCAGAAGATGAAGGTGATTCTGATGATCCAGATTCTGATGATGATCAAGATTCTGGTGGTGATTCAGACTCTGGGAATATGCCAGACTCTGAAGGTGGTCAAAGTTCTGGAGGAAGTCCAACTCCTGAAGCAAGAGGTTCTGAAGGAGAAACTTCTGAGGTTAGAACTTCTGATGTTCAAGCATCCGAAGAAAGTTCTGAACGAGATCAGAGGCCACAGAGAATCAGAAACATTCCAAGAAGATTTGAAGAGTTTGACATGTTGCAAGACACTGAAGTAGATTCTGAGGGAGAAATTATTCAGTGTGCCATGTTAGTAGACTCTGAACCAGTGAGTACAGAAGAGGCTCTCAAGCAGAAGTTCTGGCTAAAGGCCATGGAAGAAGAACTTGAGGCCATAGAGAGAAACAAGACTTGGAAGCTGACAGAACTTCCAAAGGACAAGAAAGCCATCAGCGTCAGATGGGTTTTCAAGCAGAAGCTAAAGCCAGATGGATCAATTGGCAAATACAAAGCGAGGTTGGTAGCAAGAGGATTTCTGCAGAAACCTGGGCTGGATTATTCTGAAGTGTTTGCACCTGTAGCGAGACATGAAACAATCAGATTGGTGATTGCAATAGCTGCTAACAGGAATTGGCCTCTGATGCATTTAGATGTGAAATCTGCATTTCTGAACGGTCCATTAGAAGAAGAAGTTTATGTGTCACAACCTCCTGGATTTGTGAAAGAGAATAAGGAAGGGATGGTGTACAGATTACATAAAGCTTTGTATGGATTAAAGCAAGCGCCCAGAGCTTGGAATCAGAAAATCGATTCATTTTTCAAGAAGCTAGGGTTTCAGAAATGTGAGATGGAATACGGTGTTTATGTTCAGCATATTTCTGAAGGAAATATGATTCTGGTGTGTTTGTATGTTGATGACATACTGTTGACCGGAAGTTCTGAACAAGAATTAGCGAAGTTCAAGAAGGTGCTGATGAATGAGTTTGAAATGACTGATCTCGGGAAAATGACATACTTCCTAGGGATGGAGTTCAGATATTCTGAGAAAGGTATCATTTTGCATCAGCTGAAGTATGAACGAGAACTTCTGAAGAGATTTAAGCTGCAGAATTGTAAGGCTGCTATCACACCTGCAGATACAAATCAGAAATTAGATTCTGATTCTGATGGTGAGGATGTGGATGCTACAACCTTCAAACAGTTGGTTGGTTCTCTGAGGTATTTGTGTAATACCAGACCTGATATTTGCTATGCAGTTGGAATGGTTAGTAGATTCATGAGTAAACCTAAGTGGTCCCATTACCAAGCTGCTGTCAGGATTCTGAGGTATATCAAGGGAACTCTGAAGTATGGAGTGCTGTTCCCTTCTGGAAGAAAGACTGAATCAGAACTTCTGAGTTCTGGAAGGAAGATTGAATCAGAACTTCTGAGTTACTCAGATTCTGATTGGTGTGGAGACAGAGTTGACAGAAGAAGTACTTCTGGATACTTGTTCAAGTTTCTGGGAGGTCCTATTTCTTGGAGTTCTAAGAAGCAACTTGTTGTTGCGTTGTCAACCTGTGAAGCTGAATATATTGCAGGCGCTGTTACTGCATGTCAAGCTGTGTGGATTCTGAACTTGCTGGAAGATCTGAAGATCAAAGTTGACAAGCCTCTGAAGCTGATGATTGATAATAAGTCTGCAATCAATCTTGCCAGAAACCCAGTGTTGCATGGGAGAAGCAAGCATATTGAGACCAAGTATCACTATCTGAGAAGTCAAGTTCAGAATGGAGTGTTAGAAGTTCTGCACTGCAGCACCCAGAAGCAGTTGGCAGATGTTCTGACGAAGGCTATCAAGACTGATCAATTTCTTCGCTTAAGGGATGGAATTGGAGTTGTTAGTTTTGAGGAAATATAAATTAAGGGATGGTATTAGAATAATAATTTATATTTTATTTTATATTCACAAACTTAGTCATTAAGTTTGTTAGAGGGTATTTTAGTATTTTAATGTTGCTTTTGGTAACCCTAATTTTAGCTTATAAATAGGGTAGTTCTCATTCCAATCATTTGTATCTTTTTATCCTTTTGTAGCCGTCATTCAATATAATATATTCTCTTCTTCATCTTCATTATTTTCACCTTGTACACCAACACATTACACCTTCTTCAAATCGCAAACCCACAATAAATCCCAAAACAGACCCATATCAGAACCAGAGCGAAACAGAGTGAGATCGGAGATGAAGAGAAATAGAAGAAGGAGAGAAAAATCGAATAAGAAAATGAGAGATTGAGATGCGAGCGAGAATTGAAAGAAAAAGGTGGGAACGAGACGCACCGTCGTGTTGTTGTTATTTTCTTGATTTGCTTTTGGAAAACCATTTCATAGTTGATTTTAATCTGATGTTGTTTCAAAAATAAAAGTGATAGAGTGTGTGGTCATGTTTCATCTGATCTCATTTTCCACCCGTTTGACTTTTCTATCCAAATACAAAACTGGATTGTTTTTCATGTAAACCGTTTTTGTGGATTGGGCTTTGTATCCTAAGTAGCTTCATTCACACTCCCCTTTTCAAACCGCACCTTGTCTTGTTTAAGATATTGAGTTAAGGTCCATTGATTTGAATTTCTAATCACACTTTCTGGTTTATGCACCTCACGCGCACCCTTCTGATTCCAAACACACCCCACGCTTCTTTTATTTTATTGTTTTTACTTTTCTTGTTTTCTAAAATTTTAATTCATAGAATAGTTTCTTCTATTTATTATTAAAGTTTTTATTTATTAAATCTTACTTCCTTTTTAGCAATTTTATTTTCAATTTTTATTTTGGGGCCAATGACATAACAACCACCATAAATTAGATTTATGAAATTAGATCTATAATTTTGGTTAATATGAGGCCTACCCTTTTTTATTCATTTTTATTTCGATTTATGTAATATTTATCATTTTAGTTCATTTATTTCAATTTATTTTGTATTTATCATTTTATTTATTTAGATTTTTTATTTCTTTTTTTAGTATTTTTGGGTCAATGAAAACCAAACATCGACGATTTGTCGATTTCTCGACTTAATCTCGATAAAGGTGAGACCTTTACTATTTTTCATGTCATTTTCATTTTTATTTTATTTCTATCATTTTTGGTTCATTTACATTTATTTTAGGTCGATGAAAACCAAATATCGATCGATTTATCGATTTCTCGATTTAATCTCGATAAAGGTGAGACCTTTATCCTTTGTATTCATTTTCTCGATTTTATTTCATTTTGATTATTGCTTACATTTAGTTTAGGTCGATGAAAACCAAATATCGATCGATTTATCAAAGTTTCGATTAAATCTCGATAAAGGTGAGACCTTTATGCCTTTATTCATATTTCTGATTTAATTTCTAATTTTCATTTCACATATTCTTTTATTTTCACTTTTGGTCAATGAAAGTCAAAAATCCGATTATCAATTTACTGATTAAATCGCGATTAAGACGAGACCGATTTTATATCCATATTACATCTTGTCGTTTAAATTATATTATTGTTGTAAATATTATCATTGTCCATATCGTATTCACATTGTATCATATTCATTTTCATTTCATTTACTCACCATTTAATCGAAAATAATTAATAAATATCGAAACCCTAAAAACGAACATGAACAGACTGTGGTTATGATCATTTGCTCGACGCGCATTCAAGGCTTAGTTTAGGACACTTTGCACACACACGGCTTCCTCTTGGGCTACCTTACAATGAGACCATTTATTTCTGTCAACACTTGTAATTTACATGTATCCCTCTCCCATTCCGATGTACGCACTTAATATCGTTTTGATTGTGGTTTGTTTACTAGGAGCACCCCTAGGGACTAGCATAGGCAACCCATTTTCAAACCAAAACCTCGATTCGTCGTCGAGCCTTTTTTAAAATCAACTTCAAACCAAACTCATTTTATAACAAACAAACCCTTGATCCAACGTCAAGCGGATTTTCATAATCAAAGTTCAAAAACAATTAACAACTATCGTAACTCTTTAAGGTGAAAAATGGGGGTTCAAGTCTTTGATCTCTCTTCGATTGTTTGGGTGCGAGTTCTCTTACTCGTGTGTAAGCAACCGACGCCTCTTCCTTTAAACAATCTAACCCTTTTTAACCAAGTGCATACAATAAACCCTTGATCCAACATCAAGCGGATTTTTACAACAAATCTCAAAACGACTAATAACTATCATGACTCTTTCAAGGTGATAAATGGGGGGTTCAAGTCTTTGATCTTCCTTCGATTGTTTGGGTGCGAGTTCTCTTACTCGTGTGTGAGCAATTGACGCCTCTTTTAAAAATCAACCAACTCCCTTGTTTCGTAGGCGTACCACAAACTACGACTGCTCTGATTCTTTATTCTCGTCCGAATAAAGATACGTAGGCACAAGATTGCGATGATCTTGGCGAGCACACTTTTTTTTTCCCCCGTTTGCGTCTACCTTCCCTCCATCTTTCGTCTTCCCTCTATCCCTTCCCGTAGTCGAACTACGATTGCTCTGATTCCTCATTCTCGTCCGAATGAGCATACGTAGGCCCGAGATCGCGATGATCTTGCCTAGCACCCTATCCTAAAACCACCCATTTTCCCTTAGCATTCGTTCCCTCTTATCTTTACTTTCCCGCGTTTATTTTAGAGAAGAAAACAGATAAACTTAGCTAACGAGTATCGCAATTCGAATTAAGAGGTTCCCGTTGAGTACAACGGATGTGAGGGGGTGCGCGTACCTTCCTCTCACGTAACCGACTCCCGAACCCGGAATATGGTTGCGATGACCATGTTCTTATCCTTACCCTTAAAGGTTTTCTCGATATTTTCCTTTCCCTCTTTTGGGATAAATAAAGTTCGGTGGCGACTCTGTCGAACCATTTTCCGCGCCTTTCGCGCGAGGTTCGCGTCCTTCGATTGATGATTTTTCGAGGTGCGACAGCTGGCGACTCTGCTGGGAATCATTTGCTCCATGCAAGAGAGAGTCGAGCCTATCTTGATTCGAATCGCTAGCTCTTTAGCTTTGTTTATTTATTTTCTTCTCGTTTATTTGTTTGCTTATTTACTTGTGTTACCTTTTGTAACACTATTGGGTTGTTCTGATATTGGGAACTTTGTGAGATGGCTCTACACCCGAGTCTGAGTATAACCCTAGGATTAGGATGTTGGTTGTGTAGTGTAGGCTTGCATGGTCTCTTCCGCCTGAGTTGAAGTGAAAACCACCGCTTGGAGTAGATTCCCTTGGAGATATTATTGTTGTGGTGAATCTTTGCCATAGTGGTAATATCTTCAAGGTGGGTCGTTGATCCCAAGGACCATTAACCCAATTTACCCATGGTGGTTGGTAGTGTTAATTCTATGTGAGTTAATGCGAACGCCCCAATCAGATGAGATCCCTCAAATGTGTTACTTCCTGACAGTAATATTTTTGACCTCGATCTAGGATTCTGAGAACCCTATTTAGAACCTGTGTGTCGATGGTTATGTAGTGGGGGCCTCCGAGGAATCTTTCTCGTGGGGAAGAAATGAAGACCTCACCTAGACGAGATTATTTCGAGGATATTATAGTCGGATGTCTCTTCGTCTTGGTTATAATATATTCGAAATATATCCATAACTCTAGGCACCTACCCATGGGCTTTCTTTGATCCTAATTGTGGTTCTTGACCCGTTCCTCTAGCCAACCGCATAACTGTTTGAAGCTGTTTGATTCTGCTATCCTGCATCTTGCATTGCATCTCATGTCATTGCATTGCATCTGTTATACATCTTGCATTGCATTTTCAACCCCAGAATCTCACTTCAACTTCATTCCTTCTCCAGTAATTCAAGCGGATTCCTCGACATCAGTACGCAACTCGAGCCAATACAAGATGAATGATGGAGCAAATTCAAAAAGAGCAAGCCGCCTTCAGAGAAGAGTTGGACTCTATGAAGGGAAAGATCGACCAGATTCTCGAAGCCATCATGATGGCCAGAAAAGAAGAAGAACTGCGTGAAGCCGCTGCTGCCAACAACACTGTGCCTGTTCAAGCATCTACCTCAAGGCTCTCAGTTCCTGTTCCCAACCCCATCACTTATGGGATACCAATGGACTTCGCTCCTGCCACATCTCAACCACTTCCAACATTTGGAGTTACCGTTGGAGCTATTCCGTAAGCCCAACCTGCTGTCACTCAGATTCCTATTCCTCATGCTGAAGAGAACCTGGTAGATCAGTATGATGAGGTCCAGAACTACCATGCTGCTATCCCAATTGTCAATCCTACTGCTGCTCAGGATTCTGAAGCTATGAAGATGTGTCGTGATCTAGCCGAGAAACTTCGAGTCATGGAGGGGCGCAACTCAAATTCTTTGAATGCTTTGGATATGTGTCTGGTGCCAGATGTTGTCATTCCTCCCAAGTTTAAAGTGCAAGAATTCCTGAAGTACAAAGGCCTCAGTTGTCCTCACATGCATCTAAGGATGTACTGCCGTAAGATGGCTGCCCATGCCAAAGACGAAAAGCTGATGATCCATTGCTTCCAAGACAGTCTGTCTGGGGCATCTCTTGAGTGGTACATGCAGCTGGAGCGTAGCAAGTGCGCACTTGGGATGATTTAGCTGATGCATTTGTCAAGCAATATAAATACAACACTGACCTTGCTCCGAATCGTACTCAACTTCAGAGTATGGCTCAAAAGGACAACGAATCCTTTAAGGAGTACGCGCAACGCTGGAGAGAGCTAGCTGCAAGGGTGCATCCACCTTTTGTTGATCGTGAACTGATTGACATTTTCATGGGTACTTTGCAAGGCCAATACTATGAGAAATTGATTGGTAATGTTTCTGCTGGATTCTCTGATTTGGTAATTGTCGGTGAGAGAATTGAAGAAGGTTTGAAGAGCGGAAAGATCCAAGGAGGTTCTAGCAGCCAGTCTCAAGCCAAGAAACCTTTCAACAATGGATTCAATAAGAAAGAGGGCGAAACAAATGCTGTCTATGCTCAGAAGGGGCAAGCTCCACAAGCTCCAGCTCCAATGCCTTATCAAATGCCATACTTCCAGTATCCGTATGTTGCTGCTGCGCAATACGCTCTGATGCCTTATCATCCAGCTGTTCAAGCTCCAATGCCTCAACAACAGGCTCCTCAACAATAATCCTACAATTAGCAAGGGTATCAGTATCCTCCTCAGAATCAACAACAGAGAGCTGCTCAACAACGTCAGCCTAATCAACAAAGGACAAGGAGGTTTGATAGAGATTTTGATCGTCTGCCAACGTCATATGCTCATATCTTTGCTCAATTAATGGAGAAGAGGGCTGTTACTCCGAGAGACTTGGCTCCTCCAACTGTCATTCCCCCAGATTATGATGCCAATGCTCATTGCGAGTTTCGTAAGGGTGCTCCAGGGCATACAATCGAGGACTGCAGAGCTTTCAAACACAAGGTTCAGGACATGATCGACTCAAAGTTTCTCAAGTTCAATGGGAAGGCTCCGAGCATCATCAACAACCCTCCGCCGCCGCCAAAATAGTGCCAGCATCAAGTCAAGTCAAGTCAACTCAAGTCAAGTTCAAGTTCAAGTTTCCCCGAAGAAGGTAGTCATGTTGCCATCCCATTATTTACATTCTTGTATTTTGCTTATGTTTGTTTAAGTACTGTATGCTTTAAACATTGCCGTTTGTATTTGGTTTTCTTAATGTAGTGATTATGCATGTTTTGAATCAGTTATGTCGTATTCACTCATTTTTCCATTTACTGCAAATCACTGACACATTTATTCCCACTTCACTATCTTTATCAACTGTTGTTAGCAATGATTGAAGGGAGGATGATGACAACAAAATACCCATAATTGCAAACCGTATGCTTTCGGATAGAATCCCGCCGATGATGTACAGACATTGTTTTAATCCCCCAAACACTGGAGAGACAAGGAGTTAATCCCTAGTAAACCACTTTGAGCCTAGAAGTAGTAGTTTCCTTCGGATATTCAAACCCTTACACTCAACCTGGGGCAGGGTAGTGTTCAGTTAACCCAATTACGCACTCAAATCACTAAGCCAAAATCCAAAAGACATTTGTTCATCAAGACCCATGACTTGGCAGTCACTATCCTCCAACAAAACAAACCAAAAATAAAAATCAAAAGCCTGTTAAGTCAGACACCTCAAAGGAGACTTAGGCAAAAATCAAGACAACCCTGATGGACTCGAAAAGCGAAATCAGTCCATGCAAAAGATAGGGATCAAAAAACAAAAGAGGCCCTCGAATCCTCACCAAAAACAAATAAGATCCAGTGACCACCATATCAAAACCAAAGGGTCACTTACACCCATCAAAAACAAAATAAGGTGACTGCCATTTCAAGCATACCTTGAACCGTCAACCCTTTTGGAATGCAAACATATGCAGAATTAACTGAACGTAGGACTGGAGAACATCACGAAGAATGGGTGGGTACAAATCAAACTTTGAGCCTATTATCCTTTGTTTCATAACCGCGAACCAGGCCACGTTACAACCCCGAAAGACCTAATTGAGGCGAGGTTTATTCTGAAAGCATACTATCGCAAGGTTGCGTAAACTGACTCCCCATATTTGCTAATCTTCAGCATTGGTGCCATTCTCCTTGCTATATCTTTCACACCATCAAAATCAGCACACATTTGGGCTAATGGTCCATTCGTCTCACTTTCACGACACTCCAATAAACGACTCTTTTTCAAAACTTGCATGAGCATTGTATTAAGATTACCATTTATGAATGCACAATTTTAACTGCAAATCAGTGCTAGACATTCAAGACGATTCCAACAAGGGGCAATTGAAGAGGAACTCGAACTTTCAGTAGTGCCGACCCGAAGCAAGACTCCCTCAAAACCCTCAGGCTGGGGCAAATCATTCAATAGCTCAATCAGGGGCAAGCCATCTCAAAGCACATTAAAGCTCAATATTCAAAGATCAACTTTCAGAACTGGTTAATCAGGGGCAGACCATTACCATGTTCAGACTGGGGCAAGATTCATTGCAGTAGGCAGATCCCTTTGTATCTTCAAGTTGGTCAAGCAGGTCACCCTGACCATCAAGCAGAGTTGTGGATCTCTCAGGAGTGAACCCACAATTCATCATCAAGCAGTCAAACTTAGGGCTTCAAAAACATCTTCGTCTACTTCAATCATGGCGTCGTCAACAAACTGAGTGTCGAGGAAATCAAATCCCTCCCACCGCCCAAACGTCCAATCCTCATTGGAAACTACCAAAAGTCTACCATGCTGGCACCTTCAACCTTATCCGATCACCGTCTTTAATCATATGCATCATATGCATCGCATTCATCATCATATGCATCATATGCATACCCAAATTATATCATACTTCCCCAGCACTTGCATCTCTGCGAGTCAGCATTTGCATTGCTCATCATTACAAAATCAAGCATTCACACATGTGTAAGATCCAGGATCAATCTCAAGACTCCTAGATGATCTTCAGCCCAGCCAAGGGCATCTCCTGCAAATCCGTGAGCGTTCCTCACGAAGTTGTTCAACCTTTTGTTGACCAATCTCAAGACAAGAGTTCAAGCAATCCTCAGCCCAGTCAGGGGCACTTTATTCAAGTTCATGGGCGTTCCTCATGAGTTTCTTCAACCTTTTGTTGAAGCTGTGACCTCCAAGCAAGTCAGCGTGCATTCCTCATTGATTTGTGTTCTTCAACCTTTTGTTGCTAAGATTGTCATCCTCATCCCAACCAATAAACATTCCTCTGAGTCAGTGGGCGTTCCTCATTGAATCGTTTCTTCGTAGTCGAACTACGATTGCCCTTATTCTTTATTCTCGTCCGAGTAAAGATACGCAGGCACAAGATTTCGTAGATCTTGGCGGGTTACCTTTTCTTTTTTCGTTGTTTACCTTCTCCATTTTTCATTGTTTCCCTTTCCTTTTTGTGGGCGTTCCTTATTGATTTCTTTACTTCAACCTTTTGTTGATTTCTCCAAATAAATCTCATCACATCCCCAGCAAACTTGACCTTTTGTCAATTGCCTTACTATCATCCTTTTGGTGATAGCCAAACCCAATCAACTCAACCTAACCTTCATCCTTTTGGTGTTGGTCCTCACAAATAAGAAGTTCCTATCATCCTTTTGGTGGTAGTAGTTTGTTTTGATCTGTCATCCTTTTGGTGTCGCCGATCCATAAGCCTTTGGTCTGTGTGTCATCCTTTTGGTGAGTGACAGCCTTTGTGCGTGAGCCCTATTATCCTTTTGGTAATAGCAGGCTGTGTTGTGTGCCCTATTACTTCGTCAGTAATAGTAGGCTTTGACCTCATTTTCCATCCTTTTGGTGGAAGGGTCTGTGTGTGTGTACCCTATTACTTCGTCGGTAATAGCAGGCGTTGACCTCATTTTCCATCCTTTTGGTGGAAGGGTCTGTGTTGTGTGCCCTATTATCCTTTTGGTAATAGCAGGCTGTGTTGTGTGCCCTATTACTTCGTCGGTAATAGCAGGCTTTGACCTCAATTTCCATCCTTTTGGTGGAAGGGTCTGTGTGTGTCTGTGCCCTATTACTTTGTCGGTAATAGTAGGCTTTGACCTCATTTTCCATCCTTTTGATGGAAGGGTCTGTGTGTGTGTATGCCCTATTACTTCGTTGGTAATAGCAGGCTCTGACCTCATTTTCCATCCTTTTGGTAGAAGGGTCTGTGTGTGTGTGTGCCCTATTATTTCGTCGATAATAGCCGGTTTTGACCTCATTTCCATCCTTTTGGTGGAAAGGTCTGTGTGCGTGCGTTCACTATCTTCCTTTTGGTGATAGGTCTGTCATCCTTTTGGTGCCAGATTATTTCTGTTATTCCAACTACTCAATCCTTTTCTCTTTTTCAGACAAATTTGTGGTCTTCTTCATATCTAATTGTCTTATACCTCGAAAGACCGAACGCCATAACAGTTCATCTAACTCAGTTTAAACCAATTAGATTGGGGCATCTGTCATACCCCAAATTTGTCCTACCTGTATATAATTTTCACTTGTACATCCATCCGCTACCCATATTCAAAAAGTCCAAAAAAAATATGTGGTCTTCAACTTTATCTCTCTTTTATCCATTTTGAATCATATCTACTTTCTAACCCTTTTTTTTCATCCAATTAGATATCCATTTTGCAAAATTCATCAACCATTCTTTATCCATTTTTAATCTTTAAACCATATCCAATTATCCATTTCTCCTGTTCTTAGCCATTATTTCATTTTAACCATTTTTCAATTATCTTTCCTTTTGCTAACCAATTTCCATATTCCAAGTTCGCTTCCAAAATCCATTTTCAATCCATAAATCATTCCCATTCTTTAAACTCATTTTACAAATCTACCCACTATCCATTTTAAGTCAATTTATCCTAAATGCATTTCAAATCCATTTTTTTTCTATTATCCAAAAATCCATATTCCAAACATCCAATTCATTATCCATAGAAACCAATTCTTAAAATGACAAAATCAAGTCAATTACAAAACAAAAGTCCATCACCTTTTTCTTTTTTTTAAGTCATTAATCATTAAGCATTTTTAATAACCATTAATCCATATTAACTTCTAATCATATCCAAAACTACAAGTTTACATTCTAAGTCAATGTTCAAAGGTCATAAACTCACTGTATATTATTACAAACATGTGCAAAAAAATAAAATAAAAGACCCATCACCAGCTCTGCAAAACCGTGTCCACACCCTCCAGCTCACAAGACCATCACGCGACCCCACATTATAACCTGTACACCGTTCCACAGCTTCAGCCACCAAAACCTGCTCAGCTCGTACGACCTGCAAAACATACCACAACGCAGCAACAATATAAGCCACCATACATAACTTGCAAAACCAAGTTCACAACAAAATGCAGCGTAAAATGCGTCCTATGCAGCAACAATCAACTTCAAATCGACCCACGCAAGCCATACACACACATCAACGGGTTCACACTGCCATTACACACACAACCCGTACAATTCCTAACCTGCAAGTTGTAACGTTACAAAATAACCCATTATTTCCACACTGTAACCAAAACAAGTGATACGCTTCTCACACCACTACAAGCCTTCACGCACATGACAGATCCAGACCATTATTTCCAAAATCCTACACACAGCAAAACCACTCACCAACACACTCCCAAAAACCGTACCACAACACGCACCCAGCCACGACATTTCATAATGCGCATACCAAAATGGTTGTGCCGGTGAAAACGACGCGATTGAATCCAAAACGGCATGAGAATTCACTCACTTCTTCCCTTATAAATTCAAAAGCCTCAACCTCCTTCATTCAAAAGACCTAGCCGCCACGACCGAAACTTCACCCTTCTTAACCAATAACAACAATTCCTTCAAAAGCAAAAAACAAAACCCAGAACAAAAAAAAGAGCTCGACAGCCTCCAAAGACCCTCCGCCATTTCCTCTTCAACATCGCTCACAAATTTTACAAGCCTTTCAACCTCTCCATTCAACAACAACTATCACCATCAACCATACTCGTTACAACCGAACAACACGCATCCACTCTTTCCAACAAGTCATCTTCTTCAACCTTCCAAACCCACAAATCAAACCTTTAGATTCAAACCCAACCTTAAAACCTTCAATACACCTTCTTCAAATCGCAAACCCACCATAAATCCCAAAACAGACCCATATCAGAACCAGAGCGAAACAGAGTGAGATCGGAGATGAAGAGAAATAGAAGAAGGAGAGAAAAATCGAATAAGAAAATGAGAGATTGAGATGCGAGCGAGAATCGAAAGAAAAAGGTGGGAACGAGACGCACCGTCGTGTTGTTGTTATTTTCTTGATTTGCTTTTGGAAAACCATTTCAAAGTTGATTTTAATCTGATGTTGTTTCAAAAATAAAAGTGATAGAGTGTGTGGTCATGTTTCATCTGATCTCATTTTCCACCCGTTTGACTTTTCTATCCAAATACAAAACCGGATTGTTTTTCATGTAAACCGTTTTTGTGGATTGGGCTTTGTATCCTAAGTAGCTTCATTCACACTCCCCTTTTCAAACCGCACCTTGTCTTGTTTAAGATATTGAGTTAAGGTCCATTGATTTGAATTTCTAATCACACTTTCTGGTTTATGCACCTCACGTGCACCCTTCTGATTCCAAACACACCCCACTCTTCTTTTATTTTATTGTTTTTACTTTTCTTGTTTTCTAAAATTTTAATTCATAGAATAGTTTCTTCTATTTATTATTAAAGTTTTTTTTTATTAATTCTTACTTCCTTTTTTGCAATTTTATTTTCAATTTTTATTTTGGGGCCAATGACATAACAACCACCATAAATTGGATTTATGAAAGTAGATCTATAATTTTGGTTAATATGAGGCCTACCCTTTTTTATTCATTTTTATTTCGATTTATGTAATATTTATCATTTTAGTTCATTTATTTCAATTTATTTTGTATTTACGATTTTATTTATTTAGATTTTTTATTTCTTTTTTTAGTATTTTTGGGTCAATGAAAACCAAACATCGACGATTTGTCGATTTCTCGACTTAATCTCGATAAAGGTGAGACCTTTACTATTTTTCATGTCATTTTCATTTTTATTTTATTTCTATCATTTTTGGTTCATTTACATTTATTTTAGGTCGATGAAAACCAAATATCGATCGATTTATCGATTTCTCGATTAAATCTCGATAAAGGTGAGACCTTTATCCTTTGTATTCATTTTCTCGATTTTATTTCATTTTGATTGTTGCTTACATTTAGTTTAGGTCGATGAAAACCAAATATCGATCGATTTATCGAAGTTTCGATTAAATCTCGATAAAGGTGAATATCGATTAAATTTCGATTAAATCTCAATTAAATCCGATTTTATATCCATATTACATCTTGTCGTTTATATTATATTATTGTTGTAAATATTATCATTGTCCACATCGTATTCACATTGTATCATATTCATTTTCATTTCATTTACTCGCCATTTAATCGAAAATAATTAATAAATATCGAAACCCTAAAAACGAACATGAACGGACTGTGGTTATGATCATTTGCTCGACGCGCATTCAAGGCTTAGTTTAGGACACTTTGCACACACACGGCTTCCTCTTGGGCTACCTTACAATGAGACCATTTATTTCTGTCAACACTTGTAATTTACATGTATCCCTCTCCCATTCCGATGTACGCACTTAATATCATTTTGATTGTGGTTTGTTTACTAGGAGCACCCCTAGGGACTAGCATAGGCAACCCATTTTCAAACCAAAACCTCGATTCGTCGTCGATACATTTTTCAAACAACCCATTTTCAAACCAAACCCTCGATTCGTCGTCGAGCCTTTTTTAAAATCAACTTCAAACCAAACTCATTTTATAACAAACAAACCCTTGATCCAACGTCAAGCGGATTTTCATAATCAAAGTTCAAAAACAATTAACAACTATTGTAACTCTTTAAGGTGAAAAATGGGGGTTCAAGTCTTTGATCTCTCTTCGATTGTTTGGGTGCGAGTTCTCTTACTCGTGTGTAAGCAACCGACGCCTCTTCCTTTAAACAATCTAACCCTTTTTAACCAAGCGCATACAATAAACCCTTGATCCAACATCAAGCGGATTTTTACAACAAATCTCAAAATGACTAATAACTATCATGACTCTTTCAAGGTGATAAATGGGGGGTTCAAGTCTTTGATCTTCCTTCGATTGTTTGGGTGCGAGTTCTCTTACTCGTGTGTGAGCAATTGACGCCTCTTTTAAAAATCAACCAACTCCCTTGTTTCGTGGGCGTACCACGAACTACGACTACTCTGATTCTTTATTCTCGTCCGAATAAAGGTACGTAGGCACAAGATTGCGATGATCTTGGCGAGCACACTTTTTCTTTTTCCCCCGTTTGCGTCTACCTTCCCTCCATCTTCTGTCTTCCCTCTATCCCTTCCCGTAGTCGAACTACGATTTCTCTGATTCCTCATTCTCGTCCGAATGAGCATACGTAGGCCCGAGATTGCGATGATCTTACCGAGCACCCTATCCTAAAACCACCCATTTTCCCTTAGCATTCGTTCCCTCTTATCTTTACTTTCCCGCGTTTATATTAGAGAAGAAAACAGATAAACTTAGCTAACGAGTATCGCAATTCGAACTAAGAGGTTCCCGTTGAGTACAACGGACGTGAGGGGGTGCACGTACCTTCCTCTCACGTAACCGACTCCCGAACCCGGAATATGGTTGCGACGACCATGTTCTTATCCTTACCCTTAAAGGTTTTCTCGATATTTTCCTTTCCCTCTTTTGGGATAAATAAAGTTTGGTGGCGACTCTGTCGAACCGTCTTCCGCGCCTTTCGCGCGAGGGTCGTTTTTTTCGATAAATTTTCGAGGTGCGACAGTTAGGTTGATGTCAACTGGGATTCTTGAGTCTGTAATTTAATACTACTAATAATGAATTTCCTCCCTGGCTTGGTAGCCCCCAGACGTAGGTAGTTAGACCGAACTGGGTGAACAATTCATTGTGTTATTTACTACTTGTTATTGCCATATTCATATTAGCAGAGTGTGTTGTTGTGACATCGCACTTAACATCACACATCTGATACCAGAATTTCACATCATGAATTTGATAGCTGTTGTTAAACTCTCCTTCTATCAAATTGACTACAACTTTCTCGTGTTAAGGCAACGTGTTCGTGAGAATATTCTGATTCGTATCTTTGAAAGATAAGACCCCGCTCCTAACAAGCTTTTGTACGTCGGATTTGAAACTGAGATAGTTTTCTATGTTATGCCCTGGTCCTCCTTGATGGTAAGGACAAGTCTGATCCGCCTTGAACCAAAAAGGAGGATTTTCCGGTACTGTAAGAGGAGCCCTGGTTTGGATGTGCCCCTTGACCAGTAGTAGTGGAAACAGTTCTGCGTACAACATTGGTATAGGGTCGAACCCTGGTGGTCGCGTTGTATGGTTGTTGTTGTACGGAGGACGAGCCTGCTGAAGAGGTTGTTGTGTCCTTTACTAATATTGTTGTTGATTCGATTGGCTTTGCGCAGCCTGAGGTTGATACGTAGGAACAAGCACAGGGTTGATAGCAGGAGTTACAGCTGCTACTGGTTGCTACCGTCGCCTTTGCTTTCCGAGAGAGATATTCCTAATATCCTGCTCTTTTTTCTTAGGGGTAGCACTACCGTATCGTTTCGTACTACTTGATGATCCAGCGTATTTAACTAAACGTCCTTCTCGGACGGCTTCCTCAAGACGAACTCCCATGCCCACCATCTCAGTGAAGTCACTGGGCGCACTGGCAACCATTCTTTCGTAGTAAAATGAGCTTAAGGTTTTCAAGAAGATCTTTGTCATCTCTTTTTCCTCAAGAGGTGGACAAATCTGGGCGGAAATTTCACGCCATCTCTGAGCGTACTCCTTAAAGGTTTCCTTATCCTTTTGTGACATCGATCTGAGTTGATCTCTGTCCGGTGCCATGTCCAGGTTGTACTTATATTGTTGAACGAAGGCAGCGCCAAGATCTCTGAAAGTACCGATCTTAGTACGGTTTAAACCCATGTACCATTTGAGTGCGACACCGGTTAAACTATCCTGAAAGTAGTGAATTAGTAGCTCCTGGTTCTTTGTTTGAGTTGACATCTGCCGAGCGTACACCACCAAATGGCTTTGAGGGCAAGAGTTACCCTTGTACTTTTCAAATTCGGGCACTTTGAATTTGTGCGGAACTTTCACATTGGGGACCAAACAAAGGTCTGCGGCGTCTTTTCCAAATATATCCTGACCGCGAATGGCTTGCAGTTCTTTCTGCATCTCCAGGAACTGTTCCTGGAACTCATTCATTCTGTCAAACATACTTTCATTTCCACCAGAAGGTATCTGTGGAATCTGTCCTTCCGGGACAGTGTGTACCACAGGTGGTGATACAGTCATTACGGCAGAGACTCTTGGTGCCTCCCGAAGTTTTTAACCTTCAGGAGTTGTTGTCATGCCCCTTGCATCTTCGCTTTCCCTAAGTTTGTAACCTTCAGGCCCAGCGGCTCCTGCTACCGTTTCTGGATCTTCCATGATCGGCGGAATATATCCTTCCGGGATATAGTTGAGTGACATGCCCCAGGACAATCTTTCAAAATTTTATACCTAGGATCATACTTTTCCACTATGGGCGTAGATGTGATCTCTGAGATCACAGTCCTTTGTTGTTGTATTTGAGCTTCTGCCAGAGCTTGCATGTCGTTATGAAGCTTTCTCAGATCTCCTTTCAGAGTGTCGATCTCTTCTCTCAACTCTCTGTTCTCTTCCTCGAGATCATCCATCTCTTTCTGTCGATTGGCCCGAGTATTGTACGAATGAGACACTTTGACTCTAGAATCGAGACACAAACGTGAGATTCGTAGGGAAGAAGAATGCGTTACACGAGAATGATGAATGATATGCAATGATTATATTAATTAATAATTTTGTTATTAATCAAAAGAAGCTTCGACAATTTGATTGCAAATATCACACAGTGGGGAAACCCCGTTTTATTGAATTCAAAGATTGCGAAACGGAAATACAGTAGATTACAAAGTGCTGAAAAGGAAATGTCTAAGCTAAAGGATCATGAGTCCTCTCTGAAGAGAGCTCAGGTGCTGGTTCTGGTGCTTTCCTTTTCCTTGACCTGGGCTCTGGAGTCGTTGTCGGGTTGTCATTCCTTTGCCAAGTGAAATGAGCGAGCAAATTTCTTTGGTCTTCTTGATTCTCTACAGCATGTTGCTCTAAAATCTCGATCAGAGCATCTTTATCTTTCAATAACTGCTCTATTTTCTTACACTCCACATTGAGGATGCAGTACTTGTTCATCCAAGACCTCCTCTCCTGCTGAATTTTGTTGAGAGTAACTTGAAGTTTTTCCGTATCAGACATAAAATAAAGGACAGGGTCCCTTAATGGAAGAACTTCTTGATGAGGGTAAGGCATCCTCAGCTTGAGAGCTCTAGTTTGTACCCAGCGGAGATAAGGCTCCACAGAGATACAGTCTGGTTTCTGTAACACCCCCTTTCTATACCCCCAAATAATCACATAATCATATAGGCACATATTAAAAATTCCGTCAGAGTATAATTATAAACATAGTATAAAAGAGGTATGTCACATTCTACATGAAATTAAAACATTCAACACCTGCTCAACAATTGATATGCAACAGTGGGGTAACTTTGCAACAAAGGAACTTAGTCCTTACACCCACATCTCAATATTTAGAATAAAAGCGGAAAATCTAAACATTGAATAACATCAAACATATATACATCTATATATATATCATCAAGTATTATCCACCAACATAATTCATGTTTACATAAACATTCATCAACTAGATACATGTATAAATGTATCACAAAAGAATCATAAACATCCTAGCTACCCGGTGCTACATATCAGAGCCGACCGACCAAAAGAATGAAGACACACTTCACAAAAAGACCACCAGCATACCTACTCTGCAATGCCTCATAGAGCATCATAAAATAGCAGAAGGGTGAGAAATATTATCATAATAACAATGCATATAATTATATATCTTAGCATGAAAATACACCTATTATATATTCTCACCACAATACATCACAACTCACTCATATACATCACAATGTATATATATATATATACAAACCCAAGCATATTCATCATGCATACTTTCACAATTCTCATCATTCCACTTAAACATACATATTCATGTTTATTCATCAATACTCAATTATAAAGATGATAAATGCAAATCATAGAGACCGACTCACGACTCTATGCAAATGCAATGCGGTACCGACTCAATCATCTCAAGTTCACTCAGGAACTTATTGGAACCATCGCTCGTTACCAATGTAACTCCCCGTCGGGCCTACGATGTTCACCCATTGCTCACACCTCACATAGGCACACAATGTTTATGGATTGCTCACACCTCACATAGGCACACAATCCGATTACTCACACCTCACCTAGGCACACAATTGTTTGTAATCATCGCTCACTCCTCACATAGGCACACGACGTTACAACGGATTCTCATTAGAATCACACAACACAAGAATGTACATCATTATGCTTCACATACAAAATGACTAACGACATTCTTGAAATGCATACATATTCACAATATATTCATGCATTTTTCTCATACCATCACATACAATCTATATACATTCACATCAATGCACTATTGTATGGTTCACATCCAAAACACACCTTCAAAAACGGTAAAAGTCGCTAATAAACACTATTCATGATTTTCTGACATAATTAAATCGGCTAACAATTTCCAAAACATCATCATAATAAAGTACATTTCATAAGCTCTCTAACGCATCAAACCACACCTCAAGCCAAAACACAGATCAAAAGTTACAGAGAAAACAAATTGGGAGAAACTGCTACATTCGCAGTGCGAAGCTCCTAGCGAGTCCTTCGCTACTTCATTCGCAGTGCGAACGCTCAGCGAACCAAGGCAGAAGCAAAATAGCCTAGAAAATTCTCATCGTTCGCAGTGCGAACACCCCAGCGAATGCTCGCTACCCCATTCACAATGCGAAGCACCCAGCAAATCAAGGCAGAAGCTAGCGCATCCTTCGCTACTCCATTCGCAGTGCGAACGCTCAGCAAACGCTCGCTACCCACCCGCTAGCCATTCGTAGTGCGAACCTGCGTTTTCAGAAAAACCCAGCAGCGCACCAGTTCATCCAAAAATCATGTTTTCACCACCCAAAACATTTCCAAACTGTCATATAACCATCAAAACATAATTCAATCATGATGACAAGTATTCTATTACGTTTACATCGATTTTCAACCGTAAAACCATCGATTCCTCACCAAAATCTCAATTTCAACCTAGAACTCAAGCTATGGAAAACAAGAAAACATCCAAGCAAACACATACATAATGATATACATTGATGAGATAATAAGATTTCACACCCTTACCCGATTAAATCGATTCCTAGAAGTTGTTTTGAAGATTTCCAAGCTTTTCCTCTTTTCTTCTCTTTTCCCTTCTTCCTCTTTCTTTCTCTCCTTTTTCTCTCTATTTCTCTTTTCTTTCTATTTCTCTCCTATTTCTTCTTCTTATCTCTTTTTCTTTTCTTATTTTCTACTCACGTTCAATTAATTCATTTTCTCACAAAAATCTATTTCCACTAAAATTCTAACTTATTATTAATTGAGAAATGTCCAAAATACCCTCCATTCTAATTTCCCCGAAAACTCTCAAAAACGGTAAAATATCATAACATGTCAACATAGCATATTAACACACCAATTTCACGAACAAAATAATTTATCACTCAATTTAAATAAAAGACTCAACAAAATGGGAATAATCGAAATCGGGGCGTTACAACTCTCCCCCACTTTAGAAATTTTCGTCCTCGAAAATATTACCTGATTCAAACAACTCAGGATACGACTCTCGCATCCTACTCTCTAGCTCCCAAGTCATATTGCCTTCCGCAGCACCTCCCCACGCTACTTTCACAAGCGCGATATCCTTGCCTCTTAGCTTCTTAACTTCACGGTCCAAAATCCTAATCGGTAAAGCTTCAACCGTAAGGTTATCTCTCACTTCAACCTCGTCCATAGGAATAACATGTGACGGATCCGGAACATACTTCCGAAGTTGCGAAACATAGAATACATCATGTAAATTCGAAAGATTCGGAGGCAACGCCACACGGTAAGCCACAACACCAACTCGTGCATAAATCTGATACGGACCAATAAAACGAGGAGTCAACTTCTTCGACTTCAAAGCACGACCCACACCCGTAACCGGCGTAACTCTCAAAAACACAATGTCGCCTTCTTGAAACTCAAGATCTTTCCTTCTCTTGTCATGATAGCTCTTTTGTCTACTTTGAGAAGCTTTCATCTTCTCACGAATAAACTTCACTTTCTCTGTCGTTTGTTGTACCATCTCCGGTCCAACTATCGTCCTCTCACCGGTTTCATGCCAACACAAAGGTGTTCGACATCTCCGACCATACAAAGCCTCAAATGGTGCCATACTTACACTCGAATGAAAACTATTATTGTAGGTGAACTCAATCAATGCCAAATAACTATCCCAAGTACCACCTTGCTCGAGCACACAAGCACGCAATAAATCCTCCAACGATTGAATTGTCCTCTCGGTTTGACCATCCGTTTGTGGATGATAAGCCGAACTCAATCTTAGCTTAGAACCCAAAGCCTTTTGTAAACTCTCCCAAAACCTCGATGTGAATCTAGGATCTCTATCCGATACAATACTCTTAGGAACTCCATGTAACTTCACAACCGCAAGAACATAAATTTCGGCTAACTTCTCCAAAGGATAACTAATATCAATTGGGATGAAGTGAGCGGATTTAGTAAGCCTATCAACGATCACCCAAATAGCATTATGACCTCTTTGCGTATTCGGCAATCCCGTAACAAAGTCCATTGATATGCTATCCCATTTCCACTCCAGAATGTCCAACGGTTGCATCAATCCACTAGGCTTTTGATGTTCCACCTTAGACTTTTGACAAGTTAAGCACGCATACACAAATTGAGCCACATCCCTCTTTAATCCGGACCACCAAAAGATTTTCTTCAAATCTTGATACATTTTATTCGCTCCCGGATGAATACTTAAGTTACTTCGGTGTCCTTCTTCCAATATCATCTTTTTCAACTCCGCATCATCGGGAATACAAATACGACCACAGAATCTCAAAACTCCAAAAGTATCAACCTTGAAATCCTCATTCTCATTCATCATCAAATCAACGAACTTCAAATCCAACTTTTGCTTTTCACATACGGTCACAAGAAAATCGTTCGTAACATGTAGCATACCAAGTCTCACACTTCTCGGCGTCATTTCACAAACCAAACTCAAGTCTCTAAAATTCTCCAAAAGTTCCCATTCTCTCATCATCAATGCGGACATATGTAACGACCTCCAACTCAAAGCATCGGCCACCACGTTTGCCTTACCCGGATGGTAATTCAAACCAAAATCATAATCCTTCAAAAGCTCTAACCACCTTCTTTGTCTCATGTTCAATTCTTTTTTATCAAATAAATATTTCAAGCTCTTGTGATCACTAAAAACTTCAAATCTTGCACCATAAAGATAGTGCCTCCAAATTTTCAAAACAAACACAACGGCCGCTAACTCCAAGTCATGTGTAGGATAATTCTTTTCATGCACTCTCAATTGTCTTGAAGCATAAGCCACAACTTTTCCATCTTGCATCAAAACACCACCTAAACCAACCAATGAAGCATCACAATACACAACAAATGGTTCCGTCGGATTTGGAAAAATCAAGATCAGAGTCGTTATCAACCTTCTTTTTAGCTCATTGAAACTCTCTTCACAATGAATATCCCAAATGAAAGCCTTTCCTTTATAAGTCAATTGCGTTAACGGAAGTGCCAACTTCGAAAATCCCTCAATAAACCTCCGATAATAACCCGCCAAGCCTAAAAAGCTTCGAATCTCCGTAACCGATCCAGTAGCCTCCCATTGCATCACCGCATTAATCTTGGATGGATCAACACTAATACCACTACCAGAAATAACATGTCCAAGAAAACTTACTTCCGACAACCAAAATTCACATTTCGACAACTTAGCATACAATTGTTTCTCTTTCAAAATTTGTAACACAATCCTCAAATGCTCTTCATGCTCCTCTTGAGACTTAGAATAAATCAAAATATCGTCGATGAACACAACCACAAAACGATCTAACTGTTCATGAAAAATACGATTCATGTATTCCATAAACACACCCAGCGCATTAGAAACCCCGAATGGCATCACGGAATATTCGTAATGGCCATACCATGTCCTAAAGGCCGTCTTTTGAATATCCTCTTCTTTCACACGAATCTGGTGATATCCCGATCTCAAATCAATCTTGCTAAAAACACGCGCACCAACCAATTGGTCCATCAAATCATCGATCCTTGGAAGCGGATACTTGTTCTTAATTGTCACCTTGTTCAATTGTCGATAATCAATGCATAACCGCATACTCCCATCATTCTTCTTTACCAACAATACCGGATCACCCCAAGGAGAAACACTTGGTCTTACAAATCTCTTGTCCAACAAGTCATTCAATTGCTTCTTCAATTCTACCAACTCCGATGCCGACATACGATACGGTGCCATCGAAACCGGTCTAGTACCCAGAACTAGATCAATAGAAAACTCAACTTCTCTTTCCGGCGGTACATCCGTAATATCCTCCGGAAACACTTCTGGAAAATCACACACCACTGGGAACACATCGAGCTCAACTTTACTCTCCACCGACAATGATGCAAACAAACCGAACAATTGAGCTTCGTCCGCTAAAAGTTTCTTCAACTCTTTAGTGGATAGGAAACTCTCATCTTCATCATCTTCCAAAGAAGGAAACCTCACTAACTTGTGATAGCAATCTATATGAACTCGATTAAATTGTAACCAGTTCATACCCAAGATTACGTCCAATCCCTCCAACGGTAAACACACTAAATCCATAAGGAAGTCTTTACCATACATGGTCAAAGGACAACTTACACACACCAAAGACGTAGTTACCGACCCTGAAGCAGGAGTCTCAATAACCATCTCACCACCCCAAGAAGTCATAAACAAATTCAAACGCTTAGCGCACTCACGAGAAATGAATGAATGAGTCGCCCCCGTATCAATAATAGCAACTAAAAGCGTACTATTAATAAAGCATGTACCTTTAATCAAAGGGTCTGCACTAGTAGTGTCTGTCCCCGCTAATGCAAACACCTTTCTGCCCGCTTGAGCTTGTTTCGGCTTAGTACACTTAGTACTAATGTGACCCACTTCTCCACAATTATAGCACTTCACCATATTCCTTCTACAATCGGTAGTAGCATGCCCAAGGCCTCCACAGTTAGAACATTTCACCACAGCCTTCCCACACTCAAATGATTTATGACCCATTTCACCACACTTATAACACTTAACGGAACCGGAACCTCCTCCTCCAGATCTCTTATCAAAGTTTCCCCTATGCTTGCCCTTATCAACGGGTGTCACATAAGGTCCACTTCTAGCTTGTTGCTTTCCCTTCCTCTCATTCAAACTTTTGTAATGTGTGGAACGAGCCTTGCTATCTTCCTCGAAGATTCTACAACATTCCGTCAAATCCGTAAACCTTCTTATCCTTTGATATCCCACAACTTGTTTAATCTCAGGACGCAAACCATTCTCATACTTAATACACTTTGAGAACTCAGCAGTAATTGCAACATAGTGAGGATGGAATTGAACCAACTCCACAAACTTAGCAGTATAGTCCACCACGGACATACTACCTTGTTTCAGTTCAAGGAACTCTATCTCCTTCTTCCCTTTCACACTTTCAGGGTAATACTTCCTCAAGAACTTGGTACGAAATAAATTCCAAGTTATCTCTTCATCATCCACCTCAAGAATTTGACGCATACCGACCCACCAATCTTCGGCTTCTTCCTTCAGCATGTGAGACCCAAGCCTTACCTTATTCTCCTCCGCACAGTCCATGACTCTGAAGATCCTTTCAATCTCTTTCAACCAAATTTGAGCACCATCGGGATCAAATCTTCCTTTGAAGACCGGTGGTTGATTCTTCCTGAACTAGTCATTAGCATTCACATTCGGGGCACCTTGCACTTCCCTAGCCATTGCTTCCAAAGCAGCAGCCATCGCATTGTCGTTTCTACCAGCCATATTCTGATCATTCCCAAAAATGACAACAAGGTTAAACAACAGTTCAACCATCACAACCACAAGACAAACACAACTGACTCAACACTGGCTCTGATACCACTTAATGTAACACCCCCTTTCTATACCCCCAAATAATCACATAATCATATAGGCACATATTAAAAATTCCGTCAGAGTATAATTATAAACATAGTATAAAAGCGGTATGTCACATACTACATGAAATTAAAACATTCAACACCTGCTCAACAATTGATATGCAACAGTGAGGTGACTTTGCAACAGAGGAACTTAGTCCTTACACCCACATCTCAATATCTAGAATAAAAGCGCAAAATCTAAACATTGAATAACATCAAACATATATATATATATATATATATATATATATATATATCATCAAGTATTATCCACCAACATAATTCATGTTTACATAAACATTCATCAACAAGATACATGTACAAATGTATCAAAAAAGAATCATAAACATCCTAGCTACCCGGTGCTACATATTAGAGCCGACCGACCAAAAGAATGAAGACACGCTTCACAAAAAGACCACCAGCATACCTACTCTGCAATGCCTCATAGAGCATCATAAAATAGCAGAAGGGTGAGAAATATTATCATAATAACAATGCATATAATTATATATCTTAGCATGAAAATACACCTATTCTATATTCTCACCACAATACATCACAACTCACTCATATACATCACAATGTATATATATATATATATATATATATATATATATATATATATATATATATATATATATATATATATATATATATATACAAACCCAAGCATATTCATCATGCATACTTTCACAATTCTCATCATTCCACTTAAACATACATATTCATGTTTATTCATCAATACTCAATTATAAAGATGATAAATGCAAATCATAGAGACCGACTCACGACTCTATGCAAATGCAATGAGGTACCGACTCAATCATCTCAAGTTCACTCAGGAACTTATTGGAATCATCGCTCATTACCAATGTAACTCCCCGTCGGGCCTACGATGTTCACCCATTGTTCACACCTCACATAGGCACACAATGTTTATGGATTGCTCACACCTCACATAGGCACACAATCCGATTACTCACACCTCACCTAGGCCCACAATCGTTTGTAATCATCGCTCACACCTCACATAGGCACACGACGTTACAACGGATTCTCATTAGAATCACACAACACAAGAATGTACATCATTATGCTTCACATACAAAATGACTAACGACATTCTTGAAATGCATACATATTCACAATATATTCATGCATTTTTCTCATACCATCACATACAATCTATATACATTCACATCAATGCACTATTGTATGGTTCACATCCAAAACACACCTTCAAAAACGGTAAAAGTCGCTAATAAACACTATTCACGACTTTCCGACATAATTAAATCAGCTAACAATTTCCAAAACATCATCATAATAAAGTACATTTCATAAGCTCTCTAACGCATCAAACCACGCCTCAAGCCAAAACACAGATCAAAAGTTACAGAGAAAACAAATTGGGAGAAACTGCTACATTCGCAGTGCGAAGCTCCTAGCGAGTCCTTCGCTACTTCATTCGCAGTGCGAACGCTCAACGAACCAAGGCAGAAGCAAAATAGCCTAGAAAATTCTCATCGTTCGCAGTGCGAACACCCCCGTGAATGCTCGCTACCCCATTCGCAATGCGGAGCACCCAGCGAATCAAGGCAGAAGCTAGCGCGTCCTTCGCTACTCCATTCGCAGTGCGAACGCTCAGCGAACGTTCGCTACCCACTCGCTAGCCATTCGTAGTGCGAACCTGCGTTTTCAGAAAAACCCAGCAGCGCACCAGTTCATCCAAAAATCATGTTTTCACCACCCAAAACATTTCCAAACTGTCATA
This sequence comes from Lathyrus tuberosus, assembly GCA_022829125.1. Classification (NCBI taxonomy): domain Eukaryota; kingdom Viridiplantae; phylum Streptophyta; class Magnoliopsida; order Fabales; family Fabaceae; genus Lathyrus; species Lathyrus tuberosus. Next base: position 2,050,493 of record JALAZF010000395.1, read on the forward strand.
TAACCATCAAAACATAATTCAATCATGATGACAAGTATTCTATTACATTTACACCGATTTTCAACCGTAAAACCATCGATTCCTCACCAAAATCTCAATTTCAACCTAGAACTCAAGCTATGGAAAACAAGAAAACATCCAAGCAAACACATACATAATGATATACATTGATGAGATAATAAGATTTCACACCCTTACCCGATTAAATCGATTCCTAGAAGTTGTTTTGAAGATTTCCAAGCTTTTCCTCTTTTCTTCTCTTTTCCCTTCTTCCTCTTTCTTTCTCTCCTTTTTCTCTCTATTTCTCTTTTCTTTCTATTTCTCTCCTATTTCTTCTTCTTATCTCTTTTTCTTTTCTTATTTTCTACTCACATTCAATTAATTCATTTTCTCACAAAAATTTATTTCCACTAAAATTCTAACTTATTATTAATTGAGAAATGTCCAAAATACCCTCCATTCTAATTTCCCCGAAAACTCTCAAAAACGGTAAAATATCATAACATGTCAACATAGCATATTAACACACCAATTTCATGAATAAAATAATTTATCACTCAATTTAAATAAAAGACTCAACAAAATGGGAATAATCGAAATCGGGGCGTTACAGTTTCCCTAGAGACTCTCTTCCTTTCCTGTGAACGTGTTTCCAAGCATGCACTATTTCTGTCTTTAGTGCTCTGTCATTTTCTCCTTCCTTGAAGAAAAGACCTTCTAGATGAGCATTACACGAGACATGCCTCATCGAGTATCCAAATTGACGACGAACTAACACCGGATGATAATTGATCCCCCCGTTAGTTCCTATAAGGGGTACATTTGGGAAGTTTCTACAATGGTCAATGATCCTGATCCCGTCATAGATTCGATTGTACCAATCGATGTCAGAGCTGGTAAGAGACATGATTCTCTGCGACCAACATAAAGTATTCTTTTGATCCCAAAATGCGGCAGACTTTGGCAAGTGGGAAATGAACCATTTGTATAGCAGAGGTACACAGCATGTGATCATTCCTCCGCTGTACAAATTCCTTAAGTGTATAGAATGATACGCATCCGCGAGTAAGGTCGGTACAGGGTTTCCAATCAGACATATCTTAATGGCATTGATATCTACAAAGTTATCGATGTTGGGAAACAAAAATAACCCGTAGGTAAACAAAACAAAAATGCTCTCGAAAGCGGCCACATTCCATATACTAGCAAAGTACAGGGCTTTCTTTATTAAAAACTGGGATGGAAAAACCTGGATACCACCTTTAATGGTCATGTGAGTCCTGACTTCTGACTCGTCCAAATAGATTGCTCTTGCAATGGTTTGATCCTTTGGAATTTCTTCCAGTCCAGAAAAGGGAGCTTGATCAGTGATATGTAAATCGGTCAGGTGAGAATATTCCTCCAGTGTTGGTGCTAACTGATAATCCGGGAATGTGAAGCAATGATAGACCGGGTCGTAGAACTGGATTAGTGTGGACAGGATTCCTTCAATTACGTGGACCCTTAATAGAGACAACAGTCCTCCATACTTGGCTCTGAAAGCCTCAGGGTTGGTTTTCATCCTAGCCAACCCTCTTAAATCCTCTAGTTTTGGAACCTTGAAGGTATACTTGTGAGTTTTCTTTGTTTAAATGTTTTTTAAATGAATGTATGAATGCAGTACACAAAAACATAGAAAAAACATGGGGTCAAAGGGTCGGTGTCATGAGGCAAAGGCTCTACCCATCCCCAAAGGTTTATACTGGTGATTTTTTGTACCTGTCCGCAAAATCATTGACCCCTCTTGGGATAACAAAAGTAAGCAGATCGCCAGCGAGCTGATGTATCTTAGAGTGATCTCAAATGAGGGTAGTATCGCGTGACAACTATTCCCGATAGCTTCCGTACTACAAAATGGTTTCAGTCTACTAAAAACCTCAGCTTCTCAGATAACCCAGTCGACCACACTACTTTCAACAACCGAAGTCGTATAGGCAATGTATCTGCAAAGGGAGTCTCCACTGAGTTTGATGGTCGACCGGGGACTCTTAACTGGGATTCACTCCCCTTAAGATTACCCGTATAATGCCATCACCTATCTTAGGTGTATACTCAATCTTTCCACATGCAGCATCACACGCATTTCCATTAGCAGAAAAAAAAACACGGATATCAAATAGGAAAAGCAGTATATATATTTGTCCTAATATCCTAGACCTCTATTCTTATGATCCTATACAGACAATGCTCCCCAGCAGAGTCGCCATTTCCGTAGTGTTTGGTGAATTTTCACCTTAAAAGAGGCTAGAAAGAATGCCTCCCAATGTGGTCGCCATTTTTATGTAGCGCAGTTTTTTGTGGTTTCGAATCACTATCGCTTTGGTATTACAGTTCAATTCATTTTTTATCCTGTTAAGCTGATTAAGGAAGGGAAATAGATTTCTCCAATTAACCATGCTCGCAACTGAGATTAAACAGTCAAAACTGTTGGTTTACAGATGCTATCAAAATAGGGGGTTCGTCTGTTAAGGTTATTTGCTTAAAAACAAGGTCTAGACTAGGGAGTAGGTTTCTGTGTTAGGTCTGATGCTTTTGATGGATATAGAAAGGTACTGGATTTTGAGTTTTTGATTAGTATGCTCGCTAAGATTTTTGCAATCTTATGCCTACGTATTCCCGAAACAGGGAAATCAGAGCGATCGTAGTTCCTCCTATTCTATGGGAGAGAATAGGAGGAAAAGGATTGTTTTGGTGTCTTGTTCAAAGCCCAAGACATGAAGCTAAAGGTGGTTTGTATCTTGTTCAAAGCCCAAGATGTGAAGCTAAAGGGTTTAGGATTAGAGAGAATTTGTCATCTCTAAAGAGGAGTTGTTGATGTTTGTATGCTGTGAGCAAGGTACAACTTTGATGCTAAAAGGTTGATTGACTCAATCGGGGTTTTGACTCAGTTGGGGAGAATGTATCTTGTATAAAGCCCAAGATGGAGGCTGAAAGGGTTTGACTCAACAAGAGAGTACTTTTATCTGTCCTGTATAAAGCCCAAAACAGAGGCTAAAAAGGTTGACTCAACAAGAGAGTCTGGAACAGGTGATTGACTCAACAAGAGGGTCTGAAGGTCTTTTGACTCAACAAGAGAGTCTTTTATACTCAACAAGATAGTGTTTTGCTATCTCGTACGAAGCCCGAGATAGAGGCTAAAAGGAGATTGACTCAACAAGATAGTGAGTTGCTGTCTCGTACGAAGCCCGAGATAAAGGCTAAAAGGAGATTGACTCAACAAGAGAGTCTTTTATACTCAACAAGAGAGTGTTTTAGATGTGTCTTGTATGAAACCCAAGACGGAGGCTAAAAGTTGACTCAACAAGAGAATCGTTTATACTCAACAAGAGAGTGGTTTTTTATATGTCTTGTACCAAGCCCAAGACGGAGGCTAAAAGGAATACTGACTCAACAAGAGAGTCTAAAAAGGTTAGCTCTACAGGGGAGAGTCATTTGTACAAAGCCCAAGAGGAGGCTATCTTACTGCTGAGGATTAGATCCATAGGCAGGCCCAAGGGTGGGGAACTCTTATGAGAGAGACCGGGTTTCAGAGTGATCCGTGTTTTTTCCTATGTTTGAAAGGAACTTGAGAATGTCTTTAAGACTCAAGGGGGTTTAGAATGTCCAAGTCTAGAGTTTTATCTATTGTACAATGCCCAAGAGGAGGCACGGGCATTAAGGTATGAGTATCAACCCTAGAATGGTCGGAGTTTTTACGCTGGAAAGACTGCTCTAGCAAAGGATGACTAAGTTCTGTCTTATACCTTTAAGAGGTCATCAAGGTCCTTGTATTAAGCCCAAGAGAAGGCATGAGAACTTCTAAGAAGCCGAAGGGTCCTTGTACAACGCCCAAGAGGAGGCGGGGATGCTTTTAGGAAGCTTTATGGGTCCCCAAACCAAGAGAAGTTCAAGAAATATAATTCACAGAGAAGAGATCATTCCAGGAAAGTTCGAGAATTTGGAAGAAACTCAAGAGATGCTATTCACGGAGAATAGATCAACTCTGGGGAGTAGAGTTTCTTTGACAATTTCTAAGAGTGACAGTCTGAGAAAAGGTTCACCGAGAATACTGCCTTTCTCTTTGTTCCATATTGTTTAATCCCAAGAAAAGGGAAGACTGTATCTGGAATCCTATGGGGGGTCTAGTTTTGACTGTATTTAAGAGTGATCAACAGGGCTTTACCTAGTTTTAGACGTAGTTGCCGGGGAAAACTCTAAATAGCTATACTAGTATTACACAGTTGATATTCAACAAGTATATAAAAGGATGTGAAAGAAGACTTATAGTGAAACAGCCCCACAATACAGTTATATACATATGAAAGCGGTAAATGAAAGCAGATAAACACTTACCCGTTGGAGAGCTTCCATGCTGTTTTGTTAGTTGTTCAACAAAGAAAGCTTTGATAACAATATTGTATTCAAAATCAAAGGAGAAAATGCTTTAAAAAGATTGTTGGGGCTTACAGCTCAAGGAGAGGCCCAAGTTTTAACGATGATCGCACCGTTGTTTTGAAAACTGTACAGAGGGACTTATATAATATGTGAGGCCCAAAAATGTTTTTGTGTACAAGAGATGGGTCTTACACTCTATTAGAGGCCCAAAGATTTATTTTTGTACGAGTGATGGGGCTTACAACTCGAGGAGAGGCCCAGATGGTTTGTTTGAAAACGGCGATCGTGTCGAGGTTTTTGAAAGCACAGTGGGTCTTATACAATGACTGAGGCCCAAATTATTTTGGTTTTCAAAAAGGGGTTGGGTCTTACACTCTATTAGAGGCCCAAAGACACTTAAAGAAAAGAAATGGGGCTTATAACACGAGGGTAGGCCCAGTTGATTTGATTTTTGAACTGGCGATTGCGCCGAGATTTTTCTTTTAACGCAGAGGGACTTATACAATATCTGAGGCCCAACAAGGTTTTGGTTAAAAGGGGATTAGGTCTTACACTCTATTAGAGGCCCAAAAGTGTTATTTTAAAATAAAAGATGGGGCTTACAACTCAAGGATATGCCCAGTTGGTTTCGTTATAAAGACGACGACCGCCCCAAACGTTTGAAAATATACAGAGGGACTTATACAATGTGTGATGCCCTAAAAGGTTTATTTACAAAGGGATTGGGTCTTACACTCTACCAAGAGGCCCAAAGAGTTTTAAAATGATTGATGAGGGTTGAATTAATCAAAAACCCTAATTTGGTTTCAAAAAGGAATTAATTTTGTTTAAAAATTAATACAAATTGATGAGAACATGTGAAAAATGAGTGGTGATCTAGGATCAATGCTTCAAAACTCATGTTTATATTCACAAAATGATTGGAAACCAATTAAATTTGGAAAATCAAGGGGGAAAAATATTTCAAATGTTAAAAACAACTAAAACATTAATTCTTTGCAAAAATATCAAATATATGAAATAAATAATATTTTTGGGATTTTTTGGTAAAATAAAATATTTTAACATTTTTTTGAATTATTAAAAAAAGAAGGGTTAATAGTCATTTACCCCCCTGCAATATTAGCGAGTTTTGATTTACCCCCCTTTAAAAAAAATAATTTTGGATTACCCCCCTGAAATTTTAAAATTCTAAGTCTTTTGCCCCACAGGTAGAAAAATTACCCCCCTGTAAATTTTTTTTTTATTTACCCCCCTGGTTTTTACACGCTTAGGGGGGTACCCCAAAATTTCAGGGGGGTAATCCAAAATTATTTTTTTTAAAGGGGGGTAAATTAAAACTCGCCAATATTGCAGAGGGGGTAAATGACTATTAACCCAAAAAAGAATCAACTCAAATTCATTAAAAAATCAGAGAGAAATTAATTTTTGAATCAATTAAATAAAATCACAAAATTCAAATATTTGAATTTTCAAAAAGGGCGCCAAGAACATGGCAAGAAACGCGCATGTTCTGAGTTTTGTCCAGATTTGCATTTTCTATCCAATCTCACTGAATACTTGATGAAATCACACAATACACCTATCAATCTGCTAGTTTTCACCTCACGATCATGTCTATGGTCTTTAATTTCATTTATTTTAAGCATGGAATAAGAAATCAAGACAAAACCTCAAGAACCCTAAAATTTACATGAAGGCTAAAAATTTTGATACACGATTCAAACAAAGCAAGTAAATGAGGGGAAACATTCTATGCATGATTATGAACATTTGGCAAAAGTATTGTGCGAGGAAATATGCATAGATTAAGAGATGACCAAGTTTATGCTTACTTGAAGGTCGTGACAGCAAGAGCAATGTGATTTTTGAGTTGGAGGTGTTACAGATGAGTTGTGATGATCTGAACAGCTTCCCTACACCATATGGAGTGTGTTTGAATGTTTGGACTTGATTGTAAATGGCAGGATCACTTCATGGCATCTCAGCTGCAACTTGGTTAAAACCTTGAGGAACTGGCTGGTGATTCTGAGAAATCAGTGTTACAGTTGTTTTTTAAGTGTTTGGATCACTTCTATATGATGTTTATGAGGTGTGTGTGTGATTGGTTTGGTTGGAATAGCTCTCAAACTCAAAACCCGATAGTGACTTGCTTTGGAAGGCAAATTTGGAAGTGAGAAGGTGATTTTGAGGAAAACATTTGTTTGATGGCTTTGGTGTACTTAAACTGAGCACAAATGAGCTCTATTTATAGTAGAGCAAGTTTGTTTTGCAAGCAATAGTGAATGACAACTGCAGTAGAGGTTTAGCCAATGGTTGCATTTTGGAATCTCAAGTCTCCTCTAGCCGTTGACTAGAGGTTAGAGCACAGGCTGCTAGTTCCCTAGTTCAGAGATCATCCTTGACTCATTCAGTTGGAAATGGTTCAGTTCATGCCACCTTGGTGCATCCATTGAATGCTCCAAAACAAAACTGGAGTCTTGTCCCTTCTTTAGGGATTTATAGGTTTGGCATGCTATTTTTAGTTCCAAAGACTTGGGAGGCTTATGGATCAGTGTTTGTCCCTCATTGGTCTCTCCCTGAGGTGTTCAGATGAATAAATTTGTTTGTCATTTGCAACATTTGCTCAAATCGAGCAAAATGCACAAATCTGCCTTGCCATGACAGTTTGCGGCAAGGCATATTGCCATTGTCATATCTCATGGCTTAAGTGGAGTTTCATGGAGTTCTTGGCCATTTTGGAAAGCTCTTATATGATACAACACATGTGTGATCATAGTTTGTCTTGATACTTTTTGTATCCAAGTGAAAAATCCCCCTACTTTTGGAAAAAAAAGCAAGACAGATTTTGACTTAGTGAAAATTTCACTAAGTGTTGGAAAAAGTGACATTTCATGTTTTCAGCCATTTTGATCATTCCATAACTTAAAATCCATGAGGAATTGGAATGAGGTGTAGTTGACACTTTTAAAGTATGCCATGAGAGCTACAAATCCATCTTTGGATAAGCCAAAATGGTTGCTTGGATCTCAAGTTATGATCCTTGGAAATTGGCACCCTAGCCACTTTGTTCCATAACTTAGAAAATTTTCTAAGTTTTTATGGTTACCCCTTTTACAGTTTATCCCACTTTCTTTGGTTTTTCTTGATGAATGTTGATTCAAATCACACATTAACATCATTTTAGGGTTAGGGGACCATAATTGATCAAAAAATCAAAAAGTCAAACTTTGACTTTTGGGCATAGTTGACTTTTTATCAAATGAATTCCAAAATGTGCGATCCTCTATGAAATCAAGTCCTTGACCTAAATCAAACTTTATGGATTGATTTCATAGGTGTTATAGGGTATATTGAATCATGTCCTAGGGTTTGGGAGCATGTCCTGGTCAAAAGTCAAAGGCACAGTTGACTTTTTCCGCGAAACCCTAACTGTGGTTCTAATGAACCTGAAACTTGGGAATCAAGCTTCTTGGATCAATCCATTGTTGCAAATGGATCAATGTAGTGTGTTAGAGACCCTTAAAGCATGTCTTGAGGTATTGGATCATGATTTGTAAAGTCAACTTAGGGGTGAAATAGGTCAAGAAACCCTAATTCTTGATTTTTGGTAAATGCTGCCCTGAGGTTAAATTGACTTGATGATTGTGTCCATAAGGTCCCATGGAGCATTTTGGGTTATGCTTTGAAGCATTGGCTCATGCCTAGAGGAAAATTTCCAGCTGGAGGCCCTGGTCGACCAAAACCCCTAATTTGGTGACACTGACGATCTTGAGGCTTAATCCACCTGGAATGCTGCAACTTTGTGCCTGATTCTTGCTGTGGGAGTCCTCTTGATCCATTGTGGATGTTTGAGAGGTTAGACAAGTTGAAGATCATGTCATTCCTTGATTGATCCTTTGTCTAAGAGCTCTGAAAGGGATAGAAACCCTAAGTCTGATTGTAGTGGATGCTCACACATCTTTGGGGAGACTAATGAGGTATGATGGCCCGTCCATATTGTGATGATGACTTGTACAATGATGGGAATCTTAGTGGTCAAAATTTGGGGTATGACACACGTCTAGATAGTCTGAGAAGAGAGATTTCGTCAGAAAAGAAAAATCTAAGATAAGGATTCAAAGTTGACAGCTGGGAATTTGTGGCAGGAATTGTGGCAGAGAATCAGAATAAGAGAGAAAATTAATTACAGTCAGATACCATATCAGAACCTCCTATTACACATAGTAAAACTTATATTATTATTATTATTTATATTATTATTATTGAAAATTTAATTAATACACACATTCAGTGGTCTATATAGATTACCGCTATAATAGTAACTTGAGTTGGTCTATATGAATTACAATTGTAATAGTAACTTGAATTATCCTACATTAGTGGAATAAAAAAAAGGCCAATTTAAACTTGAATTAATATTTGATTTTCTTAACAAAATTTTGATAATGTTGATAATGTGTATCTGAAAAAAATATATATGTTAAATATATATAATTAAAATATACCTAAAAAATAATTTTATAATTGATTTTTACTATATTACTATACATAAAAAAATTATTTTATAATTTTATAGTATTTATTTTTTTATATGTTACTATAGCTAAAAATAAATATATAAAACTAATAAATATTCTAAAAATTTAATTAATGTTGAATAGTTACTTTTTATGTTGTATGTTATCTATAATATAAGAAGATACATTGTTGTTGAATTTTCCATTATGCCCTTCTGCTTTCTCTTTCTACATATTCATCTTCTACCATCCTACTTTTCATCATCTTCATCATCCGCTTTTTCCACGTTCTCTCTATTCCTCTTCTACTTTCTTCTCACTTCTTCTTCTTTCTTCTCTCATGCGCTGTCTCACTTCCATTTTGTTCTTAAAAACTCAAATGGTTTGAAACTGTTGCAAATTTTGATTATATTTCAAAAGTTCTAAATAAATTTTGTCACATCTTTGAAAGACAAATATGAGAAAAATATTTTTACAATATTAATTATTATTATTATTATTATTATTATTATTATTATTATTATTATTATTTTTATGGTTTATAATAGTTTGACTTAGTCAAATAATTATATTTAATTCGTTTGACTAGACTTAGTCAAATCATTTACTCAATCTTTCTCTCTCTTATATAACTATTCTCCTACCATTTTTTACACGATATAGAAACGAAAAATATTGATACATAGAATGGTTGAAAACCTTTTTGTTTCTTATATTCCTGGTTACATCTTCCAGTCATCTTAGAGATTACTTCTTGTTGTTCTCATGCCTCAGAGTCTTATTGAGAATCTGGGAAAAACCTGTGAACCCTGAGGGATTTGCGCTTATGAGACGGATAAATCCTTAAGGACAGTGTTTTTCACTACTACGTAAATACCAATTAACAACGGTTGGGAAAGGCATATAATGATGATGGCGCATGCGTTGTTATGTAGAGTGTCGTTGTACATTGATACTTATAATCATGGCCCAGTAAGCCATTGTAATAACCTGGAAACAGCGCGCCTTATCACAACGGTTATTCCAACGAACTGTTCTGATAAATATAATGGTTCTAGGTTCGATTCCCAGCAGCGCCGTTTTGATATTTATTTTTTTCTGTGCAACGCGTGAGATATTATGACGGTTGTATTATACAATCGTCGTTATATATTCAGCAGACACAAATATACAACCACGACAGCAATTCAAATTCATTCCATTTTTGAATCTGTAACCATTTTTAACCATGACAGATAAGGTATACATGCATAAAGAGCATAAAATACTTCCTATGTTTTAAATATGCATTTCTCAGCAATTCAAATTCATCCCATTTTTGAACATGTAACCATTTTAACCATAACAGATAAGGTATAAGGTATACATTCTATAAGTATTGTAACTATTATAACCATATTTACACAGCTGTTATAACCTAAAATACAGCTAACAGATAAAGTATACATTCTATAAGTATTGTAACTATTATACCCATATTTACACCAAACACTATATTCATGCCATCAATACAGAAAAGTATTATTCACATCATCTCTACAGAAAAGTGTCATTGACATCATCAATCAGCAGGACCCTTAAGAACATTATGGATATATGTCCAACATTTTCTAAGATCTACGAAGTCCTCAACGGGGAATGGGGTTTCTTCGTTAAACATCTACATAAGAAAGAGGCAATAACATGTATGATACTAATTTAATAGTTAACTTATATATTAATATATGTAAACATTTTATGACATGTATACCTTATCCCATGAATCAACAATGTCAGCAAGGACAATGTTTAACATGTGTTTCATGACATAATAACCACACTCGTAATTCCCGGGTTGTTTCCTTGTCTACAAAATTAAGCAAAAATGACATGAATACAACCACGCATGAATGTAAATGAAAGAAACATAATCGTGCTACTTACTTTAGGACAAATCCATCTGGCCTTTCTTCTAACATTGTTCATCATATTCACTTGCTCCACAACACTGTACATTGAATTTGAATCAAACATATTACATGATAAACTAATTACAATGTCAAAGAAAATGAAATAAGCATACACTTACGAATTAATCATATCTTTCATTTTGTTTTGCAGTGGATCATGCAAGGAACACAGAAAAGTTATCGTATTCGTCCTAAATGAAATGATGATCAATTGCCAATGACCACTAAATAAACAAGAGCATATATAGGTTAATGGTATTTGCTAAAACAAAACTAAATATAGAATACATAAACATCAATTCCAAAAATACTTACGTGCACAGAAATGGTGCTAAGTAACATTATTTTCCTCCGTCATTTAACCGTGTTATAATAGAATAAACCCAAACGTGGACAATGTTATATCGGGAGATGTTGCGCTTCATTTATCACCGCAACTTTCAAGTATAACATTGTGATTTCATTTGTATTAGGGTCCATTATATCATTGCGGTTACCCGCAGGGGGGATGGGCTGAACAATTACTTCCTTTTGTAGAAGCATGACGTACAACACTTCTACTAGGAGTTCGATCATCATCATCACCATCAACATTATGGTGATCTTCATTTGTCTGTTGTTCCAAGGTTTCACTTAATCTCTACATCATAATATTCAATTAAAACATAAAACAAAAACATGCACAATATATATCATACATTTTCGATAAAACACTAACATCTTAAGTAAAGTACAGACCGAATATAACTCTTGGAACATTTCCATATCTTTCTCCCTTTTTTCCTTCTTCTCTTCTAAAATTCTCCGTTGTTCTTCTAATTGCTTCTCAAAATTTTCAATCTTTTGTCATTGTGCATTAATTTCTGGGCTTTCGGTACTTTTTCTTTGAGACCCAAAGAATGACCTCAAACCGACACTTTCTCTAACAGCACAGACACGCCCACCATGCTCATCTATTCCGATAGCTTCTACTAATATGTCTTATCGTGCTTGCGGAACAAATGTGCCTTCACGAACTGCCTCAACCAACTTATCCTACACAACATGAGAAAATTACATATATTGTTACCAACGCATTTAAATAAAAAATAACATAAGCACCACAAATCATACTTACAATTTTTTTGGCAACTACTCTTGACACCTCAGAGGTGTACTCCCCATCTGGTCTTAATAGAGCCCTCTTCCATTTCTCATGTCTTGAAGGTGGAGATGAGATGTGATCATCTCCTGTTTCTGATTGTCTTTCAAGCATGATTTTTTTCTCAAGATTCCTATAACCCCCATGAGACAATCTATGGGGGTACATGTTCTTGGCCTTATTGAGTATTCCGACTTCGCTTTTAACCTGTTATGAACATAGTAAAAAAATGATTAGTATCTATAACTCATTAGCATAACATTATCGGTTACATGAGAATAATACTAACCTTAAAATCCTTAGAACGACGTATCTTTGAAAACTTTTTCCATTTCTTCTTCGATATAAAACTATATCGAATCCATGGATGAGCAAGACCGCTCTTAGGCCTCCTAATGTGGCCAGCCGTGAGTTGTGCCTTAAATCCCCTCCAACGAGTACCAGCATATGATATCCATTTTTTTCCTCAAATTTGAGTCATCGGTAAACTCAAAATTCAACTACATTTAAATGCATGTATTAGAAATTATAGATATTGATATCGGTGATATATGAAAATTATAGTATGTAATATCTTAACATCAATCCATATGCTTTCTTTGACCTTATTATCAACTTGTTTCCAATCATCAATCAATATACTGACCTTGCTACGTGCAAGGAACGAAACATAACTATTAAAAGTAGAGTAGTGTTGACAATCCACTACTCTGTACAACGAATCAAATTGGATAGGAATTTTTTCACCTGATGAATTTCGGACAGATGTGAATTAGGGAATCATTTTGACACCTCTTTGTGATCTTTTTGTTTGACTTTCAGTTGTTTGAGTATCATTGTCTAACATCTCATTTGTTTGTGTTTCGTCGCTGGTTTCTAATGAATAACTCAACAAGGTTGACATCTAAGTTCAAAAACAACAACAACATAAACAATAAGAACATAAACATCAACCACAAAATAAAACAACAACAACCACAACAATGGAAAATAAAGTTTACTGTAGATGCATGGAGAAAAATATTTTACGTACCCTAAACGTGATGAGTAAGTAAATGATGTTGGTGTTGGTGATGATGTTGTCTTCCTTCCTTGTGGTGACAATGGTGTTGTTGTTGTTTTCCTTCTAGACGGTAACAACTTGGTTGATCGTGATGGTCTTGTCATCTTGGTTGACGATGATGACGACAATGGCAAATACACAGTGAGGTAGGAACGATGGTGTTTTGGATGAAATCGTGTAATGTTTCACAGTATTGAACATTAGGGTTTAGGTTGAAATCGTGTATTGTTTCGTCTAGTTTCTATTTGCAATGGAAAAAAGAATACTGAAGAGACACGCCAACTAGGAGTGTATAATAATATCACGCTACCACAACGGCCAATACACGCAACCGTAGTGATATTTTACTTTCATGGTGAAATTTCATAAAAAGCATCAGAGTATTAACAATTAAAAATTTTAAATAAAAAACAAAATATATCATAACGGTTGTAAACATCAACCGTAATCATAAACTTTAAAGTTTTTTATTTAAAAATAATAAAAAATGAATAGGCGCGACTTAACAACGGTTAATTCTTCAACCGTCGTCTTAAACTTTTAAGTTTTTTATTTAAAAATAAATATAAATAAAAATACGCAACTTAACAACGGTGGAACTCTTGAACCGTCGTCATAAACTTTTAAGTTTTTTATTTAAAAATAATTAAAAAAGAAAATGTGCCACTTAACATTAAAGGAATAACATATATGAGGGCCCTGAGGTTCGAACCCAAGAAAGCTTGAGGTTATCACAACGGTTAGCGCCTTAACAGTTGTTATATACAAATAATTTTTAATCAAAAAAATAATAATATTATGATAGCTCCTTAGTTTAGAGATGTCACAACGGTGTAGGGAATAAACATGGTGACCATGGCGTTGTTGTTTACGCGTTTTGTAGTAGTGTTTACACGCCTCAGGTTGTTTAACAGTTTATTATTTCGCAGAATTAATATTTGTGATTACGAGAAGATTTTATCAAGTTAGGTTGGTGGCCAAATTCTACAACAATCTTAAGGATTTATCTTTCTATTTCTTAAACTCTATATTTGACCAACAACACCGCGGAAGGTTTTTGATACGACGACATGGGTTTTTGCGAGAAAAAATGACATCATGGATTACTCCAATATTTGATTCTGCGAATCCAAGTAAGTGTTCTTCTACAATAATTTTTTTTTTGTTACTTATAAATTTGAGTGAAAGTAAAATAAAATATTTATTATTTAAAAATAATTAAATAAAGTTATAGACAAATAAATTAATTTGTGTTATGTGATTTCATTATATATACTTACGTGAGTAAACCTGGTTGTGTTTTTATTGTTGTGAATTATACCTATTATTTTATCATCATTTCTTAACTTATTCTTTATCATTGTTATTTAATTATTATATTTATCAAATAATAAGAGAAGAAAAAAAAAACATATGTTGCTAAAATTCATATTTCTAGCTACTTAATTACTTAATTGAAACTAAATACAGTATTTTATTATTATTTTTAGTAGCATAACATGACTTATTAGTATATGTATGTACGCGTTTGTCCCGAGTAGGCAACTTCTTGATGGCGTGTTGATTTCGAATGAGGTGGTGGATTATGTGACTAAGGAGAAATTGTCGTGTACACTTTTTAAAGTAGATTTTGGGAAGGCGTATGATAATGTCTCGTGGGATTTCCTTAGATTCATGATGAGAAAAATGGGTTTTGGTGATTTATGGATGCGGTGGATGGAAGCGATGGTTTTCTCTAGTAAGATGTCCGTGTTGGTTAACGGTATTCCGACCAAAGACTTCGAGGTGAGAAGGGGATTAAGGCAAGGGGATCCTCTTTCCCCGTTTCTCTTTGTTTTGGTAGCGGAGGGCTTGACGGGGCGGATTCGTAACTCGGTCAACATTGGTGAATTTTCCGGTCTTCTCATTAATGGGAGGTGTTTCATCGATGTGTTGCAATTTGCGGACGATACGTTATTAGTTGGAGATGGGAGTTGGAAGCATCTTTGGGCTATTAAGGTGGTTCTTAGAGCTTTTGAGTTAGTCTCGGGCCTTAGGATCAACTTCCACAAAAGCAAGATTATTGGCTACAACGTTAATGATAATTTCCTTATGGCGGCTTCTACTTTTCTTTCTTGCAGAACTGAATCGAGGTCTTTTATTTTCTTAGGTATTCCTATAGGTGTTAATCCTAGAAGGATTGATTCTTGGTCTTCTTTGATTTCTAAGTTTCAGAGAAGACTGTCGTGTTGGCAAGGAAGATTGCTGAGTTTTGGTGGTAGGATAACCCTACTCAATTCCGTTCTTAGTAGCCTGTCCATCTTTCACCTTTCTTTTTACAAAGCTCCGATGAAAATTCGGGACGAGATTAATAAGATTCAAAGTAGGTTCTTATGGGGTGGTGCGGAAGCCAAGAGGAAGATCCACTGGATTAATTGGAGCTTCTTGTGTTTGCCTTATAACAAAGGAGGTCTGAATTTGAGGAGAATAGATGTTTTTAATGTAGCTTTACTTCAAAAGTGGAGGTGGAAAATCCTGGCAGGTACAAATGAATTGTGGTTCCGTGTGTTGCGTGCAAGATATGGGGATGTAAAATTGCTTATGACTGATGTCGATAAGTTATCTAACAGGGGCAACATTTATTCTACATGGCTGCGGGACATTCTGCAGTTAAGAAATTATGGCCTGGAGGATCCGCTATTGTATAATAGCAGGTTTTATGTTGGAACAGGTTACGGAATTTCTTTTTGGAAGTGCAATTGGACGGGAGATGGATCTTTTGAGCAGCGGTTTCCGGAAGTGTTTGCAGTTTCCCAGCTGCAGAATGCAGCAGTGGCGGCCATGGGGGGCTGGTCGGAGGGAGGCTGGATTTGGAATGATCTTGGTATACCGAGATCTGCTTTGTTTTCTAACAATTCCAGGTGCAGTGTGGCTCCAGTCCTTGGCTGTGGCGGTACTGATGTTCATTCTGCTATTCCTATGCAGAATGGCCCTGCGGATCAGCAGGCTGTTTCGGCGCTGGCAGCTGCAGTTAGGGAGCTGCGGAATGTGTTGACGGATCAATGCCCTTCCCGTGACGTGGTGGACAGGGTGAAGTGGAATTTGGAACAGTCGGGGATTTTCTCGGTTCGTTCATTTTACCGGTCGGTTATTTCGAAATTCTATCCTTTAGGTCCTTGTAACAAGGATGACTTGGCTTTTGAGTTGATTTGGAAAGTTGTTCTGCCGTCGCGGATTCGCGCTTTTGGATGGCGTTGTTTATCAGACAGATTGCCTTCTAAGGTATTACTTTGGAGGAAAGGAATTATTACTGATTATAGTAATACTTTTTGTCCGTTTTGTAACTCGGTTCCGGAAACTTTGAATCATGTCCTTTTGGAGTGTGTGGTGGCAGTTTTGATTTGGAAGGAAATTTCGGTTTGATTGGGCTTTCCACTTCACCAAGACAAAGACCTTAAAGAGAGTTTTATGGCTTGGTTTAAACTGTGTAGGAAGATGAAAGTAAAAATTGGTCGAGAAGGAAGTGTGTGGTTGGCGGTGTGTTGGAGCATATGGACATGTAGGAACGACATTATTTTTAGAAACTCCACGTGGAACATTGTTGATTTGGTTTGGAAGGTTAAATACATGGCTTGGCGGTGGTCTCTTATGGGTGATATTAGTAATTCCAATTGCAACTTGTACAATTTCGACAAAGACCCTTTGTTATTTTTGTCATAAGTTTTTCAATTGGTTGTTAATTTTCCTTTTCTAGACAAGATTAATTTTCTTGGCCTGTTGTCTGTATCTGGTTGAGTACCCGTTGTACTCTTTTTGCAATATATTCCTAGCTTATTAAAAAAAAAAATGTATTGCTCTCGAGAAAGAAAGAAAATATAATATTTTTGTATTGTTAATAATGGGTGGTGATTATTTATTTATTTATTTAGATGGTATGTGATAGCTAGAATTAACAATACATTTTTCTTAAATATTTTTGATAAATTATTATTTTGTGCCTTAATTATATAATATAATATTACTAAATGTTATTAAATAGAAATATTTTTCTATGTTAGAAATTATATGTCGTTTCGTGCCATTTAAAACGGTACAGTATTATCATCATCATCATTACATACACTAATACACATTAATTATATATTAAACTGAAATTTTATTGTTGTTAACAGTTAAATAAAAATAAATAATTGTATTTACGATATCAATGAATGAATGTGGTGTGAAATTAAAAAATAAATAAATAAATAAATATTTAATAAATATTTTTATGGATTAGCGGTGCATCTATTAAATTTTGGACACATGTTTATTTTTATTTTATGGGTATGAAATATTCATTTTTGTAGAGTTTTTTTGTACGAAATTTATTTATTGAAAATTAGTTGCCCATAATACATTTGTTTATTTAATATATTTTAGTGAATATGAATCTTGTGTTTAATTCTCAATTATATTAGTTGAGTAGAGTTTAATATTATTTACTCTTAGTAATTAATTCAGTTAATTGTGTAGTATTGAGATATTTTTGTTATAACAAATTTTTATTTGGATAAAATATATTGACATGTGTATTTTTAATATGTACAAAATATTCTTTATTGTGGGGGCATACATATAATAGTTCTATTATGAGAATTTAATTTGATACATGCATATATGTATGAACGATAATTCAAAATATTTTATTCAATTTTAAAATAGTATTTAATTGTTTTACTAAAAAAAATTAAGTAGTTTCCGATACATATATGATTTGACGTGAGAAGCAAGTTAAATAGAAATGAGATTATTTATAAATAATTTCAATGCATATTTTTTTGAGATATTTGATAGAATTATGAAATATTTGTGAGATATTATAGATTATTATACATGGTATTTGTGGATTAATAATTATATTAGAGTAATATGGCGATGCTTAATAAGTTTGATCATATGAGAATAAATATTTATGTGAATTTATTTGTTCACGTTTTATTGAGTCAGTGGATAATTTATTTCTCTCATTTATTTAGTTAAAGTATAATAAAAGAGTACACTTGTGGTTTGACCGATTAAAAATTAAAATTGTTACGTTATTGTTTCTAATGTGAAAAAAAATTAATTTATTGGGAAGGTTAGTGTATTATTCATTTAATGAGTAATGTGAAAATATTTTATGATACTTTTTAACTACATAAAATATATAAAAAGAAAATGTGAATTATAATATTATTTTGAGTTGATGGGTTGAAAGTCATTCAATCAGACCTGCATAATAAATATTTATATAATATATTTACATTTATTATCATTTTTAGTGTTGTCATTTGAAAGTCATTCAAATAGACATGTATGATAAATTCATGAGAATTTATATATATCTCCATTGAGATAATATTCTCGTTGGAGGTGATGTCGCTTAGATGTCTAAGCAGACCTGTATACAATTAATTGCAGAGACCAAGTTTACTGTTATATACTTGAGTATATAGATTGATTGACTTAGAGACGTCTTAGTCAATATCTATTATTGAGAGAAAATATATGCTTGTCTAATTTGTGTACAAAGTAGCTACTGATTAACGAGGTAATATCCTCTATTTATGTGAAGTCAGATCAAAGTGATCCTAGTTGATCCTCTGGCAAAGCCCCGGGAAGAAATTGATTTGTGAACACATCGAGGAGAATTGGAGTTAAAGCCAATTGAAATTAACAAGTGATGAGAACCCAACCTTTGTGATTGGAGATCCCATGAATAAGGTTCATATGGGGAAGAACAAATCACTTGTTAGTTCTGCTAGCACAAAAAATTATTTGATTAATTTTTCTTGGGTTCTTTTCTTATGGTGTAAGTGAGAAAGTGATAGACACTGCATTACTGAGAGGATAAGCTTACATAGCTTTTAATGAATTTCATATCCTTTATTGGCGGTGTATGATTTACAGCATACACTAGATGAAATCACCTATGTGAGTGTTGAGTGGGGCTGCTTGTATGGGATCTTCGCAAAATCTCTAGAGTACTCATGAAATAACCAGGCACGTGCATGGCCTATTAGCGCACCACAACATCAACAACAAGAATTGTGGGGGTGTGATGTGAGTGGTAGACCTCTAACATACATCAAGTGTCTTTGGTTCATATAGCTTGCTACACCAACTTCACTGTGTGTTAAGTACTATCATTCTAGAGCTGGTTCATATAGCTTGCTACACCAGTTTGATGCATCACATCCATGATGTTAATCCAGGAAATTCCTTTTTATTATTGTTTTTACAACTTTTGAAATATGTGGGGGATTGTTGCAAATTTTTATTATATTTCAAAAGTTCAAAATAAATTTTGTCACATCTTTGAAAGACAAATATGAGAAAAATATTTTTACAGTATTAATTAATTAATTTATTGTTATTATTATTATTATGATTAATTTTATGGTTTATAATAGTTTGACTTAGTCAAATAATTATATTTAATTCGTTTGATTAGACTTAGTCAAATCATTTACTCAATCTTTCTCTCTCTTATATAACTATTCCCCTACCATTTTTTACACGATATAGAAACGAAAAATACTGATACATAGAATGGCAGGAAAAAAATATTTGTGATTACAAGAAGATTTTATCAAGTTAGGTTGGTGGCCAAATTCTACAATAGAAACCACTCTACAAAACACTCTCTCCCAAATGACGACACCCTTTTGAGATGGCGACACCCTTTTAGGATTCGTGTAATCAGAGCAATTCCAGGTTTTGGGTTTTCATTATTTTTGTGAATGTAGCAATTCCATGTTTAGGGTTTTCAGTAGTTTTTGTTTTTTCATGAAAATGGATCTGTAATTTTTTGCAGTTGAAGAAGTTGATAATAGAAGGAAGTTGATAGCTAAGAGTTGTGAGATATCTTTTACACCAACTGTAAAAGGTAATACTTAGATTCACAAAGATCTCACCCAGATCCCTCATTTGTCGCTGGTTTTTCAACTGAAAATGGCGAGACCGTACCAAATGGTTATTCTCTTAAATAGTTTTTATATTTTTTTACAAATTTCATTTTTGTCTCAATTTTGTTTTCGTTTCAGTTTCTATTACACAATTTTCTTCTTCATTTGGGGCTAAGAATGCATTGACCTAACAAATCTGAAAGCCGAGTCAGGTATAAAATAAATCTCCCAACTTTGCTGACTTTCACTGCTATAGCATTTGATAGGTTAATAGATCTGTACGATTTGGGTGGATTTGTCATCTTTATGGATCTGTCAATGAATAGCTTCATGCAACCCAAAATCTTTAGGGTGGTTTATGGGTTTAACGTTTTTGTTGAAATGGTACAGGAAAATAAAAACCTTCATGTTTTGCAAGTTTGAACGATGGAGGCAACGCGTTTTCGACGGCGAGGATGGTGGTGGTCGAATTCAAAATGGTTAATATGTTCTACGGACGTTAGTGTTTCAAAAGGGATTTGAGGTATGGATCCAATTTGACACCATATATCAATTTGAATTTTTATGTTTTACTAAACCTCTTCTTTAGTATAAAAGGTTTTTTTTAAAGAATCAAGTGAAGAGGAAAGAGAGCATGCTGAGAATTAATGGAATATCAGGTTATATATATGATGCTGGAATTTGTGTTAACAATGTCTATAGAATATATATAGAAATTAATGGAATATCAAGAAGTCTTGCAAAAGCTCAATAGAGACTTTGGAAGCTCAATACATTACACCGCACAAATTTTTCTCTTCACCATTTGAGTGAGTTCATTAAACCTTGCAATAGGAGTTTGTATTTTCCACCTGAGCTGAATGAAAGAGGTTTTTTGGAGCTATTTTGTTCTTTTAGCTGCTCGTGATTCGAAAGCATCTCAAAATTCAATGAAAAGTTATCTTGGAAGACCGTGGCAGAAGTATTCAAGAACGGTAGTTATGAAAAGTAACATTGATGGTGTTATAAACTCACATAAGGTTGAGCTCGATCCATGGAGTGGTGGTTTTGCCTTGAGTACACTTTACTATGGTGAATATATGAATATTGGTGTCAGTGCTAATATAGATTGGAGATGAATTGGTCTGGTTTTCATGTTATTACAAATCCTTCAAAAGCTGTTAAATTTTCGGTTGGTAATTTCTTGGCTGGCGAGTCTTGGATATCTGGCAGTGGTGTGCTGTTTGATGCAGGCATGTGAAAGAGAGTGATGATCATGTTGTATAATGGAGAATAGCCTTCGAGTTGGTGATTTTTTGTTTTGTATAAAAAGGGATGGTGAAAGCATGGTGAATGAGTGGTGACAAATGACAATTATTGTGATGTAGTTTTTTTTTTAGATTTTCGTTTGTACAAAGGTTATACAAAGATGTTGTACATTGTCGGTTCATGTGACTTTTCTCAAAAAGGTCAACTATATGAATTATAAATAGTGTTAAGTTAGTTTCTTCCTTTTTTTTTTTTTTTTTTCTACTTCCTAATTTGTAATTTGTATGCACCTATACATATATGAATAAAAGTCTTTCTCTTACTAACGCAAATTTGCAGTAAATTTGTAAGAATATGATTGCAACTAATTGAGAATTTTTTTTTAATATAACATATTTTATTAAGAAAAATACAAAAAAAAAACTAACATTTCAGTTAATTTACTAAAATGGCTGGGTTTTGAAACCCTCTATAAGGGTGGCGCCATATGGGATGGCGCCTCGGTTAGAGGTCACATGCCAAACCATATGGCGCCTCAGTCAAATGAGGCATGCACTAATTTACACTGGGGAGTCGCCATCTGGGATGGCGCCTCAGTGTAATTAGGTTTTTTTTAATATTTATTATTAATTAGAAATTAAAAAAAAACATTTTTTTTAAATAATTTAAATTTTGTGAATTTAATATATAATTAATTATATTATTTAATAGGGTATCATGTGCCTACGTGACGACGTGTGTGTTGGCCTTTGTAGCCTCTTCCTTCATGAATGTCATTGAATTGTCACTAAACAGCTGCCCAGATTGTATGACCGAACCCCACTTAGTACGTCTGGTATCAAAGAGTACAGTGAGCCTAAAATAAGTTGACCTCACCAAAGCGGTTATCGGTAGGTTTCGGATGCCTTTGAATACATAGTTCATAGATTCAACGAGGTTTGTTGTCATATGGCCCCATCGCTGCCTATTGTCGTACGCCCTTGTCCACTTCTCTCGTGGAATGTTATCCATCTAACTCAATGCATCTGGGTTTGTTTGTCTGATCTCGTCCCGGTAGTATCTGAAGGTAGGCTCTGTTAGTGCGTAGCCCGCGTTAGTAACCATCTGCTTTAGCCCCTTGTCTTTGAACGCCCGCATGACATTTTGCCTGATGTGTCTAATGCAATACACATGGCTTGAGGGAGGATCCTGCCAACCGTTATTAGGATTGTTGTACACACTCTCTATTGAGGGGTGTCTGTCGGATATCAAACACAAGTTAGGATGGGGAGCAACGTATTGTCGGAGATTTTTAGGAAGAAACTTGATCGGAAAAATAGCAAGTGTACTATTTTAACGATGTAGTAATAAGTGGGATTATCCCCAGAATCGATCTCTCGAGGACTGCGTATAATTTGTAAGTGCATATGTTATTTCAATTAGACAAAAGTTCCTTTTGGGGGTTTTGATTTTCAAACAAATTCTAATGACAGAAAGAAATAAGCAGAATAATAAAATGACTTTAACAATTATGAGAAATTATGCTAGGAAAAGTGTATGAATTGCTCAGCAAGAACCCTAAATTATCCTCAAAGAGATATTCCTCCAAACCTTAATTTTACTGACCCTCAAATATTTTTCTTAAATTCCTTAACCGAAAAACCTTTGATATTTCCCCCTAACCCTAATTCCTTAGCAGTCAAGAGAGAACATCAAGCAATAGTTCTGACAAGGTCTTTGAGTCATTACGGGGTATCCCTATCCCTAGGCAATATCTACCGTAATGTATTATGCAAAAACAATGGATTGGTTTTTCAGGCCAAATCCCTAACCGTAAATCGTTCCCAATTTGTACGATCGAAAAAAGTATAAATTTATTTGCATAACAAAAGATTAAGGTAAGAAAGCATAAACTCATCAAATAATTCAACAACGGTTCATTACATCACAATTCAGGGACACCCCCTAGCATTTGGGGGTTTAGCTACTCATAATATTCAAAGAAAACAAAATACAAAATAAAGACATTACAAGAATTGGTGATAAAAGTTTATCTTCAATTTCTTCCGATCATGAAAATCTCCTCCTTTCCCAATCCTCCAGAGCTCTATTCTTTCTTCTGTAATTCTTTCGTACGATCCAAAAGTGTCTATTTTTCTCTCTCCACACAGCCTAAGTAGTTCCAAATCACTAAAATAGTACGAAATTCCCAGAATACCCTCAGAGGACACTTAAATAGAATAAATACAAAAATAAAAAAATTCCCCTCCAGTGGCCCTGACACGGGCCGTGTCCCATGACACGGGCAGCCGTGTCAGGCTGCTGACTCTCATGCGCCAAGCCAACTTCTACAGGGGCCCTGACACGCGTCGTGTCCTGTGACACTGGCAGCCGTGTCAGGCTTCTGGTTGATCTTTTCCTTCCACATTTTTGTGCTCCAACTTCCACTTTCCCAGACCTCCTGACACGGGCCGTGTCAGGTGACACGGACACCCGTGTCAGCCCACTGTCCTCTTTCCAATTTCATTCCAAATTTTGCGATTTTTCTCGATGTTTCGCTCCGAATCTTCCTGAATGTTTATGTGATCCTGAAAACACTAAAGAACACAACCAAGGCATAAAATGCGGTAAAAGATATGTAAAACAAATAAATAATACAAAATGGTAATTAAAACAAATAGCGAAATGACGTATGAAAACCACTGATCAAACTCCCCCAAACTGAAATCGTTGCTTGACCTCAAGCAACAAGCTTTCATAAAAATTTTCAGATCAAACGGTACAAATCCAATGAAAGACTTGAGAAGATAAGGTGTGTCGATACTCATACGTGAGCCTTTGTTCCGATCGGTTAAAACTAGTTCTCTTGGTAATCGTCCATTAACGAAGGTATTCCACAAACACAAACCGCGATACAACCACCGACCTACATCCCCCTTTTCGGTTACCTCTCCAACTATGCTTTGGGCATAAGTCTTTTCTTCGATTCTCTACCCCTTTTATTCGGATAATAAGATTAAGGCATTTTTTCGTTTTCCCTCACATGTACAAAATTGATCGAAAGTTTTTCTAGGCACCATTATCTCTTTTTCTCGCTCATTTGTATTTATTAGTCCACTTTGGGACGACAATTTAGACTCAACCACCGTTAGGCTAAGTAACCGAGTAAGGGTTACCCAACTTAGAAGGACAAGTTGTCTTTATCGCCATTATTCAATTTTTTTTGGTGCCTTAGGTCATTCTCTCAATCAACCCTGTACATGCAATTCTTTTTAGTCATGTCGGACTATCACTATGAACTAATCGGGGAATACTTCTCAAATCCAAGTACTATGGCACAAATCTACACGTTGGACTCGTTTCCTTACTCCAGGGAATCTAGGGTGTTCGAGTCATTCCTAAGTTTTCAAACTTTCCCAATGTCCCTAATTCTAACTCCTCTTCCCTCAAACTCTATATATTTTCTTGACCACCTCAAAATCACAGTATTCACAAGAAAAATTTTAACGGTTCAAATTCGGGGAGAATTCAGAATGGTTTTCAACACACAAAACAGACATGACCCGTACAAAAAGGAAAAACTAAAAGCAGTAAATCCTCCCCCAAACTTGAACCACATATTGGCCCCAATGTGTTAGAACAAGAGCGAGAGAGGTCACTCACAGGGATCCTTCCCAGGATGCTGACGGTAATGCAACACCACTGCTACATCATCGTTTGCACATGTAGGATCCAGATTATTTCCTGCAACCAAAACAAAACAAACAGCAAAAAGAAAGAAATTAATCAGACAAACGTGGGTTGCCTCCCACGTAGCGCTTCGTTTAACATCGCATGGCTCGACGGTCCACTCCGCATAGTTATGGGGGATACTTCAGCTTCCCCATCTTGTTGCGTGACCTTTCCGCTACCAAGAACTGACCTGATGTAGAGATACGAGCTACTTGTTACCTCAAGTCAACACCCACTTCCATATACTTCCGTCAAAGTTTCTTTTTCTTTCTTTTCTTGATTTCATGAGTGGACCTTGGCGTATTGTTGCCATGTCCAATAGATGACCGAGACTCTGCATTCTTGGAGATTATGCCCGAGACTTTTTCAGGAGGTGGTCTTGCACTTCTGCATTTTTCCACCATTCCGATCATTCTAATTGAAGCTTGCTTACCCTTACCTTTATTTTTCTTCTTGATATCCAAAACATTCAAAGTGATTTCCTCATCAAAAGATTTTAAAGTCACAGTGCCTTTGTCAATATCGAGATTGCACCGACTAGTGAGCAGGAAAGGTTTACCGAGGATGACAAGGGTGTCTTCATCTTCTGAAATATCCATGATCTCAAAGTCAACTAGAAAAACCAATTCACCGATCGTCTCTAACACATCCTCAGCTAACCCATAAGATTTCTCAGTTGTATGGTTTGCAAATTTTAAATTTGTTCCTGTGTCGCTCACCCTTCTAATTCCCAACTTTTTATAAATGGACAATGGCATGAGACTAACACTAGCACCTGAATCAATCAGAAATTTTTTGAAATTTCTATCTTTTATAGTGCACGGTATTGCCACAGATCCGAGATCCTTCTGCTTGGCAGGGATTCTCCTATTTTGGAGTACTTCACTAGACTTCTCATTTACATTTTTCAGCTCTTCCTCCATAGGTTTCTTTTTAGTGATCATCTCTTTCATGAATTTCTGATACACCAGCATTTGCTCTAGTGCCTCAAAGAATGGCATATGAACCTCCAACTTTTTGAACAATGCAAAAAATTTCTCAAAGTCCTTCTCTTGTGTCTCCTTCTTTGTCGCTCTTGAGGGGTACGGTAACTTGATCTTAGGTTTGACCGCTTCTTTTCTTTTCTCTCCGTAATTCTCACTTGACTCACCACTTCCAGCCATGATGGCATTCACATTCTGGTTATCTCTTGGGTTTGTCACTGTTGCACTCGGTAAGGCACCTGGTGTTTGGGAATGTGCTAGTTGTTGAGCTATCTGGTTCATCTGAACTTCAAGATTTTTTATGGAGGCTATGGTATTCCTATAGCTATTCCGGGTCTCTTCCTGAAATTGCAGGTTATGAGCTACCGTCTTCTCAATGGCAATCTCCCATTGTGCTTTTTGGGGAGCTTGCTGCTGCTGTGGATATTGTTGCTGATTCTGATCTTTCCAGGAGAAGTTAGGATGATTCTTCCACCCTGGATTATAAGTTTGAGCGTAGGGATTATTCTGCTTCAAGAATTTTATCTCTTCAATTTGTTGCGGAGTTGCAACACAATGTGCAGTAGAATGAGGTCCACTACAAGTCTCACACTTTACCGCTTGAACCGGTTGAACCTGTGCTACGGTTTGTGTTTCAAGACTCATTTTCTTTAACCTTCTCTCAACCTCGGCTGCAATTTGATCCTCCATTTTTACAACCTGTTTTGTTAGCTTCAAATCAATTATCTTCTCAGGTTGACTAACACTGCGATCATAGAACTCAAGGTGCTCATTTGCTGTTATCGCTTCAATTATCTTTTTAATGCCAGTGGCTGTTGAAAAGTTTGTAGAGCCACCGGCAGCTGTATCAATAAGTTGCTTTGTCTTCATCTTTAACCCATTCATAAAATTCTGCATTTGTTCGGTTGCGTCCATATTATGAGTGGGACATGCAACCAAACACCTGTTAAATCTCTTGTAAGCATCTCCAAGTGATTCTCCTTCTTTCTGCTTGAAATTAACAATGTCATATCTTTTCCGAATGTATACAGATGCAGGAAAATACTCGTTCAGAAATGTAGTCTCCATCTCTTGCCAAGTAGTAATACTTCCAACGGGTAGTGAATAAAACCACTCTTCGGCGTCCTCGGATAAAGTAAACGGGAACATCACCAACTTCTTTGCCTCTTCAGAGTGTCCCTCAATTTTCAAGGACGTGCTCATGGTAAGGAACCTTTGCAAGTGCTTATTGGCATCTTCATTGATTCTTCCTGAGAACGGCCTACTCTGAAGCTGTCGGATGGTAGATGGGTGCAGATGGAACTGTGCAACAGTAACTGGTTGATTAACGATTGTCAACCGTACTGCTGGAGCGTTTGCTCGGCCATAATCATCGAGAAGTCTTTCGGCAGGTGCATCTGCCGCCATGATACTAGTTTCTGACTCGGAGTCTGTACCGGAATCTGTGTGCTGAGAGTGGCCTAAAACTAACTCTTCTTTCTCGAGCTCAGGGATAATTGGTTCTGAACTCGACGCTGCCAGCCTTTCTAGCTTAGCCTGTCGACGTCTAGAGTGCAATCATCTTTCGGGTTCTGCGTCAAAAGA
Organism: Lathyrus tuberosus; assembly: GCA_022829125.1. NCBI lineage: Eukaryota > Viridiplantae > Streptophyta > Magnoliopsida > Fabales > Fabaceae > Lathyrus > Lathyrus tuberosus. The sequence goes on from JALAZF010000395.1 coordinate 2,078,013, forward strand.
AAATTCTGTTGAGGGATTGCCTCGCATATACAGGTTAGACAGATAATAGTAATAATAAAAATAACAGAAAAATAAAATTAAAATTTTTAGTCACAGAGTGACAAAATTCCAATTGAACTAACAAACACATAAAATATGGCAGTCCCCGGCAACGACGCCAAAAACTTGATCGAAAAAATAGCAAGTGTACTATTTTAACAATGTAGTAATAAGTGGGGTTATCCCCAGAATCGATCTCTCGAGGGCTGCGTATAATTTGTAAGTGCAGATGTTATTTCAATTAGACATAAGTTCCTTTTGGGGGTTTTGATTTTCAAACTAATTCTAATGACAGAAAGAAATAAGCAGAATAATAAAATGACTTTAACAATTATGAGAAATTATCTAGGAAAAGTGTATGAATTGCTCAGTAAGAACCCTAAATTATCCACAAAGAGATATTCCTCCAAACCTTAATTTTACTGACCCTCAAATATTTTTCTTAAATTCCTTAACCGAAAAACCTTTGATATTTCCCCCTGACCCTAATTCCTTAGCAGTCAAGAGAGAACATCAAGCAATAGTTCTGACAAGGTCTTTGAGTCACTACGGGGTATCCCTATCCCTAGGCAATATCTACCGTAATGTATTATGCAAAAACAATGGATTGGTTTTTCAGTCCAAATCCCTAACCGTAAATCGTTCCCAATTTGTACGATCGAAAAAAGTATAAATTTATTTGCATAACAAAAGATTAAGGTAAGAAATCATAAACTCATCAAATAATTCAACAACGGTTCATTACATCACAATTCAGGGACACCCCCTAGCATTGGGGGGTTTAGCTACTCATAATATTCAAAGAAAACAAAATACAAAATAAAGACATTACAAGAATTGGTGATAAAAGTTTATCTTCAATTTCTTCCGATCATGAAAATCTCCTCCTTTCCCAATCCTCCAGAGCTCTATTCTTTCTTCTGTAATTCTTTCGTACGATCCAAAAGTGTCTATTTTTCTCTCTCCACACAGCCTAAGTAGTTCCAAATCACTAAAACAGTACGAAATTCCCAGAATACCCTCAGAGGACACTTAAATGGAATAAATACAAAAATAAAAAAATTCCCCTCCAGTGGCCCTGACACGGGCCGTGTCCCATGACACGGGCAGCCGTGTCAGGCTGCTGACTCTCATGCGCCAAGCCAACTTCTACAGGGGCCCAGACACGGGCCGTGTCTTATGACACTGGCAGCCGTGTCAGGCTTCTGGTTGATCTTTTCCTTCCACATTTTTGTGCTCCAACTTCCACTTTCCCAGGCCTCCTGACACAGGCCGTGTCAGGTGACACGGGCACCCGTGTCAGCCCACTGTCCTCATTCCAATTTCATTCCAAATTTTGCGATTTTTCTCGATGTTTCGCTCCGATTCTTCCTGAATGTTTATTTGATCCTGAAAACACTAAAGAACACAACCAAGGCATAAAATGCGGTAAAAGAGATGTAAAACAAATAAACAATACAAAATGGTAATTAAAACAAATAGCGAAATGACGTATGAAAACCACTGACCAAACTCCTGAAGTTGTGAAAAACTCAAAAAAGGGGGGTTTGAATTGGATTTTCAAAATAAACTTGTTTTAAAAAAAATTCTTTTCATAAAACCCTTCCTTTTAATGTAATGAACTTTGTTGAGAATCAAATGATTAACACGTTATGTTTATACTAGTTCACTTGAGAAACCCTCAAGTTAGTCTAGTCTACCCGCCAAGGTGATTTTGCCTATCTCAACGAGGTCTTAATCCACTATTCTATCAAATCAGTACAATGCACGAGCCAAACTGCTGGTGACTAACAAAACCTCTAAAACTCTCAAGTTTTAGACTTCTGAAGTAATACAACCTCACAGATCTTACTCAAGGAACAACCTCTAAGACACATGACTTAGACTTCTCAAGAAATACAACCTCACATGGTCTTTCTCAAGGAACACAAACCTAAGTTTGAACAATTTACGTTTACAAAGAATGTACTTCTATACAAGCTAAAAATGTAAACACGTTTTCAACCAGAATGACTTAAGAAAGATTTCAGATAAAGAGAGTATTGCAGTAGCGTTCGTGTGTATCTTTCTTCAATTCTTTTGCTTCCTTTTATAGCCGTGTAGAAAGAGCCGTTGAAATGTAATCATGATAGCTTAACTAGGCTGGCGGCTAGAAGCGTGAGGACAGATAATAGATTTACGTGCTGCGCGTCCTGTTTTTGTCAGAATATCTTTGATTGTACCGTTGCACAGTTACCAAGATATTTTCACTTGAATTAAGGTACAGCTGTACTATGTAGCTTTGTCTTCTTGGCTTCTCAACTTCAGAGGCTTTTCACGAGCATGAGTAAGAAGGGAAAACATCGCTTGGTTCTTTAAGATTATCAAGTCTTCGAATCTTCAGAGTCTCTAGTACTTGGTTTTCAGAACCTCAATCGCTTGGTGTGTTGTCTTCATGTATTCAGAGGCTTCTGATAGTATTTGGTTGAAGCATGAGTAGAGACTTGATTTAGATCTTCAGAACCTTGATTCAGAGAGCTTAGGACTTTAGCATCTGGACTTCATTCGATCAGAACCTATATCTTCCGATCTTCAGAACCCGTTCTATTTTCCTTTTATATTAGAGTGTGTAGGCGGACTATTTTACTTTAAGCATTGTGTTCACGCCAATTTACAGAAGCATAACCTGGTTGTTACATTCTCACAAATAACAAACATTAGTTGTACAAAATTGTTCATACAAAAATACTCATTTGGTATCATCAAAACTTAGAGATAAAATTGTAGAACCAAATCATGTTCTTACAATCTCCCCCTTTTTTATGATGATAAAACTATGTATTTTGATGACACAATTTTGATATATATATATAGTGCTGGAGAATAACAGATTCTAAAGATAGCTTATCCTTCGTATAAAGTCCTCCCCTTGAGTCTTAGACTTGATGAATTTCTGAGCTTTGGGGCTCCCCCTGATTTTACTAGATCATGAGCTCTTAGTCTTTATTCTCTTTTCAACATAGTTCTGATTTTCTTAATAAAGCTTTGATTTGGATCAGAATACCTGAAAAAGAAAAACACTCTAATAGAAATAACAATTTTATCTGTTAGCATGTAAACAACATTTTCAGAAATTTGACTATGGAATCAAAATATCACGTTCATATATTACTTCTCCCCCTTTTTGTCATTGATCAAAAAGATAAGCGGTGAAAGGGTGAAAAACAAGGATCTAAAGTCATAAGGACAAAAGAGACACAAGAATTAGGTGCTTTCCGAGGACATCTTGTCCCATATCTTCTGAAGCATGCCCTGAAGGTTAACATTGACAGTCTTTTGTTCCTCAAGGTTATTTCTGAACTTTTGTTGTTCTTCTCTGATTTCTCCAATTGCATCTTCCAAACGCTTTATAGCCGGATCAGATGTAGAAACAACTGTAGCAGCTTGCTTGGCCTTTTCCATGGCTTCATCTTCTTGTGATATTCTGGCTTCTTCGGCAGCTTTTTCTGCAAGAAGTCTTGCTTCCTCAGCAGCCTTTTCTTCAACTTCTTTCTGCTTTGTAGCCAGGAACTTAAGTATCCTGATCCGCTCTTCAGCTTCTGCTCTCTCCTTTGCCCGTTGAATACCATCTGTGATGGTTGCATCTGAGAAGCTTACAATTCTTGCAAGCTCACTGTTCAACCATTTCTGGAAGTTTTGACAGGATCTTTCAAGTTCCAAAGGCTTGGTACTTGTGTTAAGTTCTGCTCTTAGGTTCACAAATTTCCTTAATTCCTTGTTAAAAAATTGGCTTGCGCGTTCTTCAAAAGATGTTAGAGGTGGTTTAGTGTAGATGACTAAGGTAAGGTCAGGCTTGGCAGAATTCGTTTCAGGTGTTGTTTGCTGAGATGGAACGATCTCAGTAGGAGCGTGTTTACTGATTTGTTGATCAGTATGAGATGTCACTTCTGGAGTGTCTGATACCATGAGAGATTCAGGGGTGACGATTTCTAGAGATTCAGAGGTTGTCTCCTCAGAGATAGACTCAATACTGAGGACTTGAGAATCGGAGATTACGTTCATGGAACTTTGTTCATTTGGCTGAATGATTGACGAGGTTATTGATGAGATGTAGGTAGGAATGGCTTCAGTCGAGATAGGGATACTGATTGATGAGTTGGGTGAAGATTGGATAGTGGTAGTCAAAGGAGGAATTGAGAAAGATGGTGGTTTAAACTTCACCTGTGGATTGGAGGTAGGAATGATGGTGGTTTGAGATGATGATGGTTCAGTTTCATCCTTTTTCTTCTTCTTAGGCTCAGCATCCTCTTCAGTTTGCTTCCTCTTACTCCTCGTGATGTATTTAGATTTGGAAGCAACCTCTTCAACTCTGGATTTTGGCATGTCATGCCTTTCTTCTCTCATTATAGCCACAAACGAAGCAATTGTTGTTGGACTATCTTCTTTGCGGTAGCAGGGGTAGTTCGGTACTGAACGTTTGATCGTAGTATCGTGAGGGTTAGATATGGGTTTCACATCAACATTAGTAATCATTTTCATATGCTTAAGGTTCACAGCATTGAAAGCTTCTCCTACTTTTCTAGTCAGATAGTCTGTGTACTTAGCTTTTTTTGAATAGATACTCCACTAGGCCACTTTCAACGAAGATGTCAGAGAGAAGTCTTCCAAATGGAATGTAGTTTACAATCTTCCTATCTGGTAAAGCTGTTGTTCTCGTCTTGCACACCATATCTCTCAGGTAGTAGAAAAGAATGGATGGGAGACACATTTTCTCATTCTTGTGCAAGTAGTACAACATGTACTTTTGATTTGTGTTGAAGAAATCTGCAGCACTCTTTGGAGGTCTTGGATTGATACATCCAAGAATAATTTTATGCCAGATTCTCAGGTTGTCACACAGATTCTTGCTTTTATACTCTGAAGTCCCAGGTTGACAATTTTTTAGAATTGCTTTGTTGATGACAGAGTCAGATAATTTAGTTTTTCCATAAACTCTTTTTCCTTCCAAGAATTGCATCCCTAGCAGGTCTGAAATAGATTTTTTGGTGATAATGATCTTTTGACTCATGACAAAAGATACAACATGAAGATCGTCTGTTTCAGTGTGCCTCCAGAATTCCTTTACTAGGTCATCAAAGGTTGGAACTCTAAGTCTTTCAAAGTAACTTTCCCATCCTTGAGTGTTAATTTGATCAATTAGGTTAAACCCATTATCGCGAAGATTGTCGAAGTCGACAAACAACTCTTTCAGAACAATTAGTTCATTTGCATGCATAACACAAGTAACAGAGGAATTTCTCTGTGTTACATGGGTTGCATCGATTGTGTGAAGAGATAATGGAGTCGAGGCGATCTTCGCGGTGGTTGTGGAGGTGGTAGAAGGTGTGATAGATGAAGACGGCCGCTCTTGGGAGACATTCAGTGACGTTTCAACTTCTTTGGAGAGGAGAACAGTTTCTTGTTGATCGATGTTTGTCATGATGATGATTAAGAACGGAGAGGATGAGAACATGGATTGAGTTTGAGAGAGAGAGAGAGAGAGAGAGAGAGAGAGAGAGAGAGAGAGAGAGAGAGAGAGAGAGAGAGAAATTTAGGGTTTTAGGGTTTCCTTTTGAGTGAAAGAGGGAATACGAAAGGTTTTGAAATTTTAAAGAGATAAACACCGTACAGGGGATAAGTGAATAAATGTAATAAAGTTTTGAGTCATTCCCAAGAAAATTGATGTTCGTTTGATTTGAATAGATATAGTGAATTAGATATAATCTAATCACATGCAAAATTATTTCCTAAATAAATGACGCGTCAGAACTGACTCAGAAGAGAAATTAATCAGAACTGAGATACTTCTCACAAAAGTGGTTCTGATGTTTTAAAAAAAATTATTTCTTCTGACTAACACATTTGGTTCTGAAATAACCTTATTCTGAGCAGTACACCATTTTTAAATGTTCTAAAATATTTAGAAATCTATCTTCAGCTAATGGTTTTGTAAAAATATCAGCCCATTGATGGTCTGTATCAATAAATTTTAAGCATAAGGTTCCTTTCTGAACATAGTCTCTGATAAAATGGTGTTTTATTTCAATGTGTTTAGCCCTAGAATGAAGAATTGGATTTTTAGTTAAACAAATAGCAGCAGTATTATCGCAAAAAATAGGGATGTTACTCTCACATATCTGATAGTCTTCTAGCTGATTTTTCATCCAAAGCATTTGTGTACTTCATAGAGAAACGGAGATGTATTCAGCTTCTGCTGTAGAGAGAGAAATTGTAGATTGCCTCTTACTTGACCATGAGATTAGATTGTTCCCCAGGAACTGACAGTTTCCAGATGTGCTCTTTCTTTCCAATCTGTCTCCAGCATAGTCTACGTCACAGTAACCAGAAAGAGTATACTCTGACGTTTTCTCATACATCAAGCCCAGGTTAGTAGTACCTTTCAGATACCTTAGAATTCGTTTAACTGCAGTTAAATGAGATTCTCTTGGATCTGATTGGAATCTAGCACATAAATGTACACTGAATAATATATCAGGTCTAGAAGCAGTTAGATATAAGAGAGAGCCTATCATACCACGATAAAGCTTCTGACAAACCTTATCTTCTGTTTCTTCTTTTCTCATGACACATGTTGGATGCATTGGTGTTTTAGCTGTATTACAGTCCATCATGTTCTTCTACAATAATATTTTTTTTTGTTACTTATAAATTTGAGTGAAAGAAAAATAAAATATTTATTATTTAAAAATAATTAAATAAATTTATACACAATTAAATTAATTTGTGTTATGTGATTTCATCATATATACTTACGTGAGTAAACCTGGTTGTGTTGTTATTGTTGTGAATTATACCTATTATTTTAGCATCATTTCTTAACTTATTCTTTATCATTGTTATTTAATTATTATATTTATCAAATAATAAGAGAAGAAAAAAAACATATGTTGCTAAAATTCATATTTCTAGATACTTAATTGAAACTAAATACAGTATCTTTTTTTTTTAGTACACTACAAAAAATGTTGTATCCAGCCACATGATTTAGTGAAGTGAAACTCACGTGGAAAAAAAAAGGTTTGTGAAGTGATAATCACGTCACTAACATATTTATCATTAAAATAAGACGTATAATGATAGCATGTGGGTTATGGAATTTTTTTTTTTTTTTTTAAAGTTGTGACGTGAAATTCACTTCACAACATTTAAAATTAAATAAAAAAATTAAAAGGGCAATGGTGTAAACAAGAGGGAAAGTTGAAAAATTTAAAATTTGACTTGTGAAGTATTATTCACGTCGCAAGATTTAGGGGGGGAGAATTTATGACACTGAATTGATGGGTTACAGAATGTGCAGGTTGGGACCTGCAAAAGATTTAACCGTTGTAATTTAGTGAAGTGTTTTTCACTTCGCAAATTAGCGACGTGATAATCACTTCGCAAATTGGAATTTGAAAAATAGCCGTTGGGTGTTGCAACGTGAATCACACTTCGCAAGGTTGCGACGTGAAATTCACGTCGCTAGCTTGGGCATTTAAAGCAGCACGCAATTGTGTTTCCCATGCACTCGGTTCCCACGATTTTCTATCCTCTCCAACCTTATCCTTTCCTATCCTTACCCATTTAACTCTCTTTTCATTAACATTTCATCTCTTTCTCCAACCTTTTCCTTCTTCTTATTTTCTATCTTCTCACCATTTTTCAGTTTCATTCTTCTTCATCTTCAATGTTCAGGTAAGTTTTGTAATTTTTTTCTTCTACTGTTTTTTAATTATTTCGATTAAACATAATATATTCTGATGTACCTTATTTTTTATTTTTTTTATGTCAAAATATTAAAGTTTAGAAGATTGAAAGCGATATTTGAAGAACAAATTGAAGAAATAATTTTGGAACAAGAAGAGTGAAGGAGATTGAAGAAGAGGTAATTTTGTCATTAATTTTTTTTTTCTGAATTTATTATGTAGTAGTTGTTTTTTAAATATTATGGTTTATTGGTTAAATATTTGTATTGTAATATATATGTAAAACGAAAATGTATTATTCAAAATATTTTAATATATTTATTTAACACGAAAAATGTATATTTTTTTATTAAAAAAGAATTATATTTATTTAAAAATAAATATTTATTTATTAAAACAGATTATTTTATTAAATAAAACAGATTCTATAATATATTTATTTAAAACAGATTATATTTAGTTATTAAATATAATATATTTATTTAAAACAAATTATATTTATTTATTAAATAAAACAGATTTTATTTTTAAAATCAGATTTTAATTAAAAAATCATATCTAAAACTGATTATATTATATATTTATTTGAGACATATTAAATTTATTTATTAAAACAGACTATATTTATTTTATAAAATAGATTATATAATATTGTTTTATTAAAACCAAAATATATTCAAACAAAAATATTTATTCTGTTATTTTTTTATATTCAAAACAGATTATATTTGTAAATATATAAATATTTATTAAATTTTAATTTTTAATTTTTAATTTTATTTATATGTATTTTTTAAAACATATTATAAAAAAAGAAAATAAAACTTAATAAAAATTGGAAATAATATTATGTATACTATTTTTTTTAAAACAGAACTTTATTAATATATAATTATATGTTTAATATTATAAAAAAAATATTTTAACATATTTTTAGTATATGTTTAATATATGTATAATATTATTAGTATATGTTTAATATTTTAAAAACAGAATTTGTTAGTATATATTTAATATTATACAAACAGAATTTTTAGTATATGTTTAATATTATAAAATAAAAATAGAATAAATAAAAAAATTTACAAGCCCAATTGGAAGAGCAACAAAGTCAGATAGAGGCAATGAAGAAGAGGCAAGCTGAAATGGTGGCGATGATGCACTAATTTATGCAATCGCAAGGTGGCGGTAATCCAATTGTTGGAAATGAAAAAGTTGGTGGTCAACAACACATGGATGACGATGATATTGACTTGGATGACGATGATATTAACATTGAAAACTATCCCGATCCGGATTAATCCGAAACATTTATTGTAATTTTAAATTTTTATTTTTGTAAAATATTTATTACATTTTGGCATATTGTACACTTTTTATTTAAAAATTTTATTCTAAATTTTGGTATTTATTTATAATTATTAATTTTTGTTATTTAAATTTATTAATTTTTCAAATTAAATTATTATTGAAAAAAATTTAATATTCATTTTGTTTTGTAAAATAATTAAAAAAACAAACTATAATTAAAAGTTTTAAATTATAATTTTAAATTATAAATAAAAATACAAAATGTACCACATAATTAATCAGTTTTTTTTTTAAATTATGTAGCCACGTGATATTCACTTCGCAACTTGCGACGTGAAATTCACTTCACAACTTGCCACATGAATATCACGTGGCAAACTTCATTTGTTGCGACGTGAAAATCACGTGGCAAAGTTGTGAAGTGATTTTCGCAGGGTAACATAGTTGCCACACGTGCTCCTGCCACGTGAATAGTCACGTCGCTAATACCAGTTTGTGAAGTGATTTTGCATGTTGTGAAGTGATTTTCATGTGGCAAATACCAGATTTTTTTTGTAGTGGTAGTATAACATGACTTATTAGTATATGTATGTATTGCTATCGAGAAAGAAAGAAAATATAATATTTTTGTATTGTTAATAATGGGTGGTGATTATTTATTTATTTATTCATATGGTATGTGATAGCTAGAATTAACAATACATTTTTCTTAAATATTTATCATAAATTATTATTTTGTGCCTTAATTATATAATATAATATTACTAAATTTTATTAAATAGAAATATTTTTCTATGTTAGAAATTATATGTCGTTTTGTGCCATTTGAAACGGTAGAGTATTATTATCATCATCATTACATACACTAATACACATTAGTTATATATTGATGGGTGTTTCCACCATAGTTTTTCAAATTGGTTTAATTTTTGCTTATCTAGAAATGTTTTATCAAAGAAGGCGGGTGTTATTTGTTTGGCGGTTTGGTGGAATATTTGGACTCTCAGGAATAGCATTATTTTCGAGAGGCACTCGTGGAATGTCCTTGATATGGTTTGGAATATTAAGGTCTCTTCTTGGAAGTGGTCCTTCATAGGCGATATTGTTAAAACCAATTGTAATTTTTACGTTTTTGTAAAAATCTGTTATTTTATTTATTGTAGGGGCAATTGGTTTTCAATATCTTTTTTGGCGAGAGCCTTTATCTCGTTTCTTTTGTAAACAGGTTTCGAGAACCCTTAGTTCTCGGTTTGAATGAATCTACTTGCTTACAAAAAAATATATATTAAATTGGAATTTAATTGTTGTTAACTGCTAAATAAAAAAGAAATAATTGTATTTACGATATCAATGAATGAATGTGGTGTGAAATTAAAAAATAAATAAATAAATAAATATTTTATAAATATTTTTTTGGATTAGCGGTGCTTCTATTGTAATACCCCATATTATTTAAGTGCCCGTAAGAGGAAGAGAAGAGAAAGGGAGAAAGAAGAGAAAACATGGGAAGAAGGACAAAATCTTGGATCATCAATTCATTATCTTCTTCAACCTCCTCTTCGATTATCAGGTGGGTTCTAGTTAGACACCTTAAGTTCTAGAATTTCATGATTTTGAACTTAGGTTAGATTTGAGAGAAAATGATAAGTTTGATAAAAATTGATGTCCTAATGGATAAAAAGTGAAATAAACTGCGTAATATGATCGGGTCATGCATGGAAATAATCGATGATGCTTGTTGGTATGTTTGGGTATGTTGGATTGACTTTGAATTGGATTAGTTGGTTGAAAAATCTAATTTTTCATATTTGATAATATTAGTATTAATTTTGTAATCATGTTGGATGACCTTGTAATTGGGAAAATATCATAGTGTGTTGAATTCTGAGACCAGGGCTTTTTACGGAATCGAAATCGGAGGTCCGGAAGGCCTCCAACGATGAGAAATGCAAAATCTGCATTTTGTAAGTAAACGGCGAGCACCATAAGGCTTACGGCGGTCGCCATGCGGTTCCGTCACAGCCAGGCAGCTTTGGGTCCAGATGCGGTTTTGATCATAACTTTTGATCTGTAAGTCCGATTGAGGTCCCGTTTGAAGCGTTGGAAAGCTATTCCAATGCCCTGTGTGATGGTGAGGTAGAAACATGGTTATATGCTATGGATTGAAAAGATAAATATAGAAATGTAATGTATGTAATTTTGTTTCCACCAAAACTCAAGAATCGGGAATTCGATTGATACAAGTCCAAAGCCTTTGGAAAGATGATCCAATAAGGTAGTAAATGGTAATGTTAGACCATGATTTAACCAAGGATGCTTGGTATAGAATAGTAATGGATTGTATGCCTTAAAATGCGTGTGAACTACTATGCGAAAATAATGTTTATGTGATATGTTGAAAATCCATATCTTTTGGATCGTAAATCCGATCGAATCATGGTAATAGTCGACGGAAAGCTGTGAAAATATCCTACGGGATAAAAGTGAGAAATATTGATTTGGATACCCGATTAAATAAATCGGAGGGAACCTAAGGGTGATATAACTTGTGATTGAATCATTATATGTGATTCTATTATACACTTGTAATATGCTTTGTATTACTTATGATTGAATTATTATATGTAATTATAAATTGTGCAATTGTAATATGCTTTGCCTAATATTGATGTTAAACATGATTGAGAGTAAATGCATGTTAAAATATGGAATAGGTAGAGTGAGGAAACTTTGCCATGAACTTAGATTGGAACCTAGTAATGAGCTAGGAAATTGATGAATAACTTAATGACAACGCTCGTGCAGAAGAGGTCGAGGTGTGTGTCCTTTACCGAATGGTATAGAATGAGTGAAACACTAGTATGGAACACGTGTATTTATTATATTTATTTGAGAAAGGCAAAAGAGGCCTAAAGGCTAATGTGGCCTAGAAATGTGAATACAATTATGGTTGTATGTGAAATCACGTAATCGTAACCATTATTCTATTATGTGTCATTTCATGAGTAACGAGCTCCTCTGTAATGAATGCACGAATTCTTGGTAGGTTTGATTCCCAATGTTATATTACGAATGGAGCCTACGGGTAAAGAGACTTGTGACGGTGTACGGGCCGTGTGAAGTGACGATTTAAGGTGATAATGTGTCCCTTATTTCCGAATCCATCTCGTATGCCAAGAAATCTACGAGGGTCCATGACTCGTTCCTACTTCTAGACGTAGAAGAGGGCGGGAGAGAGGGGATGCCTTGACAAGGTTGACGATAAGTGAATATTTTGAGTAACGGGCTCAATAACGTGTTTCCATATAGTGTGAGACTGTGAGATTGTGTACTCAAGGTCATTTCCCTTACCTCTTGACTTGAGTAAGGATTGGCTAGAACCCTATAAAGCCGAGAGAATCCATAAGATACAGAACTCACTGAGATTTAATGTATCTCACCCCACTATTGTTGCTATATTACAGGTGTGGTTTGCAGGTTTGATTTTACAAGTGGAGCTATGCTTGGATGTTTCAAGAGAAGCTTAGCTTTAGTATTTCCGTTGTGTATTATTGTTGTATACAATTGAGGATATTGTATATTATTCTTAGATTTTATTATTTTTGGCTAGTTTCCATGACTTGTGCCATGTGTTGTATTTATGTTTTAGAAATGGACAAGTATGTGAATTATGCCATTAGGCACTTTTGATGTGTCAGTACCAAATAAAACACTTGTATGGTATTATTCTAGATAAATATTATACAGGGCGTTACAGTTGGTATCAAAGCAGGTTGTGTCCTCGACCTAGCCTTGAAACATCATAAGTAAATCTATTCCTGCCTCTTAAGTGTGTCTTGCCAGCATGACTCTTAATATCATGCTATGTAGTGTTGGGCATGATCAACCTAATACTATGTATGTGATAGGTAGAATCATGGTTGAGCGACCACGAGGATTCCGAAGTGTTGTCGGAACTTGTGTTGTGAGGGTAGGCTCAAGCCAAGAGTTTGTAGTGATGAGTTTTGGTCAGCTCAGTTGAGGTTTTAGTAGAAGTTGTGCTTTGGGTAGCATGGAACTGAAGAGTGGTGTGTTGTTTAAGTAATCCTTTGGAAAGGATGGAGTCTACGATTGGTTAAGGTATTGAGGAAAATGTAAAATCGCTAGTAGTGTTGGATTGACCACTAGTACGGATAAGGATCTCAAGTAATCTCATTCTGTGAAAAAGAAAAGTTGTTTTGTGGAACGTGTGATGTACGGTCTGGGAGCGAGATAAGTATTGGTGCTTCAGTTTCTAAGGTCGCTATGGTATCTTGAATGAGCGAGAGTACCTTAAAGAATGTGTTCGGAGCAATGTTTTCCAACTGGTTAAAAGTTGAGAGTTAAGGAAGTTCGGCTTTCATGGGAACCTAAAGTAGTAGAGAAGTGTGAGAAGGAACACAAAGATGTGATTACATGCTTCAAGTGAAATAAGTATGTGTCGGACGAAGAGTAGGAGATAAGTTGCATGTATTCAGTTATGTAGAGAGATTAAGTTCGAGATAATACTTCAGGTTTTCTGTTTTCAGTAAGAGACCAACTTGGAATTTGAAATTTGTTAAATTACCCAAGGAACAATATAAGGTGTTGTGTCGGAAAAAGTTTGTATTGAGAAACAGAGTAAGTACCTTGGATTTAAGGGAATCTTAGTATGATGATTTTATATTTGGACCTAAGAGGATTACAATGGAGAGTGAAAGTGAACACGATGTAGAAATGGTATCAACAGTATATTATGAGGAAGTGACAACAGAATGTATTTTGGACGAGTGTGCAATGGAATTATTAAGATGTTGTTGAAGCTAAAATTAAGGAAGTGTAATCAAAGATGGTTCACCTGTGAGGAGCCTAGTCGTATAATGCGAAATGAGAAATTTACACCTTGGAATCAAGAACAAGCATACTAGTTGCACCGTGGTCACAAGTGTACGTAATGGATTAATCTTACTCTTGAGACAAGTGTGAAGGGGCGTACTTTGTGGAACAGTGAATATTGTATTTTAGGAAGTAAGATTGCGGTACAACAACGAGAAGCAAAAACAGGACTTATTACGGACTAAGTGTAAATCATGGAATGGTTTATACCGGAAAGGTTTATAAATAGTTGACGAGAATTGTCGGTTAAGAATCTTTCATTAAGTAAATTGGTGTAAGTGAGTTGTGCAATGGATAATGAAGGGTAAGAAAACCTGGTTAATATGTAAAGGTTCTTCAAGAGGATGCATTACCCCGATTTATTTTCAAGTATAGATAAACTTCGGTATTTGTGAACAATCGGAATATTCAGAATCTACCTTTTGTTGAACTAAGAATGTTGTTTTTTTAATTATCTCCAAGGAAATTCAAGTGAGAGAACAAGGTTGTATGCTTGATGGGATGTCTATCGTTTTGTGGTACCATTTAATGGTTGTGTGTTGGTTTTGCTTATGGACGAATCAAGTATGAGCTGTGGCTAAAACCTTAGAATGTCGTCATTATTGGCTTCCAACTAGAGTAATTGTTTAAGTAGGAAACGAACTATCCCGTCGGAGATTTGTTGTGTGACCGCGCCAGAATTTGGAATTTTGCCTTGTCACTGATTGGAGTGTGTCATCTGCATGTTGACTTTGTCAGTCTTACCTTGAGTGAATCATGGTTAGTAAATTTTATATAAGTTAAAAGCCACGAGTTGAGAATGATATTGTGAATTAGAACAAATCGGATTGATGGTTTGAATGGGGATGGCTTTGAATTAAGAAGAAACTTTTTTTTATTCTGCAGTAGTGTTAACTGATTAACACGTGCATGGTAGGTGTTTTACGTTGAATTTTGAGAAGTTAATCGATTAACCTCAGACGGGTAATCGATTAACATGTGCGTAAATTATGGAATCCCTTAGGAACCATCATCTGTGTTTTGTTACCTTATGTTTCTCCGAGTGGAGAGTATTGTGTGAATGGAAAACGGGATTGTAAGTAAATGAAAGACTTAAGGACGAAGTTAGAGAACACTCATGAAGTATGGATCTTGTAAGGATCGTTTCGGTATTTTAATCATGGTGTTAGTATGGTATGATCGGTTGGTCAGAGTTTAATAATTGTTAACTTCAGTGAGTTCATGGTTTTGGATTTAGACTCCGTGAGAGTGGTACCAGTTGTGTTTTACCCAGAGAAGGAAATTTGAAAGTTATCTTTCCAAGTACGAGTAAGAATTGGACGTTCCGAAGTTAAGCATTTAACTTGGAATCGTTTATGAAATGGAACGAACGAGAAAAATGGATTCAATTGAGAAGCGGGCATGTCCTTTGAGGTGTGTGTGTGTGTGTGTGTAAGTAGAGTGTTGTATGTGAATTGGTGAGTAGTATGGAAACTCACAGTTGTACCTTGGATGGTTTGAGTTTTGATAAGTGGTTATTCGCGTATGAATGAAGTTCTGTGATGGTGTTAAGTGTTATTGGTTGAGATTTCGTGTCAACATGGAATCTTGAGTAAGTCAGAAAACCATAAGAGTAATCGATTTGGAAGGTGGTAACCAGAACCGGAAGTTGTTAAATTACTTTTGGATGAATTATTCGAGTTTATAATGGAATTGGAGTTGTTTATGTTATGGTAGTAGCAGTGCAACTCCTGTGCCTTTATCGTCTGAAGAGTGTTGGGCAGTTGTTAAGACATTGGGTGTTGGCAAAGAAATTGTCCTACCATAGGACGTCAGTAAGTTTCTTGTGTCGATTAGTTATTAAGGATCCCAGTGGATAAGTGTGCTTTGTAACGCCCCGATTTGTTTAATTGTATTTATTTATTTCATTTATGTGAATTTCGTGAAATGTGTGAATTTA
Organism: Lathyrus tuberosus; assembly: GCA_022829125.1. Classification (NCBI taxonomy): domain Eukaryota; kingdom Viridiplantae; phylum Streptophyta; class Magnoliopsida; order Fabales; family Fabaceae; genus Lathyrus; species Lathyrus tuberosus. The sequence continues at coordinate 2,093,919 of JALAZF010000395.1, forward strand.
TTGTATTTTACCTGCTAATTGAGTTAATTGGTTAGTTTCTCTGATAGATAAAATATTTGCATTAAATTATAATTTCTTTTCAACTTTTATTTCCTGAAATATATTTCTTCGGTATGTTTATGTTTTATCGCGTTTTGAGAGCATTTGCGAGATATTTAAACTGAGGGGTATTTTGGTCTTTTGGCTTAGTTATTTTTCATAAAATAGAAAATAGAGAGAAAAAGAGAGAAAAGAGAAAGGAAAGAAGGAAAAAGAGAAGAGAGAAAGGAAGAGAAGGGAAAAAGAGGAAAAGAGAAAAATCGAGAATTCATCTGTTTCAATCGCGATTAATCAGGTAAGGGTGAGAAGTTTCGATTATATCTTGCTTGTATATGTATATGTGTGTATTTGTTTGAATGTTTGGTTGAAAAATATACGTTTTCCATTTGGTTGAAATTGTGAACAATTGGTAGGAATCGATGTTTTAACGGTTAGAATGCGGAATAGTTCGCGTAGAATAGTCGGGAAATGATTGGATTTCGTCGGGGATACTTGTCGGTAGGATCGGGGGGTTTAAGGATGAGTTGGAATGGTTTAGAGTGAAGGAAAAACATGATTTTTGGGTTTTGTTACGACAGTAATCGATTACCCTATTTGAGTAACCGATTACCTGTGTAAAAATGACGTTTTTGGGCTAATTTTGAGCGAGTAACCGAATACTCAAAGTGAGTAATCGATTACCACTGCTATTGACAGAAAAATGAAAATTTAAAAGGGCGTATCTTTTGATCCGTAAGTCCGTTTTGACCCCCGTTCGAAGCGTTGGAAAGCTAAGAAAATATTCTTTCTATTAAAAATGGTTTTGAGGGCAGTAGATGAATTATTTAGGTCGTGGTTTTGTAAAAGTGTTGGGTTGTCGGGTTTTTATCGCGCTAAATGCGTTCGGTTGGTGTTTTACCGTGTGTTGTGCTATTGTTATATAACATGGAGCTTTTATGTGGTTTATATGATGTTGATGCATGTGATAATGATGTTGTTATGTGGTAAAGTACATTGTTTGATTGAATATCAATGTATGTTGTTATGATGTTTTATGGGATTGTTGTGGTTTATATGATGTTGAGGCATGTGATAAGATGTTGTGATGGTTGTGGTTGATGGTGATTAATTCTTGATGTGAATTGATATGAGTGTATATGCTAAAGAGCTAATTGTTGTGGTTTGTGGATTATGATGAAATGCATTGTTTATGTGAAATTCAATGTGTGTTAATTGGTGGCCTTATGGCAAGTAAATGCATTGTGTGAATTGATTTCCAAATGCATGAATAATGATGATGACATAATTCATATGGTTGAATTGTGAAGATGAATTTGATTGTCATGAGTCCATGTATGCCAAGCATCATGATATGCATCTTGTGATGTCGTGTGCCCTAGTGGGTGTGAGTGACGAAACGATTCCAGAGGGAATCCGCTATAACATCGTGAGCCTTATACCGAGAGGACTGAAAGCGATGATTATAGACGATCGTGAGCATTATACAAAGAGGACCGAAAGCGTTAGGATCGTGAGCCTTATACAAAGATGACTGAAAGCGATCCATAAACGTCGTGAGCCTTATACCAAGAGGACCGAAAGCGACGGGGAACATCGTTTGCCCGACGGGGAGTTACATTATGTAACAAGCGATGATTCCAATAGTTATTGAGTGAACTAGTGTTGAGAATTGATGGATGGATGGTACCGCATATGCATTGGATAGAGTCGTTGTGTCGGTCTCTGTGCATTTGCATAAATCATGAATGGATTGATTATGTGTGAGAATTGTGAATGAATGCATTATGTGTGAGAATTGTGAATGGATGCATTATGTGTGAGATTTGTGAATTGATTGAGTATGTGTTGAGATTTATGTTTGAATTGGTGAATTGATGTGCATATGTGATAAATGCGTTGGTCGTGGGTAATATGTTTTATGCATAGATATATGTTATATGATGTGGTGGGGTGTTTCCATATGTTATGACTTTGGTGTGCCTTATGTGAGAATATGTGATTATGTTGGTGTAATTGATATATGCTAAGTTAATTAATATGTGATGCTTGTGGTGAGAATAACTATGCATGTGATTTTTTATGTGTTTGCATATTATTATGCAATCTTGGTTTAGTTGTTATTTCTCACCCTTCTGCTGTGGTTTGTTGCTCTATGAGGCAATTGCAGATTAGTAGTCTTGGAGGCTTTTGTGAAGATTAGTTCTCCATCCGTTTGTCAGTTGGTCTGCTCTGATACGTAACACGAAAGTCGAGAAATGCTTTTATTACTTATGTATAAAATTGTGGAATATATTTTGTAGTACTTTTGTATGTATATTTTGATGTTATAAAACGATTTATTTTGTAAAACAAGGCAGTTATGGATCTTTCCGCTTTATTCCATAATTGAACCTTCCTTTTATATGGAAAAAGTTTCCCTTTGAGGTTATTTCATTTTGTGTTATGTATCAAAAATAATTGAGCAGGGATTTGTTATTTCTTTCTAAAATTGTGGCATCCTTGTTTCTGTCGGAAAAATAAATTTTTCTTTACTCTGATTTGTGTATGTATTATTTATTCGCGATGGGAATTAGGCTGTTACAATAGTGGTATCAGAGCAGGTCGGTCCGTCCGACCAAGTTGTTGAGTCAGTTGGTGTGACAGTTGAATACTGTTGATGTTGTTTGTTCCTTAGTATGTGATATGTGTGTGAAACACTGTCAGTAATTTCTAGTTTTTCTAATCCTTTGTCTCCAGGAGTTAGAATGAGATAAGTGGGGGAGAAGCTGGTACTTCTCCATGTTGCTTCAGGTGTGGAGCGCTGGCTCAGTGTGTTGTGAATTGCAAGATTGTAAGTGTTGTTTGGACCGTGTCGTTCCCGGTTCCGGAGGGAATGCGGAGGTAAGGTTTATGTCGACTAAGGATTTGTGCCTTAGGTAGTTTTGTGCATAGGATGTAAGGAATGCTATTATAGTTTGGTAAAGACGGTTTATGCCCCATCATGATTGTCGGCTGTCTATTGACAAATTGAGGAACTGATCACCCTTAATCTCTTGTTGATAGTAGACGGGAATTATGTTGGATGGAATAGACGTGTCTTTTCGGCTTTGATAGTGTGTGCAATGAATTGTTGGGAATTAAGGAAATGATTACAGATTATTTTGTTGAGTCGATGAAGATTCTAATATCGGAAGATGAGACGGATGAGAGGTTTTGGTATGTTGGTCCAGTTGGGAAGTCATTGAGAGAGAACGATTGAGTATCGTTAATGGTTGTTCTCAGATAGTAGAGTGTGAACTCAAATTTGACGAAGGGGAAGATTTGAGGTTTGGATCTGCTAAGTAAGTAGAAAACTCTTAGTAGATGGGACTAAGATATTTGTTTGGTCTGTGATGATAGTGTTCTGGAAATGGACAGGAAGTCCCAGTGATGGGCCGTCAGTTGTGCTGGTTTGATGATGTGTTTTGGATGGAACATTAGGGTGTTGTCTTAGAGAGCTCCAGTATTGTTAGTAACAAAAAGGAAGGATGATCGAACGGAATAATAAGTGTGATGTGTATGATGGTATTGAGACTATGGAAAGAAAAACTTGGAGTTCTGGTGAGGTTTGGAGTCTTTGAAGTTTTAGGGCATTAATGGAAATCTTGAGAAAACCCTAGGTGTGGGTGTATTATTTGAGAGTTCTTTTTGGGTTGGTTGTTGCGACATGTTGGGATTTATGGGATTGGGACTGTTAAGAGAAGAAATTATGTATGGATTACTAACAGTTGAATAAGGTGACGATTGATAATAAGTGTCCACTTTCATGAACAGATGACTGGAATGGTTTGGTTGAGTTTGAGTGAAATTGAAATTGTTTGGAATATTTGATAAGAGTGGTGAATTGTGTGAGTTGAGGCTTTGATTGATTTGATGCGACTGGTTATGTTTGTTATCATCGTGATAGGCTGTTATTTACTAGGTTAAGCTTGTGTGTGAGTAACCAGTTACCCAGTGAAAAGTTTTGCAAAAAGATTTAAGAATTTATATCTTTTGGAATTTGGTTGGGCATTACAAGGTGCAGTGATGTTATTTGGTGTTAGTTTTGCGTCTGGAATGTTTGTGGAGTAGAGGAATCGTATCTTCCGTATTTATTTGGATAAGTTCGTAATGGCTTTGATTGAGGATATTCGGATCTGTTATAGACTTAGAGGAAGAACAGGTAGAATGGTTGAGATTCGAATTACAAGTGTTGAAAAGAGACGAAGTTTTATGCTAAGTTATTCGAGTGAGAATTTTGGTTGAAAAAGGTTATTTTTCTTGGATATGTTATTTCAGATGAGAGTATGGTTATGGATCCATCGGAAGTAGATGTAGTTCTACGATGAGAGGTTGGTTAAGGAGATTAGAGATTTTTGGGCTTAGTTGGTTGTTACTGCAGGCTAGGGAAGACTTTGCTAAGTTCGTACTTCTGTTATCCCAGTTGACTTGCAAAGGGTGAGTCGTTTGTTTTGGATGCTCGTTGTGAGTGAGTTTTGGTGAGCTGAAGTAGAATTTGTCTATGGCTCCAGTTTTGATTCTGTGTGATACTAATAAACCATTTGTGAGGTATTAAGATGCGTCTTTGATGAGTGTAGTCAGTGTGTTAATGCAAGAGGGTAAAGTCGTAGCTTATGCTTTACGACAATTGAGGATTTATAAAAGGATCTATGCCATTTTGGATTTGGAATTGGTTGTGGTTGTATTGTGTTGGAATATTTGGAGGTATTATCTTTATGGTTCTAGGTTCGAGGTGTTTAGTAATCACAGGAGTTTAGAGTACTTGTTTGGTCTGAAGGAATAGAGTATGAGACAACGCGGATGGTTAGAATTCGTGACGAGTTATGAATTGGTTTGGATTATCCTTCGGGGAAACCGAATGTTGTGCCGGAAGAGTTAAGTCGAAAGTTGTTATGCATGGTTGTTTTGATGGTCAGAGAATTAAAATTATTTGGGCAGTCCAGAGACTTGTGCCTGGTGTGTGAGATAACACAGTAGAGTGTGAGGTTGGGAATATTAAAGTGAACAGTGATTTTTGGCAAATATGAGAAAGAGTTAGACTTTGGACGTGAGATTGGTAGACTTGATGGTTTCGAGTAATCAGAGTGCGCAGCGGAAGCGTGATGTGGCACATTTTGTATATGCGGGTGTGACTTGTAAGAATTCATAGGTTGAACATTGGAAACATGTAGGAATGATGAGACCATTGGACGTTCAGAATGGAAGTGTTAGGCAAAAGGTTTAAATATTATTCATGGGCTTCTATGTAGATGAATGTTTTGGTTATATGTTCGATTGGGGAATCGTAGCATTGTTGCAATATTGTTGTGTGACAAGGATGTTGGTATTGTGATTATGTAAAGGTTGTTGAAGCGATGTTGGGTTGTGGAACCTTGTGTTCTTGTTGTGTTGTTGCCTCGTTTCCATGGTGATGGTTCGAGTGTGAGTGGCTAATTCCTTGTGGGGAATTAGGGGAGTGTTACCTTTGGTGAGGGTAACGATCTTGTTGTGTTTCGGTTCAAGAGTGAACCTGCGTGGTCGTAACTTATGTATCCTTTGAGTTGTGAGTTGGTCGTCAAGTGCATTGTATGGGCTTTCCATCTTGTCGTTGTTGTGTCGTTGTTGTAGCTGCTGTTAGCAGGGTGGTTTGTCAGTTGTGTTGTTCGCGGTGTGCCTTTTGTGGGCATGTTAGTTTGTTGGTCGGATGCAAGAGTCGTATCCGGAGTTGTTCGTATCGTTTATATTTTCGAGGACGAAAATGTCTAAGTGGGGGGAGTTATAACGCCCCGATTTGTTTAATTGTATTTATTTATTTCATTTATGTGAATTTTGTTAAATGTGTGAATTTATTGTATTTTACCTGCTACTTGAGTTAATTGGTTAGTTTCTCTGATAGATAAAATATTTGCATTAAATTATAATTTCTTTTCAACTTTTATTTCCTGAAATATATTTCATCGGTATGTTTATGTTTTATCGCGTTTTGAGAGCGTTTGCGAGATATTTGAGCTGAGGGGTATTTTGGTCTTTTGGCTTAGTTATTTTTCATAAAATAGAAAATAGAGAGAAAAAGAGAGAAAAGAGAAAGGAAAGAAGGAAAAAGAGAAGAGAGAAAGGAAGAGAAGGGAAAAAGAGGAAAACAGGAAAATCGAGAATTCATCCATTTCAATCGCGATTAATCGAGTAAGGGTGAGAAGTTTCGATTATATCTTGCTTGTATATGTATATGTGTGTATTTGTTTGAATGTTTGGTTGAAAAATATATGTTTTCCATTTGGTTAAAATTGTGAACAATTGGTAGGAATCGATGTTTTAACGGTTAGAATGCGGAATAGTTCGCGTAGAACAGTCGGGAAATGATAGGATTTAGTCGGGAATACTTGTCGGTAGGATCGGGGGGTTTAAGGATGAGTTGGAATGGTTTAGAGTGAAGGAAAAACATGATTTTTGGGTTCTGTTACGACAGTAATCGATTACCCTATTTGAGTAACCGATTACCGATGTAAAAATGACGTTTCTGGGTTAATTTTGAGCGAGTAACCGATTACTCAAAGTGAGTAATCGATTACCACTGCTATTGACAGAAAAATGAAAATTTAAAAGGGCGTATCTTTTGATCCGTAAGTCCGTCTTGACCCACGTTCGAAGCGTTGGAAAGCTAAGAAAATATTATTTCTAGTAAAAATGGTTTTGAGGACAGTAGATGAATTATTTAAGTCGTGGTTTTGTAAAAGTGTTGGGTTGTCGGGTTTTTATCGCGTTAAATGCGTTCGGTTGGTGTTTTACCGTGTGTTGTGCTATTGTTATATAACATGGAGCTTTTATGTGGTTTATATGATGTTGATGCATGTGATAATGATGTTGTTGTGTGGTAAAGTACATTGTTTGATTGAATATCAATGTATGTTGTTATGATGTTTTGTGGGATTGTTGTGGTTTATATGATGTTGAGGCATGTTATAAGATGTTGTGATGGTTGTGGTTGATGGTGAGTAATTCTTGATGTGAATTGATATGAGTGTATATGCTAAAGTGCTAATTGTTGTGGTTTATGGATTATGATGAAATGCATTGTTTATGTGAAATTCAATGTGTGTGAATTGGTGGCCTTATGGCAAGTAAATGCATTGTGTGAATTGATTTCCAAATGCATGAATGATGATGATATAATTCATATGGTTGAATTGTGAAGATGCATTTGATTGTCATGAGTCCTTGTATGCCAAGCATCATGATATGCATCTTGTGATGTCGTGTGCCCTAGTGGGTGTGAGCGACAAAACGATTCCAGAGGGAATCCGCTATAACATCGTGAGCCTTATACCGAGAGGACTAAAAGCGATGATTATAGACGATTGTGAGCCTTATACAAAGAGGACCGAAAGCGATCGGATCGTGAGCCTTATACAAAGAGGACTGAAAGCGATCCATAAACGTCGTGAGCCTTATACCAAGAGGACCGAAAGCGACGGGGAACGTCGTTTGCCCGACGGGGAGTCACATTATGTAACAAACGATAATTCCAATAGTTCCTGAGTGAACTAGTGTTGAGAATTGATGGATGAATGGTACCACATATGGATTGCATAGAGTCGTTGTGTCGGTCTCTGTGCATTTGCATAAATCATGAATGGATTGATTATGTGTGAGAATTGTGAATGAATGCATTATGTGTGAGAATTGTGAATGGATGCATTATGTGTGAGATTTGTGAATTGATTGAGTATGTGTTGAGATTTATGTTTGAATTGGTGAATTGATGTACATATGTGATAAATGTGTTGGTCGTGGATAATATGTTTTATGCATAGATATATGCTATGTGATGTGGTGGGGTGTTTCCATATGTTATGACTTTCGTGTGCCTTATGTGAGAATATGTGATTATGTTGGTGTAATTGATATATGCTAAGTGTATTAATATGTGATGCTTGTGGTGAGAATAACTATGCATGTGAATTTTTATGTGTTTGCATATTATTATGCAATCTTGGTTTAGTTGTTATTTCTCACCCTTCTGCTGTGGTTTGTTGCTCTATGAGGCAATTGCAGATTAGTAGTCTTGGAGGCTTTTGTGAAGATTAGTTCTCTATCCGTTTGTCAGTTGGTCTGCTCTGATACGTAACATGGGAGCCGGGAAACGCTTTTATTACTTATGTATAAAATTGTGGAATATATTTTGTAGTACTTTTGTATGTATATTTTGATGTTATAAAACGATTTATTTTGTAAAACAAGGCAGTTGTGGATCTTTCCGCTTTATTCCATAATTGAACCTTCCTTTTATATGGAAAAAGTTTCCCTTTGAGGTTATTTCATTTTGTGTTATGTATCAAAAATAATTGAGCAGGGATTGTGTTAACAATGTCTATACAATGTGTATAGAAATTAATGGAATATTAGAGTCACGGACCACATCCAAATCATTCCACTACGTCAGGGGCTAGCCCTTTCGTGAGGATGACTTTGGAAGGATCTACTCTGAGTGTGGCATCAATGCATTGTTGGGGATGTCGCATCCCCACAAAAACATTTCCGTTCCACTTTATGTTCTACGGTTATCCTCCAAGCTTTGGGTTTTAGCTTCACTCCTTTTTTTTTTTGCCCCAATCCCTTGCATGATGACAAAAAAAAAACAAGGGTTAAGTATAATAAATAAATATATAAAATAAAATAAAAACACCCAAGACAAACAAGACCCTAAATCCTAAGGCTAGGATGGACTCTCTCTAGGATGGAATCCCCAGCAGAGTCGCCAGCTGTCGCGGCCGGCTGAAAATATTCGAGTCGCCACCATATTTTTTAAGGAAAATAATGATAAACCTAAATATCCTAATCCTAAGGTAGAGATTCCTACGGTTCGGGAGTCGGTTAAGTGAAGGGAAGGTGTTAGGCACCCCTCACTTCCATTGTACTCAATGGGATCCACCTTTGAATTTAGGGTATGTTTGTTTGTCTAAAATATGAGAAAACCTAAGTTTTTTATTAATTATACTCGCTAGGGTTGGTTTGCAACCCTATGACTACGTACCCTCAAAATGAAGGATCAGAGTAACCGTAGTTCACCTCCCTTATTCCTACCCCCTAATCATATTCCTAAACCCCAATCCACTATTTATACTCTTGGATAAAGAGTTCTATCCCTTAAATCTAGTGTTTATACTCCTAGATGAGGAGTTTTATCCCTCAAATCCCTTAAATCCCTATCCATTATTTAGACTCTCGGAGGAAGAGTTTTATCCCTTAATCCTTTTATTTATACTCTCGGATATCAAGAGTGTTATCCCTAAATCCTTATCCCCTATCCCTTATTTAGGCTTTCGGACCAAGAGCTTTATCCCTTAATCCTTTTATTTATACTCTCGGATATCAAGACTTCTATCCCTTATCCCATCCTTTATTTAGACTCTCGGACCAAGAGCTTTATCCCTAGTTAAAATCCCTTAAAGAAAAATTCCTTAAATATCCTTTAGAAAGCAAATTTCTAATTTTCACAGAAAAAAAGAAATAAAAAGTTAAACATGTCATTATGATAAAAAAAACAAAATTTATATCCAGATTAATCCAAATAAGAGAATAATATCTAAATCCCAAATAATCCCTAAAAAAATCATTTATATCCCAAGAATAATTTATTTTTTATCACAGTCCCATATTTATCTTTTTTTTTTAAAAAACAATTTTCCTAAAAAAACACATCCTTTATAAAATTTTATTTACATAAGTTATAAAAAACTTAATTACCACCACATCTAAACGAAAATTAAGAATTTAAACTAAATAATAAAAGAATCAAAAACCCTAAATTAACAAATTAAATAAAAAATATTTTTCACAACTTAAATCAAGGAATTGATTCAATTGTGATTTTTTAATAAAAGAGATAAAAATAAAATAAAAAAACAAAAATCCCAAAAAAATCCCTAAACCCTCAATTTTATCCTAAATTCCTATTTTTTAAAATCTCCTAATTAAACATAAAACCCAATTAAATTTTAATTATTCCAAAAGACCTAAAACCCTATCATAAATCCCAGTTATATATATATTCTAATAAAATAACCCTAAAATCCTATTTTAGAATCCTAATTAGTACTTTAACCCTAATTAACTAATTAAATCAAATGATTAACTTAATTAATTAAATAGACACCCAAGGGGTGTATTTTCCTTTGAAAATTCAATGGACCATTAAAACTGGGGGTGTTAACAGCCGTTTGGGCGCAAGACCCAATTACTCAACCCAGTTCTAAAAAAAGAAAAAAAAACAATACCGGTGGGAAGAGGGTTTGATCGTTAACCGCTCCTGGACGTTGGATGGAGATCCAACGGTTATCCCTGAAACCCATATCATCCCTTGATCTCAAAGTATGATGATCATGTGGTTACGATCGTCAGTCAACGCAGACCCATAGTATGTGCACGCGCGTTGGATCCTCTGGCTGACTGGAAAGTCAACCGATCCAAAGGAAATAAAGAACGCCACGTGACGCGAATCAACGGTCACACGGAGGGGGTATTTATCCTGTTTCCTCTCATTTTCTCTCATTTTTCACTCCTCTTTCTCTCTCTTCGCTCACTCTCTCAGAGTTCTCTCACTTCTCTCTAAATTCTCCGTCGCCGATGGGCCGCCCGGCCACCGCGCGCCACCACCCAAAACACCATCAAACCCAGAATCCGGTTGAGGATTCAACCGGAAACTCAACCTCTAAGAACCCTAACCCCATCGTTAGAACCCCAAACCCAGATACCCTTGGTTCGTTAGGGTTCGCGAGGAACCCTAAGAACCCTACCCTAAACCTTCATCCAAACCCCCAGATTCGCATGAACCCCAAGAACCCTAAGGGTTCTTGGAAGAACCCTAACCCTAGACTTAAGAACCCTAACCCTATTTCAAACCCAGAAATACCCTAAAACAAATCCCAAACACGCCAACCACAAACGACGACAACAGATTTACAATGGCAACAAAAGCTGCAAGATGAGTGATTTTACCTTCCTTGGTCGTATTTTTTGTCCTATTTGTCTCTGTGTTCTTTTTCTAACCTCTTCTCTCTCTGATTTTTCGCAGGTATCAATAGATTTGTGGTTCTGGGTTGCTTTTCTGCCTTCGAGTCCAGCCCTTTTCTCCCTAATCTCTTTTTCGTTTTATAGACTTAAGATTAGGTCAGAAATTAATTAGGTTTAGAACAGATTTAGGAAATTTTTTATGTTATTTTAGGTGTATTTTGATTTGATCCAGTTTTTAGAAGTAGGGTTTGATTTTGTACTTAATCAGATTGTAATTTTTGTTGTAATTTGATTGAACAATTAAATGGAAATTGAATGCTTATTGATTCTATTTTGCTAGAAAAAAACCGAATCCTCTGATCTTGCTCATGATTCCCTGCACAGAACTAGGGTTTAATTTGGGGAAGGAGAAGATACTCGTGGGTCAACAATTTTGACCTTCACTAAAATATAAGTTAAAATAAATAATTAGTACTAACCATTTTAATAAATAAAATAATAAAATATAAAATAACCCTAAATAATACTAAAACAAAAATGATAATTAGAAAAGCACGACCGGTCCCTCATCAACCAATAACATAATAACCAGTAATCCTAATTAAAAAAATAATAATTAAGTTCTAACATTAAAATAAAATAATATACTTAAGTTATAAACCTATTTAGATAAACCTAATGACCTAAAAAAAAACAAAGTAATTAACCATCCGGTAATTAATTTTTCACAAATAAATAAATAACCCTAAGATAATACCTGATTATAAACTCTTAATAAAAATTACTTCTAAAAATACATTTGACACTTAAACCCAAATAAATAAATCTATTAGTCTTAAAAAAAGCAAAATAAAACTCCTAAAGATAAATCCAAACAAATCCCCAAAATAAATAAATAAACAATAAAAATAAAAATCCTAATTATTATGTTATTAAACTAAAAGATCCCAACCCCCTTATATAAGAAAAAATCTCTAAAATAAATTCTAACCCCTTTTTTTAAAATAAACTAGCTCCCCTTAAACAAATAAAACCCCCTTACCAAACCAAAATCAGAATGGGCCCAAAATGCTAGCAAACTCAGAACCCCAAAGACATTTAATAGAGACCCCCCTGGTAGCACAAAAAAAAATAATAAAACAACTGGTCAAAATTTAGGGTACTACAGCTGCCCCTATTTAATCGTCTTCGAATCAGAAGGATGATGTCGATGAGCCTTCCTCCTTTTGAGGAAGAGACAATTAAATACAAGAAGGACCCTAATTTTGACCGCAGAACCCGATAGGTGCTAAGTTGATATCCTAAAATCCTTGGTAATAAACCCCTAGGGAAATATCCAATTGAACCCCTTGAAAAACTTTTTAGATAAAAAAAAATCCCTGGATAGGAATTTTGTAAATCCCCTGATAAATCCCTTAATGAAAAATCCAATAAACCCTCTTGAAATAAAAATCCCCTAACAAAATCCCCTGGAAAAAAAAAACCTTGGTGAAATCCCTCTGGTAAATCTCTTTGGTAAATTCCTATGGTGATTATGCATGTATGCATGTTTGCGTGTATGAGTGCATGTTAGATGCTAGAGCGTAGCGACATGACTGATGCATGACGTGGGCTGACGCCTCTTTTATGATATGTAATACATACGTTTGTCTGAAAAAACTTTTCATAACTTCCTGACTCCCTGACCCTTGAAACTTTGATAATTATAGTAAGCCATGATACCCTTGATTCCTGTGACGTGCCATTAAAGAACCTCCCATGTTGGTTAGATTGTAACGTATATTCCTGTTAGTGTATAGACCCTATATCCCGCTTTGGAAGAGTATGATCCCTTTGATAATTCCAAAAGCCGAAGTAAAATACATTTTCCCTTTTCGAAGCTTTTATTTATACTTGATATTTCAATGCATTATTTCACAATTAATCGACATCTTGTAGTCAAGCGGAATGATTTAGGAGGCAAAGAAATATTTTTGAAAAAACGAATTTATTGAGAATTGGCCCGAAAATGGGCAATGATAAGTAAGGAGGGTAATTCTCATAAGGAGATATTACCGTAAATCCAGAAAAATGTACAATGGCAATAAGAAAAAAAAATTATTTATGTCCCTATTAAATTTAACACCAGCTAATATCCCTAAGACTCCAAGATCACGACACTTCGCTTCTGAAGATGACGACTGGAATGATCGCTTCCTTCTGAATTCCCGTTACGGGTGACGTGAGTGTTTTCAGTCATATGCCTTTTGGATATCCCTAAATTTTGCATGAACCGCTCTTTTTAGAGTCTTAGTCCACCGGGATGATATACCATTTTTTTTCGACTAAGCCGCCCTTTAGGGTTTTTGACTTGTCGGGTACCATTTTTATTCAAGTCCCTAATTTTCACCTGGATTGCTCTTTTGAGTTTTCAATCGTCCGGGACGCCCTAATTTTTGCCTAAGTCGCCCTTTAGGGTTTTCGACTTAGCGGGCTTTTATCCTCTTTTTCTAGGCATAGCATTTTTGACCGAATCGGAGTTCACCAGTCGTGGTAAATCCGCTCCATCCATGGTTGTTAATATTAGTGCTCCGCCAGAGGAGGCACCCTTCACGCCATATGGCCCTTCATAGGGTGGGGTCCATTTGACGTGGTGGTTTGTATGGATGGGTAATATTTTCCTTAACCCAAGTCTCCCTCTTCGCGTAGGCGAGGACGAATTTCTTTGTCAAACGCTCTCTTAATTCCCATGTGGATATAATTGCCCATAACCACATGTTTCCCTTATACGAGGTTAGCTGATCGAGCCTAGTTTGTACCCATTCTTCGTTATCCAGATTAGCTTCCTTTATGATCCTAAATTTTGATTGATAGCCCCTGCAGATATAAGTTTCCCTCGAGATCCAGGTCTAGGTCCTTCATAGGGGTCCGAAGTTTCACAATCCATTGGATTCTCAAGTATTGTTAAGTACATCACGAGTGGTCTCCTTGGGACTGGTAGCACCAATAGGTGGCTTTCATTTTGTCCTTTATTCCCTTTTGACTGACCATGGACCCTGATATTTTCCAGATCTGATTCCGTAGGTACACCTTGTGGGCTTTAGTCGTAACTTGAATTTCCTTAACTGATCCAACAACTTTTGCAAGTTAGTTATGTGATCTTCTTCCTTTTATGACTTGGTAATCGTATCATCCATATGAACCTCTATCTCTTTATGCCCCATATTACCATAGTCCTTTGTTAAGTTACTCCTACGTTCTTTAACCCAACAGGTGTTACCTTGTGACAAAAGTCGAATTGCTTATTGACTTTTTCCCTGATCTGGAGGATCATCTCTGATCTAGTCCTCCTCAGCTTTTGCTTGATTGGCGTGTATTCTAGTTTGAGTAGTGGTTTGTGCTTGCCGATGCTTGTATCAAGTCCTGGCGTATCTTGGTATGACCATGCAGACACGTCGAAGTATCCTCGCCATAGCTCGATCAGTCTTTCCTTTATATCCTTATCCGGAGAAGCACGACTTTGACCTCTTTCCTATCTTCCTCAGTTCACAGATTGATCACATCCACTGGTTCCTGATGAATTTGTATTTCCTTGTCCTCTTGCCTCAACAGTCTGGCTAACTCTTCGGGAAGCTCACGCTCGTCCTCATCACCCTCTTCTGCTTGGTTATCGATAATTCGGAGTCATTCGAGATTATAGCGGTGTCATTTTTAATAGGTTCATTTTTAAATTTGCATGAGGAAGATTTTTTTATTTTTTTTTTTGGATGCAGTGCTAGAAATGAAAATATCGAAAGAAGGTATATTGCCATTTTGAATAAATAGAAAATGAAAGAAAAAGATCTTGATTGAAAACAAAATGCAATTTTATTGATAGAAATAAATCCAATGAAATAACAGGTGGCCCTACAAAGCTTTGTCCACTTGCCTTGGGCATAGCAAGGGACTTATTATTATTTTAAAGAAAAAGTAAATTACTTCGAAACAAAAATAGTCTCAGAAATCCCGATGGTTCTCCAATTGTTGAAATTAGGCATTCCTTTCTTCCTCTTCCATTGCAGTCATATGGTCCCCAATTCCAAATCCCACGCCATGGAAATTGTCTTCTAATCCTTCATTAGTCGGTTTGTAACCCAGCCCAAACAAGTCCTTCTCCTCAGGTGACTCCCATTGTTTGCCCCAGTTTGTTATGTCTTCCTTATTAATAAGGAATTCATCCCCCATCACTTCCATGGCGTTAACTGTTGCCCCAACGTGCCCCAGTAACGCATTATCTCTCCGATTTGGATCTTTAGGGTCTACAACATTGACATCATTTCCCTTTGAGTTGTTTTCGGGGTACCCCTTATTGTTATGTTGGTCGGAGGATGACTGCCCGATCTTTCCTATCTTTAAACCATTCTCAATCCTCTCTCCAATGATGACCAAGTCAGTGAATCCCGTTGAGACTGCCCCAATCATCCTTTCATAGTATAGTCCTTGCAGAGTTCCCATGAATGTATCTACTAGCTCGCTTTCCCGCAATGGAGGTTGAACACGAGAGGCTAGCTCCCTCCATCTCTGGGCATACTCCTTAAAAGATTCGTTCCCTTTTTGAGACGTGTTTTTTAATTGTATGCGATCAGGGGCCATGTCTACATTATATTGGTATTGCCTTATAAAGGTACTTGTCAGATCCTCCCAGTTCTTGATGTAAGTCCTTTCCAGTTGCATGTACCAATCCAAGGATGCCCCACTAAGGCTGTCTTGGAAAACATGCATCATCAGCTTTTCATTTTTAGCATGAGCCCCCATCTTTCGGGAAAACATCCGGATGTGATTTTTGGGACAACTAACTCCTTTATACATCTCGAAGTTAGGTGTCTTAAACTTAGGAGGCATGACCACATCGGGCACCAGACACATTTCCAAAGCATCCACTCCAAAAACATTGAGTCCCTCCACGACCTTTAACCTTTCCTCAAGTGCTTTGTTCTTATCATCAATCCCTCTCCTTTCCCTAACAGTGGTTCCTTTATTTTCAAGGGCCACTTGTCTTGGATTTTCACCCTCGTATGCGTAGTTCTCCCGTGGAGTAGGTCTGTAAGTAGTACGAGGTGCCTCATTGGAAATATGTGGAGAGACGGTTCCCTCGAGTGGTTGGTTAACAGTTTTGTGCTCGCGTTCCAGATCATGGACAAACCCTAGTAGAGGGATATTGTCTTCAACATGGAGGGAAGGAGTAGGAACCTTCCTTTGAGGACTTGACCTGGTTCTTCTGGCTATCAAATTCTGGACGGCAAGTGTCAGTTGATCAATCTGGCTTTTCATTTCTTCCACGTTCTCCTTGACAGTATCCATTTCTCCTCTTAGAGTAACCAGCTCCTTCTCCATCTGATCCATGGCTTTCCTTTGGTACGCTCGAGTGCGAGGTCGAGAAGTCAGATTGTTATGCCTGAGACGAAGTTTTAAAAATTTTTTTTTTTTTTTTATTTTTCCTTATATTGAATGCATGTTGGTGATGAATGTATGAATATGCATGATGTATGCTAAATAATTTTAAAATTTTATTTGGGGGGAATTCCAAAATCCATTGTAGTTATAGATGAATATACCCAAAGGATGAAAACCATACACGTAGAATATCAAATCCAAGTCCGTTAGCCAATCCCAAATCCAAAATGCCTTCCAAACTTATAACAATAATTCTTCGGGAGCAACCCAAAACAATAATCCCAAAATGGAAGCTCCTGAACTTAAGAAGGCGTAAACTAAGTAGATGCCCCCAATGCCTTCTTAAAACTCCTTCAAGTACCCTTGCATTTCCCTATCCTCCTTGTGGTGAGATAATAGATCCTCAACAGGCACAGCTAGGTCTTTAGGCTTGACCCTTTTTCCTTTTATGTTTTTTTTTTCATGCCTCTTGTAAGTTTTTTTTCTCCTTGTAAATCCAAGTATAGCGTAAGAGCTAGTTGAAAATCCTTGAAGGGGAAGTCACGTAGAGGAGGATTATGCAAGAGTAGTTATGGCCTCTACTTTTCTAGGAGTCCCCAAGAGATCGAGGATCCTTCCATACTTGGGTGTAAACATCCTTTGAGCAGATTTGGCATTAAGTCTCAAAGGTCCTTGAGACTTTGTAAATCAACACTTAGCACTTAAATGCGTAGGGTAGCCCTTTTGTTTGAATCCATCTTTCCCATATTCCTACAACGCATCTTGAAATTCCCCACAAAAATGTATATATGCAGAAAAAAAAAAATTTAATGCATGATGACATGGACCCTTTGTTTTTTAGTTAGGGTAGGGTGAAAATGCAAGCATGACCCTAACTAGGTAAGCTCCCTATGATAGGTTTAGATCTAAAGCTTATCTACCCAATCCCCTCACATGTAGGATATAAAAATTTGGACAGCATAACGACCCCAACATGTTCAGACTATACCCTTGTTTTACCATGAGAAGGAGCAAGCCTTCCTACGGTAATCCTTCGGGATAAGTCTCATTTGGGGTAGGAGCCTAGTAACAGCCCTTGAGGGTTGAATACATAGGGTCTCCATAGATTGGCGTGGGGTAGGTTAAAGGTTCTCAGAGTCACAGACCACATCCAAATCATTCCACTACGTCAGGGGCTAGCCCTTTCGTGAAGACGACTTTGGAAGGATCTACTCTGAGTGTGGCATCAATGCATTGTTGAGGATGTCGCATCCCCCCCAAAAACATTTCTGTTCCACTTTATGATATAGGGTTATCCTCCAAGCTTTGGGGTTTAGCTTCACTCCTTTTTGTTTTTTGCCCCAATCCCTTGCATGATGACAAAAAAAAACAAGGGTTAAGTATAATAAATAAATATATAAAATAAAATAAAAACATAAAAACAAAATAAAAACACCCAAGACAAACAAGACCCTAAATCCTAAGGCTAGGACGGACTCTCTCTAGGAAGGAATCCCCAGCAGAGTCGCCAGCTGTCGTGGCCGGCTGAAAATATTCGAGTCGCCACCATATTTGTTAAGGAAAATAATGATAAACCTAAATATCCTAATCCTAAGGTAGAGATTCCTACGGTTCGGGAGTCGGTTAAATGAAGGGAAGGTGTTAGGCACCCCTCACTTCCATTGTACTCAATGGGATCCACCTTTGAATTTAGGGTATGTTTGTTTGTCTAAAATATGAGAAAACCTAAGTTTTTTATTAATTATACTCGCTAGGGTTGGTTTGCAACCCTATGTCTACGTACCCTCAAAATGAAGGATCAGAGTAACCATAGTTCACCTCCCCTATTCCTACCCCCTAATCCTATTCCTAAACCCCAATCCACTATTTATACTCTTGGATAAAGAGTTCTATCCCTTAAATCTAGTGTTTATACTCCTAGATGAGGAGTTCTATCCCTCAAATCCCTTAAATCCCTATCCATTATTTAGACTCTCGGAGGAAGAGTTTTATCCCTTAATTCTTTTATTTATACTCTCAGATATCAAGAGTGTTATCCCTAAATCCTTATCCCCTATCCCTTATTTAGGCTCTCGGACCAAGAGCTTTATCCCTTAATCCTTTTATCTATACTCTCGGATATCAAGAGTTCTATCCCTTATCCCATCCTTTATTTAGACTCTCAGACCAAGAGCTTTATCCCTAGTTAAAATCCCTTAAAGAAAAATTCCTTAAATATCCTTTAGAAAGCAAATTTCTAATTTTCACAGAAAAAAAGAAATAAAAAGTTAAACATGTCATTATGATAAAAAAACAAAATTTATATCCAGATTAATCCAAATAAGAGAATAATATCTAAATCCCAAATAATCCCTAAAAAAATCATTTATATCCCAAGAATAATTTATTTTTTATCACAGTCCCATATTTATCTTTTTTTTTTTAAAAACAATTTTCCTAAAAAACACATCCTTTATAAAATTTTATTTACATAAGTTATAAGAAACTTAATTACCACCACATCTAAATGAAAATTAAGAATTTAAATTAAATAATAAAAGAATCAAAAACCCTAAATTAACAAATTAAATAAAAAATATTTTTCACAACTTAAATCAAGGAATTGATTCAATTGTGATTTTTTAATAAAAGAGATAAAAATAAAATTAAAAAAACAAAAATCCCAAAAAAAATCCCTAAACCCTCAATTTTATCCTAAATTCCTATTTTTTAAAATCTCCTAATTAAACATAAAACCCAATTAAATTTTAATTATTCCAAAAGACCTAAAACCCTATCATAAATCCCAGTTATATATATATATATTCTAATAAAATAACCCTAAAATCCTATTTTAGAATCCTAATTAGTACTTTAACCCTAATTAACTAATTAAATCAAATGATTAACTTAATTAATTAAATAGACACCCAGGGGGTGTATTTTCCTTTGAAAATTCAATGGGCTATTAAAACTGGGGGTGTTAACAGCCGTTTGGGCGCAAGGCCCAATTACTCAACCCAGTTCTAAAAAAAGAAAAAAAAATAATACCGGTGGGAAGAGGGTTTGATCGTTAACCGCTCCTGGACATTGGATGGAGATCCAACGGTTATCCCTGAAACCCATATCATCCCTTGATCTCAAAGTATGATGATCATGTGGTTACGATCGTCAGTCAATGCAGTCCCACGGTATTTGCACGCGCGTTGGATCCTCTGGCTGATTGGAAAGTCAACCGATCCAAAGGAAATAAAGAACGCCACATGGCACGAATCAACGGTCACACGGAGGGGGTATTTATCCCGTTTCCTCTCATTTTCTCTCATTTTTCACTCCTCTTTCTCTCTCTTCGCTCACTCTCTCAGAGTTCTCTCACTTCTCTCTAAATTCTCCATCGCCGGTGGGCCGCCCGACCACCGCGCGCCACCACCCAAAACACCATCAAACCCAGAATCCGGTTGAGGATTCAACCAGAAACTCAACCTCTAAGAACCCTAACCCCATCGTTAGAACCCCAAACCCAGATACCCTTGGTTCGTTAGGGTTCGCGAGGAACCCTAAGAACCCTACCCTAAACCTTCATCCAAACCCCCAGATTCGCATGAACCCCAAGAACCCTAAGGGTTCTTGGAAGAACCCTAACCCACCCAGATAAACCCTAACCCTAGACTTAAGAACCCTAACCCTATTTCAAACCCAGAAATACCCTAAAACAAATCCCAAACACGCCAACCACAAACGACGACAACGAATTTACAATGGCAACAAAAGCTGCAAGATGAGTGATTTTACCTTCCTTGGTCGTATTTTTTGTCCTATTTGTCTCTGTTTCTTTTTCTAACCTCCTCTCTCTCTGATTTTTCGTAGATATCAATGGATTTGTGGTTCTGGGTTGCTTTTCCGCCTCCGAGTCCAACCCTTTTCTCCCTAATCTCTTTTTCGTTTTATAAACTTAAGATTAGGTCAGAAATTAATTAGGTTTAGAACAGATTTAGGAAATTTTTTATGTTATTTTAGGTGTATTTTGATTTGATCCAGTTTTTAGAATTAGGATTTGATTTTGTACTTAATCAGATTGTAATTTTTGTTGTAATTTGATTGAACAATTAAATGGAAATTGAATGCTTATTGATTCTATTTTGCTAGAAAAAAACCGAATCCTCTGATCTTGCTCATGATTCCCTGCGCAGAACTAGGGTCTAATTTGGGGAAGGAGAAGATACTCGTGGGTCAACAATTTTGACCTTCGCTAAAATATAAGCTAAAATAAATAATTAGTACTAACCATTTTAATAAATAAAATAATAAAATATAAAATAACCCTAAATAATACTAAAACAAAAATGATAATTAGAAAAGCACGACCGGTCCCTCATCAACCAATAACATAATAACCAGTAATCCTAATTAAAAAAAATAATAATAATTAAGTTCTAACATTAAAATAAAATAATATACTTAAGTTATAAACCTATTTAGATAAACCTAATGACCTAAAAAAAAAGTAATTAACCATCCGGTAATTAATTTTTCACAAATAAATAATTAACCCTAAGATAAAACCTGATTATAAACTCTTAATAAAAATTACTTCTAAAAATACATTTGACACTTAAACCCAAATAAATAAATCTATTAGTCTTAAAAAAAGCAAAATAAAACTCCTAAAGATAAATCCAAACAAATCCCCAAAATAAATAAATAAACAATAATAATAAAAATCCTAATTATTATGTTATTAAACTAAAAGATCCCAACCCCCTATATAAGAAAAAATCCTTTTTTTTTAAAATAAACTAGCTCCCCTTAAACAAATAAAACCCCCTTACCAAACCAAAATCAGAATGGGATCTGTCAATGAATAGCTTCATGCAACCCAAAATCTTTAGGGTGGTTTATGGGTTTAACGTTTTTGTTGAAATGGTACAGGAAAATAAAAACCTTCATGTTTTGCAAGTTTGAACGATGGAGGCAACGCGTTTTCGGCGGCGAGGATGGTGGTGGTCGAATTCAAAATGGTTAATATGATCTATGGACGTTAGTGTTTCAAAAGGGATTTGAGGTATGGATCCAATTTGACACCATATATCAATTTGAATTTTTATGTTTTACTAAACCTCTTCTTTAGTATAAAAGGTTTTTTTTAAAGAATCAAGTGAAGAGGAAAGAGAGCATGCTGAGAATTAATGGAATATCAGGTTATATATATGATGCTGGAATTTGTGTTAACAATGTCTATAGAATATATATAGAAATTAATGGAATATCAAGAAGTCTTGCAAAAGCTCAATAGAGACTTTGGAAGCTCAATACATTACACCGCACAAATTTTTCTCTTCACCATTTGAGTGAGTTCATTAAACCTTGCAATAGGAGTTTGTATTTTCCACCTGAGCTGAATGAAAGAGGTTTTTTGGAGTTATTTTGTTCTTTTAGCTGCTCGTGATTCGAAAGCATCTCAAAATTCAATGAAAAGTTATCTTGGAAGACCGTGGCAGAAGTATTCAAGAACGGTAGTTATGAAAAGTAACATTGATGGTGTTATAAACTCACACAAGGTTGAGCTCGATCCATGGAGTGGTGGTTTTGCCTTGAGTACACTTTACTATGGTGAATATATGAATATTGGTGTCAGTGCTAATATAGATTGGAGATGAATTAGTCTGGTTTTCATGTTATTACAAATCCTTCAAAAGCTGTTAAATTTTCGGTTTGGTAATTTCTTGGCTGGCCAGTCTTGGATATCTGGCAGTGGTGTGCTGTTTGATGCAGGCATGTGAAAGAGAGTGATGATCGTGTTGTATAATGGAGAATAGCCTCAGTGTAATTAGGTTTTTTTTAATATTTATTATTAATTAGAAATAAAAAAAAACATTTTTTTTAAATAATTTATATTTTGTGAATTTAATATATAATTAATTATATTATTTAATAGGGTATCATGTGCCTACGTGACGACGTGTGTGTTGGCCTTTGCAGCCTCTTCCTTCATGAATGTCATTGAACTGTCACTAAACAGCTGCCCAGATTGTATGACCGAACCCCACTTAGTACGTCTGGTATCAAAGAGTACAGTGAGCCTAAAATAAGTTGACCTCACCAAAGTGGTTATCAGTAGGTTTCAGATACCTTTGAATACAGAGTTCATAGATTCAACGAGGTTTGTTGTCATATGGCCCCATCGCTGCCCATTGTCGTACGCCCTTGTCCACTTCTCTCGTGGAATGTTATCCATCCAACTCAATGCATCTGGGTTTGTTTGTCTGATCTCGTCCCGGTAGTATCTGAAGGTAGGCTTTGTTAGTGTGTAGCCCGCGTTAGTAACCATTTGCTTTAGCCCCTTGTCTTTGAACGCCCGCATGACATTTTGCCCGATGTGTCTAATGCAATACACATGGCTTGAGGGAGGATCCTGCCAACCGTTATCAGGATTGTTGTACGCACTCTCTATTGAGGGGTGTCTGTCGGATATCAAACACAAGTTAGGATGGGGAGCAACGTATTGTCGGAGATTTTTAGGAAGAAACTTGATCGGAAAAATAGCAAGTGTACTATTTTAACGATGTAGTAATAAGTGGGATTATCCCCAGAATCGATCTCTCGAGGACTGCGTATAATTTGTAAGTGCATATGTTATTTCAATTAGACAAAAGTTCCTTTTGGGGGTTTTGATTTTCAAACTAATTCTAATGACAGAAAGAAATAAGCAGAATAATAAAATGACTTTAACAATTATGAGAAATTATGCTAGGAAAAGTGTATGAATTGCTCAGCAAGAACCCTAAATTATCCTCAAAGAGATATTCCTCCAAACCTTAATTTTACTGACCCTCAAATATTTTTCTTAAATTCCTTAACCGAAAAACCTTTGATATTTCCCCCTGACCCTAATTCCTTAGCAGTCAAGAGAGAACATCAAGCAATAGTTCTGACAAGGTCTTTGAGTCATTACGGGGTATCCCTATCCCTAGGGAATATCTACCGTAATGTATTATGCAAAAACAATGGATTGGTTTTTCAGGCCAAATCCCTAACCGTAAATCGTTCCCAATTTGTACGATCGAAAAAAGTATAAATTTATTTGCATAACAAAAGATTAAGGTAAGAAAGCATAAACTTATCAAATAATTCAACAACGGTTCATTACATCACAATTCATGGACACCCCCTAGCATTGGGGGGTTTGGCTACTCATAATATTCAAAGAAAACAAAATACAAAATAAAGACATTACAAGAATTGGTGATAAAAGTTTATCTTCAATTTCTTCCGATCATGAAAATCTCCTCCTTTCCCAATCCTCCAGAGCTCTATTCTTTCTTCTGTAATTCTTTCGTACGATCCAAAAGTGTCTATTTTTCTCTCTCCACACAACCTAAGTAGTTCCAAATCACTAAAATAGTACGAAATAACTAGAATACCCTCAGAGGACACTTAAATGGAATAAATACAAAAATCACAAAATTCCCCTCCAGTGGCCCTAACACGGGCCGTGTCCCATGACACGGGCAGCCGTGTCAGGCTGCTGACTCTCATGCACCAAGCCAACTTCTACAGGGGCCCTGACACGAGCCGTGTCCTGTGACACTGGCAGCCGTGTCAGGCTTCTGGTTGATCTTTTCCTTCCACATTTTTGTGCTCCAACTTCCACTTTCCCAGACCTCCTGACACGGGCCGTGTCAGGTGACACGGGTACCCGTGTCAGCCCACTGTCCTCTTTCCAATTTCATTCCAAATTTTGCGATTTTTCTCGATGTTTCGCTCCGAATCTTCCTGAATGTTTATGTGATCCTGAAAACACTAAAGAACACAACCAAGGCATAAAATGTGGTAAAAGAGATGTAAAACAAATAAACAATACAAAATGGTAATTAAAACAAATAGTGAAATGACGTATGAAAACCACTGATCAAACTCCCCTAAACTTAAATCGTTGCTTGACCTCAAGCAACAAGCTTGCATAAAAAATTTCAGATCAAACGATACAAATCCAATGAAAGACTTGAGAAGATAAGGTGTGTCGATACTCATACGTGAGCCTTTGTTCCGATCGGTTAAAACTAGTTCTCTTGGTAATCGTCCATTAATGAAGGTATTCCACAAACACAAACCGCGATACAACCACGGACCTACATCCCCTTTTTCTATTACCTCTCCAACTATGCTTTGGGTTTAAGTCTTTTCTTCGATTCTCTACCCATTTTATTCAGATAATCAGATTAAGGCATTTTTTCGTTTTCCCTCACATGTACAAAATTGATCAAAAGTTTTTCTAGGCACCATTATCTCTTTTTCTCGCTCATTTGCGTTTATTAGTCCACTTTGGGACGACAATTGAGACTCAACCGCCGTTAGGCTAAGTAACTGGGTAAGGGTTACCCAACTTAAAAGGACAAGTTGTCTTTATCACCATTATTCAATTTTTTTTCCGGTGCCTTAGGTCATTCTCTCAATCAACCCTGTACATGCAATTCTTTTTAGTCATACCGAACTATCACTATGAACTAATCGGGGAATACTTCTCAAATCTAAATACTATGGCACAAATCTACACGTTGGAGTCGTTTCCTTACTCCAGGGAATCTAGGGTGTTCGAGTCATTCCTAAGTTTTCAAACTTTCCCAATGTCCCTAATTCTAACTCCTCTTCCCTCAAACTCTATATACTTTCTTGACCACCTTAAAATCACAGTATTCACAAGAAAAATTTTAACGGTTCAAATTCGGGGAGAATTCAGAATGGTTTTCAACACACAAAACAAACATGACCCGTACAAAATGGAAAAACTAAAAGCAGTAAATCCTCCCCCAAACTTGAACTACACATTGGCCCCAATGTGCTAGAACAAGAGCGAGAGAGGTCACTCACAGAGATCCTTCTCAGGATGCTGACGGTAATGTAACACCACTGCTACATCATCGTTTGCACATGTAGGATCCAAATTATTTCCTACAACCAAAACAAAACAAACATCAAAAAGAAAGAAATTAATAAGACAAGCGTGGGTTACCTCCCATGTAGCGCTTCGTTTAACATCGCATGGCTCGACTGTCTACTACGCATAGTTTTAGGGGATACTTCAGCTTCCCCATCTTGTTGCGTGACCTTTCCGCTACCAAGAACTGACCTGATGTAGAGATACGAGCTACTTGTTGCCTCAAGTCAACACCCACTTCCATATCCTTCCGTCAAAGTTTCTTTTTCTTTCTTTTCTTGATTTCATAAGTGGACCTTGGCGTATTGTTGCCATGTGCAATAGATGACCGGACTCTGCATTCTTGGAGATTATGCCCGAGACTTTTTCAGGAGGTAGTCTTGCACTTCTGCTTTTTTCCACCATTCTGATCATTCCAATTGAAGCTTGCTTACCCTTACCTTCATTTTGCTTCTTGATATCCAAAACATTCAAAGTGATTTCCTCATCAAAAGATTTAAAAGTCACAGTGCCTTTGTCAATATCGAGATTGCACCGACTAGTGAGCAGGAAAGGTTTACCGAGGATGACAGGGATGTCTTCATCTTCTGGAATATCCATGATCTCAAAGTCAACTGGAAAAACCAATTCACCGATCGTCACTAACACATCCTCAGCTACCCCATAAGAGTTCTCAGTTGTGTGGTTTGTAAATTTTAAATTTGTTCCCGTATCGCTAACCCTTCCAATTCCCAACTTTTTATAAATGGACAATGGCATGAGACTAACACTATCACCTGAATCAATCAGAACTTTTTTGAAATTTCTGTCTTTTATAGTGCAAGGTATTGCCACAGATCCGGGATCCTTCTGCTTGGCAGGGATTCTCCTATTTTGGAGTACTTCACTCGACTTCTCATTTACATTTTTTAGCTCTTCCTCCATAGGTTTCTTTTTAGTGATCTTCTCTTTCATGAATTTCTGATACACCGGCATTTGCTCTAGTGCCTCAAAGAATGGCATATGAACCTCCAACTTTTTAAACAATGCGACAAATTTCTCAAAGTCCTTCTTTTGTGTCTCCTTATTTGTCGCTCTTGAGGGGTACGGTAACTTGATCTTAGGTTTCACCGCTTCTTTTCTTTTCTCTCCGTAATTCTCACTTGACTCACCACTTCCAGCCATGATGGCATTCACATTCTGGTTATCTCTTGGGTTTGTCACTGTTGCACTCGGTAAGGCACCTGGTGTTTGGGAATGTGCTAGTTGTTGAGCTATCTGGCTCATCTGAACTTCAAGATTTTTTATGGAGGTCGTGGTATTCCTATAGCTATTCCGGGTCTCTTCCTGAAATTGCAGGTTATGTGTTGCCAACTTCTCAATGGAAATCTCCCATTGTGCTTTTTTCCTTTTCTTTCTTTTCTTGATTTCATAAGTGGACCTTGGCGTATTGTTGCCATGTGCAATAGATGACCGGACTCTGCATTCTTAGAGATTATGCCTGAGACTTTTTCAGGAGGTAGTCTTGCACTTCTGCATTTTTCCACCATTCTGATCATTCCAATTGAAGCTTGCTTACCCTTACCTTCATTTTGCTTCTTGATATCCAAAACATTCAAAGTGATTTCCTCATCAAAAGATTTAAAAGTCACAGTGCCTTTGTCAATATCGAGATTGCACCGACTAGTGAGCAGGAAAGGTTTACCGAGGATGACAGGGGAGTCTTCATCTTCTGGAATATCCATGATCTCAAAGTCAACTGGAAAAACCAATTCACCGATCGTCACTAACACATCCTCAGCTACCCCATAAGATTTCTCAGTTGTGTGGTTTGTAAATTTTAAATTTGTTCCCGTATCGCTAACCCTTCCAATTACCAACTTTTTATAAATGGACAATGGCATGAGACTAACACTAGCACCTGAATCAATCAGAACTTTTTTGAAATTTCTGTCTTTTATAGTGCACGGTATTGCCATAGATTCGGGATCCTTCTCCTTGGCAGGGATTCTCCTATTTTGGAGTACTTCACTCGATTTCTCATTTACATTTTTCAGCTCTTCGTCCATAGGTTTCTTTTTAGTGATCATCTCTTTCATGAATTTCTGATACACCGGCATTTGCTCTAGTGCCTCAAAGAATGGCATATGAACCTCCAACTTTTTGAACAATGCGACAAATTTCTCAAAGTCCTTCTCTTGTGTCTCCTTATTTGTCGCTCTTGAGGGGTACGATAACTTGATCTTAGGTTTGACCGCTTCTTTTCTTTTCTCTCCGTAATTCTCACTTGACTCACCACTTCCAGCCATGATGGCATTCACATTCTGGTTATCTCTTGGGTTTGTCACTGTTGCACTCGGTAAGGCACCTGGTGTTTGGGAATGTGCTAGTTGTTGAGCTATCTGGCTCATCTGAACTTCAAGATTTTTTATGGAGGTTGTGATATTCATATAGCTATTCCGGGTCTCTTCCTGAAATTGCAGGTTATGAGTTGCCATCTTCTCAATGGAAATCTCCCATTGTACTTTTTGGGGAGCTTGCTGCTGCTGTGGATATTGTTGTTGATTCTGATCTTTCCAGGAGAAGTTAGGATGATTCTTCCACCATGGATTATAAGTTTGAGCGTAGGGATTATTCTGCTTCAAGAATTTTATCTCTTCAATTTGTTGCGGAGTTGCAACACAATGTGCAGTAGAATGAGGTCCACTACAAATCTCACACTTTACCGCTTGAACCAGTTGAACCTGTGCTACGGTTTGTGTTTCAAGATTCATTTTCTTTAACCTTCTTTCAACCTCGGCCGCAATTTGATCCTCCATTTTTACAACCTGTTCTGTTAGCTTCAAATCAATTATCTTCTCAGGTTGACTAACACTGCGATCATACAACTCAAGGTGCTCATTTGCTGCTATCGCTTCAATTATCTTTTTAATGCCAGTGGCTGTTGAAAAGTTTGTAGAGCCACCGGCACCTGTATCAATAAGTTGCTTTGTCTTCATCTTTAACCCATTCACAAAATTCTGCATTTGTTCGGTTGCGTCCATATTATGAGTGGGACATGCAACCAAACACCTGTTAAATCTCTCGTTCAGAAATGTAGTCTCCATCTCTTGCCAAGTAGTAATACTCCCAGCGGGTAGTGAATAAAACCACTCTTCGGCGTCCTCGGATAAAGTAAACGGGAACATCACCAACTTCTTTGCCTCTTCAGAGTGTCCCTCAATTTTCAAGGACGTGCTCAGGGTAAGGAACCTTTGCAAGTGCTTGTTGGCATCTTCATTGATTCCTCCTAAGAATGGCCTACTCTGAAGCTGTCGGATGGTAGATCGGTGCAGATGGAACTGTGCAACAGTAACTGGTTGATTAACGATTGTCAACCGTACTACTGGAGCGTTTGCTTGGCCATAATCACCGAGAAGTCTTTCAGCAGGTGCATCCGCCGCCATGATACTAGTTTCCGACTCGGAGTCTGTACCGGAATTTGTGTGCTGAGAGTGGCCTGAAACTGACTCTTCTTTCTCGAGCTCAGGGATAATTGGTTCTTAACTCGACGCTGCCAGCCTTTCTAGCTTAGCCTGTCGACGTCTAGCGTGCAATGATCTTTCGGGTTATGCGTCAACAGAAAATTATGTTAAGGGATTGCCTCGCATATACAGGTTAGACAGATAATAGTAATAATAAAAATAACAAAAAAATAAAATTAAAAATTTTAGTCACAGAGTGACAAAATTCCAATTGAACTAACAAACACTTAAAATATGGCAGTCCCCGGCAACGACACCAAAAACTTGATCGGAAAAATAGCAAGTGTACTATTTTAACAATGTAGTAATAAGTGGGGTTATCCCCAGAATCGATCTCTCGAGGACTGCGTATAATTTGTAAGTGCAGATGTTATTTCAATTAGACAAAAGTTCCTTTTAGGGGTTTTGATTTTCAAACTAATTCTAATGACAGAAAGAAATAAGCAAAATAATAAAATGACTTTAACAATTATGAGAAATTATCTAGGAAAAGTGTATGAATTGCTCAGCAAGAACCCTAAATTATCCTCATAGAGATATTCCTCCAAACCTTAATTTTACTGACCCTCAAATATTTTTCTTAAATTCCTTAACCGAAAAACCTTCGATATTTCCCCCTGACCCTAATTCCTTAGCAGTCAAGAGAGAACATCAAGCAATAGTTCTGACAAGGTCTTTGAGTCACTACGGGGTATCCCTATCCCTAGGCAATATCTACCGTAATGTATTATGCAAAAACAATGGATTGGTTTTTCAGGCCAAATCCCTAACCGTAAATCGTTCCCAATTTGTACGATCGAAAAAAGTAAAAATGAAATTGCATAACAAAAGATTAAGGTAAGAAAGCATAAACTCATCAAATAATTCAACGACGGTTCATTACATCACAATTCAGGGACACCCCCTAGCATTGGGGGGTTTAGCTACTCATAATATTCAAAGAAAACAAAATACAAAATAAAGACATTACAAGAATTGGTGATAAAAGTTGATCTTCAATTTCTTCCGATCATGAAAATCTCCTCCTTTCCCAATCCTCCAGAGCTCTATTCTTTCTTCTGTAATTCTTTCGTACGATCCAAAAGTGTCTATTTTTCTCTCTCCACATAGCCTAAGTAGTTCCAAATCACTAAAACAGTACGAAATTCCCAGAATACCCTCAGAGGACACTTAAATTGAATAAATACAAAAATAAAAAAATTCCCCTCCAGTGGCCCTGACATGGGCCGTGTCCCATAACACGGGCAGCCGTGTCAGGCTGCTGACTGTCATGCGCCAAGCCACCTTCTACAGGGGCCCTGACACGAGGCATGTCCTGTGACACTGGCAGCCGTGTCAGGCTTTTGGTTGATCTTTTCCTTCCACATTTTTGTGCTCCAACTTCCATTTTCCCAGGCCTCCTGACACGGGCCGTGTCAGGTGACACGGGCACCCGTGTCTGCCCACTGTCCTCATTCCAATTTCATTCCAAATTTTGCGATTTTTCTCGATGTTTCCCTCCGATTCTTCCTGAATGTTTATGTGATCCTGAAAACACTAAAGAACACAACCAAGGCATAAAATGCGGTAAAAGAGATGTAAAACAAATAAACAATACAAAATGGTAATTAAAACAAATAGCGAAATGACGTATGAAAACCACTGATCAAACTCTCCCAAACTTAAATCATTGCTTGACCTCAAGCAACAAGCTTGCATAAAAAATTTCAGATCAAACGGTACAAATCCAATGAAAGACTTGAGAAGATAAGGTGTGTCGATACTCATACGTGAGCCTTTGTTCCGATCGGTTAAAACTAGTTCTCTTGGTAATCGTCCATTAACGAAAGTATTCCACAAACACAAACCGCGATACAACCACGGACCTACATCCCCCTTTTCTATTACCTCTCCAACTATGCTTTAGATTTAAGTCTTTTCTTCGATTCTCTACCCCTTTTATTCAGATAATCAGATTAAGGCATTTTTTCGTTTTCCCTCACATGTACAAAATTGATCAAAAGTTTTTCTAGGCACCATTATCTCTTTTTCTCGCTCATTTGCGTTTATTAGTCCACTTTGGGACGACAATTGAGACTCAACCGCCGTTAGGCTAAGTAACCGGTTAAGGGTTACACAACTTAAAAGGACAAGTTGTCTTTACCGCCATTATTCAATTTTTTTTCGGTGCCTTAGGTCATTATCTCAATCAACCTTGTACATACAATACTTTTTTGTCATACCGGACTATCACTATGAACTAATCGGGGAATACTTCTCAAATCCAAGTACTATGGCACAAATCTACACGTTGGGCTCGTTTCCTTACTCCAGGGAATCTAGGGTGTTCGAGTCATTCCTAAGTTTTCAAACTTTCCCAATGTCCCTAATTCTAACTCCTCTTCCCTCAAATTCTATATGCTTTCTTGACCACCTCAAAACCACAGTATTCACAAGAAAAATTTTAACGGTTCAAATTCGGGGAGAATTCAGAATGGTTTTCAACACACAAAACAGACATGACCCGTACAAAATGGAAAAACTAAAAGCAGTAAATCCTCCCCCAAACTTGAACTACACATTGGCCCCAATGTGTTAGAACAAGAGCGAGAGAGGTCACTCACAGAGATCCTTCTCAGGATGCTGACGGTAATGCTACACCACTGCTACATCATCGTTTGCATATGTAGGATCCAGATTATTTCCTGCAACCAAAACAAAACAAACAGCAAAAAGAAAGAAATTAATCAGACAAGCGTGGGTTGCCTCCCACGTAGCGCTTCGTTTAACATCGCATGGCTCGACGGTCCACTACGCATAGTTTTGGGGGATACTTCAGCTTCCCCATCTTGTTGCGTGACCTTTCCGCTACCAAGAACTGACCTGATGTAGAGATACGAGCTACTTGTTGCCTCAAGTCAACACCCACTTCCATATCCTTCCGTCAAAGTTTCTTTTTCTTTCTTTTCTTGATTTCATAAGTAGACCTTGGCGTATTGTTGCCATGTGCAATAGATGACCGGACTCTGCATTCTTGGAGATTATGCCCGAGACTTTTTCAGGAGGTAGTCTTGCACTTCTGCTTTTTTCCACCATTCTGATCATTCCAATTGAAGCTTGCTTACCCTTACCTTCATTTTGCTTCTTGATATCCAAAACATTCAAAGTGATTTCCTCATCAAAAGATTTAAAAGTCACAGTGCCTTTGTCAATATCGAGATTGCACCGACTAGTGAGTAGGAAAGGTTTATCGAGGATGACAGGGGTGTCTTCATCTTCTGGAATATCCATGATCTCAAAGTCAACTGGAAAAACCAATTCACCGATCGTCACTAACACATCCTCAGCTACCCCATAAGATTTCTCAGTTGTGTGGTTTGTAAATTTTAAATTTGTTCCCGTATCGCTAACCCTTCCAATTCCCAACTTTTTATAAATGGACAATGGCATGAGACTAACACTAGAACCTGAATCAATCAGAACTTTTTTGAAATTTCTGTCTTCTATAGTGCACGATATTGCCACAGATCCGGGATCCTTCTGCTTGGCAAGGATTCTCCTATTTTGGAGTACTTCACTCGACTTCTCATTTACATTTTTCAGCTCTTCCTCCATAGGTTTATTTTTAGTGATCATCTCTTTCATGAATTTCTGATACACCGGCATTTGCTCTAGTGCCTCAAAGAATGGCATATGAACCTCCAACTTTTTGAATAATGCGACGAATTTCTCAAAGTCCTTCTCTTGTGTCTCCTTCTTTGTCGCTCTTGAGGGGTACGGTAACTTGATCTTAGGTTTGGCCGCTTCTTTTCTTTTCTCTCCGTAATTCTCACTTGACTCGCCACTTCCAGCCATGATGGCATTCAAATTCTGGTTATCTCTTGGGTTTGTCACTGTTGTACTCGGTAAGGCACCTGGTGTTTGGGAATGTGCTAGTTGTTGAGCTATCTGGCTCATCTGAACTTCAAGATTTTTTATGGAGGCTGTGGTATTCCTATAGCTATTTCGGGTCTCTTCCTGAAATTGCAGGTTATGAGTTGCCATCTTCTCAATGGAAATCTCCCATTGTGCTTTTTGGGGAGCTTGCTGCTGCTGTGGATATTGTTGCTGATTCTGATCTTTCCAGGAGAAGTTAGGATAATTCTTCCACCCTGGATTATAAGTTTGAGCGTAGGGATTATTGTGCTTCAAGAATTTTATCTCTTCAATTTGTTGCGGAGTTGCAACACAATGTGCAGTAGAATGAGGTCCACTACAAATCTCACACTTTACCGCTTGAACCGGTTGAACCTGTGCTACGGTTTGTGTTTCAAGACTCATTTTCTTTAACCTTCTCTCAACCTCGGCCGCAATTTGATCCTCCATTTTTACAACCTGTTCTCTTAGCTTCAAATCAATTATCTTCTCAGGTTGACTAACACTGCGATCATACAACTCAAGGTGCTCATTTGCTGCTATCGCTTCAATTATGTTTTTAATGCCAGTGGCTGTTGAAAAGTTTGTAGAGCCACCGGCAGCTGTATCAATAAGTTGCTTTGTCTTCATCTTTAACCAATTCACAAAATTCTGCATTTGTTCGGTTGCATCCATATTATGAGTGGGACATGCAACCAAACACCTGTTAAATCTCTTGTAAGCTTCTCCAAGTGATTCTCCTTCTTTCTGCTTGAAATTAACAATGTCATATCTTTTCCGAATGTATACAGATGCGGGAAAATACTCGTTCATAAATGTAGTCTCCATTTCTTGCCAAGTAGTAATACTCCCAGCGGGTAGTGAATAAAACCACTCTTCGGCGTCCTCGGATAAAGTAAACGGGAACATCACCAACTTCTTTGCCTCTTCAGAGTGTCCCTTAATTTTCAAGGACGTGCTCATTGTAAGGAACCTTTGCAAGTGCTTGTTGGCATCTTCATTGATTCTTCCTGAGAATGGCCTACTCTGAAGCTGTCGGATGGTAGATGGGTGCAGATGGAACTGTGCAATAGTAACTGGTTGATTAACGATTATCAATCGTACTGCTGGAGCGTTTGCTCGACCACAATCACTGAGAAGTCTTTCGGCAGGTGCATCTGCCGCCATGATACTAGTTTCCGACTCGGAGTCTGTACCAGAATCTGTGTGCTGAGAGTGGCCTGAAACTAACTCTTCTTCCTCGAGCTCAGGGATAATTGGTTCTGAACTCGATACTGCCAGCCTTTCTAGCTTACCCTGTCGACGTCTAGCGTGCAATGATCTTTCGGGTTCTGCGTCAAAAGAAAATTCTGTTGAGGGATTGCCTCGCATATACAGGTTAGACAGATAATAGTAATAATAAAAATAACAGAAAAATAAAATTAAAAATTTTAGTCACAGAGTGACCAAATTCCAATTGAACTAACAAACACTTAAAATATGCCAGTCCCCGACAACGACGCCAAAAACTTGATTGGAAAAATAGCAAGTGTACTATTTTAACAATGTAGAAATAAGTGGGGTTATCCCCATAATCGATCTCTCGAGGACTGCGTATAATTTGTAAGTGCAGATGTTATTTCAATTAGACAAAAGTTCCTTTTGGGGGTTTTGATTTTCAAATTAATTCTAATGACAGAAAGAAATAAGCAGAACCATAAAATGACTTTAACAATTATGAGAAATTATCTAGGAAAAGTGAATGAATTGCTCAGAAAGAACCCTAAATTATCCTCAAAGAGATATTCCTCCAAACCTTAATTTTACTGACCCTCAAATATTTTTCTTAAATTCCTTAACCGAAAAACCTTCGATATTTCCCCCTGACCCTAATTCCTTAGCAGTCAAGAGAGAACATCAAGCAATAGTTCTGACAAGGTCTTTGAGTCACTACGGGGTATCCCTATCCGTAGGCAATATCTACCGTAATGTATTATGCAAAAACAATGGATTGGTTTTGTAGGCCAAATCCCTAACCGTAAATCGTTCCCAATTTGTACAATCGAAAAAAGTATAAATTTATTTGCATAACAAAAGATTAAGGTAAGAAAGCATAAACTCATCAAATAATTCAACAACGGTTCATTACATCACAATTCAGGGACACCCCCCTAGCATTGGGGGGTTTAGCTACTCATAATATTCAAAGAAAACAAAATACAAAATAAAGACATTACAAGAATTGGTGATAAAAGTTGATCTTCAATTTCTTCCGATCATGAAAATCTCCTCCTTTCCCAATCCTCCAGAGCTCTATTCTTTCTTCTGTAATTCTTTCGTACGATCTAAAAGTGTCTATTTTTCTCTCTCCACACAGCCTAAGTAGTTCCAAATCACTAAAACAGTACGAAATTCCCAGAATACCCTCAGAGGACACTTAAATGGAATAAATACAAAAATAAAAAAAATTCCCCTCCAGTGGCCCTGACATGGGCCGTGTCCCATGAAACGGGCAGCCGTGTCAGGCTGCTGACTCTCATGCGCCAAGCCAACTTCTACAGGGGCCCTGACACTGGCAGCTGTGTCAGGCTTCTGGTTGATCTTTTCCTTCCACATTTTTGTGCTCCAACTTCCATTTTCCCAGGCCTCCTGACACGGGCCGTGTCAGGTGACACGGGCCGTGTCAGGTGACACGGGCACCCGTGTCAGCCCACTGTCCTCATTCCAATTTCATTCCAAATTTTGCGATTTTTCTCGATGTTTCGCTCCGATTCTTCCTGAATGTTTATGTGATCCTGAAAACACTAAAGAACATAACCAAGGCATAAAATGCGGTAAAAGAGATGTAAAACAAATAAACAATACAAAATGGTAATTAAAACAAATAGCGAAATGACGTATGAAAACCACTGATCAAACTCCCCCAAACTTAAATCGTTGCTTGACCTCAAGCAACAAGCTTGCATAAAAAATTTCAGATCAAACGGTACAAATCCAATGAAAGACTTGAGAAGATAAGGTGTGTCGATACTCATACTTGAGCCTTTGTTCCGATCGGTTAAAACTAGTTCTCTTGGTAATCATCCATTAACTAAGGTATTCAACAAACACAAACCGCGATACAACCACGAACCTACATCCCTCTTTTCTATTACCTCTCCAACTATGCTTTGGGCTTAAGTCTTTTCTTCGATTCACTACCCCTTTTATTCAGATAATCAGATTAAGGCATTTTTTCGTTTTCCCTCACATGTACAAAATTGATCAAAAGTTTTTCTAGGCACCATTATCCCTTTTTCTCGCTCATTTACGTTTATTAGTCCACTTTGGGACGACAATTGAGACTCAACCGCCGTTAGGCTAAGTAACCGGGTAAGGGTTACCCAACTTAAAAGGACAAGTTGTCTTTATCGCCATTATTCAAATTTTTTTTCGGTGCCTTAGGTCATTCTCTCAATCAACCTTGTACATGCAATTCTTTTTAGTTATACCGGACTTTCACTATGAACTAATCGGGGAATACTTCTCAAATCCAAGTACTATGGCACAAATCTACACGTTGGACTCGTTTCCTTACTCCAGGGAATCTAGGGTGTTCGAGTCATTCCTAAGTTTTCAAACTTTCCCAATGTCCCTAATTCTAACTCCTCTTCCCTCAAACTCTATATACTTTCTTGACCACCTCAAAATCACAGTATTCACAAGAAAAATTTTAACGGTTCAAATTCGGGGAGAATTCAGAATGGTTTCAACACACAAAACAGACATGACCCGTACAAAATGGAAAAACTAAAAGCAGTAAATCCTCCCCCAAACTTGAACTACACATTGGCCCCAATGTGTTAGAACAAGAGCGAGAGAGGTCACTCACAGAGATCCTTCTCAGGATGCTGACAGTAATGCAACACCACTGCTACATCATCGTTTGCACATGTAGGATCCAGATTATTTCCTGCAACCAAATCAAAACAAACAGCAAAAAGAAAGAAATTAATCAGACAAGCGTGGGTTGCCTCCCACGTAGTGCTTCGTTTAACATCGCATGGCTCGACGGTCCACTACGCATAGTTTTGGGGGATACTTCAGCTTCCCCATCTTGTTGCGTGACCTTTCCGCTACCAAGAACTGACCTGATGTAGAGATACGAACTACTTGTTGCCTCAAGTCAACACCCACTTCCATATCCTTCCGTCAAAGTTTCTTTTTCTTTCTTTTCTTGATTTAATGATTGGACCTTGGCGTATTGTTGCCATGTGCAATAGATGACCGAACTCTGCATTCTTGGAGATTATGCCCGAGACTTTTTCAGGAGGTAGTCTTGCACTTCTGCTTTTTTCCAACATTCTGATCATTCCAATTGAAGCTTGCTTACCCTTACCTTCATTTTGCTTCTTGATATCCAAAACATTCAAAGTGATTTCCTCATCAAAAGATTTAAAAGTCACAGTGCCTTTATCAATATCGAGATTGCACCGACTAGTGAGCAGGAAAGGTTTACCGAGGATGACAGGGGTGTCTTCATCTTCTGAATATCCATGATCTCAAAGTCAACTGGAAAAACCAATTCACCGATCATCACTAACACATCCTCAGCTACCCCATAAGATTTCTCAGTTGTGTGGTTTGTAAATTTTAAATTTGTTCCCGTATCGCTAACCCTTCCAATTAACAACTTTTTATAAATGAACAATGGCATAAGACTAACACTAGCACCTGAATCAATCAGAACTTTTTTGAAATTTCTGTCTTTTATAGTGCACGGTATTGCCACGGATCCGGGATCCTTCTGCTTGGCAGGGATTCTCCTATTTTGGAGTACTTCACTCGACTTCTCATTTACATTTTTCAGCTCTTCCTCCATAGGTTTCTTTTTAGTGATCATCTCCTTCATGAATTTCTGATACACCAGCATTTGTTCTAGTGCCTCAAAGAATGGCATATGAACCTCCAACTTTTTGAACAATGCGACAAATTTCTCAAAGTCCTTTTCTTGTGTCTCCTTCTTTGTCGCTCTTGAGGGGTACAGTAAGTTGATCTTAGGTTTGACCGCTTCTTTTCTTTTCTCTCTGTAATTCTCACTTGACTCACCACTTCCAGCCATGATGGCATTCACATTCTGGTTATCTCTTGGGTTTGTCACTGTTGCACTCGGTAAGGCACCTGGTGTTTGGGAATGTGCTAGTTTTTTAGCTATCTGGCTCATCTGAACTTCAAGATTTTTTATGGAGGCTGTGGTATTCCTATAGCTATTCCGGGTCTCTTCCTGAAATTGCAGGTTATGAGCTGCCATCTTCTCAATGGCAATCTCCCATTGAGCTTTTTGGGGAGCTTGCTGCTGCTGTGGATATTGTTGCTGATTCTGATCTTTCCAGGAGAAGTTAGGATAATTCTTCCACCCTAGATTATAAGTTTGAGCGTAGGGATTATTCTGCTTCAAGAATTTTATCTCTTTAATTTGTTGCGGAGTTGCAACACAATGTGCAGTAGAATGAGGTCCACTACAAATCTCACACTTTACCGCTTGAACCGGTTGAACCTGTGCTACGGTTTTTGTTTCAAGACTCATTTTCTTTAACCTTCTCTCAACCTCGGCCGCAATTTGATCCTCCATTTTTACAACCTGTTTTGTTAGCTTCAAATCAATTATCTTCTCAGGTTGACTAACACTGCGATCATACAACTCAAGGTGCTCATTTGCTGCTATCGCTTCAATTATCTTTTTAATGCCAGTGGCTGTTGAAAAGTTTGTAGAGCCACCGGCAGCTGTATCAATAAGTTGCTTTGTCTTCATCTTTAACCCATTCACAAAATTCTGCATTTGTTCGGTTGCGTCCATATTATGAGTGGGACATGCAACCAAACACCTGTTAAATCTCTCGTTCAGAAATGTAGTCTCCATCTCTTGCCAAGTAGTAATACTCCCAACGGGTAGTGAATAAAACCACTCTTCGGCGTCCTCGGATAAAGTAAATGGGAACATCACCAACTTCTTTGCCTCTTCAGAGTATCCCTCAATTTTCAAGGACGTGCTCATGGTAAGGAACCTTTGCAAGTGCTTGTTGGCATCTTCATTGATTCTTCCTAAGAAAGGCCTACTCTGAAGCTGTCGGATGGTAGATGGGTGCAGATGGAGCTGTGCAACAGTAACTGGTTGATTAACGATTGTCAACCGTACTGCTGGAGCGTTTGCTCGGCCATAATCACCGAGAAGTCTTTCGGCAGGTGCATCTGCCGCCATGATACTAGTTTCCGACTCGGAGTCTGTACCGGAATCTGTGTGCTGAGAGTGGCCTGAAACTGACTCTTCTTTCTCGAGCTCAGGGATAATTGGTTCTAAACTCGATGCTGCCAGCCTTTCTAGCTTAGCTTGTCGACGTCTAGCGTGCAATGATCTTTCGGATTCTGCGTCAAAAGAAAATTCTGCTGAGGGATTGCCTCGCATATACAGGTTAGACAGATAATAGTAATAATAAAAATAACAGAAAAATAAAATTAAAAATTTTAGTCACAGAGTGACAAAATTCCAATTGAACTAACAAACACTTAAAATATGGCAGTCCCCGGCAACGACGCCAAAAACTTGATCGGAAAAATAGCAAGTGTACTATTTTAACGATGTAGTAATAAGTGGGGTTATCCCCGGAATCGATATCTCGAGGACTGCGTATAATTTGTAAGTGCAGATATTATTTTAATTAGACAAAATTTGCTTTTGGGGGTTTTGATTTTCAAACTAATTCTAATGACAAAAAGAAATAAGCAGAATAATAAAATGACTTTAATAATTATGAGAAATTATCTAGGAAAAGTGTATGAATTGCTCAGTAAGAACCCTAAATTATCCTCAAAGAGATATTCCTCCAAACCTTAATTTTACTGACCCTTAAATATTTTTCTTAAATTCCTTAACCGAAAAACCTTTGATATTTCCCCCTGACCCTAATTCCTTAGCAGTCAAGAGAGAACATCAAACAACAGTTCTGACAAGGTCTTTGAGTCACTACGGGGTATCCCTATCCCTAGGCAATATCTACCGTAATGTATTATGCAAAAACAATGGATTGGTTTTTCAGTCCAAATCCCTAACCGTAAATCGGTCCCAATTTGTACGATCGAAAAAAGTATAAATTTATTTGCATAACAAAAGATGAAGGTAAGAAAGCATAAACTCATCAAATAATTCAACAACGGTTCATTACATCATAATTCAGGGACACCCCCCTAACATTGGGGGGTTTAGCTACTCATAATATTCAAAGAAAACAAAATACAAAATAAAGACATTACAAGAATTGGTGATAAAAGTTGATCTTCAATTTCTTCCGATCATAAATATCTCCTCCTTTCCCAATCCTCCAGAGCTCTATTCTTTCTTCTGTAATTCTTTCGTACGATCCAAAAGTGTCTATTTTTCTCTCTCCACACAGCCTAAGTAGTTCCAAATCACTAAAACAGTACGAAATTCCCAGAATACCCTCAGAGGACACTTAAATGGAATAAATACAAAAATCACAAAATTCCCCTCCAGTGGCCCTGACACGGGCCGTGTCCCATGACACGGGCAGCCGTATCAGGCTGCTGACTCTCATGCGCCAAGCCAACTTCTACAGGGGCCTAGACACGGGTCGTGTCCTGTGACACTGGCAGCCGTGTCAGGCTTCTGGTTGATCTTTTCCTTCCACATTTTTGTGCTCCAACTTCCACTTTCCCAGGCCTCCTGACACAGGCCGTGTCAGGTGACACGGGCACCCGTGTCAGCCCACTGTCCTCATTCCAAATTTTGCGATTTTTCTCGATGTTTCGCTCCGATTCTTCCTGAATGTTTATGTGATCCTGAAAACACTAAAAAACACAACCAAGGCATAAAATGCGGTAAAAGAGATGTAAAACAAATAAACAATACAAAATGGTAATTAAAACAAATAGCGAAATGACGTATGAAAACCACTGATCAAAACTCCTGAAGTTGTGAAAAACTCAAAAAAGGGGGGTTTGAATTGGTTTTTCAAAATAAACTTGTTTTAAAAATTTTTTTTTTCATAAAACCCTTCCTTTTAATGTAATGACCTTTGTTGAGAATCAAATGATTAACACGTTATGTTTATACTAGTTCACTTGAGAAACCCTCAAGTTAGTCTTGTCCACCCGCCAAGGTGATTTTTCCTATCTCAACGAGGTCTTAATCCACTATTCAATCAAATCAGTACAATGCACGAGTCAAACTGCTGGTGACTAACAAAACCTCTAAAACTCTCAAGTTTTAGACTTTTCAAGTAATACAACCTCACAGATCTT
Organism: Lathyrus tuberosus; assembly: GCA_022829125.1. Taxonomy (NCBI): domain Eukaryota; kingdom Viridiplantae; phylum Streptophyta; class Magnoliopsida; order Fabales; family Fabaceae; genus Lathyrus; species Lathyrus tuberosus. Next base: position 2,134,962 of record JALAZF010000395.1, read on the forward strand.
ACTCAAGGAACAACCTCTAAGACACACGACTTAGACTTCTCAAGAAATACAACCTCACATGGTCTTTCTCAAGGAACACAAACCTAAGTTTGAACAATTTACGTTTACAAAGAATGTGCTTCTATACAAGCTAAAAATGTAAACACGTTTTCAACCAGAATGACTTAAGAAAGATTTCAGATAAAGAGAGTATTGCAGTAGCGTTCGTGTGTATCTTTCTTCAAGTCTTTTGCTTCCTTTTATAGCCGTGTAGAAAGAGCCGTTGAAATGTAATCATGATAGCTTAACTAGGCTGGCGGCTAGAAGCGTGAGGACAGATAATAGATTTGCGTGCTGCGCGTCCTATTTTTGTCAGAATATCTTTGATTGTACCGTTGCACAGTTACCAAGATATTTTCACTTGAATTAAGGTACAGTTGTACTATGTAGCTTTGTCTTCTTGGCTTCTCAACTTCAGAGGCTTTTCACGAGCATGAGTAAGAAGGGAAAACATTGTTTGGTTCTTTGAGATTATCAAGTCTTCGAATCTTCAGAGTCTCTAGTACTTGGTTTTCAGAACCTCAATTGCTTGGTGTGTTGTCTTCATGTATTCAGAGGCTTCTGATAGTATTTGGTTGAAGCATGAGTAGAGACTTGATTTAGATCTTCAGAACCTTGATTCAGAGAGCTTAGGACTTTAGCATCTGGACTTCATTCGATCAGAACCTATATCTTCCGATCTTCAGAACCCGTTCTCTTTTCCTTTTATATTAGAGTGTGTAGGCGGAGTATTTTACTTTAAGCATTGTGTTCACGCCAATTTACGGAAGCATAACCTGGTTGTTACATTCTCACAAATAACAAACATTAGTTGTACAAAATTGTTCATACAAAAATACTCATTTGGTATCATCAAAACTTAGAGATAAAATTGTAGAACCAAATCATGTTCTTACAATCTCCCCCTTTTTGATGATGACAAAACTATGTATTTTGATGACACAATTTTGATATATATATATATATATATATATATATATATATATATATATATATATATATATATATATATATATATATATATATATATATATATAGTGCAGGAGAATAACATATTCTAAAGATAGCTTATCCTTTGTATAAAGTGCTCCCCCTGAGTCTTAGACTTGATGAATTTCTGAGCTTTGGGGTTCCCCCTGATTTTACTAGATCATGAGCTCTTAGTCTTTATTCTCTTTTCAGCATAGTTCTGATTTTCTTAATAAAGCTTTGATTTGGATCAGAATACCTGAAAAAGAAAAACACTCTAATAGAAATAACAGTTTTATCTGTTAGCATGTAAACAGCGTTTTTCAAAAATTTGACTATGGAATCAAAATATCACGTTCATATATTACTTCTCCCCCTTTTTGTCATTGATCAAAAAGACAAGCGGTGAAAGGGCGAAAAACAAGGATCTAAAGTCATAAGGACAAAAGAGACACAAGAATTAGGTGCTTTCCGAGGACATCTTGTCCCATATCTTCTGAAGCATGCCCTGAAGGTTAGCATTGACAGTCTTTTGTTCCTCAAAGTTATTTCTGAACTTTTGTTGTTCTTCTCTGATTTCTCCAATTGCGTCTTCCAAACGCTTTATAGCCGGATCAGATGTAGAAATAACTGTAGCAGCTTGCTTGGCCTTTTCCATGGCTTCATCTTCTTGTGCTATTCTGGCTTCTTCGGCAGCTTTTTCTGCAAGAAGTCTTGCTTCCACAACAGCCTTTTCTTTAACTTCTTTCTGCTTTGTAGCCCGGAACTTAAGTATCCTGATCCGCTCTTCAGCTTCTCCTCTCTCCTTTTCCCGTTGAATACCATCTGTGATGGTTGCATCTGAGAAGCTTACAATTCTTGTAAGCTCACTGTTCAACCATTTCTGGAAGTTTTGACAGGATCTTTCAAGTTCCAAAGGCTTGGTACTTGTGTTAAGTTCTGCACTTAGGTTCGCAAACTTCCTTAATTCCTTGTTATAAAATTGGCTTGCACATTCTTCAAAAGATGTTGGAGGTGGTTTAGTGTAGATGACTAAGGTAAGGTCAGGCTTGGCAGAATTCGTTTCAGGTGTTGTTTGCTGAGATGGAACGATCTCAGTAGGAGCATGTTTACTGATTTGTTGATCAGCAGGCGATGTCACTTCTGGAGTGTCTGAGACCATGAGAGATTCAGGGGTGACGATTTCTAGAGATTCAGAGGTTGTCTCCTCAGAGATAGACTCAATACTGAGGACTTGAGAATCGGAGATTACGTTCATGGAACTTTGTTCATTTGGCTGAATAATTGACGAGGTTATTGATGAGATGTAGGTAGGAATGGCTTCAGTCGAGATAGGGATACTGATTGATGAGTTGGGTGAAGATTGGATAGTGGTAGTCGAAGGAGGAATTGAGAAAGATGGTGGTTTAAACTTCACCTGTGGATTGGAGGTAGGAATGATGGTGGTTTGAGATGATGATGGTGCAGTAACAGTATCGGTGACATTCATAGATCCAGAAGAATTGATAGCCGATTTATTGATTTTCTCAAGAAGAAGAGTTTCCGGTCTAGAAGTTTTAGATGTTTCAGTTTCATCCTTTTTCTTCTTCTTAGGCTCAGCATCCTCTTCAGTTTGCTTTCTCTTACTCCTCGTGATGTATTTAGATTTGGAAGCAACCTCTTCAACTCTGGATTTTGGCATGTCATGCCCTTCTTCTCTCATTATAGCCACAAACGAAGCAATTGTTGTTGGACTATCTTCTTTGCGGTAGCAGGGGTAGTTCGGTACTGAACTTTTGATCGTAGTGTTGTGAGGGTTAGATATGGGTTTCACATCAACATTAGTAATCATTTTCATATGCTTAAGGTTCACAGCATTAAAAGCTTCTCCTACTTTTCTAGTCAGATAGTCTGTGTACTTAGCATTTTTTGAATAGATACTCCACTAGGCCACTTTCAACGAAGATGTCAGAGAGAAGTCTTCCAAATGGAATGTAGTTTACAATCTTCCTATCTAGTAAAGCTGTTGTTCTCGTCTTGCACACCATATCTCTCAGGTAGTAGAAAAGAATGGATGGGAGACACATTTTCTCATTCTTGTGCAAGTAGTACAACATGTACTTTTGATTTGTGTTGAAGAAATCTGCAGCACTCTTTGGAGGTCTTGGACTGATACATCCAAGAATAATTTTATGCCAGATTCTCAGGTTGTCACGCAGATTCTTGCTTTTATACTCTGAAGTCCCAGGTTGACAATTTTTTAGAATTGCTTTGTTGATGACAGATTCAAATAATTCAGTTTTTCCATAAACTCTTTTTCCTTCCAAGAATTGCATCCCTAGCAGGTCTGAAATAGATTTTTCGGTGATAATGATCTTTTGATCCATGACAAAAGATACAACATGAAGATCGTTTGTTTCAGCGTGCCTCCAGAATTCCTTTACTAGGTCATCAAAGGTTGGAACTCTAAGTCTTTCAAAGTAACTTTCCCATCCTTGAGTGTTAATTTGATCAATTAGGTTAAACCCATTATCGCGAAGATTGTCGAAATCAAAAAACAGCTCTTTCAGAACAATTAGTTCATTTGCATGCATAACACAAGTAACAGAGGAATTTCTCTGTGTTACATGGGTTGCATCGATTGTGTGAAGAGATAATGGAGTCGAGGCGATCTTCGCGGTGGTTGTGGAGGTGGTAGAAGGTGTGATAGATGAAGACGACAGCTCTTGGGAGACATTCAGCGACGTTTCAACTTCTTTGGAGAGGAGAACAGTTTCTTGTTGATCGATGTTTGTCATGATGATGATTAAGAACGGAGAGGATGAGAACTTGGATTGAGTTTGAGAGAGAGAGAGAAAGAGAGAGAGAGAGAGAGAGAGAGAGAGAGAGAAATTTAGGGTTTTAGGGTTTCCTTTTGAGTGAAAGAGGGAATACAAAGGTTTTGAAATTTTAAAGAGATAAACACCGTACAGGGGATAAGTGAATAAATGTAATAAAGTTTTGAGTCATTCCCAAGAAAATTGATGTTCGTTTGATTTGAATAGATATAGTGAATTAGATATAATCTAATCACATGCAAAATTATTTCCTAAATAAATGACGCATCAGAACTGGCTCAGAAGAGAAATTAATCAGAACTGAGATACTTCTCACAAAAGTGGTTCAGATGTTTTAAAAAAAATTATTTCTTCTGACTAACACATTTGGTTCTGAAATAACCTTATTCTGAGCAGTACACCATTTTCAAATGTTTTAAAATATTTAGAAATCTATGTTCAGCTAATGGTTTTGTAAAAATATCAGCCCATTGATGGTCTGTATCAATAAATTTTAAGCATAAGGTTCCTTTCTGAACATAGTCTCTGATAAAATGGTGTTTTATTTCAATGTGTTTAGCCCTAGAATGAAGAATTGGATTTTTAGTTAAACAAATAGCAGCAGTATTATCGCAGAAAATAGGGATGTTACTCTCACATATCTGATAGTCTTCTAGCTGATTTTTCATCCAAAGCATTTGTGTACTGCATAGAGAAACGGAGATGTATTCAGCTTCTGCTGTAGAGAGAGCAATTGTAGATTGCCTCTTACTTGACCATGAGATTAGATTGTTCCCCAGGAACTGACAGTTTCCAGACGTGCTCTTTCTTTCCAATCTGTCTCCAGCATAGTCTGCGTCACAGTAACCAGAAAGAGTATACTCTGATGTTTTCTCATACATCAAGCCCAGGTTAGTAGTACCTTTCAGATACCTTAGAATTCGTTTAACTGCAGTTAAATGAGATTCTCTTGGATCTGATTGGAATCTAGCACATAAATGTACACTGAATAATATATCAGGTCTAGAAGCAGTTAGATATAAGAGAGAGCCTATCATACCACGATAAAGCTTCTGACAAGCCTTATCTTTTGTTTCTTCTTTTCTCATGACACATGTTGGATGCATTGGTGTTTTAGCTGTATTACAGTCCATCATGTTCTTCTACAATAATATTTTTTTTGTTACTTATAAATTTGAGTGAAAGAAAAATAAAATATTTATTATTTAAAAATAATTAAATAAATTTATACACAATTAAATTAATTTGTGTTATGTGATTTCATCATATATACTTACGTGAGTAAACCTGGTTGTGTTGTTATTGTTGTGAATTATACCTATTATTTTAGCATCATTTCTTAACTTATTCTTTATCATTGTTATTTAATTATTATATTTATCAAATAATAAAAGAAGAAAAAAAACATATGTTGCTAAAATTCATATTTCTAGATACTTAATTACTTAATTGAAACTAAATACAGTATCTTTTTTTTTTAGTACACTACAAGAAATGTTGTATCCAGCCACATGATTTAGTGAAGTGAAACTCACGTGGAAAAAAAAAGGTTTGTGAAGTGATAATCACGTCACTAACATATTTATCATTAAAATAAGACGTATAATGATAGCATGTGGGTTATGGAATTTTTTTTTTTTTTTTTAAAGTTGTGACGTGAAATTCACTTCACAACATTTAAAATTAAATAAAAAAATTAAAAGGGCAATGGCGTAAACAAGAGGGAAAGTTGAAAAATTCAAAATTTGACTTTTGAAGTATTATTCACGTCGCAAGATTTAGGGGGGAAGAATTTATGACACTGAAATGATGGGTTACAGAATGTGCAGGTTGGGACCTGCAAAAGATTTGACCGTTGTAATTTAGTGAAGTGTTTTTCACTTCGCAAATTAGCGACGTGATAATCACTTCGCAAATTGGAATTTGAAAAATAGCCGTTGGGTGTTGCGACGTGAATCACACTTCGCAAGGTTGCGACGTGAAATTCACGTCGCTAGCTTGGGCATTTAAAGCAGCACGCGATTGTGTTTCCCATGCACTCGGTTCCCACGATTTCCTATCCTCTCCAACCTTATCCTTTCCTATCCTTACCCATTTAACTCTCTTTTCATTAACATTTCATCTCTTTCTCCAACCTTTTACTTCTTCTTATTTTCTATCTTCTCACCATTTTTCAGTTTCATTCTTCTTCATCTTCAATGTTCAGGTAAGTTTTGTAATTTTTTTCTTCTACTGTTTTTTAATTATTTCGATTAAACATAATATATTCTGATGTACCTTATTTTTTATTTTTTTTGTGTCAAAATATTAAAGTTTAGAAGATTGAAAGAGATATTTGAAGAACAAATTGAAGAAATAATTTTGGAACAAGAAGAGTGAAGGAGATTGAAAAGGAGGTAATTTTGTCATTAATTTTTTTTTCTGAATTTATTATGTAGTAGTTGTTTTTTAAATATTATGGTATATTGGTTAAATATTTGTATTGTAATATATATGTAAAACGAAAATGTATTATTCAAAATATTTTAATATATTTATTTACCACGAAAAATGTATATTTTTTTTATTAAAAAAGAATTATATTTATTTAAAAATAAATATTTATTTATTAAAACAAATTATTTTATTAAATAAAACAGATTATATAATATATTTATTTAAAACAGATTATATTTAGTTATTAAATATAATATATTTATTTAAAACAGATTATATTTATTTATTAAATAAAACAGATTTTATTTTTAAAATCAGATTTTAATAAAAAAATCATATCTAAAACTGATTATATTATATATTTATTTGAGACATATTAAATTTATTTATTAAATATTTATTTATTAAAACAGACTATATTTATTTTATAAAATAGATTATATAATATTGTTTTATTAAAACCAAAATATATTCAAACAAAAATATTTATTCTGTTATTTTTTTATATTCAAAATAGATTTAGATTTGTAAATATATAAATATTTATTAAATTTTAATTTTTAATTTTTAATTTTATTTATATGTATTTTTTAAAACAGAATATAAAAAAAGAAAATAAAACTTAATAAAAATTGGAAATAATATTATGTATACTATTTTTTTTAAAACAGAACTTTATTAATATATAATTATATGTTTAATATTATAAAAAAAATATTTTAACATATTTTTAGTATATGTTTAATATATGTATAATATTATTAGTATATGTTTAATATTTTAAAAACAAAATTTGTTAGTATATATTTAATATTATAAAAACAGAATTTTTAGTATATGTTTAATATTATAAAATAAAAATAGAATAAATAAAAAAATTTACAGGCCCAATTGGAAGAGCAACAAAGTCAGATAGAGGCAATGAAGAAGACGCAAGCTGAAATGGAGGCGATGATGCACTAATTTATGCAATCGAGAGGTGGCGGTAATCCAATTGTTGGAAATGAAAAAGTTGGTGGTCAACAACAGATGGATGCCGATGATATTGACTTGGATGACGATGATATTAACATTGAAAACTATCCCGATCCGGATTAATCCAAAACATTTATTGTAATTTTAAATTTTTATTTTTGTAAAATATTTATTACATTTTGGCATATTGTACACTTTTTATTTAAAAATTTTATTCTAAATTTTGGTATTTATTTATAATTATTAATTTTTGTTATTTAAATTTATTAATTTTTCAAATTAAATTATTATTGAAAAAAAATTAATATTCATTTTGTTTTGTAAAATAATTAAAAAAACAAACTATAATTAAAAGTTTTAAATTATAATTTTAAATTATAAATAAAAATACAAAACATACCACATAATTAATCAGTTTTTTTTTTTAAATTATGTAGCCACGTGATATTCACTTCGCAACTTGCGACGTGAAATTCACTTCATAACTTGCCACATGAATATCACGTGGCAAACTTCATTTGTTGCGACGTGAAAATCACGTGGCAAAGTTGTGAAGTGATTTTCACAGGGCAACATAGTTGCCACACGTGCTCCTGCCACGTGAATAGTCACGTCGCTAATATCAGTTTGTGAAGTGATTTTGCATGTTGTGAAGTGATTTTCATGTGACAAATACCAGATTTTTCTTGTAGTGGTAGTATAACATGACTTATTAGTATATGTATGTATTGCTATCGAGAAAGAAAGAAAATATAATATTTTTGTATTGTTAATAATGGGTGGTGATTATTTATTTATTTATTCATATGGTATGTGATAGCTAGAATTAACAATACATTTTTCTTAAATATTTATCATAAATTATTATTTTGTGCCTTAATTATATAATATAATATTACTAAATTTTATTAAATAGAAATATTTTTCTATGTTAGAAATTATATGTCGTTTTGTGCCATTTGAAACGGTAGAGTATTATTATCATCATCATTACATACACTAATACACATTAGTTATATATTGATGGGTGTTTCCATCATAGTTTTTCAAGTTGGTTTAATTTTTGCTTATCTAGGAATGTTTTATCAAAGAAGGTGGGTGTTATTTGGTTGGCGGTTTGGTAGAATATTTGGACTCTCAGGAATAGCATTATTTTCGAGAGGCACTCGTGGAATGTCCTTGATATGGTTTGGAATATTAAGGTCTCTTCTTGGAAGTGGTCCGTCATAGGCGATATTGTTAAAACCAATTGTAATTTTTACGTTTTTGTAAAAATCCGTTATTTTATTTATTGTAGGGGCAATTGGTTTTCAATATCTTTTTTGGCGAGAGCCTTTATCTCGTTTCTTTTATAAACAGGTTTCGAGAACCCTTAGTTCTCGGTTTGAATTAATCTACTTGCTTACAAAAAAATATATATTAAATTGGAATTTAATTGTTGTTAACTGCTAAATAAAAATAAATAATTGTATTTACGATATCAATGAATGAATGTGGTGAGAAATTAAAAAATAAATAAATAAATAAATATTTTATAAATATTTTTTTGGATTAGCGGTGCATCTATTGTAATACCCCATATTATTTAAGTGCCCAATTGGATATTAGAAGAGATCAATTATTTTATTAAAAAGACAGATTGATATTTATTAGTTCAAGGGATTATTTTAAGTAACTCTAATAAATGATCAATTGAATTGAGATGACAAAATATCAATTGGAGATATTTTACCCTGTTGGATTATATTATATAATAAATTATATATATATATATATATATATATATATATATATATATATATATATCTGTGTGTGTGTGTGTGTGTGTGTGTGTGTGTGTGTGTGTGTGTGTGTTAGAAGGAAAAGGAAAAGAAAGAAAAAAGAAGAAAAAGATAGTAAGAGGAAGAGAAGAGAAAGGGAGAAAGAAGAGAAAACATGGGAAGAAGGACAAAATCTTGGATCATCAATTCATTATCTTCTTCAACCTCCTCTTCGATTATCAGGTGGGTTCTAGTTAGACACCTTAAGTTCTAGAATTTCATGATTTTGAACTTAGGTTAGATTTGAGAGAAAATGATAAGTTTGATAAAAATTGATGTCCTAACGGATAAAAAGTGAAATAAACTGCGTAATATGATCGGGTCATGCATGGAAATAATCGATGATGCTTGTTGGTATGTTTGGGTATGTTGGATTGAGTTTGAATTGGATTAGTTGGTTGAAAAACCTAATTTTTCATATTTGATAATATTAGTATTAATTTTGTAATTATGTTGGATGACCTTGTAATTGGGAAAATATCATAGTGTGTTGAATTCTGAGACCAGGGCTTTTTACGGAATCGAAATCGGAGGTCCGGAAGGCCTCCAACGATGAGAAATGCAAAATCTGCATTCTATAAGTAAACGGCGAGCACCATAAGGCTTACGGCGGTCGCCGTGCGGTTCCGTCACAGCCAGGCAGCTTTGGGTCCAGATGCGGTTTTGATCATAACTTTTGATCTGTAAGTCCGATTGAGGTCCCGTTCGAAGCGTTGGAAAGCTATTCCAATGCCCTGTGTGATGGTGAGGTAGAAACATGGTTATATGCTATGGATTGAAAAGATAAATATAGAAATGTAATGTATGTAATTTTGTTTCCACCAAAACTCAAGGATCGGGAATTCGATTGATACAAGTCCAAAGCCTTTGGAAAGATGATCCAATAAGGTAGTAAATGGTAATGTTAGACCATGATTTAACCAAGGATGCTTGGTATAGAATAGTAATGGATTGTATGCCTTAAAATACGTGTGAACTACTATGCGAAAATAATGTTTATGTGACATGTTGAAAATCCATATCTTTTGGATCGTAAATCCGATCGAATCATGGTAATAGTCGACGAAAAAGCTGTGAAAATATCCTACGGGATAAAAGTGAGAAATATTGATTTGGATACCCGATTAAATAAATCGGAGGGAACCTAAGGGTGATATAACTTGTGATTGAATCATTATATATGATTCTATTATACACTTGTAATATGCTTTGTATTACTTATGATTGAATTATTATATGTAATTATAAATTGTGCAATTGTAATATGCTTTGCCTAATATTGATGTTAAACATGATTGAGAGTAAATGCATGTTAAAATATGGAATAGGTAGAGGGAGGAAACTTTGCCATGAACTTAGATTGGAACCTAGTAATGAGCTAGGAAATTGATGAATAACTTAATGACAACGCTCGTGCAGAAGAGGCCGAGGTGTGTGTCCATTACCGAATGGTATAGAATGAGTGAAACACTAGTATGGAACACGTGTATTTATTATATTTATTTGAGAAAGGCAAAAGAGGCCTAAAGGCTAATGTGGCCTAGAAATGTGAATGCAATTATGGTTGTATGTGAAATCACGTAATCGTAACCATTATTCTATTATGTGTCATTTCATGAGTAACGAGCTCCTCTGTAATGAATGCACGAATTCTTGGTAGGTTTGATTCCCAATGTTATAGTACGAATGGAGCCTACGGGTAAAGAGACTTGTGACGGTGTACGGGCCGTGTGAAGTGATGATTTAAGGTGATAATATGTCCCTTATTTCCGAATCCATCTCGTATGCCAAGAAATCTACGAGGGTTCATGACTCGTTCCTACTTCTAGACGTAGAAGAGGGCGGGAGAGAGGGGATGCCTTGACAAGGTTGACGATAAGTGAATATTTTGAGTAACAGGCTCAATAACGTGTTTCCATATAGTGTGAGATTGTGAGATTGTGTACTCAAGGTCATTTCCCTTACCTCTTGACTTGAGTAAGGATTGGCTAGAACCCTGTAAAGCCGAGAGAATCCATAAGATACAGAACTCACTGAGATTTGATGTATCTCACCCCACTATTGTTGCTATATTACAGGTGTGGTTTGCAGGTTTGATTTTACAAGTGGAGCTATGCTTGGATGTTTCAAGAGAAGCTTAGCTTTAGTATTTCCGTTGTGTATTATTGTTGTATACAATTGAGGATATTGTATATTATTCTTAGATTTTATTATTTTTGGCTAGTTTCCATGACTTGTGCCAAGTGTTGTATTTATGTTTTAGAAATGGACAAGTATGTGAATTATGCCATTAGGCACTTTTGATGTGTCAGTACCAAATAAAACACTTGTATGGTATTATTCTAAATAAATATTATACAGGGCGTTACAGTTGGTATCAAAGCAGGTCGTGTCCTCGACCTAGCCTTGAAACATCATAAGTAAATTTATTCCTGCCTCTTAAGTGTGTCTTGCCAGCATGACTCTTAATATCATGCTATGTAGTGTTGGGCCTGATCAACCTAATACTATGTATGTGATAGGTAGAATCATGGTTGAGCGACCACGAGGATTCCGAAGTGTTGTCGGAACTTGTGTTGTGAGGGTAGGCTCAAGCCAAGAGTTTGTAGTGATGAGTTTTGGTCAGCTCAGTTGAGGTTTTAGTAGAAGTTGTGCTTTGGGTAGCATGGAACTGAAGAGTGGTGTGTTGTTTAAGTAATCCTTTGGAAAGGATGGAGTCTACGATTGGTTAAGGTATTGAGGAAAATGTAAAATCGCTAGTAGTGTTGGATTGACCACTAGTACGGATAAGGATCTCAAGTAATCTCATTCTGTGAAAAAGAAAAGTTGTTTTGTGGAATGTGTGATGTACGGTCTGGGAGCGAGATAAGTATTGGTGCTTGAGTTTCTAAGGTCGCTATGGTATCATGAATGAGCGAGAGTACCTTAAAGAATGTGTTCGGAGCAATGTTTTCCAACTGGTTAAAAGTTTAGAGTTAAGGAAGTTCGGCTTTCATGGGAACCTAAAGTAGTAGAGAAGTGTGAGAAGGAACACAAAGATGTGATTACATGCTTCAAGTGAAATAAGTATGTGTCGGACGAAGAGTAGGAGATAAGTTGCGTGTATTCAGTTATGTAGAGAGATTAAGTTCGAGATAATACTTCAGGTTTTCTGTTTTCAGTAAGAGACCAACTTTGAATTTGAAATTTGTTAAATTACCCAAGGAACAATATAAGGTGTTGTGTCGGAAAAAGTTTGTATTGAGAAACAGAGTAAGTACCTTGGATTTAAGGGAATCTTAGTATGATGATTTTATATTTGGACCTAAGAGGATTACAACGGAGAGTGAAAGTGAACACGATGTAGAAATGGTATCAACAGTATATTATGAGGAAGTGACAACAGAATGTATTTTGGACGAGTGTGCAATGGAATTATTAAGATGTTGTTGAAGCTAAAATTAAGGAAGTGTAATCAAAGATGGTTCACCTGTGAGGAGCCTAGTCGTATAATGCGAATTGAGAAATTTACACCTTGGAATCAAGAACAAGTGTACTAGTTGCACCGTGGTCACAAGTGTACGTAATGGATTAATCTTACTCTTGAGACAAGTGTGAAGGGGCGTACTTTGTGGAACAGTGAATATTGTATTTTAGGAAGTAAGATTGCGGTACAACAACGAGAAGCAAAAACATGACTTATTACAGACTAAGTGTAAATCATGGAATGGTTTATACCGGAAAGGTTTATAAATAGTTGACGAGAATTGTCGGTTGCGAATCTTTCATTAAGTAAATTGGTGTAAGTGAGTTGTGCAATGGATAATGAAGGGTAAGAAAACCTGGTTAATATGTAAAGGTTCTTCAAGAGGATGCATTACCCCGATTTATTTTCAAGTATAGATAAACTTCGGTATTTGTGAACAATCGGAATATTCGGAATCTACCTTTTGTTGAACTAAGAACGTTGTTGTTTTAGTTATCTCCAAGGAAATTCAAGTGAGAGAACAAGGTTGTATGCTTGATGGGATGTCTATCGTTTTGTGGTACCATTTAATGGTTGTGTGTTGGTTTTGCTTATGGACGAATCAAGTATGAGCTGTGGCTAAAACCTTAGAATGTCGTCATTATTGGCTTCCAACTAGAGTAATTGTTTAAGTAGGAAACGAACTATCCCGTCGGAGATTTGTTGTGTGACCGCGCCAGAATTTGGAATTTTGCCTTGTCACTGATTGGAGTGTGTCATCTGCATGTTGACTTTGTCGGTCTTACCTTGAGTGAATCATGGTTAGTAAATTTTATATAAGTTAAAATCCACGAGTTGAGAATGATATTGTGAATTAGAACAAATCGGATTGATGGTTTGAATGGGGGTGGCTTTGAATTAAGAAGAAACTTTTTTTTATTCTGCAGTAGTGTTAACTGATTAACACGTGCATGGTAGGTGTTTTACGTTGAATTTTGAGAAGTTAACCGATTAACCTCAGACGGGTAATCGATTAACATGTGTGTAAATTATGGAATCCCTTAGGAACCATCATCTGTGTTTTGTTACCTTATGTTTCTCCGAGTGGAGAGTATTGTGTGAATGGAAAACGGGATTGCAAGTAAATGAAAGACTTAAGGACGAAGTTAGAGAACACTCATGAAGTATGGATCTTGTAAGGATCGTTTCGGTATTTTAATCATGGTGTTAGTAAGGTATGATCGGTTGGTCAGAGTTTAATAATTGTTAACTTCAGTGAGTTCATGGTTTTGGATTTAGACTCCGTGAGAGTGGTACCAGTTGTGTGCAGTTGTGTTTTACCCAGAGAAAGAAATTTGAAAGTTATCTTTCCAAGTACGAGTAAGAATTGGATGTTCCGAAGTTAAGCATTTAACTTGGAATCGTTTATGAAATGGAACGAACGAGAAAAATGGATTCAATTGAGAAGCGGGCATGTCCTTTGAGGTGTGTCTGTGTGTGTGTGTAAGTAGAGTGTTGTATGTGAATTGGTGAGTAGTATGGAAACTCACAGTTGTACCTTGGATGGTTTGAGTTTTGATAAGTGGTGATTCGCGTATGAACGAAGTTCCATGATGGTGTTAAGTGTTATTGGTTGAGATTTCGTGTCAACATGGAATCTTGAGTAAGTCAGAAAACCATAAGAGTAATCGATTTGGAAGGTGGTAACCAGAACCGGAAGTTGTTAAATTACTTTTGGATGAATTATTCGAGTTTATAATGGAATTGGAGTTGTTTATGTTATGGTAGTAGCAGTGCAACTCCTGTGCCTTTATCGTGTGAAGAGTGTTGGGCAGTTGTTAAGACATTGGGTGTTGGCAAAGAAATTGTCCTACCATAGGACGTCAGTAAGTTTCTTATGTCGATTAGTTATTAAGGATCCCAGTGGATAAGTGTGCTTTGTAATGCCCCGATTTGTTTAATTGTATTTATTTATTTCATTTATGTGAATTTCGTGAAATGTGTGAATTTATTGTATTTTACCTGCTAATTGAGTTAATTGGTTAGTTTCTCTGATAGATAAAATATTTGCATTAAATTATAATTTTTTTTCAACTTTTATTTCCTGAAATATATTTCATCGGTATGTTTATGTTTTATCGCATTTTGAGAGCGTTTGCGAGATATTTGAGTTGAGGGGTATTTTGGTCTTTTGGCTTAGTTATTTTTCATAAAATAGAAAATAGAGAGAAAAAGAGAGAAAAGAGAAAGGAAAGAAGGAAAAAGAGAAGAGAGAAAGGAAGAGAAGGGAAAAAGAGGAAAAGAGAAAAATCGAGAATTCATCCGTTTCAATCGCGATTAATCGGGTAAGGGTGAGAAGTTTCGATTATATCTTGCTTGTATATGTATATGTGTGTATTTGTTTGAATGTTTGGTTGAAAAATATATGTTTTCCATTTGGTTGAAATTGTGAACAATTGGTAGGAATCGATGTTTTAACGGTTAAAATGCGGAATAGTTCGCGTAGAATAGTCGGGAAATGATAGGATTTAGTCAGGGATACTTGTCGGTAGGATCGGGGGGTTTAAGGATGAGTTGGAATGGTCTAGAGTGAAGCAAAAACATGATTTTTGGGTTTTGTTATGACAGTAATCGATTACCCTATTTGAGTAACCGATTACCTGTGTAAAAATGACGTTTCTGGGCTAATTTTGAGCGAGTAACCGATTACTCAAAGTGAGTAATCGATTACCACTGCTATTGACAGAAAAATGAAAATTTAAAAGGGCGTATCTTTTGATCCGTAAGTCCGTTTTGACCCCCGTTCGAAGCGTTGGAAAGCTAAGAAAATATTATTTCTATTAAAAATGGTTTTGAGGGCAGTAGATGAATTATTTAAGTCGTGGTTTTGTAAAAGTGTTGGGTTGTCGGGTTTTTATCGCGTTAAATGCGTTCGGTTGGTGTTTTACCGTGTGTTGTGCTATTGTTATATAACATGGAGCTTTTATGTGGTTTATATGATGTTGATGCATGTGATAATGATGTTGTTATGTGGTAAAGTACATTGTTTGATTGAATATCAATGTATGTTGTTATGATGTTTTGTGGGATTATTGTGGTTTATATGATGTTAAGGCATATGATAAGATGTTGTGATGGTTGTGGTTGATGGTGATTAATTCTTGATGTGAATTGATATGAGTGTATATGCTAAAGTTGTAATTGTTGTGGTTTGTGGATTATGATGAAATGCATTGTTTATGTGAAATTCAATGTGTGTTAATTGGTGGCCTTATGGCAAGTAAATGCATTGTGTGAATTGATTTCCAAATGCATGAATAATGATGATGAGATAATTCATATGGTTGAATTGTGAAGATGCATTTGATTGTCATGAGTCCATGTATGCCAAGCATCATGATATGCATCTTATGATGTCGTGTGCCCTAGTGGGTGTGAGCGACGAAATGATTCCAAAGGGAATCCGCTATAACATCGTGATCCTTATACCGAGAGGACTGAAAGCGATGATTATAGACGATCGTGAGCATTATACAAAGAGGACCGAAAGCGTTCGGATCGTGAGCCTTATACAAAGAGGACTGGAAACGATCCATAAACGCCGTGAGCCTTATACCAAGTGGACCGAAAGCGACGGGGAACATCGTTTGCCCGACGGGGAGTTACATTATGTAACAAGCGATGATTCCAATAGTTCCTGAGTGAACTAGTGTTGAGAATTAATGGATGGATGGTACTGCATATGCATTGCATAGAGTTGTTGTGTCGGTCTCTGTGCATTTGCATAAATCATGAATGGATTGATTATCTGTGAGAATTGTGAATGAATGCATTATGTGTGAGAATTGTGAATGGATGCATTATGTGTGAGATTTGTGAATTGATTGAGTATGTGTTGAGATTTATGTTTGAATTGGTGAATTGATGTGCATATGTGATAAATGTGTTGGTCGTGGATAATATGTTTTATGCATAGATATATGCTATGTGATGTGGTGGGCTGTTTCCATATGTTATGACTTTGGTGTGCCTTATGTAAGAATATGTGATTATGTTGGTGTAATTTATATATGCTAAGTTAATTAATATGTGATGCTTGTGGTGAGAATAACTATGCATGTGATTTTTTATGTGTTTGCATATTATTAAGCAATCTTGGTTTAGTTGTTATTTCTCACCCTTCTGCTGTGGTTTGTTGCTCTATGAGGCAATTGCAGATTAGTAGTCTTGGAGGCTTTTGTGAAGATTAGTTCTCCATCCGTTTGTCAGTTGGTCTGCTCTGATACGTAACACGGGAATCGGGAAACGCTTTTATTACTTATGTATAAAATTGTGGAATATATTTTGTAGTACTTTTGTATGTATATTTTGATGTTATAAAATGATTTATTTTGTAAAACAAGGCAGTTATGGATCTTTCCGCTTTATTCCATAATTGAACCTTCCTTTTATATGGAAAAAGTTTCCCTTTGAGGTTATTTCATTTTGTGTTATGTATCAAAAATAATTGAGCAGGGATTGTGTTTTCTTTCTAAAATTGTGGCATCCTTGTTTCTGTCGGAAAAATAAATTTTTATTTACTCTGATTTATGTATGTATTATTTATTCGCGATGAGAATTAGGCTGTTACAATAGTGGTATCAGAGCAGGTCGGTCCGTTCGACCAAGTTGTTGAGTCAGTTGGTGTGACAGTTGAATACTGTCGATGTTGTTTGTTCCTTAGTATGTGATATGTGTGTGAAACACTGTCAGTAATTTCTGGTTTTTCTAATCCTTTGTCTCCAGGAGTTAGAATGAGATAAGTGGGGGAAAAGCTGGTACTTCTCCATGTTACTTCAGGTGTGAAGCGCTGGCTCAGTGTGTTGTGAATTGCAAGATTGTAAGTGTTGTTTGGACAGTGTCATTCCCGGTTCCGGAGGGAATGCGGAGGTAAGGTTTATGTCGACTAAGGATTTGTGCCTTAGGTAGTTTTATGCACATGATGTAAGGAATGCTATTATAGTTTGGTAAAGATGGTTTATGCCCCATCATGATTGTCGGCTGTCTATTAACAAATTGAGGAACTGATCACCCTTAATCTCTTGTTGATAGTAGACGGGAATTATGTTGGATGGAATAGACGTGTCTTTTCGGCTTTGATAGTGTGTGCAATGAATTGTTGGGAATTAAGGAAATGATTACAGATTGTTTTGTTGAGTCGATGAAGATTCTAATATCGGAAGATGAGACGGATTAGAGGTTTTGGTATGTTGTTCCAGTTGGGAAGTCATTGAGAGAGAACGATCGGGTATCGTTAATGGTTGTTCTCAGAGAGTAGAGTGTGAACTCAAATTTGACGAAGGGGAAAATTTGAGGTTTGGATCTGCTAAGTAAGTAGAAAAATCTTAGTAGATGGGACTAAGATATTTGTTTGGTCTGTGATGATAGTGTTCTGGAAATGGACAAGAAGTCCCAGTGATGGGTCGTCGGTTGTGCTGGTTTGATGATGTGTTTTGGATGGAACATTAGGGTGTTGTCTTAGAGAGCTCCAATATTATTAGTAACAAAAAGGAAGGATGATCCAACGGAATAATAAGCGTGATGTGTATGATGGTATTGAGACTATGGAAAGCAAAACTTAGAGTTCTGGTGAGGTTTGGAGTCTTTGAAGTTTTAGGGCATTAATGGAAATCTTGAGAAAACCCTAGGTGTGGGTGTATTATTTGAGAGTTCTTTTTGGGTTGGTTGTTGCGACATGTTGGGATTTATAGGATTGAGACTGTTAAGTGAAGAAATTGTGTATGGATTACTAACAGTTGAATAAGGTGACGATTGAGAATAAGTGTCCACTTTCATGAACAGATGACTGGAATGGTTTGGTTGAGTTTGAGTGAAATTGCAATTGTTTGGAATGTTTGATAAGAGTGGTGAATTGTGTGAGTTGAGGCTTTGATTGATTTGATGCGACTGGTTATATTTGTTATCATCGTGATAGGCTGTTGTTTACTAGGTTAAGCTTGTATGTGAGTAACCAGTTACCCAGTGAAACGTTTTGCAAAAAGATTTAAGAATTTATATCTTTTGGAATTTGGTTGGGCATTACAAGGTGCAGTGATGTTATTTGGTGTTAGTTTTGCGTCTGGAATGTTTGTGGAGTAGAGGAATCGTATCTTCCATATTTATTTGGATAAGTTCGTACTTCTGTTATCCCAGTTGACTTGTAAAGGGTGATTCGTTTGTTTTGGATGTTCGTTGTGAGTGAGTTTTGGTGAGCTGAAGTAGAATTTGTCTATGGCTCCAGTTTTGATTCTGTGTGATACTAATAAACCGTTTGTGAGGTATTGAGATGCGTCTTTGATGAGTGTAGTCAGTGTGTTAATGCAAGAGGGTAAAGTCGTAGCTTATGCTTTACGACAATTGAGGATTTATAAAAGGATCTATACCATTTTGGATTTGGAATTGGTTGCGGTTGTATTGTGTTGGAATATTTGGAGGTATTATCTTTATGGTTCTAGGTTCGAGGTGTTTAGTAATCACAGGAGTTTAGAGTACTTGTTTGGTCTGAAGGAATAGAGTATGAGACAACGCGGATGGTTAGAATTCGTGACGAGTTATGAATTGGTTTGGATTATCCTTCGGGGAAAGCGAATGTTGTGCCGGAAGACTTAAGTCGAAAGTTGCTATGCATGGTTGTTTTGATGGTCAGAGAATTAAAATTATTTGGGCAGTCCAGAGACTTGTGCCTGGTGTGTGAGATAACACAGTAGAGTGTGAGGTTGGGAATATTAAAGTGAACAGTGATTTTTGGCAAATATGAGAAAGAGTTATACTTTGGACGTGAGATTGGTAGACTTGATGGTTTCGAGTAATCAGAGTGCGCAACGGAAGCGTGATGTGGCACATTTTGTATATGCGGGTGTGACTTGTAAGAATTCATAGGTTAAACATTGGAAACATGTAGGAATGATGAGACCATTGGACGTTCAGAATGGAAGTGTTAGGCAAAAGGTTTAAATATTATTCATGGGCTTCTATGTAGATGAATGTTTTGGTTATATGTTCGATTGGGGAATCATAGCATTGTTGCAATATTGTTGTGTGACAAGGATGTTGGTATTGTGATTATGTAGAGGTTGTTGAAGCGATGTTGGGTTGTGGAACCTTGTGTTCTTGTTGTGTTGTTGCCTCGTTTCCATGGTGATGGTTCGAGTGCGAGTGGCTAATTCCTTGTGGGGAATTAGGGGAGTGTTACCTTTGGTGAGGGTAACGATCTTGTTGTGTTTCGGTTCAAGAGTGAACCTGCGTGGTCGTAACTTATGTATCCTTTGAGTTGTGAGTTGGTCGTCAAGTGCATTGTATAGGCCTTGCATCTTGTCGTTGTTGTGTCGTTGTTGTAGCTGCTGTTAGCAGGGTGGTTTATCAGTTGTGTTGTTCGCGGTGTGCCTTTTGTGGGCATGTTAGTTTGTTGGTCGGATGCGAGAGTCGTATCCGGAGTTGTTCGTATCGGTTATATTTTCGAGGACGAAAATGTCTAAGTGGGGGGGAGTTATAACGCCCCGATTTGTTTAATTGTATTTATTTATTTCATTTATGTGAATTTTGTGAAATGTGTGAATTTATTGTATTTTACCTGCTAATTGAGTTAATTGGTTAGTTTCTCTGATAGATAAAATATTTGCATTAAATTATAATTTCTTTTCAACTTTTATTTCCTGAAATATATTTCATCGGTATGTTTATGTTTTATCGCGTTTTGAGAGCGTTTGCAAGATATTTGAGCTGAGGGGTATTTTGGTCTTTTGGCTTAGTTATTTTTCATAAAATAGAAAATAGAGAGAAAAAGAGAGAAAAGAGAAAGGAAAGAAGGAAAAAGAGAAGAGAGAAGGGAAAAAGAGGAAAAGAGGAAAATCGAGAATTCATCCGTTTCAATCGCGATTAATCGGGTAAGGGTGAGAAGTTTCGATTATATCTTGCTTGTATATGTATATGTGTGTATTTGTTCGAATGTTTGGTTGAAAAATATATGTTTTCCATTTGGTTAAAATTGTGAACAATTGGTAGGAATCGATGTTTTAACGGTTAGAATGCGGAATAGTTCGCGTAGAATAGTCGGGAATACTTGTCGGTAGGATCGGGGGGTTTAAGGATGAGTTGGAATGGTTTAGAGTGAAGGAAAAACATGATTTTTGGGTTCTGTTACGACAGTAATCAATTACCCTATTTGAGTAACCGATTACCTGTGTAAAAATGACGTTTCTGGGCTAATTTTGAGCGAGTAACCGATTACTCAAAGTGAGTAATCGATTACCACTGCTATTGACAGAAAAATGAAAATTTAAAAGGGCGTATCTTTTGATCCGTAAGTCCGTTTTGACCCCCGTTCGAAGCGTTGGAAAGCTAAGAAAATATTATTTCTAGTAAAAATGGTTTTGAGGGCAGTAGATGAATTATTTAAGTCGTGCTTTTGTAAAAGTGTTGGGTTGTCGGGTTTTTATCGCGTTAAATGTGTTCGGTTGGTGTTTTACCGTGTGTTGTGCTATTGTTATATAACATGGAGCTTTTATGTGGTTTATATGATGTTGATGCATGTGATAATGATGTTGTTGTGTGGTAAAGTACATTGTTTGATTGAATATCAATGTATGTTGTTATGATGTTTTGTGGGATTGTTGTGGTTTATATGATGTTGAGGCATGTTATAAGATGTTGTGATGGTTGTGGTTGATGGTGAGTAATTCTTGATGTGAATTGATATGAGTGTATATGCTAAAGTGCTAATTGTTGTGGTTTGTGGATTATGATGAAATGCATTGTTTATGTGAAATTCAATGTGTGTTAATTGGTGGCCTTATGGCAAGTAAATGCATTGTGTGAATTGATTTCCAAATGCATGAATGATGATGAGATAATTCATATGGTTGAATTGTGAAGATGCATTTGATTGTCATGAGTCCTTGTATGCCAAGCATCATGATATGCATCTTGTGATGTCGTGTGCCCTAGTGGGTGTGAGCGACGAAACGATTCCAGAGGGAATCCGCTATAACATCGTGAGCCTTATACCAAGAGGACTAAAAGCGATGATTATAGACGATTGTGAGCCTTATACAAAGAGGACCGAAAGCGATCGGATCGTGAGTCTTATACAAAGAGGACTGAAAGCGATCCATAAACACCGTGAGCCTTATACCAAGAGGACCGAAAGCGACGGGGAACATCGTTTGCCCGACGGGGAGTCACATTATGTAACAAGCGACGATTCCAATAGTTCCTGAGTGAACTAGTGTTGATAATTGATGGATGGATGGTACCGCATATGCATTGCATAGAGTCGTTGTATCGGTCTCTGTGCATTTGCATAAATCATGAATGGATTGATTATGTGTGAGAATTGTGAATGAATGCATTATGTGTGAGAATTGTGAATGGATGCATTATGTGTGAGATTTGTGAATTGATTGAGTATGTGTTGAGATTTATGTTTGAATTGGTAAATTGATGTACATATGTGATAAATGTGTTGGTCGTGGAAAATATGTTTTATGCATAGATATATGCTATGTGATGTGGTGGGGTGTTTCCATATGTTATGACTTTGGTGTGCCTTATGTGAGAATATGTGATTATGTTGGTGTAATTGATATATGCTAAGTGTATTAATATGTGATGCTTGTGGTGAGAATAACTATGCATGTGAATTTTTATGTGTTTGCATATTATTATGCAATCTTGGTTTAGTTGTTATTTCTCACCCTTCTGCTGTGGTTTGTTGCTCTATGAGGCAATTGCAGATTAGTAGTCTTGGAGGCTTTTGTGAAGATTAGTTCTCCATCCGTTTGTCAGTTGGTCTGCTCTGATACGTAACACGGGAGTCGGGAAACGCTTTTATTACTTATGTATAAAATTGTGGAATATATTTTGTAGTACTTTTGTATATATATTTTGATGTTATAAAATGATTTATTTTGTAAAACAAGGCAGTTATGGATCTTTCCGCTTTATTCCATAATTGAACCTTCCTTTTATATGGAAAAAGTTTCCCTTTGAGGTTATTTCATTTTGTGTTATGTATCAAAAATAATTGAGCAGGGATTGTGTTAACAATGTCTATACAATGTGTATAGAAATTAATGGAATATCAGAGTCACAAACCACATCCAAATCATTCCACAACGTCAGGGGCTAGCCCTTTCGTGAGGACGACTTTGGAAGGATCTACTCTGAGTGTGGCATCAATGCATTATTGGGGATGTCGCATCCCCCCAAAAACATTTTCGTTCCACTTTATGTTCTAGGGTTATCCTCCAAGCTTTGGGTTTTAGCTTCACTCCTTTTTTTTTTTTTGCCCCAATCCCTTGCATGATGACAAAAATAAAAAACAACAAGGGTTAAGTATAATAAATAAATATATAAAATAAAATAAAATAAAAACATAAAAACAAAATAAAAACACCCAAGACAAACAAGACCCTAAATCCTAAGGCTAGGATGGACTCTCTCTAGGAAGGAATCCCCAGCAGAGTCGCCAGCTGTCGCGGCCGGCTGAAAATATTCGAGTCGCCGCCATATTTTTTAAGGAAAATAATGATAAACCTAAATATCCTAATCCTAAGGTAGAGATTCCTACGGTTCGGGAGTCGGTTAAGTGAAGGGAAGGTGTTAGGCACCCCTCACTTCCATTATACTCAATGGGATCCACCTTTGAATTTAGGGTATGTTTGTTTGTCTAAAATATGAGAAAACCTAAGTTTTTTATTAATTATACTCGCTAGGGTTGGTTTGCAACCCTATGACTACGTACCCTCAAAATGAAGGATCAGAGTAACCGTAGTTTACCTCCCCTATTCCTACCCCCTAATCCTATTCCTAAACCCCCAATCCACTATTTATACTCTTGGATAAAGAGTTATATCCCTTAAATCTAGTGTTTATACTCCTAGATGAGGAGTTTTATCCGTCAAATCCCTTAAATCCCTATCCATTATTTAGACTCTCGGAGGAAGAGTTTTATCCCTTAATCCTTTTATTTATACTCTCGGATATCAAGAGTGATATCCCTAAATCCTTATCCCCTATCCCTTATTTAGGCTCTTGGACCAAGAGCTTTATCCCTTAATCCTTTTATTTATACTCTCGGATATCAAGAGTTCTATCCCTTATCCCATCCTTTATTTAGACTCTCGGACAAAGAGTTTTATCCCTAGTTAAAATCCCTTAAAGAAAAATTCCTTAAATATCCTTTAGAAAGCAAATTTCTAATTTTCACAGAAAAAAAGAAATAAAAAGTTAAACATGTCATTATGATAAAAAAAAACAAAATTTATATCCAGATTAATCCAAATAAGAGAATAATATCTAAATCCCAAATAATCCCTATAAAAATCATTTATATCCCAAGAATAATTTATTTTTTATCACAGTCCCATATTTATCTTTTTTTTTTAAAAAAAAACAATTTTCCTAAAAAACACATCCTGTATAAAATTTTATTTACATAAGTTATAAAAAACTTAATTACCACCACATCTAAACGAAAATTAAGAATTTAAATTAAATAATAAAAGAATCAAAAACCCTAAATTAACAAATTAAATAAAAAATATTTTTCACAACTTAAATCAAGGAATTGATTCAATTGTGATTTTTTAATAAAAGAGATAAAAATAAAATTAAAAAAACAAAAATCCCAAAAAATCCCTAAACCCTAAATTTTATCCTAAATTCCTATTTTTTAAAATCTCCTAATTAAACATAAAACCCAATTAAATTTTAATTATTCCAAAAGACCTAAAACCCTATCATAAATCCCAGTTATATATATATTCTAATAAAATAACCCTAAAATCCTATTTTAGAATCCTAATTAGTTCTTTAACCCTAATTAACTAATTAAATCAAATGATTAACTTAATTAATTAAATAGACACCCAGGGGTGTATTTTCCTTTGAAAATTCAATGGGCCATTAAAACTGGGGGTGTTAACAGTCGTTTGGGCGCAAGGCCCAATTACTCAACCCAGTTCTAAAAAAAAAAAACAATACCGGTGGGAAGAGGGTTTGATCGTTAACCGCTCCTGGACGTTGGATGGAGATCCAACGGTTATCCCTGAAACCCATATCATCCCTTGATCTCAAAGTATGATGATCATGTGGTTACGATCGTCAGTCAACGCAGACCCACGGTATTTGCACGCGCGTTGGATCCTCTGGCTGACTGGAAAGTCAACCGATCCAAAGGAAATAAAGAACGCCATATGGCGCGAATCAACGGTCACACGGAGGGGGTATTTATCCCGTTTCCTCTCATTTTCTCTCATTTTTCACTCCTCTTTCTCTCTCTTCGCTCACTCTCTCAGAGTTCTCTCACTTCTCTCTAAATTCTCCGTCGCCGGTGGGTCGTCCGGCCACCGCGCGCCACCACCCAAAACACCATCAAACCCAGAATTCGGTTGAGGATTCAACCGAAAACTTAACCTCTAAGAACCTTAACCCCATCGTTAGAACCCCAAACCCAGATACCCTTGGTTCGTTAGGGTTCGCGAGGAACCCTAAGAACCCTACCCTAAACCTTCATCCAAACCCCAAGATTCGCATGAACCCTAAGAACCCTAAGGGTTCTTGGAAGAACCCTAACCCACCCAGATAAACCCTAACCCTAGACTTAAGAACCCTAACCCTATTTCAAACCCAGAAATACCCTAAAACAAATCCCAAACACGCCAACCACAAACGACGACAACGGATTTACAATGGCAACAAAAGCTGCAAGATGAGTGATTTTACCTTCCTTGGTCGTATTTTTTGTCCTATTTGTCTCTGTTTCTTTTTCTAACCTCTTCTCTCTCTGATCTCTTTTTCGTTTTATAGACTTAAGATTAGGTCAGAAATTAATTAGGTTTAGAACAGATTTAGGAAATTTTTTATGTTATTTTAGGTGTATTTTGATTTGATCTAGTTTTTAGAATTAGGGTTTGATTTTGTACTTAATCAGATTTTAATTTTTGTTGTAATTTGAGTGAACAATTAAATGGAAATTGAATGCTTATTGATTCTATTTTGCTAGAAAAAAACCGAATCCTCTGATCTTGCTCATGATTCCCTGCGCAGAACTAGGGTCTAATTTGGGGAAGGAGAAGATACTCGTGGGTCAACAATTTTGACCTTCGCTAAAATATAAGCTAAAATAACACTACGCCAAAAGTGTCCTTTGGCGGCACTACATAGGCAGCGCTTTATTACAAAAGCGTTGCTATAAGTTAAAAAATTTAGAAAACACGGAAACTGTTCACTTAGAAAAATAAAAGCGCGTCTAAATATAAGACTTTAGACAGCGCTTTTGAGGAAAGCGCTTTCTAAGGTCTTATAAATTAAAAAAAAAATTAAAGGGAAATATTAGACAGCGTTTTCCTTAAAAGCGCTGTCTAAGGTCTTATAAATTAAAAAAAAAATATAAGACCTGAGACAGCGCTTTTGAGGAAAGCGCTTTCTAAGGTCTTATAAATTAAAAAAAAAAATAAAGGAAAATATTAGACAGCGCTTTACTCAAAAGCGCTGTCTAAGGTCTTAAAAATTAAAAAAAAAATAAAAATAAAAGCGCTGTCTAAGGCCCATATGAGACAGCGCTTTCAAAAGCGCTTTCTAAGGCCCACCTTAGACAGCGCTTTCATTCAAAGCGCTGTCTAAGGTTTTTTTAATTAAAATAAAAATTGAAACGGTATCAGTATTCTATACTTTTTCATTTCATTCTTTCCCTCTGAACCTCTCTTTCTGCGAACAAGAACGAACTAGCTGAAACCACCGCCGTCGTCCGTCCTTTCACCGCCGTCGTCCGTCCTTTCTCGCCGTCGTCCGTCCGGCCGTCGTCCTTCCTACTTTGTCTTCCACCATCCTCCACCGTACTCCACTGTACTCCACTGTTCCGGTAAGAGTTTTTCTTTTTATGTTAGGTTTTAAGTGAGTTTCATATTTTTCTATTAGGTTTTGTTCTTGTTACCATATTTTTGGAGTTCTTTAGATATAATGATGTTCTGTTAGGTTTTGTTCCGTTAGGTTTTGGAGTTCTTTTGATAGAATGATAGGATGGATGGAGAAGGTTAAATCTTTTATTGAAAGGAAATAAGTGCATTGGATTTATAAATGTTCTAGATGAGATAAACCAGAAGATCATATCTCTTGTCTATTTTGTCACTGATGTTTGTTTCAAAGAAAATAAGCACTTATTTTTTGTTCACTTCTTTGGAATAATCATTGTTAGTAGAACTTGTATAACGTAAATACGAAATGACCATATTGTATTTATGGTTTTTTCCGGGGATCCCTTTTTCCCTATGAAGAGTGAAAACATGTTGTGCAGCATCTTAAATGGAAGATTTTGTTCTTGAAAAGTTATTGTTTCATTTGTGTTTATTATTATGATGTATGCTTTACAATCTATGAACATTGACTAGCATTGTTCTGGAACAATTGACTAATGGCAGCCAGAAGCCGAATAAGGGCTGTAATTATTTTGAGCTTGTTTCAAATTAATGGCTGAACAGGACAAGACCTTGCTGATAAGTGGTGTAAAGTATTCCTGTAAAGTTCTATCCGCCTTGATTTAATTGACAAAACATAAATTCATGTTGTGAGTCTGTAGCAAACTCAAATTACATCTCGATCTTAATCGATTGAAATTTTGATGTAATTCATTTCACATACATGCATACATCAAATAATTTTTCCTTGAAGTATAATTTACTAATTTTGTCATCCATGAACTTTTTCAAATAATCTCACTTATGAACTATTATTTCTTGTATCAGAATCATAGAATCATGTATGGCTTGTTCATGGTAATGATATCTCCACCCTTTCTTTTGAGATTCTTTCACACTCCTTTAATTATTTTTAGAATTTCCTATAATACCTTGAATCCTGTAGTGTTTTGGTGCATGGTAGAGTTGTATACAAGATTAGTAATATGCTTAAAGATAATGATGAATCCTTACTACAGTTTTGTCAATAGAGTAATCTTGAAAGGACCAGTTAGGTTCAGGTGAACATATCCAAGTAAAAAAGTCTTGATAGACAAAGACATCTGAATGTAATTATTGTCTTTCTATATTTGTTAAGGTGAGAAGGGATGTTCAAATTAACTTAAACCATAAAATTTGCCGACATGAGTTTCTTTAGAGAATTAGAGATGAAGTGATTATGACTTGACTTATTTGGTTGAAAGGCCACTGAACTATATATAATAAAACAATAGTTGTTAAAGTATATCATCTGATATATGCTACTATTTTGTTAGAATCAATGCATACAACCAGTGATACCAAAGTATTGGTAGAATAGACAGAATAAAATAAGAAAAATATGCACTGTTTCACTAGCGACAGAATAAAGTAAGAAAAATATGCACTGTTTCACTAGCCTAACTAAGATGTTGATGTTAAAACTCAAGTTTCATGTTCTATCTATTATTGAAGACGAGGACATACAATCTCAAATTTGATTATTCATATAAAATCTTGATGAACAAGAACCATATTTTGCTTCAAATGATAACTCTTTGTTCTTTTGATAGAATATGAGTAGTTTAGATTAGTGTTAATGTTGCTCTACATTGTAATTGCTATATAATGTGTTAGTTTAGTTTAGGTTAGTTTAGGTTAGTGTTAGTGTTAGTGTTAATATTGCTCATTATTTTAATATTGTAAATCCTTGAGGTTGTTAGTGTTATTTTGTTATTTTAATACTGTGTTATGTTAGAAGCCCTGTTAGAAGCTCATTCAATGTTCTATGTTTTATCATAACTTTCCTCCTAATTCAATGTTTTGATTCCTCAAATAATAGTGTTTTTGTTGACCATAATAAGTAGGAAAACCATGGATAAAAAATGGATGGATGCCGATCGATTGTCCAAAGAGTACGAGAATGGGGTATTGGATTTTGTTAAGTTTGTTGTTCAACACGTTAAAGACCCCAGTCGAATGGACTGTCCTTGCTTGGGTTGTTGTTATGTGGGTAAGGTTGACGCAAATGGATTGAAATCGCATTTACTGATGCATGGAATTGATCGAAGTTATAAGTGTTGGATACATCATGGTGAGAAAATTAACGAGAATGTTGAACCGAAGGGGAAAAGTAATACGTCCTATGCTTCAGATGACAAAGACACGGAAACATACGATTGTGATCGAGTCGAAGAGATTGCAGAAGCAGTTGAAGAAGATCTTCATGATTGTCCCGAAATGTTTGAGAGGTTGGTAAGCGATGCAGAGAAACCGCTCTATCAAGGTTGCACTAAATTCACAAGACTGTCTGCGGTATTGAAGTTGTACAACTTAAAGGCGGGCAATGGATGGTCGGATAAAAGTTTCACAGAGTTGTTGGCCCTTTTGAGAGAAATGCTACCGGAGGATAATGTTCTTCCCAATCGAACCTATGAGGCCAAAAAAATGTTGTGCTCTATTGGCATGAGCTATGATAAGATACATGCTTGTCCAAACGATTGCTTTTTGTTTCGAAACGAATATGCATCGTTAACTGAGTGCCCTAAATGCGGTTTGTCTCGATATAAGAAAAAATTGTCTCCAGCCAAGGTCTTATGGTATTTTCCTATAATTCCGAGATTTAGGCGCATGTTTCGTAGTGAAACTGATGCAAGACACCTGACTTGGCATGCAGATGAAAGAATTATTGATGGAAAGTTGCGACATCCGGTTGATTCACCACAGTGGTCGAAAATTGATAATGATTATCCTGGCTTTGGAGAAGAAGCAAGAAACCTTCGCTTGGCATTATCTACTGATGGAATGAACCCGCATGGTCTTCAAAGTATCTCACATACCACATGGCCTGTGATTCTTATAATTTATAACCTACCTCTGTGGCTATGCATGAAGCGTAAGTACATGATGTTATCTATGTTAATCTCTGGGCCTAAACAACCAGGGAATGACATAGACGTATACTTGACACCTTTGATCGAAGATTTAAAGATATTGTGGGAGAACGGTGTGGAGGTTTATGATGGATATAGGAAAGAAAGTTTCAATTTGAGGGCGATGTTGTTTGGCACAATTAATGATTTTCCAGCTTACGGGAATCTATCAGGGTACAGCATAAAAGGTGAAAAAGCGTGTCCTATTTGTGAAGATAAAACAGATTCGAAGCGATTGGAGTTTGGTCATAAGAATGTCTTTCTCGGCCATCGTAGATTCTTAAATGCCAAACATCACTACCGTGGGTGGAGACAAGAATTCAATGGAGACACCGAACAAGGTAGAGCTCCACCTATTTGTCAGGTGACCAAGTTTTTAAAAAGGTGAAAGATATGCGTACTCAGTTTGGCAAACCTTTTGCACATAAGGTTGTCAAAGGTGGGTGGAAAAAGAGGTCGATATTTTTTGAATTGCCATATTGGAAGTCTTTGTACGTGAGACATTTTCTCGATGTTATGCATATTGAGAAAAATGTATTTGAAAGTGTTATTGGTACGTTACTCAATATAAAAGGAAAGACTAAGGATGGCCTTAAAGCAAGAAAAGACTTGGCAGCGATGGGGATTAGAACTGAATTAGCACCCGTGAAGAAAGGAAGACGAACATATCTACCACCTGCTGCTTTTACTCTGTCTAGAAAGGAGAAGAAAATATTGTGTAAGTTTCTGAGTGAAGTTAAAGTTCCAGAAGGATACTCTTCATATGTTAGAAGACTTGTGTCTATGAAAGACCTCACGTTGAAGAGTTTAAAGACACACGACTGCCATGTTATAATGGAACACTTTCTACCAATAGGTATACGTTCTATTTTGCCAGTGAAAGTAAGAAGCGCCATAACTAATTTGTGTTTTTTCTTTAGATCAATTTGTAGTAAGGTAATCGATCCCGATATCTTACCAACACTACAAAAAGAGATAGTTATTACCTTGTGTGAGCTTGAAATGTATTTTTCTCCCTCTTTTTTTGACATAATGGTACATCTAGTTGTTCATCTTGTGAAAGAGACACAGTTGTGTGGACCAGCTTATATGAGATGGATGTACCCTGCTGAACGTTATATGAAAATATTAAAAGGGTACGTGAAAAGCCGAAGTCGACCAGAGGGGTGTATTGTTGAACGATACATTGTTGAAGAAGCGGTTGAGTTTTGTACTGAATATTTGTCCAATGTTCAATCGATTGGACTCCCCAAAGCTCATGTTTTCGAAAAAAAGGATGGTAAAAAATTAATTGGAAATAAAATTGTGACAGTATCAAGGGATGAATGGGATCAAGTGCATTTATATGTTCTGCACAATGATAATGAGGTTGAGCCATATGTTGAGATGCACAAGGATGTACTCCGAAGGTTAAATCAGAACAGAAATGAAAATTGGATAGTACAAGAGCACAATCAAAGTTTCATACAATGGTTAAAGGATCATATTTATTCGAAGCGCTCTTCAGATCCTGCTTCAGTAACAGAAAGGTTGAGATGTTTGGCATATGGTCCAAGTTTGCATGTGTATTCTCATAGCGCATACGCAATTAATGGATACACATTTTATACCAAAGAACAAGATGATAAAAGTACTATGCAAAATAGTGGTGTCACCGTCCTAGCTGAAGCAATGCACATATCAAGTATGAAGGACTTAAACCCCAAATATGCAAATCTGTTATATTTTGGAGTTATTGAGCACATTTGGGTGTTTGATTACGAGAAGTTTCAGATTCCAATCTTTGGTTGCAAGTGGGTAAATAGTAGTGGCATACGAATGGATAAGTCTGGATTTTTGCAAGTGGATCTTAATAGGGTGGGGTACAAAGATGAGCCTTTTATTCTAGCATCTCAAGCTAAACAAGTGTTCTATGTCACTGACCCGACGAGTACGAAATGGTCTATAGTGCTTTTATCTAACAAAATGGTTGATGATAGCGGTGTAGATCAATGTGATATTGATGTTGAGAATGAGTCATGCATTAGACAGAATGAGTTGAATAGAAATGATCAAGATGAGGATCTTATAGCGAATGAGTCATATATCAGAAATGACCATAACGAGAGAATTTGGATCCATTCATCCGTCCGCATTGCTAAGAAACAAGTAATTCATATTCCAACCAAGAAAAGAAAGAGATGTTAGTGAAAGAGGTAAAATAATAAAATGTTATATATTATTTCATTCTAAATTCATCTATTATAGTTTTTTTTGTATTTTGACGTCGTGTAGAAAGTTTCCATCTAACACTTGTTTAATCTTACAGTGGACATTGGTTGTTGGTCGCAATTAATCCTAGCAGAGAAGTGGCCATCCGATGTATGTATTTCTAACTTATGAGTTATTTTAATATTTAACACATATGTCTCATATAATGAAATAGTTAAAACTAAATCAAACTATGTTATATTATAATGTAGTACTTTGAAGAATGCAAGTGTGCTCATTACTCAATTTCTCAATTGGATGAAATTAAAGAGGATTGGTGTCAATACATTATGGAGCTCGGAGTTTTATCAGGTATAATATTGTACTCTTACTTTAATTGATGAGAATTTAAATATGTGTAACTTTCTAACTATAGACATTGTTGATGTATTCTTTTAATTGAATTACAATTTTTGTGTTCTTTCAGGACCTATGTAGATTTGAAGCAATGCTTTGGTTGGATGCAAAAGTACTAGTATAAGTAATATGTACATTTGTAGAAAAAATGTAATGATTTGTAATTATAAATTGGTGTGTGTATATATATATATATATATATATATATATATATATATATATATATATATATATATATATATATATATATATATTGGTTTGAATTGCCAATTGTTTTGGATATATAATTTTGGTGTAAATTGGTACATTTAAATAGGCCAAATTAGATTGATTTGAATCTCCAAATTGTGGTATTTTTCTGGAAAAAAATTGGTTGAAAAACAGGTCAAATTCTGGTTGAAAAACCTGGTAAAAATTGTGGTTTAAAAAAATTTATATAAAAATTTTCGTATACCTTAGACAGCGCTTTACACTAAAAGCGCTGTCTAAGGTGGGGCTTAGAAAGCGCTTTCACCAAAAGCGCTGTCTAAGGTATGACTAAAAAAGTTCAAAAAGGTGGGGCTTAGAAAGCGCTTTCAAAAAAAGCGCTGTCTAAGGTATACCTAAAAATGTTCAAAAAGGTGGGGCTTAGACAGCGCTTTTAAAAAAAGCGTTGTCTAAGGTATACCTAAAAAATGTCAAAAAGCGTTGTCTAATGGTACCATACACAGCGCTTTTCATTAAATATACCCTCTTTAGACAGCGCTTTTGGTATTACCTAAAGCGCTGTCTAAACCTTTAGCAGCGCGGGTTTAGACAGCGCTTAAAAGCGCTGTCTAAGGTCAAAAAAAGCGTTACCATTTTAATAAATAAAATAATAAAATATAAAATAACCCTAAATAATACTAAAACAAAAATGATAATTAGAAAAGCACGACCGGTCCCTCATCAACCAATAACATAATAACCAGTAATCCTAATTAAAAAATAATAATAATTAAGTTCTAACATTAAAATAAAATAATATACTTAACTTATAAACCTATTTAGATAAACCTAATGACCTAAAAAAAAAACAAAGTAATTAACCATCCGGTAATTAATTTTTCACAAAAAAATAAATAACCCTAAGATAAAACCTGATTATAAACTCTTAATAAAAATTACTTCTAAAAATACATTTGACACTTAAACCCAAATAAATAAATCTATTAGTCTTAAAAAAAGCAAAATAAAACTCCTAAAGATAAATCCAAACAAATCCCCAAAATAAATAAATAAACAATAAAAATAAAAATTCTAATTATTATGTTATTAAACTAAAAGATCCCAACCCCCTATATAAGAAAAAATCTCTAAAATAAATTCTAACCCCTTTTTTTAAAATAAACTAGCTCCCCTTAAACAAATAAAACCCCCTTACCAAACCAAAATCAGAATGGGCCCAAAATGCTAGCAAACTCAGAACCCCAAAGACATTTAATAGAGACCCCCCTGGTAGCACAAAAAAAAATAATAAAACAACTGGTCAAAATTTAGGGTACTACAGCTGCCCCTATTTAATCGTCTTCGAATCAGAAGGATGATGTCGATGAGCCTTCCTCCTTTTGAGGAGGAGACAATTAAATACAAAAAGGACCCTAATTTTGACCGCAGAACCCGATAGGTGCTAAGTTGATATCCTAAAATCCTTGGTAATAAACCCCTAGGGAAATATCCAATTTAACCCCTTGAAAAACTTTTTAGATAAAAAAAAAAAAATCCCTGGATAGGAATTTTGTAAATCCCCTGATAAATCCCTTAATGAAAAATCCAATAAACCCTCTTGAAATAAAAATCCCCTGACAAAATCCCCTGAAAAAAAAAATCCTTGGTGAAATCCCTTTGGTAAATCTCTTTGGTAAATTCCTATGGTGATTATGCATGTATGCATGTTTGCGTGTATGAGTGCATGTTAGATGCTAGAGCGTAGCGACATGACTGATGCATGACGTGGGCTGACGCCTCTTTTATGATATGTAATACATACGTTTGTCTGAAAAAAAATTTCATAACTTCCTGACTCCCTGACCCTTGAAACTTTGATAATTATAGTAAGCCATGATACCCTTGATTCATGTGACGTGCCATTAAAGAACCTCCTATGTTGGTTAGATTGTAACGTATATTCCTGTTAGTGTATAGACCCTATATCCCGCTTTGGAAGAGTATGATCCCTTTGATGATTCCAAAAACCGAAGTAAAATCCATTTTCCCTTTTCGAAGCTTTTATTTATACCTGATATTTCAATGCATTATTTCACAATTAATCGACATCTTGTAGTCAAGCGGAATGATTTTGGAGGCAAAGAAATATATTTGAAAAAACAAATTTATTGAGAATTGGCCCGAAAATGGGCAATGATAAGTAAGGAGGGTAATTCTCATAAGGAGATATTACCGTAAATCCAGAAAAATGTACAATGGAAATAAGAAAACAAATTTATTTATGTCCCTATTAAATTTAACACCAGCTAATATCCCTAAGACTCCAAGATCACGACACTTCGCTTCTGAAGATGACGACTGGAATGATCGCTTCCTTCTGAATTCCCGTTACGGGGTGACGTGAGTGTTTTCAGTCACATGCCTTTTGGATATCCCTAACTTTTGCCTGAACCGCTCTTTTTAGAGTCTTAGTCCACCGGGATGATATACCATTTTTTTTCGACTAAGCCGCCCTTTAGGGTTTTCGACTTGTCGGGTACCATTTTTATTCAAGTCCCTAATTTTCGCCTGGATTGCTCTTTCGAGTTTTCAATCCACCGGGACGCCCTAATTTTTTCCCAAGTGACCCTTTAGGGTTTTCGACTTAGCGGGCTTTTATCCTCTTTTTCTAGGCATAGCATTTTTGACCGAATCGGAGTTCACCAGTCGTGGTAAATCCGCTCCATCCATGGTTGTTAATATTAGTGCTCCGCCAGAGGAGGCACCCTTCACGCCATATGGCCCTTCATAGGGTGGGGTCCATTTGACGTGGTGGTCTGTATGGATGGGTAATATTTTCCTTAACCCAAGTCTCCCTCTTCGCGTAGGCGAGGACGAATTTCTTTGTCAAACGCTCTCTTAATTCCCATGTGGATATAACTGCCCATAACCACACATTTCCCTTATACGAGGTTAGCTGATCGAGCCTAGTTTGCACCCATTCTTCCTTATCCAGATTAGCTTCCTTTATGATCCTAAATTTCGATTGATAGCCCCTGCAGATATAAGTTTCCCTCGAGATCCAGGTCTAGGTCCTTCATAGGGGTCCGAAGTTTCACAATCCATTGGATTCTCAAGTATTGTTAAGTACATCACGAGTGGTCTCCTTGGGTTACGATCTTCAGTCAACGCAGACCCACGGTATTTGCACGCGCGTTGGATCCTCTGGCTGACTGGAAAGTCAACCGATCCAAAGGAAATAAAGAACGCCACATGGCGCGAATCAACGGTCACACGGAGGGGGTATTTATCCCGTTTCCTCTCATTTTCTCTCATTTTTCACTCCTCTTTCTCTCTCTTCGCTCACTCTCTCAGAGTTCTCTCACTTCTCTCTAAATTCTCCGTCGCCGGTGGGCCGTCCGGCCACCGCGCGCCACCACCCAAAACACCATCAAACCCAGAATCCGGTTGAGGATTCAACCGGAAACTCAACCTCTAAGAACCCTAACCCCATCGTTAGAACCCCAAACCCAGATACCCTTGGTTCGTTAGGGTTCGCGAGGAACCCTAAGAACCCTACCCTAAACCTTCATCCAAATCCCAAGATTCGCATGAACCCCAAGAACCCTAAGGGTTCTTGGAAGAACCCTAACCCACCCAGATAAACCCTAACCCAAGACTTAAGAACCCTAACCCTATTTCAAACCTAGAAATACCCTAAAACAAATCCCAAACACGCCAACCACAAACGACGACAACGGATTTACAATGGCAACAAAAGCTGCAAGATGAGTGATTTTACCTTCCTTGGTCGTATTTTTTGTCCTATTTGTCTCTGTTTCTTTTTCTAACCTCCTCTCTCTCTGATTTTTCGCAGATATCAATGGATTTGTGGTTCTGGGTTGCTTTTCCGCCTCCGAGTCCAACCCTTTTCTCCCTAATCTCTTTTTCGTTTTATAGACTTAAGATTAGGTCAGAAATTAATTAGGTTTAGAACAGATTTAGGAAATTTTTTATGTTATTTTAGGTGTATTTTGATTTGATCCAGTTTTTAGAATTAGGGTTTGATTTTGTACTTAGTTAGATTTTAATTTTTGTTGTAATTTGATTGAACAATTAAATGCAAATTGAATGCTTATTGATTCTATTTTGCTAGAAAAAAACCGAATCCTCTGATCTTGCTCATGATTCCCTGCGTAGAACTAGGGTTTAATTTGGGGAAGGAGAAGATACTCGTGGGTCAACAATTTTAACCTTCGCTAAAATATAAGCTAAAATAAATAATTAGTACTCACCATTTTAATAAATAAAATAATAAAATATAAAATGACCCTAAATAATACTAAAACAAAAATGATAATTAGAAAAGCACGACCGGTCCCTCATCAACCAATAACATAATAACCAGTAATCCTAATTAAATAAATAATAATAATTAAGTTCTAACATTAAAATAAAATAATATACTTAACTTATAAACCTATTTAGATAAACCTAATGACCTAAAAAAACAAAGTAATTACCCATCCGGTAATTAATTTTTCACAAATAAATAAATAACCCTAAGATAAAACCTGATTATAAACTCTTAATAAAAATTACTTCTAAAAATACATTTGACACTTAAACCCAAATAAATAAATCTATTAGTCTTAAAAAAAGCAAAATAAAACTCCTAAAGATAAATCCAAACAAATCCCCAAAATAAATAAATAAACAATAAAAATAAAAATCCTAATTATTATGTTATTAAACTAAAAGATCCCAACCCCCTATATAAGAAAAAATCTCTAAAATAAATTCTAACCCCTTTTTATAAAATAAACTAGCTCCCCTTAAACAAATAAAACCCCCTTACCAAACCAAAATCAGAATGGGCCCAAAATGCTAGCAAACTCAGAACCCCAAAGACATTTAATAGAGACCCCCTGGTAGCACAAAAAAAATAATAAAACAACTGGTCAAAATTTAGGGTACTATATATATATATATATATATATATATATATATATATATATATATATATATATATATATATATATATATATATATATATATATATATATATATATATATATATATTCACTGAACCTATTGGTCGGCGGTGATTATTCTGAAATGGAATCAGATTCAACCTTTTTTTATTTGTTCTGTTAATATGTTTGAGATTTGATGGATTTAGAGACTTTTCATCAAGAATGTTCTTTGGTGGTACTTGAAAAATTTGTTGTTGTTAATGTTTGATGTTGTTTATATGTGCATATTTGTTAAAAGGTTGCAAAGGTAATAGCTCTTACACTTGATTTAGAAGCTAAACCTCAGACATGAGAGGATGTGAAACCATTGAAAGGGTTAGTCTTTATAGTTGCTTCTTGCAACATATTCATTATTATTAACATTTCTCTTCTTTTTTAATCATAATATTTTGAGCTGAGTAATTTCTTTTCGATATTTTCTTCCTAACTTATCATTATCTTATCTCCTAATACTAAACATATGTTGTTATTGAGAAATTGCGAGGCAGTGGTAAAGTAATAGATTTCAAATACTGAAACTTAATGTCCCTAATATTCATGGATGTGTCATCTTCATAGCTTGGATGTGTCATTTTTTTGCTTAATAATTCACTGCTGTAGTCCATTCCACATGCTGTAGCTATGGGGTGATAGTCGTGTTTCTATTTGCATTCATTTTTGTTTTTATTATTTGTAGGGAAGTTGTAATTTGAAGTGGAATTGCATTGTAACCTTTTTTGTGATTTCAAGTTAATGGATTTTGATGAGTTCTGTTTAGTGTTCATCAACATGAAGTACTTGAACACTGAGAAAAGTGTACATATTCTGCTTTTGACTTATTTGAAAAGGATGGAAACAAGACCATAGCCATTGATGAATTAGCTTGGGTATGCTTAATTTAACTATGATTATAGGTTATAAAATTAACATTCTAGTAATACTATCATGTTGATTATTACTATTATTATTATTAGTATTATTATATAAATGACACTGTTCTTCTTCATGATTGGATTCGTCACACTGATGAGAAATTAAGCTTCCTTAGATTTGTGAAATTGTTGCATCTCAAAATTCAATGAAAAGTTATCTTGGAAGACCGTGGCAGAAGTATTCAAGAACGGTAGTTATGAAAAGTAACATTGATGGTGTTATAAACTCACACAAGGTTGAGCTCCATGGAGTGGTGGTTTTGCCTTGAGTACACTTTACTATGGTGAATATATGAATATTGGTGTCAGTGCTAATATAGATTGGAGATGAATTGGTCTGGTTTTCATGTTATTACAAATCCTTCAAAAGCTGTTAAATTTTCGGTTTGGCAATTTCTTGGCTGGCGAGTCTTGGATATCTGGCAGTGGTGTGCTGTTTGATGCAGGCATGTGAAAGAGAGTGATGATCATGTTGTATAATGGAGAATAGCTTTCGAGTTGGTGATTTTTGTTTTGTATAAAAAGGGATGGTGAAAACATGGTGAATGAGTGGTGACAAATGACAATTATTGTGATGTAGTTTTTTTTTGGATTTTCGTTTGTACAAAGGTTATACAAAGATGTTGTACATTGTCGGTTCATGTGACTTTTCTCAAAAAGGTCAACTATATGAACTATAAATAGTGTTAAGTTAGTTTCTTCTTTTTTTTTTTTGCTAATTTGTAATTTGTATGCACCTATACATATATGAATAAAAGTCTTTCTCTTACTAACGCAAATTTGCAGTAAATTTGTAATTTGTATGCACCTATACATATATGAATAAAAGTCTTTCTCTTACTAACGCAAATTTGCAGTAAATTTGTAAGAATATGATAGCAACCAACTGAGAATTATTTTTAATATAACATATTACTTCAAGAAAAATAAAAAAAAAACTAACACTTCAGTTAATTTACCAAAATGGCTGGGTTTTGAAAATCTCTATAAGGGTGGTGCCATATGGGATGACGCCTCAGTTAGAGGTCACATGTCAAACCATATGTCGCCTCAGTCAAATGAGGCATGCACTAATTTACACTGGGGAGTCGCCATCTGGGATGGCGCCTCAGCGTAATTATTTTTTTTTTTAATATTTATTATTAATTGGAAATTAAAAAAACATTTTTTTTAAATAATTTAAATTTTGTGAATTTAATATATATTTAATTATATTATTTAATAGGGCATCATGTGCCTACGTGACGACGTGTGTGTTGGCCTTTGCAGCCTCTTCCTTCATGAATGTCATTGAACTGTCACTAAACAGCTGCCCAGATTGTATGACCGAACCCCACTTAGTACGTCTGGTATCAAAGTAAACTTGTTTTAAAAAAAAATTCTTTCCATAAAACCCTTCCTTTTAATGTAATGACCTTTGTTGAGAATCAAGTGATGAACACGTTATGTTTATACTAGTTCACTTGAGAAACCCTCAAGTTAGTCTAGTCCACCCGCCAAGGTGATTTTGCCTCTCTCAACGAGGTCTTAATCCACTATTCAATCAAATCAGTACAATGCACGAGCCAAACCGCTGGTGACTAATACAACCTCTAAAACTCTCAAGTTTTAGACGTCTCAAGTAATACAACCTCACAGATCTTACTCAAGGAACAACCTCTAAGACACACGACTTATACTTCTCAAGAAATACAACCTCACAGGGTCTTTCTCAAGGAACACAAACCTAAGTTTGAACAATTTACGTTTACAAAGAATGTGCTTCTATACAAGCTGAAAATGTAAACACGTTTTCAACCAGAATGACTTAAGAAAGATTTCAGATAAAGAGAGTATTGCAGTAGCGTTCGTGTGTATCTTTCTTCAAGTCTTTTGCTTCCTTTTATAGCCGTGTAGAAAGAGCCGTTAAAATGTAATCATGATAGCTTAACTAGGCTGGCGGCTAGAAGCATGAGGACAGATAATAGCTTTTGCGTGTTGCGCATCCTGTTTTTGTCAGAATATCTTTTATTGTACCGTTGCACTGTAATACCCCGTATTTTAAATTACTCTGGATAATATTGGTATGATCAACTGGGCTTCGGTTTACTCTGAGAATTTATTTGATAAAATAATTAGAGTAAACTGATGAGCTCAGAGCAGACCCAATTAATATTATCTGACTCTGAGGTTTTAAGTGTTGGAGCTTTAAAGACTATTTGGACAATTAGTAGTGTTACTAATTAATGATATTTTACTATATCATTTTCCTTTCCACTCTTTTTCCTTACTAGAAGCAAAGGAAGAAAAAGATAGAAAGAAGTGGGAGAGAAAGGAAAGGAAAAGGAAGAAGAGGAAAAAGCTCAAGAACACAAGTCATCAACCATCACCCATTCTTCATCAAATCATCTTCCAATCTTCATCATCATCATCTATTCAAGGTGGGTTATAGATAGAAACCTTTGGTTTAGATTTTCTTGAGGTTTAGAATCTAGGTTAGAATGGTGAGAAAATGAGTAATCTTGGATTTAACGGTTGAAATGTGGTATAATCTGTGTAGTATAATCACTAGCCATGTAGGATCATCTGTTATTATAAGTTTGCATGTTGGTGAAGTTTTGGAATGAGAAATTGGTCACAATGCTCTGTTTTCACGCTGCAGAATTTCTGCATTTTCCCAGATTCGCACTGCGAATCCCCTAGCGAAGGGGAAATCGAACACTCGCTAGCTATTCGCACGACGAATGTGGAGGCGAACATTCGCCAGATGTTCGCACTGCGAACTTTAGCTTGTTTTGGTTCTGCCACTGTTCGCCAGACGTTCGCACTGCGAATGGGGCAACGAACCAGTGTTGGCTAGGCATTCGATGGGAGCTTCGCACTGCGAATGAGGAAGCGAGCACTCGCTGACTTCTTCGCATTGCGAACATGACAGATCCTTCAACTTGTTTCTTTCATAACTTTTGACTCGTTTATCCGATGTGAGTATTCTTGGTATCGTTGTGAAGCTATTAACATATTCTATCTAATGGAAGTGAGAAATATCAGTTTATTGCCCGATTAAATAAATCGGAGGGAACCGTGAATTGGTGCAAATTGTGGTATGTTGAATTATGTGTTTCCATTATGTGATTGATGACTATATGCCTATGCTCTTATTATGAAACATGTTTGAATATGTATGCATGTTAAAACACAAAATAGGTAGAGTGAGGAATATTACCATAAACAATGTCGGAAAAATGTAGAATGAATAAACACTAGTATGGAACATGTGTGTTAACCGTTTGGTTGTGATAAGGCGTAATGGCCTTGTGATTGTCGAATACAATCACGTCTGTGTGTGATCACGTAATCGTAACCGGTTATCTTGCGAGTGCGTTTCATGGGTCTCGAGCTCCTCTGAAACATGTGTACAACTACTTGGCAGGTTTGATTCCCGCGTGCAGTACGAATAGCGCTCTGGGAGCGTATGCTTGTGACGGTAAATGGCCCGTGTGAAGTAACGGTTCATAACGGTATAAGGCCCGTAGAACCCGAATACATTCGCATGTCAAGTAGGTTACTAGGATCCATGACTCGGATTGACTTCTAGATGTAGAAGCGGACGGGAACAGGGGATTCCTTGGTGTGGTTACCGATTAGTGATATTGTGAGTTGATGAACTCCTGACATGTTTCCATATAGTGTGTGTGTGTACTCAAAGCCACTCCCCTTCCCTTTTGACTTGAGTTAGGCTTGTTAGAACCTTGTAAAGCCGAGAGGACTATAAGATAGCGAACTCACTGAGATTTGATGTATCTCACCCCACGTTGTTGTTTACATCACAGGTACTACAGGTTCGGCGAAGGGTAAGGACAAAGTGGTTTGACTTTTCCTTACGGATCGTATCTTTTGTGTGGCAAGGCTTCCGTTGTGGAGATTTTGAGATCATTAGTGATCTAGTTCTTAGTTTTATCTTTTGAACATCTTGTATATATAACATGCCATAGTTGTTGTATTAGGTCTCTTTGGGCATTTATATGTATACTGTGTTAATAGGAACTTGTATATTTCAGTACCAAACGTATTATTCATGTATGATATATGCTTCGATGTATGTATTTATATATGGGCATTACATGCACAGTTACCAAGATATTTTCACTTGAATTAAGGTACAGATGTACTATGTAGCTTTGTCTTCTTGGATTCTCAACTTCAGAGGTTTTTCACGAGCATGAGTAAGAAGGGAAAACATCGCTTGGTTCTTTGAGATTATCAAGTCTTCGAATCTTCAGAGTCTCTAGTACTTGGTTTTCAGAACCTCAATCGCTTGGTGTGTTGTCTTCATGTCTTCAGAGGCTTCTGATAGTATTTGGTTGAAGCATGAGTAGAGACTTGATTTAGGTCTTCAGAACCTTGATTCAGAGAGCTTAGGACTTTAGCATCTGGACTTCGTTCGATCAGAACCTATGTCTTCCGATCTTCAGAACCCGTTCTCTTTTCCTTTTATATTAGAGTGTGTATGCGGAGTATTTTACTTTAAGCATTGTGTTCACGCCAATTTACGGAAGCATAGCCTGTTTGTTACATTCTCACAAATAACAAACATTAGTTGTACAAAATTGTTCATACAAAAATACTCATTTAGTATCATCAAAACTTAGAGATAAAATTGCAGAACCAAATCATGTTCTTACAATCTCTCCCTTCTTTCGTACGAAAATTGTCTCCAACTTTTAATACTTCTCCCGTCTGTCTGTACGGGTCGTAAAAAATATTCGTTGATGGTTCGTCCTCGCCTAAGTTGAGTGTTGTCATGTGTTGAGGTGGGAAATAAACATGACTCCCTGGAAATTGGTCTACCTCGTCGTTGTTTATCATTTCGTCGACAATGTCCTCCGCTTCTTCTTCTTCCTCGTCAACGACGTCCAACCCAGCTTGTTCGTTGTCGGAATCGTTAAAAATCTGCGAAACTTCTAGTTGTTGAGACAATGGTTGATGTTGTAACGTAATATATAACTCAACGTCATTGAACCCAGA
Source organism: Lathyrus tuberosus (assembly GCA_022829125.1). NCBI lineage: Eukaryota > Viridiplantae > Streptophyta > Magnoliopsida > Fabales > Fabaceae > Lathyrus > Lathyrus tuberosus. The sequence continues at coordinate 2,178,088 of JALAZF010000395.1, forward strand.
ATGCTCATGGCTGAGAAACATATTTCGCACATAGGATTTTTGTATACAATTTGCCCAACTGGACCGCACTGCAATTTCTTTTCTAACCGGGCTTTCAAATGATAAAAATTTATTCTTCTATCAATTAAAAACCTAGTCACTTCTGTATCCCTAAAATTGAAACCCGTCATTGGACAATCAAATATCTCACCATTGAGATGTGCAGTTATCAGGTATTGTGGTCTTTGAGCCATAACTAAATTGTGTTAGGAAGAAATGGTTTACAAACTTTAAAATTTGGAAGAAATAGTTTACAGAATAGAAATGGTTTACAAGTATGTGATGATAAGATGTATATTTGATGTGTATTAATAGGAGTATAGATGATACAAGTTACGTGTCTTTGTAGTCTAATTGTTTCAGAATAGTCTTGACAAGAACCATGTGCTGCTCTGCATGGCTACACTAGCCTTGACAAGACCACACAACTCTGCATGGACAGACTAGCCTTGACAAGACCACACATCTCTGCATGCCTACACTCTGCATGCATACAATCTGCTTCCACTGTTCTTTAGCATGCCTCTTCACAAATTAAACAAAACATTAAAAAAAAATTAAAAAAATTGTTTTTTTTTCAATTTCCAAAATAAATAAAAAATAAGATCACCTGAGGCGTCATCTCAGATGGCGACTCTTTAGAGAATTTTGAAAAAATATTAGGACATGGAGAATACACTGAGGCATCATATGATTTGACATGTAGCCTCTAACTGAGACGTCATCTCATATGACGTCATCCCATATGACGTCACCCTTATAGAAGGTTTTCAAATCCAACCACTTTAGTAAATTAATTGGAATGATAGTATTTTTGGTATTTTTTTTGAAAAAATATGTTATATTAAAAACAAATTCACCAACTGATATAGAAAAGAAACGAGACATGCTCGTATATATTAGTAATATGTTCTGCATCACACATCATATCCCTATCCTATGTGATCTTTCATTACCTGCTATAGAGATTTAGACCTGATTGTATTTTTCACTCTAGCTAATAGTCAAATATTATCTAAATAAATATTTTTATTATAAGTTATGATATAATTTTGAATTATCCCAATACTGTCAAGGAATATTATATCATTTAAAGAAAATTAATGTTTTTCTAATTGCTAATTAATGTGACAACTAAATACTTCTTTAATAATTTATTGGTTTTCTTTATACTTTTAAAATTATTTCTCTTTCTTTTCTTTTTTATAGTAAACAAAAGGAGAATTACAAAATAATTTTAATTTTTTTACTGAGAATTTTTTATCTTGCATTTCATTAAGTATTTTAAAATTGTTCGTTGATTTTAATTTGTTGATAAAATTAATTGATCATTATACATAATAAAAAATATTTTGTTGATCTGAGAGAAGGTATAATCGAGGGATAACACTTGTGTTGGTGTGCTAGATAAGAATAATTTGAATAAGAAGAGGAATGATTATTAAGTGCAAACTAATATCTTATAAAATCTTTACAATCCCACGTGATGTGACTAATATCATTATTATTTAAAAGTAATGAATACACATAACTAATGGGGTAATTATAAATTATCCTAAATAATATAATACGTAACAAATTAAAATTTGGTTTCTAATTTTTATGGTGTATTTATAGCAGAGGTGAGACTGTACTAACTAAAATAGTCTAAAATAGTGTAACTTATAAATTACACTGAATAATATAATAACAAATTAGAATTTGATTTCTAATTTTTATGATGTATTTATAGCAAAGGTAAGAATCATCCATACAATCTTCATATTTTTAGGCCTAAAATTGTTATTTTATTATTATAAAAAATTATTACTTTGTAACTTATTTGTTATATATTAGAATATCATGAAACTTTATCAGTGAGTAATTATCAAAAATATATTACTCTATCGACTTTTTTAGATAATTATCAAAAATGTATTATTACTTTATCAGTGAGTTGATTCTATATCTTAAAAATGATTGATATTTTTATATCAATTTGATATTTTATTTATTACTATTTAAAATTATAATAAATGTGATTTACTCTTTAACTTAAGTATTCCATTTTATTACAAATTCTTAATGAATATTCACATATATAAGTTTATAATTTATCATCTAATAAACTGAATATGTGAACTTGCACTAAATGCCAAATTTGAAAAATAAATCAAATGAACGGATATTTTTCTAAAAATTATGTTATCGAGCATTTTATATTTGATTAAATGAATTATTGATTAATAATTGTTTTAATTTTAACAAAATGGTTTGGTTAACATGTACCTAAATTCAAATTATGGTTTGAATAATATCTTTCATTTATTTTTTCGCAAAAGAAAACCAATAATTATAATATCTTTTATCTTAAGAATTGAGTAATAATGAAACCTCTATGATGTTGTCTATTCCTATTGCTATAACTGATTCAATTGTTCCTGTTGGTGTCCTCATATCTTGCACAAATATTTTATGCATTAGAGTTTTCATAGTTTTCAAAATATGCTTGTGTTCTAATAGTTTTTAGGGTTAATTGTGATTTACCCCCTGACATATGAGCGTGTTTTGGTTTACCCCCCACCGTTGCCATAGGCAGGTTTTGGCAACGGTTTTTTCAAAAAAACCGTTGCCTAAAGGCATGGAGGAGGGTAAATCAAAATTCGCTCATATGTCAGGGGGGTAAATCACAATTAACCCTAGTTTTTAATTTATAGAATTACTAAAACAAAAAAAAGTTCAATAGTTTTCATAAAATAAGTTTTATCCAAATATTTTTCTTTGTATCATTTTCAGAAAAACAAAATCAAATCTAAAAAAAAAAAGAAAAGAAAAAAACTTATAGTTATATATTCATGCTCATCTCCAAAATTGTCTTGTGCATAGATCTATGTCGTTTTCATAGTAAGATTAAGTTGTAATTGTGAAAATAATGGAACTTAAAAGACAAACATATTTTTATCGATTTTTTTTTATAAGCAAGATTCATTAATAAGAGATTAAGGACATCTCGAACCAAAATCGGATTACAACCCAACAATCGTGGGAAAAATCGAAACCAGCCCTACAAAAGCGAACCCCACACTTATAACCAATCGAAATGAAATTTAGACCACTCATAAAGACTACAATGTCGTCTATTACGACCTCCTAGAATCAACCAATTCCACGAAGTGGTTACAATACCGGCAAATATGGAATCTACATTACAAATCTCATCGTTAAATAAGATGTTGTTCCTACACCTCCAAATATTCCAACAAACAATAAACCAAATGGAGTTAATCGAATTTACCTTACTTCTTCCTTTTAAGCGCAGACCTCATAACAGAACATGATCACAGCAATTTGATTCCGAAATACGATCAATAACCACCCAATCGCACACTTTATTCCACACCAAGATAGATTTTAGGTAATTAAAGAACAGAGATGAATCCTCCAAATCACGGAAACAGAACATGCATCCTTTCTCATGCGGGTTTGTAATCACTCCTCTCACCACTAGATTCGATCTAGTTGGCAGTCTATCAATAACCAATCTCCAAAAAAATATTTTCACTTTCATAGGAATTTCCGATAACCAATTTAAATCCAACACCTGAATTAAGTTATCACTCAACGAATCTGAAATCTCGCTAGAGGCAATGCACCCATAATAAGATTTAACCGAAAATCCATTGTCTCTATCAAGATTCCACTTCCAACTGTCAACACTTGAATGAGACAATTGAATTCCCTCTAACATCAAGAGCAGACTGCACAAATCACGGTCCAGCTGATGCGACCGAACAGGAATATGCTCTTGAATTTTCCAGACCCAATCCTCTTCCTCCCATCTTCCCATTTCAGACACAACACCGTTTTTAGATTTGCAAGCCAAATAAAGAAAAGGAAAACAGTCCTTTAAAGTTCTGTTAGTCATCCAAACTGAATGCCAAAAGAGAATTCCATTACCATTACCAATCACACCAGATAAAAAGCTAGTAAAAGGAACCTGGTTTGCAGACGAAGATACAGACATTATATCCTTCAACCATTTTGAATCCAAATAGTGACTACCCTCCACAATAAAAAGTTGAATTTTCCAACTCAAATTTCCATATCTACTATAAAGAATCGGGCGCCAAATCTCATTACCTTCAATGCTGAATTTCTAGAGCCATTTTGCAAGGAGAGCTTTGTTGAATCGACCAATGTGTTTGATCCCTAGGCCCTCATGAGATTTTGGTTTACAAATTGACTTCCAACTTACCCACGAAATAAAACCACTCGACGAATTTCCAGCCCAAAGAAACCGCCTTTGAATGGCAATAATTTCCTTCACAACTTGCTTAGGAACCTTAAAGAAGGAAAGATGGTGAATTGGCATGTTTGCTAACACTGAATTTATTAAGGTAACACGGCCACCGATTGATAGATTACGACCAATCCAATTCGAGAGCCTATTCCTCATACAATCCACAACCGGCCACCAAAACGAGATTCTCCTGTGGCTGCCCCCAACAACCAGACCAAGGAATTTAAAAGGTAATAATCCTGATTTACAATGCAGAAAATGCTCTGCCGCTACCAAGAACTCCGGATCTAAACCAACTCCATAAAGGCAACTCTTAGCATAGTTGATTTTGAGTCCTGATATTACCTCAAATCCAAGTAATATAGACTTAAAAGCCCATAGATTCGAAATCGACCCATCTCCAAAAAGAATGGTGTCATCCGCAAACTGCAGAATATTCACAGAAGTTGTATTGTTGAATTTAAAATCTGAAAGAATACCACAAACAGAAGCCTTTCTCACTAAGCAAGCCAAGCCTTCGACGATGATAGCGAACAAGAATGGAGATAAGGGGTCACCTTGCTTTAGCCCTCTTGTCGTTTTAAAATTCTTTGAAGGGATACCATTGATCAGAACCGAAAGATAGTTATTGAACACGGAACCACGAATCCACTTCAACCAATTAACACCAAAGCCCATATTTATCATTATATCTTCCAGAAAACCCCAATCCACACAATCGTAGGCCTGAGCGAAATTCACTTTGAAGAGGATGCATTGTTTCTTTTTGTTAATTGTAAAGTCAATCATTTCATTAGCCACCAGGACTCCATCCAACAACTGGCGACCCGGAATAAACGCCGTTTGGGCGGGCGAAATCAACTTGTCAATAACCGAACTTAACCTCTTAGCTAACAGTTTAGAGATAATTTTTAGGATGCACCCAACCAACGAAATTGGTCTAAAATCCTCAAACGATTGAGGGTTGTCTACTTTAGGAACAAGAGACAAGAAGGAGGAGGCAAAGACTTTATCCAATCTTCCAGTAACGAAGAATTCGATAACACAGTTACAAACATCGTAACCTACAATATCCCAACAAGACTTAAGGAAAGTGAAATTAAATCCATCCACTCCAGGACTCTTATTCCCATTAAACCCGAAAACTGCCTCTTTGATATCCAAATGAGTAAATTCACCCTCCAACGCGACCCTGTCTTCATCACTAATCACAACCTAAAGATCCAGGTTACAATGCGGCCTCTCGCAAGATTGGGCCCTGAATTTCTTCTCAAAATATAACATAGCTTCATGTTTGATCTCACCAGGATCCTCCTTCAAGATTCCTCCCACTTTAATCCTTGAAATAGAGTTGGATATATTTCTAGATTTGAGAGAATCATGGAATAAACGCGAATTATTGTCGCCTTCACTCAACCACTTGCTTCTGGACTTCTGTTTCAGCATATTTTCTTTGATCCTTAGAGATTTCCACATATCTTCATGAGATTTCAACCTTTCCTGAATAGTAGAATCTTCCTGACCAATACCTAAGCCATCTAATTTCGACTCAAGCTCATTAAGACAATGGATGTTTTCATCAATTTTCAGGTCTAGCCAACCGAAAACATGCACATTCCACCATTTGAGATCTATTTTCAGAGTTTTGAGTTTGTTCTGCAACACATAGCCATACGACCCCGAAATATTCACCGACTCCCATGACTTCTTCACAAATTCTTTAAAATCTCTATGTTCCAACCAACAATTGAAGAAACGGAACGGTTTCGGTCCCCAATTCACAAAGAACGGTTTCAGCCAAATCGGACGGTGATCCGAAATATCTCTATTTCCCACCAATTGACCCTTCAATGCCAAATTATCAATAACTATATCATTTACAAGAAATCTATCCAGTCTGCTACGATTTATACCGTTTGAATTGAACCAAGTATACTTACTACCAATAACTGGAAGATCAATCAAATTCAGGTTATCAATAAAAGCAGAGAATTCTACCATTTCACCGAGATTAGCAGCACTTCTGCCCTTTCTTTCCTCCTCTGACTTTACTGCGTTAAAATCACCAGCGATGATCCAACCCCCAGTAGGCATTCGATTCTTAATATTAATCAATTCACTCAATATTCTACGTTTCTCTTGAATCCCGCGGGCAGAATAAACATTAACAACAAAAAGGTTCAAGGATTTCCAAGAAAAATGCATACCCAAGAAACCTTTTCCCCAGAAACTGGAATACGCACACATCTGATCTTTCCTCCAGATTGTCAAAAGACCTCCGGATTGCCCCTCAGAGTTAATAGCTGACCATTCGAAACCCGGATATCTCCAAATGTTTTGAACATCACTATCAACCACATGTCGCATCTTGGTCTCTTGCAAGAGACAAATATCAGCTTTTCCTTTACCAATGATTTCAGCAATTCTCCTTTTTTTAAGCTCACTGCAACACCCTCGAACATTAAATGATACTATATTCATGGGTTACCTCTTTCTACAACCCTCTTACTACACATGCGTTTCTTGTCCACTGATTCAAGTTTCCTTAACGCAATTTCAAATCTCTCATCACCATCTTTGCCCTCTACCCCTAATTGTTTTAAGGTCTTCCGAACTTTGATAGGGACGTCTTCTAAGGCCTTTTTGCATCTCACGTTCCCTCTAATAACGTCTGTATCTGTGACTGATTCATCACATAGAAGAGAAGATGAACCCCCTATTTTTGGATATGTCCTAAACCCCGAGGAAGGAGAACCAGAACGCCTTCTGGAAAAAATACGAGTGGGTTTTCTAGGGACATCAACAGCCGCATGAATAATAGAATTGAAGTAAGAAGTAGAATAAGGAATTTTTAGGCAGTCATACACCTCATGCAACAACTTCTTTTTTCTTCCTTTAACCTCTTTAGAAGGCCCAATAATACCACCCGAAGGCCCAGAAATCAGATCCGAACAATTGAGATCCACCACCAAACCCTTTTTAGAGAATTCACCTAATTTAATGTTTTCCACTACCGCGACGTCATTGGCCAAATTGAATTCCAAATCCTCCTGAAAAGAATTAATTAATTTAGGCTGTTGACCTTCTAAACACGCCAAATCCTTAGTCGGTGGAACAACGACAGGTGTTGCCTTAAGAGTGGGGTTCTGTAACACCCATATATAACAACATACATTAAAGCATATATATTATACATGAATCCAAGTATTTGGTACTGAAATACCATAAGTTCCTAGCTAACACATTATATACATTAAATGCCCTAAATACAAAGTTCTAAATTCTACGGCATAACATATACAAGATGTCCAAAATACACTAAGAACTAGATCAATACAATGATCTCAAAATAAAACGCCATAGCGGAAGCCATGCCATCTCAAAAGCTACGATCCGTAAGGAAAAGTCAAACCACTTTGTCCTTACCCTTCGCCGAACCTGTAGTACCTGTGATGTAAACAACAACGTGGGGTGAGATACATCAAATCTCAATGAGTTCGCTATCTTATAGTCCTCTCGGCTTTACAAGGTTCTATCAATCCTAACTCAAGTCAAAAGGGAAGGGAAGTGACTTCGAGTACACACACACCATATATGGATCCACACTCGTGAGCCTGTTAACTCACACCAATACAAAGGTAAGTCATGAGCCTGTTAACTCAAGAATCTCGCTAATCAATAACCATACCAAGGCATCCCCTTTTCTCGTCCGCTTCTACGTCTAGAAGACGACCCGAGTCATGGATCCTTGTAGTTACTTGGCATACGAATTGGATTCGGGATCACCAGCCTGTTAACCGTGAACCGTCACTTCTCATGGCCTGTTAACCATTACAAGTCTCTTTACCATATAGGCTCCAATCGTACTACACGTAGGGAATCAAACATACCAAGTAATTGTGCATACATTTCAAAGGAGGAGCTCGAGTCTCATGAAACTACACCGCAAGATAAAACTGGTTATAATTACTAGACACACGCCTCGGCCTCTCATGCACGAGCGTTGTCACTATGTCATTCCACACTTCTCGACATTGTTTACGGTAATGTTCCTCACTCTACCTATTTTGTATTTTAACATGCATACATATTCAAACATGTTTAACAATAAGAACATAGGCAAATAGTCATCAATCTCATAATGGAAACATATACTTCCACATACCACAAATTATACCAATTCACGGTTCCCTCCGATTTATTTAATCGGGCAATAAACCGACATCTTTTACCGTTATCATAAAGATTATATCCACAGCTTTCTATTGATATCAAGAACACTTAAATAGGATAAGCGGATTAAAAGGTATAGAATTTACAAGAAAAGAAATATTTGGAAAAGTCCCAGGAGCGCCCCGCGCTCCCTCCATCGCCCCGCGGCGTCCCCTTCGCCTCTGCTTCGCCAGGCGAAGCAGGGGCGTAACAACTCTTCTAAACATTTTGAAAGTTACAGGGGCGTGACATGCAGCGCCTCCCGAGCACCGCCCGGCGAAGCAGGGGTGCTTGCCTTGAACCGCCCGGCGCTCTGAGCACCGACCGGTGCTCCGTACCAGAACAGCCATGCTCAGCTGCGTTTTTTCTTGTTCCAATGGGTGAAAATTCATCTTTCTCAATTCAAATCCTCCCCAAACAGCACCAACAAGCATCATAAATATTCACATGCATAATATGATCATTCAACATAGATTATACCGATTTTTAACCGTTAGATTTCATTGATTTGTAAAATTGTTCATTTTCTCACAAAATCCAACCTAACTCTAAAACCCCAAGAAATTCTACACTAAAGTATCTATCTAGAACCCACCTCGATTAGAAGATGATGGTGAAGATTGGAAGATGATTTGATGAAGATTTGATGATGTTCTTGATCTTTCCACTTCTTGGTTTCCTCTTCTCTTTTTCCTTCCTTTCTCCTTCTTTCTCTCCAACTTCTTTCTATCTCTTTCTTTCTTTGGTTCTAATGAGGAAAAATGAAGGAAAAGAAATGATATAGTAAAATATCATTAGTTAGTAGTACTACTAATTATCCAATTAGTCTCCAAAGTTCCAATAATTAAATACCTTAGAGTCAGATAATATTAATTGGATTTACTCTAAGTTCAACAGTTACTCTAATTATCTTTGCAGATAATTTCTCAGAGTAAACTGGGACTCAGTTGATCACAACTAATATTATCCAGAGTAAAATAATTTACGGGGTATTACATCCTCCCCCCCCTTAAATAGAAATTCGCCCACGAATTTAGAGCAGTTACCTGAAAAGATGAGGGTAGACCTCTCGCATCTCCGATTCCAATTCCCAAGTTGCATCTCCCGGATGCGTCTCATCCCACTGAACCTTAACCAGAGGAATCTCTTTATTCCTTAACACCTTAGTTTCTCTTCCTGTGATACGACTCGGTTGAGGCTCAAATGTTAAATCTGCTTCTATCTCAATTGTATCCGGTAAAATTGGTTGAAGAGGATCTGGGACAAATTTTCGAAGCTGAGACACATGAAAAACGTCGTGCATCTCTGACAGAGAAGGCGGTAAGGCCAACCTGTAAGCTACTTCACCAATTCTTTCTAAAATTTGATACGGTCCCACGTATCGCGGACTTAACTTTCGCGATTTAAACGGTCCTTTCAACTGCAATCTCGGAGTGACTTTCAAAAACACGTGATCGCCCTCTTCAAATTCTAAAGGTCTTCTACGGTTATCCACATAACTCTTCTGACGATCTTGTGCTTGTTTGACCTTATCACAGATCATCCTAATTTTCTCCGTAGTTTCGTGAATAATCTCGGGTCCCAACATTCTATCTTCACCAACCTCTGCCCAACACAACGGTGTCCTACACTTCCTCCCATACAATGCCTCATAAGGTGCCATACTAATACTTGCATGATAACTGTTATTATAAGAGAACTCAATCAACGGCAAAAGTTCTATCTAATTTCCTCCACTTTCAAGTACACAAGCTCTCAACATATCTTCCATGGTTTGTATTGTCCGTTCCGCCTGACCATCCGTTTGTGGATGATTCGACGTACTCAAACACAACCTCGTTCCCATAGCTTGTTGAAAAGCTCTCCAAAATCTCGAAGTAAACTTTGGATCTCTATCTGAAACGATACTAGTGGGAATACCATGCAATCTCACTATTTCCGAAATGAACAACTTTGCGAGATGACTCGCCTTGTAGGTAGTCTTCACAGCTAAGAAATGCGCGGATTTCGTTAACCGATCCACAATTACCCAAATCGAATCATAACCACCTTGGGCACGGGGTAATCCCACTGCGAAATCCATCGAGATACTATCCCACTTTCACACCGGAATTTCTAATGATTGCAACAAGCCACCCGGTCTTTGGTGTTCGATCTTCACTTGTTGGCATATTGCACATTCCGATACATATACCGTAACATCCTTTTTCATCTCGGACCACTAATAGTCTCTCTTTAAATCTTGATACATCTTTGAAGACCCCGGATGTATAGTAAAAGTACCCTTATGCGCTTCTTCCAAAATCCTCCTTTTTAACTCTGTGTTATCTGGAACACAAATCCTTTGGTTAAACAAATAATTCCATCGGTAGCTCGCACAAAACCCGGTTGTACTAACACCTCTTGTAACTTCTCATCTAACCCTTGCTCTTGTTGGATTTCTTCCCGAAGAGTAGAACTGATATTTAAATTTCCCATAATCACACAATTAGGAGCCCAATTAAATTGAAGATTTAGATCTCTAAACTTTTCCATTAAAGCATACTCTAACATCATTAAGTCGGCACTATGCAACACTTTCCTGCTCAGTGCATCCGCTACTTTATTCGCTTTACCGAGATGGTATTTTAGCTCCAAGTCATAGTCCTTCAAATACTCTAGCCACCTCCTTTGACGCATATTTAATTCCTTCTGATCAAAGAGGTACTTTAAGCTCTTGTTGTCGCTAAACATCTCAAAACGTACACCATACAAATAGTGACGCCACACTTTCAAGGTAAACACAACCGCCGCCAATTCTAAATCATGCGTTGGATAATTCTCTTCATGGACTTTCAACTGTCGAGAAGCATAAGCCACCACATGCCCATCTTGCATTAACACACCCCCTAATCCCATCTTCGATGCATCACAATATACCTCATACGACTTGCTAGGATCAGGAATAACCAAAACAGGAGCAGTCGTCAATCTTTCCTTCAAACTCACAAAACTTTGCTCACAAGCCGAATCCCATTCATACGAATAATCCTTCTGAGTAAGTGCCGTCATCGGTAAAGCCGGTTGAGAAAAGCCTTTGATAAACCTTCTGTAATAACCTGCTAATCCCAAGAAGCTTCTAACTTCAGACACATTCTTCGGCCTCTCCCAATTAATCACTGCCTCAACTTTTGATGGATCAACTGCTACACCTCCCTGGGATATGACATGTCCAAGAAAATTGACCTCCGACATCCAAAACTCACACTTACTTAGCTTAGCAAAAAGTTGTCTCTCTTGTAAGATGGATAAAACAATTCTCAAGTGTTCTCCGTGCTCTTGAGGATCACGAGAATAGATAAGAATGTCATCAATGAAAATCACTACAAATTGGTCCAAATAAGGTTGAAATATCCGATTCATATAATCCATGAAAACTGTCGGGGCATTCGTCACCCCGAAAGGCATCACCAAAAACTCATAATGACCATAACGGGTTCTAAACGCAGTCTGTGGTACATCCGAACTCTTCACACGAATCTGATGATAACCCGACCGTAAATCGATCTTCAAGAACACACATGCTCCTTTCAATTGATCTAACAAATCGTCTATCCTTGGTAATGGGTATTCATTCTTAATGGTGATCTTATTCAATTGACGGTAATCGATACACAACCGCATTCCACAATCCTTTTTCTTTACCAACAACACTGGAGCTCCCCAGGGCGAAACACTTGGTCGAACAAAATGTTTAGCCATTAATTCTTCCAATTGATCATTTAATTCTCTTAATTCAAGTGGTGCTATCCGATAAGGAGAAACGGATATTGGAGCCGTTCCCGGTATCAGGTCAATAGAGAATTCCACTTCCCTCTCCGGAGGAAGTGAAGTGATATCCTCGGGGAAAACTTCAGGAAACTCACAAACTACCGGAATACTCGAAACTTGAAAGTTACTACTCTCCTCCTTAGTAAGAACCAAAAGAATGAACTTCTCCTTCTCAAACAAGAAATTTATCATTCCGACCGTACCTTCTAAAATAGTAGTTAACACATCCTTCGAAGTAGCCTCGGTAGATGGAATAATGATTAGTTTTTCTTCACACCCGATAAATACCGAATTAGCTGAAAGCCAATCCATTCCTAGAACAACATCCACTTTCTTAAGCGGTAAGCAAATTAAATCAACCTGGAAAACTCTTCCATCCACAGATAAAACACAATTTTCACACATTAAAGGTGTTTCCACCATCTCATCCATGGCAGTAGTAACCACCATGGGTGGAGACAATGGAACCGCTTGCAACCCAACCCACTTTACACATTGCATCGATACAAAAGAGTGTGTAGCTCCACAATCAAACAAAACAAAGCAAGGATTTCCATTCACAAAACACGTACCAGTAATCAAGGAGTTATCACCCTTTGTTTTCCTCGCATCCAAGGTATATACTCGGCCGGAATTCCTCCCTTGTGTCTGATTCCTCCTCTGAGGACAATCCCTCGATAAATGGCCCACCTTATTACACTGATAACACCTTATTCCTTCCAAAATGCACCTACCATAATGATTCTTTCCATAAGTACGACATACCGGAGGCGCACTAGTCCTGGAACTCTGAACTTGTTTCCCTTTAAACATTTGTTGTCTCGGTCTAAATTGTTGATTCGATCTCCCACGATCACTTTGATTCACCCTACTTAACTCTCCTTCTGCTTGCACCTTCTTTAAGCTATGCTCCGCCACATAACACTGTCGTAACAATTCAGCATAGTTAGTGAAATCCCTCTGCGACACACTATGAGAAATTTTGGCCCTCAAACCAAAAAGAAACTGATTAATCTTCCATCTCTCGTCCGGAGCATACATAGCCTGCCTAGAATAAGCAGCCATAACCTCGAACTTTTCTGCATAAGAAGCCATGGTCAAGTTGCCTTGTCTCAACTGTTGAAACTCGAATTCCTTTTGAGACCTTAAGGAACTTGGAAAATACTTCTCCATAAAAGTTATCTTAAACTGCTCCCATACCTTTGGTACCTCTTGAATTGTCATTAAGGCCGAAGCACTCTCCCACCACCTCATGGCAGGACCCTTCAACAAGTGAGAAGCGAAAATAACCTTATTTTCCTCACTGCACTGAACTATCAAGAAAATCTGCTCCATACCGGATATCCATTCATGAGCCTTTACTGGATCTAACCCTCCCTGAAACTCTGGAGGATTCATACGAATGAAATCCCTAAAGGTTCCCCCTGCAGCTTCAGGAACAACCACTGGAGGATGCACGCCACCAGCAATTTGTTGTACCATTTGTTACACAAACTGATTCTGCTGTTGCTGCATCTGCTGCATAAATTGTTACAAAGGGGCATTCTCCTCGCCGCCTGGCAGATTTGTCCCTGCTGGAGTAGTTCTCGGTCTACCACGGTTGTTTCTGCGTCGGTCGGCCATGTTCCTAAATGTCATACAGATAGGATTAAGTTGATCAGGCTCAATACCATAAATATAACACGTAAGACCAACGACGACACAACACATGTGAAACGGAAAGAAAATACTTATACTATTTCATGGCTAGGTCGAGGATACGACCTGCTCTGATACCAACTGTAACACCCATATATAACAACATACATCAAAGCATATATATTATACATGAATCCAAGTATTTGGTACTAAAATACCATAAGTTCCTAGCTAACACAGTATATACATTAAATGTCCTAAATACAAAGTTCTAAAGTCTACGGCATAACATATACAAGATGTACAAAATACACTAAGAACTAGATCAATACAATGATCTCAAAATAAAATGCCATAGCGGAAGCCATGCCATCTCAAAAGCTACGATCCGTAAGGAAAAGTCAAACCACTTTGTCCTTACCCTTCGCCGAACCTGTAGTACCTGTGATGTAAACAACAATGTGGGGTGAGATACATCAAATCTCAGTGAGTTCGCTATCTTATAGTCCTCTCAGCTTTACAAGGTTCTATCAATCCTAACTCAAGTCAAAAGGGAAGGGAAGTAACTTCGAGTACACACACACACCATATATGGATCCACACACGTGAGCCTATTAACTCACACCCATACAAAGGTAAGTCCTGAGCCTGTTAACTCAAGAATCTCGCTAATCAATAACCATACCAAGGCATCCCCTTTTCCCATCCGCTTCTACGTCTAGAAGATGACCCGAGTCATGGATCCTTGTAGTTACTTGGCATACGAATTAGATTCGGGATCACCGGCCTGTTAACCGTGAACCGTCACTTCTCATGGCCTGTTAACCATCACAAGTCTCTTTACCATATAGGCTTCAATCGTACTACACGTAGGGAATCAAACCTACCAAGTAATTGTGCATACGTTTTAGAGGAGGAGCTCGAGTCTCATGAAACTACACCGCAAGATAAAACTGGTTATGATTACTAGACACACGCCTCGGCCTCTCATGCACGAGCGTTGTCGCTATGTTATTCCACACTTCTCGACATTGTTTACAGTAATGTTCCTCACTCTACCTATTTCGTATTTTAACATGCATACATATTTAAACATGTTTAACAATAAGAACATAGGCAAATAGTCATCAATCTCATAATGGAAACATATACTTCCACATACCACAAATTATACCAATTCACGGTTCCCTCCGATTTATTTAATCGGACAATAAACCGACATCTTTTACCGTTATCATAAAGATTATATCCACAGCTTTCTATTGATATCAAGAACACTCAAATAGGATAAGCGGATTAAAAGTTATAAAATTTACAAGAAAAGAAATATTTGGAAAAGTCCCAGGAGCGCCCGGCGCTCCCTCCATCGCCCGGCGGCGTCCCCTTCGCCTCTGCTTCGCCCGGCGAAGCAGGGGCGTAACAACTCTTCTAAACATTTTGAAATTTACAGGGGCGTGACATGCAGCGCCTCCCGAGCACCGCCCGGCGAAGCAGGGGCGCTTGCCTTGAACCGCTCGGCGCTCCGCACCAGAACAGCCATGCTCAGCTGCGTTTTCGCTTGTTCCAATGGGTGAAAATTCATCTTTCTCAATTCAAATCCTCCCCAAACAACACCAACTAGCATCATAAATATTCACATGCATAATATGATCATTCAACATAGATTATACCGATTTTTAACCGTTAGATTTCATTGATTTGTAAAATTGTTCATTTTCTCACAAAATCCAACCTAACTCTAAAACCCCAAGAAATTCTACACTAAAGCATCTATCTAGAACCCACCTTGATTAGAAGATGATGGTGAAGATTGGAAGATGATTTGATGAAGATTTGATGATGTTCTTGATCTTTCCACTTCTTGGTTTCCTCTTCTCTTTTTCCTTCTTTTCTCCTTCTTTCTCTCCAACTTCTTTCTATCTCTTTCTTTCTTTGGTTCTAATGAGGAAAAATGAAGGAAAAGAAATGATATAGTAAAATATCATTAGTTAGTAGTACTACTAATTATCCAATTAGTCTCCAAAGTTCCAATAATTAAATACCTCAGAGTCAGATAATATTAATTAGATTTACTCTAAGTTCAACAGTTACTCTAATTATCTTTGCAGATAATTTCTCAGAGTAAACTGAGACTCAGTTGATCATAACTAATATTATCCAGAGTAAAATAATTTACGGGGTATTACAGGTTCTAAACCATTTTTTCCAAAACTCCAATCGGTTGAGAAGCCAAGTTGCTAGTCCCACCTACTACCTTTTCAACCTCGATACTATCATTAACAAAAGAAAGGCCCATGGACCCACCACTTCTTGCAACTGACATTTTCCTAGGTTGTGAAACATCATAGTCACTAGCTTCTTGAGAGGGGTTGCTAGACTTAACCACTTCCTCATCCAGACAACAATCCCACACGCTATCTTCTTCGTCGGAGGATTCGACAACGTCTGAAGAAGAGTAGGCACCGTCTAAAAACTGAATAGGGGATTCATGAGGAATACTGAGATCTTCTACTAACATCACCTTGAACGACTGGTCCTTGCAAGATACAACCACCTCCTCTTTCAGAATTATAGGTAGCTTAGTTTTTACTCGGATTCTAGCCACCTCCAGCTTCGTCTTCCCACTCGTCTTTTCATCAATAAGAGAAAGAGATCCGACATGCTCTGTTATCACTTGGAAAGAATGTGTGTTCCATAGACCAACAGGCAACCCAAAACATTTGATCCAGGAAAAACGTTCATCATCGATCTCTTCTAAAGACCACATATGGATGGAGCTAAACCAATTAAACAAACTGTCACCATCTTCAACAATGCTATCTTCACTATTACCTTCCGCAAATTCTTTAATCAAACATTTATTAGCTCCCAGAGGAGCTATTCTGAAGTTAAAAAAACCTTCTTTATTAATTTTTCTTTGAATATCCAGAACATTTTCGCCTTCCTTCTCAATTCCTATTTTAGCCTTTTCAAATCTAGTCTTATCTTCCAGCTCAACATTTACCTGAATGGTTGAAAACCTAGGCTCGTAAAAGGTGTGAGTTGAGGAGACTCCACCTCCAACGTCCTGCGCAAAGGATCTCCCGTCTGTTTTCTTCCCTCTATCAAACCAACCCGAGGTACCACCGGAATTCCTACCCACCGTTCTCCCAGATTTATTTCCCAGATCTTTCACCTCTAGATGAAACTTCGGAACGTTAGCATACATTTTCTTCCCCTTCAAGATGAGATTATCAAGCTTTACCGCCATTATCCTAGGGTCTTGAATTTTTTGGAACTTTGCAAAGCCGAAACGTTTCCCACGTTTATCTCTTCTCCCGGGAATATACACTTTCGAAATTAACCCGAATACTTTGAACTCTTCAAAGAGGTCTTTAGCAGTCATTTCTTCTGGAAACTCAGTTACGAAGAAAGATGTCGTCTCTTCACCCTTAGTAGCTCCCCTCCCATTATTCTCCTTCCATACCGACGATCTTTCAGTTTTCGGGGTTCTATTCTTATTCCCAACTTTGACCCACGCCATTAAATATAAACTGACGGATCTGAAAACTAAGAACCCTGAAAGTGTTTCACAAAACAACCATGAAAGTGCTACGAAGAGAGGATGAAAGGATAACAGAAAAGACCCAATCGCCTCGACTCAGGATTCGATATCCACAGAGCAATACCAAGTCAACAAACACAACACCGTGCTAATAAAGACTCAGTAGAACCCAGATGAATACAACTCCTTACCAAGGCACCTAAGTCCTAAAGCCAGAAGTTTAAGCCAAATATAAGGAAGAAGATCCACCAGAATCTACTCAGTTTCCATGTGAACTAAACTTCACGGGGTTATTATCTTTGTTGCAATCCACTAAACAAATCCTTTCTGTTGCAAAGCATGCAGAAGTGAAAAGTATAATGGGTCAAAGTTTCTCGGTGTTTAGAGAAATGTATGCGTGGAATGTGGTAGTTTCTAGAGTTTTTAGAGAAAAGGTGAGAAAAGAGAACTTGCCATTAGGTGTGATTAGGAGTTGGTAGAGTGATGAGAAAAACAAAGTCAAATAATGGTGAACTATTTATCTATCAGAGGATGTGATAAATCAATTACAATAAAATAAGGATAACCTATTTTGATCTTTGATACTCCTTATGATTCACTCATTTAGAGTAACTACCACTTAACCCTAGCAAAATCATTCCATCAAGATTATTGAACTTTTGAGATAAATACTTAACTCTCATTATATCATAGAAATTAATTAGTTATATTTGTTATTTTAGAAATTAATTATATTTTTTATTTATATATCTCAATTTACTTTAATATTTTATTAATTATTATTTCTTATTAACCAAAATATTTAACTCTCATTATATCATAGAAATTAATGTATTAAATATTTATCTTAAATATAACACTAATAAATATGATTTCTTTAAATAATAAATTGATTGTGTCAAAACACAAACAAAAGAAGAACAAGTGACCATCTAACACAGTCATATTAGTCTCATGAGACATTGCATTGCATTGAAAACATTGTAGTTTTAAGATATAGGAGTAATCATGTTCTTTCACATCAAAATACAATGGATTAGAGATTTTGAGAGTATGTTAAGGGATTTGATATTACAACACTCATGTTTAATCCATCTTTTAAAAAGGAAGATAAATTTAGAGTTGAATAGAATTTTATGTAAATTAATTTAGAGTTGAATAGAATTTTATCTAAATTGAGAGTATTGATGTCAGTATTAAGATATTGCTTATGGTTTTTAATATGTTTCATATACACAACAAATTCAATATTGAAATAAAAAATTATGATAATTTATAAGCATATTTGAATTTAAATTGGTAGTGAGTTTGACATAATATGATTTGACATTCATTTATCGGTGATTGACAGCATCTCTATGGCAGTTAGTGCACAGAAGAATGATAAACACTAAGTGAATATGTCAAGATAGTGATGTAGACATCTCAATAGCAAAAGTGATGTTTAACAATGTATTTTCATATGATAAACACAAAAGGTTTAAAAATATAATAAATTTGATATAATCTTTATCTTTATTATATAAAATGGAGCAACATATGCAGCTCCTATGAAACCCTAATTCCCTCCCTTTTCTTTTTTTATTTAAATTTTAAAATTATTACTGATTTGTAAATCTTTAAAATGCATTAACTTCTTTGCACTTTTTAAAATGCATTAACTTCTTTGTAAATCTTAAAAGTTGCAATATTATTATAGAAAAATGATATATATTAATTACTATACAAAATCAAATTTTTAGTTTCACGTATACATTCAATGCAATTGAAATCATACTTTTTGATATAATAAAAAAACAAAAGTTTATTATCATTAGTCTTGGTACTATGATATAATTATTTTATGCATGTACTAGACTCATGCTTACTTGCAATCAATAAAGTAGACTCGTGGTTACCAACATATTTTTTTTTGTTACTGTCAATTAAGTATCCAATAAATGTTTTACAAATACTGTTGAAAAATAAAGTAATTTAAAATTTATATAAATTAAAAACTAATTTAATTTTTACTCTATTTATATTGTTGAAAATTGTGTTTAATGAGTAATTACTAATATATGTAATTTTTTACTTTTAGCTTTTAATGTTATCATCGGTATATTATATATTAGTTACAATTTATTTTTGGTACAAATATTAGTTACAATTTCTTAATTATATTATTTTTTAATTATTGTAAAATTTAATGTTTAGAACAGAAAGAGTTTTACGAAACGGTCAATTCAATGAAAATTTAAATTATAAATTCAATCACACAAACATAAATTTAATTTAATAGTTTGTGTTTCCGTTATAAATTTAATTAATATTTGATGTTTGATTTCCTTCCATAATATCATTTTATTATTTTTAAATGGTTAATTTGTCCCACTTTTTTCCTTAAATAGATAAATTTCTCCCACTTTATTCCTCACACCCATATTTTAGAACTTGATGCATAACCTGACAAATCATGGGATGAATGGATGAACTATTCAACACCGATTTGGAAAGAGAATTGATTTTTTTAAATCTTTATCTAATTTAAAAGCTCTTGGAAGGTTTTATTTTTATTTTTTTACATCTATTCAAATCAATTTCATGTCCATATTTTTCCGTATTAATTTTCATTTTATTGTTTTGATCATATTTGAATTCGTTTCATAAATATTTATTGATCATATTCAAATTTATTTCATACTCATATTCATATTGTGTAGTATAATTTCTAATTATTATTTTGAAGATTTTGCAATTTGAATGAGAGTCTAATCGGCCCCAACTCCTACAAACAACAATCTTAGAACAAATATTGAAGTAAATGTCTTTTACAATCATTTGGAGCATCACATTTCTAGAAACTGCAATATATATGTTTTCGTTCAGATATTTTTATTTTTTGTATAGATTTTTTTGGTTAAATTTCCTTCATCTTTCTTCACAATTCTATAATGGTAGTAATTATGTTTTCTTTCATATATAAATTTTTATTTTCTTCTTTAATATAAATTCTAATTATTATTTTAATTTTTAATCATATTTTATTCTCATAATTATTTTGATATAGATTATTTATTGTCTTCGTAATAAAGATGCACATAAATATAGAGATCTTACAATTTGAAAGTATATCGTCTCTTCGAATAACAACCTTAAAATGAAGATTGAAATATAAAACTACTCGTATAATACAAATATCAACAATATTTAATTTCAATTTAATTGTTATGAAGATTTTCTTTGGTTTAATTTCCATCCCTTCAATTTCAAAATGTTTTATGATTTAACTATATGAAAAATAGTTTATTCCTTTAGTGCACATTCTAGTATTTACTAATCGAAATGAATTGTAATACCCCGTATTTTTTATATAACGCTCTGGATAATATTAGTTGAGATCAGTTGAGATCCAGTGTGCTCTGAGTATTTTATCTTATAAGATAATTAGAGCAACTGATAAACTCAAAGCTGATCAGATTAATATTATCTAATTCTATGGTTTTATTAATTGGTGCGTTTGAGATAATTTGGACTTTTAGTAGTGTTACTAATTGATGATATTTTCCTATATCATTTCTGTTTCCCTCATTTGCCAAAGATAGTAACATTGGAGAGAGAAAGTAGAGAGAAGAAATAAGAAAGGAAAGAAAAGGGAGAAAAGGAAAGAAGAGAAAATCCAAGAGTTCAAGATCAAGAATCATCCTCTCATTTTCATCAATTCATCTCAGCTTCTTCCTCGTCATCTTCTAATCCAGGTGGGTTCTAGATAGAGACTTTAGAGTATAATTTCTTGAGGTTTTAGAGTTAGGTTGGATTTTGGGAAAAATGGGTCTTTTTGCAAAATCAAAGGATCTAACGGTTGAAGTGTGTTATAAATTGCGTAGCATGATCAAAATATGTGTAGAATCATCTATTGATAATTGTTATGAAGTTTGGATTAGTTTGATTTGGTTGAAAATCTTAGGGTTTTGTGTAGAAACTATGCATTAATGTTGGATATCATGTTTTATGAAGTTTGTTGGATAAACCATGATAGAACCATGATAATATACCTCTATTTGGTTGTTGGGTATGGTGTTGAGGATGAATTTGTAGGTTGGAAGTTGCTATCAAAGGGTTTATTTTTCTGCATAACGCAGAGCGCGCTTAGCACGGTCTGGAGAATTTTCACCCCTTCCAGGCAGCGAGGAGCGCGCTTAGCGCGGGTGGGGTCCGCTTAGCGCGACCTAGAACAAAAATAAAAATATTTTCTAAATTTCATATCTTTTGACTCGGGTGTCCGATTTAAGCGTTCTTTATATGGATGTGAAGCTATAAAAGAGTTCTATTTAATGGAAGTGAAGAATACTAGTTTGATGCCCGATTAAATAAATCGGAGGGAACCGGAATTAGTGTAACTTGTGATATGTTGAATTATGTGTTTCCATTATACAATTGGCTTATGATTACCTATTTTCTCTTGTTGTAAAACATGTTTGAGAGTGTATGCATGTTAAAGTGTGAAATAGGTAGAGTGGGGAATACTACCATTGAATTATGTTAGAACCTAGTAACGGCTAGGAAAATATTAAATAACATAACGACGACACTCGTGCATGAGAGGCCGAGGCGTGCGTCTATTACCGAATGGTATGAAAATATGTAAAGCCCACATATATATACATGCATCAAATCATATATTATACATGAAAAGTACGTTTGGTACTGAAACATACAATAAGTTCTTAGTAACACATTATACATATACATGCCCAAAAAGCCTAATACAAAAAAAACTATGGCATCGTATATCTACAAGATGTTACAAAAGACAAAACACTAAGAACTAGATCACTAAGGATCTCAAAACTCCACAACGGAAGCAAAGCCATCGGATAAGTAAGGATAATCACACGGCCTTATCCTTACCCTTCGCGGAACCTGCAGTACCTGTGATGTAAACAACAACAGTGGGGTGAGATACATCAAATCTCAGTGAGTTCCCTATCTTAAAGTCCTCTCGACTCTACAAGGTTCTAAAATAAACCTAACTCATGTCCAAGGGGAAAGGGGAAGGACCATGAGTACACACACACAAGTAACCATCACGGTGAGCCTGTAAACTCACTCTAGTACCGAAGTACCTCCTGAGCCTGTAAACTCAAGGATTCACAAATCAATAACCATACCAAGGCATCCCCTATTCCCTTCCGCTTCTACGTCTAGAAGACGACCCGAGTCATGGATCCTTGTAGCTACTTGGCATACGAATTGGATTCGGGATCATCGGTCCGTACACCGTGATCCGTCACTTCTCACGGCCCGTACACCGTCACAAGTCTCTTTACCCGTAAGCTCCAATCGTACTCACTACGGGAATCAAACCTGCCAAGTAGTTGTGCATAACGTTTCAGAGGAGGTGCTCGAGTCTCATGAAACTACACCGTAAGGAACAGTGGTTATGATAAACAAAATGCACACGCCTCGGCCTTCATGCACGAGCGTTGCCACATATGGAAAAATTCACACTTCCGACACAGTTATGGTAATAATCCTCAATCTGCCTATTCCATATTTTAATATGCATACATTGTCAACAACAATTACACACCATTCACAGATAAAAGTCGACAAAACGACACTATTTCAAAAATCCCAACATAATTAAATCGGCCACAATTCTCGAAACCATTTTAAAAAGAAAGAACACTTTATTATCTTTCCAACGATACCAAAAATGTTCCAATCCGAGTTACGTACAAAAAGTTACGGCATTGGAAACAACGATCGGAAAAATAATCACAACAGCAGAATTTCTGCAATTCTCCTGGCCATACGCGTATTGGCACATCCCATACGCGTATTGCCCAAAATTCTCGCCCAGCCATACGCGTATGGGCAGAGACAGTTTTCCCTTGAAATTCCTTTTAAAAATTGCCATACGCGTAACGCCCTTGCCGTACGCGTATTGACATGCCCCATACGCGTATTGCCCCATGCCATACGCGTATGGGCAGAGAAAAATGCAGAAAAAAACCAGCAAAATTTTTCTGCTACGGGTTGTTCCAAATCCAACCCCAAAACTCCATTTTGATCAATCACAAAGCATCACAACCTGTTATAACACAACAACCAGTATGCTATACAACTACACATTGAATTTTAGCAGTTAGATTCATAATTTCATACCAAATTATTCAATTTTCACAAATTCCAATCTAACTCTAAACTCAAAATAAACTCTACTCTAAAGGGTCTAACTAGAACCCACCTGGACAACAAGATGAGGAGGTTGATACTGAGATGAAAAGATGAAGAATGGAGTGCTTGATGATGATCTTGAGCTTTTAGACAATTTTCTTCTCCTTTTTCCTTTCCTTCACTTTTCCTTTCTTCTCTTTTCCCTTTCTTTTCTTTCTAACTTGTTTTTGTTTCCAAATGAAGTGGAAAGAAAATAGATAGTATAGAAAATTACCATTTATTAGTAATACTACTAAATGTCCAAAGTAGCTCAAATGCACCAAATAATAAAACTCAACGTTAAATACTATTAATTTAATCAACTCTGAGTTCGTCAGTTTACTCTAATTATTTTATCAAATAATTGCTTAGAGTACTCCGGAACCCAGTTGATCATAATAATATTAACCAGAGCGTTTATAAATTTACGGGGTATTACAAAATAACTACACTGTTATGGATCATGTATTATTGTGCTTATTTGAGAAAGACAAAAAGAGGTCTTAAGGCGAAGGTGGACTTGTGATTATCGAATACAATCACGTTTGTGTGTGTGTTCACGTAATCGTAACCGGTTATCTTAAGTTGCAGTTTCATGAGTCTCGAGCTCCTCTGAAACGTATGCATGACTACTTGGCAGGTTTGATTCCCGAGTGCAGTATGAATGGCGCTCAGGGAGCGTATGCTTATGACGGTTAATGGCTCGTGTGAAGTGACGGTTCATAACGGTTAATGGCCCGTAGAAGCCGAATCCATTCGTATGTTAAGTAGGTTACCAGGATCCATGACTCGGGTTGACTTCTAGACGTAGAAGCGGACGGGAAAAGGGGATGCCTTGGTGAGGTTATCGATTAGTGATAGTGTGAGTTAACAAGATTCACGAGCATGGATTCATAGAGTGTGTGTGAGTACTCAAAGTCACTTCCCTTCCCCTTTTGACTTGAGTATGTGTGATAGAACCTTGTAAAGCCGAGAGGACCTATAAGATAGGGAACTCACTGAGATTTGATGTATCTCACCCCACGTTGTTGATTATTTTACAGGTACCACAGGTTCGACGAAGGGTAGGGATAAAGTTGTTTGACTTTCCTTACTATCTTAGCTTTTTGGGATGGCAAGACTTCCGTTGTGAAGATTATTTTGAGATCACTATTTGATCTAGTTCTTAGTGTTGGAACATCTTGTATATATAATGTCATAGTTTTTTTGTATTAGGTATTTTGGGCATGTATATGTATAATGTGTTAACTAGGGACTTATTGTATTTCAGTACTAAAACATGAATTCATGTGTGATATGGATGTTTTGATGTATTATATTATATATGGGTGTTACATGAATGAATTGTGCTCTCTTCTCTCTTTGTTGGTGGATAAAAAGTGAGAGGAAAAAATTATATTTATTTTGAAATAACAAAAGTATCATTAAACTATAAAATAATAATTTAAGTATATAAATTTAGAACTTAACTTCTAATAAAATTTAAATTTAAATATATTTAACAAAATAAATTACATGGTTGATTTATTTTTTAAGTAGGAAATGACTACTTTACTTGTTATTTAATTCAATATACTAATTTTAATATTTTAATACAACTATATAAAATAAATTTTATTTTGTATAGATCATCTAAGTAATTTTTTAAAAATAAATTTCAAATAATTTGATATGTCATTGAGTTGGGTAAAAATTAATATCTTAAATATTTTTATTAAATGGCATTAATTTTAATTATAGAAAATATTTTTTATTTATTTAAAAAATTATAGAGAGAAATAAATGGTATAATTAATATCTACTAATTACTCCTATATATATTGTATAATAGTACTTTCTTTTTATATCTGTTAATTATATGTTAAATGAGCCAAATAGTTATAGATCTAAAATGTGTATGGCTAAGGGCTATGACAAAGTGAATAATGCAAATGCATGATATTATAATATAATTGATAATTATAAACATTACTTTTATTATATATGAATCATAAAAATTATTTTTTATGATATTATGATCCAATTATTTTTTATGAAATTATGATATAATTGAAAGTTGAATATAATTCACCTTTTTTCTTTATATTTAAATTTTGATGTATTTATCTTTTGTTTAATTTTTTGTCCTATCAACATCATCTTTTTCGTCCTATCAACTCATCATCTTTTTTCTTTATATTTTTCTTTATATCACATCACCTTTTTGGTTCTATCAACACATATCATACATAACTTTTGGATTAGATATATCTAAAAAATCTTTGGAGTGAGGCTACACGGGCATTAATGTCAAATTTTATTATGTATAAAATTTAATGTTAATAAATCAATTATATTAATACATAATAAATTTATTGCGTGTTTTCTTTTAATAATTATGATATTCAATGATAGTTATGTATTTAATAAATATTTAATATATAATAAATTTGGTATGATTTCCAATATTTATTGTGTGTTTTCTTTTTATATCATAATATTTATATTTTCTTACAAGACGGTAAATAGAACACAAAGAGCTAATCAAGCTACTCTATCATAAACTTTTGTGATAACATTTTTTTCTTTCTTTTTTACATTTTTATTATATTTTAAAACCAAATGTGTGTAACACACCGTACCCGGGCGAACACATGGATATTTATATGGGTATCCTACGAAATATATATTTATAACAATACTTATTTTATGTTAATAATATTTATTTATACAATTAAAATAATATATACAAATACTATGATATTATTTGATATTGGCTTAATTGTAATTTTGGTCCCCTATTTTCATTTTTTTTGAGTTTTGGTCCCCCTATTTTAAAATTTGGATGTAATGCCCTGTATAATATTTATCTAGAATAATACAATACAAGCATTTTATTTGGTACTAACACCATCATAAGTGCCTAATGGCGTAATTCACATACTTGCCCATTTCTAAAACATAAACACAATCTATGGCACAAGACATGGAAACTAGCCAAAAATAAAAATCTAAGAATAATATACAATATCCTCAATTGTATACAACAAAATAATACACAGCGGAAAAACTAAAGCCAAGCTTCTCTTGAAACATCCAAGCATCAATCCACTTATAAATCAAAACTACAAACCACACCTGAAATATAGCAACTATAGTGGGGTGAGATACATCAAATCTCAGTGAGTTCCCTATCTTATAGATTCTCTCGGCTTTACAAGGTTCTACCAATCCTAACTCAAGTCAAGGGGAAGGGAAATGACTTTGAGTTCACAATCTCACAATCTCACACTATATGGAAACATGTCATGAGTTCGTCAACTCAAAATATCACTAATCGATAACCACACCAAGGCATCCCCTTTTCCCGTTCGCTTCTACGTCTAGAAGTCGACCCGAGTCATGGATCCTGGTAACCTACTTGACATACGAATGGATTCGGGTTCTACGGGCCATTAACTGTTATGAAACGTCACTTCACACGGGCCATTAACCGTCACAAGCATACGCTCCCAGAGCACCATTCGTACTGCACACGGGAATCAAACCTGCCAAGTAGTTGTGCACATGTTTCAGAGGAGCTCGAGACCCATGAAACACACTCACAAGATAACCGGTTACGATTACGTGATCTCACACACAACGTGATTATATTCGACAATCACAAGGCCACAATGCCTTTCACAAAGAACACAAGGTTCACACACATGTCCCATACTAGTGTTTCACTCTCTCCTAGACCAATCTCGTCACGGATGCATCTTCCTACATCAGGTGCCCGAGCCTTGCCATCTAGGTTATCTACTCTGGGCCAGAACTCGTCAATGAATGCACAAGCGTCGCCATCCAGAGTTCCTATCACAATTCTATTCACACCTAGAATTATAACAATCTTAACTATACCATTTGTTTTGGGGTAAAGTTTCCTCATTTTTCCTAATTTATATTTTAAACATGCATATTTCTTATTCATTTTAACAACAATATTAGGTAGATATGGCATAACACAAATATTACAAGTAAATACATATAATCACACATCACATAAAACATCACTTCCGAGTTCCCTCCGATTCATTTAATCGGGTATCAAACTCAATACTTTGCACTTTTATCCCGTAGGATATTTCCACAGCTCCACATCGGCTATAACGATGCCTCGATCGGATTTACGATCCCAAAAGATATGGATTCCAACGTAACACATAACATTGTTATCATTAAATGCCACTAATTAATTAATCCCACCTCATACCCAATATTTTCACTTTTTATTGGGTAGAGAGTCGTCATGGCTTTCCAACGGTACCAAGAACGTCTCGATCCGAGTTACGGATCAAAAGTTATGAATAAAAAAAAACAATTTTATTTTTGTTCCAGGTCGCGCTAAGCGGGCTCCACCCCGCGCTAAGCGCGCTCCTCACTGCCTGGAAGGGTTGCAAATTCTCCAGACCGCGCTAAGCGCACGTCTGCGTGCTAAGCGCGCACTGCGATTTTCAGAAAAATAACTTTTTTTACAGCAGAATTTCCAACCCCCAATTCACCCTCAATTCATACCCAAACAACCAATAGAGGTATATTATCATATTTCTACCATGGTTTATCCCACAAACCTCACAAACATAATTTCCAACATCAAAACCTAGTTTTCACACAAAACCCCAACATTTCCAAACTCACTCCCAATCAATATCAAACATCATAATCATTATCAATAGATGTTTCTACATGTATGATGATCATGCTACACGATTAATATCACATTTCAACCGTTAGATTCCATTGATTAGCAATTTAAGCATTTTCTCTCAATTTAACCTAAGTTCCAAAACAACTTATTTCTAGGACTTAAAGTGTCTAACTAGAACCCACCTGATAATCGAAGAGGAGTTTGAAGAAGATGGTGATGATGATGATCCATGGGTTTTCTCTCTTCTTCCTCTTTCTACATTTCTCTTCTTTTCCTCTTCTTTCTCTTTTCTTCTCCTACTTACTAACTTCTTCTTCTTTCTTTCTTTTCTCTTTCCAATATATATATATATATATATATATATATATATATATATATATATAAACCAATATTATATAATATAATCCAACAGGGTAAAATATCTCCAATTGATATTTTGTCATCTCAACCCAATTGAACAATTATTAGAGTTACCTTAAAATACTCTCTTGAACTAACAAATATCAATCCGCCTCTATAATAAAATAATTGATCTCTTCTGATATCCAATTGAGCAATTAAATAATACGGGGTATTACACTAGAACTTTTGTCCTTGTGTTTTCATTTTTTTTTACTTTTGATCCCCTATTTTAAGTTTTGTTTTGGATTTTAGTGTCTTTCGAATTTGGAACTAATTTAATAGGGGACCAAAAGTTGTAAATAATGAAAATAAGGGGACCGAAATTCCGGATTTTAAAATAAAGAGATTAAAACTAAAAAAAATGAAAATAGGGGATCAAAATTGCAATTAAGCCTTTGATATTTATAAAACTAAATCATTGCATAAATATTTTTATAAAAAATATCAATCGATGTCCACGGGTATTGATTCTATCTTTGTTTTTAAATATAAATTATATTTTTTATATTTACTAATTTTTATTAATCCTATTTTTAAAAAAAAAAAACAAATGAGCGTAACACACCAGTACTCGGAAGAACTCCCACGAAATAGATATTTGTAATAATACTTACATAAAATGTATTTATTTATGTTAATAATATTTATTTATACAATTAAAATAATATTTTCAAATACTATGTTATTGTTTGATATTTATAAAACTAAATCATTGCATAAATATTTTTATAAAAAATACCAACCGATACCCGCATGTATTGATTCTATTTTTTTAAAATATAATTTATATTTTTTTATATTTATTAATTTTTATTATTTTTACTATTATTTCCTGTTTTTAATTCTTTCCATTCACAAACTTAAACAATCTGTTTTACAATTAATTAATTACACAAATATTCTTTTCTTTAATTAATTTATAATTATTTAAACTTATCATATATCTTGATTTAATTAGATATTTTTTATTTTTTTATTTTTATAAAAATTCATTTTGACAACAAATCCGCGTCACTTTCGTACGGGTATCATACTAGTTGTGTATTGATCTTTTTAATGTAGCTCTATCATTTCATGAATTACACTACCAAATGCTAAATATTTTCATCTCTTTCCACCAACTATATAGTAGATTTATGTAATACTATTGTTCTGGACTAGACCACTGACTAGGCATGGCCCACTCTGCTTCTGCTCCCAGAACGCCCCAATTGCCTATGTCCAGCCAATATGGGGCGGCATTTACCTTTCTGCCTCTCTATGGAGCATATATGGACAGATGAACCTCAGGGTCATTCGCTCCTCCCCGGCATTCCTGCCCGTTACGCACGACTCCACCATTCAGAAACAGTCATGACGCTCGTGCCCGGAACTGCACCTTTGTCCGTCACAACGGCTAGTTTCGGGCACCTCTGCCCGTCCTAACGGCTAGTTTATGGCATTTACCTATTCTTCAGGAAACGGTTATTTAGCCCCGAAAATAGGGGCTGTTGGCCATGCGTTGGGGGTATTATAAAAACCCTCTCATTTGAGAGGGTCAGGTATTCTAAATCATCCTAAGAAACACATACTTTTGTACTTGCCTTTTTCCTCTCCCAATTCTTACTTTAGCATCAGAGTGCCTTGCAGGTACACCCCCTCCTCATCTCACAGACTCAGCATCACAGACGTCTTTCTTGTCCCATTCTAGGTTCTGATCAGCCTTCAAGATCAGTGGCGCCGTATGTGGGAAACTGTTATCCCCGTCTTAACATCCACCTCAGATTCAAGACCAAAACAACTTTCTTTCCAAGATTTTGATCATGGCGGGTCAAGACCACGTTCATGATGCTGGCAATTCTGCCTTTCTCCTCGTCGGTAAGACTGATAGTGACGGTGCCTCATCCTTCCTCGGAGGTAACGCCCGCCATCTGAGAAATGGCGCCACCGCGTTGCCTTCCCCTCCTCGTGATGATCATGTCGACGACAACCACTCCTGGATCTCCAGCCCGTACCAGTTCCGCCCAACGCCGACCCGGCTGTGACGACCCTTCTTGAAGCTCTCAACAAGACCAACCTCCTAATCCTCCAACAAAACGAGAGGATTGGGGCCTTAGAAGAATCTGCCTAACCAAGATCCCCTCAGCCGAGGAAAGATCCCCGACGATCCAGAAGTCCACCTCCTCGACGTGAAGGTGACCGTTGGGTGCGCCAAGAGCAAGAGTCCCACGCCGTCCGGAAGCACGACCACATTTCCCCATGAAACCTATACTCCCCAGGCAACAAAAGAACCAGAAGAGAGCAACATTCACCCCCTGTCAAATCAAAGGGTCGGACCAGCCAAGTCTCCCTAGCACGCTCTGCCCTTCTTCAAACTCTTCCGCAAGGAGGCACCGTTTGAATGGATGGAGGAATGCGACCAGGCTCTCCTCCATCTGAAATGAGCACTGTCAGAGCCGCCAGTTCTCTCTCGATTGGATAACGGTGAAACCTTATAACTTTACCTCGCCATGGAAACCGAGGCCGTTAGCACCGCCCTCATCCGCGAAACGCCCGACGGGCAAAAGCCCATATACTTCACAAGTAAAGCATTGCAGGGAGTGGAGCTGAGATACCAGCAAATAGAGAAGGTAGCTATGGCCCTCATTAACGCTGCGTGAAGACTGAGGCACTACTTCCTAGCCCACACGATCGTGGTCCCAACAGATCAACCTGTAAAGCAACTATTAGGACGACCAGATATGGCTGGCAGAATGCTTAAGTGGTCATTAGAACTATCTGAGTTCGGCATTCAATATGAGAGCAGAAAGGCCCTCAAGGCCCAGGCGCTCGCCGACTTCGTCCGAAATGACATTCGCGGACTCCCCCTCTTGCGGGGCGTGTAAATGAACCATCTTCATCGACGGGGCATCCGGCTCAGCAGGAAGCGGGACAGGTATCATCTTAGAAAACGACAAGGGAATCATTGTCGAAGTCTCACTTACCTTATCTTTCCCTACTTCAAACAACCAAGCTGAGTATGAAGCCTTCCTCGTGGGTCTACACCTAACCGAGGACCTGAGGGCCGAAGAGGTCGTCATCTGCACCGATTCTCAGCTCATGGCCCTTCAAGTTCGAGGAGAATATCAGGCCAAGAACGATAACCTATCCGAATACTTGTCCCTGGTCAAAGAAAAAATGACGAAGTTCGCTACAGTAGAAGTAAAGCATGTTCCCTGCGAACATAACGTTCGAGCATACGTGTTGTCTAAACTGGCGAGCACAAAGAAAAAGGGCGGAAAAAAATCTGTCATCCAGGAGGTGCTCCCTCGACCCAGCATCAAGAAAACCTCGACGGCCCTCGACGTGCAAGTCATCGGCAACAGCAACTGCTGGATGACCCCTGATTATAATTACCTCGCTAAGGAGGAACTTTCATCCGATCCCAAAGAGGCCAACATAGTCAGGCGCAGAGCCTGCTCCTACATCCTGGTCGAAAACAAGCTCTACAGGCGAGGATTCTCCATCCCTTTACTCAAGTGCATCGAGGAAGAGATGGTCGCCCACGTCCTGCGCGAGATCCACGAAGGGATCAATGCCCAACACCTCGGGGGGTGGGGGGGAGATCCCTCGCCAGGAAAGCCCTACGAGCAGTACTACTGGCCGACCATGCAGCACGATGCAAAAGAACATGTGAAGAATTGCGACAAATGCCAACAGCACGGAGACATGCACTTAGCTCCACCTAACGAGCTCAAAGTCATGTCCTCCCCGTGGCCCTTCGCATGGTGGGGCTTGGA
The DNA here is from genome assembly GCA_022829125.1 of Lathyrus tuberosus. NCBI lineage: Eukaryota > Viridiplantae > Streptophyta > Magnoliopsida > Fabales > Fabaceae > Lathyrus > Lathyrus tuberosus. Next base: position 2,210,640 of record JALAZF010000395.1, read on the forward strand.
CATCTTGGGACCATTCGTCATAGGGTCAAACCAGAACAAATACTTGATAATGGGTGTTGACTACTTCACAAAGTGGATAAAAGCAGAGGCTCTGGCCAAAATAACGGCCCACAACATACTTCGCTTCTATAAACAAAATATCCTTTCCCGCTTCGGCATCCCACAAGCAATAGTCACCAATAACGGGACACAATTCACGGACAGAAAGTTTCAGGACTTCATCACACAACTAGGCACGAAGCGACATTTCGCGTCCGTCGAGTATCCCTAAACCAACGGGCAGGCCGAAGCGTCAAACAGAGTAATCCTGCGAGGCCTCAAACGTAGGCTAGACGAAACAAAGAAATCCTGGGTCGAGGAACTGCACAACGTACTCTGGGCTTACCGCACTATGCCCCACTCTTCGACCGGGGAAACTCCTTTCCGCCTAGCTTACAGGACTGAGGCAGTAATCCCCATTGAGATACACGTGCCGTCCCGGCAGACTGAATCACCTCTGGACGAGGAGACAAATGACGAGGCACTAAGAGAATAGCTCGACCTCGTCGAAGAGGTCCGATCAGGAGCAGCTCTCGGCGAAGCCTCATTAAAGCAGAAAATTGCAATCAGGCACAACGCCAAGGTTATACGGCGAGAATTCCAAGTGGGCAGCCTTGTCTTAAGAAGGAACCACAAGGATTCTCGAGAAGGCAAACTCGCCGCAAACTAGGAAGGACCCTATCCCGTCCGGGCAAAGACGGAGAATGGAGCCTACTACCTAGAATACCTCAACGGGGAAGAACTTGTTCAACCATTGAACACTGAAAAGCTAAAACAATATTATAGCTAAGGCCCCGATCGTCGGATTCTTCGTCGAAGCGACGAACATACATCCCGATTATGATGCGCGCCCAGGTATAAGTGTCGCATACCAACTAAGACAGGATCCCGCTCAAGAGCGAGCAGGACCCCTGCCCGACGACGGTTCCTCAACCGAGCCTGCCGTTGTCAAAGTACCATGATAGGCAGAACACCCAGCTCGCGATGGGAGGTTCACGCCACGAAATCAGGCCTCAAACGCGACTTAAGCTCCGCTCTCATGCCCAGAAGCTACCCAGGACGTTCGACCAATCCTCCTCACGGTCGAACACATCTAAGTTGAGCAAACCCTCGAAACAGCAAATCATTCGAAGTTACCCTTGTTACAGGCACACACACGTATCGTGCAAAGTTACTACACTTAGCGAAAATAAAAATAAACAAAACCATGCACGAGTATGAAACATACAAAACCGGTCAGGACGGCCAGACACATACATATCAAAATAATTAGTGGTCGCCACAACTGTGCTTATTACATGATAAAGGGGCAAAGCCTTATACAAAATAATAAAATTACATAAAAACATGGCATACAGGCCAGAAATATTACAACAACTAAAAGGGAGACATCATTCCTCTATCTGCTCGGCTCCTTCAGGGGTAGGCTGTGTCGGCTGAGACTCTTTATCAAAGACACGGGCATGCTCATCACCTATCTGGAGGAAGTCGGGATTCACAATCTTGCCATCCTCAACATGACTCAGGAAGCTGGTCCCCTCCGTGGACAACTGAACCCCTTGGTTCACAAGCTTGAGTTGAGCCACAACATTGTTGAAGGACTCTTCCCCGATGGTATAGACATCGTCCTCCGCTCGCGCAATACGAGCAACTAGCTCGACCCTCGTTTTTAGCGCCTTCACCTCGTCAGGCTCATCTTCGATTGGGGCCGCTGCAAACCTCATCTACTCGACCAGGTCTTCAGCAGCCTTCTTTTCAGCGACCAGGGTCTCATTCTCTCCTTTCAGTTTAGCAGCCTCCTCCTGGGATTTCTTCCTCGCTTCATTAGCAGCCTTGGCCTCCTCCTTGGTCTTCTTCACCTTTTCTTCCAGGCCTGATATCGCCGCCTGGGCCTTCTTTAGCTCGGATTCGGAGGAGGAGTCTTCCTCAGTGTAGACCACCGCCATCTCCAGTACTCGGCTTAACACAGAGGCATCCTGCGCCAGCATTACCCTCTTGCTCGGGCGGTCCATACCCTCGAGCTTTAGGGACTCTGCCCGAGGAACCGTCAGGGATGAACCCTCGAAGAACTTTCTGTCATGAAGGCATGGAGAAAGCTCAAACTTGCTCTTCTCCGCCGCCCGACTGAGATCCACCAGCTTGTTCCGTCTGGTTCGCTTAAACCTTAAAGCCACAGGCACAAGAGATCCCTGGGCAGAAAAAGGAAGAGGCGAGGAGCTCCCCGCAACCTGTTGAGAAGGAGGCACCCGCTGAGTAAACCGAGGCTTTGGGTTGGTCGCTCCCGCCTTACCCTTCGTCAGAGCATTCTTCACCATCCTCTCATGAACGGAAGGAATTTCACCTGGAAAAACGTAACGAGCACGTTAGCAAACAAAGAAAGTATAATCCGGACAAGCTAAAAAAGTAAAGACTACCAAGCAATTTAAGGGCGTCAACATGGGTCTTGCACTCGAGAAGCCCTTTCGTGTTGATATAGTGGTTTTCCACCCTTTGCACGCCATCTTCCTCGAAGATCGGGTCCCCCTTCTTGGTCCAGCACTCCGCGAGCTTAAAGCTGTTAATGTAGTTTACCAACGCTGCATAGCGAGCCTTGTCATCCTCGTTCATCATTTCCAGTTGGGCAATGTAATGGTCAGTGCCCCGGGAAAAAAGGCTTTCGCTCCAACAGAAGGGAAACTTAAACACTATGTCTGCCACCAGCTTCTCGTGCTCGTCGTACAGATCATTACCGTCCTCGCCCGTCGACACATCCCAGACATACGTAGTATCCTGGGCTTTCTCCGACACAGGTTCAATGATGTAGAACCTCTTCTTAAAGGTCCGGATAGACTCAGAGAAAGGTTTGAACAGTTTCTTCGCTTGCTTCAGCGAAACCTAACCGTACTTTCTCCCTGAAACCTGCCTCTGGAGGTGAAAGATTGTGAAAAACAAAGGCAGGGTAGCTCCTATCTTCAGGAACTTGCAAGTTAGCTCGAAAGCACGGATGAACGCCAGCGAGTTATGGTGCAGCTATGATGGGGCCAGGTCCAAGTGTACGAAGACGGACCGCTGAAAGTCGGTGAAGGGCAGCCTCAGCCCTATGTCTTTAAAAGCATACTCGTACATCGGGAACATCTCCCCATAATTCGTGCATATACGGTCATCCTGGCTTGGGAAGTGCAAATTCCATTCCCTTTCTGGCCCCACGTTTGTGAAGTCGTCCCCAGTATATGAAGCGATGACGGAGGCGTGCTCGACAGACTCCGCAACTGTCCACTCTTCCGCGGAGGTCCTATCAGGAGGAGTCTCCCCGACATCCCTAGGGGAAGTAAAAGCTTCAATATCACTGCTCTCCGAGGAGCTCTCCTCGGACGAGTCTATAAGAATCCCTTTCTTGGGTTCGGGTGCCATCTCGTTCACCTGAAAAGCAGAAGACAAAAGTGAATTCGACTGCAAAATCAAATCCACCCTTCCACCGCTAGTTAAGTAAAAGGGCGCGCAAAGGGCCAAGGACGACGTCCCCGGCCTAAGCCCTAAATTAAATGGCACGAGGATACCGTGTGTGGAGATGCCCGAAGACAACCCCTCCTGCACGTACGGGGAAATTATCCCCGGGTCGCTACCCAGTTTTCTGTTTGAAGCTCCACCGAAAAACTCATGAACTCACCAGAAAATTCATGAGAATGCCGGAAAACTCATGAACTCCACCAGTTACGCTCACGCTCGTCATTGCAACAGCTTCAAAAACAGCCTAAATCTACAATCCCCTAAAGCTCCGGCGATCACGGCAGCAACAGAGAGTGGCCAAGCCACCGTCTACCGCCAACAGTCACCATAAAATGCTACGGTATCTACCTAAAGACATCCTAGCCACATGCATTCTAACAAAACGAAAGCAAAAAAGCTGGAAACAAAGGTAGAAATGAGTAACTTACGTGGTCGAGAGAGATATGGAGAGTCGAAGACGTTGCTCGGAGCTTGTACGGCGGCGGATACGGCGGCTAACGGCGGTGACGGACTGGAAAGCTCAGAGAGAAGATGCAGGAAGGAGAGAGAAGAGAAAAAACGCAAATGAGCAGCTTCTCCCTCTATTTATAGGCACTCTGAAGGCACAAGCACGCGCGGCTAAGGCATCATCATGACCCTAGCCTAGCCATCATGACACATTTAATGATGCACAAGGCTCGAGGCACACATTGCGCCCCGTCTCTTCAGACTACCTCAACTGTTGATCTCCCCGTACGCCGGGCACATCGAACAACATTACGCATCTCGTGGACACGAAATCCCCTGGGAATTACAGAACAATTCCACCTCGACGACGAGCAACGGCTCCTTCCAAATCTCCCTGGGATGGCAAACTATCCTTAAGTCATCACTCCCATGCTCGGGAGCAACTACTCGGGGGGCTCCTGTTCCGGACTGGACCACTGACTAGGCATGGCTCAATCTGCTTCTTCTTCCAAAACGGCCCAATTGCCATTATCCAGCCAATATGGGGCATCATTTACCTTTCTGCCCCTCTACCGGGCATATATGGACAGATGAACCTCAGGGTCATTCGCTCCTCCCCGGCATTCCTGCCCGTTACGCACGGCTCCACCATCAAGAAACTGTCATGACGCCCGTGCCAGGAACTGCACCTTTGCCCGTCGCAACGGCTAGTTTCGGGCACCTCTGCCCATCCTAACGGCTAGTTTATGACAGTTACCTATTCTTCAGGAAACGGTTATTCCGCCCCGAAAATAGGGACTGTTGGCCACGCGTTGGGTGCATTGTAAAAACCCTCTCATTTGAGAGGGTCAGATATTCTAAATCATCCTAAGAAACACATACTTTTGTACTTACCTTTTTCCTCTACCGATTCTTACTTTAGCATCGGAGTGCCTTGCAGGTACACGCCCTCCTCATCTCACACACCCAGCATCACAGACATCTTTCTTGGCCCACTCCAGGTTCTGATCAGCCTTCAAGATCAACTATAATCACAATAAACTTTCCCACTTCATTTTCAATTTAGTGCAACCTTATATTTCAATTTTTTTTTAAAGTAAACCACTAATCTTCAAAGTTTGAACAAATTCATTTCCCCCGATTCTTATTTAAGATAAATTATTTATGAAATATATTGTCTTTATCATCAATCAAATATGAGTATTAATCAAATTAAATTATTATAATTTAATATATAATTTTACATCTTAAAAAGATAATTTTTTTATTATGAAAAAAAGGTATAAAAATCAAATATATCAAAAAATAGTGTTTTTCTTATGTTTGTATGAGATAGAAAGAAGAAAATAGGTATTAAAACATCATTAGCATTTTTACCGATTTTGCACAAGAATTAAGAAGGAGAGAGACTTTATTTACCCTTCAACCTACTCATTATTTTTCTAAATGCCTATCTCTATGAAGACTTTCCAATGCAATTCTAATTAATTTTTAATATTACATTCTTTTTTATAGGATTTGAACTCAATACTTAAGCTTAGTGGGCAAGATTCTCAACCACTAGGCTAGTATTCATTTTGTTTAAAATATTTACATGTTAAATATATATATATATATATATATATATATATATATATATATATATATATATATATATATATATATATATATATTACATACAAATCTAATTAATATCTTTTGCATTTGTTGTAATTTAACAACTAATAATGTCTTTTGAATGCAACATGAGTTTACTTAAAGTATTAATTTAACATTTGTATTGATATTAGAATTTTTTTAATGTATTAATTTTTATTTTTATTTAAAAAAATCATTATATCCTTTTAAATTAAATCCTAAAAAGTGTTGTATTTAGAATTCTTTGAAATTTAAACTAAAAAGTTTAAATTGTAATTTTTTTTTTTTAAATTAAGAACTCAAATATTTTACATTATATTTTACCCTATTGACAGAAAAAAAATTCTAATGCATGGTTGACTTCAGCCAAGTTTAATTTATATCATCACTTGTGTTGTAGTGTTGCACACTTAAAATAACAAAAAAACAATTCTTTTTTGAATTATGTATATATTTTGTCTATTCATATTTATAAAATTCACTTTCACGTTGTATACAAAAGACACTGGAGTGTATAATATCAAGATGGTTGTGGAGCTGTAGAAGAAGTATGCATATTTCATTCCAACGAGTCGCCCTTTCACATCATTGGAAGCAAACCAAAGAAGTTGATAAAATGGTTAAAATATTGGTATAATACCAATTGTCATACCCCAATTTTGACCACTTAGATTTTCCATCATTGTGCAAATCATCATCACAATATGGATGTACTTTCATGCCTCATCAATCTCCTCAAGGATTGTTGAGCATTCACTACCATCAAGAATTAGGGTTTCAAGCCCTCTCAGAGCCTTAGACAAAGGATCAATCAAGGAATGACATGATCTTCAACTTGTCTAAACCTCTCAAACATCCACAATGGATCAAAAGGACTCCCACTTCAAGGATCAAGCACAAGGCTGCTCCCATCTAGGTGGATCAAGTCTCAAGATCGACAGTGTCACCAAATTAGGGTTTTGGTCGACCAGGGCCTCCAGATGAAAATTTTATCTGGGCACAAGCCAATGATCCAAAACATAACCTAATACACTCCATGGAACCTCATGGACCCAATCATCAAGTCAATTTGATCTTAGGAGATGCATACATCAAAAATCAAGAATTAGGGTTTCTTGACCTAATTCACCCCTAAGTTGACTTTTAGGGCAAATCATGAGCCAAGACCTCAAGAGAGGGTTTGAGGGTCTCTAATGAACTATATTGATCCATTTGGAACAATGGATTAATCCAAGAAGCTTGAGCAATAAGTCTCAATTTCATCTGCACCACAATTAGGGTTTCGCGAGGAAAGTCAACTGTAACTTTGACTTTTGACCAGGACATGCTTCCAAACCCTAAGACATGATTCAATATACCCTATGACACCCATGGAACATGTCCATCAAGTTTGATTTAGGTTAAGGACATGATTTCATGAAGAATTGCACAGTTTGGAATTCATCTGATAAAAAGTCAACTGTGCACAAAAGTCAACTTTGACTTTTTGAGATTTTTCACCAAAATGGATTTTTAACCCTAAAATGATGTTAATGTATGATTTGAATCATCATTCATCAAGAAAAATCAAAGAAAGTGGGATAACTTGTAAAAGGGATAACCATAAAAACTTAGAAAAATTTCTAAGTTATGGAAAAAGTGACACTAATGTGACAACTTTGGAGGATCATAACTCCTAAACCACAAGGCCATTGTTCCCCATTCAAAGCTTGATTTGTAGATCACGTTGCCCTCTACAAAAGCTTCATACTGACCTATGTCCAAATTCCTCATGGATTTTGAGTTATGGAGTGATCAAAATCAAGAAAAGTCACTTTGTTCCAACACTTAGTGAAAATTTCACTAAGTCAGATTTTACCCTACTTTTTGCCAAATGTAGGGGGATTTTTTACTTGGATTCAAAAGAGATCAAAACCAAACATGTTCAAGCAGTTGTTGTATCATGTAAGGGCTTTCCAAAATGGCCAAGAACATTACCAAATTCAATTTGAGTCATGAGATATGACATTGGCAAGTTGCCTTGTTGAAATCTGTCAAGGCAAGGCAGATTTTGCATTTTTGGTCGATTTGCCAAAATCATCCAAATCCAAATGCTCCTATCCACTTGGACACCTCTGAGGATTAAATCTAAAGGGGACAACCACTGAGCCAAGCCTCCAAAGTCTTTGGAACAAGAAATAGCATGTTGAACCTAGAATGGCCAAAATAGGGACAAGACTCCAATTTTGGATTGGAGCATTCAATGGAAGCATCAAGGTGGCATGGACTGAGCCATTCTCAACTGAATTCAGTCAAGACTTATCCAAGACCAAGGGAACCACAACCCTGTGCCCTAACCTCTAGTCAATGGCTAGAGGAGACTTGCATGTCCATTGGCCAACATTGAACAAACACCTGCTGCAGTTGCCATTCACTGTGGATCCCAAAACAAACTTGCTCTACTATAAATAGAGCTCAATTGTGATCAGTTTGAGTACACCAAAGCCATCAAACAGATGCTTTCCTCAAAATCTCTTCTTTCACTCCAATTTTGCCTTCTAAGGCAAGTCACTATCGGGTTTTGAGTTTGAGAGCTTTTCCAATCAAACCAATCACTCACACACCTCACATACATCATATAAAAGTGATCCAAACACTCACATAACATCTGGAACACAGATTTCACAAAATCACCAGCCAATTGCTCAATTTCTTGACAGTTTTGCAGTTGAGGTACCATCTTCAGCTCTAAACCATTTCAATCCATTTCAAGCATTCATACACACTCCATGGCACCTAGGGAAGCTATCCAGATCATTGGAACCTAGCTGTAACACCTCCAACATAAATCACGATCACCAGCTGCAAGTGGTAAGCATGAGCTGTTCTAACTCTGTGATCCATGCAATTTTTGCTGCACAATAATTTGGCCATATGTTCATAATCATGCATGGAATGTTTCCCCACAATTAATTGCATTGTTTGAACCATGTATCAAAAATTCTAGCCTTCATGCAGAAATTAGGGTTCTTGAGGATTTTTCGTGATTTCTTGTTTTATGCTTAATTTAAATGAAATTAATTGTCATAGACATGATCATGAGGTTGAAACGAGTTGATTGGTATGTGGATTGCATGATATAATCAAGTATTCAGTGAGATTGCAAATCTGGGCAAACCCAGAACACGCAGGTGTTCTTGGCGTGTTCTTGGCGCCATTTTTTAAAAATTCAAATATTTGAATTTTGTGATTTTATTTAATTGATTCAAAAATTAATTTCTCTCTGAGTTTTAATGATTTTGAGTTGATTCTTTTTTTAATAATTCACAAAAATGTTAAAATATTTTATTTTCCCAAAAAATCCCAAAAATATCATTTATTTTGTATAATTGATATTTTTGCAAAGAATTAATGTTTTAATTGTTTTTAACATTTAAAATATTTTTTCCACCTTAATTTTGCAACTTTTAATGCCTTCTAATTATTTTGTAGGTCAATACTTAATTTTTGAAGCATTAATCCAAGATCACAATTTGTTTTCTATATGTTAAACAATATTGATCATTTTAATTGAATTTTTATTCAATTAAATACATTTTTGAAAATAAATTAGGGTTTTTGGATTTATTCAACCCTCATAAATCATTTTCAAAACACTTTGGGCCTCTAATAGAGTGTAAGACCCAATCCTTTTTTTGACCAAATCATTTTTGGGCCTCAGTGTATTGTATAAGTCCCGATATCGTAAAAAACAAACGGCGCGATCGTCGCCTTTTGAAAAATAACCATCTGGGCCTCTCCTCGAGCTATAAGACCCATTCAAAACTTTTGGGCCTCTAATAGAGTGTAAGACCCAACCCCCTTTTAACCAAAAACATTTTGGGCCTCACTTATTGTATAAGTCCCTTTGCGTTAAAAGAAAATCTCGGCGCGATCGCCATTTTAAACGGAAAAATCAATTGGGCCTACCCTCGTGTTATAAGCCCCACTCTTTTTCTTTAAACCTTTTGGGCCTCTTGAGAGAGTGTAAGACCCATCCCTTTGTACAGAAAACAATTTTTGGGCCACAGTCACTTGTATAAGTCCCTCTGTACAAATTCAAACAGTGCGCTCACTGATAAAACTCTGGGCCTCTCATTGAGCTGTAAGCCCCAAATCTTTCTTTTTTCAAAGCATTTTCTCCTTTGATTTTGAATATACTGTTGTTTTCAATCTTTCCTTGTTGAACAACTAACCAAACAGCATGGAAGCTCTACAACCGAGTAAGTGTTTATATGCTTTCATTTACCGCTTTCATATACTTATAACTGTATTGTGGGGCTGTTTCACTGTAAGTCTTCTTTCATAAACTCATATCAACTGTGTAATAATAGTATAGATATTTCGAGTTTCCCCGGCAATTACGTCTAGAACTAGGTGACGCCGTTTCGTTTATTCATAGAAATAGACAACTAGATCCCCAATAGGACCACCAGATACAGTCTTCTCTTCGACTGTCCTCATTAGGAATTGTCAAGAAACTCTACTCCCAGAGATGAATGTATTCTCCGTGAATGGCATCTTTGAGTTTCTTCCAAATTCTCGGACTTTCCTGGCTTGATCTATTCCTCGTGAATAGCCTGTCTTGAATTTCTCGGGGTTTAGGGACCCATCGGCTTCTTAAAAGTATCGGCCTCCTCTTGGGCATCATACAAGGACCCACAGGCTTCCTAAAAGCAACCCCGCCTCCTCTTGGGCTTAGTACAAGGACCCGCCGGCTTCTTAGAAGTATTCACAGCCTCCTCTTAGGCTTCTTATAATGATCTCTTCCTCCGGGAATGATAGCCTCCTCTTGGGCTTAGTACAAGGACCCGTCGGCTTCTTAAAAGCTTCCAGCCTCCTCTTGGGCTTCGTACAAATTGTCCCGACGACCTCCTAGAGGTATAGGAACAGAAATTAGTCATCTTCATATAACAGTCCTTTCATAGAGTCTACTACTGTTTCTCAAAGCATAGTACAAAAGATAAAACTCTAGACACGGACAGTCTAATTTCCTTGAGTCTCAAAGACATTCTCAAGCACCCTTCAAGAATAGGAAGTAACCCCGTAGACTCGGACAGTCTCAATACCCTTCGGATTTCCCAATTCCTTAAAGAACAGGAATGGCCCGGATCCTCGAATCAAATCCTCGAGTACAGTGTTGCTCATATAAAAACTGATTTTCTCTTTAAAATCAGTATATTGGACCTGTCACTCAACTGAAACAGTTACCATAGCCTCCTCTTAGGCTTTGTATAATGATCCTTCTCCAGTGAAGTTAACCTCTCTCTTGGGCTTTGTACAATGATTCTCCCCACGGAGTCAAACAACGTTTAGCCTCTCTCTCGGGCTTTGTACGAGACACATAAAGAGACTCCCTCGTTGAGTCAATCACCTCTTTCGCCTCCATCTCGGGCTTTGTACGAGATACAAAAACTCTCTTGTTGAGTCAAATAGCCTTCATCTCGGGCTTTATATGAGATACCAAAAGACTCCCTCGTTGAGTCAAAACCTTTTAGCCTCTCTCTCGGGCTTTGTACGAGACACGTATTAGCCTCCTCTTAGGCTTTATATAAGAAAACCACTGGTTGATCCAATTAACCTTTTAGCATCAAAGCTGTGCCTCGTTCACAGTACACAAACATCAACAACTCCTTTCATCTAATTGCTGTAAGCGGCAAGTCTCTGGATCATCTACATCCATGCCAACGTCCCTCTTTTAGTATGAGAAATTCCTAAGGAAAGATAGCATTGCTCTACACTGAGTTAAAGTCTTCTCCTTCAGGTTAAAAAACCCATACAAAGGAAATTATGGCATTGCCAGATTCACACATCCTGGTTAAAGTAATCGTCCTCTATAACCAGTCACCCAACAGTTGTGACAAACAGACCCTCTTTAGAGATGACAAATTCTCTCTAAAGTCAACACCCTTTTAGCTTCACATCTTGGGCTTTGAACAAGATACAAATAGACTCTTCAGCTTCACATCTTGGGCTTTGAACAAGACACAAACTACCTTTCGCTTCATGTCTTGGGCTTTGAACAAGACACCAAAACATCCATTTCCTCCCATAGAATAGGAGGAACTACGAACGCTCTGATTTCCCTGTTTCGGTAAACGGGAATACGTAGGCATAAGATTGAAAGAAAAGATCTTAGCGAGCACACTAAACAAAACCCTAAATCCCCTATATCATAATCTGAAGCAGTATCCTAACAAAATCCCAGAGAGAAATCAGTATTGGCGAAAATACAAATAACCAATACAAAGGCCCCCACCACATTGATCGCATCCGTAACCTAACAGACCGTTGTTTAAACTCGGTATGCAAGCATGGTTAATTGGAGACATCTATTTCCCTTTCTTCATCAGCTTTAATAGGATAAAAAATGAATCGACCTGTAGTAAACTCAACCGCAGTAAGAGCGACCAGCACTTAAGAACCGCGTCCAAAATCGCTCGCTACAGAAAAATGGCGCCCATCGTGGGGCTCTATTTCTTTTTTCTCTTCACTTGTGTGAAAAACCACAGATTGGGGCTTCCGTCGGGGAACCCATTTCTATCAGGAACTTAGGATTCATAGCTTTAAAGGTCTAGGATGATTAGGACAAATATATATACTGCTTTTCCTAATTGCTATACGTGTTTATTTTTCTGCTAATGGGAATGCGTGTGATGTCGCATGTGGAAAGATTGAGTATACACTTAAGATAAGTGATGGCGACGAGGTCGACCATCAACCTCAGTGGAGGCTGACCAATGCAACCCATTCTCTCACCCAGACAATGGGCCGATTGTGATGTCTGAGAAGCTGAGGAGCCAAACCCTTTTGTAGTGCAGAAACTATCGGGAATAGTTATTATGCGATACTACCCTCATTTGAGGCTGGTGATCTATTCTCGATGAATGGCACTTACTCTAAGATTGCACTACAACTCGCTGGCGATCCGCTTGTTGTTTTGCTTTCCTGGGAGGAGCTGATGATAATGAGTACAGGTACAAAAATCACCCTAGTATAAACCTTTGGGGATGGGTAGAGCCTTGACTTCATGACAACGACCCTTTGACCCCATGTTTTTCCTATGTTTTTGTGTGCTGCATTCATGTATTCATTTAAAAAACATTAAAGCAAGAAAAAATTTCTCTTCTAGTCTCTCTGTTTTTCAAATTAAACTAAGACTGTGATTGCAAATATCAGAGAAAAAAGATTGCACTAATGGATTTCGGTAGAAGAAGAACTCATAGGTATACCTTCAAGGTTCCAAAGCTAGAGGATTTAAGAGGTTTGGCGAGGATGATCACAAACCAAGAGGCCTTCAGAGCCAAGCGCGGAGGTTTGCTACCACTGTTAAGAGTCCATGTGATTGAGGGAATCATGGATGCGCTCATTCAGTTTTATGATCCGGTTTATCACTGTTTCACATTCTCGGATTACCAGCTCGCACCAACACTGGAGGAGTATTCTCATCTGATCGATTTACACATTACTGATCGAGCTCCATTTTTTGGACTGGAAGAAATTCCAAAGAATCAGACCATTGCAAGAGCAATTCATTGGGACGAGTCCGAGGTCAGGACTCACCTAACTACCAAGGGTGACATCCAAGGTTTGCCAGCCCAGTTCTTGACAAAGAAAGCCCTGTATTTTGCCAGTATAGGAAACGTGACCGCTTTTGAAAGCGTCTTTGTCTTGCTCACCTACAGGTTATTTTTGTTTCCCAACATCAATAACTTCGTTGATATCAACTCCATTAAGGTTTTTCTTATTGGAAACCCTGTGCCGACTTTGCTCGCAGATGCGTATCATTCTGTACACTTAGAAAATTTGTACAACGGAGGGGAGATCACATGCTGTGTACCTTTGCTTTACAAATGGTTTATCTCCCATTTACCTAAGTCTGCTGCTTTCTGGGATCATAAGAGTGCCTTGCGCTGGTCGCAGAAGATCATGTCTCTCACCAACTCTGATATAGATTGGTGTAATAGGATCTATGATGGAATCAGAATCATTGATCGTTGTGGAAATTTCCCCAACGTACCCCTCATAGGCACTAAAGGAGGAATCAACTACCATCCGATATTGGTTCTTCGTCAATTTGGATACCCGATGAGACACGTCCCACGGGGTGTTCATCTGGAAGGTCTTTTCTTCAAGGAAGGAGAAAATGACAGAGCACTAAAGATGGAAATAGTGCACGCTTGGAAACACGTTCATAAGAAAGGACGAGAGTCTCTAGGAAAACTAGACTGTGTCTCGGTGGAGCCTTATCTCCATTGGGTACAAACTAGAGCTCTCAAGCTAAAGATGCCTTATCCGCGTTACGGAATTCTTCCACCGAGGGAGTCTGTCATGTACTTCATGACGGAAACTGAAAAGCTTCAGGTTACTCTCAACAAAGTTCAAAAGGAGAGAAGGTCTTGGAAGAACAAGTACCGCACCCTCGACGTAGAGTGCATCAAAATACAGCAATTACTGAAAGAGAAAGTTGCTCTGATTGAAATTTTGGAGCAACATGCTGTAGAGAATCAAGATGACCAAAGGAATTTGATCATTCCTTTCACCTGGCAAAGGAATGACAACCCGACAACGGCCCAAGAGCCCCGGTCAAAGAAAAGGAAGATACCGGAATCAGCACCAGATTTCTCTTCAGAGAGGACTCGGGACCTATTAGCTTAGGTTTCTGTTTCTGCACTTTGTAATCTACTATATTTCCATTTCTGTAATCCTTTGAATGTCAATAAAAAGGGGTTTCCCCACTATTTGATATTTGCAATCTAATTGTCGAAGTTTATTTTGATTAAACCAAAAAACAATTAATATAATCATTGCATTCATCATTCTCACATTGCGTATTCTTCTTACCTACGAATCTCACGTTTGTGTCTCGGTTCTAGAGTCAAACTGTCTCATTCGTATAATACTCGGGCCAATCGTCAGAAAAAGAAGGATGATCTTAAGGAAGAAAACAGAGAGTTGAAGGAAGAGATCGGCGCTCTGAGAGAGGATATGAGAAAGCTTCGTAACGACATGCAAGCCATGGCAGAAGCTCAGCTACAAAGGACTGTGATCTCAGAGATCACCTCAACGCCCATAGTGGAGAAGTATGATCCTAGGTATCCAATGCTGAAAGATCGCCCTTGGGGCATGCCTGTTAACTATATCCCGGAAGGATATGTTCCACCGATCACTGAAGATCAGGGAATCGCGACAGATGCCACTGGTCCTGAAGGTTACAAACTTCGGGAAAGCGAAGATGCCAGGGGTATACTGAAGACTCCTGAGGTTACAAACTTCAGGAAATGCCAAGACTCACTGCCGTAGTCACGGTACCACCCCCTGTGGTGCACACTGTCCCGGAAGGACATATTCCACCAATCCCTTATGGTAAGAAGGAAACTATGTTCGACAGAATGGATGAATTCCAGGAACAGTTCCTGGAAATGCAGAAAGAACTGCAAGCCATTCGCGGTCAGGATCTATTTGGAAAGGACGACGCAGACCTCTGCTTGGTCCCCAATGTGAAAGTCCCGTACAAGTTCCAAGTGCCCGACTTTGAAAAATACAAGGGTAACTCTTGCCCTCAGAACCATCTGGTGATGTACGCTCGGCGAATGTCAGCTCAGACGAGGAATCAGGACCTACTGATTCACTACTTCCAGGATAGTTTAACCGGTGCCCGCATTAAAATGGTACATGGGTTTAAACCGTGCTACAATTAGCACATTCAGAGATCTTGGCACTGCCTTCGTCCAACAATACAAATACAATTTGGACATGGCACCCGACAGAGATCAACTCAGATCGATGTCGCAAAAGGACAAGGAAACCTTTAAGGAGTATGCTCAAAGGTAGCGTGAAATTGCCGCTCAAATTTGTCCACCTCTTGAGGAAAAAGAGATGACAAAGATCTTCTTAAAGACCTTAAGCTCATTTTACTACGACTGAATGGTTGCCAGTCCGCCCAGTGATTTCACCGAGATGGTGGGCATGGGAGTTCATCTTGAGGAAGTCGTCCGAGAAGGACATTTGGCAAAAGACGTTGGACCATCAAGCAGTACAAAATGATACGATAGTTCTCTCCCTAAGAAAAAAGAGCAAGATATTGAGAATATCTCTCTCGGAAAGGAAAGGCGACGTTATCAACCAGTAGCAGCTGTAACTCCTGCTATCAGCACCGCACCTACGTATCAACCTCAAGTTGCGCAGAGCCAACCTAATCAGCAAATGACACAATAACCTCTTCAGCAGGCTCGTCCTCCATATAACAATAACCGTACAACACGACCATCAGGGTTTGATCCTATACCCATGTTGTACGCAGAGCTGTTTCCATTACTGCTAGCCAAGGGGCACATTCAGACTAAGTCCCCTCTTACAGTATCGGAAAATCCTCCTTTTTGGTTTAAGGTGGATCAAACATGCCCTTATCATCAAGGAGGATCAGGGCATAACCTAGAGACTTGTCTCAATTTCAAGTCTGACGTGCAAAAGCTTGTTAGGAGCGAGCTCTTATCTTTCAAAGATACGAATCCCAATGTTCTCACGAACCCGCTGCCTCAACATGAGAAAGCTGCAGTCAACCTGATTGAGAAAGAGACTAACGATGTCTATCAAATTCACGATGTACTCTTGTTGAAAACCAATCTGGTCAAGATGCATTGTAGACAGAGTGGATATGGCCATGTGCCACCTCATAATTATCATCAGTGTGATATCTACTCTAAAGACAATCAAGGATGTTCTGTAGTGCAAGCAGCTCTACAGGAACAAATGGATCTCGGATGGATCCAAGAGCACCGAGTTCGTGGAGTTAACATGGTCTATACGAATTCCAACGTCATTTAGAACCACGATATCCGTGCGATGAATGTCAACCTGGTGGCAATGCACTCAAGGCAAAGCCAGTATCATAATCTGCTGCGGCACGATTACAGTTCTTTTCTGACTTGCTCGGTAAACAAACAGGGATGCTCTTTCATACAGGAGGCCCTCCAGCGTCAGATGGATCTTGGATGGATCCAAGACTACCATGATAGGAACCCTTATCAGATCAACATGGTTCAGATCTTTGATATTCGCGTGATGAATACCAACCTGGTAGAGTTACATGCTGAACAGGTCCGACTCGGATTCCTGATATCACATGACTATCAAAGCTGTAAAGCGGGTTGTGAAAACGATCGAGGTTGTACCCTTGTCCAGGAGGCACTTCAGCACTTGTTAAATCACTGGTGGATGCCAATACTCAACAAATTAGTATCAATAACAGAAACCCCACTCGGCGTCAAAGTCAGGATGTCCGACTCGTGGAAGCTAACCTAGTGAGGTTACATTGTATTCAAAGTGGGCGTGGCCAGGTGCCACCACACAACTATGAACGTTGTAGCGTCTGTTTGGAAAGTAACCAAGGGTGTTACCTTGTGAGAGCAGCTCTTCAAGGTCAGGTGGATCGTGGAGAGATTCATCCATATCCGGGTTCTGGACCCATCAACTGGACGCCGAGCTACCTTGCCGATCAAGTCGAGGACGTTGTCATAATCTCTGGTCATCATAGGACCAGGGATGTTTTTGCCATTATCCCTCTACTTGACGAATCTAAAGTTCCCAACCGGGAACGGATCGAGATTACGTATGATGGTCAGAAAAATCAGAGGACTCCCGTAGTCATCTATCTGCCGGGACCATTACCGTATGAATCAACTAAGACTATCCCTTACAAATACGGTACAACGGTAATTGAAAATGGAAAGGAAATTCCATTACCCTCCGTCGTGAATATTGCAGACATCAGTCGTGTAACACGGAGCGGTCGAATCTTCAACCGAGGAGTTGGAGAACCTAACAAAGAAAAGGAACTTCAGACGGAAGCTCCCAATCCACCAGTCAGTCAATCCAGTAATCCCAGCCTTTCAAAAAATAATGATGAGATGCTGAAGCTCATCCAAAGGAGTGAATACAACATTGTCGATCAACTATTACAAACTCCTTCAAAGATATCGATATTATCACTGTTACTCAGTTCAGAAGCGCATAGGGAGGCTCTACAGAAAGTCTTGGAGCAAGCCTTTATGGAACAGGATGTAACAATCGGACAGTTCGATAGCATTGTCTCTAACATCACTTCCTGCAATAATTTGGGATTTAGTGATGAGGAATTACCCGAAGAGGGTCGCCGTCATAGCATGGCACTCAAAATTACAGTTAACTGCCAGGACGATGATTTAGCCAGCGTACTGGTAGACACAGGATCAGCCCTGAATGTTATGCCAAAGTCCACTTTGATGCAATTATCATTCAAAGGCCCTCCGATGAGAATCAGCGAGGTCGTCGTCAAAGCGTTCGACGGATCCAGAAAAACAGTTATCGGCGAAGTTGATCTTCCCATAACTATCGGTCCTCACACTTTCCAAGTCACTTTCCAGGTCATGGACATCTGGGCAATGTACAGTTGTTTATTAGGGAGACCTTGGATACACCAGGCTGGAGCGGTCACTTTGACCCTCCACCAAAAGCTAAAGTTCGTCCAGAACGGCCAACTTATCACAGTTTGTGGGGAACAGGCCTTGCTCGTAAGTAACTTGTCATCGTCTACTGGTATAGAACCCGAGGAGGTTATTGGAACTCAGTTCCAAGCACTGTCGGTGAGCAAGAACAATCAGTTCAAAGAAGGAACTTTGATTTCTTCATACAACGATGCTATCAAAGCGGTTGAGAGTACCGATACAACTGGATGGGGACAGCTTGTCATTCCTACTGGCAATACAACAAAAAAGGGTCTTGGTTTTTCTGCAACCTGTACCCAGACAGCTGCCAACGATGAAAGTCTTTATCCCTTTCAAAACTTCTTCCACAGTGGAGGTTTCCTTCACCCAGTGTCTCAAGCAGTACATGCTATCAATGAGGAAGATCCCTCCGACATGGATGACGAATGGAAGTCCTACCTTAACGAGGACGGTTATATGTCTCAGGAAGAGGTGCCTATACCATTTTGCTATCCCGCACAGAGTCCGAGATTTATACCCAGGTCAGATGTCAAAATGACGTACGGGGATTGTGATCCGGAAGGATGTCGTGCTCCGCCAAACTCATTAGAGGAGGACACTCTGATGAAAGACAACCTTGACTACAACTACTATGGCCCGATGGAAGGTCTGCCAATGTGGCAGCCTTACCTAGGAAACTTGGGGCAAGAAAGTCAGCCAAACAACGAAAATCGGCTGAGCATCATTGAACAGAATACTTGTGTCCCCACCATGTCATGGGATCAACACCCAGGTTATCCTGAAAATACTCAGCACGACGATGAATTCGCAACGTTTGCAGGACTAGAATTCATTAACTATGCTTTTCCCGAGGTCAACGTCATCGAGAGAGATGACTCCTCCAGTTCCAAAGAAGTATGGGACACCTTGGGACAACCAAGTGGAAAATTTGACTATATGGTCAAATACACCGCTCCCGAAAGCTCTCGTATCAGGCTCGAAGATATCCAGCCTACTGGATGGGGAGATACAGCTGAGAGCACAAATACTATGCAAAATAAAACTGAGGAATTCTCCTACGACAATTCTGCTTGGGAGACAGATTCCAATGATCCTGCTCCACCAGAAATCAGCGTCATTTTTGAAGCCAAATCAAGGAAGGTGCCAGACTTTGTGATTCACCGAGGAGTTCGCCGCCAATGGGTTGCTGTTGATGCCCCGAAGGTCGTTCATCAGTCAAAGTAATTGCCATCTTTAACCGTTCACCCTGCCCAGGTGAAACGGATGTTTTGATAGGGCTCGCTTTCTGTAAATTTTCCCTCTTCACTTTGCCCGAAGCGACAGAGTTTTGTTTTATAGGGCTGTAGTTTCAAGGATCGACTTGTTCATTAATAAAATAACGTCGTTCTGTAATTTCTGCATTAATTGCTGTTTTCTCTTTTCATTTTTCAGAAAATGGTAATCCTAAAAAACAATTCAATAATAAAAACAAGCAGTAAAATAAAACACTGCACACACTTGCATTTTCTCTATCTCTTCTAAACACGAATCATCACGTCATGCAGATTGCTTGTTTTAAACCCCGTTGAAACATACGATCTGATGCCTTCTCCCGACTTTGAGTTCCCGGTATTTGGGGCTGAAGAAGAAGTTGACAACGAAATTCCAGAAGAGATCTCCCGATTACTCAGACAAGAGGAAAGGTCTATTGAACCTCACAAAGAGCCATTGGAAACGATCAACGTGGGTTCGGAAAAGGAGAGAAAAGAAATCAGGATTGGGGCACTGCTCAGTCCAACTGCCAAAGACAGTTTGATAAAGCTTCTCAAAGAATTCCCCGATGTATTCGCTTGGTCCTATCAGGATATGCCAGGGTTGGATACCAGCATCGTGGAACATCACTTACCGTTAAGATCGGAATGTCCTCCAGTAAAGCAAAGGTTGAGACGGACTCACCCGGACATGGCCATCAAAATCAAAGAGGAGGTACAGAAACAGATCGACGTAGGTTTCCTCGCTACATCTGAATATCCTCAATGGTTAGCCAATATCATACCCGTTCCGAAAAAGGATGGAAAGGTCAGAATGTGTGTCGATTACAGGGATCTGAATAAGGCTAGTCCAAAGGACGACTTTCCTTTACCACACATTGACATGCTGGTAGACAGTACAGCAAAGTTCAAAGTCTTCTCCTTCATGGATGGATTCTCGGGCTATAACCAGATCAAAATGGCGCCGAAAGACATGGAGAAAACTTCGTTCATTGCCCCATGGGTACCTTTTATTACAAGGTAATGCCGTTCGGTTTGAAGAACGCCGGGGCAACCTATCAAAGGGCCATGACTACTCTGTTTCATGACATGATACACAAAGAAATCGAGGTATATGTCGATGACATGATTGCAAAATAAAAAACAGAGAAGGAGCATGTGACCCACCTGTCAAAACTATTCGAGCGTTTGAGAAAGTACAAACTTCGCTTGAATCCCAACAAGTGCACCTTCGGTGTCCGTTCAGGGAAACTCTTAGGGTTCATCGTCAGCCAGAAAGGAATTGAGGTTGATCCTGACAAGGTCAAGGCCATTCGAGAAATGCCTTCTCCGAAAACTGAAAAACAAGTCAGAGGATTCTTGGGACGTTTAAACTACATCTCCAGATTCATATTCCTTATGACCGCGACCTGTGCGCCGATTTTCAAATTACTCAAAAAGAACCAGGATTGCGTTTGGTCAGAAGATTGCCAAACCGCCTTCGACAATATCAAGGAATATCTGTTGAATCCTCCGATTCTATCACCTCCAGTGGAATGAAGACCACTGATCATTTACCTCACAGTTCTAGAGGATTCAATGGGATGTGTACTTGGCCAACAAGACGAAACCAAACGGAAAGAGTCTGCCATTTACTATCTGAGCAAGAAGTTCACCGACTGCGAGACTCGGTACACGATGCTTGAGAAAACTTGTTGCGCTTTGGCTTGGGCAGCCAAACGTCTTCACCAATACATGATTTGTCATACTAGTTGGTTAATCTCCGAAATGGATCCAATCAAGCATGTCTTCGAAAAACCTGCTCTCACGGGAAGGATTGCCCGTTGGCAGATGCTGTTATCAGAATATGACATAGAGTACCACGCTCAGAAAGCCGTTAAGGGAAGTATTTTAGCCGATCATTTGGCTCATCAACCGATTGACAATCAAGAATCAATCGGGTTTGACTTCCCAGACGAAGATGTCATGTATCTAAAAATGAAAGACTGCGACGAACTGTTACCCAGTGAAGGGCCAGAACCAGGTTCCCAATGGGGACTTATCTTTGACGGAGCAGTTAATCATTATGGAAACGGAATTGGGGCGATCATTGTTACCCCTCAGGGTACCCACATTCCTTTCACTGCCAGACTTACGTTCAAATGTACGAACAACGAGGCCGAATACGAAGCTTGTATCATGGGTCTCGAAGAAACGATTGATTTAAGGATCAAAAACTTGGACGTATACGGCGACTCAGCCCTGGTTATCAATCAGATAAAAGGAGATTGGAACACATACCAATCAGGGTTGATTCCTTACAAAGACTATGCAAGAAGGTTGTTACCTTTCTTTAACAGAGTCGAGTTTCATCACGTCCCTCGTAATGAGAATCACATGGCTGACGCTTTAGCCACTCTCTCTTCCATGATTAGTGTAGGTCAATGGAACGACTTACCTAAGATCGACATAATGCGCCTTGAACGGCCCACCTACGTCTTCACGATCGAAGCAGTCATAAATGACAAACCTTGGTATCACGATATCAAATGCTTCCTTCAGAGACAAGAGTACCCATCTGGGGCACTAAGAAAAGACAAAAAAACCCTTATAAGATTGGCTGGAAACTTCTTCCTGAGCGGTGACACTCCCTATAAGAGAAATTTTGACATGGTCTTGCTCCGATGCGTAGACAGACCAGAAGCAGACATGCTTATGAAAGAAATTCATGAAGGATCCTTCGGCACTCATGCCAACGGACACACAATGGCGAGAAAAATTCTCAGAGCAGGGTACTATTGGTTGACAATGGAATCTGACTGCTACAAGTACATGAGGAGGTGTCACAAGTGTCAGATATACTCCGACAAAATTCATGTACCGCCATCACATCTCAAAGTTCTTTCTTCTCCATGGCCTTTTTCCATATGGGGAATCAACATGATTGGCTTGATCGAACCTAAGGCTTCAAACGGACATCGGTTCATCCTGGTAGCCATTGACTATTTCACCAAGTGGGTCGAAGCAGCATCGTACGCTAATGTAACCCGACAAGTGGCGGTCCGATTTATCAAAAACAATATCATCTGCCGTTATGGTGTTCCGAGCCAGATCATTACTGATAATGGATCTAACTTGAACAATAAGATGATGAAAGAGTTGTGCAGAGAGTTCAAGATCGAACACCATAACTCATCTCCCTACCGACCCAAGATGAACGGAGCGGTAGAAGCGGCTAACAAGAACATCAAGAAGATTGTTCAGAAGATGGTTGTAACCTACAAAGATTGGCACGACATGCTACCCTTTGCTCTTCACGGTTATCGAACATCTGTTCGCACTTCAACAAGGGCAACCCCTTTCTCTCTAGTGTATGGCATGGAAGCAGTGCTCCCCATAGAAGTAGAGATCTCGTCAATCCGAGTATTGATGGAAGCTAAGCTCACCGAAGCTGAATGGTGTCAAAGCCAACACGACGAATTAAACCTGATCGAAGAAAAGCGAATCACGGCACTATGCCATGGTCAATTGTATCAACAGAGAATGAAGAGGGCGTTCGACAAAAAGGTCCGGCCTCGCGTCTTCAGAAAAAGAGACCTCGTGCTCAAGAAGATACAATCATTTCTCACTGATTCGTGAGGCAAGTGGACTCCGAATTATGACGGCCCCTATGTGGTCACGAAAGCTTTCTCAGGCGGCGCCTTGAGACTTGCAACCATGGACGGAGAGGAATTTTCCTACCCCACGAATGTTGACGTAGTCAAGAAATACTTTGCCTAAATAAATAAATAAAAAAACGTCTCGGTGGATTGAAAACCCGAAAGGGCGGTCCAGGCAAAAGTTAGAGACATGATAAAAATCATCCCGATGGATTGGAAACATCATAGTACAATCCAGGCAAAAATTAGGGATAATGGCAAGTAACTATGTTCAACAGAGGCAAGTCCCTCAGCAGCAGCAGTTATACCATCCATCGGAGGAAAATTCCAGTCAAGGTCATCTTCGACAGAAGCTCAGGATGCCCCGAATTCAAAGTTGGTAGAAGGATAGCGGTTGTTATGTTTCAACGTAGCCCTTTTCCCTGTAAATTACCATTTTCTAACTTTGTAAATACTCTTTGGAATCACGCGTTTGGCTGATCTCCATTTTATCAATAAAATTTGAGCCCTTGTGCTTTTGTTTGTAATTCTTATTTGTTTTAGCTTTACAGAACGACGTTGTTAACATGATTAACGATTCTTGAAATGAAACAAAAAGTGAATTTACTTGTTAAAACTTTTTCTGCTTTTTAATAAAGACGACAATTTCTTTTGACTGTTGAACATCAGAAGAACATCGGTCGCTTCTCCAAAAGTAGGCAAACTTCAAAGTGCGGAATCAAAGTACTCCTTCTACGCCAGTACGCCTGAATGAAGGTTCAACAGTGTCGGATGCGACTATTCCATCTGACCTCTTCGGCCGAGTTCTTATCTCCTAAGCCCGACCAACGTAGCTCCCAACAGGGACTATCTTTCCTAAGCAAGGTGGAATTGCTATCTTGAACCAGCGGTACTTCTTCGCCCCGCGATGGCCGAGTATCCAGTCGTGTTCATCTTTTAGTTTGTATGTTGCGTCAGTTTTGTCAGCATATACATACATACATCATGCATTCTATTTGCATTCTCATTCATATCGCATCACTATCACTCCAGTCGGTCTTATCCCTAGTGATAGCTGTCCTCTCGGTCGAGTTATCAGTTCTTTCCTCGATTAAGAAATGTTGTGTTTGAACGATCTCTCCTCCAGTTTATTTCTGGATTGAAGTTAGGTCCTTGACCACTTTGATAACTTGAACCTCTGAAAGACCAGAGAACCTTTACCAAATGTCACTCTTTGCCATTGAAGATGATATCCTTGCTTTCTCGGATTAAGGAAAATCCCCAGAGAAAGCCTCTTAAACAGAGATTCGGCAGTACAGCAGTTTTTCTCCGAAAAACCCGCTGATGAAAAGGTCATCGGCACCTCAAAATTGGATCACATCATATGGCATTTCTCCGAGAATATCTCCGAGAAAAGTATGATGTAAAGACCCCGAACGAAGGCAGTCTCTCAAGAGACTCGTTTTCCCCAGTAGATTCGACAAATGGCGTCTCCAACAGAGAAGTTTGTGCACCTCTACAACTCAGACGACTGGGTTCCCCAGCAAGTCTGACATCAAAACTTTTTCCACTCAAATGGCATCTCCCCAGGAAAATTTGGCGAGAAGTTTGAAGGAAAACCGCTACGAATAGCGTCCCTTGTCAATAAAGTTTATTGACGAAAGAAACTGAGACCAATTCCTTGGTAGGAAACCAGGATCGAGGGGAAGTTTACATCAGAAACTAAGACCAGTTCCTTGGTAGGAAACCAGGATGGAGGGGAAGTTTACATCAGAAACTGAGACCAGTTCCTTGGTAGGAAACCAGGATCGACGGGAAGTTTAAAATCAGAAACTGAGACCAGTTCCTTGGTAGGAAACCAGGACCGAGGGGAAGTTTACCTTTTCTAAGCATCATTGCTTAGCGAAAGAAGATGAATGTGTGAATTACCATTCATAGATGCCATCAAAATTTTGGGTATTCTGATATTTAATCCTCTTGCACCCCGAATGCCCGAATACCTTCGTCATTCACACCTTCGTGTCCAAGAAGATTAAATAGGGGCATCTGTCATACCCCAAATTTTGACCACTTAGATTTTCCATCATTGTGCAAATCATCATCACAATATGGATGTACTTTCATGCCTCATCAATCTCCTCAAGGATTGTTGAGCATTCACTACCATCAAGAATTAGGGTTTCAAGCCCTCTCAGAGCCTTAGACAAAGGATCAATCAAGGAATGACATGATCTTCAACTTGTCTAAACCTCTCAAACATCCACAATGGATCAAAAGGACTCCCACTTCAAGGATCAAGCACAAGGCTGCTCCCTTCTAGGTGGATCAAGTCTCAAGATCGATAGTGTCACCAAATTAGGGTTTTGGTCGACCAGGGCCTCCAGATGAAATTTTTTATCTGGGCACAAGCCAATGATCCAAAACATAACCTAATATACTCCATGGAACCTCATGGACCCAATCATCAAGTTAATTTGATCTCAGGGGATGCATACATCAAAAATCAGGAATTAGGGTTTCTTGACCTAATTCACCCCTAAGTTGACTTTTAGGGCAAATCATGAGCCAAGACCTCAAGAGAGGGTTTGAAGGTCTCTAATGAACTATATTGATCCATTTGGAACAATGGATTAATCCAAGAAGCTTGAGCAACAAGTCTCAATTTCATCTGCACCACAATTAGGGTTTCGCGAGGAAAGTCAACTGTAACTTTGACTTTTGACCAGGACATGCTCCCAAACCCTAAGACATGATTCAATATACCCTATGACACCCATGGAACATGTCCATCAAGTTTGATTTAGGTTAAGGACATGATTTCATGAAGAATTGCACAGTTTGGAATTCATCTGATAAAAAGTCAACTGTGCACAAAAGTCAACTTTAACTTTTTGAGATTTTTCACCAAAATGGATTTTTAACCCTAAAATGATGTTAATGTATGATTTGAATCATCATTCATCAAGAAAAATCAAAGAAAGTGGGATAACTTGTAAAAGGGGTAACCATAAAAACTTAGAAAAATTTCTAAGTTATGGAAAAAGTGACACTAATGTGCCAACTTTGGAGGATCATAACTCCTAAACCACAAGGCCATTGTTCCCCATTCAAAGCTTGATTTGTAGATCACATTGCCCTCTACAAAAGCTTCATACTGACCTATGTCCAAATTCCTCATGGATTTTGAGTTATAGAGTGATCAAAATCAAGAAAAGTCACTTTGTTCCAACACTTAGTGAAAATTTCACTAAGTCAGATTTTACCCTACTTTTTGCCAAATGTAGGGGGATTTTTCACTTGGATTCAAAAGAGATCAAAACCAAACATGTTCAAACAGTTGTTGTATCATGTAAGGGCTTTCCAAAATGGCCAAGAACATTACCAAATTCAATTTGAGTCATGAGATATGACATTGGCAAGTTGCCTTGTTGAAATCTGTCAAGGCAAGGCAGATTTTGCATTTTTGGTCGATTTACCAAAATCAGCCAAATCCAAATGCTCCTATCCACTTGGACACCTCTGAGGATTGAATCTAAAGGGGACAATCACTGAGCCAAGCCTCCAAAGTATTTGGAACAATAAATAGCATGTTGAACCTAGAATGGCCAAAATAGGGACAAGACTCCAATTTTGGATTGGAGCATTCAATGGAAGCATCAAGGTGGCATGGACTGAGCTATTCTCAACTGAATTCAGTCAAGACTTATCCAAGACCAAGGGAACCACAACCCTGTGCCCTAACCTCGAGTCAATGGCTAGAGGAGACTTACATGTCCATTGGCCCACATTGAACAAACACCTGTTGCAGTTGCCATTCACTGTGGATCCCAAAACAAACTTGCTCTACTATAAATAGAGCTCAATTGTGATCAGTTTGAGTACACCAATGCCATCAAACAGATGCTTTCCTCAAAATCTCTTCTTTCACTCCAATTTTGCCTTCTAAGGCAAGTCACTATCGGGTTTTGAGTTTGAGAGCTTTTCCAATCAAACCAATCACTCACACACCTCACATACATCATATAGAAGTGATCCAAACACTCACATAACATCTGGAACACAGATTTCACAAAATCACCAGCCAATTGCTCAAGTTCTTGGCAGTTTTGCAGTTGAGGTACCATCTTCAGCTCCAAACCATTTCAATCCATTCCAAGCATTCATACACACTCCATGGCACCTAGGGAAGCTATCCAGATCATTGGAACCTAGCTGTAACACCTCCAACACAAATCACGATCACCAGCTGCAAGTGGTAAGCATGAGTTCTTTTAACTCTATGATCCATGCAATTTTTGCTGCACAATAATTTGGCCATAAGTTCATAATCATGGATGGAATGTTTCCCCTCAATTAATTGCATTGTTTGAATCGTGTATCAAAAATCCTAGCCTTCATGCAGAAATTAGGGTTCTTGAGGATTTTTTGTGATTTCTTGTTTTATGCTTAATTTAAATGAAATTAATTGTCATAGACATGATCGTGAGGTTGAAACGAGTTGATTGGTATGTGGATTGCATGATATAATCAAGAATTCAGTGAGATTGGAGAGAAAATGCAAATCTGGGCAAACCCAGAACACGCGCGTGTTCTTGGCGCCATTTTTTGAAAATTCAAATATTTGAATTTTGTGATTTTATTTAATTGATTCAAAAATTAATTTCTCTCTGAGTTTTAATGATTTTGAGTTGATTCTTTTTTTAATAATTCACAAAAATGTTAAAATATTTTATTTTCCCAAAAAATCCCAAAAATATCATTTATTTTGTATAATTGATATTTTTGCAAAGAATTAATGTTTTAATTGTGTTTAACATTTAAAATATTTTTTCCACCTTGATTTTGCAACTTTTAATGCCTTCTAATTATTTTGTAGGTCAATACTTAATTTTTGAAGCATTAATCCAAGATCACAATTTGTTTTCTATATGTTAAACAATTTTGATCATTTTAATTGAATATTTATTCAATTAAATACATTTTTGAAAATAAATTAGGGTTTTTGGATTAATTCAACCCTCATAAATCATTTTCAAAACACTTTGGGCCTCTAATAGAGTGTAAGACCCGATACCGTAAAAAACAAACGGCGCGATCGTCGCCTTTTGAAAAATAACCATCTGGGCCTCTCCTCGAGCTATAAGACCTATTCAAAACTTTTGGGCCTCTAATAGAGTGTAAGAACCAACCCCCTTTTAACCAAAAACATTTTGGGCCTTACTTATTGTATAAGTCCCTTTGCGTTAAAAGAAAATCTCGGCGCGATCGCCATTTTAAACGGAAAAATCAATTGGGCCTACCCTCGTGTTATAAGCCCCACTCTTTTTCTTTAAACCTTTTTGGCCTCTTGAGAGAGTGTAAGACCCATCCCTTTGTACAGAAAACAATTTTTGGGCCACAGTCACCTGTATAAGTTCCTCTGTACAAATTCAAACAGTGCGCTCACTGATAAAACCCTGGGCCTCTCATTGAGCTGTAAGCCCCAAATCTTTCTTTTTTCAAAGCACTT
Source organism: Lathyrus tuberosus (assembly GCA_022829125.1). Lineage (NCBI taxonomy): Eukaryota > Viridiplantae > Streptophyta > Magnoliopsida > Fabales > Fabaceae > Lathyrus > Lathyrus tuberosus. Next base: position 2,239,129 of record JALAZF010000395.1, read on the forward strand.
TCTCCTTTGATTTTGAATATACTGTTGTTTTCAATCTTTCTTTGTTGAACAACTAACCAAACAGCATGGAAGCTCTACAACCGAGTAAGTGTTTATATGCTTTCATTTACCGCTTTCATATACATATAATTGTATTGTGGGGCTGTTTCACTGTAAGTCTTCTTTCATAAACTCATATCAACTGTGTAATAATAGTATAGATATTTCGAGTTTCCCTGGCAACTACGTCTAGAACTAGGTGACGCCGTTTCGTTTATTCATAGAAATAGACAACTAGATCCCCAATAGGACCACCAGATACAGTCTTCTCTTTGGCTGTCCTCATTAGGAATTATCAAGAAACTCTACTCCCAGAGATGAATGTATTCTCCGTGAATGGCATCTTTGAGTTTCTTCCAAATTCTCGGACTTTCCTGGCTTGATCTATTCCTCGTGAATAGCCTGTCTTGAATTTCTCGGGGTTTGGGGACCCATCGGCTTCTTAAAAGCATCGGCCTCCTCTTGGGCATCATACAAGGACCCACAGGCTTCCTAAAAGCAACCCCGCCTCCTCTTGGGCTTAGTACAAGGACCCGCCGGCTTCTTAGAAGTATTCACAGCCTCCTCTTAGGCTTCTTATAATGATCTCTTCCTCCGGGAATGATAGCCTCCTCTTGGGCTTAGTACAAGGACCCGTCGGCTTCTTAAAAGCTTCCAGCCTCCTCTTGGGCTTCGTACAAATTGTCCCGACGACCTCCTAGAGGTATAGGAACAGAAATTAGTCATCTTCATATAACAGTCCTTTCATAGAGTCTACTACTGTTTCTCAAAGCATAGTACAAAAGATAAAACTCTAGACACGGACAGTCTAATTTCCTTGAGTCTCAAAGACATTCTCAAGTACCCTTCAAGAATAGGAAGGAACCCCGTAGACTCGGACAGTCTCAATACCCTTCGGATTTCCCAATTCCTTAAAGAACAGGAATGGCCCAGATCCTCGAATCAAATCCTCGAGTACAGTGTTGCTCATATAAGAACTGATTTTCTCTTTAAAATCAGTATATTGTACCTGTCACTCAACTGAAACAGTTACCATAGCCTCCTCTTAGGCTTTGTATAATGATCCTTCTCCAGTGAAGTTAGCCTCTCTCTTGGGCTTTGTACAATGATTCTCCCCAGCGGAGTTAAACAACGTTTAGCCTCTCTCTCGGGCTTTGTACGAGACACATAAAGAGACTTCCTCGTTGAGTCAATCACCTCTTTCGCCTCCATCTCGGGCTTTGTACGAGATACAAAAACTCTCTTGTTGAGTCAAATAGCCTTCATCTCGGGCTTTATACGAGATACCAAAAGACTCCCTCGTTGAGTCAAAACCTTTTAGCCTCTCTCTCGGGCTTTGTACGAGACACATATTAGCCTCCTCTTAGGCTTTATATAAGAAAACCACTGGTTGATCCAATTAACCTTTTAGCATCAAAGCTGTGCCTCGTTCACAGTACACAAACATCAACAACTCCTTTCATCTAATTGCTGTAAGCGGCAAGCCTCTGGATCATCTACATCCATGCCAATGTCCCTCTTTTAGTATGAGAAATTCCTAAGGAAAGATAACATTGCTCTACATTGAGTTAAAGTCTTCTCATTCAGGTTAAAAAAAATCCATACAAAGGAATTTATGGAATTGCCGGATTCACACATCCCGGTTAAAGTAATCCTCCTCTATAACCAGTCACCCAACAGTTGTGACAAACAGACCCTCTTTAGAGATGACAAATTCTCTCAAAAGTCAACACCCTTTTAGCTTCACATCTTGGGCTTTGAACAAGATACAAATAGACTCTTCAGCTTCACATCTTGGGCTTTGAAAAAGACACAAACTACCTTTTGCTTCATGTCTTGGGCTTTGAACAAGACACCAAAACACCCATTTCCTCCCATAGAATAGGAGGAACTACGAACGCTCTGATTTTCCTGTTTCAGTAAACGGGAATACGTAGGCATAAGATTGAAATAAAAGATCTTAGCGAGCACACTAAACAAAACCCTAAATCCCCTATATCATAATCTGAAGCAGTATCCTAACAAAATCCCAGAAAGAAATCAGTATTGGCGAAAATACAAATAACCAATACAAAGGCCCCCACCACATTGATCGCATCCGTAACATAACAGACCGCTGTTTAAACTCGGTATGCAAGCAGGGTTAATTGGAGACATCTATTTCCCTTCCTTCATCAGCTTTAATAGGATAAAAAATGAATCGACTTGTAGTAAACTCAACCGCAGTGAGAGCGACCAGCGCTTAAGAACTGCGTCCAAAATCGCTCGCTACACCAATTATTATGCTTCTTTGAAAAACATCTCATTCAAACATTATGGAAGAACCCCGCTAATTCTAATTAGAGAGAATGTATAAATTTTTGCGGTAGAAGAAGTCAAATTGGGAAGGGGAATTGATTGGAGAAATCAAGCCAATGGTTAAGAGGCCAACAAACATAAAAGGGAATAGGAATATCAAGTTGGTTATTTTGGAACTGTAATATGTATTTAACATGTAAATATTAAAAAAAAAAAAAAAAGAACACTAGCCCAGTGGTTAAGAATCTTGTCCATTAAGCTTAGGTACAAATTTACATTTGATTCAAATTTTAAAATTAAATGCATTCGAAAAAATGTTTTTTATTGTCATTAATATTTTTGATAATGTTGATCAATTGTAGAAAACAAATTTACTATTGATTCAAATTTTAAATTACATTTAAATTATTGAATTAAATGCATTCGAAAAAAATGTTTTTTTATTGTCATTAATATTTTTGATAATGTTGATCAATTATAGAAAATAAATTTTGAACAAATCATAACTTATAATTATCTTAAAACACCAAATTAAAATAATTACAACGGGAACACGAAGTTACTCATCAAAATATTGAATAATAATAGGAAAAAATTTACTATTTATTCAATTTTTAAATTACTATTAAATTATAGAATTAAAAGCATTAAATGCACGTAGCGGACCAATACCCATGCGTACACACGGGTATCCCACTAGTTTAATGATAGAAAACATTAATTGGAGCCAATAAGGGCCAAATTTTCATGCGGAAATGTAGCAACTTGTGGCACTTATCAGTGATCCTTCTAACCTGTATTATAAGCCTTAGAATAGGGGTTACCTCTTTAAAAATTTCCAGCAAATTGAGCTTCTTCAGTATGTCCTTCTGGTACACAGTTTCCATTAGCAAGTCCTCCACCACAAAATTCACAATGTAATAATTGAACTTAATTGGAATTTGTTGGAATGATAGTGGCGCCCACTAAGTACTTAGCACGAACCTCTAATTGAATTAACAAAGTTGTGTGAGCTTATAGGTCTAGTACCCTTTTTTTTATCTTCTTTAGTCTTCACACCTCTTTCACTTTGAGATTGATATTCACTATGATTGTAACACCCATATATAAAACTCATACATCAAAGCATAAATATTATATATAGATCCAAGTGTTTGGTACTGAAACACATAAGCTCCTAGTTAACACATTATATATATTACATGCCCCAAAATACAACAACTAAAAGTTTTAAAGGCATAATATACATAAGATGTTCAAAAGATAAAAACTAAGAACTAGATCAACAATGATCTCAAAATAAACTCCGCTACGGAAGCTAGCCATCAACAAACAAGGAAAAGATCACACGACCTTATCCTTACCCTTCTCGGAACCTGAAGCACCTGAAATACATCAACAACGTGGGGTGAGATACATCAAATCTCAGTGAGTTCCCTATCTTATGGATTCTCTCGGATTAACAAGGTTCTAACAATCCTAACTCAAGTCCGGGGAAAAGGGGAAAGGACTCTTGAGTTCACACTACAATTCTCACACTATATGGAAACATGACATGAGTTCATTAACTCACAACAACACTAATCGATAACCATACCAAGACATCTCGTCTTCCCGTCTGCTTCTACATCTAGAAGGCGACCCGAGTCATAGATCCTTGTAGTTACTTGGCATACGAATTGGATTCGGGATCATCGGCCTATTAACCGTGAACCGTCACTTCTCATGGCCTGTTAACCATCACAAGTCTCTACCCATAGCATAGGCTCCAATCGTACTACACGTAGGGAATCAAACCTACCAAGTAATTGTGTACCCGTTTCAAAGGAGCTCGAGACCCATGAAACTACACTCAAAATATTTCGGTTACGATTACATGATCACATACAATAATACGATTGTATTCGACAATCACAAGAATACACCGCCTTAAGGCCTCTCTTGCCTTTTTCACAACCACAAAGGTTAACCACATGTTCCATACTAGTGTTCACTCTCAACTATGCCAATACTCGGCAAGGATATATCTTACAACAACACGTGCCCGAGCATCGCCATCTAGAGTTGTTTATAATTTCTAGTTCCTTACTAGATTCTCCTATAGTTCAAGTTTCAGGTTTCCTCACTCTTCCTATATCGTTTTCATATTTGCATGCATATTCACTTACAATCATGTTAAACAATAATAGGATAAGCAAGACATGTCATAATTGCATAGTGGAATAATATAAACCAATTAAAACACAATTATATCACTTTTGGAACTTTCTCGATTATTAAATGGGTCGATAAAATCGACATATTTCATCTCCATTGCATAGAATATTTCCTCGGCTTTACATCGATATAAAGAATGATCGAATCCGATAAACGAGTCGAAAGTTATGAATTTTCTCGTTTTGGAAGAAAAACTCTAAGTCCCAGGTCGCGTTAAGCGCGCCCCTGCCCGCGCTAAGCGCGCATCTCTCTGCCATCTGGGGTTGTAGGATTTCAAAACCGCGCTGAGCGGGCTTCTGCGCGCTAAGCGCGCTCTGCAAAACTCATAAAAATGCTTCAGCAAAACAGAAATTTCCCACACTTCCAAACCTCTTCCAAACCACAATCAACCACCAACAAAGGTACAATAACATAGTTTGAGCATGGTTTGAACAACAACATTCTTAAAACCTACATTTTTTTCAAGAACACAAAATTTCCACAAACCGTATAATTTTCCAATCAATCCAAAGTAACCAAAACATCAAAACAAGCATCAATATATGTTTCTACAAGTATATTGATCATTCATTTCGATTTATATCAAATTCCAACCGTTAAAACATCGATTTCCACATTCTAACCTAAAACTCATATTATCCAAAACCTCTAAACAATGGTACTAACTAGAACCCACCTCTTAAACAAGATGAAGATGAAGAGAATGAGATGATTGGGCAAGGATTTGATGAATGGATGATGATTTGCTCTTGGATTTCTTCAATTTCCTCTTTCTCTTCTTTTCTTCTTCTTTTCCTTTTCTTTCCCTCTTTCTTCTTTCTCTCTTTCTTACTATCTTTTTCTTTTGTTTGGAAAAATGGGAGGAAAAGAAATTATGTAGTAAACTAGTATTAGAAATAATACTACTAAATGTCCAAAAAGTCTCTTAAGTCCAAATAAATAAAATACCTCAGAGTCAGATAATATTAATTGGATTTAGTCTAAGTTTCCTAGTTACTCTAATTATTTTGTCAAATAATTTCTCAGAGTACACTGGGCTCACTCGATCACAATATAATATTATCTGGAGGAATAAAATACAGGGTATTACATCGTCCCCCCCTTAAATAGAAATTCTCCCTCGAATTTAAATATTACCTGAACAGATGAGGGTAAGCATCTCGCATTTCCGATTTAAGTTCCCAAGTTGCATCACCCGAATGTGTTACATCCCACTGCACCTTAACGAGAGAAATGTCCTTGTTCCTTAATACTTTTGTTTCTCTTCCCACAATGCGGCTCGGTTGAGGTTTAAACGTTAAATCTGCTTCTATTTCAACAGTATCCGGTAGAATCGGCTGAAGAGGATCTGGAACAAACCTCCGAAGTTGAGATACATGGAAAACATTGTGCATTTCCGACAGAGAAGGAGGTAAGGCCAATCTGTAAGCTACTTCACCAATCTTTTCTAAAACTTGATACGGTTCCACGTATCTCGGACTTAACTTCCGTGACTTAAACGATCCTTTCAGTCTCAATCTAGGAGTAACTTTCAAAAACACATGGTCACCTTCTTCAAATTCTAAAGGTCTCCTTCGATTGTTCGCATAACTCTTTTGTCGATCCTGTGCTTGCTTAATTTTCTCGCGGATCATTCGAATCTTTTTCGTAGTCTCTTGGATAATTTTGGGTCCTAAGATTCTATCTTCCCCAACTTCCGCCCAACACAAAGGGGTCTTACACTTTCTTCCATACAATGCTTCATACGGAGCCATACCGATGCTCGCATGATAACTATTATTATAAGAAAACTCAATCAATGGTAGAAGTTCTTTCCAATTCCCCTTACTCTCTAACACACAAGCTCTCAACATATCCTCCATTGTTTGTATCGTTCACTCAGTCTGACCATCCGTCTGTGGATGATTAGACATGCTCAAACGCAACTCTGTCCCCATACCTTGTTGAAAAACTTTCCAAAACCTTGAAGTAAACTTCGGATCTCTATCCGACACAATATTAGAGGGAATACCGTGCAATTTTACAATTTCCGCAATAAACAACCTCGCAAGATGACTTGCCTTGAAAGTAGTCTTCACGGCCAAGAAATGCGCCGGCTTTGTCAACCGATCTACTATTACCCAAATCGAGTCATAACCACCTTGCATAAGGGGTAAACCTACTGCAAAATCCATAGAAATATTATCCCATTTCCAAACTGGGATTTCTAATGGTTGCAATAATCCACCCGGTCTTTGATGTTCAATCTTAACTTGTTGGCATACTGCACATTCCGACACGAAGACCGCAACATCTCTTTTCATACCGGACCACCAATAGTCCTTCTTTAAATCTTGATACATCTTTGAAGAACCCGGATGTATAGTAAAAGCACCTTTATGCGCTTCTTCCAAAATCTATCTTTTCAAAGTCGCATCGTTCGGAACGCAAATTCTTTGGTTAAACATAATCGTTCCATCGCTAGCGTGCACAAAACCCGGTTGACTTAGCATCTCTTGCAACTTCTCATCCAATAATTGTCCTGTTGAATTTCAACTCTTAACGTAGAATTGACATTCAAATTCCCCATAATCACTCCATTAGGAGTCCACCCAAAATGAAGATTTAAATCTCTAAACTTTTTCAGCAACGAATATTCTAACATCGTCAATTCGGCCTTTCTCAAAGCTTTCCTACTTAAGGCATCGGCCACTTTGTTCGCTTTACCCGGATGGTATTTTAGCTCTAGGTCATAATCCTTTAAATATTCCATCCACCTCCTTTGACGCATATTCAACTCTTTTTGGTCAAAGAGGTACTTTAAACTCTTGTGATCACTAAACATTTCAAAATGTACTCCATATAAATAGTGACGCCACACTTTCAAAGTAAACACCACCGCCGCTAATTCCAAATTGTGGGTTGGGTAATTCTTCTCGTGAATTTTCAATTGTCGAGAAGCATAAGCCACCACGTGACTTTCTTGCATTAAAACGCCTCCTAATCACATCTTAGATGCATCACAAAATACCTCATACGACTTGCTAGGATCGGGAATAATCAGAACGGGAGCTGTAGTCAATCTTTCTTTCAAACTCATAAAACTTTGTTCACACGCCGAATCCCACTCAAAGGGGCAATCCTTCCGAGTAAGCTTAGTCATTGGTAATGCTAATTGCGAAAAGCCTTTGATAAACCTTCTGTAGTAGCCTGCTAGACCCAAGAAACTTCTAATTTCCGATACATTCTTCGGTCTCTCCCAATTAATCACAGCTTCAACCTTTGACGGATCCAAGGCTACACCACCCTGTGCTATAACGTGACCAAGAAAACTAACTTCAGACATCCAGAACTCGCACTTGCTTAACTTGGCAAAAAGTTGCTTCTCTTGTAAGATCGATAAGACGATTCTCAAATGTCCTTCGTGCTCTTGCGGAGTACGGGAATAGATAAGAATGTCATCAATGAAGATCACAACAAATTGATCCAAGTAAGCTTGAAATAACCGATTCATATAATCCATAAAAACAGATGGAGCATTAGTCACACCGAAAGGCATCACTAATAATTCGTAATGACCATAACGGGTCCTAAATGTTGTCTTAGGTACATCGAAACTCTTCACTCGGATTTGGTGATAACCCGGCCTCAAATCAATCTTCGAGAACACACAGGCTCCTTTCAATTGATCTAATAGGTCGTCTATCCTTGGCAAGGGATACTTGTTCTTAATGGTGACTTTATTCAGCTGACGATAGTCGATACACAACCGCATCCCACCGTCCTTCTTCTTTACTAATAATACTGGAGCTCCCCACGGTGAGACACTAGGTCTAACAAAATGCTTAGCCATAAGCTCTTCCAATTGTTCCTTCAGTTCTCTCAGTTCAAGCGGTGCCATCCGATACGGAGAAACGGATATAGGAGTCGTTCCCGGTACCTGGTCAATAGAAAATTCCACTTACCTCTCCGGAGGAAGAGAAGTGACATCTTCGGGGAAAACTTCGGAAAACTCACAAACTACTGGAATATCCATAACTTGAAGGTCGCTACTCCCTTCCTTAGTGAGAACCAAAAGAACAGATTTCTCTTCTTCGAACAAGAAATTTATCATTCCAACCGTACCTTCTAGAATAGTTGTTAAGACATCTTTCGGGGTAGCATCATTAGATGGAATGATGATGAGCTTTTCTTCACACCCAATAAACACCGAATTAGCAGAAAGCCAATCCATTCCCAAAACGACATCAACTTTCTTAAGCGGTAGACAAATAAGATCAATCTGAAAAACTCTACCGTCCACAGACAAAACACAATTTTCACACATCAACGGTGTCTCAACTATTTCATCCATGGCGGTAGTGACCACCATAGGAGGAGACAAAGGAACGGACCGCAACCCAAGTCGCTTCATACATTGCATCGATACAAAGGAGTGTGTAGCTCCACAATCAAATAGAACAAAATAAGGAAATCCGTTAACGAAGCACGTACCAGCAATTAAGGAATTGTCACTCTTCTTCTTCCTCGCATCTAAGGTATAAACCCTTCCTTGTGTCTGAGTCCTATTCTGAGGACGATCTCTTTTCGGATGACCCACCTTCTGACATTGGAAACACTTTACCCCTTCAAGACTACACCTTCCAGAATGATTCTTGCCACAAGTGCGACACACAGGAGGTGTACTCGCCCTTGAATCTTGAACTTGTTTCCCTTTGAAGGATTGTTACCTAGGCCTGAATTGTTGGTTGGATCTTCCGCGATCCCCTTGATTGACTCTATTCGCAACACCTTCCACTTGGACTTTCTTCAAACTATGCTCGGCCACATAGCATTGCCTTAAAACTTCAGCATATGTAGTGAACTCTCTCTGAGATACACTATGAGATATTTCAGCCTTTAGTCCAAACAGAAACTGGTCTATTTTCCACCTTTCATCAGGAGCATACATAGCCTGCCTAGAATAAGCAGCCATGTCCTCAAATTTCTCGGCATAACTGGCCATAGTCATACTACCTTGTCTTAGTTGTTGAAATTCAAATTCTTTCTGAGTCCTCAATGAGCTCGGAAAATACTTCTCCATGAAAATAACTTTGAATTGTTCCCAAACCTTAGGCACTTCTTGAATAGCCATCAAGGCCGAAGCGCTCTCCCACCATCTCATAGCGGGACCCTTCAGTCAATGAGAAGCGAACAACACCTTGTTCTCTTCGATGCATTGGACTATCAAGAAAATCCTCTCCATACCAGAAATCCATTTGTGAGCCTTCACGGGATCTAATCCACCATGAAATTCTGGGGTATTCATGCGGATAAAATCCCGGAATTTCCCACCTTTAGCTTCTGGAAAACTACCGTAGGATGCAAACCTCCATTCATTTGTTGCACCATTTGCTGCATGAATAGATTATGTTGTTGCTGCATCTGTTGCATAAATTGATACAGAGGAGCATTGCCATCACCGCCCGGCGGATTCGTCCCTTCAGGAGTGGTGCGGGGTCTACCACGAGTGTTTCTACGTCCTTCAGCCATGTCCCTAAAGGTCATACAAATAGGATTAAGTTGATCAGGCTCAATGCCATAAATATAACACTTAAGACCAATGGCGACACAATGTATATGAAACGGAAAGAAATACTTATACTATTTCATGGCTAGGTCGAGGACACGACCTGCTCTGATACCAACTGTAACACCTATATATAAAACTCATAAATCAAAGCATAAATATTATATATAGATCCAAGTGTTTGGTACTGAAACACATAAGCTCCTAGTTAACACATTATATATATTACATGCCCCAAAATACAACAACTAAAAGTTCTAAAGGCATAATATACATAAGATGTTCAAAAGATAAAAACTAAGAACTAGATCAACAATGATCTTAAAATAAACTCCGCTACGGGAGCTAGCCATCAACAAACAAGGAAAAGATCACACGACCTTATCCTTACCCTTCTCGGAACCTGAAGCACCTGAAATACATCAACAACGTGGGGTGAGATACATCAAATCTCAGTGAGTTTCCTATCTTATGGATTCTCTCAGATTAACAGGGTTCTAACAATCCTAACTCAAGTCCGGGGAAAAGGGGAAAGGACTCTTGAGTTCACACTACAATTCTCACACTATATGGAAACATGACATGAGTTCATTAACTCACAACATCACTAATCGATAACCATACCAAGACATCTCGTCTTCTCGTCCGCTTCTACGTCTAGAAGGCGACTCGAGTCATAGATCCTTGTAGTTACTTGGCATACGAATTGGATTCGGGATCATCGGACTGTTAACCGTGAACCATCACTTCTCATGGCCTGTTAACCATCACAAGTCTCTACCCATAACATAGGCTCCAATCGTACTACACATAGGGAATCAAACCTACCAAGTAATTGTGTACCCGTTTCAGAGGAGCTCGAGACCCATGAAACTACACTCAAAATATTCCGGTTACGATTACATGATCACATACAACAATACGATTGTATTCGACAATCACAAGACTACACCGCCTTAAGGCCTCTCTTGCCTTTTTCACAACCACAAAGGTTAACCACATGTTCCATACTAGTGTTCACTCTCAACTAGGCCAATACTCGGCAAGGTTGTATCTTACAACAACACGTGTCCGAGGATCGCCATCTAGAGTCGTCTACAATTTCTAGTTCCTTACTAGATTCTCCTATAGTTCAAGTTTGAGGTTTCCTCACTCTTCCTATATTGTTTTCATATTTGCATGCATATTCACTTACAATCATGTTAAACAATAATAGGATAAGCAAGACATGTCATAATTGCATAGTAGAATAATATAAACCAATTAAAACACAATTATATCACTTTTGGAACTTTCTCGATTATTAAATTGGTCGATAAAATCAACATATTTCATCTCCATTGCATAGAATATTTCCTTGGCTTTACATCGATATAAAGAATGATCGAATCCGATAAACGAGTCGAAAGTTATGAATTTTCTCGTTTTGGAAGAAAACTCTAAGTCCCAGGTCGTGCTAAGCGCGCCCCTGCCCGCGCTAAGCGCGCATCTCTCTGCCATCTGGGGTTGTAGGATTTCAAAACCGCGCTGAGCGGGCTTCTGCGCGCTCTGCAAAACTCAGAAAAATGCTTCAGCAAAACAGAAATTTCCCACACTTCCAAACCTCTTCCAAACCACAATCAACCACCAACAGAGGTACAATAACATAGTTTGAGCATGGTTTGAACAACTACATTCTTAAAACCTACATTTTTCTCAAGAACACAAAATTTCCACAAACCCTATAATTTTCCAATCAATCCAAAGTAACCAAAACATCAAAACAAGCATCAATATATGTTTCTACAAGTATATTGATCATTCATTTTGATTTATATCAAATTCCAACCGTTAAAACATCGATTTCCACATTCTAACCTAAAACCCATATTATCCAAAACCTCTAAACAATGGTACTAACTAGAACCCACCTCTTAAACAAGATGAAGATGAAGAGAATGAGATGATTGGGCAAGGATTGGATGAATGGATGATGATTTGCTCTTGGATTTCTTCAATTTTCTCTTTCTCCTTCTTTTCTTCTTCTTTTCCTTTTCTTTCCCTCTTTCTTCTTTCTCTCTTTCTTACTATCTTTTTCTTTTGTTTGGAAAAATGGGAAGAAAAGGAATTATGTAGTAAACTAGTATTAGAAATAATACTACTAAATGTCCAAAAAGTCTCTTAAGTCCAAATAAATAAAATATCTCAGAGTCAGATAATATTAATTGGATTTACTCTAAGTTCCACAGTTACTCTAATTATTTTGTCAAATAATTTCTCAGAGTACACTGGGCTCAGTCGATCACAATATAATATTATCCGGAAGAATAAAATACGGGGTATTACAATGATACATTTTTCTATCAAGTCTTTCACCTTGTCTTTCTTATTTGTTCTGATTGTACGTCCGGTTAAGGCATCTAGAAGCATTATTGCTTGAGATTTTAGACCTATTGTGAAATGTTACATTTGTTCTATGTTATCCATGTTATGATTCAGACATCTTTTGAGAAAAAACATGAATGTTTCCTATGCTTCATAAAGTGATTCTAAATTTCCTTGGGAGAAATTTGAAAATTTTGGCCCTTCTTTCAACAAACTGAGCATTGGAGAAAAATCTCTAGAAACTTGTCTTCTAACTCTATCCATGCCTGAATCCTTCCAGTTGGTAGACATTGCAGCTAATATTTTGCTCTTCCAATTAATGAAAATAAAAAAAGTCTCAGCTTGATCTGACTCTCAATTACTCCATCTGGGTTGCATATAGAACACGTCTTACAAAAAAATCACATGCTCCCGTAACCTACAAGAACAACATTTTTAAAGTCAAAAGTAATAGGATTAGAAGGTTGGAACATGAGAGATATCCACCTAGCATCAGTTATTATGTAATAGTTTCCCATGGTCTACCTTGGTGGGTTGATTGTGACTCTTTCTTCTTGTTCTTTCTTTGTTAATCATGTTAACCGAACTGCTTTTTTTTGTTTTGGTTTGCTACTCTATCCTGAACCTCATATAATAATACCAAAAAAGACCTCGGCAGCGCTGCGCTAATTAACAGTAACTAAAATACAAATAACAATAAAACAACAAATAAATAGAAACATGGAAATTTTAAAACAAACTAATAACATAAAATAAAATAAATTAAAACAAATAAAGACAAAACAACAAATAAATAAGAACAAAAACAAAAATAAAAATAAAACAACAAATAAATAACAGCAAAGAAAATTTAAAACTAAAACTACAAATTCAATAAATAACAATCAATATATCAGTTTGTGTTTACAAGTGTGCTTCTTAGATAAGCATATTACACAAGATGAAGTTTAGATTACACTTAAAAGATATACAATGAAAATTCTAAATGTTTCTCTCTTTGCTGTGTTGTGATGTTGTAGCTTCATCTTCTGCTAAGTTTCACACACATCCACATGCATGCTTGCATCCATACACTCTTTTGTCCTTTCTGCTTTCTTTTCTCTTTTATGCTTATTCTTTCTCTGGCATCTTGTTCACCTTCCATATTCTTCATAATATATAGGAGATGAATAGATCTATTGGAGGATAGATCCGTTGGGGGTATAATATGAATTGACCTTTGAAGTATTCGTTGTATGAAGATCGCTTCAAGTGCAGCACTTTAGCGGCCATTGCAGTAGAGAGTTATTTGATGATTGGACATGAGAAGTCTTCTTTGCTTTAAATTTAGATTTGCTTTTTAAACTTCTGTCACATCAAACAATAAAGACTTTTAATTCAAATCTTCTAGTCAGAGGATTCTTATGAAAGTGGATTGAAGCTTTAGTAGAGATTTAGAATCTGTCTTCATAAGAAAATCTCTTTTTGATTGTCGTCATAACCAGAGGCTTCATATAATAGATGAAGTGAAGCTTGATCATATCCTAGAGCCTAGATGATGTAGACTACAAAGTCCATTCAGAGTGAGGCTTGAAAGTACTACAGTCCATAATGAATGTGAACAAGAAATGCATAAGCATTTAATACTTTGTTCAGATCAGATGCGTTGACTGTAAGAGAATATTTCCTTTTCTTACTAACTTCCAGTCAGAGGCTTCTAATATATCTTGGTGAAGCTTGAGTAAAATTCAGAAGATGTATACAAAACAATGAGAGACTTCAGAGTCCTTTGAGTATTGAGTTTTGAGACTTGCACACACTTGTAGTCAGAGCTTTATCAATGTTTGTCTGGATGGTTTCTGTTTAGAAAAATTGACATGATAATCTTGAAACTTGACTAGCTTTACACACATCTTTGTATTCTTCCTTTATTCAACATGTGTTTTTCCTTTCTTCAATATTCTTTTTGCTTTCTTCAGACTTCGTCTGCATGTAGATTGATTTCTTCAATGGCATATCTATCTTCATATTTTGGCCTTTATAATTTGATATCGTTCAAACATTGCTTCAGACTTTGATTTAATTTGAAGTTTTCTTTCTATTAGCCTTCACTGTCTTCTGAGCTGACAATCATAGTTGGCTTCTTTCAGAGTCTTCAACTATCAGATTTGTCTCTAGACAAGCAATTGATGTTCCTTGATAAGAATCTTGATTAATCATCTTTTTCTCTTTCCATGTAGATTTTTTCTGATCTTTGAGTATCCGCACACTTGACAAAAATTTAGTGTACAAAATTATTCTTCTACACTTTGTTATCATCAAAATATAAAGGTATGTAGATGTAGAACCAAACCCGTTCTTACAATACACACAAAACTTCTGGTGGAATTTGAATCTCCTAATTCAAAAAACCTTTTTACAACAAACAAAAAATATCATTTCCTATTTGCAAACACTTGTAGAAATTACAACCACTTCCTTACAGACAATAACACCATACACTTGGTGAATAATTTACAGGATACAAATAAATTGAGTACAGACAAAATTTAATGCTTTCCAATATTCTGAAAATTTAATCTTCTCTATACAATGAACAATTCAAGAATATGTAAACATTAGTGCTCAATGGTTTATGAAACTTTTCCTCTGATGTTTGAAATTTATGCAGAAAAAGTTTCTAAGTCATTCTATATCGACACTTGAAAAATAGTAAGAATTATTTGAAAAATTTGATGAAAGAGGTAAACTAAAATCTGGAAAATTCTTGCTATAAATACCTCACAAGATGCCTTTATAATGAGTGGCAATACTTGGAAAATATTCATGAATAATTGCAATGATTTGGAAAAGTTTTCACGAACATGTGCAATTAAGAGGTATTATGATGTTTTAGATTTTTCTAACAGCTTTAGGAATCAATCGATGGCATCTATGGATCAATAGATTATTTCAAATCCAACGTTCAAAAAATGTGCAAAATTTTCACAAATCAATCTATTATGGTGATGCATCAATCGATTTTGGAGGAACAAATTAGACCCCCACGATCGATAGCCTTTTAGCATCAATTGAATCTTCCATGAAGAAAACTCAATTCTGAAAGCAGTGGCTTCATGCAATCAATTTTCTCTTAGCGTCAATCTATTATACCCTTAATAATAGTGATTTTTTGAATTTTTTAAATATACGTCTTGAATTAAATGTATGCGTAGATGATATAACAATGTAAGAAGCGTTTATATGAAAGTTTTTCAGCACCTAAAGCTTAAATACATATTAATTACCATTGTACTTTAATCTTCATGATTCAATACTATGATTTCGAAAGCTTATTCAATCTTGATACTTGATTTCAATCTTTTTCTTTCATAATCTTTCTTCTATGATAAGCTTTTGTCTTCATCAAAACTAAGCTAAGATAGATGAGGAACATCTTCTTCACACTCTCTCCCTTTTGGACGATGACACAAATTTTTGATAGGAAGTTTTTTTTTACACTTGAATGCTCCCCATATATTGTATATTTCCCTTATCTTGGATATCTCCCCTTTTATTTTGCAATTTATGTTTTGTCTTTGGTATCCTGAAAATTAACAAAAACAACAATCTCTTTTCTCCCCTTTTTAAAATTATCAAAAAGAAAATGAGTAAAATCAAAGGAAAAAAAACTTGGTAATATGACCCTTAAGCTTTAATAAAAATGAAGAAATAAATGTCTAGTTTTAATATGTAGCTTTAGGTATAAAAGAAAAAAATCCTAAATGATGAATCCTTACATGACATGCATTAACATGGTTAGCTACATTATTTATCACTTATCTCATATTTAAAAATTGAAATTAGTGTAACTTAGATGAAATGGTGAAGGAGAATACACACAAGTGCTATATTTTTTCTCTAATATTCATATTCAAAGCTACCCAATACCAACAAAGACAAAATCTCAAGAGAGAATAACTTGTGTATATAAGTGACATACATAATAATGGAAAAATTGCAAGTCTGGCTCATAATATGATAATATAGTACATTATAATCAAAGAAGAAATGATATGGTTCATTAAGATCACATAGACCAAATATGCCAAAAATGAGTATATTAGTGGTTATGTACTTCAAATTAAAAATATCTTGCATCTGACACTACAATAATGAAGCAAAAGCATGCTTTTTAATCACAAAAATCATGCTAACAATTTACATGTTACCACACAAAATGTCCAATTTGTCTTGAGACGTTTCAACATGATTTACTACACAACATCAGCAGCCCCATTAATCTGTCAATGAAAATAACAATCAAGTATAGATACGAAATTTATGGACTACTTTACTAATCATCATTGAATTTATTTTTATAAGTAAGAATGAAATCATCTCATTTTAAAAAATAAATCAAGTGTGCCGCTTAGAATAAAACCTTCCAAGATAGTGAGTCAAAAGTCAAAAGGATACCCTTTTAACCGAGCCTTGTAATGGAGGAATGCTAGACTCCATATGTGACACCAACTGACATTTTCTTTTGTTGATAGTCAATTTTAGCCTCAAGAGCATGTGAAATTATGGACCAAACCTGAAGTATAGAAGTCTTGGTTTTCCAGAAAATCTAGAAGCAACAATGCCATCAAATATAAAAGATTATGCCAGACTCTCATCAAAGATTGGAAAATGGAAAGGCTTGCATATAAACAAAAAAAACAGAAAAAAACAGTACATTTAAACCAGAAAAAATCACATTAAAACAAAGTGCATATAAAAAAAACAAACACGAGGTAATAAAAAGGAGTTTTTGATCTCATTCAAAACCAAAATCAATGTAGTCGGATAGATGTTAGTGATTAAAGCTTACTTTACAAATGAAAAGTTGAAATCAAACCTCAACTTCAGTTGCTTCTTCCCTTGAAAGAGAAACCACAACCCACAAGCAGATCTACATCTTCTTCATCGCTTGAAATCGAAACCACAACCCATAAACAAATATACAATTTTTTCTCCCCGTGAACTCAAAATGGCAACCCACAAACATATATTCATCTTCTTCTTCGTGTGAACTCAAAATCACAGCTCAAAAACTTAAATGGCTTTGCACTCTCAATTTGTGAACTCAGATCCACATCTTTTTTACTTTGACATTTGTATCGCTTGATCTCGTTCCCGTAACACTCGTACCTTTTTCGTATCACACATAAGCCATTTTTTTCTTTTTGCTCATCGGTCTTTGTGTTCGCCTTCGCCTGGTTTTGGACACGACTAATGAAAAGGAAATTTTCTTTTGTTCCTTTGTCTCTCTCTTCCTCTGCAAATGTGTTAATTTCAATTTAAAAAATGATTTCCCTCTTCCAAAGCATAAAAAATAATAAGAATAATGAGAGTATAAATATGCCACATGGCATAGTGTGAGTGGAAAAGTTAAATTGAATATGTTAATTACTATTTAGGGTATTAGGTAGTGTATTTTTAAATTTATCATAAGGGTAAATTAGGGAAAATGGTAGTATGTTTTATTAATAGGTAGGTAGTTAATGCCTTGAATGAAACGTATGTGTCATACCCTAAATTTTGCCCCACCTTAGTCCTTTAATTTTCATCATTTGCATAGCATCAATCATTTCTTGTGTGTATCTTGCTTGCTTTGATTACAAGTTATGGTTTTGCATCAAGGAGTTCAAGTGTTTGATCAATCAGAAGATTAGTGTGATCCTCAATATCTCAAGATCCTCAACTCATGCTTAGTGACCAAGAGATCCCCTACATAAATAATCAAGTTTGAGTTGGCATCAATTCAAGTTCATCAAGTTTCAATCCATCATGTGCTGCAAATTAGAGTTTTGGTTAAAGTCAACTTGATGTTGACTTTTTGACCAAAACATGATCTCATAGCTTGGAATGTGATTCAAAAGCTTCAAATGCATCTTTATGGTCCATTCATGTGATTAAATTTTCTTAATAAGTTGGATTCATTGATGGTTGAATAATTTTGATTCAACTGATGAAAAGTCAACAGATGCTCAAAGTCAAAGTTTGACTTTTGACATTTTTGGTTAACCATGGATTCCTCATGTCAAGAATCATGAAAATATGGAATAACAATTGAGTTTGATCAAGCTAAATCAAGAAAATCAAGAAAAGATCAAGAATTGATCAAATTAGGGTTTCTTGAAATTTCACTAAGTACAAAAATCCATGATAAAATGACCAACTTTTCATGGTTGTAACTTCTTTCTCAAGAATCCACTTGACACACTTGAGGGCTTCATTTAAAGATGGCATTTGATACTACAAGTTGATGAAAATTTGAAGCCAAAATCTTTCTTGAAGTGGAAGAAATTGATGTCCAAAGTTGAGGTTTCAAGTTGTTGCAAAATTCAAAAGACTTAGAATTATTTCTAAGTATTTGACCTTTTCAAGTGCATGACTTTATGGTCAATTTGTGATCAATCTAGGAATACAATTGGAACACTTGAGGGCTGCATTTAAAGATCATACTTCCTACTTCATCATGGTGGAAATTTAGTCCAAAAAGCTTTTACCATTTGAGATATATGGGGGATCAAAGTTGGGGTTTCACGATGAAATGAGATGCATAATGAACCATAATTTTTTCTAAGTGTCAATTTTAGTTTGTGCCACACAAATTTGGAGCCATTTTGGAGCATCTTCTAAGTATTTTATCAGCTTTCACTCAACAAGAAACTTGTTCCTTTCCATGCTAGCTTCACAATGATACTAAATATGTGCAAAATAGGCCCCTATAATAAGGACAAACTTGCTGCCAAACTGAGCACTTGGGGATTATTATTTTGGCATGTAGTGAAATTTCAAACTTGGTCAAAACTTGTTGGACAAGGATGAACTCTGATACAACTAATTTTCTAAGCCCAAAGCACCTTTCCAAGCCTACCATTGAGTGCTCAAAATGATCATGAGGCCAAGAACCAAGGCATTGGTGCATAGAACCAAGGTCTTGGTGCATATACCCAAATTTTCCATTTTTGTGAAACAAAAGCATTACAAGACAAACTCCAAACCAAGATCAGACCTAACCTCCATCCAAACCTAGTTGCAAAGCCTCTTCAAATGCATTGCTAACCTCAGAACATAAACACACAAGCACTTGAGCAAAGAGCATAGAGCAAAAATCTCAAAAAAAATCTCCATTAAACTCAAAATTCAAATTTCACCATTCCTTGCTTTTCCTTCCATTTTTTATTCACCAAAACACTCCAAACACCTCACTTAGACTTCTGTATGCATCGAACTACACTTAAAACACCCCGAACACCATAACCATAACTCACTTTTTCTAATATGCAAGTGGATTCAGGTAGAACAATCTAGGAGGTTTCAAGGCATTCTAAGCACATTCTCACACTCCTAGGAACAAGATGTAGCTAATAGGATCATTTTTACATTGTTGAAAGCATATTTTAAAGGTCCACGAATTCACCATTTGAGGTACTTTCTTACTTTCTGGTTCTTACACTTAGGAGCATAATCTCAATCCATTCTTGTTACCATTATGCTTTCCTTGATGTGGTGAATAAAAGACCTAATGTTAGGGTCATTGATTGTTAGCATATGTGATTTAATTTTTGTTCGAAAGTTTAGGGTTTTTCTGATTTTCTCTTAAATTCTCATTAGAGTGAAAATAAATAAAAACTATGGCCATGGTTAGATTCCTCATAAAATTCTAAGCAAAACAGTATACTCACATGTCCCATTTAGTTTCATTTAAAAAAAACTCCATTTTTGAATTTATGGAGGTCGAAGAAGAAGATGATGCAGACTTGGGCGCGTTTTTATTTTTTAAATTTATTTTTCATATATTATTTTTAGAGGTGAAAACATGACAGGCATTGAGGCCTAGCTCAGTTGGCAGCGTGTAGGGCTGGACACCGGTTGGGTTGGGTTGGATTCGGGCCCAAAATATCAAACCGTTTGAAACCATGGATGTAACTGCTAGACCCAATTCTGACTGAATTTTAATCAGTTTGATCAGATTCGGTTTAATTGGTTAATCGGATAAAATGGATCGGTTTGTTCGGTTAATTGACATTATGTTTTTTCACAAAAAAAAATTGAGTTACATTATATTTTTTTATAAATAAAACAATATTAAATACATCAAATACATCAAATAATATAATTTTAAAATCTACATTTTTGAGCATATAAATATTTGCTCATACATGCTGTAACAACCAATTTTACACAAATCATAAATTTATTAGCACAGGCAACATACAACATAATTTGTGAGTTCCATAATTTATTGATTCCAGCCTTCCATAAATATTGCAAAGTGTATGTAAACTTAAACAATAATTTGAGAAAACTTATTAGTAACAACACATCAACAACAATTTGAGAGAACTTATTAGTAACAACACATCAATAATTTGAGTTCCCTAATTTATTGATTCCAGTCTTCCCTATGTGTGTAAACTGAAACAGAATTATAAAATTGTAGTTTACCAGCACATCAATCTCCTTTCCATAATTCCTTTTTAACACTTCTAGAATCACATAGTAGTATGCACTTTCAACAAGCTCTCTATATACTTCACCTGTATATTTTCTTATCATTTAATTAGTACCATTATAATATATAGTTTGCTACATCTGATACATCAGTGAAAACAATTATGCAGATATATCAAGAATAGCTAGTTTACTTCAATAACATGTCAATAGATTTTATACTCATATTATCATCACTAACATGAAGTATTTATATAATTATAAGTGTCATAATTTTTAGAATTCAGTCTTGGATAAGTTTCCTATATAAATATTTTTATAAGTGACCATACAAGTCTTTGTCAGATTCATAAGATAAAGTTACCACAACTCCAAATAACATGAGTGTATAAATAAATAGCTGGACTAATCAACATCCATTCCAACTTCTAAAATTGTTAAACAAAGAGAAATTAATAAAAAAATTAGATTTCTGGCTATGGAAAATAATAGACATATTGCCACTACAGTTCAAAAATGCAAAAACTCCAATCAAAATTCCAGAGTACTAACCTCCAAATCGTCAAGGGTTAAAAGCCTATTTTGTGCCTGTGCTTCCTACCTTTTCAATGCATATTCAACCCATACACAACGAACTCACTTTCTTATAGTTGCATCATCCAACAGAACATAAGACTATGAATCTATCTACATAAATCTATCTAATGTAAGTACAAATACAATGCTACATATCATAGATAAAGTAATGGTTGACTTGTATATAGCAATAAAGGTTGGGAATCAAGTTGTCTTCCTCTTGACTCGTCCCACTTTTAAAGTGGATTACAACAACATATGTCTGCTAATTAAACCATAAATCACTTTGTGGAATCAAAATAAGACCGATAGACAACATTACAAGCCCTCCAATTTTCTTAGGGTATAGAAAGTGACAGACATAAATTTTCTAAAAGAGCTAAATATAGATTTGAAGATTGAACTCAAAGCTTCAAATGAACTAAATAAGCATATGATTATATAATTGTTACCTCCTAGGCATCTTTAAGTTGAGTCTAATCTTAATATGATTGTTACCTGCTAGGCATCTTTAAGTTGAGTCCAATCTTAATATGATTGTTACCTACTGGTTGTGTTTGTTGAGTAGGAAAAACATAATGCTCCATAACTGAAAAGATTTGGAGAAATTAAAAAACATAAACACTGCATATTACTAACAGGTAGTAAGCTAGCATACTACACAACTATCATTATCATACACTTAGCTAGCATACTACGCATACTGCGTAACTACACAACAGACAGTAAGCTTGCACTATCATTATCATAGACATACTACACAACTATGTAAACATTTACACATCTAAATTAAACATATACACATCTACGCATACACACATCTAGATTAAACATACACACTTGAATACCTTGAGTCACTGCATCTCAAAGGCCAACTCCAAGTAAGCTAGCATCTTCAACTCCGTGCAAGATTCCATCTCCCTCCAAGCTACCTTCTCCATCCTCCATCTTCAAATATACAAAAGACAATAGAGTTAGCAACAATCAACAACCATTTTCTTGAGAGAAATATTGAATTAGATGATTTTAATCCTAATAAATAGAAGTTGTTAAGTTAACATAATATTGAATTATAACAAATTACTAAATAACAAATTCGCTAAAAACACACCCAAATCTCTAGCTAGCAACAATATTTCTTTACAGGTTACTATTAAAAAAACCAAAATTGTTATAAAAAAAAAACCCCAAATTGAACCATTCAAAACCCTAAAATCAAGTGAATGAAATAGAGATATGTAATATTATGAACACAAATTCATCATTAAACTGAAACATCTATGAATTTAAAAGAAGGGTGAATTTTACATCAAACTCAGACATGGAGGCTTCTGAGTCACATACACATAGTGAATGGTTCTAAAATTATAACAAACACAAAACACAAACAAAACCAAATATATTACTCTAACACATATTCAACAACAACAACGATGGTCTTTAAAAATGGAAGTTTTAGTTGTTACAGTTGTTTCAGAGAGAGAGAGAAGACGGAAGAAGAAGGAAAACAAAAATCAGAGAGTGAAACTTACATGATCTGAAATGGTGGTGGTGTGGTGGTGGTGCGGTGGCAGAAAGATGAACGGCGTTTTTGTGTGTTGATTTCCATTGAGGAGCATTATTTCTGAAGAGTGAAAAGGAAACCCTAGAGTAAAAAGGTGAATGTTGCAAGTGAGAACGTGTCTCTGAAGTATCGAAGAAAATATCACTTTTGTTTTGATCCTATTGGGCCGGTCGGATCCGGTTTTCTTAGGGTCCAAACCAACCATCCGAACCGACCCACCTAAACCCATACAAAACCAAACTTCACTGACTCGGTGACCTGATAAACCGGCCCATCCGAACGGAAATCATGCGGGTGTGATGGGTTGGGTGGTTTGGATCGGTTTACCTTTTTTCTGTCCAGCCCTAGCAGCGTGTTTTGGGTTGTGACCTTGGGGGCGCGGGTTCAACACCTTGCGACCCCCCTTTTTTTTGTGGCCATTTTCACTTCTTTCCCTTCTTCACTTCTTTCTCCTTTCCTTTTTCTTTATTTTATTTATTTTCTTTTCTATTTTCCTTTCCTTTACTATTTTTAAATATTAGGAAATATTTTTATTTATTTCTTTTACTTACCATTTCTTTTTTCTTTTTTTTTTGTATTTCTTATTTAAACTTAAACTTATTTATTTTGTTTATTTCTTTTTTTCATCATTAAAAAAAAAATTCTTAAATAACAAAAACCTAAAAAATATATTTAGTGGTGTGGTCCATTATTTCCTCGTGTGCATTTGGTATTTGTGTTTTATTTATGACTTATTTTTGCTATTGATTTATTATGTTGATAATATATTAATGTCATTGTCTTTATAAATATTGTAAGATGATTTTGGAACCATTCATGATGTTGTGACTTATGTGGATGAGTGCTTGACTTTGGTTATGATTTTAGGGTTTTTGTCTTGATGAATATGATTCTTTGCTAGATACTTGACCTTAATGTTCATGTTTGTCTTGATGTTGAAATCCTTGCTATGTTAGAAGGATGTTAGGTTTGGTTCAAAAAATGAATGTTTATAGGATTCAAAGCCCTAGTTACTTGAGTTGCTTGCTTGATTGATAACCTTTGTTTTGTGTTGATTAAATGTCTTGATGCTTCCTTTGTGTTTAAGTTCATTACCTTTATGATGCTTGCCTTGCTTGATCCATACTTGTGACCTTTGATTGCTACCATTATGTCACTTGTGTTTAAGTTCAAAGAAAAGGACTAGGGTTAATTTTGTAGTCTTGTGTATGTCCCTTGTATACCTTGATGTATCCCCACCCTTATGTGTAATCTTGTTCATATTATTCATGTTAGGATAGAAGTTAACTTATTAAAATAAAAATAATAAAATCAACCTTTCAAAATCAAAAAGGACTTGGTCAACACCAAGATCCATTTTCAAAAAAAAATTGGTCCAATGTCAATCGATCACCATTCAACTTCACTTCATTATCAAACCTTTTTTCAAAATTATTCTTGATTCATCATCAAGCCCTTTTTAAACACCCAACTTGTAAGTCGATTGCTTCACGCATCGCCATCAACCTTTTTGATCATTTTAAAAATATAATCATGAATAAAACTCGATCAACATCGAGCGCATTTTCTTAATAAAAACTCTGACCTAAGTAATAACAACGTTAAAACTCTTTTTTCCAACAAATACGAAATAATATGACTGTTGGAATCTAGCATTCTAGTAGAACCCTCAAATTATTGGTCTCAAGTCTCGCACTTTGGGATAGCCGGTCATTCTTTTCTTTCGTTCCTTCAAAGATTTAATATCAACTTGGACAAATAAGGGACATTAAGATCTAGCATCTTAGCATAACTCTTTGAACGATTGATTATTATCAAATGTTCGTTGTCCATCAAATAATTTTTATAACAACTTGAATGAATAAGGGTCGTTGGATCTAGCATTCTGGCGTAACTCTTTGAACAATTGATTATCATCATTCACCTAAAATACATCCAACCAATCAAACTATCTTTTCTCGCCTCCGTGCGAATAATCCTAAAACTTTTATAAACGAAAGATACTGTGTCTTGAGACGATGTAAAACATTGCTTCGTCCACAAACTATTTGAGTTGAGATAAGAGGCATTTTCCTGCGAATGTTGATTTGTAAATCCATTCTGATGTGACGCAAACGTACGCTCCTCACATATTTTGGGTAAAGCAATGTTTTCTATTGAATGCGACTAAATATCTTTTGCTAAAATCGACCAACAAACAAACCTTTTTACCCAGAACTACAGATGCTCTGATTTCTCATTTATCAATGAGAATACGTAGGCACAAGGCCCCTAATCCTTGGCGAGCCACCTCCCACCTTTTCCCTTTTCCCCGTAGTCCCCGAACTATGAAGGCTCTGAGTTCCTCATTGCACTATGAGGATACGTAGGCACGAGATTGCGAAGTCTTTTCGAGCCCCCTAGTAATAAAAACCCTTAGGTCCCCTCTCTCTTTAATAAAAATCTAAAAAACATTTCTCTTTTCTCTCTCTTCCCACTCAATAAGTAGAAGATTAGAAACTAACATAAGTTAACATTCATTCGACCCTAACTAAATGGTTCCCGTTGAATACAACGGACATGTGGGGGTGCTAATACCTTCCCCTTGCGTAACCGACTCCTAAACTCAGATACTGGTTCCGATGAACATATCCTTGTATTTATTTTAGGGGTTTTATTCGATATTTTCCCTTTCCCTCTATGGGAATAAATAAAGATTGTGGCGACTCTATTAAGTCCATCCCGCGAGTGTGCGACCGCGCTTCGCGAGGTCATTCTCATTTTTCGAGGTACGACAGATGGCGACTCTGCTGTGGATGTTCCCATCCCTAAGTGAGTCAAGCCTAGTTTAGTTAGGTTTTAGTTTGCATGTTATCTCTATATGGGTTTTGGGGATCTGATATCATGAGTAAAGCTCTACACCCGAGCTTTGGAAAAAGAAGATAGAAAACATATGTTAGATTTGGATGTTGTGTAGTGTTAGTCACCAAGGGTGACTCCTTGTGTGCCTAGGATGAAGACTCCTCTAGAGTAGACCTATTCGTAGATCTCGTTATAAGACAGCTGGCCTGTCGGATGACGCTAATTCATGAAAGGTTTATGACTCTAGGACCCCCTCCCCCTTAGAACTAGTTTCTACTTCAGTGGTTGCGTAATGTGTGTGTAGTACCCTAAATTTTGACCAGTGTTTTTTTATCTTTTTAGATTTTTCTTATGCTACTAGGGGGTGTCACTCAGTGTCATTTGGGCTGTTGGGGGGGGGGGGGGGGGTCTGCTAATACCTTTAGACTTATTTTGGGGTTTGGGTTTCATGTATAGGTTTTATCTATTTATTATTTTTTAGGGGTTAAAAAAAGGTCTTAGACCATTAATTTAATTAGATAAAATGTGGTATTTTTGGGGTTAGTTGTTTTAATATTAATATAAGGTTTCTATTTGGGATTTCTCATTTTTAGATTTTTATATGGGTATTATTTTTGAATTTGGTTTTTAGATTAATTAAAGAATAATTAGGTTTTTAGCGTTAATTAGTTTAAATATTTTATTTATATCCTTTTATTTTGTAGATTTATTATGATTTAATTAATTAGGAGCTTTGTTTTAATTAGGATTTAGATTTTTTTAGTATATGTTATTATTTATTAATTGGGGATGATTTTATTAGTTAATAGTAGGGTTTAGGGTTGATTAGTATCAGATTTTATTAACATAGTCAATAATTATTATTATTTTTGTTTTGAGTAATATTATTTACTTTTATTCCTGATAATATATATCTATTTCATTTTGTACGGTGAGAGTTTTTATTTTTATTTTTTTTATTGTTATTTATTTATTTATTTATTTTATTTCCTTTTTATTATTATTATTATTTTTGTGGGTCAAAGTTGTTGACCCAATAAACCTTCGTCTTCCCCAAGTGGCCCTAACCCTAATTTGCGCAGGAATTGGAAGAGTGGATCTAACAGAATCAATTGTTATTATTCTTTAAATCAATTACAACAGAAATCAATCAATTATAGATCAAACCCTATTTCTAAGTACAACATAAAATCAAATCAAATCAAAAAATAAATATTACAATCAAATTGAATCCAATCGGATTCAAATATTCCTAAACTGAATTAATCTAATTAAAACCTAAACCTAATTCCTAAATCTATATAAACTTAAGTTAATAAAAAAAAGGGAGACCCCTGGACGGACGAACGAATCTCCCAATTTTTTTCTTGAGTACCTACGAAATAAAAAAGGGGATTAGAAGCGGAAGTCGATAAGGATAATACAATTTACTACAAGAATCACCGCCAGAAAGGTATTAAAAAACTTAACTTTTGTTTGCTCAATCGTTGTTGGTTGTGTATTGGAAATCCTTTGAGTTTCTGGAAATTTTTAGGGTTAGGTTTTTAAATAGGGTTAGGGTTCATCAACTCTGGGTTAGGGTTCTTAGGGTTCTTAGGGTTCTTAGGGTTCTTACGAACCCTGAAGAACTAGGAGGGCTCTGGGTTTGGGAAGGTTAGGGTTCATGTAATACCCCGTAAATTCTGTTACTCTGGATAATATTAGTTGTGATCAACTGTGTCCCAGTGTACTCTGATAAAATATCTGCAGAGATAATTAGGGTAACTGTTGGACTTAGAGTAAATCCAATTAATATTATCTGACTCTGAGATATTTAAATAATTGGACTTTAGAGACTTTTTGGACAATTAGTAGTGTTGGTAATTGATGATGTTTTACTATATCATTCCTTTTCCTCTCATTTTCCTCTTTAGAAGCAAAAGGAGAAAAAGATAGAAAGAAGTGGAGAGAAAGAAAAGAGAAGGAAAGGAAGAGAAAAAGAGGAAAAACTCAAGAGCAAGAACATCATCATCTCTTCATCAAATCTTCATCCAATCATCTTCAAATCTTCACCATCTTCATCTATTCAAGGTGGGTTCTAGATAGATGCTTTTGTTTTAGATTTTCTTGGTTTCTAAGACTAGGTTAGAGTTGTAAGAGAATTGGATTAATTGCAAAATCTTGGAAATTAACGGTTAAAATGTGTTATAAACTGAGTAGTATGAGTTATATGAGTGTAGAATCGTTTATGTATGATTGTGGGATGTTTGGTTATGTTTTGATGGGGTTTTGGAATCATGGGAGATCAACTGCTATGCTGATGAGCTTTTTGAAATTCCCAGATTCGCACTGCGAATCCCCCAGCGAAGGGGGAAATCGTGGACTCGCTGGCATCTCGCACTGCGAATGCGAAGGCGAGCGTTCGCCAGTGGTTCGCACTGCGAACCTTAAGTTTTTTTCGCTACTGCCTTGGTTCGCCAGCGTTCGCACTGCGAATGGGGCAGCGAACAAGTGTTGGCTAGGCGTTCGCTGGACGCTTCGCACTGCGAATGAAGTAGCGAGCGTTTTCTGGCTTCTTCGCAGTGCGAATATAGCAGAACATCCATTTTGTTTCTTGTATAACTTTTGACTCGGTTATCCGTTTTGCGTATTCTTGTTATCGTTGTGAAGCTAAGAACATATTCTAGCTGATGGTAGTGGGAAATATCTTTTTATTGCCCAATTACATAAATCGGAGGGAACCATAAATTGGTGAAATGTGTGATATGTTGCATTATGTGTTTCCCTTATGTATGTATGCGAACATACGAATTAGGTAGAGTGAGGAATATTACCATAAATAGTGTTGACAAATATGGATGGAACAAACACTAGTATGGAACATGTGTGTTACCCGTTTGGTTGTGATAAGGCGTAATGGCCTAGTGATTGTCGAATACAATCACGTCTGTGAGAGATCACGTAATCGTAACCGGTTATTTTTGTGAGTGCGTTTCATGGGT
Source organism: Lathyrus tuberosus (assembly GCA_022829125.1). NCBI lineage: Eukaryota > Viridiplantae > Streptophyta > Magnoliopsida > Fabales > Fabaceae > Lathyrus > Lathyrus tuberosus. Next base: position 2,268,020 of record JALAZF010000395.1, read on the forward strand.
CTCGAGCTCCTCTGAAACATGTGCACAACTACTTGGCAGGTTTGATTCCCGTGTGCAGTACGAATGGCGTTCTGGGAGCGTATGCTTGTGATGGTTAATGGCCCGTGTGAAGTGACGGTTCATAACGGTTAATGGCCCGTAGAACCCGAATCCATTTGTATGTCAAGTAGGTTACCAGGATCCATGACTCGGGTAGACTTCTAGACGTAGAAGCAGATGGGAAAAGGTGATGCCTTGGTGTGGTTACCGATTAGTGATAGTGTGAGTTGATGAACTCATGGCATGTTTCCATATAGTGTGTGTGTGTACTCAAAGTCACTTCCCTTTTCCTTTTGACTTGAGTTAGGCTTGTTAGAACCTTGTAGAGCCGAGAGGACTATAAGATAGCGAACTCACTGAGATTTGATGTATCTCACCCCACTGTTGTTGTTTACATCACAGGTTCTGCAGGTTCGGCGAAGGGTAAGGACAAAGTGGTTTGACTTTTCCTTACGGATCGTGGTTTTGAGATGGCATGGCTTCCGCTATGGCGCTTTATTTTGAGATCATTGTATTGATCTAGTTCTTAGTGCTTTTTGAGACATCTTGTATACGTTATGCCGTAGGATTTAGAACTTTGTATTTAGGGCACTTAATGTATACAATGTGTTAACTAGGAACTTGTACATATATATTTCAGTACCAAACGTATTATTCATGTATGATATATGCTTTGATTTATGTATGTATATGTGGGCTTTACAGTTGGTATCAGAGCAGGTCGTATCCTAGACCTAGCCATGAAATAGTATAAGTGTTTCTTTCCGTTTCATATGTGTTGTGTCGCCATTGGTCTTACGTGTTATATTTATGGTATTGAGCCTGATCAACTTAATCCTATCTGTATGACATTTAGGAACATGTCCGACCGACGCAGAAACAACCGTGGTAGACCGAGAACTACTCCAGCAGGGACAAATCCGCCAGGGGACGAAGGGAATGCCCCTTTGTATCAATTCATGCAACAGATGCAGCAACAGCAGAATCAGTTTGTGCAGGAGATGGTACAGCAAATGGCTGGTGGTGTGCATCCTCCAGTGGTTGTTCCGGAAGCTGCAGGGGGAACCTTTAGGGATTTCATTCATATGAATCCTCCGGAGTTTCTGGGAGGGTTAGATCCAGTTAAGGCTCATGAATGGATATCCGGTATGGAGCGGATTTTCTTGATCGTCCAGTGTAGTGAAGAAAATAAGGTTGTCTTCGCTTCTCACTTGTTAAAAGGTCCTGCTATGAGATGGTGGGAAAGCGCTTCAGCCTTGATGACAATTCAAGAGGTACCGAAAGTGTGGGAGCAGTTTAAGATAATTTTTATGGAGAAGTATTTTCCAAGTTCCTTAAGGTCTCAAAAAGAATTCGAATTTCAATAGCTGAGGCAAGGTAACTTGACAGTGGATTCTTATGCGGAAAAGTTCGAGGTTATGACTGCTTATTCTAGACAAGCCATGTATGCTCCTGATGAAAGGTGGAAGATTGATCAGTTTCTGTTTGGTTTAAGGGCTGAAATTTCACATAGTGTGTCCCAGAGAGAATTTACTAGCTATGCTGAGTTGTTACGACAGTGTTATGTGGCGAAGCATAGTTTGAAAAAGGTACAAGCAGAAGGAGAGTTAAGTAGGGTGAATCAAAGTGATCGTGGGCGATCGAATCAACAATTTAGACCGAGACAACAACCTTTCAAAGGGAAACAAGTTCAGAGTTCCAGGACTAGCGTGCCTCCGGTATGACGTACTTGTGGTAGAAATCATCAGGGGAGGTGTGGTATCGAAGGTGTGAGGTGTTATCAGTGTCAGAAAATGGGCCATTTGGCGAGAGACTGTCCTCAAAAGAAGAATATCAGGCGAGTGTATACCTTGGATGCAAGGAAAACAAAGGGTGACAACTCTTTGATTGCTGCTACGTGTTTTGTGAATGGAAATCCTTGTTTTGTTTTATTTGATTGTGGGGCAACGCATTCTTTTGTGTCCACGCGGTGCGTGAAGCGACTTGGGTTGCAAGATGTTCCTTTGTCTCCACCCATGGTGGTTACTACTGCCATGGATGAAATTGTTGAAACACCGTTGATGTGTGAAAATTGTGTATTTTCGGTGAATGAAAGAGTCTTCCAGATTGATTTGACTTGCTTACCGGTTAAGAAAGTGGATGTGGTTCTGGGAATGGATTGGCTTTCAGCTAATTCGGTTTTTATCGGTTGTGAGGAGAAGTTAATCATTATTCCATCTGCTGAAGCTACTCCGAAGGATGTGTTAACTACTATTTTAGAATGTATGGTTGGAATGATTGATTTCTTGTTTGAAGAGGAAAAATTTGTTCTTATGATTCTTACTAAGGAGGGAAGTAGTAACCTTCAAGTTTCGAGTATTCCGGTAGTTTAATACTTTCCTGAAGTTTTCCCCGAGGATATCACTTCTCTTCCCCCGGAACGGGAAGTGGAATTCTCTATTGACCTGGTACCGGGAACGGCTCTAATATCCGTTTCTCCGTATCGGATGGCACCACTTGAATTAAGAGAATTAAAGGACCAATTGGAAGAGTTGTTGACTAAGCATTTTGTTCGACCCAGTGTTTCGCCCTGTGGAGCTCCAGTGTTGTTGGTAAAGAAGAAAGATGGGGGAATGCGGTTGTGTATTGATTACCGTCAATTGAATATGGTCACCATCAAAAACAAATACCCATTGCCAAGGATAGACGATTTGTTAGATCAATTGAAAGGAGCCTGTGTGTTCTCGAAGATTGATTTACGGTCGGGTTATCATCAGATTCGGGTGAAGAGTTCAGACGTACCAAAGACTGCATTTAGAACCCGTTATGGTCATTATGAATTTTTGGTGATGCCTTTCGGTGTGACGAATGCTCCGGCAGTTTTCATGGATTACATGAATCGGATACTTCAACCTTACTTGGACCAATTTGTGGTGATTTTCATTGATGCCATTCTTATCTATTCCCGTGACCCTCAAGAGCACGGTGAACACCTAAGAATCGTTTTATTCATTTTGCAAGAGAGACAACTTTTTGCTAAGCTAAGTAAGTGTGAGTTTTGGATGTCGGAGGTGAATTTTCTTGGACATGTCATATCTCAAGGGGGTGTAGCGGTTAATCCATCCAAAGTTGAAGCAGTGATAAATTGGGAGAGATCGAAGAATGTGTCTGAAGTTAGAAGCTTTTTGGGACTAGCAGGGTATTATAGAAGGTTTATTAAAGGCTTTTCCCAACTGGCTTTACCGATGACGAGACTTACTCGGAAAGATTGTTTTTATGAATGGGATTCGGCTTGTGAGAAAAGTTTTATGAGTTTGAAGGAAAGGTTGACGACCGCTCCCGTGTTAGTTATTCCCGATTCTAGCAAGTCGTATGAGGTATATTGTGATGCGTCGAAGATGGGATTAGGAGGGGTGTTAATGCAAGATGGACATGTAGTGGCTTATGCTTCACGATAGTTGAAAGTCCATGAAGAGAATTATCCAACGCATGATTTAGAATTGGCGGCGGTTGTATTTACCTTGAAGGTGTGGCGTCACTATTTGTATGGTGTACGTTTTGAGATGTTTAGCGACCACAAGAGCTTACAGTACCTCTTTGATCAAAAGGAGTTGAACATGCGTCAAAGGAGGAGGATGGAATATTTGAAAGATTATGACTTGGAACTAAGATACCATCCGGGTAAAGCGAATAAGGTGGCGGATGCTTTAAGTAGGAAAGTGTTGCACAGTGCCGACTTGATGATGCTAGAGTATACTTTATTGGAGAAATTTCGAGATCTAAATCTTCAATTTAATTGGACTCCTAATTGTGTGGTTATGGGGAATTTGGATATCAATTCTACTCTTAGGGAAGAAACCCAACAAGAGCAAGGGTTAGATGAGGAGTTGCAAGGAGTGTTATTGCAACCAGGTTTTGTGTGAGATACCGATGAAGTTATTGTATTTAACCAAAGGATTTGTATTCCGAATAATACGGAGTTAAAAAGGAAGATTTTAGATGAAGCGCATAAGGGTGCTTTTACTATACATCCGGGATATTCAAAGATGTATCAAGATCTAAAGAGGGACTATTGGTGGTCCGGGATGAAAAGAGATATTGCGGTGTATGTGTCGGAATGTGCGGTGTGTCAACAAGTAAAGATCGAGCACCAAAGGTCGGGTGGCTTGTTGCAACCTTTAGAAATTCTGGTGTGGAAATGGGATAGTATTTCGATGGACTTCGCGGTGGGTTTACCCCGTGCCCAAGGTGGTTATGATTCAATTTGGGTGATTGTGGATCGGTTGACGAAGTCTGCTCATTTCTTGGCCGTAAAGACTACTTATAAGGCGAGTCATCTCGCAAGGTTGTTCATTTCGGAGATAGTGAGGTTACATGGTATTCCTACTAGTATTGTTTCGGATAGAGATCCAAAATTTACCTCTAGATTTTGGAGAGCCTTTCAACAAGCTATGGGGACGAAGTTGTGTATGAGCACGTCGAATCATCCGCAAACAGATGGTCAGACGGAGCGGACGATACAAACCATGGAAGACATGTTAAGAGCTTGTGTCCTTGAAAGTAGAGGAAATTGGATAGAACTCTTACCGTTGATTGGATTCTCCTATAATAGCAGTTATCATGCAAGTATTGGTATGGCTCCGTATGAGGCATTATATGGAAGGAAGTGTAGGACACCGTTGTGTTGGGCAGAGGTTGGTGAAGATAGGTTGTTGGGACCTGAGATTATTCACGAAACTACGGAGAAAATTAAGATGATCCGTGATAAGATCAAACAAGCCCAAGATCGTCAGAAGAGTTATGCGGATAACCGTAGAAGGCCTTTAGAATTTGAAGAAGGCGATCACGTGTTTTTAAAAGTCACTCTGAGATTGCGGTTGAAAGGACCGTTTCGATCGCGGAAGTTAAGTCCGAGATACGTGGGACCGTATCAGATCTTGGAGAGAATTGGTGAAGTAGCTTACAGATTAGCCTTACCGCCTTCTCTGTCGGAGATGCACGATGTTTTTCATGTATCTCAGCTTCGGAAATTTGTCCCAGATCCTCTTCAGCCAATTCTACCAGATACAATAGAGATAGAAGCAGATTTGACCTTTGAGCCTCAACCGAGTCGTATCACCGGAAGAGAAACTAAAGTGTTAAGGAATAAAGAGATTTTTCTTGTTAAGGTCCAGTGGGATGAGACGCATCCGGGTGATGCAACTTGGGAATTGGAATCGGAGATGCGGGAGGTCTACCCTCATCTTTTCAGGTAATTGTTTTAAATTCGTGGGCAAATTTCTATTTAAGGGGGGGATGATGTAATACCCCGTAAATTCTGTTACTCTGGAATATATTAGTTGTGATCAACTGAGTCCCAGTGTACTCTGATAAAATATCTGCAGAGATAATTAGGGTAACTGTTGGACTTAGAGTAAATCCAATTAATATTATCTAACTCTGAGATATTTAAATAATTGGACTTTAGAGACTTTTTGGACAATTAGTAGTGTTGGTAATTGATGATGTTTTACTATATCATTCCTTTTCCTCTCATTTTCCTCTTTAGAAGCAAAGGGAGAAAAAGATAGAAAGAAGTGGAGAGAAAGAAAAGAGAAGGAAAGGAAGAGAAAAAGAGGAAAAACTCAAGAGCAAGAACATCATCATCTCTTCATCAAATCTTCATCCAATCATCTTCAAATCTTCACCATCTTCATCTATTCAAGGTGGGTTCTAGATAGATGCTTTTGTTTTAGATTTTCTTGGTTTCTAAGACTAGGTTAGAGTTGTAAGAGAATTGGATTAATTTCAAAATCTTGGAAATTAACGGTTAAAATGTGTTATAAACTGAGTAGTGTGAGTTATATGAGTGTAGAATCGTTTATGTATGATTGTGGGATGTTTGGTTATGTTTTGATGGGGTTTTAGAATCATGGGAGATCAGCTGCTACGCTGATGAGCTTTCTAAAATTCCCAGATTCGCACTGCGAATCCCCCAGCGAAGGGGGAAATCATGGACTCGCTGGCAGCTCGCACTGCGAATGCAAAGGCGAGCGTTCGCCAGTGGTTCGCAGTGCGAACCTTAAGTTGTTTTCGCTACTGCCTTGGTTCGCCAGCGTTCGCACTGCGAATGGGGCAGCGAACAAGTGTTGGCTAGGCGTTTGTTGGACGCTTTGCACTGCGAATGAAGTAGCGAGCGTTTGCTGGCTTCTTCGCAATGCGAATATAGCAGAACATCCATTTTGTTTCTTGTATAACTTTTGACTCGGTTATCCGTTTTGCGTATTCTTGTTATCGTTGTGAAGCTAAGAACATATTATAGCTGATGGTAGTGGGAAATATCTATTTATTGCCCGATTAAATGAATCGGAGGGAACCGTAAATTGGTGAAATGTGTGATATGTTGCATTATGTGTTTCCCTTATGTATGTATGCGAACATACGAATTAGGTAGAGTGAGGAATATTACCATAAACAGTGTCGACAAATGTAGATGGAACAAACACTAGTATGGAACATGTGTGTTACCCGTTTGGTTGTGATAAGGCGTAATGGCCTAGTGATTGTCGAATACAATTACATCTGTGAGAGATCACGTAATCGTAACTGGTTATTTTTGTGAGTGCGTTTCATGGGTCTCGAGCTCCTCTGAAACATGTGCACAACTACTTGGCAGGTTTGATTCCCGCGAGCAGTACGAATGGCGCTCTGGGAGCATATGCTTGTGACGGTTAATGGCCCGTGTGAAGTGACGGTTCATAATGGTTAATGGCCCGTAGAACCCGAATCCATTCGTATGTCAAGTAGGTTACCAGGATCCATGACTCGGGTCGACTTCTAGACGTAGAAGCGGACGGGAAAAGGGGATGCCTTGGTGTGGTTACCGATTAGTGATAGTGTGAGTTGATGAACTCATGACATGTTTCCATATAGTGTGTGTGTACTCAAAGTCACTTCCCTTTTCCTTTTGACTTGAGTTGGGCTTGTTAGAACCTTGTAGAGCCGAGAGGACTATAAGATAGCGAACTCATTGAGATTTGATGTATCTCACCCCACTGTTGTTGTTTACATCACAGGTTCTGCAGGTTCGGCGAAGGGTAAGGACAAAGTGGTTTGACTTTTCCTTACGGATCGTGCTTTTGAGATGGCATGGCTTCCGCTATGGCGTTTTATTTTGAGATCATTGTATTGATCTAGTTCTTAGTGCTTTTTGAGACATCTTGTATACGTTATGCCGTAGGATTTAGAACTTTGTATTTAGGGCACTTAATGTATACAATGTGTTAACTAGGAACTTGTACATATATATTTCAGTACCAAACGTATTATTCATGTATGATATATGCTTTGATGTATGTATGTATATGTGGGCTTTACAGTTCATCAAAAGGGGTTAGGGTTCGTAGGGTTAGGTTAGGGTTCTTGGGAGGGGATAGGTTTCTGGGTTTTCTGGGTTGATGTTCATCACCCAGATGAACATGGTTGAAGATCCCGGTTGAATTTCAACTGGAGATCTGGGTTTTGGGGTGGTTTTGTGGTGGTCAGAGGTGTTTTCGGATGGTGGCTGATGAAGGAAAGAAGAGAGAGGCGAGAGAGAGTGCAGAGTAGAGAGAGACAGAAATTGAAGAGAGAGACAGAAGAAAGTAAAATGAGAGGCTTATGAAGGGAAGAGAGGTTTTATACCTTCTCCGTGTGCTCTCTGATTCATGCCAAGTGGCATTCTGAGGATCCCATAATGGGTTGATTGACCAGTCAACCAGAAGATTCAATGTGTGCGTTCCCATCGTGAGTCTTCTTTGACTCTCAATCGTGACCGTCCCTTTGGTGTAATAAATGATCAGTGGCTGATATTAATTCCAAGGATAGTTGTTTGATCATTATCCATCGGCCAGGAGAGAGTCAAAGTCAGACTCTCTCCACCATGGGCCCTTTTTTTCTCTTGTTTTCAGAATTGTTTTTTGGCAGTTGGGCCCTGCGCCCTAATCACTAATAGCACCCCCAACCTTTTAGCCCATTGCTTGGACAAAAGAAAATACACCCCCTGGTTTGTTCATTTTATTATTTATTTTGTTAATTAAGTTAATTAATTAATTTAATTAACAAAATTATGGTTTTAATTTTGGTTGGCTGATTTCTTATTATTTTTATTAATTAAGTTAATTACTTAATTTAATTAATAAAATTGGGATTTTTAATTTTAGTTATTCTTTTTTTTCATTTATTAATTAGGTTAATTACTTAATCTACTTAATAAATTAGGATCTCAATTTTGGTTACCTGGTTTTTTATTAATTAAGTTAATTACTTAATTTAATTAATAAATTAGGATTTTAATGTTAGTTAGGATTTATAATAATAGGATTTTAGGTTTTATTAGGATGAATAATTAGTTTTTTTTGGGATAATTAAGGGTTTTGTTTATTTTATTTTTTTTATAATAAATTTTTTCTTTTAACAAGGTTTTTTTTGGGATTTAATTTTTGTTTTTGGGCTAAGTTATTTTTGGTAAAATTTAGGTATAAGATTGATTTTAAAGAAAAAATAGCTTTTTTTCTTAGATCTTTTTTTTTACTCGAACATATTTGGGTTATAGTAAATTAAATTGTATTTATGAGATAAAAAACATTTTATTATTTTTGGGGATTATTTGGGATTTAAAAACTATTTTTATCTTGAATAGGGTGGGGATAAAATTTTGCTATTTTTAGCATGGGGATATTTTGAACTTTATTATTTCCTTTTTTGGAAATTTAGGAGTTTTTTCGGGATATAAAAAGGGTTTTTGGGATATAGAAATTGGGATAATGCTCTTGGTCCGAGAGCCTAAATAAAGGATGGGATAAGGGATAAAACTCTTGATATCCGAGAGTATAAATAAATGGATTAGGGATAAAACTCTTGATATCCGAGAGTATAAATAAACGGATTAGGGATAGAACTCTTGATATCCGAGAGTATAAATAAACGGATTGGGGATAAAACTCTTGATATCCGAGAGTATAAATAAACGGATTAGGGATAGAACTCTTGATATCCGAGAGTATAAATAAATGGATTAGGGATAAAACTTTCCATCCGAGAGTATAAACAATGGATAAAGGATAAAACTCTCCATCCGAGAGTATAAACAATGGATAAGGGATAAAACTCTCCATCCGAGAGTATAAACAATGGATAAGGGATAAAACTCTCCATCCGAGAGTATAAATAATGGATAAGGGATAGAACTCTCCATCCGAGAGTATAAACAATGGATAAGGGATTTTAAGGGATAGAACTTCTTATCTAGGAGTATAAACAATAGATTTGGGGATAAAACTCTTTATCCAAGAGTATAAACAGTGGATTAGGATTAGGATTGGGATTAGGATTAGGAATAAGATTAGGGGTAGGAATAGGGGAGGTGAACTACGGTTACTCTGATCCTTCAAAATGAAGGTACGTAGGCATAGGGTTGTAAACCCCCTAATGAGTACAATAATAAAAAAAACTTAGGATTCTTTTGTAAATAAATCATTTAGACAAACAAACAAACATACCCTAAAACCTAAAGAGGATCCCATTGAGTACAATGGAAGTGAAGGGTGCCTAACACCTTCCCCTCACTTAACCGACTCCCGAACCTTAGGAATCTCTGCCCTTGGGATTAGGATCTTAGGTTTATCATTTATTTCCCCTAAAAAATATGATGGCGACTCGAAAATTTTTAGCCGACCGCGACAGCTGGCGACTCTGCTGGGGACGCCTCCCTAAAGAGAGTCCCTCCTAACCTTAGGTTTTAAGGGTCCTTGTTTGTTTTGGGTGTTTATTGTTTTTATTTTTTATTTTGTTTTATTTTATGTTTTAATTTGTTTTTATTTATTATATTTGTCCATTATATTTTTGTTATTTTTGTCATCATGCATTGGATTGGGGCAAATGATGTGTGAAGCTAAAGCCCAAGCTTGGAGTACAACCCTAGATTAGGACGTGGAACATAAATGTTTTTGGGGGGGATGTGACATCACCAACAATTTATTAATGCTACACTCAGAATAGATCCTTCCAAAGGTGTCCTCACGAAAGGGTTAGCCCCTAACGTAGAGGATGATTTGGATGTGGTCCGAGACTCTGAGAACTTTTAGCCTACCCCTTGCTAACTCATGGAGACCCTATGTATTCAACCCTCAAGAGCTGTTACTAGGGTCCTACCCAGATGAGACTTATCCCGAAGGAATACCATAGGAAGGCTTGCTCCTTCTCATGGTAAAACAAGGGTATAGTCTGTATATTATAGGGTCGTTATGTTGTCCAAACTTTATATCCTACATGTGAGGGGATTGGGTAGACAAAACATAGATCTAACCTATCATAAGGAGCCTACCTAGTTAGGGTCATGCTTGCATTTCACCTTACCCTAACAAAAAAAAACATTTAATCAAAAAGACAAAAGTGTCCATGTCATCATGCATTTAAAAAAAAAATTTCGCATATATGCATTTTTGTGGGGAATTTCAAGATGTGTTATAGGAACATTGGGAAAATGGATTCAAACGAAAGGGCTACCCTACGCATCAGAATGCTAGGTGCTTGATTTATGAAGTCTTGAAGACCTTCAAGACTTAATGCCAAATATGCTCAAAGGATGTTTATACACAAGGGTGGAAGGATGCTCGACCTATTAGGGATCCTTATGAAGGTAGAGGCTGTAATCACTTTTGCACAATCTTATGATCCTCCTCTATGTGACTTCCTCTTCAAGGATTTTCAACTAGTTCCTACGCTGGAACAATTTGGACTATACTTGGATTTACAAGGAGAAGAAAAAACCTCACAAGGGGCATGGGGGCAAAAAATATATAAAAAAAAAAAAGAAAAATGGTCAAGCTTAAAAAAAAACTCAGCTGTACCCCTTGAAGATCCATCATCTCACTACAAGGAGGATAAGGACGTGCAAGGGCTCAAGAAAGGATACTTGGAGGAGTTTAAAGCTCATTTAAAGAAGGCATTGGGGGCATCTTTTTTAGTTTACACCTTCTTAAGTTCAAGAGTTTTTGGATTATTATGGGTTATTCCCAAGGAATTATTTTGGAAGTCATTTTGGATTTGGAATTGGCTAATGGATTCGAATTCTATAAAATAATTTTTATTCTATGTGTATGGGTTTCATCCTTTGAATATATTCATCTCTAACTACAATGGATTTTGGAATTCCCCCCAAATAAATTTTTAAAATTATTTTTGCATACCCCATGCATTTTCATGCATTTGCATACATACACATACATTTGCATATCCTTTCCGCTTTCGCCCTTGAGCTAAGAGGTTTCCCGATACTCACAAACGAACTTAAATGGTACCTCCAGAAGCTATGAAGGAATTCAAGAGGGACAAGTACCATTGAGGAAAGAAGATAACCCTTTGATAAGTGCAAGATGTACCTATTCTTGTATATATGTTTTGTTGCACTTATCAATGCTTTGTGGTAAATATCGTGCGAATAAAACCCGATTTGTTTATAAATACCTTTACTTTACGTTTTCGTGTGTATAGTGCGTTATCGTGTAAATATCATTGAGTTTAATTGATTTTCATTTATTTTTGCAGGTGTTCCAACAATGGTATTTTGCCATTGTTGTATAGAGCATTGAATAAGCTTTCCAGCTCTTCAAACCGTGCGTCAATCGGAGTTACGGTTCAAAAGTTACGAATAAAACAGTGCAGAATTTTCTGGTGTGATTCGTCCCTGCTGCGCCGGGCGAAACTGCAAAAGCGTCGGGCGATGCCAAAATTCCGTCGGGCGAAGCACAGGCATAGCAATGTCACAATTCTGGAATTTGCAAATATAAACCGCCATAATTCCGCCGAGCGCCCCAGAATTCCGCCGGGCGAATTTTGACGGGCTGAAACACCATTTATGGCCAAAAACACTATTTTTTATGTATGTTTTTGGGGGAACTTTCTCCCAACTTCATCAAACATGTTTTAGGAGTAAATTAGCTTAGAAACAACATTGGATGATGCATCTTGATGATTCGGAGTCGAATTTGCTTTGATCGACTTTGACACGCCGTGAGAAGTTTGTTTTTCTCCTTTCTTCTCTTTGTGTTCTCTTTTGTTGATGTTGGTATGTAAATCTCTTGATACCTATTGTATTTCATCTAATCTATGTTTATGAATATGTTTTGATTCTCTATTGATTGTTTGTCTTTGATTGATTGTTTGTGGGTCGTGACAAAAACCTATATCGAATCGTTAATCTTATATTTTCATCTGTCAATGAGCAAGCTTTTGACAGGGGTTTGTGAATTGATATTCATTGTATCTTTTGTTTTATTGTGTTGATTAAGTAGCATGGGTAGCATGAGTAGGATCGATACGGTATTGCGAGGATGCGTGACAATAGCGATGAAGAACGGCGTTCGTATACAGTTGGTAAATTAGTTGAATACAGGGTTAATCATATGTTTGTATTCTGGTCAGGGCTTTGTATATGAATTGCTCATGAGTTTGATATTGATGTTATAGTAATATCTGTTGAGTTTTGATTCCAGAGATGGTTTAGGCTTAACATTCATGTAGGCTTTATATGCTTTGTATTGATTGGTGATGTCCGAGAGGAATTATTGATCGGTATAAAATCACTTACGATATGCGGGGGCCGAGAGGACATGTATGTTGTGAGTGATACATGATGATATTAGACGAACGCTTGATTTGTGTATGAAATGGTCGGAAGAATGCATGTGTTATTGAGTGATCTCTATTGAGTTTCTTTCCTCCAAAGAATGTGTTATTGTTATTTACTTGCTTTTTGTTCCTTTAATTTTCCGCATTTGCTTTTGGTTCGTCTTTAAACCAGAACTTTTGATTCATGAGCTTATAAATATAGAAACCGTTGAACGGCAGTTCAGTAGCACTGATCTCTGTGGACACGATAAATTCCCGGAAAAATACTTCCGAATCTTTTTGTTGCTTGCCGCTTTACCGCTTCAACAAAATGGCGCCGTTGTCGGGGATTAGTGTTTCGATATTGAGTTGTATCGCATAGTTTCTATGTTTTTAAGCTTCGTACATAATTGTCTATATTGTATATTTACTTGTATAAACACTTGTTTTGCTTTTGTATATACTTGTTTATAGTTGTTTTCCATAAGTGATTGTATATATGTGTTTTCCATCATGTTTATGTGTGTGTATATATTTTTGTTTTTGGTTTACGTTTGCTCAAGTGTTGCAGGTTTTATTGGGTCGCTACCAGTGAACGAAACAACATGGAAGAGCTTGTACGTAAATAAGGTGTCGAGCTTACGACGTGAAACAAGCGCTTGTTGGGAAGCAACCCAACGATTTGAGTTTGTACAGTTTTATATTTAGTAGTATTGTAGTATTGTGTGAGATTGGATGGATTGAATGAGAGAAAGAACTTGAAAAACTTAGCAAGCCTGTGCGCGCTTAGCGCACAGAGGGCGCTTAGCGCGCCTTGCTTTTTGTGGAAAAACTCTTTTATTCTCTTATCCACTTTCACACATTTTGTTAGTATATGTTTATTAGTTTTAGAAATTTTTGTGTTTGTTTTCAAGTTTTGTTTTTTATTAGCTTGAGGATGCATTGTGTGATTTTTCAATTTTGATTGTTTCAACAAGAAAATGTTATGGTAGTGTGAAAAGTTTAAAGAAAATTGCATTGCGTTGGTTGGTGTTTATTGCTTTTCTAGAACATAACATGTTTATGAACCTTAGGATTTGTACAAATTACATGTTTTTCATTCTCTTGCAATTTTTGTTCATTTATGAATCACTTTAGTTCATAGCCCCATGTGAGGAAACCTCCATTGTTTACTAAATGCTTGGATGACTGATAAACTTTGTTTAATTCGTTTGATTCATGCTTTATCTTCTGATTATTGTGATTTTGTGGAAGCATTAGAAATGATCAAGGCATTTATTTATATTGAGCACAACCGTATCCAAAAGTATCTTACCCGTGAGTAGTAGAATTTGTTAGCCCCTTTGAGACTAAAATAGTTTAGATCTCATTTTTAATGATGAACTTGGTTTATGTACATAATTTGCAAGTTTGGTTCATCATTGAATTTGGTGAGTTTCTAACTATTTCTTCTTGAACCTTTGAAATTGTATACTTTGATTTCCTTGCCGTAAAAAGGCAAGGAGCATTCACTTGAGGTTTGGTTGAAATCAAGTTGGGGAAAATGAAAAAGAAGATTGGTAAGTTGCTTGAAACTTTTGAAAAAGTTCAAACAAGCATGAACAGAAAAAAGTGTAAATATGAATGTGAAAAACATAAAAAAAGCATGCTTGTTTGAGGAGAAAAATAGAGTGAAATAATTCTGCATAAAGGTAGTTTGAGAAGGTTTGTGGTAAAGGAATGAAATTGGTGAATGAAGTTGTGATGGGTAAATACCATGTATAGTGAATGTTTCTTTTTTCCATCGGCAATTTCGATTCAATGGCCTGTAGAAATGTCCCTTTATTGTGAACCCGGCCAAGCTACAACCCTTAAAGCCCTTAGTGATCTTTTTTCTTCCATATTTTCATTTTTGATTGCTAGATGTTGTATGAATTGAATTGTTATTTGCATTGTTTGTCAGATGAGTGAAATTTCCCCGCGGTTGCAAACGCGCATTAATTTCTTCATTCTTATTTGAAGTAGAGTATTAGGTGTGATTCATTCTTGAACATGTATTTCTTTTGGATGTTGACATTTGTTTTGTTCTTAGACTTTGTTTCATATTCGTGGTGTCGTTGTAGTTTAGTGGTAAGCATTGCTTTGCATGTACTTTTGATATTTGTACCATACGTTTATTCTCTGACTGTAAAAACTTGTTGAGCATGATTTCTTGATAATTGCTTTTGTTTCTTTGAGTTGATTGACTTTTGTTTGAGGACAAACAATTATGTAAGTTGGGGAGAGTTGATAAGTGCAAGATGTACCTATTCTTGTATATATGTTTTGTTGCACTTATCAATGCTTTGTGGTAAATATCGTGCGAATAAAACCCGATTTGTTTATAAATACGTTTACTTTACGTTTTCGTGTGTATAGTGCGTTATCGTGTAAATCTCATTGAGTTTAATTGATTTTCATTTATTTTTGCAGGTGTTCCAGCAATGGAATTTTGCCATTGTAGTATAGAGCATTGAATAAGCTTTCCAGCGCTTCAAACCGTGCGTCAATCGGAGTTACGGTTCAAAAGTTACGAATAAAACAGTGCAGAATTTTCTGGTGTGATTCGCCCCTGCTGCGCCGGGCGAAAATTCCGCCGAGCGAAACTGCAAAAGCGCCGGGCGATGCCAAAATTCCGCCGGGCGAAGCACAGGCACAGCAATGTCATAATTATGGAATTTGCAAATATAAACCGCCATAATTCCGCTGGGCGCCCCAGAATTCCGCCGGGCGAATTTTGACGGGCTGAAACACCATTTATGGCCAAAAACACTATTTTTTATGTATGTTTTTGGGGGAACTTTCTCCCAACTTCATCAAACATGTTTTAGGAGTAAATTAGCTTAGAAACAACATTGGATGATGCATCTTGATGATTCGGAGTCGAATTTGCTTCGATCGACTTTGACACACCGTGAGAAGTTTGTTTTTCTCCTTTCTTCTCTTTGTGTTCTCTTTTGTTGATGTTGGTATGTAAATCTCTTGATACCTATTGTATTTCATCTAATCTATGTTTATGAATATGTTTTGATTCTCTATTAATTGTTTGTCTTTGATTGATTGTTTGTGGGTCGTGACAAAAACCTATATCGAATCGTTAATCTTAGATTTTCATCTGTCAATGAGCAAGCTTTTGATAGGGGTTTGTGAATTGATATTCATTGTATCTTTTGTTTTATTGTGTTGATTAAGTAGCATGGGTAGCATGAGTAGGATCGATACAGTATTGCGAGGATGCGTGACAATAGCGATGAAGAACGGCGTTCGTATACAGTTGGTAAATTAGTTGAATACAGGGTTAATCATATGTTTGTATTCTGGTCAGGGCTTTGTATATGAATTGCTCATGAGTTTGATATTGATGTTATAGTAATATCTGTTGAGTTTTGATTCCAGAGATGGATTAGGCTTAACATTCATGTAGGCTTTATATGCTTTGTATTGATTGGTGATGTCCGAGAGGAATTATTGATCGGTATAAAATCACTTACGATATACGGGGGCCGAGAGGGCATGTATGTTGTGAGTGATACATGATGATATTAGACGAACGCTTGATTTGTGTATGAAATGGTCGGAAGAATGCATGTGTTATTGAGTGATCTCTATTGAGTTTCTTTCCTCCAAAGAATGTGTTATTGTTATTTACTTGCTTTTTGTTCCTTTAATTTTCCGCATTTGCTTTTGGTTCGTCTTCAAACCAGAACTTTTGATTCATGAGCTTAGAAATATAGAAACCGTTGAACGGCAGTTCAATAGCACTGATCTCTGTGGACACGATAAATTCCCGGAAAAATACTTCCAAATCTTTTTGTTGCTTGCCGCTTTACCGCTTCAACACCCTTCACCATGTCTACCAGAGGAGTGCTTAGAGCCTCAAATGCAATAACCTTGGATGATTCCCATACAACAAAGGAAGTTTGGAAGGGAACTAGGTCCTACACCAATATCTCAAGACTGGTGGATCAACAAGGAAGCTCACCTCTAGGATCAATAGGCCATTATCATTTCTAGTTGTAATTTCTTTTTTGCTAATTGTTGTTTGTATTAAAGGTGGTACCTTTTGGGATATAATTTTAATGAAATAAACATGCATGTTTTTGGAATTCATCCATTCGTTTTCACTCTTTCTTATAAAAAAAGTAAAAAAAAATAAAAAAGGAATCAACGCTTTTCCTTTTCACCTCACCTCTTCAACAAACTTGGGAGGAGAAGGATGTAAATAAACAAACGAATATTGCTGATGTATGCTTTAATGGTATGACCTGGCTGAATATGTAAGGCATTGTTTCACTCCCCAAACAATGGAGGAATAAGGATTTAAACCGTAGTCAACCCCCTCGAGCCAGAAGTTGGTGTTCTTTCTATTTTCAAAAAACCTTAATCTTAACCAGGGGCAGGGTAGATTTCAATTAATTCAGCATTGCGTCCTAATGCAAGGGAATCAGTACACCTAATCACAAGGATAAAAGTTTAAGCACACATTCTTCCTTGCACCATTCAATATTGAGGAAGCAAAAGGGATAATAGCTCATAATATCTAATATGGTAGTCACACCCTTTCTAAGTCAAAAACAAGATCACTCAAGAATTGTTAAAAAAAAGGAGAAAAAAACCCGCTAAGTCAAAAAGAAAAGAAAACTGAAAAAACAGTGGACTTTGACTTAGGCAAAAATTAGGGTATCCCGATGGACCACAAACTCAAAAGAATTGGTCCATGCAAAAATAAGGGATTAAAAGCAAATGAAAAGGAAAAAGGAACAATCTTCTAAAATATGAGTGAGTGAATGCACCTCAAAAATCTCATCGAGTGCTTAAACCAGTATACCTTTTAATCACCGTGACTGAAAAGATTCTCTTGCAGGATGAACGCATCTGTTGGGTTAATTGGATTTAGGAATGGAGAACATCAAGGAGAATGGGGTGGGTTAAATTTCAAAATTTGAGCCTTGTATCCTTTGTTTTTTTTAACCGTGAACCAGGTCACGTTACAACATGTAAAAGTCCTAATTGAAGCTAGGGACATTATAAAAGCATACTCGGCAAGGTCATTATTAAACTGACTCAAAATCCGAATGTTTGTTGGAACATCGCTAACCATATTCTCACATCTTCATTTGTGCCAACCTCATGGACAAATATCATCTGTATACGCCGTAAAAATTGTCGATTTCAAAACTTGCATGAGCATTGAGTTAGAATTACTTTTCAAAGGGAATAATTTTACGCGCAAATCAATACTTAGCATCAGGGAAATATCAGCAATGGTTTGATCGGGGGCATACTGACTTAAGACACTTTCGATTATAGGGAAAATTACCAAGGAATCCTTCTAATCAAGGGGCAAATCCTAATGATCATAGGAGCATATTATCTGAAGATCCTACTAACTAGGGGCAAAGCATCCCAAGATTTAACACACCGATGCTGAATCACTTCCATGACTCTAATGATAAGGGGTGGACCTTTCAAGAGGTTCACGCTGGGGCATATCAACTCAAGGGTGCATTGAGACCAATCACTCTAGAAGTCATCTAATCAGGGGCAAAGACATGATATTGGGGCAGTCCATATTAAGGTCATATCATAGCATAGTAGGATCCAAGTTCCTCTTCAATACCACTTCTCCATACCCAATTAATTAAGGGGCATACTTTTTGAAGATTCAAAATCTGGGGCACATTTTTCAAGGTTCAAATACTTGAGGCACATATGGAGGTATTCAAATCATTGTCATGCATTAATCATGTCGCTACGCTCTAGCACATAATCAGGCGCATATATAACATAGCATCCCATGCATACATAAACATGCATACATGCGCTCATATACACAAATATGCATACATGCATAAGGTTCATATTTACTCTTAGGGGTTTAATTAACGACTGGGCAACATGGACTTCATAAGGGATAGGTTTCATCAAGGGTTCCATTAAGGGTTTTTCAAGGGTTCTATTAGGAGTTTTACCTGAGATTTATCAAATGGATTCCACCAAAGTGCGTCTTAGGGTTTCACATAAAGGGTATATCTAGGGGTTTCGTCAAGGAGTTTTATCAGGGGTTCAACCAGATTTGTATTTAAGGGTTTGCCCCCAGGGGATTTTTATCAAAAGGGGTTCTATCAAAGGGTTTACATGGGAAAATTCTACACAGGGATTTACCAAAAGGGGTCTACCAGATTTTTTAGGGGTTCTACTGAATTCTGTTCAAGGGGTTCCATCTAGGGATTTTTCATCCAAAAGGGTTTTTGTTTAGAATTAAAAGAAAAGGGGTTCCATCTAGGGATTTTCATCTAAAATAGAATTAAAAAAAGGGGTTCTAACGGAATTTTGTCAAAAAAAGAGGGTTTATTGGGTTTGTCATCAGAGGATTCCACCTAGGGGTGTCACTGTTATGTCAATAGGTTTTATCAAAAGGGAGTTATCAAGGGGTTCCACTAAAATTTTTTATCAAGGGGTTCAATCGGGTATTTCGCCAAGGGTTTATAACCAGGGATTTTGGGATGTCAACTTAGCACCTATCGGGTTCAGCGATCAAAATTTGGGTCCTTCTTGTATTTAATCGTCTCTTCCTCAGAAGGAAGAAGGCTCATCGACATCATCCTTCTGATTCGAAGATGATTAAATAGGGGCAGCTGTAGTACCCTAAATTTTGACCAGTGTTTTTTTTATCTTTTTGGATTTTTCTTATGCTACTAGGGGGTGTCACTCAGTGTCATTTGGCCTGTTAGGGGGGTCTGCTAATACCTTTAGACTTATTTTGGGGTTTGGGTTTCATGTATAGGTTTTATCTATTTATTATTTTTTAGGGGTTAAAAAAAGGTCTTAGACCATTAATTTAATTAGATAAAATGTGGAATTTTTGGGGTTAGTTGTTTTAATATTAATATAAGGTTTCTATTTGGGATTTCTCATTTTTAGATTTTTATATGGGTATTATTTTTGAATTTGGTTTTTAGATTAATTAAAGAATAATTAGGTTTTTAGCGTTAATTAGTTTAAATATTTTATTTATATCCTTTTATTTTGTAGATTTATTATGATTTAATTAATTAGGAGCTTTGTTTTAATTAGGATTTAGATTTTTTTAGTATATGTTATTATTTATTAATTGGGGATGATTTTATTAGTTAATAGTAGGGTTTAGGGTTGATTAGTATCAGATTTTATTAACATAATCAATTATTATTATTAATTTTTGTTTTGAGTAATATTATTTACTTTTATTCCTGATAATATATATCTATTTCATTTTGTACGGTGAGAGTTTTTTTTTATTGTTATTTATTTATTTATTTTATTTCCTTTTTTTTATTATTATTGTTTTTGTGGGTCAAAGTTGTTGACCCAATAAACCTTCGTCTTCCCCAAGTGGCCCTAACCCTAATTTGCGCAGGAATTGGAAGAGTGGATCTAACAGAATCAATTGTTATTATTCTTCAAATCAATTACAACAGAAATCAATCAATTATAGATCAAACCCTATTTCTAAGTACAACATAAAATCCAATCAAATCAAAAAATGAAAATTACAATCAAATTGAATCCAATCGGATTCAAATATTCCTAAACTAAATTAATCTAATTAAACCCTAAACCTAATTCCTAAATCTATATAAACTTAAGTAAATAAAAAAAAATGGGAGACCCCTGGACGGACAGACGAATCTCCCAATTTTTTTTCTTGAGTACATGCGAAATAAAAAAGGGGATTAGAAGAGGAAGTTGATAAGGATAATACAATTTACTACGAGAATCACCGCCAGAAAGGTATTAAAAAACTTAACTTTTGTTTGCTCAGTCGTTGTTGGTTATGTATTGGAAATCCTTTGAGTTTCTGGAAATTTTTAGGGTTAGGTTTTTAAATAGGGTTAGGGTTCATCAACTCTGGGTTAGAGTTCTTAGGATTCTTACGAACCCTGAAGAACTAGGAGGGCTCTGGGTTTGGGAAGGTTAGGGTTCATCAAAAGGGGTTAGGGTTCGTAGGGTTAGGTTAGGGTTCTTGGGAGGGGATAGGTTTTTGGGTTTTCTGGGTTGATGTTCATCACCCAGATGAACATGGTTGAAGATCCCGGTTGAATTTCAACCGGAGATCTTGGTTTTGGGGTGGTTCTGTGGTGGTCAGAGGTGTTTTCGGACGGTGGCCGGTGAAGGAAAGAAGCGAGAGGCGAGAGAGAGTGGAGAGTAGAGAGAGAGACGGAAATTGAAGAGAGAGAAAGAAGAAAGGAAAATGAGAGGCTTGTGAAGGGAAGAGAGGTTTTATACCCTCTCCGTGTGCTCTCTAATTCATGCCAAGTGGCATTCTGAGGATCCCATAGAAGCAATGAGCATTTTCCGGTCCCTCGTCGTTATGAAAGAAGCGAGAGGCGAGAGAGAGTGGAGAGTAGAGAGAGAGACGAAAATTGAAGAGAGAGAAAGAAGAAAGGAAAATGAGAGGCTTGTGAAGGGAAGAGAGGTTTTATACCCTCTCCGTGTGCTCTCTAATTCATGCCAAGTGGCATTCTGAGGATCCCATAGATGGGTTGATTGTCCAGTCAACCAGAAGATTCATTGTGTGCGTTCCCATCGTGAGTCTTCTTTGACTCTCAATCGTGACCGTCCCTTTGGTGTAATAAATGATCAACGGCTGATATTAATTCCAAGGATAGTTGTTTGATCATTATCCATCGGCCAGGAGAGAGTCAAAGTCAGACTCTCTCCACCATGGGCCCTTTTTTTCTCTTGTTTTCAGAATTGTTTTTTGGCGATTGGGCCCTGCGCCCTAATCACTAATAGCACCCCCGGCCTTTTAGCCCATTGCTTGGACAAAAGAAAATACACCCCCTGGTTTGTTCATTTTATTATGGCTTAATACCCTTTTTGGTCCTCTAACTATAGGGGTGGGTCCAATTTAATATTCTTTCTTTTAAAAGTTCCAAATTGGTCCCATACTTTATTAAATAGGTCCACGTTTGTCCTTGCCGTTAGAAAAGTTAAAATTTCACTTAAAATGTTGATGATGTGGATTGGATGTGCTGATGTGTATGTTACTGAATGAGGATGTGGCACGGTTTATATTCTTCTTTTTAGAAAATCTATTTAAATTAAATTTCATAAACTTTAATATAAAATATTTGGGCTTGAAACCCATATTCTTAACAATAGGCCCAATAGGCAAGTTTTATTTTTATTGTGTGAACAAACTATATAAACACTCAGATTTGTTATTGATTATTCAATGTGGGACTTCACAAACCTCTTTCTTTTGCAATTTGTTATTGATTATTCTGATGTCTAAGCTTCTTGAGAGAATATGAAGGCTTCAACTGATATTTGTACCACATTGCTTTAGAACTGCTGCTTCATAATAAGTCAAGGCCATTGTTCTTTGGCAAGAAATGATTGATCGAGAGGCGTTTTCCTCTAGTCATTGGGTCGAAACAGTTCATGTTTTTGGTTTGATGTTCTTACAAAACGATATAACTGTGAAATGCGAATACTTTATGGTTGTGTTGGATTATGTCTCTGTATTCACTCCCCTTTGAGTGTTTGTTCAATGGTAAAAATAGGTGTTTTTTTTTGGAGATCATTATGTCAGCCACCCAATAATTTTTATCATTTTGTAGTTTACACTGAGAAACTTTGGTTTGAGGATGACTGGTCATGTTCCAATTGCATATGCATCACATAAAAGAACTTTCAAAAATAATGCTTTGATGATTATCTGGCAGAACCATCGCTACTAGTTTCCAACGTGCTTTCATGCAACTTCTTTCTGATGCACAATTGGAAGAACTATCAGCTCAGGATCTAATGTTGACATCTGCATTGAATACAGACTATCTATCTCCTTATGGACAAAAAGGTATTACTATGGGACTCAAACACAGGTCAACTCACTGACTTCAAAACTCATTACACTTTTATCATTGACACTCAAAATTGAACTATATATGGTCATGGACTTGCCTTTTTTCTTGCTCCGTTTGGAATGGAAATTCCACCTAATTCTGCTGCTGGCTTTCTTGGCCTATTCAACACCACTAGTATGAATTCATTTGTTAACCAAATTGTTCTAGTAGAGTTTGACTCGTTCCCAAATGCTGAATGGGGCGAGACAACACAACATGTGGGAAATATCAAACTACCTATAATCCTCAAGAAAAAACTAGTCTTTCATATCAAATTGATTTGACAAAGGCCTTACCTGAATGGGTTAGCATAGGATTTTCAGCTGCAACAGGTTCTGTTGGAGAATTAAATAATATTTTGTCATGGGAATTTGACTCCACTACTGCAGAAGTATTGGACAATGCAACATGCTTCATGTCATCTATATTAAATTGTTTTTCATAAAAAAAACTTGTAGGCTTTTATCAGGTACAACAATGATTCAACTAAGTGAAAATCAAGTTCACAATAATATGCGTACTAATTTGGTCTCCCTCATTCATAAAAGCGGTAAGATAAACAAAAGACTTAACGCAAAATCAAAGTTACCATTCTCTGTGAACCAGCGCTTTTAAAACTATCTATGATTAATGCGCAAACTAGGCTTCAAAAATTCTTGCAAATCATATTTTGACCTGCAGCCAAAATAGCCACGATTAAAGTGGAAGTAGTTAACTAAAGGATTCACATGAGTATTGTATCAAAAGATGTTTTAATTGAGCTTATGGCTTGTGGAGTTTTTGTTGAGTATATTAGCAGTTTTTCTATTGAAGTCCCACATTGAATGTGTAGTAATAATTTCAAGTGTTTATAAAGCATTTTTCAACACTATAATAATAAATCTTAATAATTGGGTCACTACTTTAAAGAACATGGGCTTTAGTCCAATTATTTTATATCCAAGTGTGTGAAAATCAATTATTAAATGTAATAATAAAAAATCAGTATGCCACCATGACCAAAATGGGCCCAACGGTATAGGTAAGGGACTAAAAAGGGTATTAAGCATTTTATTATTTATTTTGTTAATTAAGTTAATTACTTAATTTAATTAACAAAATTATGGTTTTAATTTTGGTTGGCTGATTTCTTATTATTTTTATTAATTAAGTTAATTACTTAATTTAATTAATAAAATTGGGATTTTTAATTTTAGTTATTCTTTTTTTTTTCATTTATTAATTAGGTTAATTACTTAATCTACTTAATAAATTAGGATCTCAATTTTGGTTACCTGGTTTTTTATTAATTAAGTTAATTATTTAATTTAATTAATAAATTAGGATTTTAATGTTAGTTAGGATTTATAATAATAGGATTTTAGGTTTTATTAGGATGAATAATTAGTTTTTTTTTTGGGATAATTAAGGGTTTTGTTTATTTTATTTTTTTTATAATAAATTTTTTCTTTTAACAAGGTTTTTTTTTGGGATTTAATTTTTGTTTTTGGGCTAAGTTATTTTTGGTAAAATTTAGGTATAAGATTGATTTTAAAGAAAAAATAGTTTTTTTTTTTAGATATTTTTTTTACTCGGACAGATTTGGGTTATAGTAAATTAAATTGTATTTATGGGATCAAAAACATTTTATTATTTTTGGGGATTATTTGGGATTTAGAAACTATTTTTATCTTGAATAGGGTGGGGATCAAATTTTGCTATTTTTAGCATGGGAATATTTTGAACTTTATTATTTCCTTTTTTGAAAATTCAGGAGTTTTTTCGGGATATAAAAAGGGTTTTTGGATATAGAAATTGGGATAATGCTCTTGGTCCGAGCGCCTAAATAAAGTATGGGATAAGGGATAAAATTCTTGATATCCGAGAGTATAAATAAATGGATTAGGGATAAAACTCTTGATATCCGAGAGTATAAATAAACGGATTAGGGATAGAACTCTTGATATCTGAGAGTATAAATAAACGGACTGAGGATAAAACTCTTGATATCCGAGAGTATAAATAAATAGATTAGGGATAGAACTCTTGATATCCGAGAGTATAAATAAATGGATTAGGGATAAAACTCTCCATCCGAGAGTATAAACAATGGATAAGGGATAAAACTCTCCATCCGAAAGTATAAACAATGGATAAGGGATAAAACTCTCCATCCGAGAGTATAAACAATGGATAAGGGATAAAACTCTTCATCCAAGAGTATAAATAATGGATAAGGGATAGAACTCTCCATCCGAGAGTATAAACAATGGATAAGGGATTTTAAGGGATAGAACTCCTTATCTAGGAGTATAAACAATAGATTTGGGGATAAAACTCTTTATCCAAGAGTATAAACAGTGGATTAGGATTAGGATTGGGATTAGGATTAGGATTAGGAATAAGATTAGGGGTAAGAATAGGGGAGGTGAACTACGGTTACTCTGATCCTTCAAAATGAAGGTACGTAGGCATAGGGTTGTAAACCCTAGCGAGTACAATAATAAAAAAAACTTAGGAGTCTTTTATAAATAAATCATTTAGACAAACAAACAAACATACCCTAAAATCTAAGGAGGATCTCATTGAGTATAATGGAAGTGAGGGGTGCCTAACACCTTCCCCTCACTTAACCGATTCCCGAACCTTAGAAATCTCTGCCCTTGGGATTAGGATCTTAAGTTTATCATTTATTTCCCCTAAAAAATATGATGGCGACTCGAAAAATTTTAGCCGGCCGCGACAGTGTGACTTCAAGGACCTCTCCATATTGCAACCGATATGAAAACCCTGCTCAGAAGAGACCTTTTCGTCACTCTGCCGTAAAACAACTATCATGTTGCATTACGTTGATACGACTAAGTTCCATGATTCTAAGTCCCCTGTCAAAAACTTAGAAATTATTCTGTGAGTGGGATTATGGGTAGTCAACCTAGAACTATCTATTAAGAGGCCTACCAAATAGGGTGTTGTGAGTTACTTATCCTATCCTAAGCCCTTTACCATGCATTCATACTCATCTGCATGACATCATAACACTCATATCAACTTTGTTTTCAGAGAATCTTTGTATCAAACAGTGGTTAGCACAAAAAAGGCTTGTAATGGGTTCAGACAAGAGAAATTCATTGTCGCTTAAAGCAAAAATATCAGATGTTACCAACATACTGAGACTTTTAAAAGAGCATCCCCGTATTTCAGATCTACTTTGTAAGGAAAGTTTGGTCACATTTTGGATCTCTTCACAGTTGACGTTCAAATACCTGCCATCACTGTCCTAGCTTAGTTTTATGACCCTCTGCTTCAAAAAATTTTCACTACAAGAAAAAGTTGATTTTGCGTCACTTGATTTACGACAATTCAACAAAAACTACCTACACTTTAGATCTACGACGGTTCCTGCGACTATTTTGTTCAACTATCGCGACTCATTAAAATAATTTTGAGAAGTTACTACATAAAAATTGAGATGGTCCGTAGTAATCTTGAATTTGTGAGCTTTCAACATTTCTACGACGGTTTTTAGAACAGTCTCCGTGTTACTTCTAAACCCCCTAAGACTGCATATTTTTTCACTATTCACTTTCGGCTTTTGTTTACCCGCTTCATGAAATCCAGTTTTTGCACTAGAAATGTTCTCCATAGAAACCCTATCTCTTTCCCTAAATCACAACCCCTCAGTCTCTAGAATCATTTATGAAAATAATATCACTCCCTTAAACTCGGTTCTCTCAAGTCCTTCAATTTCTCTCTTTCTCTTTTCAACAAAAGATGGCAACTGCTCAACTTTGATATTATTATTTTCGATTTTAATCAGGTTCGTCTTTTTTCTTCAACTTTGTGTTTGATTCTTATTGTGTTTTATTCTTTTGACCTAAAAACTCAATTTCCTTTTCTTCAATGAGGATTGTTTTCAAGAAAATGTTGGAACAAATTTGATAGAATCTTTTTTATACCAAAAAGTTGAGTGTATGACAATGATTTTGTCTTATATCCAACATCATTTGGCGTCGTGGGTTCGATGGCCTGATCCGTTTCAGTAGCTATTCCGTAATATCTAGCTTCACATGTGCTTCAGCTATTGTGCTTGGTTTATCTCAAGCAAAGTAATTTTTGGGGTATGATATAGAGAAAAGTAGCAATATTATACTGTTGGTTAAAAGTATAATAGCTGGAGCTGATAAGGTATGAATTAGTTTTAAAAATGAATTTCCAATAAAGTTTCTTTACTAGGTGTGATTATCTAGCAAAGTTTTTGGTTAAAACTTATATGTGTAGTTCTAGAATACCTATAGGAAAACATTCTTTTTAATGTAATTTATCACAGTTATTGAGTAATTCTTCGGATGCAAGTTATCCTCTAGTAGACATTTAGGAAAGCATTCTTTTTAATGTACTTTATCACAATGCAAGTTCACAAGTTAAAATTACAATGTATTTCAATTTGACAAGTTAAAGTTCCCTTTAAATTTTGCTATATATTATTTTGAATCGAGAATCTTATTTTGAAATTCACCATTTGATGGTCTTTTTCTTTAACAGGGGAGGTTTTCCCTTTTGGAATTTTCATGGCCCCTTCTATATTTTCATGCATTAAATTTAGTTTACAAGAAATATAGCTTTTAGTTTTCTTCATACATAGTTTTTTTTTTGTTTATATGGCGCTGCGAGTTATTTCTTTCCAGTATGACAGGGGTGTGAAGCTGGATTTCTAATTACATAATGTGTACTTGAAGTTCTTTACGACCATTTTCTTGTATTGCCTTGCATAGTGTAATAATTCCATGTTTAGAAACATTGTAATCCTACAATTCACTTTTTTGTAAGTATATGAATGAATAGAATTGCATTCAAAAATGACTTGATACATGGCATCAAACATATCCTCATACATATTTATGTTTTATGCAGTGTGATATCAAATTGGTGTGAGGTAATTTGAGGTTTGTGACACTAAGCTTGTGACAATTGCCAATTATCCGTCCTTATTGGAAGTTACAGTGTGATATCAAATTGATGTGAGGTAATTTGAGGTAATTGTTTTCACTTCTCTCTGCCATGTTCATGTCCGTGCTATATATGTAATACACATACCATCCTAGTACATGAGAAGTTGCAAAATGCTATGCATCTCAGTCATATAGTAGAGAGATGAGAAGGTATTATCAATTATCTATCAATGAACTTTTCCAAACCATTTCCATAATCTAGATTCTATAATTCATAAGTTGTGTTTTCTGAATACATACATCATCATAATTATATAGGCAAGTGAAACTACTTCTGTTTGGCTAGAGGTAAGATAAATGGAGCTGAAAGATAATTGTTTTTTGCCAATAGGTACCTTTCTATTATGTTATGTGTTCTTAAAATTTTTTTTTAATATGCATCGGCTATTTGTTGATAACTATATTGTGATTTGGTGTAGTTGATGTTAAAATTTTCTAAATTGATCCTTGCAAATATATAGTAGATGCTTAGTCACCTATACTGGCATTAATAGAAATAGTTGAAATGAAGTCTTACATGCATGACGAGTTCCACTTGAAACTATGTAGGTAGCGGAAGTTACAGGGCAGGATGTTGTTTGTACTATAAAAAATTCAGCAACAATAGCTGGGATATTGTTTACCTTGCTTGCATCTCAAATTCATATTGATTTTCCTACCCTCACTGAGAAAGACAGGGAGGTAATTTCTACTTTTCACTTTCATCTTTTAGTGAGTTACCTATTGTCAAACATGCAGAGCTTGCCTGTGCCTGGACTCAAATTTTTGCAAATATTGAAAATTTTGAGGTGACCAGCATTTCTCCATAGTTTACTGGACAATCTTAACTTTTCTATAAATTAGATCCTTGTTGATTCAAATGCATTTATATATCTGATTTATTTTAGGGATTGACCCATTTTGATGACATTCTACAAGAAGCAGATGGTATTATCCTTTCCCGTGGGAATTCAGGAATTTGTGTGGTTTTAGGCATGTTGACAATGTACTTACTTCATGTATTGTTAAAATTTATTCATTAAATAAAATGAAGTACATGCTTGAACCTAAATTTTTCTTGCCTAGATCATCTACCACATCTTTTTTGGAATGGAACAGGATGTTTATGTGTGTGATCTGAATTTGCTTACTAAATTGTTACCTAATTTTAATATCTCAAACAACCATATCATTATAAATTAATAATTGTCTTTATTTGGAAAATACTTTACAACTGTAATATGGTTGGGAAGCCTGTTGTGCTCACAACGCTTGGTCAGGAGGCATATGACCTATCAAACCTATCAAATGAATTGGTTATACGTGAGATCCAAATTTTTTAATTATTTATAATTAGCATTTCAATCCATAACATTGTTATTTAATTTATTTTGGCTGAGAAAGAGGAAAGAACAAAATGAGCCTTAACAAGATCTCAATTCTTCATAATCGCATTCTTATGCAGCTTCACAAACTATGTTTTCCCTGGATACTTATTTCAAATGTTATCGTCACTCTCTTGGGTATGCTGGATATTTCCCCACAATGTACTGGCCCAACAACTTGGCTCGGGCCTAAACGGTCTCGGCATCGATGAATCGGGCTTGACTAGTCAGCCATTTCAGCCTACCTCGAAAGCCAATTAGCAAGCCCCTAGTTTGCAACTGCCAATGTTACAGCTGGTTTTGTGTTTTTCATGTAGATTCTCACTACATTTTGTTATAATTGGTTCAACGTTTACAGTGCCAAAACCTTTCCCATTTTCTCAAAAAAAGGTTTTACATCAGAAGGTTACATTTACAATATCACATATATCATAGACTCTAATTTTCATATGGACCTTGCTGTTTATAAAAAACAAGGAAGACTTCACCTTAGCACTTTCTTTGTTATGACTTATGGGGTTGGCTTTGTTGCACTTACCGCTAGCATTATGCATGTTGCTCTCTTTCATGGCAGGTACATTTTGTTTGCAATTAGACACGATATTCTGAAATCAGACATGACATACTGACACGTAATCACATATGTCAGTGTCGTGCTGATGTCAGACACATGTTGGACACCTGACACATATTTGTTCAGATGTATAATTTATGTATGAAATGTGATAATTGAAAAATAGAGAAATATGGGAGCAAAGCAAATCAAGTTTCAATGAAAAGAGCATGGACATTCACACCAAGCTTATGAGGAAGTACAAACAAGTTCCTGAATGGTGGTTTGCGTGCATACTCATAGGAACAATTGCAACCACCATTTTTGCATGTGAATATTACAATGAACAACTTCAGTTACCTCGGTGGGGAGTTCTTTTAGCATGTGGCATTGCAATTTTCTTCACTCTCCGAATTGGAATCATAACCGCAATCACGTACCAGGTGAGTATAAATTACATAGATCAATAGAAGAAAACATTGAACTTACTTAATTGTTAACTTAAAATTTTAATTATAGAGTCCAGGACTGAACGTCTGAACATAATCATGGAGTACATCATAGGATATATCTACTCGGGATATCCTGTCGTGAACATGTGCTTAAAGGTTTATGGTTACATTAGTATGACACTAGCCATTACATTCTTACAAGACTTCAAACTCGGCCACTACATGAAAATCCCTCCCAGAACCATGTTCATGGCACATGTTGTGGGGACACTAATTGCTGGTCTTGTGTATTTAACCACTGCATGGTAGATAATGGAAAGCATACCAAACATATGCAAAGACACATCTTCTGTTTGGACTTGTCCAAGCGACACAGTGTTCTACATCTTCTGTTTGGAGATATTGGATCATCTAGAAGGACAAATTAGACTTTGCTATGAATTAATTAGATTATGAATTTTTCTATGTATTTTTTTTATGATGCTTATTATTATAAAATTAGGATTTGATATATTTTCGGTTTGTTGTACAACATGACATGATTATTGAATTGTCGATAATAGATCATCTAGAAAGACAAATTAGACTTTGCTATGAATTAATAAGATTATGAACTTTTGTATGTATTTTTGGCATTATGATGCTTATTATTATAAGATTGAGATTTTATATGCTTTCAGTTACTTTACTACATGAAATGATTATGAAACTCGTATTTTTTGACATTATGATGCTTATTTGATATTAGATGTTTGTGATTGAAATTTTATTATGTTAAAAAGTGATAGAAATATTACCAAAATAATAATAATAATTTAAATAAAAAAATATTATTATAAAAAAATTGATATGATAATAATTTAAATTAAAAAATATTATAAAAAAATCCTATAGATAAAGTTACGACGGTTGAAACCGTCGCAAATAGCATAAATTATAATTAGAATTAGTAAATAAAATTGCGACGATTAAAACCGTCGCAACCTGCATAAATTATATTTAGTATTAGTAATTAAAATTACGACGGTTGAAACCATCGTTTGTTGCAATTTACGTCAGTTTCACAACCGTCGCAACTTACAACGACAGTTGGAATGGCGATTTTAGCAACCGTCGCAACTTGCAATTTACGGCGCTTGGAACCACCATAACGTGCCAAAATTAACAGTCGCAACTTGCTAATTTTCTTGTAGTGTTTGTTCCAAGACTTCTAATTGGCTCCTACCTTGGAGGAATTCTACAGACTTTTGAATTTTTCTATGAAAGGAATGACACCCTACGACAGGACTGGTCAGATACCCTATGTAGAGCAGTTATCTCTTGCACTTCAAATCCCTATTTCCAGTGCATTGGCTAATTGGAAAAAGAGGGAGAAGTTTTCTGGTTTTTAGACAGCTTTTCTAGAAGAAGCAGCTGCGAGGTTGTTTCTAACACATTAGTGGGATGTATTGGCAAACGTATTAGCTCTTCTCATTTATGGGCTAGTACTGTTTCCAGTTCATGAAGGTTTCGTAGACTCAGCTGCCATCAGTGTCTTTTGGGTTGTGTGGAAAGAAAAACAAAGCTTGGTTCATCCACTCCTAGCTGGCATCTTCAATACCTTGTATACTCGTCATGAGAAGAGGAATGAAACATTGATATGATGTCTCCATTTGCTTTATAATTGGCTTATTGCATGTGTGGTCAAGCCTAATGCTTACATCGGTGAAATGTCCAATGGATAATGGGCTAAGTTTCTGGTGTCCTTAACTAATACAGATATCCCTTGGTAGGTTACAAGCTGAATACCCAAGAGATCATCATCAGTTGTGGAAACTTCCATAATGTACCACTAATAGGTTCTAAAGGTTGCATAAGCTACAACCTTATGCTAGCTTTGCGACGACTTGGACACCCTATGCATGGGAAGCCTGATGACAAAGAGCTAGAAGAAGTGATTCTGAATGATATGGGAGCTAATGACCCAACTTTACTCCATAGGATCATCTGATCTTGGGAGAAGGTTCATACCAAGGGAACAAGGATATCCAAGATAAATGATGTACCATATCAGTAGTGGGTCCTAGAGAGGGTCAAGATTGTGAAGCTTCCATTCTCCATTAAGATCCCTCCAAGACCTCTTTCACCCGAACCTGTACCTATTTCTCTTGAAGAAGTGGAAGAACTTAGAGCCATGGTGGCTAAGCTTGGGAAGGGAAATAAAGATCTGCAGTCTCAGCTCAACAAAACAACTGAAGAGAACGTGGCCCTTAAAAGGAAGAACACTCAGAGGAAAGAACTCTTTGAGGAAAGTCGTAAGAAGAACAAAATGGAGCAAGACCTTAAGGAGAGAGTCTTAGATTGCTTGGATCAAGCTAATGTCAGATTGGGTTCACTTCATGACCAATTGGATAAAGCTAGAAGGAATGGACAAGAATGGAAACATTGGTGGAATTTAGCTACCAAACAGAAGAATGTGGTAAGAGTGAAGCTCGAGGCCTAGATCAAAGAATTGAAAGAGCTCCTCCGAAGATCTAAAGCTGAAGTGGAATATGAGTGTTGCCAAGGATGGCAAGCAAGGAACGTCTCTGGAGTCATTCCTGCGGAATGGAAGGAGAAATGTGATGAGTTGGCCACTAGCAAGGAGTTGGTGGAACGTTGGAAAACCCAATATGAGGTGTTGAAGTCTTATGAGCAGGCCATTAATCTTCTTCATCCAGCTGCTATAATGTATCGTGACAAACTTGCATGCTTGATAAGGTTCTGCAACGAGATAGCCAAGGATTTTCCTTTGAGGTTAGAGATGGTTGTGGAAGACATTGATGAAGATACTCCCCCCTCTATCGGTTACTTCATTCAGCTCATTGAGGGGATGATGAAAAGATTCAAAAGTGAGTTGAAGGAGCTTCAAGAGCGTGAGGCGAAGAAGACTTTTTGAGTTATACCTCTTGTTATTCATGCATTGGGGTTTCAGATTTGTTGTATTTTAGCTCAGTTCATTATGATTATTTGTAGCCAGTCCTCTAGCTTCAATTTAATGAATGAGTGTTTTGTGCTTATATCTGTTGTCTTTTTGTCTTATCATATTACCCACAAAATACATGCTAACAACTAATAAAAATAAAATGATTCCCTGAAAAACAAAAATGCATCCATACATACATCCATATGCATTCATGGTTTTCTTCAAATAAAACTCATTTTGTTGTCTTCCTTCAGTTCCACACTGAGTCCTCAACACTGATATAATACCAGAAGCCAAGCTCGTCAGAGAATGGACGAACAAGAACAGGAATTGGAGAGAGTCAGTTTAGAACTCGAACACCTTCGAGGGAGCTTTGGGAAAATGATGGAGATGTTGCAGGTCATCAAGGCCAAAATAGACACATAACCGACGGTCGTTTCAGAAATTGTTGGTCCAGTACTTGAACCCCAACCTGCAACAATAATTCCTTCTACATGGCCTCCTTTTGCACTTCCACCAGGTTTCACGCCTCAGGCTCAAGCACTAGCCGCTGTAGTACAGTTTACTCAACAAGCTGTCCCCCTGCTAGTAGCCACCGAGGCTTATTTCGAAGACCCACAACATGGTCCAGAGGAATTTGACGAAGAAGAAGAGAGACATGGAGAGATAAGGGGCATCAAGGAGGATGTCCAGACTATTGAGAAGATGTTGAGAGCCATGGAGGGAGATTAGGTTTTTGGAGTTGCTGCTAGAGAAATGTGTCTCGTATTCGGTCTTGTAATTCCTGTAAAGTTCAAGACCCCTGACTTTGATAGATACGAAGGCCATACTTGTCCTAAGATCCATCTCATCATGTACTACTGTAATATGGTTGCTTATGTTGAGAATGAGAAGCTCATGATCCATTGCTTTTAGGATAGCCTGAAGGGTTCCCCCTCTAATTGGTACCTAAGTATTGATCAAAGTCGCATCTAGTGTTTTCAAGATTTGTCTGATGCTTTCATAAAGCATTATAAGTACAACATGGACATGGTGCTTGACAGAAGACAATTGTTGAATATGTTCAAGAAGGAGAATGAGTCATTTAAAGAATATGCTCAGCGCTGAAGAGAGATGGCATCCCAAGTTAAATCGCCATTGACAGAGAAAGATCTGCCATATTGGATTATAGACATTATACAACCAATGTTTTACGAAAGGATGGTAGGAAGGGTGTCGACAAGTTTTTCTGACTTGGTTGTCGTGGGTATAAAGGTTGAGTTAGGCCTAAAGAATGGAAAGTTGATTAATGCGGCTTAAACTTCCAACAGCAATGATAAGAAGTTTTCTAGAAATTTCCAAAAAAAACGGAAGGCGAAACAAACGCTATTTCATCCAGTCGAGGCAGAAATCAGTCATGGAAGAGACAACAACGTCAGCGACAACCAACGTATCTCATGAAATACGTTCAACAACCGTATATGGAAGCTTTCACACAAACTTTTAATCAACCTCAAGTCCCCATTTATCAACCAACTCAGGTTGCTCCTGTATTTAACCAGCACCTGCAGCTCCAACGTTTCAACAACCGAGAGTTCAAGTGTCACGCCATAATGCACCTGCACAAAACAGAAGACAGGGTGGTAAACCTCCATTCATTCCTATTCCAATGATGTATACCGAGTTGTACCCCTTTTTGCTGCAAAAAGGATTGGTGGTTCATAGGCCTTTGGGTCCCCCACCAGATCCTATTCCCCATTGGTATAATCCAAATGCCCACTGCCCCTTTCACGAGGGCGCACCTGGACACGACTTGGAGGGATGTTATGCTCTGAAGAACATAGTGAGGGACTTGATAGAGAAAAAGATTCTTTCCTTCAAGGACTCCAGCCCGAATTTCAAAAATAACCCTCTCCCCGGATATGGAATTGTCAATGCAGTGGATGAGGTTTCTGATGATGTTTTGATCAGAGATGTGGCGAAGATCAAGACCCGTCTGATAACACTCCATGAAAAGTTGGTAGAGGCTGGAGTGGTAAAAGTTTGTCATGAAGAATGTGTTGATCGTGTTGTCCATCCACAAGGATGTGATGTGGTACAATGGGATGTACAAGGTTTAATCGATTAAGGGTTACTACAAGTTAGTATTCGTGCAAAAAGAAATGAAGTGGCAGTGATTGAGTTGATCTTCAACTTGCCAGAACCGGTCTTCAATTTGTCAGAACTTGCTTCTAACTTGCCAGAACCGGTCTTCAACTTGCCAGAGTTGGCTTTTAACTTATCAGAACCATTTTTCAACTTACAGGAACCTATTTTCAACCTGCCAAAGTCGGTTGTTATAACTTACCAAAGCAAAGATGTTGTTCAGACAGTCGATGAACCCACGCCTGTGGTCATTTTCATGCCCAATCCTTTCCCTTTTGAAAGTACTAAGGTGATGTTGTGGAAGTACGATGTTACTATGATTGACAAGGAGTCCGAGGAAGTAGGACAAGAGAAGATTTTGAAAGATGATAGCGCTGATGCCACCAATATTGCAGGAACGAGCAGGATGACCCGTAGTGGTCGGATTTATACTCCTCAATGTGTCGTGACCTCTCAAACACCAACTAAAGAAGCCACAACTACAGTTTCTCCCCAAGAGCAAAATGTATTTTAGTCCAATGAAGATGCAGAGTTCCTAGGGATCATCAGGAAGAACGATTATAAAATTATTGACCAATTACACTAGACACCGCCCAAGATTTCAATTCTGTCTCTGCTCGTGTGTTCTCCTGCCCACAGGAACGTATTGTTAAAATTGCTTGCATAAGCTCATGTTACTCAGGACATAACGGTCGACCAATTCGATGGAGTGGTTGCCAACATTATTGCAGGCAACACTTCAAGCTTTAGCAGAGGAAAGCTCCCTAAAGAAGGACAGAATTATAACCATGCGCTGCATGTATCGGTCAAATACCAAGAATATACTTTGTCAAGAGTCCTAGTAGACATAAGACCCTCTCTTAATGTCCTGATTAAGAGGACACTTGCAAATTTAGCCTATCAAGGACCAGAAATGAGACCTAGTGCATTAGTGGTCAAGGTGTTCGATGGGTCGCGAAGAACCATCATTGGTGAAGTGGAGTTACCTATTTTAATTGACCCGCGTGTTTTCAATATTACATTCTAGGTCATGGTTATTAATCCAGCCTATAGTTGTTTACTAGGGCGACCATGGATACACGCTGCTGGGGCAGTAACTTTCACTTTGCATCAAAAGATGAAGATTGTCATCGACAACAAGCTGGTAATTGTCTTGGGTGAAAAAGATCTTATGGTTAGTCACCTATCCTCCTTCCGTTATATTGAGGCTGATGAAGACGCTTTGGAAACTTATTTTCAAGCTTTGGAGATAGCCAATCTTGTTTTTATAGAAGTGAAGGAATCTGTGGAGAAGGTCAGACCATCGTTTGCATCTGTGAAGAGTACAAAGTCAACTATTGAGAATGGTAGTCCTGAAGGTTGGGGATAAGTTATTGATATCACCATGAAGAAGGACCGCTTAGGTTTAGGGGTACAAGCCATCTGTCAAAGAAGGATCCCCGGTCCCTGCAAAGGACCGTATGCCAAGCATTCAAAAAGTATTCATCAGCGTAGGTTATGCCTATGGAGATCAAGTCAACGCAATTGAAGAAGACATTGAAGATGAAGACATATCAAATCTGGTGTATCAGTGTGAAGCAACTTTGACCAATTGAGAAGTAGTTGAGATCCCTGAGATTATTCTCATGTAAAAGTAATTGTTATTTTCCTTTGTTTTCCAAATCCTTAGCTCTGCCTAAGGCAAATGGATCATGTTGTAGGACCACTTTTTATTTTCAAAATCACCATGATGAATAAAAGAAATTTTGTTAAATTCTCTTCTCTTTCTTTTTTAAGAAAATGACAATCTTTTCAAAACTATTAAAAACAATATTTTTCCTTTTGCATTTTTAATTTCCACTTTTAATAAAAAGCAATCATTCCAAAACATGCAGAATCAATAAACCCGTTGAATCCAATGACTCTACTCCCCCTCCTAATTTTGAGTGTCCTATCTACCAAGCGGAAAAAGAGGGTGAGGAAGATTGTGATATCCCCGATGAAGTGGCAAGGCTGCTCGAGCACGAATCCAAAGCCCTCAAGCCACATCAAGAGCCGGTGGAGACAATCAACCTTGGTATAGAGGAAGAGAAGAAAGAGGTTCAGATTGGAGCCACGCTTGGGGCAAGCATCTAAGAGAGATTGGTCAAGCTGCTCCAAGAGTTCGTGGATGTGTTCGCGTGGTCATATCAGGATATGTCGGGTTTGTATACCGATATTGTTGTGCTTAAGCTACCACTTCAGCCAGAGTGCCCACCAGTGAAGTAGAAACTCCAAAGAACAAGACTAGACATGGCTTTGAAGATTCCTGAAGAGGTCAAGAGACAATTTGACACTGGTTTCCTAGAAGTTTGGAAGTATCCTCAATGGATAGCAAACATTGTGCTCGTGCTTAAAAAGAATGGCAAGGTCGGGATGTGTGTAGATTATAGGGATTTAAACAAAGCTAGTCCCAAGGACGACTTCCCCCTTCCACACATTGACACTCTGGTAGACAACACTGCTAAATTTGTTGTTTTCTCCTTTATGGATGGCTTCTCAGGCTATAATCAGATCAAGATGGATCCCGATGATATGGAAAAGACCATGTTCATCACCCTATGGGGAACGTACTGCTACAAGGATATGCCTTTCGGTCTTAAGAACGCAGGGGCAATCTATTAAAGAGCGATGGTCACCCTCTTTCACGATATGATACACAAAAAAATTGAGGTTTGCGTCGATGACATGATCGCTAAATCCCAAAGTGAGGAGGACCATATGGACCACTTGCAGAAGTTGTTTGAGCGCCTCAGAAAATTCTGATTACGTTTGAACCCTGCTAAATGCACATTTGGTGTTCGATCCGGAAAATTACTTGGCTTCATCGTTAGTCAACGAGGAATTGAGGTATATCCAAACAAGGTCATAACGATACAAGAAATGCCTGCTCCATGTATCGAAAAGGAAGTTAGAGGTTTCCTTGGATGATTGAACTATATCTCCAGGTTTATCTCTCATCTGACTGCTACGTGTGAACCTGTCTTCAAGTTGCTTCAAAGGATCAAACGGTTGAGTGGAATCCTGACTGTCAAAGGGCTTTTGAGAAGATTAAAGATTACTTGCAAGAGCCTCATATCTTGATTCCACCTGTTCAAGGGAAGCCTTTCTTTATGTACCTAATTGTGCTTGAAGAGTCTATGGGGTGCGTACTAGGACAACATGATGAAACCGGACGAAAGGAATATGCTATTTATTACTTGAGCAAAAAGTTCACCGATTGTGATATAAGATTTTCACTTTTGGAGAAGCACTACAAGAAAATTGGCAGATTACGACGGTTATTTTAGGAGATTACGACGGTTAAAACCGCCTTAATTTTCAAATCGCGGCGGTTGCTACACTGTCGCAGAAACGTGTGTCGCGAGGCCGTATCGCGTCGGTTGTCAAAACCGTCACACCAACCGTCACTAACTCTCACGATGGGTAAGGAACTGATGTAATCTGCATATTGCGATGGTTATCACCTGTCGTAACTTTCCATTTGATTTTTGTTTTTATTGTTGATTACGACGGTTCCAACCGTCACAACTTTCTGTTCCACAGGTACTTCTGCACGTAAATTCGTAGGAAATTTCCTATCCACATGTAAATCCGCAAGTAATTTATTTTTAAAATTAAAAAAATTATTAATAGAAATATGAACAGAATGGGGCAGATAATCACATATATTCTTCATCCAACATATATATATATATATATTATATTTATACAAACACCATGTCACTTTATATGTTAGAAGCTTATCATATGAAAGTACTTGAGCTAAATACTCTAAAATTTAGCCAAAACTGCATGAGCTGAAGCAAAAATTGTTAAATTTAAGCATCATCTGAACTAGTTTGGTGCTCTAAAGCCACAAGAATCACAACTGATTCCAGAACTTGTACCAATACCCTGCAATATAGTGGGGACATTAAAACTTGATCAGAAAAGTATGAGTATATAATCCATAAATGAGAAAAGCATAAATATAATTTCAATTGCAATGAAACATTAAAGTTCACATTTAAATGATATTCGACTAAAAAAACATGAAACAATATTGCATAATTTAAAGGAAAATGGACAAAACATTGTATTTAACAATGAATATACAAAAGCTATGATGTTATAAAATTACCCTAAATGAGGTCTGTAGTCAGCAGGAGGTCCATCCTTGTTTCCTCCATAATCACCAACGGTTACTTTGGGTCCTCCAAACTCATCCTTGCTCTTTTTTGTGGTTAATTGGCAGCTTCTTTTCTGTATATGTTAGTTCATATCAGATTTAGCAATAAGGCAACTTGGAATCTGATTGAAGTGAAGAATAATGGACTAATTCAAACTTAGTATGATAAAAACCACATACATTTTGTAACTGATTTGGAAGCATTTACCTGATGAACCAGAACAGTGGAAGGTGTCATTTCAAGCATAATATTTACCTTTATAATTAAAACCTACAAAATTTGAAAGTTATCCATGAGTGAGATTATGACAAGTCATTTTTGTACAACTTGTCGACTATCGACACACGGCGACTTGATTCTGTACATTTCTGAGCAGACAGAAGCCATATCGTCATGGTTTTACCTGTTCCCTTAACTTGATGCTGCATTTGGTTGTTGAATGCTTGGCTCCCTGTTAAGAATCTTGTACTTGGAACATGATAAAGAGTGAAGCAGTCTAATAACATCATCGTAGGTCAAGCTCACCTAAGTCATTATCTCAAAATAATAGTCTATTTGAGGAATTGAAAACCAGTGTTGAAGCCTATTGAAAAGCAAAAGATAACATTAGGTAACCAAGTGGGAAATTTATACAAGAATTTAAAAATCATGTAAATTAAACAATGAAGCAGTAACACACAAAAGATACACTTTTACAAAATGGAGCATGCATAAGAAATAGATTTCAAAATATAAAATAAATAGTTTTAACTTGGTTGGTTATGTCATCGACAAGCTTATGGAGGAGACATGACGACCCCGGTCAAATTGAGGGTTTTGCTCAAGGCTAGTTGAATGGAGTTGTATCTTTGCTGTAAAGAGACTGGTTAACTATTTAGGTTCCATTTGTTACATATATATCCTACTGCCCATCTAGTAAAAAATCGCCTCTTTTCTTCTAAGAAATTTTATCTTTCAATCAAAACAACATTTCCAATAGGAAAAGAAAGTACGATACACATGCCTCAATAGTCAAAATCCACATACCTGATCCAGATTCTGCTCGGGCTCTGAAGAACTACTAGACTTTGGCATAGCCTTCACCAAGCAAGAGTAGTAAACCTTGTTGATCTTTTTCTTCCTGTTCTTGATAGGTTACTCTACCTCATCATATAAGCAACACTAAGTGAAGGATATCTGCCAAATGAAAATATACAAGGTAATTCTAATAGGCATAATAGAAACAGGTAGAGAAAGAACGAAGTTTAAAACTTGAGTCCAATGTTTACCTTGTCATAAGCCTTAATATGTCATGTGCGCGGAGAGAACCAGATCGCTTGTCAATGCTATATTGTTGGCATGATACTACATAAGTGAATTTCATATCAGCTACCGCTTGGTACTCTGTCCACAATGACCTCTCCCCCCGTGAATTATCATCCGAGTTTTCCATGGCTTTGTAGCCTTCCATCAAATCTAGCCAATCATAACAGTTAAGCAAAACAAACCCAAAAAAAGCTTCAAGCAGTATGTTACATTAAATAGTACATTGGTAACCAAGGTAATGAAGCTAAAGAAATTTCATTCAATCATTCCTAAGACATAGAACAATCACCTTCGTCTTTGGCCATATTAAGAAAAGCCTAAAGCTCCAAAGCTTTTCGATAATGCATCATACCCCTTACTGCATCAATAGTTATTAATGTAATGATGAACTAAAGTATAAATTTTGAGGATACAATACAACTCTATATTAAGTGAAAAATAAACTTGTAATCATTTTATAAGGTGTGCGTGTGTGTGTGTGGTGGGGGAGTAAGAGGGAGAGATAGAGAGAGGGAAAACTAGTTCTTGTCAAAGTCTGCCCTCTATATGATGCCCATAGACGAAGCTCTTCTTCCAATTCATCAGATTCATTCCCTTTAAGTTCCTCCTCCCTAAGGAACTTCACTCGCTCTAGAAAGTTGTTCCACTCATTTGCGCATCAATAACCCAAATGGAATTAATAAATACTTCCATTTCTCATCTCACGAAGTTTTGCATTTATGCAGATTAAAGGTTTGGGGTTAATAGTCAACCTGGAAATATCTTTTTGCAAATAAAATAGTATTGAAACACAGTCTTCATTTGGTGAATCTAAATCATGCAATGAGAAGAGAACCTCTTCTTTGTACTATGGTGTTACAACCCTACAAACAAAATCCACAATAACTAAAATATTAACAAAGATGTAAATGAACTTATAACAAGGGAAAATATTCAATAGCAACTCTGGGTGCATCTACATATCAAATTAATATACATATCAAATTAATATTTTTGATGGGTTATGAGCACCATCTCAAGTTGAAATACTACAAACTAAAAGACTGCAATTTTTTAGTGAGACACTTCCATAGGTAACAACTATTTATCTTCTTTGACAATCATCCAAGAAAATATCTTATCTTTGAAAACATTTAGAAAACTAAATTAAACATTCAAATCTAGCTTCATTGGCCTTTAACATTGGTAAAATAGACCATTATATTTACTAACTACAATATTTTGCCACAAAAGTCTTAACAGAACTCCCTTAATGCACCAAACTGAAGTGTTAATAATTCATCTTGTGAAAGATTGACAAATTTAAGGCACGTTTTTAGGGAAATGAACTTAAAATTTGCATGTTTTTTAGGAAAAGGAACTAGCAAATTGCATTAGTCAAAAAACAGATTCATAAATTTCAACAGGAAAACAAGGCACGCGATTAGGGACTAAAAGATAGCTTACAAAAATGAAAGCATGTTGCAAACTTTTGGTGCCAGAGGCATGTCCATAAACATTGAATTTGAGTATCAAAAAGAACAACTCTATTTATTACTACAGAGCACGTGACTAAGCTGAGTATCAAAAAGAATGAAAAGGGAGAGTGCATCACCTCTATATAATAACTGAAAGCCAACTTCGTAAGTAAAAGACGGACCCAAAACATTGTGTACCTAACATAATAAACAATGACAAGTTAATATCAAAGACCTTTGAATATTGTATCATCTACATAAAAAAAATCTTTTCGTCCTTCATCTTCTTACTTGAAAAGGTAAAATGTACTCTCATGCATTCCCCTACCAGCATAGAGGCGAGGCTAGCATTTATAAGGCACCATAAACACCAAGTTAGAATCTAAATATCTCAGTTGTTACCATACGAAACAGTTGTAAGTGTATGAAAATAACATGAGAAAAAAGGTTGAATGACTTTGTACCTGTAACCACCACATCATAAGCATCACAATTCTATAGTTCGACCTCTTGCGATAACGCCAAATGAATGGGAACATAAAGAATATCACAGCAAGCATATTTGGTGACAGGTAAATAATAACAGCCAAAATAAACAATGAAGGTGCACTTGAATTGCTACCAAACCAACTTTTTATGGTTTGAGCAAACCCGAGAGGATTGTCCCAAGTATATGCATAAGTAACTGACAGAACAACCACCCATCCTGCAGCTGAA
Organism: Lathyrus tuberosus; assembly: GCA_022829125.1. Taxonomy (NCBI): domain Eukaryota; kingdom Viridiplantae; phylum Streptophyta; class Magnoliopsida; order Fabales; family Fabaceae; genus Lathyrus; species Lathyrus tuberosus. The sequence continues at coordinate 2,310,670 of JALAZF010000395.1, forward strand.
ACAACATTCAGAATATATCTTAATTTAACATACAAAGACTTACTCAGACGTGCTTTCCAACTTACGATCACGCCAAGAACATCTGCTTAGTGAGAGGGGAAAGATCAACATGAGTACTCTCCACAGTATGAACTAACAAAGCATTTTATAAATTGTAAGTTTCAGGGGAAGGGGGATATACATAATGACAAACTCATAATTTCCATATTTAAATCAAACCATATCTTAGGGGTACATATTAAACAAATGCCAGTGCTAAGTATTCAGTAAAGGAAACAAAACATGCTTTGGTTTTCTATAATAGCTTTTCACAAAGATTTTTAATCTGACATCTTGAACACAACACCTTCAATTTACATGAACAACCAAGTTGTTAGATAAACTGAACATTCCATTTATAATTAGGAAATCATATAGAGGAATAGGATACAACTAACAGTTCACTTCGGTCAATAACACTTACTGTAGAAGTGGTTCAAGCTCAACTGTCTCAATTTAACTGGCAAGCTAGTATACCAGATATGAGATAGAAAAGTGCACAGGATACCATAATGGGACAATGTTACACTGATAAATAGAAAGCACCCAAAAAAAGGCTCTCCCTTCGGAAAATCAGTTGTCACCTTTGAAACTTTTATAAATAAATTGATCCTTACTCTAATAAAACAAGGCAGTGTTGCTCCGAAGCTGGCAGTCATTTGATCAAAATATTTACCAGTTCATCCTTTCATTCTTTGGAGCTGCAGAAATAGTTATAGGAGCATGTAATCAATATTTTGATTAAAATGGTCACTTGCAATCCATCAAAGAACAGAAGGTTCGGAACATTAGTTTTAATTCAATGCTCAGTGCAAAACCAACACTACAAAACTCATGGTGACATTTCAACAAACACCTTGTTTGCAAAATCAAAGCCTGTACCAAAAGAATAACTAACTAACCATGAATTACACCATTAAAAAAATTGAATCAAATCCCTCTTAAATTTCCAAACTTTATCAACCAGGTTGCAAAAAAAACATTCAAAGTAATGACATTTTAAAAATAAAGAGATCAAGGACATTTAAAATCATTTAAGGTTCACATGTGATTTTTGATTTAAGAACTACAGACTACCATTATCAAAACGAAACAATAGTTTCATAGTAAATCCTAATTGATAGGAGCATCAATAGAAAAGGAAATCAAAACTTACATATTAATTGATAGAATGAGAACTTGATGTAACTTGGGAAGTGAATTTGATGCGAGTCTATGTGAAAAAAGAAAGAGAGATATGAGAATATGAGAAAAGAAGAGAAAGAAGAAGTACAAAGAAAAAGAGAAATAATTGTAACCTAAGTGTTATTCTCAGATTTTGTCCGCGGGCGAAGGGTTTAGGGTGGACGGCGGGTGAGGTTACCGTCGTGCCCTTTGGTAATTTCAGTCTTAAGAGGGGGCGGCGGTTTTTTAACCGTCGCAACCTCGATATTGGAGGAGCGGCGTTTGTTTAACCGCCGTGACCTGAATTTTATGGGTGGCGGCGGTTGTTTAACCGTCGTGACCTAGATTTTACAGCGGTTTCATTAACCAACCGTCGCCACCTTTAGTAATATTTTTTAAAATAAAAAGACGATTGGTGTAAACCGTCGCGGAAACCGTCGCTATAGAATAGTTATGACGGTTATCACGTAACTGTCGCGATTTTTGTGTCGTAAAATCCTAATTTTCTTGTATTGAAGACTTGTTACGCTTTGGCATGGGCTGCCAAACGTCTCAAACAATATATGATTTCTCACACTACTTTGTTAATTTTGAAGATGAATCCAATAAAGTACATCTTTGAAAAGCCAGCTTTAACTGGAAAACTTGCCCATTGGCACATGTTGTTGTTTGAGTACGATATCCAGTACATGACCCAAAAGGCCATTAAAGGAAGTGTGTTCTCAGAGTATCTTGAACGCTAGCCTGTTAAAGACTATGAGCCACTGAAGTTCGATTTCCCCGATGAAAATATTATGGCTATAAATGATTGTGAAATCTTAGGCCCGGATGAAGGACCTGAACCAAGTTCTCGATGGAAACTCATGTTTGATGGATCCTCCAATTACACGGGGCATAGAGTGGGAGCTGTTTTGATGAATCTTAGTGGTGGATATACTCCTTTCACATCAAGGTTGTGTTTTGAATGCACAAACAATATAGCAGAATATGAGGCGTGCATCTTGGGCATTGAAGCTACAATTGACCTCCGAATCAAGATCCTTGAAGTGTGTGGAGACTCATCCTTGGTAATCTATCAAGTCAAAGGTGAATGGGAAAACCGTGATACCAAGTTGATCCCATATCGTGCTTACATTGTGGAATTGATAAAGTACTTTGACGAAATCACCTTCTGTCATGTCCCAAGGACAGAGAATCAAATAGCTGACGCGCTGGCTATGCTAGCCTCAATGTACCAAGTCAGATTTCACAACGAAACGCGTATCATTTCAATATAGCGAAATACTGAGCCAGCTTACTGTCAATTGGTTGAAGAGGAAGCCAATGGAAAACCCTGGTTTCATGACATCAGACACTGCTTACAACATCAAGAGTATCCGAGAATACTACGAGCCTGGATAAGAAGACTTTGAGGAAGTTAGCATCCAAGTTCTTCCTAAGCAATGGTGTATTATATAAGAGAAATCATGACATGGTTATGCTCAGATGTGTGGAAAGACACGAAGCAGACCTGTTGATCAAAGAAATTCATCAGAGATCCTTTAGAACCCATGTTAATGGGCATGCCATGACCAAGAAGATCTTGGGAGCTGGTTATTACTGGTTAACCATGGAGTCTGATTGTTTCAACTATGCCTGAAAATGTCACAAGTGTCAAATTTATGCTGACAAGGTGCATGTGCCACCAACTCTGTTGAATGTCTTGACACCGCCTTAGCCTTTCTCAATGTGGGGCATTGACATGTTTGGCGCCATAGAGCCTAAAGCTTCCAATGATCATCATTTTGTTCTGGTTGCGATTGACTACTTCACCAAATGGGTAGAAGATGCTTCCTACACCAACGTGACAAAGCAAGTGGTTGCCCGTTTCCTCAAGAAAGAGATTATCTGCCGCTATGGAATTCCAAGTCAGATTATCACAGATAATGAGACGAATCTGAATAACAAGAGAATGAAAGAGTTGTGCGAAAACTTCAAAATTGAGCACCATAACTCTTCCCCATATCGTCCGGAGATGAATGGAGTTGTTGAAGTCGCTAACAAAAACATCAAGAATATCCTGTGGAAGATGGTGAAAACTTACAAGGATTGGCATGAAATGCTACCCTTCGCACTGCACGGATACCGGACCTCAGTCTGTACTTCAACAAGGGCAGCCCCCTTCTCTTTGGTATACGGGATGGATGCAGTTCTCCCAATCGAAATAGAAATACCATCTATGAGAATCTAGGTGAAAATGGGGTTATGATCCCCAAAAAGTGTAGGTTTCTAGGTGAAAATGGGGTTATGATCCCCAAAAACTGTAAAAAGTACTTATATAGTACAACTAAAATCTATCAAGTTCGCCCAGCAAACGCTTTCTTGACCCAACGAGGACCACTTTATGGCACCTGAAGTGCCTTTGAACAGTTAAATCGCCCCTGAGGAAATATCTAAGTTCGTTGTGCGAACACTTCTTCGTCCAGTGAGCTTCTTCGCTACAAGTTCGCACAACAAACTTATGGTCTTTTAGCTACTGCCTCAAATCTGGGATGGTTCGCTGGGGCTTCTCTACAACCTCATCCAGCGAATACTCGCTGGCTGCTCGTTGTTATTCCCCCAACGAAAATGCTAAATCTTCTCCTTTTCTTTAGCTTCCTTGTCAATTCACTTGTGTCTTACTCTTTGATGTTTTATTCCTAATTCCAGAACAATAACACACAAATCAAAGCAACCAAAGGTATTTGCACATAATTGAAGAATAGAATGGAAACATGGAATAAATCTATTTGAAACATAACAAAAGAGTTGAAAAATGCCAATAAATATGGATCAAAATAAGGCATGTTTGGCATTCAACAAACTCTCCCCAACTAGATGTTTGCTTGTCCTCAAGCAAATTATGCCTCTCATTGAACAAAAGAGAATTTTCTCAAGCATTTAATTCAACCAATAATGGATTTATGGCTCAAATTAAACAAACAAATGCACATAAGCAATGTTCACCACTTCCTAGAATCGAACAATGAAAAAGAATTTTGTTCTTAAACAAATATCATGCAATGTTTCAAATAACAACTAAATTCTCATGCTTGAATCACTCTAACACTCCTCTTCAAATAAGAATGAAGAAATTAACGTGTTTGCAACCGCGAGACAATTTCACTCACCTAACAAAAATGAAAAAGCAATCTAATTCATACATTCATCTAATCAATCAACAATGAAATCATGGAAGCAAGAAGATCACTAAGGGCTTAAAAGGTTGTAGCTTGGTTAGGTTCACAAGAAAGGGACATTTCTAAATCCATGGAATCAAAGTTGCCAATGCAAAAGAGACATTCACTATACAAGGTTATGTACACACTACAACTTCATCCCACACTTTCTTTTCTCAATTGTTCATCCTTCCAAACTTCCTTTATGTGCATTATTCATTCTCTATTTTTCTCATTCAAACAAGCATGCTTTTTCTTTTTCTTTTTCACATTCATATTCACAATTTTCTTTTCAATGCTTGTTTGAAATTTTAAAATTTTGAGTAACCTACCACTTTTCTTTTCACTCTCCCCAACTTGAATTCAACTAAACCTCAAGTGAATGCTCCTTACTTTTTATTGCAAGAAAGACAATTTAGAACAATGTTCAAAGGTTCAAGAAATTTTTTTAGAATCCCACAAAATTCAATGATGAACTATCTTTTAATTTATGCACATACACCAAGTTCATCACTAAATTAGGATCTAAACTATTAAGCTCAAAGGGGTTAGCAAATTCTCACTACTCACGTGTAAGTTACTTTTTTGGGATATGGTTGTGCTCAATATCAACAAATGCCTTGATCATTTCTAATGCCTCCACAAAATCAAAATAATTACAAGATTAAGCATGAATCAAATGTTTTAAACAAATTTTATCAGTCATCATATGCATATAGTAAACAATGGAGGTTTCTCACAAATGTGGCTATTGGACCTAAGTGAAACAAGCATTGAAACAAAATTGCAAAATGAAACAAAAATACATTTGCACAAAGAAAAAAAAATCTTAAACATTCTAGCATCCTAGAAAGAGGTAACCATGTACCTTGCTTGCATTCACATGTTCAAATACTATCATCACCGTTCAAACTTGGGAGAATCTTCATTGGATACTTTTAGAAAATAGCAACCAATATAGAAGTTCTCACATTCAATCAACAAAGAAAGAAACATTAACTTTCAAAACAAGCTACCAAGTAACCATAAAAAACTAGAGTTGAACATTCCTAAACTGAAGAATTCAACTCTCAATAACATAAAAGGAAACTAAAGATAAATATTCGTGAACTGAAGAATTCAACTGATATAACTAAAATGTAATGGTGTAGAACACCAACAAAAGTGCAAGTACCCAAAAGTGGTACATAAATAAAACATCCAAAATGATCCACAAAGGTGGATAATGTAGAACACAAAATAAAATATAATAACAATAATATAAATATAGCAAAGATCTAAGCAAAACAGAAAACTTCACTTTGTAGCAACCAAAGGAAGTAACTTAAGATCATGCTCAAAATATCAAAATAACTAGTCCTCATGGGACTTGGTCTCCTCTTTATCCAGCTCAACCTTCTCTCCAGACTCTGAACCAGAACCAGAACCAACCTCATCATCATTAGCCTCATCAGTGCCAGCTACATCCGCCCCATCTCTAGAGAATGGCCTCGCCTCAGGCCAACCAGCGTGAGCTAGGAATTGTTCCCTAGTCATGATCAAGCGTTCCACCGTAGGCTCACAGTACTATAGCTGCAAAACCTGCATAGAATCATGAATATCAATCATGGCACACTGAGTAGCCGCCATCCAATCCCAGTTGTAGTTACAGATCTCTCTACGAAACGGGTCAAAGCCCTAGGAGCCTGCAACTCCGGAACCAGAAGCCTCTCCTGCTCTTGTACCTGTACCAGTACCTGCAGTTTGTCCTCCTCTCAACCTCTTGGGCTTGCAAAACTTGACCATATGATTATCATCAATAGCAACTGGAATGGTAACCTAGCGGCGAGAGGGTAGCTTCACCCTCGAATGCACACACAAATCCATGATCAAGCATGGGAAAACCAAAAGAAAATTAGCACGTGACCCTGGTTTGATACCGCTCTCTACCACTGAATGCATCTCGTCAGCAATAATCCTAGCTACATCAATCTCTGTATCAATCATGATGCTATGGATCAAGTGAGCAACTGGTATAGGTACAGTAGAGGTATGCGTCCTTGGCTTAATGTTAGTTAAGACCAAGAGTAGCACCAGCTGTGCTAAGGGACGCATATCCTTCCTATGATATCTCCTCGCAACCCTAGATGGGTTCAGTTCCACCGTCTTGTCTTTCCTCAATAAGGCACCATAAATCGCCTCAATATCTCTATTTAGCCTTAAATTCTTGTGATACTCATCCTCCCTATCCTCCCCCAAGGCAAGAGGTTTACCCAACACATTGTTAATAGTGTTCCTATCAAACTTCACCTCTCTTCCACAAACTTGTGTAGTCCAAGAAAAAACCTCATTATCGTCCGGAAGGGCATTAACGTAGAACTCCCTCACGAGTTCCACGTTGTAACTATCGCATGGGGTAATTAGCTTATCCCACTTTTTTCTCATGAAGAATCGCGGCTACCGCTCGGTAGGATCCTTGGAGGTTAAACCTCTTCTCCAGAAAGATGCTCCTCTTCTCAAGAGCAACGTATCTAGCAACATGCTTTGCCCCTTTGAACCGCTTGGTGTCATAAGAAATTGGTTACAGACGGGAGGAGCTTCCGACCTTTCTTTTCTTTGAAGGTGTGGTTCTTGGAGGTGCCATATGCACAACACCAAACATAACCAGCAAAAACATATGACACATTAGTAACAAAGCAAGGTGCAAAAGATCAGAACAAGAAATTATAGCACTCAAAAAATTTGAAATTGTTGTCAAGTTCGCCTTGGGTTTGCCCAGCGAGAACCCAGTGAACCTTTTCTCCTGGTTCGCCCAACGAACTCAAGGCGAACCCTGCGAATTTGAAAAATTCCAGGTTCTTCCTATGTAATTCATAACATAACAACAATGCAATGTCTACCATTCAATCAGTGATATACAGTTTTAAAATGAGTATCAAGTAAACAACAACAACTAAGTCAACATTGTTCATTCAAAGATTCAAATTTCTTAAATAAATCAAATCAATTTCAACTTAACCTAAGCAAGAATGTCTCAATCTCTCAAAAATTCTTTTAGTTCAGTACCCAAACAAGTATAGCAATGCAAACCAATTAAAATTACACATGCATAACATATTTACAAAGCTTAGAAGAAAGTTTCCAAAAAAAAAATTCACATAACCCTAACCACATGCTTCTAACAAGAACAAGAAATTTTGACAATAAAATCAAACATGGAATGAAGTGGCTAGAGAGAATGGAAATTGAAAATGAAACTTGGGAAAAATGTTCTACTTGCAAAGGTTGAGAGAGACAAGAGAATTTTGTGTTTGTGTGCAAAGTGATAGAGACAAAAGGTAATGGAAAGGCAAAATGGGAAGTGGGGAAAGGTTTGCCCCAGCAAATCCAGCAAAAATTCATTGGGCCCACGAAACTGGCCCACCAAATAAAATTAACTTAAGTGATGTGGCAGAAAAAGCGATATTTTATTCAGTTTTGCTCAGTTCGCACAACGAACTTCCAGCGAGCATTCGCCCCAGGTTCACCCAGCGAACTCAAGGGAATGAGACATATTTCTCAAAAAAGAATTTATTTTCTTCTCACTCTACCAAAAGACTTCCTATACTAGTTTAATACTAAATGCAATAAAGATGAAATGGTACTTACAATGTTGGGGTGCCTCCCAACTAGTGCTTTGTTTAATGTCGTTTGAGCTCGACAGTTTGACGGTTGAAACCTCGGAACTAAAAGCAATTGAATTAGCTTTCGGATGAAACCACTAACACAAAAGGTCCTTAACCATTGTCATAACCTGTTTTTGGTCCACTTTTTCTCAAGAAGGAAAAATCCCAACAAGACTTCATCATAGCCTCCTTAGCCGCTTCATCCTTCTTTTTAAACACCACTTCAATCTTTGCATTTTCCTCCTTCTTTTTCTTTGATGCAACTTTTGTGTCTTCGACTTTCTTTTTCATCACCGCAACTCTTGCATATTCCTTTCTCACTTGAAAATCATCTTCTACTAGATTTGAATACACCATACCTTTGAAAAGTGTAAAACACATTTCTTCATCATTAGTCTTCACCTTCATTATTCCTTCATCAACATCGATTAACATTCTTGCGGTTTTCATGAAGAGTCTTCCAAGGATTATTGGTGTATCTTCATCTTTTTCCATGTCCATGACTACGAAATCAACCGGGAATAAGAATTTGTCAACTTTCAATAGCATGTCTTCAACAACACCTTGAGGATGAGTCCTTGACTTTTCCACTAGTTGCAAAGTCATGTTGGTTGATTTCATCTCCATGTTCTCAAGCATTTTCACCATGGACAAAGGAATCAAATTAATACTAGCACCCATATCTACCAAAGCCTTACACTTGAAATCACTACCTATAGTTATAGGTAGAGCTACTCTTCCCGGATCTCCTTCCTTTCGCAGAAGAATGCTTTGGACGATAGCACTATAATTTGCATTGAGCTCAATGGTTTCCTTATCCGTATACCTCTTCTTTTTGGTAAGTATGTCCTTCATGAATTTTGCATACTTTGGCATTTGCTATAGAACCTCGAAAAATGGAATGGTCATTTGCAACCGGCTAAATATGTCTAAGAATCTAGCATAATGCTTTTGGTTGTCTTTTTTCGTTGGAGCATTTGGATACGGCAACTTTTTCATTGGAACTTCACTATCATGCTCCTTTCCTTTCTTACTTTTTTCTTATTCTCATCTCTTAACTTCTTTTCTACATCCTCCTTTTCAACTAACTCCTTATCATTATTTTTTTCAACGTCTTCCACAATTTCATCCTCCTTTTCAACTTCAACAGTTTTCTCCACAGTTTTGTTATCAACTCCAACACCAATTGTTCTCCCACTCCTAGTAAAGATGGTTTTGCAAGATTCCTTCGGATTCACTTGAGTTTTAGCCGGAAAGGTTTCTTTATGTTGGTCGGCTAGTTGCTTGGACAATTTTCCAACTTGAGTTTCAAGGTTCCGAATTGCCGCATCCGTACTCTTTTGAGTGGAGATAGACATTTGCATGAATTGGTTTAAATTTTCCTTAATATTTGAGCTTCCACCTTGGTTTTTTTTTGCGCTTGGTTGTAACTTTGGTAAGGTTGGCGGTTAAAAGATCTCGGTTCTTGCCTCCACTCTTGTTGGTAACCTTGACTATTACCTCTCGGTTCGTAGCCTTGGTTATTGCTTTGATACGGTGGTCTTGGTTGATAGCCTTGATTTTGGTTTCCCGCATAGTTGGCTTCTTCAATGACCAGTGTACAATAGCCAATAGGATGATCACCTTTACAAAGTTCACAACTTGCTACATGTTGATTATTGTTGGGAACTTCTTGCATCTCTTTGATTTGTTGTGGAAGTTTTGACATTTACTTTGTCAACAACTCCACTTGTTGCGAGAGTAATTTATTTTGAGCAAGAATAACATCATTCATTCCCAAGTCAATAATTCTCATATTTCTTTGCGAAGTACCACGGTTGTGTTGACCTTGTTCATCATTTAATTCCATTTTATCAATGATGGACACTGCATCTTCTGTGCTTTTTGACATTAGAGAACCACCCGTCGTAGCATCCAAAAGAGTTTTATGAACGAGTTGAAGTCCGTTGCGAAATATGTGCACTTAAGTCAACTCATCAAAACCATGGCTCTTGCACTTTCTCAACATAGATTTGAATCTCTTCCACGCTTCGTTGAGAGATTCGGTTCCTCCTTGTGCAAATATCGAAATCATCGTCTTGGCTTCCATAAATTGATTGTGAGGGAAGAATCATTCAAGAAACTACTCCTCCAATCCATCATCACAAGAGTAGATTGGTCAAGATACCATTCCTTCGCCTTCCAAATTAAGGAATGCGGGAATAGTCTTTTAAACAAAGGTTCCTCTTCGACTTCCGGAGCTCTAGTTGTACCTGCTATTTCATAAAACTTCGTGAGATGTGTAAACGGGTCCTCATGGTCCATCCCCGCAAAGGGATTTACATATAAAAGAGCTAGGATTCTTGTCTTCATCTCAGAATGCCTTCCGTTGTTGGCATTACGTGCGAACTGAACGTTGTGTCTTGGACTGTTAACACATAAGGTTGAAGCGGGGGGGTTGTGGTGGTGCATCTGTCATATTTAGCATAACAATAGGTGTAGATGAAGAAGTTTCTCTGCGCTCTTGTCTTTCTTTGGCAACTTGACTTCTCCTCCTAGTTCTGCTATTGAGTTTTCGCGCGGATCTTTCAATCTCAGGATTGAAAAGAAGTTGGTCAGTCGGTACACTCCCTCGCATAAACAGAATCTGCACACTTAACCAAACAAATCAAATAGTACAAGAAAAATAACAGAGGTAAGAGATCACAATACAAAGATCTTAAAATCATTAAACTATTACAATGCTTTCAATATCAACACAATCCCCGACAACGACACCATTTTGTTAGATTGCAACTATAGGGGTTTTTTGTTATCGTCTCCACAAGGATTGTTTTGATATGGGATGCTTGTCGTTCAATAGTTTACCGTTTCAAGAAAAAGGGTTTTCAAAGTTTGTTTCATAAATTGCCACGATTTTAGTAGCAAAGATTTAAATTCTAAAGTGTTTCATTAATAAAGTATATCAAAAGTAGTTTTCATCTACCCTAACTTATACGTATTCTCTTAATCTTGCATGTGAAGTTGGATCTGATTAATATCATCGCGTATTCTTTCAATACCGTCTATCTCTAGAGCGGCGTCGTGAGAAATACCGTATTCATCGCTACACGATCTCTCCATATAACAACCAATATAGTAAGCTTTAAGTTCAATAGAAAGCAAATATCAACCATAGACCGATCTCTCCAATCTATAAATCGATAGATGAATATTTTAGGTCAAGTTCAATAAAATCTATGTCTAGAGTTTTACAAAACAATAATGTATCATTAAGAACAAATATAGTAATCATCACTTGTTCACATACAAAGCCAATCAAAAGAAATACATAAAGCTAAGGTAGACTACATCTACCTTTGATACAAAGGAAATTAGCTACTCATAACCATGGTAGCTTGCTTTACAAGTAATGAGATAAGTTGAATGATCATCCACGTCGAAGAATCGAACTCGGATGCAAATCCAGCTTCTATTTGCAAAATCTCACTCTTTGGTGAAGAAATGCAGAAAATATAGGTTTCTAGGTGAAAATGGAGTTATGATCCCCAAAAAGTGTAAAAAGTACTTATAGTGCAACTAAAATCTGTCAAGTTCGCCCAGCGAAGATCACTTTATGGCACCTAAAGTGCCTCTGAACAGTTAAACCACCCCTGAGGAAATATCTAAGTTTGTTGTGGGAACACTTCCTCGCCCAGCGAGCTTCTTCGCTACAAGTTCGCACAACAAACTTATGGTCTTTTAGCTACTGCCTCAAATCTGGGATGGTTTGCTAGGGCTTCGCTGCAACCTCGCCCAGCGAATACTCGCTGGCTGATCGTTGTTGTTCGCCCGACGAACATGTTGAATCTTCTCCTTTTCTTTGGCTTCTTTTTCAGTTCACTTGTGTCTTACTCTTTGATGTTTTATGCCTAATTCTTGCACAATAACACACAAATCAAAGCAAACAAATGTATTTGCACATAATTATTGAAGAATAACATGGAAACATGGAATAAATCCATTTGAAACATAACAAAAGATTTGAAAAATGCCAATAAATATGGATCAAAATAAGACATGTTTGACATTCAACAGCAATCCAGGCCAAAATTAGGGATAAAAGGTAAATGATGCATCAGATAGTGTTTATCAACACAAGAGAGCGAAAAGCGGAAAATTAATCCAACTAGTCCCTTCATAAGCAAGGTTTTGTGGAGCCATAGTTATTAGGGACTATGTAGTGGTCATTGGATTCAATGTAAACCTTTTCCCTATTGCCATTTTCAAATTGTAATATTCGATGGAGTATCGCCATTTGCGTACTACCACTCTTGAATAATACAAAACTTGCCTATCAATTCTATCATCTATATTTTTCTCTGTTTTTCTTTGTTATGGAAAATGTCATTTATTTGTTAATAATGAGGTTTCATACTTGAAAATATTTTTAAACATATATTGAAAAAACACAATTTTTATTTGACATATGGGAAGATCAAAAAGGAAATCATTTGTTTTCTGAAAGTCTCAAGGTTACAAAAGCACTCCTAAATCATTACAACAAAGATCTCTATGGGGCATAACCTGTCAATCCTCTGGAATGATCCATTGATCAGATACAATTATCAAGCTTGATAGATTCTCCCCTAGCAGTGTCCATCACAGAACATTTGGTTAAGATATCAATGTTGAGAAATCAGAACTTCCATAAGAGTCTCCACCAAACTCCCAGTCTGTATCGAGTCAGTATTTGCATCTTATGAACATTCATATGTTATGCATAGCCAGATAGGCATTTCATACTCATTTTGCATTGACCCGGGTCTTGTTGTTAATTGTTATCCTTTGACCCTAGGTCCGGTCATTACCAGTACCTTTTGAAGTCCAGTTGTCACTGACAGTCTTTTTAAAGCCCAATTGTTACTGGCATACCTTTTTAAAGTCTAATTGTCATTGGCATCTCTTAAAATCCAGTTGTTACTGGTATTACCTTTCCAAGTCCAGTTGTCACTGGCGCTCTTTTCAAAGTCCAATTGTCATCGGCGTCTTTCAAAGTCTAATTGTCACTGGCATTTCCTTTTAAAATCCAATTGTCATTGGTACCTAAAGTCCAGTTGTCACTGGCACCGTGTTTAAAATCCAATTGACATTTGTATTCAAAGTCCACTTATCACTGGCACCCTTTTTCAAGTCTGGTTGTTACCAACATTATTATAAAAGTCCAATTGTTATTGGCACTCATTACAAAATCCAATTGTCATTGGTACCCCAAAATCCAGTTGTTATTGGTATCATTTACAAAGTCCAGTTGTCACTGGCATTTCTTTCAAAGTCCAGTTATCACTGCCATTCCTTTTAAAGTCCAATTGTTATTGGCATTCATTTTTATTAAAGTCTTGTTCTTACTGACACTCTTTACAAATCCAATTGTTATTGGCATCTTCAAAATCTAATTGTCATTGGTACCTAAAGTCCAGTTGTCACTGGCCCCCTATATTTGAAAGTCTAGTTGTAACTGGGATCGACCCATTAGAAGTTGGTTGTAACCAATGCTTGCGGTCCAAGTCCAATTGTTATTGGCATACACAGAGAATTTGATTACCATGTCTGTCTTTCCTTATGGCTCTTAGAAGGTCATATATGAACCTGCACTTCAGATAGTTTATACAAGCTTGGATGTTGTTCTTGTTAGAAAACTCCAATGATTTTTGTTTCGATTGATTTCTTTGTAAAGAATCATCGTATACCTTTTTGTGGATGATCTTCTTGTAAGAATACTCTCGGTCTTGTCTGTTTTGGGTGGATGATCTTCTTGTTAGAAGACTTCAGTTTTATCAATTATATTCTATTTTCTTCAGATCATATCTGAACCTGTTTGATAAATCACTTTTTTTTCCCCGGTGTCTTTTCTCCGGCATGCTTGTCATCCCCAGGGAGTTGTCACCCTTTGTGTTTTTGATATTTCCTGTAAAGCGCTACCATCATTTGTCTCCAACATTCCCCACATATCTATCGTTCATCCATCAAATATCATGCTAGGTTTAATTCTATTTCATGTCATATCCCAACCAACAAAAAAAAAAGAAGTTTGTCAGTCTACAACATAACATATCATTGCATCTAGGGGCAAAATTTCAGGTCTTCTGTATTTAAATACCTTTCACCCCAATCTCATGAGGATTATCATCACTCATGTTATCTGGTAAAGATATCTAAATAGGGACAATTGTCATACCCTAAATTTTGACCCACCTTAGTCCTTTCATTTGCATCATTTACATATCAGCAATCATTTCTTGTGTGTATCTTGCTTGCTTTGATTACAAGTTAAGGTTTTGCATCAAGGAGTTCAAGTGTCTAATTTATCAGAAGATTAGTGTGATCCTTAACATCTCAAGCTTCTCAAATCATGCTTAGTGACCAAGAGATTCCCTCCATCAATAATAAAGTTTGAGTTAACATCAATTCAAGTTCATCATGTTTCAATCCATCATGTGCTGCAAATTAGGGTTTTGGTCAAAGTTAGCTTGATGTTGACTTTTTGACCAAACCATGATATCATGGCTTGGAATGTGATTTAAAGGGTTCAAATGCATCTTTGTGGTCCATTCATGTGATTAAATTGGCTTAAGAAATTAGATTCATTGATGGTTGAAGAATTTTGATTCAACTGATGAAAAGTCAACAGATGCTCAAAGTTAAAGTTTAACTTTTGACATTTTTAGTCAACCATGGATTCCTCAAGTCAAGAATCATGAAAATATGGAATAAAATTTGAGTTTGATCAAGCTAAATCAAGAAAAGATCAAGAATTGACCAAATTAGGGTTTCTTGAAATTTCACTAAGTACAAAAATCCATGATCAAATGACCAACTTTTCAAGGTTGTAACTTCTTCCTCAAGCATCCTCTTGAAACACTTGAGGGCTTCATTTAAAGATGGAATTTGATACTATAAGTTGATGAAAATTTGAAGCCTAAAGATTTCTTGAAGTGGAAGAAATTATTGTCCAAAGTTGAGGTTTCAGGTTGTTGCAAAATTCAAAAGACTTAGAATTTTTTCTAAGTTTTTGACCTTTTCAAGTGCATGAATTTATGGCCAATTTGTGATCAATCTTGGAATCCAATTGGACCACTTAAAGGTTGCATTTGAATATCATACTTTCTACTTTATCATGGTGGAAAATTTGGTCCAAAAAGCTTTTACCATTTGAGAGATATGGGGTATCAAAGTTAGGGTTTCACCATGAAATGAGATGCATAATGAACCAGAATTTTTTCTAAGTGTCAATTTCAGTTTGTGCCACACGAATTTGGAGCCATTTTAGAGCATCTTCCTAGTATTTTCTCAGCTTGCACTCAACATGAAACTTGTTCCTTTCAATGCTAGCTTCACAATGATACTAAATTTGTGCAAAATAGGCCCCTACAATAAGGACAAACTTGTTGTTAAACTGAGCACTTGGGGATCATCATTTTGGCATGTAGTGAAATTTCGAACTTGGTCAAAACTTGTTAGACAAGGATGAACTCTGATACAACTGATTCTCTAAGGCCAAAGCACCTTTCCAAGCCTAACATTGAGTGCTCAAAATGATCATGAGGCCAAGAACCAAGGCTTTGGTACATAGAAACAAAGTTTCCATTTTTGTGAAACAAAAGCATTACTAGACAAACTCCAAACTAAGATCAGACCTACCCTCCATCCAAACCTAGTTGCAAAGCCTCTACAAATGCATTTCTAACCTCATAACATCAACACACAAGCACTTCAGCAAAGAGCATAGAGCAAAAATCTCAAAAAATCTCCATTAAACTCAAAATTTAAATTTCATCATTCCTTGCTTTTCCTTCAATTTTTCCTTCACCAAAACACTCCAAACACCTCACTTAGACTTCTGTATGTATTGAACTACACCTGAAACACCCCGAACACCATAACTATAACTCACTTTTTCTCATATGCAAGTGGATTCGGGTAGAACAATCTATGAGGTTTCAAGGCATTCTAAGCACATCCTCACACTCCTAGGAACAAATGGATGCTAATAGGATCAATTTTGCATTGCTGGAAGCACATTTTAGAGGTCCAAGAATTCACCATTTGAGTTACTTTTTGCTTTCTGGTTCTTACAGTTAGGAGCATCATTTCAATCAATTCTTGTTACCATTATGCTTGCCTTGATGTGGTGAATAAAAGCTCTAATGTTAGGGTCATTGATTGTTAGCATAGGTGATTTAATTTTTGTTTGAAAGTTTAAGGTTTTTTTGGTTTTCTCTTAAATTCTCATTAAAGAGTGAAAATAAATAAAAACTATGGCCATGGTTGGATTCCTTATGAAATTCTGAGCAAAAGAGTATACTCACATGTTCCATTTGGTTCCATTTTCAAAAAACTCCATTTTTGAATTTATGGAGGTCGAGGAAGAAGATGATGCAGACCTCCGCGCATTTTTATATTTTAAATTTATTTTTCATATATTATTTTTAGAGGCGAAAACATGACAGGCCATGAGGCCTAGCACAGTTGGCAGCGTGTTTTGGGTTGTGACCTGGGGGGCGCGGGTTCAACACCCAGCGACCCCCCTTATTTTTTTTTTGGCCATTTTCACTTCTTTCCCTTCTTCTCTTCTTTCTCCTTTCCTTTTTCTTATTTTATTTTATTTTATTTATTTTCTTTTCTATTTTCTTTTCCTTTACTCTTTTTAAATATTAGGAAATATTTTTATTTATTTCTTTTACTTACCTTTTCTTTCTTTTTTTTTGTATTTCTTATTTAAACTTAAATTTATTAATTTTGTTTATTTCCTTTTTTTCATCATTTTTATCATTATTAAAAAATCATAATTTTTTTCTTAAATAACAAAAACCTAAAAAATATATTTAGTGGTGTGTTCCATTATTTCCTCATGGGTATTTGGTATTTGTGTTTTATTTATGACTTATTATTGCTAGTGATTCATTATGTTGATAAATATTGTAAGATGATTTTGGAACCATTCATGATGTTGTGACTTATGTGGATGAGTGCTTGACTTTGGTTAGGATTTTAGGGTTTTTGTCTTAATGAATATGATTCTTTGCTAGATACTTGACCTTAATGTTCATGTTTGTCTTGATGTTGAAATCCTTGCCATGTTAGGAGGATGTTAGGTTTGGTTCAAAAAATGAATGTTTATAGGATTCAAAGCCCTAGTTACTTGAGCTGTTTGCTTGATTGATAACCTTTGTCTTGTGTTGATTAAATGTCTTGATGCTTGCTTTGTGGTTAAGTTCATTACCTTTATGATGTATTCCTTGCTTGTCCTATATTTGTGACCTTTGATTACTACCATTATGTCACTTGTGTTTAAGTTCAAAGAAAATGAATATGGTTAATTTTGTTGTCTTGTGTATATCCCTTGTATACCTTGATGTATCCCCACCCTTGTGTGTAATCTTGTTCATATTATTCATGTTAGGATAGAAGTTAACTTATTGAATAAAAATGAAAAAAATAAAAATAATAAAATCAACCTTTCAAAATAAAAAAGGACTTGGTCAACACCAAGATCCATTTTCAAAAAAATATTGGTCCAATGCCAATTGATCACCATTCAACTTCACTCCATTATCAAACCTTTTTTCAAAATTATTCTTGATTTAAGATCAAGCCTTTTTTAAACACCCAACTTGTAAGTCGATTGCTTCACGCATCGCCATCAACCTTTTCGATCATTTTAAAAATCTAATCATGAATAAACCTCGATCAACATCGAGCGCATTTTCTTAATAAAAATTCTGACCTAAGTCATAACAACATTAAAACTCTTTTCTCAACAAATATGAAAGAAGAGGACTGTTGGAATCTAGCATTCTAGAAGAACCCTCGAATGATTGGTCTCAAGTCTCGCACTTTGGGATAGCCGATTATTCTTTTCTTTCGTTCCTTAAAACATTTAATGTCAACTTGGACAAATAAGGGTCGTTAAGATCTAGCATCTTAGCATAACTTTTTGAACGATTAATTATTATCAAATGTTCGTTGTCCATCAAATAATTTTTATAACAACTTGAATGAATAAGGGTCGTTTGGATCTAGCATTCTGGCATAACTCTTTGAATAATTGATTCTCATAAAACGTTCGTCATTCATCTAAAATAGATCTAACCAATCAAACTATCTTTTCTCGCCGCCGTGCGAATAATCCTAAAACTTTTTGTAAACAAAAGATATTGTGTCTTGAGATTATGCAAAACATTGCTTCGTCCACAAACTATTTGATTTTATATAAGAGGCATTTCCCATGAGTGTTGATTTGTAAATTCATTCTATTGTGCACAAACGTCTGCTCCTCACATGTTTTGGGTAAAGCAATTTTTTTTGTCGAATGCGACTAAATATCTTTCGCTAAAATCGACCAACAAACAAACCTTTTTACCCAGAACTACGGACGCTTTGATTTCTCATTTATCAATGAGAATACGTAGGCACAAGGGCCCTAATCCTTGGCGAGCCACCTCCCACCTTTTCCCTTTTCCCCGTAGTCCCCGAACTACGAAGGCTCTGAGTTCCTCATTGCACTATGAGTATATGTAGGCACAAGATCACAAAGTCTTATCGAGTTCCCCTAGTAATAAAAACCCTTAGGTCATTTCTCTCTTTAATAAAAATCTAAAAAACACTTCTCATTTCTCTCTCTTCCCACTCAATAAGTAGAATATTAGAAACTAAAATAAGCTTACATTCATTTGACCCTAACTAAATGGTTCCCGTTGAATACAACAGATGTGAGGGGGTGCTAATACCTTCCTCTTGTGTAACCGACTCCCGAACTCAGATACTAGTTGCGATGACCATATCCTTGTCTTTCTTTTAGGGGTTTTATTCGATATTTTCCCTTTCCCTCGATGAGAATAAATAAAGATCGATGACGACTCTGATAAGTCCATCCCGCAAGTGTGCGATTGCGCTTCGCGAGGTCGTTCTCATTTGAGGTAAGGCAATATGCATAGGTGATATGGCAATGTAAGAAGGGTTTAGATGATAATTATTTGAGCACCTAAAACTTATATACATATTATTTGTCATTGTACCTTAATCTTCATGATTCAATCCTTTTATTTCCAAAGCTTATGCAATCTTGATACTTGATTTCAATTTTTTTTCTTTCATAATATTTCTTCTATGATAAGCTTTTGTCTTCATCAATACTAAGCTAAGATAGATGACAAACATTTTCTTCACACTCTCCCCCTTTTTTATGATGACAAAATATTTTAATGAGAAGTTTTTGCTTGACACTTTAATGTTCCCTCTATCTTGTGTATCGTCTCTTATCTTGGATATCTCCCCCTTTATTTTTCAATCTATGTTTAGTCTTTGGTATCTCAAAAAAGAACAAAAACAACCATCTATCTTCTCCCCCTTTTTGACATTATCAAAAAGAAAAAAAAGTAAAATTCAAAGAAATATACTATAAGGAAAATTATACATTACATATAAAAATATTTATCTTCTTTACAATGATTTAATGTCACTGATGATATCATTTTTTATGTTCCTCAAATCATATTTGATCAAATGAAACTTTAATCTGATCATATTATATGGTCTTGTATCTTGAAAAACCAATATTAATTTAAGAATATTAGCATATGCTTTTCAAGTACCTGCAAAATGAATTAATATTACTTTCTAAGTACCCAATATTCTTTGGTTCCTCTTGGGTTAGTTCCCTTCCTTACCCATACATGTTCACCATAAGGAACACCATAGTTTTTTTATGTAGCGATCATTAGGAGTATGGCCTTTTGTATTACAATAAAAGCATGTAGGTCGACAAACATGATTATTTTTATATACATAAGGATTATTTATAACATAAGGCCTTTTAGGATGAATTACATTAAGCACTTTTTTTGGTTCCACATTTTTGAATTTATTGCTACTAACCTTAATAAAGATATTGTGACTTGTACTTGGTTTATCAAATTTGGAGAACCCAAGTCAATAGTTATCATTCGAGTATCTTTGTTTACTTAGCACATTCTCCAAACCAATTTGACCTTTTACATATTTCTTGATCACTTATTTTAATTCAACAATATTTGATTCAAGTGATTGACATTTGTTACATGCTTAATTTTTGACTTGGTCTAATTCCATTTTCATGTCATTTGCCTTAATTTCTAGAGATAAAATGATTTTGCTTTGAACATGTTCCAGAAATATTCAAACATTCCTCGTGTAATTCATGGGAAGCATTTTATAATTCATCGTATGAAAGTTATCATTAATTTAGAAATCACTAACCTCATTTTCTTCATCATTGAAATGGTGTGAAGCTAAATGCCATGTTTGTTTGCTCTTCATCTGAAGATGAAATAACCTCATTTACATCCTATGCCACATATGTTTTCCTTGGCCTTTTGTCCATCTTGCTTTTGACTTTATTCTTATTTTGAAGTGTAAGAAATTCACTTTTAACATGTATTATTTTTTCACATTCAAAACAAGTAAACTTCCTTTTTGAAGTTGGTTCTTATTTTTTACTTATTTTCTTTGTCCTTTCCTTCCTTAAGAACTTTTCAAATTTCTCAATAAGAGCACCATCTTCATCACTAGCGTATTAAGAATCACCCTCTTGATTACTTTCATGGTCTTTGACTCTAGTTTTTAAGGCAAGACTTTTGGGTTTATTTCCTTGATCTTCATGCTTTTCTAGCCTTTCAAGTTCTAACTCAAGTTCTTGAAGCTTACCGAACAATACTGCCAAAGACATTTTGGAGAGACTTTTCTTTTCTAATATAGCATTTACCTTTGGTTTCCATGCTCTTGTCAATGATTTAAGCACTTTGAGATTTAAATCATCGTTTGTAAATAGTTTTCCAAGATCCATAAAATGATTTTTTAGGTGTGAATATATCTTTTCAAAATCAGGATTGTTTCTCCGGGTTGCATTCTCAACATCTCATATGCATGTGATAAAGTGTTTAGTTTGGATCTTTTTTACTTCTACCGTGCCTTCATGTATCACTTTTAATATATCCCAAATTTCTTTTGCTATTTTACAATTTTATACATGAAAGAATTCATCCATACCTAGTGCAGATGCAAGTATATTCATTGTCTTCTTATCATACATCACTTTCTTCTTGTCTTCAATATTCCAATAGCCTTTCAACTTTGGTTGTTATTCATTGTTTAAGAAAATTGTAGGAATGAATGGTCCATTTTCAACAGCATCCCATATTTATTCTCCTTATACTTCTAAATACATTTGCATACGAATTTTCCAGAAGTCATGATATTCACCAACGAAACATGGAGGTTTGTTGTCGTTGCCACCATATGCAAAAACAGGATTAACAGAAGCTATAATATTTGGATGTAGAAGCAAGTTACCTTAACCTTCTCTGATACCAATTGTAAGTATAGAGTGCAACCTAAGAGAGGGTGAATTAGATTTTAAGAAAATTTCTCGTTATTTTACTTATGCTTTGTTTCTTTTATTTTTCTGGAAGAACAATGATGAACTCATTAATGATAGTGCAGAAAGAACAGATGACACAAATATATCCTGGTTCCTCTTTCTAAACAAGGGTAGTCTAGGCCCTTCACACCCCGTGAAATATTTCACTATGTTAGATCTTTGTACAACCTCACACCAAGTCTCTTATACAATCTTCTAACATATACACACCAAACCTCTGGTGGACTTTGAATCTCCCCGATTCAAAGGAAATTTTTACAACAAACAGAAAAAATATCATTTTCTATTTTCAAACACCTGTAGAAAGTACAACCACTTTCTTTATAGACAATATCAAACTCCTGTATTTTAACCTCGGGGTTCATTTTGGTCTTTTAACTTAAAAAATGCCCATATCGGTCCCTTAACTTTTCAAAACGTACCATATTAGTCTTTTTCGTCTAATTAGCGATTGAAAAATTAAATAATCGGTCGCTAAATTCGTCGCTAATTAGATGAAAAGGACCAACATGATACCTTTTGAAGAGTTAAGAGACCAACATGAATATTTTTTAAGTTAAGGGACCAAAATGAACCCCCAAGATTAATATACAGGACTAAAAGGGATATTAAACCGAAAATAATTTACAATAGATAGATATATTAAGTACACATAATATTGTATGTTTTCCAATATTTTGAAAATATAATATTCTCTATACAATGAACAAATCAAGAATGTGTAAACATTAAGTGCTCAACGGTTTGTGAAACTTTTTCTCCGGTGCATGAAAATTATGCAGTAAAAGTTTCTAAGTCATTATTTATGAACATTTGAAAAATAGTAAGAATTGTTTGAAAAATATGATGAAACAGGTGAATTGACATATGTAAAATTTTTGCTATAAATACCTCACAAAATGCCTCTTGAATAAGTGGAAAAGTTTGGAAAATATTCATGATTAATTGTAATGATTTGAAAAAGGTTTCATGAACATGTGAAATAAAGAGGTATTGATGTGTCAGATTTTTCATACAGCTTTAGGAAGCAATCGATTGCATCTATGGATCAATCCGTTGTTTCAAATCCAACTTTTAAAAAATATTCAAAATTTAAACAATCAAATGTGGTGATGCATCAATCGATTTTGGGGATAAAAATTAGAACCTTCAATCAATTTCCTCTTAGCATCAATCCATTGTTCCATGAATTAAACTCAAATTTGAAAGTCAGTGGCTTGATGCAATCGATTTCCTCTCAGCATCAATTGATTGTGCCTTTAATAGTTATTTTTTTACTTTTAAATATACTCCTTGAATGAAATGTATGCATAAATTATATGGCAATGTAAAGGGGTTTAGATGAAAATTCTTTGAGCACATGAAACTTATATAGATGTGAATTGTCATTGTACCTTAATCTTCATGATTCAATCCTTTGATTTCTAAAGCTTATGCAATCTTGATACTTGATTTCAATCTTTTTCTTTTTTAATCTTTCTTATATGATAAACTTTTGTCTTTATCTAAACTAAACTAATATATATGATGAACATATTATTCACATTTGTTATTTAATATATGTTCTTTAGTGGAATTCATCAAGACGAGTATGTGTGAAGTTTATTATCAATCATATGAGAGAACAATGCACTTAATTTTAATATCAAAACTATTACACAAAAAGAAAATATATGATTGAAAGGAACACTAAACATTATGTGTAATAAAGAAATAAGAAAAGCCATTTGTTAAAAATATTTTCTAAAGGTTGAGTATGAAAATTCGAGGATAAGCAATAAATTGGAGGCCAAGTAATACAAAGTCACAAAGTATTAAAGTTGATTGAAATTGACATGGTCATTTCACTTTCACTTAAAGGCAAGTAAAAGGAACAAAAATCATTATATATATATGAGGATGAAGATTGATGATTAAAAATGAGTGTTTTAAAAACCGGACCGGTCATCAAACCGGTGAGGGTGCTGGGTTACTGGTTTATCGGTCGAACCACTGGGTCATTGGTCGAACCGCATGACCAAATCGGATTAAACCGGATAACTCGGTTGAATAAACCTGTCATTATAATAGGTATAAAACCGGTAAAACCGGTCGAACCGGATGATTCAGTCTCTAAAAAATATAACTAGCACTTGACTTTTTTAAAAATATCATATCATAAATTCACAGGTTTATAATTTAAATCCAAATTTTAAACAGAGTCTAAATTAAACAGAGTTTAATTTAAATTCATAGTTTTAATGTTAATAGAAATATTAACATTATTCTAAATAATAAATTTTCCAAATCTATATATATATATATATATATATATATATATATATATATATATATATAATGGAAATCAGTTAAGTCTAAAATTATATTATATTTAGTTTCTTAATCTGTGTTCTTAAATTTCTATACAAATATTTGTATGATGGTTTTTCAATCAATATAAATACACAATAGTAAAAGTAGTTTTGTGGATATTACGAAACTTAATTTGCGTATCACTTGAATCAAATGAGTGATCACTATTATTCTTGGGGAAAAGTTCATATGTATTTGAGTAAAAAAAAATTTATAAAAAAATTTAATATTTTTTTTAAATAAGCAGTTGAACCACCGGTTTGTGAAAACCGCCGATTTTTCTGGTTTTCCCGGTACGCACCGGTTCCCTCCGGTTCGAAGACATGAACGATCGAACAAGCGAACCCGGCCGGTTACCTGGCCGGTTCCTGGTCCAACCGGTCCGACCGGCCGGTCCGGTTTTTAAAACACTGGTTTTGGGATCGGACAATGCAAAAGTATTAAAAGCACAAAAGGTGATAAGAGTGTTCACTATTCACCTTGTGAAATTCAATTAAGACCACTACAATCATTACACTCATTTGAGTTCTTTAAATAAATCTCACTTAATTTTATATTATTACACACTTTTCAATATTTAAACAACTCTTCTATACTTTTTAAATATTCATACAACTTTTAAAAACTTTAAGGCTTAAATGGACTTTTAGTCCCCCTATTTACAAATTTTTAACGTTTTAGTCCCCCTTTTAATATTTTCATCCTTTTAGTCCCTCAAGTTGTCATTTTTTGGGATTTTTTTTTAGTCCCCCTCCTGTTTTGATTATGTGGCGCTCAAATTGGTTATTGGGCATGGTAAGTCAGATGTCGTGTCATTTAATGTGTTGACCAATTTAATGACATGGCATGAAATTGGTATTTTCATTATTTTAGTAAACCTATAAAGTTTGGAAATTATTTAATTAACCGTGTTTATATATGAAAGAACCCTAATCCCATACTATCATTCCCTAATTTCTTCAGCTGCTTCCTTAAGTTCATCAATTATCTGTGAACAATTTGCGAAGACACAGTGAAATTTAAAGAGCAAGCAAGAACGAAAAGCAAGGAACAAATGAAATATTGTATGAGGTAAGTGAAACTTTTTATTGGAATTAGGGTTTATGGTTTAGTACGCATAATGTTTCCATTTCTGAAACATGTGGTCTCTTCTTCTTTTTGTTTATTCTGAATGTGGTCCCAAATAATGTTGTTTATTCTGAATGTGGGACCAAATAATGTTGTTTAGTCTGAATTAGGGTTTATTATGAATGTGGTCCCCAATATTGATGTTTGTTCTGAACCCTTGTTTCTATTACAGACCAAGTCAAAATCAAGGCATTAGGATACAATTTCATCTTAGGGGAAAGTTAGTGTCTGAACCTGTGAAGTGGTATGTTAATGGGGTAATTTCTGAAATGAACTGGGAATAGGATATGGATTATATGTCCTATATGCAATTGGAAAAGTTGATTCACAATGAGGGATATACAAATATTAAGTGTTTATGGTATTGGAACCCCAAGTATAGTTTTTCGCGTGGCTTTAGACCCCTAAATTCTTATGAAGATGTGCTGAAATTTGTTGCTGATGTTAAGGATTATGAGGTTGTAGATGTGTATGTAGAGCACTCAGTTTATACTCGTGATATTTTAGATGAGGCTGAGCTAGGAAAGGAACATGACAATGTGGAGGGAGGGATAGGAAATGAAGATGTGAAGGGAAATGAAGATGTGGAGGGAAATAAAGATGAGAATGTAGAGGGAAATGAATATGACAATGTGGAGGGAGGAATAGGAAATGAAGATGTGGAGGGAAATGAAGATGTGGAGAAAAATGAAGATGAGAATGTGGATGGAAATGAACATGAGAATGTGGAGGTTGGAATAGGAAAGGAACATGATAATGTGGATGGAAAGGAACATGACAATGTGGATGATAATGGCAATGATTCATTAAGTGAATGTGACAATGAATATGTTGCAAGTGAAGGTGAGAATGATTCATAAAGTGAAGGTGAGGATGACTATGTTACAAGTGAGGATAACACTGATTCAATCAATGTGGATTAGACCACAGTGCTACAAGGTAGTAAAGATGTGTGTCAAGCTGCTAAGAAAGAATGTGATGATGACCCTGATAAGCTACATACTCCTCCTGATAATGGGGATGATGAAGAAAATGAGAAATTCCCAGCTTATAGAAATGGTGAAGGGTTAAAATTTCAACTGGGTATGGTTTTTACCAACAAAGATTTAGTGAGATAAGCTATAAAGGAGTATGCAATGGATATGAAGAAAAATGTCTTCATTAAGAAAAATGATGCCAAAAGGATAGTAGTTAAGTGTATGGAAGGTTGTAATTTTTACATGAGACTTAGTAAGAGGGTTGGTAATCAATTCTGGCAAGTTGTTAGTCTTATAGATGAACATAGTTGTTGTAGAACACCTAGAATAGGCAAGCAAAAACAGGTTGGCTAGCTAAGAAATTTACAAATATTTTAAGACATAACCCTAATATGAAACCCGTGGGTTTGATTGCTGAGTCATTTGATAGATGGGGAGTGAAATTGTCCCATGATCAAGCTTATAGAGCCAAAAGAAGGGAAATGGATATGATTCAAGGAGCTGGAATTGATCAATTTTCACATTTGAGAAGTTATGCTGAAGAGCTGCTTAAATCAAACCCCAATAGTACAGTTCTGGTGCAGTGTGTTGACTCTAAGGAATGACCTATATTTGAAAGGATTTATATTTGTTTGGAGGCCTTCAAGTATGGATTTGCCAAATACTGTAGGCCACTTATAGGGTTAGATGCTTGTTTTTTGAAAGGTGACTTTTGTGGGAAATTGATGGCATCTATAGGCAGGGATAGAAACAATCAGATTTTTCCTATTGCATGTGCTATTGTGGAAGCAGAGACAAGAGCATCTTGGGAGTGGTTCATTTACCTTTTACTTGAAGACTTATGTGAAATCAATCACATGGCTTATGCTTTCATTTTAGATGAGCAAAAGGTATCCCTTACAAATTCATTTTGATATTCATTTTATAATATTGTAATGTCATACTAACATTGCATAACATATATATCATTTTCTGTAGGGTTTAGTACCAGTTGTTCAAAGTGTAAGTGAACATGTAGAGCAAAGATTATGTGTGAAGCATCTCTATGGCAATTGGAAAAAGAAACATCCAGAACTTGAATTGAAAAAGGCAATGTGGAGTGCTGCAAGAGCTACAACCATTCCAGTATGGGAGAGGGCAATGCAACGATTAAAATCTTTGAAGGAAGCAGCTTGGAAGGATGTGTTGGACATCCCTTCTCACTTATGGACCAGGTCGCATTTCAAAACATACTCTAAGTGTGATCTACAAGTTAATAATATGTGTGAGGCCTTTAATAGGGTAATTATAGAATGTAGGGATAAACCCATAATCACTTTGTTGGAGGGTATTAAACATTACTTGACTAAGAATACATACACTGATGATATTTTCCCTAGAATTCAATTACTACTTGAAAAGAACAAAAAACATTCAGAAAGTTGGACACCCACATGGCATAGTGATGATGATTTTGACATCTTTGGTGTCACCAATAGCATAGAGACATACTCTGTAGATCTGAAACAGCAGACATGTGCCTGCAGAAAATGGGATTTGACTGGTATTCCTTGTAGTCATGCCATATCATGTATATGGCAAAACAAGAAAAAACCTGAAGATTATGTCTCTGAATATTACAGGTATGTGCATTCACCATATGTACCTGCTTATTATGTTTGCTTATTATGACTTACTTTCTGCTGAGATATTGTTGAATTGGTTGTGCAGGAAGTCTTTTTTTCAATAACAGTTATTCACATATAATCTACCCTACAAATGGGCCCCAACTATGGCCTTTGGTGGAGGGTCAGGTGTAACACCCCGATTTATTTTATTATTTTTCGTAATTGGAACTATATGTTGTTGGGTATTTGTGTGTGGTTGTGTTTGGGGTTGCCCTTAGTATGGGGTAGTGACCTTAGAATTATAGAGATTAAGATGTTGGAGATGTGTGACCAATTAGGTAGAACTTGGTGGTGTGGTGAAAATGGTTATTTGGTTAATATTATTATTTTAAATTATTAAGAAATATTGTTATTATTATTTAATTAGTAAAATAATAATAATTATAATAATAATATTGAAATAATAATAATAATAATACTAATAATAAAAGAATAATAGAAAATAGAAAAGGGGGTTAGGGGAGAGAAACTATTCAGTACGTGAAAAGTAGAGAAAGGGAGAAGTCAGAGCTAGGGCGAGAGAAAGGAGACTCCATTGCAGAGAGGGGAGATTTTCAAGAGCTCTAAGGTAAGGGTGGGGTTCTTTAATCTCTTAAGGGTTGTATAATGTTTGTATGAGGGTAGATAAACCTTAGGATCATCTCTATGTGTTATTTGTGCTGATTTGAGATTGGGGTTTTTGCGTGTCGGAGGTTTTGATAAGAGAATAAAATGCATAAATTAACTGGTTGAAATGTGGGTTATGTGTTTCTAATCGATTGTATGATGATCTGTGAACATATGTGCAATTTTTGGACTGATTGTGAGTGAAATCGGAGAAGGATTGGGGTCTGAATCATGCAGAATCGCAATCGCAGGACTGCTGATTCGCGCAGTTTCGCCAGGCAAATTGGGTGTTTTGCCAGGTGAAGGTGACCTCGCTTGAAGGTCGCCAGGCGAACTGAGGGGCGAGCGAGGGGCGGAAATAGGGATTTCTGGAATTTGTATGGGGGAGGGAGATTCGCCTCTGCTTCACCGGGTAAGCATGGGGCGAAAGAGAAATTTGCCAGGCGAAGGGGGATTTCGCCAGGAAAAAGTGGATTCGCTGGTGTCTCACTGGGCGGACATCAGGCGAGCAGAGCTGGGACGAACCGAACCTTCTAAAACTATAAAAATCCGTATCTTTTGATTCATAGGTCCGTTTCAGTCGCCGTTCGAATTGTTGGAAAGCTAGTTTCACATACTTTTTGTTAAAATTAATTTCAATACCAGAATTCTAACTATTTTATGCGTTAATTGAGTTTTCGTGGATGTTGTTATGTGTTGCACGTTGAAATGGTGAATTCGGTTGTGTGAATGTGTGTTGTAGCGGTGGGTTGCGATTGTTGCATATTTTGGCATGTATATGTTGCGTGTTGGATAGTTGTTGTGTATTGTATTGGCTTATTGTTATTCATATGCATTTTTTTGTCGTTGTAAGTTGTCGTTGTATGCATGCCATGTTGCATAGGTAGTGTGATAAGTCGTGTGCCCATGTGGGGTGTGAGCGTCTTATCCGGATTCCTTGAAATGGAATCGTATTATTGTTGTTGTTATTGAGGTAATCGTGTGCCCATGTGGGGTGTGAGCGATTATGGATGTCGTGTGCCCATGTGGGGTGTGAGCGACCTTTATGGAAATTTCGACGGGAATTATGATCATGAAAAAGGGATCGAATTGGTATCACATGCATTGAGTCGAGTTGTGGGTCTCATTGCATTGCATTATGTTGTGTTGTTTCGTGGTGTATATGATTATCTGTTTGTGTGAGAAATTGTATTGGTGTTGATGTTGCGATGATAGGGTGAATCTTGTGATCTTAATATACTTTTATATTTATATTATGCATCTCTTTTGTTGATTTGAGAATCTCACCCCTTCTGTTTGAACGTTGCCTCTACGTGGGTAACGTGCAGATAATCAAGATTAGTACGAAGTTGGAGTTAGTGAAGAGGAGTCTTCCCTTTTATTTCGTTGTGTCGGCGTCTGCTCTGATGTATAACACTGGGGATTTGGAACGCTTGTCGTTACTTGTTTTATTATTGTTATCACTCTATTTACTTGATGATGATTATGTGGTATTAAACATGTTACATTTTCGTTGATTTTCCGTTGCCGTAGTGAAGATTAATTAAGTATGGTTTTAATTTGTGATATCTATGTGTTACATATCGTACGCATGAGCAGTTGTTTGTTGAATGTAGCATCCTAACGTTGTATGTTCTATTTTACTCTGATTTTCTATTATTAATTATCTCGGGGGTTTAAGGTGTTACATCAGGTACCAATCAAACCCCCAGTGCTCAGAAGGGCCATTGGTCGACCCAAGAAGCTGAGGAACAAAGTGAATGATGAACCAAGAAATCCACATGTACTTCCTAGGAAGCTTACAACTGTGAGCTGTCATAAATGTGGTGCCATGGGTCACAACAAAAGGAGTTGTAAAGGAAAGAGGGTTGCTGAGAGAGCCATTCCCAAAGGTGGTAACAAGAATAAAGGCAATGCATTAAAGGATGGAAAGAAACAGAAAATTGAAACAAACGGTGGAAAGAAGACAAAGGCAGCTGTAACAGAAATTGAGAATTCATCACAAGCACCTCAACCTTCTCAAGATTGGTTCAAATTAGGTTTTATGTGCTTCATGTTTGTTTGTAATAGTTAGTTTTTATGACATTTTGTGGTTTGTGTCATTTTGTGGTTTATGTGCTTGAACAAGTCTTTGAATTTTGTGGCTTTGTTGTCCATGTATTAGAACAAGTTATTGTCTATGTAATGAACAAGTCTTTTAATGATATCATTATGAAGTAATGCTCAGTTTCTCAACTTCCTTGTCAGTTAATTATGCATTATTGGAACTGACATGTCCTTTAATTGGAATATGTCCTAAGTAATGACTATAATTGGAACATGTCCTATGTAATGACTATAATTGGAACATGTACAATCTGTAAACAAATGGAAAATGTCCTATAAGCAACATCTTTTATAATAATCTGCATTTACATCTGCTAATTCAACAATTCAGTAATTCAAAAACAATATAACCAAGATACCATATAAACCATAAACATATTAAACCAAATACCATATAAACCATAAACATATTAAACCAAAAAACATCATTCTCATTCATCAATTCATAGGTTACATTCATACTGCCAGATTCATTACACTTGTTACAACAATCCCATAAACACACTACATCATTTTTTAACCACAACCTACTTCATTACACTTGTTACAACTAAACCTAATAACATTACAAAGCTCATAACACATGTAAACTTCAGTTACATATTAAGGAACTTGATCTTCATCTTTAACTCATCCTCTCTGACCCTGCATTCATTAACCTTATTCTTCTCTGAGTATAATTTTCCCTTCAAAGATGTAATCATTTCTTTTGCTCTTGGGGTCATCTCTTCGTCATACCAAACAAAATGACCACACCTCTTTTGTCCCACAAGCTACGAGCAACATATGAGAAAAATATGTAAGACATTTTCATGATTGGAGAAAGTAGAAGTGATAAATCATAGAAAAATAATACCTTATACATCCCACAACCATAAAAGTGTTGTTCTAGGTTAGAATCAGTCCATGATGTCATCAGTGATGCTTCTAGGTCGCACATACATTCGCCATGGTTCAATTTGAAGTTCGGATGAGATTTTGTATGACTGCTTGCTTGGAAAAAACCAGACATGGACAAGAGGAGGTAGAAGACGTGGAGAAGATGAAGTAGAAGACGTGGAGAAGGAGTAGAAGCAGAATTTCTGGAGATGAAGAAAGGGATGAACACATTTTAATTTAGGGTACTTTATTATGTAGATTATCTAACATTATTTTTTGTTTTTTAAAATATTAAAGTTTTATTAAAATATATAAATGACGTGGCAACTCATTAAATGACATGACATTTGACTTGTTCGTACCTGGATCAGACAGTATCTGGTGGCCAACAATGTCGTCTGGACTTCAGCTCCGGTGAGGTTGAAAGACGGCGGCGGCGGGGGGGGGGGGGGGGGGGGGGGTGGTGTACCTGCAAGGTACTCCGACGCTCAAGTAAGGTAACGGTCAGAGAATAATGGCAAGTACATAGATGAGTAAGAAAGTGTGTGTAACCTAACCCTCTCAAGTGAGAGGGTATTTATAAAGAGCCCCTAGCGCGGGGCCAACGGTTACTTGCATTGGGCTGGATTGTCAGGCCCAATCCAAGTAACTGCCAGGGCTTACGTGGCATAGTGAAGACCAGCACGTGGTCTTCGCCCTGGGGTAACCGTTCCTAGATCTCCGAAATTAGGGCAGACCAATTCCATCGGGAGTGGACGGTTACATGAGAACGTGTCCCCGCGGGGAGGAGTCCTGCGTGTCGGGGATAGACGTGTCCTCGCGGGGGAGGACTCACTTGCGGACAGAGATGGCTCTTCTTGGGGAGGAGCACATGAGCGTCGAGGAGAGGCGAGTTCGGGGAGGCTTAGAGCCTATGCCCGATGGTCCATGTTGTGAGTGTCGTACACACCCGAGGTTAGGCGTGTGCCCGACCCTGAGGGGGTGAGCCTGTGCTCAATAGTGGTATTGCTAGGAGTCCTTATTGGGCTATCCCAGGCCTTGTGGATTGGGCCTGCTCGACTGATGAGCATGGCCCGACCCAGTCCAGAACAGGAGCCCCCCAAGTCGTTGCTCTGAGCATCAGAGTGATGACTTAAGGGCTAGCCATGTCGAGGACTCATCGAGGAAAGGATGCTAACGAGGAGTGGTAGGTCAATCGGGGAGAGATAAATCGATCCCTCGGGATGGGTTGACCGAGGATGCGCGATGTCTCGGGGATATAAGAAGTCTGAATCGAGGCGAATGGGAAGGCGCACGTTGGGAAATGAAAAGACGCGCGTGGGGAAACGTGTGCCACGCGTCACAACTCACCATTCCCTAGGGCGGCTAGCTAGGGTAGCGTAATCGATTGCCTAGCAAATCCTCGAGTCCCGTGAGACCCTTATAAATAGGGACCATCTCATTTCATTTTCACTTTTGCTCCCTCTTTGCTCAGACTTCCTCTCTCTATTCCTTCGCTGCTTCGCCACCGTACACCGCCACCAACTGCCGTGCCGGAACCCTACCGGAAGTGTTTTACAAGTAAGTTTTTCTCTTTTTCCTCCTTTCGTTTGCATTTATAGAGTGAATCTTATGGTGAACTGGTGAAGTTCCCATGGAATTCACGAAATATCTGGCGAAAACGGCGGAATTTCATAGTTTAGTCGTTGAATCTTGCGGGGAGGGATGATGAAATCCCCGAGGACATGAAGAATATCCTGGGGTCGGAAGATGAACGTTTCTCAGTTCTGTTGTTGAATGTCCCGGGGAATAAGGATGGGATCCCCGGGGAACCGAATTTTGTCTCGGGGACATGGGTCGAATCTCTCGGGTCCCGCCCAACGTCGCTCCTCGCAGAATCGAGGATGGTCGCGGGTTCGTGTTCCCGACGTTCCCTCCTCGCCCTTTCACTTGATCAGCGGTGGAGAGGTGGATTTGATACGGGTCATCGAATTCACCATTTCCTTCTGCTTTTCAGGTAAATGGACATGTTGCCCGTGGCCGAGGGATCTTTGGATATTTACGAAGGGCCCGATTCCCCTATGGCAGAGACAACCAGCGGCAGGGAGAGTTCGCCTGACGAATGGGCCTGCGTGGAGGCTGCAAACATGATGTCTCTGTTCATCGATGGGGACGAGGACGACATCTTCTGCACCGTCGAGCACCATCTGGTGGGCTCGTCGAAGTCATGGAACGTGTTCAGGCCGAAGGCACATCATCGGATATGCTCGACGTACAGCGGGATGCGGTTTCCCGTCTATGAGTTTATGTTCGACAAGGCGGGTTGGCGTCTTCCTTTCACGAATTTCCAGCAGACCATATTTACTTGGCTGCGTTTGGCCTCTTCCCAACTCCACCCCAACTCTCTTGCTTTCATTAGGGCCTTCGAGCTAGTGTGCAAATATCTGCAGATCGGGGCGACCGTGCCCTTGTTTTTCCGCATTTTCCACCTTCAGCGACAGTAGGCACGGTTGGGTGTCCTTCAAACAGGTGAACAGCCTGTTTCACACTTACCTGGACTCCGTGCGAGACTTCAAGTACCGGTACTACCTCGTGAAGCCGATCACACATGAGACCGTAAACACAGTGTACCGTCGGGTTGTCAAGGAGGTAGATGGGCGGCGAGAGGAGGCCCGTGTGCCCAGGTTTCCATTGTTCTGGATCGAAGAACACTTCAAGTACGGAACAGACAGCTACAAGGTCAGGCCTAGCCGTCTCGACGAGGGGGATCGCTTGGCCTACGAGCAGATAGTAGCGTTCGTCAATAGTTTTAATAGGGGCAAGTTCGTGACGATGGACGGGGAATTCGTTCGGGGGGGACGACGGGCAGGTGTTGATGAAACGTCGTCTGATCAATACGAGGGCCCTCCTCGAGACGTTCTTCGATGAGGATGCTCTCGAGCTGCTAGGTGGTGCCATCCTCTTCGACTTACTTTTTCTCGTATATTGACCTCCGGTTTACTGACATGTTTATTTTCTTTTTGTAGGAAAGATGTCGAGTGCTGAGGAGGGCTTTAAGAAGCTGAAGACCACCCGTGCTGCGAAGAAAGAAGGCAAGAGTCGTGTCGAGCAGCTCCGAGTGCAGGAGCCCGTTCCCACCCCGACACCTGGGGGTTCCTCTGGCTCTCACTAGGATAGTGATTCTCTCAGCCCTCAGAGCTCCCTGAAGAGGCAACGGCTTGTAAACACAGTGGACATCGACCTTACCGAGCACGAGGGCCCCCCTGCCGTGAAATTTGTGATCCCGCCTTGTCACACAAGGCCAAACTTCTTCATGGGGAATAATTCACTATGCGTGGGTGCCCCCGAAGCTCAAGCCATCTTAGGCGTCGACAAGGCTTTTCGAAGAAGGATGCTGGTGGAGGATGTGTCTGCTGTGATGCGGGTTTGCGCGGCTGTCTTGGTTCTGAACGACGAGGCGTCCCCCGCAGGTGAGCTGAACAAGTTGCGAGAAAGTTTCCAGTCCATCTCGGCCGAAATGGAGAAGGTGGGTAAGGAGCTGGCTGACTGCAAAAGCCAGAACCAGGCCTAAGTCGAGCTTCAACAAAAATTGAAGGAAAAGTTAAAGAGTGCTGAGGAGGAGCGAAAATGTCTCGTCGGTGTTGAAGAGGAGATGGATCGTCTCTTGGCGAGGAACACTGAATTGGAGGAGGTTGCCCGCCTAGCTGAGGAGGAAACCGAGGAGGACAGGTTGCTGACTTCGCGGGTAGTGCTGATAGCGAAGCTCCGGGAAGCCGAGGAAGACAATCTTGTGGTAGCTGGCATAGGTTTCAAGAACGCCGTGGAGCAGCTTCGGGTCCTCAACCCCGACATTTCGACCGAGGGGATCGACCCCGACTACGAGGTGGTCGATGGTCAGATCGTGCAGCCAATGAGAGTCGACGAGGTTCATGATCCCGAGCAGCCCGAAGGGACCATCGCTGAGTAGGATTTTCTTCCCCGTTCTGTTCGGCCTGCGAGCCATTTTTATTTATTGGGATATTTCTACCCGGCCTGCGTGCCAGGGGCTTTTTGACATTTGTTTGTAATATTTGTACAATGGGCTTCTGCCCGCTTTAATGCATTTTTGTTTATCTGCCAGTGTGCTGTTTATATGATTTTAATTGTGTGTGATGTTGTTGCTTTTGTTATACTTTGTTTTTGTCTAAGTAATAAAGACCTTGGGATTTGCTCGACCTTGATAGTCCCTGACCGCGTGGAGAGTTGGTCGGGTGGTCGGAGATGTATTTCGACCTTCAACGAGGCTAAGAGCTCGATCGAGGTCTTAGCTTCGTGGCGTGAACTTCCCATCGCAAGCTGGGTGTTCTGCCTAATTGGTACAACGACGACGGAGCTCGATCGAGGTATCCCCATCGGATCAAAAGTCCTCGCGCACACACGACGCAGCCTTTGATCACCGTGTTCTGTATAGGGGTGACGCGCTCGTACCTTAGTGCGTCCCCGTAATCGCGGTGTTCGTGAGTCGCGAGCAGTGCTTAACTGTAGGATTGTTTGAGCTTCTCAGCGTTCCACGGTCGAGAAAGTTCTTCCCCGTGCAGATTTTTGATGAAATAGGCTCTTGTCCCCATTTTCGCGCGGACGCGGTACGGGGCCTCCCAGTTCGCGGCAAGTTTGCCTTCTCGCGAGTCTTTCTGGTTCCTTCGTAGGACGAGGGTGCCCACCTGAAAGTCATGTATGATAACTTTGTCGTTATAACGTAGTGTTATTTTCTGCTTAAGTGAAGCTTCTCGGGGAGAAGCGCCTGAACGTGTCTCCTCGACGAAATCGAGTTCTTCCCTCGAGGCTTCATCGTTTGCGTCCCCGTCGAGGGGGGCTTCTGTCCTCCCCGAGGGTTCCCTGATTTCCACGGGGATCACCGCTTCCGTTCCGTAGGTCAGACGGAAAGGGGTCTCCCCGGTCGTGGAATGTGGGGTCATTCGGTAGGCCCAAAGGACGCTGTGTAGCTCCTCGACCCACCGTTGTTTGGCATCGCCTAGTCGACGTTTAAGTCCTCATAGGATTACTCTGTTCGCCGCCTCAGCCTGTCCATTCGTTTGAGGGTGCTCGACCGACGTGAAGTGCTGCTCCGTGCCTAGCTTGGAGACGAAGTCTTGGAAGTTCTTGTCGGTGAACTGTGTTCCGTTGTCGGTGACAATAGCTTGAGGCACGCCGAATCGGGCGAGGATGTTCCTTTTGTAGAAACACAGTATGTTGAAGGCCGTGATTTTGGCCAATGCTTCCGCCTTAATCCACTTCGTGAAGTAGTCCACCCCGACGATGAGGTATTTGTTTTGATATGACCCCTGGACGAAAGATCCGAGGATATCCATCCCCCACCACGCGAACGGCCATGGGGAGGACAGTGTTTTGAGCTCGTTGGGAGGAGCAAGGTGCATGTCCCCGTGTTGTTGGCATTTGTCGCACTTCTTGACGTGTTCCTTGGCGTCCTGTTGCATGGTGGGCCAGTAATACCCTGCTCAAAGCGCCTTACGGTCTAACGATCGCCCGCCGAGGTGTTGTGCAATAATTCCTTCGTGGATTTCCTGGAGGATGCCGAGGACCTTGGTCTCCTCGACGCACCTGAGGATGGGGATAGAGAACCTTCGTCGATATAGCTTTCCCTCGACTATCGTGTATGAGCACGCCCGCCGCTTGACCATTCCGGCTTCTTTGGGATTTTTGGGCAGTTTTCCCGTCGTGAGGTACTCGTACACGGGGGTCATCTAACAATTGCTGTCACCAATGGCGTTTACGTCCGCCACTGGAGTGGGTTTGTTAATGCTCGGCTGGGAAAGCACTTCTTGTATGACGGATTTGTTCCCGCCTTTCTTCTTTGTGCTTGCTAATTTGGACAAGACATCTGCTCGGGCATTGTGCTCGCGGGGGATGTGAGCTACTTCCGCGGAGGTGAACTTTTTCATCTTTTCTTTCACCAAGGCCAAGTATTCTATGAGGTTGTCGTTCTTGGCCTGGTACTCTCCTCGGACTTGCGAGGCCATGAGCTGGGAGTCGGTGAAGAGTTTGACCTCCTTGGCGCCGAGGTCCTCGGTCAGCCGAAGCCCGGCGAGGAAGGCCTCATACTCCGCTTGGTTGTTCGATGTCGGGAAGGATAGTTTGAGGGATACCTCGATTAGGATGCCTTCCTCTTTTTCGAGGATGATGCCCGCCCCGCTTCCCTTCGGGCTGGATGCTCCGTCGACATAGATCGTCCATTTCTGGGATCCGTTAGTCGAAGTTTCCGGGACGGTCATCTCCGCTACAAAGTCGGCCAATACCTGAGCCTTCAGGGCTTTCCTCCCTTCGTATTAGATGTCAAGCTCAGCGAGTTCGAGCGACCACCTGAGCATCCTCCCCGCCATGTCCAGACGTCTGAGGAGCTGCCTTATAGGCTGTTCGGTCCTTACGGCGACAGTGTGGGCAAGGAAGTAGTGGCGTAGCCTCCTGGCCGCAGTGACGAGGGCCAGGGCGACTTTCTCTATCTGCTGACACCTGAGCTCGGGGCCTTGAAGGGCTTTGCTCGTGAAGTAAATCGGCTTCTGCCCATCTGGGGTTTCCCGAATGAGGACGACGCTGACTGCTTCACTCGTGATTGCAAGGTACAAGAAAAGTGTCTCCCCGCCCTCGGGCCGTGAGAGGACCGGGGGCTACGATAGGACTTGTTTTAGGTGGAGGAGTGCCTGCTCGCATTCTTCGCTCCACTCAAACTCTGCTTTTTGTCGAAGAAGTTTGAAAAATGGGAGTGCGTACTGTGCAGACTTGGCGATGAAGCGGGAGAGAGCGGTGAGTATCCCGTTCAATGATTGTATCGACTTTTTTGGGTCCGGAGTAGGGATCTCGGAAAAATCCCTACACTTTTCGGGGTTGGCCTCGATTCCTCGCTCTGTGAGTTAAAATTTGAGGAACTTACCTGCCCGAACGCCGAAGGTGCATTTGTCGGGATTGAACGTCATGCGGTATCTCCTCGTCGTGTCGAACACCTTCTTGAGGTGTGCGGCATGGTCGACTTCTTCCGCTGATTTGACGATCATGTTGTCCATGTAGACCTCGAGCATGTCACTGATTTCAGCCCGGAAAACCTTATTCATCATCCGTTGGTAGGTCGCACCAGCGTTCTTCATACTGAAAGGCATCACATTGTAATAGTAGTTGCCCGACGCGGTCATGAAAGCCGTCTGCTGTTTGTCGACCTTGTCCATGGGAATTTGGTTATATCCCGAGTAAGCGTCCATGAAAGATAATAGTTTGTAACCTGCAGAATTGTCGACCAGTTGGTCGATATTAGGCAAAGGGTAGCATTCTTTCGGGCAAGCCCGGTTAAAATCAGTATAATCAACGCGCATCCTCCATTTTCCATTATTCTTGTTAACAAGTACAACGTTGGACAGCCAGGTCGTGTACCTGGCCTCCGATATAAAATTTGCCTCTAGGAGGTCTTTTACAGCCTTTTCAGCAGCCTCCACTTTTTCGGGAGACTACTTACGCCTACGTTGAGCTATGGCCCTAGCGGCCGGATCTACTGCGAGCTGATGGCAAGCCACCTCGGGGTCGAGGCCAGGCATCTCGGATGCGCTCCACGCGAAGAGATCAGCGTTCTCACTTAGACATGCCTTCAGCTGCTCCTTCGCCAGGTCGGGGATCCCAGTGCCAATCTTCACGTTACGGTCTGGATCGTCCCCGAGGACCACGAGCTCAAAGTCTCCGTCTGGGATGGGGCGCGTTGGGTAGAGAGGTCGCCCGTTGTTTTCCGCCTGGAGGTCGAGGTCTTCTGCCCCGTCTTCATCGGGTTCGCCCGGGAACCTGCTGTCGAGTTCGACCGTGTTGATGCGCGGGAGAGGTACCTGTTAGGCGTCCTGGGGTGGCTTGGCCACGGTCTTGGGTTTGGCGCCGATGGAACTCATGCCTTTGATGGCGGCGTCGAAGCATCTTCCGGCCGCCTCTATGTCCCCGTGCATCGTTACCACTCGTCCCCTGGTCGTGTAGTACTTCATTTTGAGGTGGACTGTTGATGGCACCGCCGTAAGCTCGGCCAGGGTGGTCCTCCCGAGGATGCAGTTGTAAAGGGATGGGCATTCGACCACCAGGAAACAGATCTTCACCTCAACGTAACCATCAGTTCAACGTAACCCCATGGTCTGGTGGTGGTTCCATTGAACCCCTGCAGATCTGAACTGACGTACGGGGTCAGATGTCTTTCGTCGAGCTGAAGGGTCTTGAACAGATGGGCATACATGATGTCGACCGAACTTCCCTGGTCGACTAGGATCCTGTCGAACGTCAAAGTTCGCCATCTGTGCCCTGACCAGGAGGGGAATTGTGGCGTTTGGCGCTCCCCCGGGGAGTTCCTCGAGGTAGAAAGTGATAGGGTTGGAGTTTCCCCGCACTTTCTCGAGAATGGTTGTCTTCGCCGACGTTGCAGATTCCAGCTCATCAAATTTCCGCTTGATCGATCCGACGGACAACTTCTCGGGACCACCCCCGGAGATGACCATTGCTCTGGGGAAGCTTTCCCAGGTGCTACGGGCATCGACGGGGTCCTAGTGGGGAAAGGTCGCCCACATGTTGCGAATTGCTTCTTGGCCTTCAATGATTGGGGGGACAAAGAAATCTTTGGGTCGAGTGACACTGAGGGCGACCTGAAGGTGACTCTCATCGGGATGAGGCGTCATCTCCTCGACGTTCTGGGATTCCCAGAAGCTGGGACGAGGAGTGTCATTCTTCTGGGCGTATTTCTTTAGGTGCCCTTTCTTGATCTGAATTTCAATCGCATCTTTGAGATGGATGCAGTCTTCTGTGACATGCTCGTGACTCCGGTGGAACCTACAGTATTTCGACTTGTCAACGTTCGATTTGGGGGCAGTGGGCTTTGGAAAGCGGACTCCTCCTTTCACAAATTCTGAGTTCTGGCACTCGGAGAG
Source organism: Lathyrus tuberosus (assembly GCA_022829125.1). Lineage (NCBI taxonomy): Eukaryota > Viridiplantae > Streptophyta > Magnoliopsida > Fabales > Fabaceae > Lathyrus > Lathyrus tuberosus. The sequence goes on from JALAZF010000395.1 coordinate 2,350,776, forward strand.
GATTCGCACGCGGGGAGCGTTGAGTGGGGTGTATTCCGTGAACCGGTCAGCTGGTCCGCGCGGTTCATGAGTATCGTGGGGGTGATTATCTCTCTTTCTTTCTCCTCCTCGTCGGGGAGGAGAGTCTTCTTCTTTGTGGATGCGGGGGCCTTCTTTGCGCCTCGACTCAAGGGCGATCTGCGCTGCCTCTGACTCCTCGAGTTCGATGTACGACTGAGCCCGTTAGAGGAGGTCCTCCAGACGGCGGGGTCTGCGGAGGCCCACGGACTTGGCAAAGTCAGATCCAAAACGTAGCCCGTGGATAATCAAATATTTCTTCATGTCGTCAGTCGTATGGACCTCGACGGCTTCTCTGTTGAATCTCTCAATATAGTTCTGGAGAGATTCGTTCTTCCCCTAAAAGATGCTTTCTAGGGCAGCTTCCGTCTTCGGATGTCGACGAGATGCGGTAAAGTGTTTGGTGAAGCGTTGTCTTAGTTGCTTCTAGGATGTGATCGACCCGGGTGCCAGACCCTTGTACCAAGTCATGGCGCCCTTCCTCAAAGTGACGGGGAAAAGCCTGCACTTGATGGCTCTCCTGACGTTTCTGAAGTCGAGCATGGCTTCGAAACTTTCGACGTGGTCGTCGGGGTCGGACAGGCCATCGTAGTTCCCCAGCTGCGGAGGTTTCTCCATGCCCGCAGGAATTGGGGCGTTCATGATCTCCCACGACAGAGGGGTCCTCTGGTCGTCGTCGTCACTTCTTGTCGGGGACATCAAAGGGGATCGCTGATGCCGTGGAGGGGAATTCCTCGAGCGGTGCCTCGGCCTCTTCTCGGTCTGCTTGGACTTCTTGGTGGTGGTAGAGGCCTTGGGTTCCTTCTGAGGTGGGGAACGAGGGCATTTCTGGGAGATCGTCGGCTGGGGGCGCTCAAGACGTGGCCGGCGGCCTCCTCGCACCGGCGAGGGGGTTCGAGATTCGTCGAAAGGGGTACTTCGTGGGGAAGGAGAACGGTGAGGTGACGGTGGGCGACGATGTCTTCGCGGGGAAGATCGTCGTGCTCGTCCTTGTTCTAGTGCTTCAATTCTGGTATTCTGGTGCGCAATTAGGTGATTGGTCTGATTGATCAAGGCAAACAGGGCCACGGTGCTCGCATCTGCATTGGGCGGAGGAGCAACTGGCTGAAAAATGGCTTGCTGATTGTCTTGGTGGGCGGCGTTGTAAGCCGCGTCTTGGGAGTCTGGGGAGGCGGTCTGCCCGTCTCTCGCGTCACCTTCTTTGACGTGGAGGGTAGCAACGTCTTCGCGGTGGTTCCCGTTCTCGATTTACGCGAGGACGGTGTCCAGGGCTTTGTTAGCAGACAGATTACCAGCCATGATGGTGATGAATGAGAGGATTGCTTTGGTTTATCGAAGGAAAAATGGGGAAGCAAAGATTCCCACAGACGGCGCCACTGATCGTACCTGGATCAGATAGTATCTGGTGGCCAACAACGTCGTCTGGACTTCAGCTCCGGTGAGGTTGAAAGACGATCGGGGGTGTACCTGTAAGGTACTCCGACGCTCAAGTAAGGTAACGGTCAGAGAATAATGGCAAGTACAGATATGAGAGTAAGAAAGTGTATGTAACCTGACCCTCTCAAGTGAGAGGGTATTTATAGAGAGCCCCCAGCGCAGGGCCAACGGTTACTTGCATTGGGCTGGATTTCCAGGCCCAATCCAAGTAACTGCCAGGGCTTACGTGGCGTAGTGAAGACCAGCACGTGGTCTTCGCCTTGGGGTAACCGTTCCTAGATCTCCGGAATTAGGGCAGGCCGATTCCATCGGGAGTGGGCGGTTATGTCATACCCCAAATTTTGACCACTAAGATTTCCCATCATTGTGAAAATCATCATCACAATATGGAGGAACCATCATACTTCATTAGTCTCCCCAAAGATGGGTGAGCGTTCACTACAATCAAACTAGGGTTTCAAACCCTCTCAGAGCCTTTAGACAAAGGATCAATCAAGGAATGACATGATCTTCAACTTGTCTAACCTCTTAAACAGCCACAAAGGATCAAGAGGACTCCCACATCAAGAATTAAGCACAAGAGTGCAACATTTCAAGTGGATCAAGCCTCAAGTTCATGTAATACAAAGTCAACTGACGTAGAAAGTCAAAGTTTGACTTTTGGTCAACTTTGAGCTTCACAAGCCATTACTCAAGAAAATATGATGGATGATTTAATTTGATCAAATTTAAATCAAGAAATCATGCAAAATTGTAAAATTGATCAAATTGAAGGAAACTTAGAAATTTTTTCTAAGTTAAAATCATGTTCAAGTGCACAACTTTTCAAGGTTGTAACTATTGACCCAAACATTCATTGATTTTGAGTAAGAGCTACTTTTAAAGAGGGTATTTGATACTTCAACATTGTAGAAGGAATCAACTCAAAATATCATAAGGATTGAAAGATATAAGTGATCAAAGTTGGGAATTCTTAATGTCTGATGTTCTGACATTGCATATGACATCGCTAATATTTTTCCAGCAAGAATGTCCCAACTTCAAGGATGTTTTTCTCCATGATCCAAGTTGATTCAAGCCAAACCTTGAACATCAAAGTTGAAGTACGTTATCTGAGATTTCCAGAAATTTGTAGAACGTCCTTGTAGCATACTCGAGCAAGGAAATATGATTTTTGCAAAAAGCATTGATAAAGCAGAATTTTCATGACAGCTTTTAGGACAGATTTGACTACACAAGTTCAAGATCATTTTTGATGACTTTGCAAGCTGAACCGAGACCAAAGTCAAACATCAAAGTTAAAGTATGTCATTAGGGCTTTCCAAAATGTATAAGAACTCCCATTAATTCAACTTGAGCAAGGAGTTATGAACCTCACAACATGCCTTGCTCGAGCTGATTTTTTAGGACAGATTTTGCGCACTTTTCTTGTGCCACCCAATTTTCAAGCTTTGTCACCATGCAAGACAAGCATCAAAGATGCAATTTGTAATACCCCAAAATTTGCCCTCTTATTTTTCTCAATAATTGGCTTATGCTTCACATTCATCTGCATCTCCATTAGGTCATAAAATTCACGATCATACATTTGCATGTGCTCCTGAGGCGTGGGATAATGGTTTCTTATCTTCTGTGTGACTTAGTTGATATTCATCAATTGAAGATGGTGGTTAGGGTTCATGGCAAGGGCATCTTGACATGAGATCCAGTTGTGGATTTATATTGCGGTCAGGACAGAACTATTCTCTCAGTTGCTTATTGTTCATGGCGCATAATACAAGTTAATGAGGGAGCAGATTGAAGTTGATTCGAGGTGGAGTTCGTGGAGTATTTGAGCGTGATTTTGGATTGGACAAGCGCTTTAAGATACTTGGAATTCAAATTTCTACTAAACCCATTATTCATTTCCTTTTTCCTTTACCCATTTTTAACCCATTTTCAAATCCAAATTTTTTTATTCAAATATCCAAAATCACTTTTTAGTCCACATCCTATTCATTTTTCATCCAATCCTTTTTTATTCCACTTCATTATCCATTTCCAAATCTAGTTTAATTTCCAAAATCCTTGAATCCATGAAGCCACACTTTCAATCCTCTTGCCATACTACCCTAAATTTCATGCTAATGTCAAGTATCACGAGCCATGACATAGAAGCATCACATTGTAATTTGCCAAAATGCTACGAGGTTTCGCCAATTCACAAAGTCTTGAATCTTCATGACTTCACAAGTTAAACATTTTTCCAAGCTTCATCACATAATCCAAGCTATTCCGAACATATGCTGGCGATATTTTCAAGATAAATTGCCAAATAAGCGTCATAGTTCAAGGAGGATAGCAATTATCCTTGCTTATGTGGGTGTTGCTATGATGATTTTGGGTTTTATTGGTTTATCATCAAAATAACGCATAACAGCAGGAAATTAAAAGAGAAATATGCAGTGACAAGAAAATTTTCATTAACAATTCTAACCTAACTATCACATAACCAAATGCTTTTCTTGACTCCTAACAAAAAAAAAACTCATATCAGATTTTATTGAGAAACAATTCACAACAGTTTCAATTCATATAACAGCTTTCTACACCGGAAAATCAGATAACAAAATTTTCTTCTTTCATTTTCACGGCTAACCAATTTCTAACCCCAAAAAACCATTTTTTTCTAACAGAATCTCTAACAGAAAAAATCTCTTCATCCATCACCTTCAATTTTATTCTCTCGATCTCTTCACCTTCATCATTCACCTTCAACACCAAGAACCACCGGGCATCAAGCTCTTCAACCTTCAGAATTCCGTCTCAAAAACCTTCATCATCTTCATTCTCAAACCATTTTCACCATAATCAATATCACAACCTGTGACAAAATTCACAAGAATTCAGCAACAGTCGACAGATTGCAAAAGAAGGAGGAGAAGGAGGGTTCAGATTCGCAGTGAAAAGGAGAAAAGAATCAGAGGACCGTACCTGAATTGTAGCATCGGCGACGTCGTCGCGAAATCACGGAAGAGATAAAGCCTGATAAGCAAGAGCTCCCTCGAATCTTCAACATCCGCAAGTTTCCGTCAACACGAATTCTTCTCCGATTCTGTAACAAACTCCGGTTCTCCAACGAATTCTCCACAAGAAACTCCATAACCTTCAATTAACATCTTCAATCTTCAATTCATCTTCTTCAATTCACTGCAAATAAACCTCCCATCTTCATCAACATCATTTCCCGTCTCCTACTGCCATCATCTTCGTGCACCACCTTCACCTTGACACCATCACCAACTTCTAGAAACTCTCCTCGTCTTCCAAACCTTCATCATTGATTCTTCATCTGTCCCTAACAAACTCAAACCTGCAAAAGTTCAACAAATTCACTGCAATTCAACACACACTCACAGAGAAAAAAGAAGAATTAGGTGACGGCAACATCGACTCGCGTTTTCGGTTTCGCAACAACAACACAAAGAACAATAACACCAGAAAGGGGAAAAGAAAAGGAATCACAGTTTCTCACCTCAAGATTCACGTCATTGCGCAGAGGCCCGTAATCGCCAAGATTCGAGATCGCGATTTCGTTGAAGTTCAAGATTCTTCAACCAATCTTCATCGCGAACCTGCAATGGCAATGGCAGAGAGGTCATAGAAATAGAGGTAACGCTTATCTCTTTCTCTTCACCAAGGTTTCATTTAGACCGGTAGATTGGGATTGATTTTCTGGATCTGAGAGAATTCAAGGCCGACGATGTACGAAATGGAGGGAAGCGAGTTTAGAGGTCTTGTCGCCGGAATTTGAGTTCGGAGTGAGTCGAGGTGAGAAGATGATAACGGAAGGAGAAACGAAGAGGAAGAAGCGGATGACGGAAACGGAGAAAGAGTGTTTTGGTGCAAGGCTTTTGTGGTGGTTGTGAGGAGAAAATTCTGAGATGGAGAGAGTATCGGTGATGGTGATGTTTCGGCGGAGCATTGTGAGGAAAAGGGAGTATGGAAACGGCGACGACGGCTTAAAGTGAAAGGATTCAAGGGAGAACACTGAGAGAGAGTGAAGAATGAAGCAAGATTTTAGGTTAAGTCTTGGTGTTGTGGACCGGGTTCGTTTACAAGGATAGACTCCCATGGAACTCCTATTCGCACCTTCAACACACCACTGCACCCCCATCCACGGTAATTCTTCCTTTTTTCCTTTTAATTTTTGTTTTGTTAGAAATTGATTGGATTAGAGACTGATTAGGAGTTAATCAGGTGTTAATTAGTTTTATACTTGGCTAATTAGATTTAAAAATTTTATAATGGTTTTTTACTAATCATTCTTGGCTTAATGAACTTAATTGCTTAATTGCTCTTTTTCGGCTTAATTGCTTTGTTAGTCGAGTTGTCGATTAGTTGTCTTTAAACTAGACTAATCCTAGTGGATTTTAGAATTAGAACTAGAGTTTTTTAGGAGGTTATTTGGTTTTAATTGGGTTCTGACATTTGTAATTGAATATTATAATTAGAGATTTTAGGAAATTAACGATTAATTTTGGTTAAGTGGCTTAGGATCATTAGAATTAGTTCACCATTTAGAATTTGCTTTGTAATAAGAATAACATTGATTCTAATTGACTTTTTACATGGTTTAGTAGTTAATTGACGTTGGTTAATATTTTGAAAATTAGATTAGATTTTGATAATGGTTCCATAATCGTTTTTAGCTTAATTGCTTTAATTGGTTTTTGGCTTAATTGTCCATTAATAGTTCACTAATCATTTTTAGATTAATTGTTCAATAATTGTTTTGCTTAATTATTTCGTAATTGTTTTTGCTTACATGTGTACCAATTGTTTTTTTGTAGAATTAGGAATAACTTTGAACTAATTGACATAGATTTAATCCTAACATTGGCTAATCCTTTTAATAGTTTCATTTGATGACTTGGTTAATAGTCCTTGATACTTGTTGCCTGTTAGTTTTGACTAATTGGTGTTTACATTTAGTATTGATTTCAATTACTTCTTATTGACATTTCCTTTTGATCTTAGTTGCTCACTTTGGTTATTTCCATTTGAATTTTGACTAACTGTGAGTTTGTTTTGTAGTGTTTTACACTTGATTAGTTAAATGTAGAAGCTGCTGTATACATAGCTGCTGTGAACAAAGTGTGCTGTAGAATGTTGTTATCCTGGCTGGCTGCATATACACCCATTCTGTTCTGGAAATAGTAGCTGTTATAGACTGTTTTTACTTGTTGCTGTTTTTACAGCTATGCAGGTGCTGGAGCGCTGTTGTTGCCGCTGTTTATGGTTTATTGCCTTGTTTTATTGTTTTTGAAGAGCATTTGGTTCCATGCCTTTCACGGATCCATTCCACTTTCTAACACCTTTGTTCATTTATACTAGGTCACTAGAAGCTTGTCGGTTTGCTCGTAGTTTGCTTGCGTTGCTACGGATTGATATCTGTTCGGTATCACTTCTCTTCTCTTTTACTAATTCCGCATTTTTCCTTTTTTATGCCATGAGAAGTAGGATTAGGAGTCCGTGCCACTTGGCCGGCAATGATGGAACTCCTCAAAGGAGGCTCTGTTTGTGATTGTTTAATATTGTGCCTGAAGACCTCTATGAGGCATCCCATTCCCATTCCCCCTGGCAAGACCTCCAAGAAGGCAATTGACGGAAGTTAGGGTTCGCAATCGACCCCTGTTATTCTAGTCGAGTCGTTCTTAGCTCTCATTACATAATTGAAGCTCTGGACACCACCTGCTCCTGTTATTGAGTCGGTCAAGTGGAAGGTAGGGTTCGTAACCAACCCCCACGCTTTGTCTTTAGCTCGCATTGACCAATGCTGATGCTTATGTGATCTGATTCACATCTTCCCCTTTTTTATTCTGCTCTCCATGGTTCTCGATACCATTGGGTGAGTACCCCTATTTCCCACAGCTAACTTGTTTGCCTCGGTTGATATGACCCCTTGGCTAAAGCTTCCCCTTTTTTACTTTGATTGTTTGACATGACTGTTTATTGACACTGTTTACTCTTTCATTGCTTTTAGTTCATTTTGTGATTGATTTATCCTGTGTTTACTTGTCTGATGACATGATCCCTTAGGACTCCTCGCTCCACTTAATTTTGGATTAAGGTGGAGGTAGGAGAGACATTAGGATAGCAATCCAGGTATGCTAACATTAGGTAGAATTCCCTCTCTTACCTCAACCATAGGATCAATCTTTGCATGCTAACATTAGGACCTAGTTTCCCCTTAGCATTTTTCTTTCAAACCTTGAGTCTCTCTTTCTCATCTTATAATAAAAGTAAAAACACTTAATAAAGGCATAACAAATATTGTATTTAGGCCTTTCATGTGGAAACAAGGAGGTGAGGGGTCTTCTCTCATTTCCTTGGAATGTTTAGTGTACGTCCCGTCTTGGGTCGATATGCGAGGCATTCGATCCTATGTGAAGGACTTAAATACAATACGAGTTACAAAACACAAAAACAGTCAAAACATTTCTTTCTTAAAAGACAAGAAACAATAATTCTTTTCTCATCTCATTCACTCATTTCTTAAGGATTCATCATGTTCGTTCTACCGCAAACAGGTAACGCCTAAGTCTCCCTACAGCGAGCTGCAACACCTAAACTACTAGAACGCGCACTCTGACGTTTCCCCTAAAAAACACAAACTATCCATCCCTAGTGAGGGGAACTACGTCGCTCTGATTCTTCATTGGTTAATGGAGATACGTAGGCAGGAGATCGTGCGAGATCTCTCCGAGCACAACCTTTCTTTATCGCCTCTTTGTCTCTTCTTGACCCGTAGGTCGAACTACGACTGCTCTGATTTCCTCCTTCTGGTTAGATTGAGGATACGTAGGCACGAGACGGCGATGTCTTGGCGAGCAACCTTCCCCTTTAGTTCGCGTCCGAACTACGTTGACTCTGATTTTCCCGTTCCCGAGGGAATACGTAGGCCTAGGACTCCGAGAACGTTCTATCGAGTCTTTTCTTTTCCTTTTCTTTCCCGTTTCTTCATTCTTTTCTATACCTGTTCCCTTTCCTTTCCAGTAGCAGTGGAGCTCCAGATGACATCACCCTTTGATCGAAGCAGCAAGCGTGGATCCCATCGGGTACGATGGACGCGAGGGGGTGCTAATACCTTTCTCTCGCGTAACCGACTCCCGAATCCAATTCTCTTGGTTGCAAGACCATGCTCTTTCCTTCCCTCAGGTTTACGCAGTGTTTCCTTTCCCCCTCTTGGGATAAATACACATTGCTGACGACTCTGTTTCGGTGCCACTTTCGCGTTTGTACTAGGATGAAAATCCCGGGAGCGACACAATTCACTTCAACTCAAAATATCATAGTGGATTAAAAGATACAAGTGATTAAAGTTTGGAATTATTAATGTTCAAAGTTGTCTGATGTTCCAACATTGCATAGGACATCATTAATATTTTTCCAGCAAGAATGTCCCAACTTCAAGGATGTTTTTCTCCATGATCCAAGTTGATTCAAGCCAAACCTTGAACATCAAAGTTAAAGTACATCATCTCAACTTTCCAAAAAGTCCTAGAACGTCCATGTAGCATACTCGAGCAGGGAGTTATGAATTTTACAACAGGGCTTGCTGCAGCTGGATTTTTCATGGGGCAGGTTTGCACATTTCTTGTGCCACACGAATTTCCAAGCCTTGTCATCACTTTGGACACCTCTGAGGATCAAATCTAAAGGGGACAATCACTGAGCCAAGCCTCCAAAGTCCTTGGAACAAGAAGTAGCATGCTATTCCTAAAAATCCCTAAAAGAGGGACAAGACTCCAATTTTGGATTGGAGCATTTAATAGATGCTTAGAGGTGGCATGGATTGACACATTTGCAACTGAATTCAGTCAAGATTCCTCCAACAAGTAGGGAACCAAAGCTCTGTGCTCTAACCTCTAGTAAATGGCTAGAGGAGACTTGGATTTTCATTGGCCAACATTGAACAAACCTCTGCTGCAGCCACCATTCACTATTGCTGCGAAAACAAACTTGCTCTACTATAAATAGAGCTCATTTGTGCTCAGTTTGAGTACACCAAAGCCATCAAACAAATGCTTTCCTCAAAATCTCTTCTTTCACCTCAAATTTGCCTTCCAAAGCAAGTAATTCTGAGTTTTTGAGCTTGAGAGCTTTTCCATCACAATCAATCACACACACACCTCATATATATTATATGTAAGCTGTGCAAACTATCACAAGTGACCTGTAATCACAAAATCACAAAGTCACTTCTCAAAACCTCAAAATGACACTTTTTTGCATTTTTCAAGCCATGTCTTGATTCAATCACTTACGAAACCAGATAAAACCTCAAACACACTCCAAATATCATCCTTGAACTATCCCAAATGGTTCTCAACATCTGGAACACCATTTGAGAGAGTTGTTATTTTGGTCACTTTTAACCCCTTTTGCAAGAAAGGGGCAGTTTGTGTTTTTGCAGGTACCAGCTGATTCCAACCATCCTAAAAGCTTCTAAGAGGTCATTTGAGGGTGTTCAAAGCATCAAATCATTTCTAGAACAAAGTACTTGGTAGGTTGCACAAAATCTCCAAAAAAAGAGGTAAAATTCATAACTTGAATTCTTTGAATCATGCTTTCCTTTGATGCCCACATACATGCATCATATTGAACAATTCTTGAAGCAAAAATGTAGTCCTTAATGTGTATGTTATGATCCTCCTACTGTTTTCACTTTAACATGTTTATATGTGGAGTTTATGTTGTTTTAAACTTAAGGTGCAGATCTGATTTTTTGCCTTGTGTGTGTTGTACATTAAGTTTCAGTATGTATGAGTAATACCATTGGATTCCTTGCGAAAAATTGGTCAAGATAGGTTCTTACGGATTTCAATTTCGTTAAAAATTGAGAGAGTTATGAATGTTTGAAAATTTGATAAGCAAAGATGTTTAAACTTAAGGTGCAGATATGGTTTTTTGCCTTGTGTGTGCTGTACATTAAGTTTCAGTATGTATGAGTGATACCATTGGATTCCTTGCAAAAAAATGGTAAAGATAGGCTCTTCCGGATCTTAATTCCGTTAAAAATTGAGAGAGTTATGAATGTTTGAAGTTCGATAAAAAGATGTTGAAAATCAAGGTGCAGTTCTGGTTTTTGTCTGATGTCGAATGTGATGTTGTGACATATTCCCTTGTTCTCTTATCTTCAAAACTCATGAGTGATGTCGAATGTGATGTTGTGACATCGCATTCCTCTTTTTCTTAGTTTATCTTCAAAACTTAACCAATTATTTCACATAGCAAAAATTATCATTTTCCAAATCTGTTTTACACACTTCTTATTCATACTCCATAATATTTTAATCCACCAAAAAATCACAAAAAATATTATTATTTGATATATTTTTAATATATTAAAAAATAGTGTTTTAAATTTTTTTAAATGCTTTTAAAATGATTTCTTTTTCTTGATTTTTAAAACCAAAATGATTTTAAATATTCATGTGGATAAAATACTTTTTCATAAACCTTAATCACTGTTTATAACATGATTAATGATTTTATTTGACATTTTTTATCATTTTTTACTTGATTTTTTACTTGTCCTTTAAAAAATGAAATTAGGGTTTTTGATTAATTCAACCCTCATCAAACTTTTTCAAATACTCATGGGCCTCTAATAGAGTTTAAGACCCAATCCTTTGTAAATACAAACCCATTTTGGGTCTCACTTATTGTATAAGTCCCGTTGTATTTCAAAAAGTTCGACGCGATCATCGCCCGTCGAAAAAATCATCTGGGCCTCTCCTCGAGCTATAAGACCCATTCAAAATACTTTGGGCCTCTAATAGAGTGTAAGACCCAATCCTTTTTTGACCAAATCATTTTTGGGTCTCAGTGTATTGTATAAGTCTCGATACCGTAAAAAACCAACGACGCGATCGTCGCCTTTTGAAAAATAACCTTGGGCCTTTCCTTGAGCTATAAGACTCATTCAAAACTTTTGGGCCTCTAATAGAGTGTAAGACCCAACCCCCTTTTAACCAAAACAATTTTTGGGCCTCACTTATTGTATAAGTCCCTCTGGGCCTACCCTCGTGTTATAAGCCCCACTCTTTTTTATTTAAACCTTTTGGGCCTCTTGAGAGAGTGTACGACCCAAATCCCTTTGTACAGCAAAACATTTTTTGGGCCTCAGTCACTTGTATAAGTCCCTCTGTACAAATTCAAACAGTGCGCTCACTGATAAAACCCTGGGCCTCTCCTTGAGTTGTAAACCCCAATCTTTCTTTTTCAAAGCACTTTCTCCTTTGATTTTGAATATACTGTTGTTTTCAATCTTTCTTTGTTGAACAACTAACCAAACATCATGGAAGCTCTACAACCGAGTAAGTGTTTATACGCTTTTATTTACCGCTTTCATATACATATAACTGTATTGTGGGGCTATTTCGCTGTAAGTCTTCTTTCATAAACTCATATCAACTGTGTAAGAATAGTATAGATATTTAGAGTTTCCCCGGAAACTACGTCTAGAACTAGGTGACGCCGTTTCGTTTATTCATAGAAATAGACAACTAGATCCCCAATAGGATCACCAGATACAGTCTTCTCTTCGGTTAGGAATTGTCAAGAAACTCTACTTCCAGAGATGAATGTATTCTCTGTGAATGACATCTTTGAGTTGCTTCCAAATTCTCGAACTTTCATGGCTTGATCTATTCCTTGTGAATAGCCTGTCTTGAATTTCTCGGGGTTTGGGGACCCACAGGCTTCTTAAAAGCATCGGCCTCCTCTTGGGCATCGTACAAGGGCCCACAGGCTTCCTAAAAGCAACACTGCCTCCTCTTGGGCTTAGTACAAGGACCCATCGGCTTCTTAGAAGTATTCACAGCCTCCTCTTAGGCTTCATATAATGATCTCTTCCTCCGAGAATGATAGCCTCCTCTTTGGCTTCGTACAAGGACCGATCGACTTCTTAAAAGTTTCCAGCCTCCTCTTGGGCTTCGTACAAATTGTCCCGACGACCTCCTAGAGGTATAGAAACAGAACTTAGTCATCTGCATAGAACAGTCCTTTCAAAGAGTCTACTACTATTTCTCAAAGCATAGTACAAAAGATGAAACTCTAGACTTGGACAGTCTAATCTCTTTGAGTCTCAAAGACATTCTCAAGTGACCCCTTCGTTAAATAGGAAGGAAACCCGTAGACTCGGGCAGTCTCAATACCCTTCGGATTTCCCACTTCCTTAAAGAACAGGAATAACCCGGATCCTCGAATTAAATCCTTGAGTACAGCATTACTCATATAAGAACTGATTTTCTCTTTAAATCAGCATACTGGACCTGTCACTCAACTGAAACAGTAACCATAACCTCCTCTTAGGCTTTGTATAATGATCCTTCTCCAGTGAAGTTAGCCTCTCTCTTGGGCTTTATACAATGATTCTCCCCAGCGGAGTCAAACAACGTTTAGCCTCTCTCTCGGGCTTTGTACGAGACACATAAAGAGACTCCCTCGTTGAGTCAATCACCCTTTTGCCTCCATCTCGGGCTTTATACGAGATACAAAAAGGTTCTTATTGAGCCAAACAAACAACAACCTCCATCTCGGGCTTCGTACGAGATACAAAAAAACTCTCTTGTTGAGTCAAATAGCCTCCATCTCGGGCTTTATACGAGATACCAAAAGACTCCATCGTCGAGTCAAAACCTTTTTAGCCTCCTCTTAGGCTTTGTATAAGGAAAACCTTTTAGCCTCCTCTTAGGCTTTGTATAAGAAAACCACTAGTTGATCCAATCAACCTTTTAGCATCAAAGTTGTACCTCGTTCACAGTACACAAACATCAACGACTCCTTCCCTTTCATCTAATCGCTGTAAGCGGCAAGCCTCTGGATCATCTACATCCATGCCACTGTCCCTCTTTTAGCATGAGAAATTCCTAAGGAAAGATGGCATTGCTCTACACTGAGTTAAAGTCTTCTCCTTCAAGTTAAAACCCCCTATAAAGGAAATTATGGCATTGCTAGGATCCGCGTATCCCGGTTAAAGTAATACTCCTTTATAATCAGTCACCCAACAGTTGTGACAGACAAACCTCTTTAGAGATGACAAATTCTCTCTAAAGACAACACCTTTTAGCTTCACATCTTGGGCTTTGAACAAGATACAAATATACTCTTCAGCTTCACATCTTGGGCTTTGAACAAGATACAAATAGACCTTTCAGCTTCACATCTTGGGCTTTGAACAAGATACAAATCACCTTTCGCTTCACGTCTTGGGCTTTGAACAAGACACCAAAACACCATTTCCTCCCATAGAATAGGAGGAACTACGAACGCTCTGATTTCTCTGTTTCGGTAAACGGGAATACGTAGGCATAAGATTGAAATAAAAATCTTAGCGAGCACACTAAACAAAAACCCAAAATCCCATACATTCGTCCTAACATCCTAACCGATAGCCTAAAGCACCCCTCGTCAACAAAATAACCTAGGAGAAACCCCGAATCTTTGTAGCATCTGTAAACCAACAGTTTTGACTGTTTAATCTCAGTATGCAAGCAGGGTTAGTTGGAGACATCTATTTCCCTTTCTTCATCGGCTTTAATAGGATAAAAAATGAATCGAGCTGTAGTACCAGAGCGACCGTGCTTCGCAACCACATCCAAAAATCACTCGCTACAGGTTACATGAGAACGTGTCCCCGCGGGGAGGAGTTCCGCGTGTCGGGGATAGACGTGTCCTCGCGGGGGAAGACTCACTTGCGGGCGGAGATGGCTCCTCTCGGGGATGAGCACATGAGCGTCGAGGAGAGGCGAGTTCGGGGAGGCTTAGAGCCTATGCCCGATGGTCCATGTTGTGAGTGTCGTACACACCCGATGTTAGGCGTGTGCCCGACCCTGAGGAGGTGAGCCTGTGCTCGACAGTGGTCTTGCTAGGAGTCCTTATTGGGCCATCCCAGGCCTTGTGGGTTGGGCCTGCTCGACTGATGAGCATGCCCCAGCCCAGTCCATAACAACTTACCATGTCCAATCACCAATTTGAGCGTCACATAATCAAAACAGGAGGGGAACTAAAAAAAATTCAAAAAATTGACAACTTAAGGGACTAAAAGACTAAAAAATTAAAAAGAAAACTAAAACGTTAAACATTTATAAATAGAGAGACTAAAAATATATGTAAGCCAAACTTTATGTGTAAGGAGCGTGTTTTACCGTGGCCACGTTGTTAAACTAAAGAACGATCATGCACACATAAATATCAACAAAAAAAAACTGTCAAGATGTCTTAGTTAACGGCGGTGTAGGAACGGTAAAAAATAATCCCGGATAATGGGGTTCTAAGTAAAAAAAAAAAAAAGTTACTTTAATATCAAATTTGTGATCGTGACATTGAGAACCAAAATATTCCCTTGCATTTTAAATGTTAGTAAAATAAAGAATGAATGACATTTTTGCAATTACATTGAAAATCAAGACTTTTTTTTCTCAATATTCTTGTTCAACAGAAAAGCTTTGGAAGATTGAAACTTTAGTAAATACATTCATCATCCAAACATTCAATGAAAAGCTAACAAAAGAAACAAAAATCTATCATCATAACTTCAAATTTACTATCATAAGCTCATTTAGTTTCAAGGATCAACCTTCTTAATACGATTTTGGATCTGCTCCATTTTCTTATCTCCATTTAATTCATTTTATTTAACATATCTTTGCCATGTGGCATTAAAGGAATTTAATAGTCAAGATTAAAAACGAATTTGGATCTGCTCCATTTTCTTATCCTCCATTTAATCCATTTTATTTAACGTATCTTTGTCATGTGGCATTAAAAGATTTCAATGGTTTAGTAGTTCATATTTAATTAAAATATTTTTTTAGTTTTTAATCTTGACCGTTCAAATCATTAAACTCTACGTGGCAAAAATCTACTAAAAAAACTTGAATAAATGGAGGATAAGGAAATGGATTGGATCTGGACTCATTAAAAACAGGATACATGGTTAAAAACATTTAATTCTATGATTAAAAACATTAAAAAATTTCAATAGTCCGTATTTAATTAAAATATTTTTTTAATTTTTAATCTTGACCGTTCAAATCATTAAATTCTACGTGGCAAAAATTTATTAAAAAAACTTAATAAATAGAAGATAAAAAAATTGAGTGGATCTGAACTCTTTAATACTAAATGCAAACAAACTCTCACCATTACCACCAATATATTTTGAACCAATATGATATGAAGAAGCAACTAAAAGTAATCACAATGGACGAACAAATATATATTCTTTGTGTTAATTTTTTTAACTATACTCTTTTTATATTACTTTATGTGTTTATGTACAAACATCTAACACATATTCTTTGTTACAACGTGATTGGCTAGAAGTTACTATTCTATTATCCTTCCTCAAGATAATTTAAGAGATTTATTTTTAAACATTTTATTTTAAGTTACCTCCATTTTTAATTTAAAAAGTCCTAAATATATAAATTAAACTGTATTTTGCTCCATCCAACTATAATCACTTTTTAGCCAATCACATTGTAACAATCAAAAGGATGCTTTGTTGGTAAATTTAGCATACATTCTCTTTCCATCCAAAAACACATGCCTAATTAAAGACATACAAGAAGAGAAGAAGACCAACTCATGACTCTTTCCCACAAATCAAAAAATGACCTCCCTCACCAATTTCTCCCGCGCCACCGCCACATTTGCCCTAATCTCTCTTCTTCTCTGTACCGTATTCCGCTACTCCGTCGCGGAAGTACGTTTTCTCATTCTTCATAATCGTAAATTACAATTCATTAATAGTAATTATCTTTTGGTTTATTAATTTTGAGCAATTGATCGAAAACATTGACCACATTGTATTGTTGTGATTCGATCACAGGGAAATTGTAGCACAACATGCATTGCAGAGCAGTGTGACTGTAAGATTCATTCAATTCAATTTCATTTCATTGATATTATTATATTTTTCAATCTTAATTATATGATTAATTCAATTGTTAATGTTGTTGTTGATGAAAAATATAGCGATGGAAATCAGATACGGAAAGTATTGCGGGATAGATTATTGGGGTTGTGCCGGCGAAAAACCGTGTGATGATGCTGATGCTTGTTGTATGAATCATGACGATTGTGTTGACAGATTCGGTACATTCTATTCTTTGTGTTTTTTCATACAGAATTCTCTTTAAAGGCGTGTAAAACGAATTGCTGCATATGACATCAGAGTCAAGGCCGTCTTTGAAAGCGTGCAAGGCGGTCTACTGCACAGGGTCTCACACTTTTTCATGAATAAACTATAAAAAAAAAAAGATCTCCATACAAATATTTTACAATTAATTTACTATTAAATAGTGTCTCTTCAAAAAAAATTCAGGATTTAATTAAAGCTAACTTCAATTTTTTATCCCGAACTTCTCCAAAAATTGAGACGACCCTGATCAGAGTCTACGTATATACATGATTAATTTTTGGAAGTTGTATTACGTTGATACTCATCTTTTTAGTTACTGTTTTACAGGAATGACTCATGTGAAATGTCATATAAGGTTAAGGAACTGCTTAACCAGGGTACTAAAATATGGGAAAGTTGGATTTTCCAAAGAGTGTCCGATCACTACCGCCGTGCCTACCATGATAAGAGGCATGGACATGGCCATCTTGCTGACCCAATTGGGCCAAGGTGTAGGTGTTCCTGGTATATGAAAACATCATAAATTATAATCCATTGTATATAGGTCATATCATATCCCATTTATAAACTTATCTCCATTTGGGAATGTTGATCTCAATGGTTTCATTTAGCTTGCTAATAAGCCAATGTTTTTGTTCCAGTTACCATGTTGTGATTTGATTTGTGATGTAGCAGAAAAAACTAGTAGTGTTATTGCCCAAGCATGTTTATGAGAAAATTATTTTTCATACTCCCTCCGTCCCAAATTATGAGTCACCTTATATTCCCAATGCAATATAAATGACATCTTCTCCAATATACCCTCAAATATTTATTATTATTTATTCTTTCAACTCTTTTAATTTCTCTCTCATATATAATTATGAGGGACATTACTGTAAAGTTATACATAATTTGTCTTTTCCATAAATTAATAATTAAGTTTCTTAATTTGTGTGAAAAGTCCAAAACGTCTTATAATTTAGGACGGAGGGCGTAGAATAATAGAATAATTAGACATATTGTAGATATTATTTTTTATATGAACATAGTGTAGGTATATGATTGAATGGTGCAAAAAAATTGATTTTGCAAAATTTATTACATTTAAAAGTAAATTAAAAAAAAAATATTTATATTTAGATAAATTTATGTGAAAGTGAGTTTTGTTTTTATAGAAAAACTCAGCATCATTAATAGATAAACCAACAAGTAATACAGATATTATGAGCTAAATAAAATGGAACATACTCTATACATAACCAAAAAGCACTTTTATGAGAAAACACTACATAATTATAATATAATAGATATATTAAACATAATTAAACATAGATGGCTCAAAAGCACCATCAATGGCAATACAACGGTGAGAATCTAATTTGTTTTCAATTCAATTACAGATGATTTCTTTGACTTATATTTGCACATTTCGACTATCTTTGATCTCAATATTTCCCAACCTTTTAACGTGTTCACAAACTAAAAGATGGCTAGAAATAGTGTTGGAATGAATGTTGGACACATAAACTCCCTCGGTCACTATGAAAAGCCAATAGACACACATAAACATGCTACATGACACAAAATCTTTTTGAGACATTTTGTTAAACACATAGAGTGCAACATTTACAACTAAAAAACAAAAACACATGTTAGGAATAGAGAAAACGAAACTGAAATTAAACAGATTTAATAGAAGAAGTAATTTCATTCTGTAAAACAACCATGACGGTTTCGGTAGTGGACGAAAAATGGTTAGCAATGAAAGTGAATTTAACCTAAATTTAAGTGTAAAAGTCATATTTATATTTAAAAGGTATAAATTTTAGTTTTAAATAAAGTATTAAAAATATAATTAATTATACTCAAAATTAATGTTTAATGGACATGCATGCATTGTCAATTTAAAACAATTGTATATTATCATCCAACAAAAAACCCACCGTGCCGAATTCACGCCATGATTGAATGTAGTGTAAAATTATTTTACACATTGCATATGTTATTTTTTTTCGTTAATATATCACTAATCAAATGAGAAGAGAATTAAAAAATGATAAATTCTTAGATATCCATTAATCTAATTTGGATATCGATATTTTAAATGCAAGTGTGAATAAAATTTTAATTTATTTTAAAATAAAATAAATGATGTGAAATTGAAAAGTATTGTAGTGTTCACATTAAAAAAAAAAATTACATTTGCTCCAACCAATGAGAATCACTTTTTGGCCGATCACATTGCAAATATCAAAAGGACACTTTGGTAAATTCAACACACCTCCTCTTTCAAACCAGAAAATCACACCAATGATAAAATAAGAGAAGACCAAATCACGACTCTTTCCGCTTAACGCCCAAAATCCAAAAAATGACTTCACGCATCAATATCTCACGCGCCACCGCCGCATTTGCCTTCGTCTCTCTCCTCCTCTCCGCCGTATTCCGCTTCTCCGCCGCCGACGTATGTTCTCTCTCATTCTTCATAATCACAAATTAGAATTCATTAATTATTATTTTATGGGATTCGGAGCAATTGGATCGAAAACGTTGACCAAATTATATTGTTGTGATTCAATCACAGGGAATTTGTAGCAGGAAATGCATCGCAGAGCAATGTGACAGTAAGATTCATTCAATTCAATTCCATTTCATTGTTGTTATTATTATTTGTTTCAATCTTAATTACATGATTATTTCAATTTCAATTGTTAATGTTGTTTGTTACGTTGATTAATTACTATAGCAATGGGAATCAAATACGGAAAGTATTGCGGGGTAGGTTATTCGGGCTGTGCCGGCGAGAAACCGTGTGATGATGTTGATGCGTGTTGCATGGCTCATGATGATTGTGTAGGCGAATTCGGTACATTCTCATTCTATTCTTTTCTGCATTTTTTTTTCTCTTAATTACACTAATTTTGTAGCTGCTTAATCATGAATTGTGTTATTTATATCCTATGAAACACAGACTCCGACACGGACACCGGGACACGACAAGACACAGACACTCGAGATTGATAATGTTAAAACATAGGACACCGACACCGCTATACAAAAAAGAGGATTTAAGCTTTATTTATATTAAAAAATTGAAAATATTCTAATCAAAGTTTTTAATTTTTTATTGATGACATAGCTTAAAAACACGTCTAATCATTTTAAATTTGTGTGAGATTTGTCCAAAATATGTATATAAAGGTTTGTTGAAGCAAAGAAAAAAACAAATTTTTGTTTGAAACACTTGTCTGAATTGTCTGACATATGTGTTATGAGTGTTATACGGGTGTCAACCATTAATTTAAAGAGTGTCGAAACAAAGAAAAAACAATTTTTTAGTGGGACACTTGTCTGATTTTTCCGACACTTCTTTGACTTTTCCGACACGTGTCGTACGGGTGTCATACAAGTGTCGGACACCGACACGTGTCGGACACCGCGACATGCCTATTTCTAGAGGTGTCCGTGCTTCATAGTTTATATATATTTATCTGATTGCATTTTCAAATTATTGCTGTCATGCCACTTTGTTGATTTTTAGTTGTTGAATGAATTCTTAAGAGTTTAATGTAGGCAGAAATTTATGTATTTGGAATATGTTAGAAGACAAAAGAGTAAATAGAAAACATAAACAAACACAATATTCGTTTACTTAGTTAGGTCAAACGTGCATAAGTCTATCACCACAGAACAACTGTAGTGTGTATTATTACTTGAATGAATTAGGATTTTGGTGTTGTAAACGGTATATATAAGGAGGAGTCTCGCGGTGCTCCGCTAGCTCGGCTCCCCCACCCCTTCCCCTCTTCTGTGACTATACTTCAAACTCAACAGAATATATGTAGGTGTTGTGTTTTTGTGTGTATCATTGGATGCTAGAAACTTGAAAGCTTGTTGGTTGCTCTGTAATCGAAATTTTGCTGTTTGGTCTATGATGTTCTATGATCTATTATCATCAAAATTTTGTTGTTTACCATTTTCCTCTGTCATTCATGGATGGTTTGAGTGACCTGATTTTCATTAGTTTAAGTGGAGGGCTAGCTGAAATCCTAGCTTATAGAAAAAATCAAGTTTTTGAGAACTGAAATACTAGCTTTGGTTGGCATTGTTTATGAGAATCACACAATCGCATAATCAAGAGATCTCAACTGCTAGATAAATATTGAATGGCTTGTACTTGAACTTCATCAAATCGGCTTTAAAATACAACATGGAATATGACATAATCATCTCATGTGCTATAAAAATATGTGATTATGTGAATGCACCATTGTAGAGAATAAAATTTATGTTATTTTTTAGTTTTTGTTTTGAACCATCAAATTTTAGTATTGGTAGTATATTGTTTGTCATATGCTTTTTGTTCCTGAATAAAATATGCTGCTATGTGATTTAAGTTTTTGTTGTGTTATTTAAATTTATCTTACCTTGCCTGTTACAAACCCCTATACATATGATGGATAATTTTTGGTGGACACTCAACAGAAAATTATTTAGAAGTAAAACATCTTGGTACTAATGTAGTGTTGAAACTAAGAAGTTTCAAATGTCATGGAAGGAATTGAGGAATGAAATAGACATTAGCTTAGCTAGCTAGTAGTTGCATGTAAACAGGGACATGCCATATTAAAACGATTATTTTTCTGATTCTCCTTTACATTTTCTATTACTTTGAGGCCTATTCCTTTAAACTGACTTAACATTGTTTTACAGGAATGACTAATGTGAAATGCCATAACAAGTTTAAAAAGTGCTTAACCAAAGTACAGAAATCTGGGAAAGCTGGATTTTCGAAACAGTGTCCGATCAGCACAGTTGTGCCTACCATGATAAGAGGCATGGACTTAGCCATCATGCTGAGCCAATTTAGTGACAATGCCCATGAACTGTAAAAACAATCTAACCCCATTGATATAATAGGCCATATCTGATTTTTAAACTTCTTTTGATTTGGGAATGCGTTTCTCAATTGAGCTTATTGAGCTTGGTAATCAAGCCAATCTTTTTGTTCTAGTTACCATGTAGTGATTTAATTTTTGATGTCCCAAAAGAATCCAATTGTGTTTTTGTTCAAGATTCTGTCATATTATACGAAGAAATTAATGACATAACTGTTTCTCACATAATATTGGAATCAACATTCATAATGCTTTCATATACATATTCATAGTTTGATTAATTTGGGAGAGGGAATCGAATTAAGGGCTGAGAATAGGTCATACCAATTAAATTTATGGCTTAGCTTTTACATACTCAGGTCCAGATTTATTTTTAAATAGAAAAAATATATGCTTTTTCATAAGTATATTTGATTAAAATTGCTAGACCACATACTATAATTTAAATTAAAAAAACTATTAGACTCACTTATTTGAATAGATATGAATAATTTTATTATTATTATATTATATTTTATATTTTGAATTAAAATATAAAAGTAAAACTTAAATTATTTTTAAAAACTTATGAAAATAAGTTTAAAACAATTTATAAACAATGCTGTATTTTGTTTTAATAAGTTCTCTCAAATAAATAGTTTCACAAAATTTACGATAGTAAGTAAATTTGGGTAAGTCAATGAAAATAATATTTAGTTTTATTGGTTTTTTAATTTGTTAATGTTCTGGACTGGGCCGAGGCTGCCCAACAGTCGAGCAGGCCCAACCCATATAGCATGGGGGGAGGCCCAATAGAACCCCTCTGCGGGGCACTTGACTGCTGCAAGCATACCCACGTTTCCCCCGAGCACTTTACAGTGTCGGGCACTTGGACCAACAGGGCAGGAGGACCTCGCTCCCCCCCCGGCGGATAGGTATATCCCCGACATACCAGCTTCTCCCCGCGAGTATGTCATACGTCACTCCTCGACAGACATGACTCCTCCCTGCGAGGCCATGTCCGTCGTACGGCTTGATAGGTCCTCGACACAGAAGGCTCCTCCCCCCGCGAGGAGTGTCTAACAGTCCGTACCACGTGGACACGTTCCAAGTAACCACTCCACTCCCGAAGGATTCGGTATGCCCTAGTCCCGGAAATCTAGGAGCGGTTACCCCAGGGCGAAGACCACGCGCTGGTCTTCACTACGCCACGTAAGCCCTGGCAGTTACTTGGATTGGGCCTGACAATCCAGCCCAATATAAGTAACCGTTGGCCCCGCGCTGGGGGCTCTCTATAAATACCCTCTCACTTGAGAGGGTCAAGTTAAGTCACTTTTTTCACTCTTTGTATTTGCTGTTACTCTGTGCACTCCCTAACTTGAGCGTCGGAGTACCTTGCAGGTACACCCCCCCCCCCCCCCCCCGCCGTACTTCAACCTCACCGGAGCCGGAGCTCAACGGACGTCGTTGGCCATCACTAACATGGCCAATCCGACCGTCAACCAGGCTCTGGACACCGTGCTCGCGCAACTGGAGAACAGGAACCACCGTGAGGACGCCATCATCCTCCACGGCGACGAAGGCGACATAAGAGACGGACAGACCGCCTCCCCGGACTCCCAGGATGCGACTATCAACGTCGTCCGCACGGACGACCAGCAAACCCCTCTCCAGCCAGTGGCTCCGCCGCCCAACGCGGACCCAAGCACCGTGGCCCTATTTGCGTTGATCAACCAGACCAATCAGCTGATCGCGCAGCAGAGCACCAGAATTGAAGCCTTGGAGCAGGGACGTGCACGACGATCTTCCCCGCGAAGACATCGTCGCCCCCAGTCACCTCGCCTCTCTCCTTCCCCGCGAAGGACCCCTTCCGAAGATTTTCGGACACCGTCGCCCGTACGCCATGGTCGTCGACCGCGTCTCGAGCGCCCCCAGCCGGCAATCACCCAGAAACGCCCTCGTTCCCCGCCTCTGAAGGAACCCAGGGCCTCCACCACCTCCAAGAAGTCCAAGCAGACCGAAGAGAGACCAAAGAACCGTTCGAGGAACTCTCCTCCACGGCACCATCGATCACCTTCGAGATCCCCGGCTGATAGCGACGACGAGGACCAAAGGACCCCCTTGTCGTGGGAAATCATGGACGCCCCAATCCCTCCAGGCATGGAGAAACCTCCACACTTGGGGACCTATGACGGGCTGACCGACCCCGACGATCACGTGGAGAATTTCGAAGCGATGCTCGACTTTCGAAACGTCAGGGGAGCCATCAGGTGCCGGCTGTTCCCCACTACCTTGCGGAAGGGAGCCATGACGTGGTACAAGGGTCTGGAACCTGGTTCGATCACGTCGTGGAAGCAGCTGAAACAACGCTTCACCAAACACTTCACCGCATCTCGTCGACACCCAAAGACAGAGGCTGCCCTAGAAAAAATCTTCCAAGGGAGGAACGAATCCCTCCGAAATTACATTGAGAGGTTTAACAAGGAAGCCGTCGAGGTCCACACGACCGACGACATGAAGAAATACTTAATTATTCACGGACTACGCGCCGGGTCGGACTTTGCCAAATCCATTGGCCTCCGAAGACCCCGGCGTCTCGAGGACCTTCTCGCTCGAGCCCAGAAGTACATCGAGCTCGAAGAGACGGAAGCAGCCCAGATCGCTCTTGAGACAAGACGCAGAGAAGGCCCCCGCGGCCACAAAGACGATGACGCTTCTCCCCGACGGGGAGGAGAAAAGAAGAAGGAAAATCGCAATCGAGATCCCCGGGAACAGCGCGGGCCAGCTGGCCGATTCACGGAGTACACGCCGCTCAACACTTCCCGGTCTCGGATCCTCTCAGACTGCCAGAATTCCGAGTTTGTGAAAGGAGGAGTTCGCTTCCCGAAGCCCGCGGCTCCCAAACCAAACGTTGACAAATCTAAGTACTGCAGGTTCCACAGAAGCCACGGGCATGTCACCGAGGATTGCATCCACCTCAAGGATGCCATTGAGATTCTCATCAAAGAAGGGCACTTGAAGAAATATGCCCAGTAGAATGACCCTCCTCGTACCAGCTCAAAGGAATCACAGAACGTCGAGGAGACAACACCCCCTCCCGCCGACAGCCAGCTTCAGGTCGCCCTCAGCGTCACTCGACCCGAGGACTTCTTCGTCCCCCCAATCATCGAGGGCGAAGAGGCAATCCGCAACATGTGGGCGACCTTCCCCGACGAAGGCCCCGTCACGGCCCGTAGTACCTGGGAAGGCTTCCCCAAAGCAATGGTTATCTCCGGAGGCGACCCCGGGAAAATATCGGTTGGGTCGATCAAATGAAAGTTTGACGAGCTGGAATCCGCGACATCGTCAAAGGTGACCACCCTCGAGAAAGTGCGAGGAAACTCCAATCCCATCACCTTCTACCTCGAAGAACTCCCCGGGGGAGCACCAAACGCCACTATTCCCCTCCTGGTCAGGGCCCAAATGGCGAACTTTGACGTCCGAAGAATCCTAGTCGACCAGGGGAGCTCGGTCGACATCATGTATTCTCATCTGTTCGGGACCCTTCAGCTGGACGAGAGGCATTTGACCCCGTACGTCGGGTCAGACCTACAGGGGTTCAATGGAACCACCACCAGACCATGGGGTTACGTGGAGCTAATGGTTACGTTCGGGGCCGAAGACACGGCCCGACAGGTGAAGATCTGTTTCCTGGTGGTGGAATGCCCATCCCTCTACAACTGCATCCTCGGAAGGACCACCCTTGCTGAACTCACGGCGGTCCCGTCAACGGTCCACCTCAAAATGAAGTACTACACGAGGAGGGGACGGGTAGTGACGATGCACGGGGACATCGACGCGGCTAGGAGATGCTTCGATGCCGCCGTCAAGGGCCTAAGTTCCATTGGTCCCAAACCTAAGGCCGTGGCCAAACCACCCCAGGACGTCGGACAGGTACCTCTCCCGCGCGTCAACGCGGTCGACCTCGACAGCAGGTTCTCCGGCGAGCCCAATGAAGACAGAGTCGAAGACCACGACCACCGGGCGAAAAACAACGGGCAGCCTCTCCACCCAACACGCCCCATCCCAGATGGAGAGTTCGAGCTCGTGGCCGTCGGAGGCGGTCCAGATCGCAACGTGAAGATCGGCACCGGATCCCCGACCTAGCCAAAGAGCAGCTTAAAGCATGTCTGAGGGAGAACGCTGACCTCTTCGCGTGGAGCGCATCCGAGATGCCTGGCCTCGACCCCGAGGTGGCTTGCCATCAGCTCGCAGTAGATCCGGCCGCTAGGGCCGTAGCACAACGTAGGCGCAAGCAGTCTCCCGAGAAAGCGGAGGCTGCTGAGAAAGCTGTAAAAGACCTCCTAGAGGCAAATTTTATTTCGGAAGCCAAATACACGACATGGCTGTCCAACATTGTACTTGTTAAGAAAAATAATGGAAAATGGAGAATGTGCGTTGATTATACTGATCTTAACCGGGCTTGCCCGAAAGACTGTTACCCCTTGCCTAACATCGACCAACTAGTCGACAATTCTGCAGGTTACAAACTACTATCTTTCATGGACGCCTATTCAGGATACAACCAAATTCCCATGGACAAGGTCGACAAGCAACACACGGCCTTCATGACCGCGTCGGGCAACTACTACTACAACGTAATGCCTTTCGGTCTGAAGAATGCCGGTGCGACCTACCAGCGGATGATGAACAAGGTCTTTCGGACTGAAATAGGAGACATGCTCGAAGTCTACATGGACGACATGATCGTCAAGTCTGCAGAAGAAGTCAACCACGCCGCGCACCTCAAGAAGGTGTTCGACACGGCGAGAAGATGCCGTATGAGGTTTAATCCCGACAAATGCACCTTCGGTGTCCGGGCAGGAAAGTTCCTCGGATTTTACCTCACGGAACGAGGAATCAAGGAAAACCCCGACAAGTGTAGAGCCTTTTCCGAGCTCCCTACTCCGGGCTCGAAGAAGTCAATACAATCATTAAACGGAATGCTCACCGCCCTTTCCCGGTTCGTCGCCAAATCCGCACAGTACGCACTCCCCTTTTTCAAACTCCTCCGGCAAAAAGCGGAGTTTGAGTGGAGCGAGGAATGCGAACAAGCGCTCGCACATTTGAAACAAGTCCTATCGCAACCCCCGGTCCTCTCGCGACCCGAGAACGGGGAAACACTCTTCTTATATCTTGCGATCACGAGCGAAGCGGTCAGCGCCGTCCTCATTCGGGAAACACCAGACGGACAGAAGCCAGTTTACTTCACGAGCAAAGCTCTCCAAGGCCCCGAGCTCAGGTATCAACAGATCGAGAAAGTCACACTAGGCCTCGTCACCGCGGCCAGAAGACTCCGCCACTACTTCCTCGCCCATACCGTCGTCGTGAGGACCAACCAGCCGATCAGGCAACTCCTCAGACGACCGGATATGGCGGGGAGGATGCTTAGGTGGTCGCTCGAGCTGGCCGAATTCGACATCCAATACGAAGGGAGGAAAGCCTTGAAGGCACAAGTGCTGGCCGACTTTGTAGCAGAGATGACCGTCCCAGAACCCTCAGCCAACGGGTCGCAGAAATGGACAATCTATGTCGACGGAGCATCCAGCCCGAAAGGAAGCGGAGCGGGAATCATCCTCGAAAACGAGGAAGGCATCCTCATCGAGGTGTCCCTCGAACTGGCCTTCCCGACTTTGAACAACCAAGCCGAATACGAGGCCTTCCTTGCGGGACTCAGGCTGGCCGAGGACCTTGGCGCCAAGGAGGTCAAGCTATTCACCGATTCCCAGCTCGTAGCCTCGCAAGTCCGAGGAGAGTACCAAGCCAAGAACGACAATCTCATAGAATACTTGGCCTTGGTAAAAGAGAAGATGAAGAAGTTCACCTCGGCAGAAGTGACTCACATTCCCCGGGAGCATAATGCCCGGGCAGACGTCCTGTCAAAATTAGCAAGCACGAAAAAGAAAGGCGGAAACAAGTCCGTCATACAAGAGGTCCTTTCCCACCCGAGCGTCGATAAACCTGGTATGGTTTCGAATATCAACGCCATCGGGGACAGCGGCTACTGGATGACCCCGGTATACGAATACCTCACGACGGGCAAACTGCCCGAAGACCCCAAAGAAGCTAGAATGGTCAAGAGACGGGCATGCTCGTACACTATAGTCGAGGATAAGCTATACCGGCGAGGATTCTCTATTCCCCTCCTCAGATGTATCGAAGATACCAAGGTCCCCGGCATAATCCAGGAGATCCACGAGGGAATCAATGCGCAGCACCTCGGCGGACGATCGCTAGCTCGTAAAGCACTCCGGGCAGGATATTACTGGCCAACCATGCAACAAGACGCCAAAGAGCAAGTCAAGAAGTGCGATAAATGCCAGCGGCACGGGGACATGCACCTCGCTCCCCCTAGCGAACTCACAACGCTATCCTCCCCGTGGCCGTTCGCATGGTGGGGGATGGATATCCTCGGGCCTTTCGTCCAGGGGTCGTATCAAAACAAATACCTCATCGTCGGGGTAGATTACTTCACAAAGTGGATTGAAGCAGAAGCATTGGCCAAAATCACTGCTTTCAACATACTTCGTTTCTACAAAAGAAATATCCTCGCCCGGTTCGGAGTGCCTCAAGCCATCGTCACAGACAACGGAACCCAGTTCACCGACAGGAACTTCCAAGACTTCGTCACAAAACTAGGCACGAAGCAGCACTTCACGTCGGTCGAGCACCCTCAAACGAACGGACAGGCTGAGGCCGCTAACAGAGTGATCCTTCGAGGATTAAGACGGAGACTGGGCGACGCCAAACAACGGTGGGTCGAAGAGCTACACAGCGTTCTCTGGGCCTACCGAACAACCCCACACTCCACGACCGGGGAGACCCCTTTCCGTTTAACTTATGGAATGGAGGCAGTGATTCCCGTGGAGATCAGAGAACCCTCGAGGAGGACGGAAGCCCCCCTCGACGGGAACACGAACGACGAAGCCTTGAGGGAAGAACTCGACTTCGTGGAGGAAACACGCTCGGGCGCTTCTCTCCGAGAGGCGTCACTTAAACAAAAAATAACACTACGTTATAATGACAGAGTCATTAAACGTGATTTTCAGGTGGGCACCCTCGTCCTACGAAGGAACCAGAAAGACTCGCGAGAAGGCAAACTCGCCGCGAACTGGGAGGGCCCGTACCGCGTCCGCGCGAAAACGGGGACAGGAGCCTATTTCCTCGAAAATCTGCACGGGGAAGAACTTGCTCGACCATGGAACGCTGAAAAGCTAAAACAATATTACAGTTAAACACTGCCCGCGGCTCACTAGCACCGCGATACGGGGACGCGCTGGGGTACAAGCGCGACACCCCTATAAGAACACGATGATCAGAGACCGCGTTTTGTGTGCGCGAGGACATTTGATCCGGCGGGGATACCTCGATCAAGGCCCACCGTCGTCGTGCCAACCGGGCATAACACCCAGCTCGCGATGGGAAGTTCATGCCACGAGACTAGGACCTCGACCGAGCTCTTAGCCTCGTTGAAGGTCGGAGTACTCCTCCGGCCGCCCGACCAGCTCTCCACGCGGTCAGGGACGATCAAGGTCGAGCAAATCCCGAAGCCTTATTACTTGGGCAAAAATAAAGTATAACAAACAATAAAGTATAACAAACACCACATCACACACAAGGAAAATTAACAAAGAGATATTATAAAGTACGAATAGCGGGCAAAACACTTGGTCCAAAAAGTTACAAATATGAGCCCACAAGCCGGGCGAAAATAACCATTGTGCAAAAAGTACATCAGCTAAGCCCACAAGCCGGGCGAAACAAAACGGCTCGCAGGCCGACCAAAACAAAGATAAAAACCTACTCAGCTGCGGTCCCGTCAGGCTCCTCGTGCGCATGAATGTCGTTCTCCTGCAGAGGATACACGATCTGGCCATCCACCACCTCCGCGTCGGGGTCGATCCCTTCAATGACAAGGTCGGGGTTGAGAACCCGAAGCTGCGCCACGGCACTGCGGAACCCTATACCCGCGGTTTCGATAGAATCATCCTCGGACACTCGGAGATCCTGTTCAAGCTTCCGGAGCTGCGCCACAAACGCCGCACGAGTGGTCAGGAGTTTGTCCTCCTCAGTTTCCCCTTCGGCTGGCCGCACCGCATCTTCCAGCTCGGCAATTCTTACCTTAAGCCGCTTCTCCAACTCCAGCTCAGCGATTCGGGCAAGGTGGCTTTTCTTTGTCTCCTCGGCTTCCTTAAGCTTGGCCTCGACCAATTGTTGCTGCTTGCCTTGCTCTTTGTTCAGATCTCGGCACTCTTTTAGTTCCTTGCGCATGCCGAGCATCTCAGCGCCCAAGGTATCCAGCGCCTCCTGCAGGCGGGCCAGTTCAGCAGCAGGGCGGGTCTCGTCATTTAGAATGAGGGCAGTCGAGCAGATACGCATGACGGCCGACAGGTCCTCAAAAAGCATCTTCCTGCTCACTTCAGTTACGGTCCCCAGCACGGTTTGGATCTCGGAGGGAAGGGTGCGAGGATAAGTGACCTCGGAGAAGAAGTGAGGTTTTTGATGGCAGGGGGGAAGGTCAAAGCTGGAAGGAACCGGGGGACTATCTTCACCACCCAGGTCGACGACCTCCGCAACGGGCTGCCTCTTCGGAGTCCCTTGGGTAGCCGGGGATTGGCTTCCCGCAGGAGTTGTGCGGTCACCCGCGGTCCCCGATACAGAGGCAGCAGGCTGGGACGGAGTGGATCCTTCGGGGGCAGCGGCCGTGGAAACACCCTCGTGCGGGGCCCCAGAAGGGGCAACTTCCTGATCTTTGGAGCGCGACGCTTCTTCCCGGGCCTGCGCTTCCCGGGCCCTCTTCGCTTTCAGTTTCTTCAACCTCTCCTCGGCTCCGGCCATTGTCCCTGCAAAAGGAAAGAAAGCGTTAGTAAAGCAAGAAACACAGATACGAGGAAGAACTAAAGCAAGGGCGTTTCACCACCTAACAATTCGATGGCCTCCTCGTCGGAGAAGGTCTCGAGCAGAACGCGGGTGTTTATCAGGCGACGTTCTTTCTTCACCTGCCCATCTGCACCTATTATAGGCTGGCCGTCCAGCGTCTCATGTCGAGCTTCTGTAAAGCTGTCGACGAAAGCTACGATTTTATTGTAGGCTTCCCGCTCGTAGGCCTCCATCTGAACAGGTTTCGTTTTATACTTGTCAACTCCCTTCTTAAAGTGTTCCTCCGTCCAGTACAGAGGAAACTTCGGCACCAGCACCTCCTCGGAACAGCCGTCGACCTCGCGGGTGACTTTCCGGTACAATGAATATATCGCCTCGAGGGTGATCGGCTTCACATAGAAATAGCGGAACTTGAAATCCCGGATGGAATCCAAGTAAGTGTGAAACAACGCCTTGCTCTGCTTGAAGGACACCCAACCGTGTCGACCTCCTACCGACGACCGTTGGAGGTGGAATATGCGGAAGAAAAGGCGAACGGTCGGTACGATCTCCAAATATTTGCATACGAGCTCGAAAGCCCGGATGAAGGCCAGCGAGTTCGGATGAATCTGCGAAGGGGCCAACTTCAACCAGTCAAAGATCCCCTCCTGAAAATCCGTGAAAGGCAGCCTCCACCCCGCCTTCTCGAACATAAATTCGTACAAGGGGACCCGCATTCCCCGGTAAGGGGAGCATATCCGGTGATGCTCCTCGGGACGAAAAACCTTCCAGGATTGACCACTTCCGATTAGTCTGTGCTCGACGGTACAAAAAGCATCGCCCACATCTGGGTACACGAAGATGGACGACATCTCAAGGGCTTCGCTACAGACCCAGTCCTCGAGCGGCCTCTCCTATGCAAAGGCCATGTGAGCCATGGGGGAGTCAGGCTGGTCGTCGTCGTTTTCCTCGAAATATCCTGCGGCCACCTCTGCAGCCAAATCGTCCATTTACCTGAAAAGCAGAAGGAAACGGTGAATTCGATTGGTCGTATCAAATTCATCCCTCCACCGCTGTTCAAGCGAACAGGCGAAGAAGGGGCAAGGCTTTCTCAACTCCCCGACGAGATCGGCCGAGGATCAACTTGCCCACCGGGGAACTCATCGTCTCCCCGGAAGGTTCTGCCCCGTGTCCCCGCGGCACTAACAAATGTACTGATTATCAAGGACCCCGAGACATTCAACGGATCCCCGACGTGTTCGTCCCTGATCCCCGAGACATTCATCAAAAGCGAGCAAGAATCTTCGCACTCTCTCTCTCTCCACAACTAAAGATTCCCGCCGTATTCGCCGGGAATCCCTTCGTTTCTCATGGGAATGTCATCAATTCACCAAGGAAACGCCCTACACTAGTTAAAATCAAAGAAAAACGCAAAATAAAGGTCCGGTTTGGAGCAAATACCTGGTAAGCGGCGGTGTAGGGTTCCGGCACGGAGGTTTCCGGCTGTGGTACGGCAGCGAACGGCGGTCCTAGCGGAGGAAATGCTTCTGACAGAGAGTGCCCGGCGGCTGACGGCGACGAGCTACGGCGGAAGAGGTTAGAGAGAGAGGGAGAAAGTTTCTTGAGAGAGAAGCGGAAAAGTGGAGAATGAGCGAGGGGAGCGGCTTTTATAAGCGGTTCTCGCGAGACCCGAGGGGCGTAGGGCACTCGAGTGCGCTACCCTAGCCAGCCTCCCTAGGTAATGATGGCAGGCGACACGTGGCACGCATGCAGCCACTCGTCTCCCCACGCGCGTCGTTTCGGTTTTCCCCAACGCTTCGAATCCGAAACCCTTCATCTCCCCGACCATGCGACCAGACACGTCTGTCCGCTGCCCGACGCTCATCCGGTCGAAGGAATTTCGCATAGGATATCGACCTCCTCGGTTCCTCCCTTAGCATATCCTCGACATACAATAACCCTTAAGTCATCACTCTGCCGCCTCAGAGCAACGACTTGGGGGGCTTCTGTTCTGGACTGGGCCGAGGCTGCCCAACAGTCGAGCAGGCCCAACCCATATAGCATGGGGGGAGGTCCAATAGGACCCCTCTGCGGGGCACTTGACTGCTGCAAGCATACCCACGTTTCCCCGGAGCACTTTACAGTGTCGGGCACTTGGACCAACAGGGCAGGAGGACCTCGCTCCCCCCCGGCGGATAGGTATATCCCCGACATACCAGCTTCTCCCCGCGAGTATGCCATACGTCACTCCTCGACAGACATGACTCCTCCCTGCGAGGCCATGTCCGTCGTACGACTTGATAGGTCCTCGACACAGAAGGCTCCTCCCCCCGCGAGGAGTGTCTAACAGTCCGTACCACGTGGACACGTTCCAAGTAACCACTCCACTCCCGAAGGATTCGGTCTGCCCTAGTCCCGGAAATCTAGGAGCGGTTACCCCAGGGCGAAGACCACGCGCTGGTCTTCACTACGCCACGTAAGCCCTGGCAGTTACTTGGATTGGGCCTGACAATCCAGCCCAATATAAGTAACCGTTGGCCCCGCGCTGGGGGCTCTCTATAAATACCCTCTCACTTGAGAGGGTCAAGTTAAGTCACTTTTTTCACTCTTTGTATTTGCTGTTACTCTGTGCACTCCCTAACTTGAGCGTCGGAGTACCTTGCAGGTACACCCCCCCGCCGTACTTCAACCTCACCGGAGCCGGAGCTCAACGGACGTCGTTGGCCACCTGTAACTGTCTGATCCAGGTACGATCAGTTAATATATTTAAAAATTAGTTGAATTGTTTATTTTCATATATTAAAATGAAATATATTTTTAATTAGGTTAATAGGCTAATAAGACATTCGAAAAATATCCCTCTTGCACCGACTGAATTTTAAACTCCTACATATTAAAAGAGAACTCAAGTTCATCTGAAATGCACAAAATGCACAAATAGTCTTGTCTGAATTTTGAAATTCGGACGCATCCGAATTTTGAAATCCTGACGTACCACATTACAAGAGAGTCCAAGTTCACCCGAAATGCATTCAATGCATAAGTTCATTTTTCATATTTCAAAATCCAGATGTACTACATATTACAAGAGAATTCAAATTCACCTAAAACACACCAAAAACCCTAAACTTTATTAGTGCATTGGATACGTTCGCATTTTTAAATCTAGATGGTATGCATTTTTGAAAATTTAAGGGTTTGAAAATAATACAAAGAGTGCAATCAGTCACACCCTTGAATTTTTTAGGCTTAATACCCTTTTTGGTCCTCTACTTATGACTTGGGGTCCATTTTGATCCTCTTTCTTTTAAAAGTATCAAGTTAGTCCCTTACGTTGTCTAACAAAAGCAAAATGGTCCTTTCCATCAAATAAAGGCAAACAATATTAGTTTTGCTGACGTGTAATCTGAGTTGGATGGATTGCCTAATCAGCACCTTCTTCTTCCTTGTTGCTGTAACGCTTATACGTTCACCCCCAATTTGTGACCTTATTGTGTATCCTTCTCAAAAAGCACCAAATTGAAACCTAATGCATCATCTAAAATTCTACCGATTATCTAATCTTCTCTACTTACCAGTTTCCTAAATTCTACATTTTCATGGTTAGGTGGAAATAATAGCTTCCTGATATTTAACTAAAATAAGACGTTTTGGAGTCAATACCATAGACTTCATAGTAGTGAAGACCATCACATAGATTGGAAGGATCCACAACTACACTGAGAGAAGAAGAAAACAATTTCTAAGTCATACAAAAACAAAACTACAAATAAAATCATCTACAGAAACTCAATAGCAATACACTTATTACGTCTACCTAGTGAACTCACCCTCATGGATGATGTCATAATGCATATATTTTCATTTTTATAATTGTGGAAATTACTTTAACTATGATTTTGACTGGATTTCTGATGGGTTAATTTGGTCTGTTTTCCTTGAAGAATTAATTAATTACTCACATGATATTAAATTTGTGCAGTAAATGAGTTAAAAAAGTACTTTACATAGCTTCTGCAGCAGTACTCTGTTTAACACTATTATGAACATAAAGCTGTCGACAGCTGTAAACATCTCCTAAATAATTTCTTATAATTTGTCCTAAATTATAAATCATCTTACATTCTCAATGCAATATAAATGACATCTTCCCTAATATACCCTCAAATATTTATTATTATTTATTTTTTCAACTCTTTTAATTTCTCTCTTTTATATAATTATGAGGGGCATTACTGTAAAGTTATATATAATTTGTCTTTTTCATAAAGTAATAATTAAGTTTCTTAATTTGTATGAAAAACCCAAAACGTCTTATAATTTGGAACGGAAAGAGTACTATCGAGTCGCGTTTACGAAAAATGGGATGGTAGTGGCTGTGAAGCAACTAGAGAAAGGTGATGGAATGAGGATTTTAGGGAAAATTAGGCATAAAAGTATATGCTAAATGGTAATCTTTTCGAAGCTCTTCATAGAAATATAAAAGATTAGAAAGTTACTTGGGATTGGAATCACAGGTATAAATTGCATTGGGAGGTGCAAAAAGGATTTTCTTTTTGCACCATGATTGTTCTCCACTTGTTATTCATAGCAGTATCTTGGTGTTGCAAGGTTTGCTGAAAAATCTCAGATGGGTTATAGCTTTTTTGTTGGTACACATGCGTATATCACTCCTGGTATGTTTTGATAATGCTTTCCACAAGAAATTTCAATACACTGTTTTTAGTTTCAAAAGTATCGCATGTTTTATTTATGTTAGTAATGTAATAGGTATATAGAACATAAACCATCATGTCCCACTGTTAGAAGTGTTTCTGCTAAACATTATGTGGGAAGAAACAAATACCTTCTCAATTTTCAATTTGTTGAAACACTTCCTGTAGAACTTTGTAATTTTGAACCGTATCATGCTCTGTCTTGGCATCAAAGTTCATTTCACCCCTAAATAAGTTAATGTTAGAGATTGTATCCAAGTAAATGTGTCTTTGATTAATGAACTTGAAAAATATTTCATTTTTAAATATTCATCATTGACAAAGTAAATGGCAGCTGGGAACATATTCTGCATTGACAAAGAGAAAAATGAACCACATATTTCATTGAAAAACTTAACATTTGTTTTAAAATATAAGAACATGATATGACATTATGTTTCACAAGGTGATAGTGGCCCTGTTGGTAGTGGTGTCTGCCTATGCCTATGGAAGTGGAGGTCTTTAGTTTGATTCTTTGATGAGGGTGAAATTTATAATTTTTCATAGAATTTTAATGACCTTTCTTATAAGCATATGCTAGGCCAGATGTCACGCGTATAAGTATATGTCACCTCAGTTGTCACGTCTTCTTCTTCTAACGGCGTTATACATATTTGACGGAAAGGACTTTTTTGATTCTGTTTGACAACGTAAAAGACCAAATTGAAACTTATAAAAGAAAGATGACTAAAATTGACCCCGAGATATAAGTAAGGGACTAAAAAGGATATTAAGCCAATTTTTTAACATAATATAATTATGGTTATTTTAGCCAACTTATTTCCATCGGACCGAACAAAATTCTTTTGGACTGTATATTCATGCAACGTATCCTCACCACTAATCTCACAATTTGAGATTTTGTCTCGACACCCTCACAATTATATCTGACGCATCCCATGTAGCTATGTTTTTGCCGTTATACTCTGCATGAATTTTTTTTTGAGTGTTTCTTAATGCACCACCCAAGTTTCTTAGGCACCATGTGAAATTATTTTTTTGCCTCCTAATTCCGGATGTGCACATCCGGACGCACCGGAACCTTAAAAATTAAGAACTTTTACCGGATGTACATATCCGGTGTATATCCGGGTCTGTATATCCGGACAATATTCTGAAATATTTAAAGCTGCATGATCACTCCCCCTTTCCCATAATCAACCTTCTTCTTCCACACTCACTCAAAAAACCCTATTTCATCAATCCCATTTCTCACTCAAAAAGTTCAAATTTTTGGTGCAACAAATCAAAGGGAGCAAGGAAACACTGAATTTCAGGTAAACATTAAACTTTATCCACTACATTGCTCACATTATCAATCTACATTTATTGGAAAATA
Source organism: Lathyrus tuberosus (assembly GCA_022829125.1). Lineage (NCBI taxonomy): Eukaryota > Viridiplantae > Streptophyta > Magnoliopsida > Fabales > Fabaceae > Lathyrus > Lathyrus tuberosus. Next base: position 2,387,316 of record JALAZF010000395.1, read on the forward strand.
AGTTACGCTACTTCCGGATGTGCACATCCGGAACAAATTGAGCATGAACATTTCCGGATGTGCAGATCCGGAAACATGGCTGGAGCCAATTAATTTAAGTTTTCAGCATTTTTGAATAAATCTTATTTATACATATTAATGGTTCTATTCTTGTTTATAAATAAAGATGGTGCATCCCGATAACATGGCAAAAGAATTAGTTGCGCCGATTTCCTCGAAAGATGAAGGTATGCTCGTAAAGTCGGTTGATGTCGGCGGTGACTTTAACAACAAGCAAGACTTTGATGATCGTGAAAGCATGATCGCATACATTCGTAGGACGGCTATTGAGCTCGGCTTCGGTGTAAATATCGGGAGATCGGATAATGGGTCGGATAGAAGAAAAGCTTTTGTAATTTTAGGGTGCGAAAGAAGCGGAAAATATCAAGCACCTCTACGGAAGTTAAAGAAAGACGAGACCGGTACTAGAAGATGTGAGTGCCCTTTTAAGATTGGTGGTTACATGTTAGTTTCCAAGAAATGGAGATTTACCGTTCGTTGTGGTATACATAACCACGAAATGTGCTCAAAGCTACAAGGTCATCCAAGTGTATGCCGGCTCAAGGAGAAAGAGAAGACATGTATAGCCGACATGACCTTGAACCTTGTCCAACCGAAGAATATACTTGCGACGTTGAAACGGAAAGAACCCGAAAATGTTGCAAACATAAAGCAAGTGTATAACATTCGGTATCAAACGAACAAGGCAATTAGGGGAGATAGGAGTGAGATGCAACAACTGTTGAAAGTGTTGGAGGACAACGTTTACGTGTCTCGGTATAGATATCGCGATGATGGAATTACGGTCCGAGAAATTTTTTGGACTCATCCGGATTCCATCAAGTTGTTCAACACGTTCTCGACAGTGCTCATTCTCGATAGCACCTACAAGACAAACAAGTATCGTCTTCCATTGTTTGAGATGGTTGGTGTTACGTCTACGGATAAGACATATGCCGTCGGCTTTGCCTTTTTGGAGTGTGAGAAAGAGGACAATTTCACGTGGGCGTTGGAGACGTGTCGGTCACTTTTGAAGAAACATGTTCAAATGCCAAAAGCAATTGTTACGGACCGCGACAACGCCTTGATGAATGTGGTTGCAAAGGTCTTTCCTTCTTCCAATGCACTACTTTGTCGATTTCACATAACAAAGAATGTGCGAAGTCGGGTTAAGACCGCGGTGGGTGCGAAGCAAGTGGAGTCGGAAGACGGAAAAGTGGTCAAGTCGGGTGTCATTATAGAGAAAATTATGGATGCATGGACTCATATTCTAAATTCTTCCAGAACGGAATTATATGCCGATTCGGTCATTAAATTCCAGAAAGTGTGTGAACGGTACCCCGCTTTGTTGAAATATGTTGAATCCACCATTCTTGATCAAGTGAAAGAAAAGATTGTTTGTGCGTGGACCGATAACGTACGACATCTTGGAAACACTACCACCAATAGAGTTGAGTCGGCACATGCCACTTTGAAGAATTGGTTGGGAAATAGCAAGGGGGATTTATGTCGGGATTGGGACTCTGTGCATCTAATGATCAAAAACCAACACAATGAGATACAAACCACTTTCGGTCGGAGCATCACAGTTTTGGAACATCGGTTTAAAGGTAACTTCCTCTACTCTCGATTGATCGACAACATGTCTCGGGCGGGCTTGGGCTATGTTTTTCACGAGGCCAACCGAGCCGAAACGGTAGGTTCCGATAGTGCAAAGTGTGGTTGCACTATTGTGAAAACCTACGGTCTTCCTTGTGCTTGTGCCATTGCTAAAAAGTTAAAACTAGGTGACCCAATACAAATTGACGAAGTTTGCCCTCATTGGATGAGACTTAGTTTTGATGATGATGCTTGTAAGGAAGGAGATAAACCCGTTATCTCTATTTTGGCCGAATTGGAAGCGATTCAAAAGAGATTTTCGAAGGCCGACGACAATATGAAGCTACACTTCAAAGAAGAGTTGAGGAAGATTGCCTTCCCCGAAACAACCGCAATGATACCTCCGTCTCAACCGGTTAAGACAAAGGGTGCTCCGAAGAAGTTGAAGCCTACACCAAATGACAACTCAACAACTCGGTATCCTTCGTATTATGAGCACGTTGACCAAATCTTTCCGGAGTCTCCGACTCCTAAATCTCTACGAAGTGTCGTGAAAGGAGCTCGCATTTCCAAACCGGCTCCGACACCGATTCCACGAGATGCGACTCCGACTCCAACTACACGTATGATTTCCTTTATTGACGAGATGCCGGTTTTTATGCACAAGCATATCGATGGTATAATCGATGTTGTAGGGGATGGTAATTGCGGTTACCGAGCCGTGTCGGCTATACTCGGTAAAGGAGAGGAAGGCCATGCACTTGTACGTCATCAACTTATCCTAGAGTTGGAGACGCATAAAGAAGCATACTTGCGTCTCTATGGAAATCAAGAAAATTACAACAAGGTTCACGAGTCACTTGTTCCGTGGTTGAGTGGTCCGACACCGGTATCGAAATGGATGAGCTTCCCCGAGATGGGTCATCTTATAGCATGCGCCTACGATATGGTGTGTATCGACTTGACGAGATACGGATTTTCGGAAACCTTTTTCCCACTACACACCGCACCTCCGTCGAATCCAAATTATTGTATCATGTGTATCGGATGGCTTGCGAAATCAAGACATTTCCTACAAGTTATCTTGAAACCCGGATGCCCGATACCACCTAAATCACCGCAATGGGCGACGCATGCAACCGCAATTGCCGAGTCTTGGCCGGATAATTTTGTCGAAAGGCAGCTTGAATTCGAAAGATTGCACGCAATTGAAAAGGCATCAAATGCGGAAAAATCGAAAGTTCTAGCTCCAATAGATTTAGACGGAGAATTTTGCTTTAACTCTTTTGTATAAGCATACGACACAATGTACATTATTGAAGTGAAATATATTGTATTTTTATCCATATGTCTTTTTAATACACTTACGAATTTTATTGCACTGCATAAGCTGCTCAATTCTGGTTTAAAATTGTATCAGTAAAACATTCTGATTTGCAGATCCGACCAACTTCCGGATGTGCACATCCAGAAGTAATATTGGTAGGGTTTGCCCGGATTTGCACATCCGGAACTAACTTGGGCAGAAATAACTTAACCCTAACTTTTCTATAAATTAGGGGTTTCATTTGATATCTTTCACAAAACCTCAAAATGTCTCAATTGTATCAAATCAAATTCCGTTGGTATGCCGCAAGTGTCTCCTTCACCGACGGCAAAACACGCGGTCAAAAGTTTACGATAACGAGAGACATCCCCCTCGACCAAATCATTGACGACATCGAACATCTCCTACCTTACGGAGACAAACGGAAGGTTGCGAAGCTTCAGTATCGTTCACCTTCGGTTGACAACGAAGGGAACGTCGCTTACATCATTGTTGAGCTCAAGAACCAAGACGATGTTAGAGCGATGTGGCAAACTTATTTGGGTTACGAGGAACAATTTCCGATCGAGTTCGAGGCGACCGTCAAAATCCGAAGAACGGTCGGTGACATCTTAGAGATGTGCAAGCGTCCACCGGGCTATTGATCTTGTAATATTTAAATTTCTGTCGATCCCATGCCGATTTTCTCAATGTAATCCCGATTTTATTTTATGAATGTGAGAAACATTTCTGGTTTTGGTGTTCTGCTTCAGCATTTGTTCCGGATTTGCAAATAAGATCTTTTACCGGATGTGCACATCCGGGAAAAAATGTAAATTTTAAAAAAATTGGTGCGTCCGGATGTGCACATCCGGAATAAAGGGGCACAACCAAAAATTCAGTTGGTGCGTAAGAAACAAGGGTGGTGTAATAAGAAATCCTCTTTTTTTTTAAGTTTCTTAAGAAGTTCTGTGATGCACCAGATTTTTATGTTAGAATACCAGACTTTTTTTTTACAATTTTTTGTTTTTTGGTATTTTGTATGATTATATACCAATCTTTTTATAAACCTTACCGAATGTTATCATTTATTATGAAGATTTGTCAGATATTTTTGAAAAACAGGTATAAATCCATTGATTTTGATATTTTTTGAATTTTTGAAAAATGTATGATGAAATACTAAATTTTTTCAAGAAATTTGGTATAGGCCAATTGTTTTTGAAAACTATTCTTCAAAATTTTGGAAATGTCACGTATAACTATCGAATTTAAAAAAAAAAGGTAACCTAAACTATAAACATAATATAATAAAAAATTCGATACATTCCAAATTTTTTGAACTTTAAAAAAATGATAGGCAATGATTTTTTTTACATGTTTTTGCTTTTTAAACTAAGTTTTTGACCTTTTTAACATATTTTATCAAAAGTATTTGTACATTCACAATTAATCTGATAAAATATATATATATATATATATATATATATATATATATATAGTGTATTACAATATAAATACAAAAAAAAATGTTGACTTCTCAGCTTCTTCCTCGTGCCTTATATGTTCTGCATATGCTGTCTCTCATACTCTTGCACCTTCATTATAGTTCTATCTCCAACAGTTAATGACGGGAGGCAATTGACAATCTGATTTAAACTTAATTTGAATCCAATAATTGTTGTTAACAAAACCAATTGCAATGAGTTTATGTCTACTCCTAAACATAGATGGAGAAACCACTAGTCTGACTTTCCTGCGAGGCCTCAACATACTCCCTCTGAGAGGCCTCAACTTACTCCCATGTGAAGGATCACAGTGAACATCACTCTCTTGACGTTTTTTACTCTTCTTATTTCCTCTTTTTGGCTTGTACTTCACTAGTGCTGGATAAATGGAAGTTGTGGATGTATGTGTTAGTTCCCAAACTTTTTTCTTCATTGCTCTCTATCCAACTATATCCAATGTACTGAAATACCTCTTCAACTCTTCACACTATTATTCTAAATCCAATTACGTCTCACTATCTTCTTGAGTGGCTTCATGTTCTTCTATATTTAATTTCTTCAAAAACACATCAATTTTAACGAAACATTGTCACCTTGTATTTTAAGACCTGCAAGTTCACACGAACATGATAACCCATGTGTTGTTCGAATAAGCAACCACATGCAACTTTGTCAGAACCAACGAATTTTACCCTTTTCAAATCCTTTGCAACGTTTTGTATAGATTATCTTGATACGAAGTTGTGCAATCTAGAGTAAAATAGAGTGTTATATCGATGCTCAATGTTGGCAATACTTTTTTGAAATGATACTCTGATTGCATCTTGTTACAACTTCAACATGGTGTTCAAAGCATCCCAACTTCTACACAATTCTCCTCGGCTAGTAGTTAAAATGTTTTTGAGTCTTCAATGAGCATATTCAACCCTAAAAACAAAAATAGAAAAATAAGTTATGAATTGATAAATAGTATTGTAATAAAATCAAAGTCACAAGGATGTACTTGTTTGTTATCGTGTTCCCTAAATGAGTGACTCATTAGTCCATGCAACAATAAACTTTTTTTATAGGGTTTCAACCATGTTTGGTGCATATACTGAAGAAATAAAGAAATATAAACACATACTACCTCAAAATGCTTCAAGTGTTCCACAAACTCAAACTCCCTATTTGAATACACGACTTTGTTCTATAGATCCATAACATGCTATTGCCTATTAGATTCGACACACTCCTTACACTTCATACTAACATTTTTTGAAATATAGAACACACACAATAGATGAATTGAGGATGGGAACACAACTTTCATGTCATTCATTAACACAAGTTCCCGGTCCATCACCACAACCTTAGGTGGCAACTTCTAGAATGTAAACAACTCATTTTCCTTCTTTAGTGCCCATGTGAAAATTTCCTCCCTTTCATGTTCCAAATAGGCAAATCCAACTGAAAATGTCAACGAACACCAACAATCTCAATTAGTGGGAGCCGGTACCTTTTTGTTTTGTATGTACAGTAAAAAATCAACACAATATGAAATTTAATCAACAACTTTCCAAAATCATATAAAGGAAAAGTTACATTTTTTAGAAAGGAAATACCTAATTGTTTTGTATGTACAATAAAAAATCAACACCAAATGAAATATGTTCAACAACTTCACTGAATTAGGATATGTCAAAGAGATATCAACAATGATATTTGATTTTTCTCTGTTTCTGGTTCAATACATGTATTTCTCATCTTAGATGAGACTCAATAAATATTGCACTTCATTCAATGAACCTCTCTTTCCTGTATTATATGTTGATCTTGTCTTATACATTTGCGTAATACTCATCAGGTTTTATGGATCTCTATCTTTCAAAGCAATAACTATGTACCTGGAAGCCATGGTCGATTTTGGGCCCGTGCAACCTGACCTATTGCACAGGACCTCTAAAATATTGGGCCTCAATTTTTAGGTTTAAGGCTTCAAAAGTAGAAACTTGAAAAGTATAAAAATATGTGGTTTGGACAATCTTACATGTAATTGCAGCATCCAAACGGATAAGTAACTCCTTAAGAAACGTGTGTTCGGTGTTCGATTTTGGCTACAGGGCATTTTTACAAATTTTTAGTATTTCATTGATCAACCAAATGTTACTCATTTGGACTTTTTTTGTTAAATATGTTTGTGGTTCTCCTAAATATCTCAAATTTTGTTTTTAGTCCTTAAAAATATTTCCTTCAAAGAATGTTCCTCCTAAAATTTTTCATCCACACTTGTGGTCCCTGATTTTAAAATTGTCGCTAATTCAGTCGCTAAGTAATAATTAGCTACTAATTTTGTCGTTAAGTTGTAAAAACCGTCGCTAAATTGCAGGAGAGGCCAAAAGTGTGGATGAAAATTTTTAGGAGGATCATTCTTTAAGGGAAATATTTTGAGAAACTAAAAACAAAATTTGAGATATTTAGGAGAACCACAAACATATTTATCCCTTTGGACTAATTTTTATTATTACATTTATTAGTCAAATATTTATTTCCTTTTGAAATCAAATGATATCATTTTATTTTATTAATCATATTTTATTTCTTATTGAAAGCAATTTATATATTTTTATTTTAGCCTTAAATGCACTTTTGATCCTCTATTTTGATGTTTTTAACTTTTTAGTCCCCGTATTTTAAAATTCAGTTTTTCGATCCCTCAACTTTACTTTCCTTTGGATTTTGTTGGTCCCCCTCCAGTTTTGCATATGTGGTATACTCATTAATGACGTGGCACTGCTACAATAAAACCAGGTTAGATTTTATGACATTTTTAATTAAAATTAATTGTTACTTATCTTGTAAGTTATTAATAATGTTTTTAATTCAATTTTAATGTAATATTAAACACCATTGTTGCTCTACTGTACAATATCCCATTAACAATGGTGCTTAAAACACAAATTAAACAGATCCCATAGAAATGCAATTAGGAATCATAGTTTAATTCATTAGAGTACAACAAAAATTATTAGAAACTATTAAATCTTAGTAAATCCATCACACAAGTTTTCCTCAACATAATTGGTTAGACATTTGGAAGCATGTACAAGAGCTTGCTGGGTAATTCATTTTCTACATGAAAGGCATATGGCATCCCTAATTACTGCTGCAGAAATTCTTTATTGAAGTGTAAAGATGATGATAATGAAACAATAGAAGAATGGAAGATTACACCTCCAACAAATAAGGAACAAATTAGTTGAGTTAATTATAGAGTTGTTATTGTTAGTTAATTGCACCCTAAGAAACTATATGGTTTTCTATGGTGTATGGAATTAAAATACTACTACACTACTCTTGTATATATATCAACATTGTATTCTTTTACTCCTTAATAAGAATCGTTTTTCATCCTTTCTATCATGTTCATGTTGATCAATTTAATACGATATCAGTCTAATCCATGAACAACACCTTCATTCTAATTCATCATCATTCCATGTGATTCGTTTTTCATCTTCTTCCTCGTCGATTCAGTTTCGCTGTTCATCTAATCTTGAGAATTATGTTTTTTGTCTCGTTTCTGTTACAATTTTCTTACATTGATTAGTTGCAGAAAATCGTTTCTTCATCGTCGATCCAAAATGTCGTCGCGCCTCGCTCTAAATCATCAACTCGATCTTAATTCCATCTAGTACATTCACCCGAGTGAAGGTCCAAACTCTGTCAATGTCAATCCAAAACTTGATGGCTCCAACTACTTATCTTAGAGCAAATTCCTGTAACGTTCTTTGGGATCTAAGAACAAAGGAAAATTCGTTGATGAATCCATTGAAGTTCCTGATGATGTTGATCTCAAATATGCTCAGTGGGAACAATGCAACCACCTCATTCTTTCTTGGATCATCAATTCAAATAATGATCAAATTGCATCAACCATTATTTATCATGATCGTGCATTAACTGCTTGGAATGATTTACGTGAACGTTTTTCCAAAGATAATCGTGTTTGAATTTTAACTCTATGTTCTAATATCAACAATTTGAAACAAGATTCCAAATCTGTTATTGAATATTTCCTTGAGGACATAGACTTGAGGAACAAGCCATCCAATTTCTCACAGGCTTGAATGATTCATTTTCTGTTGTTAGAACTCAAGTTTGACTTATGGATCCCCTACCCTCTATTAATTGTATATATTCTTTAAATGTTCAAGAAGAAATTCATCATATGAAGCTTGCTATTGTTGAAGATAACTCCATCTTGGTAAATGCTGCACATAAACCTGATTTCAAACATAAAAGTGGTTACAATAATGCCAAGAATGCGACTAGAGTGTGTACTTTCTACAACAAATCTGGCCATACAATGGATTTTTGCTATCATAAGCATGGCCACCCCAATTTTAACAAAAATAAGGCATTTTTTTAATGCAACTCAAGTTGATTCTTCCTCTGCATCTCAAGCAAAAGATGAACCTTCAGTTGCTTCTCACACAAGTAACCAATTGCCCATTTCTCAAGCTTAATATGAATAACTCATCAATCTTTTGCAGCAGTCAAACATACCACCACCAGTTCCTACATCCACTACCAATCAGGTTTCCTCTAGCTCGTCACATGATGATCCTAATTCAGGTAGTGCATGTAATGTTATTCTCTACAATTCTTCACCTACATGGATTCTAGACTCGCGATCTAATGACCATGTATGTGTTTCATTAGATATGTTTAACTCTTATTATAAGATTAGACCTATAAAAATAACTCTTCCTAATGGTAATTGTACCATGGTCCACTATGCTGGTAACATCAATTTCTCGTCTAGTTTTTTTTTACCTCAATCATGTTCTATATTCTCTTGATTTCAACTTGAATCTCATATCTATTTCCAAAATATGTCAAGACTTAAAATGCTCAGTTGTCTTTTCTCTTGAACAATGCATTTTGCAGGAAATGAATACCAAGAGGATGATTAGTTTGGGTAGCAAAGAAAATGGCTTATATAAATTTCATTTAAAGGAACCTCACCTTGAAGCTCAAGCTCTTCCTCATCCGTCCCTTCATCAACCTACATTTCCAAATCAAGACAACAATTATCATGCTGACACATCCTCTTCTACACCATAATCTCATAATATTGTAATTCCAAAGTCTGCCCTTTGGCATTTTCGATTAGGACATGTATCTTCCAATAGAATAGCACAAATGTTCACATTGTATTCCTCTTTTGAATATGACAATAATGCTACCTGTGACATGTGCCATTTGGCTAAACAAAGAAAAATACCTTACCATTTAAGTACTTCAATTGCTTTTCATAAATTTGAACTTTTACACTTTGATATTTGGGGGCCCTTAGCCACACTATCCATACACAATCATAGATACTTTCACACAGTCCTTGATGATCACACCAGGTTTTTATGGATCATTCTAATGAAATCCAAATCTGAAACATCTTTACATGTCCAAATTTTCATAACCATGGTCCATAACCAATTTCAACTAGCTCATAAAATTGTTAGAACTGACAATGGACCAAAATTCATGATACACCAATTCTATGCCTCTAAAGGCATTTTACACCAAAGATCTTGTGTTGAAAATCCTCAACAAAATGGCAGGTTTGAGAGAAAACATCAACACTTATTAAATATTAATCGAGCCATTTTGTACCAATCCAAACTTCCCAAACCCTTTTGGTCATATGCCCTTCAATTTACCACCTTTATCATTAATAGAGTTCCTACTCCCATCTTTAAACATCAGTCACCCTATCAAGTCCTTCATGACCAACTTCCTGACCTCACCTCTTTCAAGGTCTTTGGATCCCTTTGTTATGCTTCTACTCTTAAAGTCCATAGAACAAAGTTGGATCCGAAGGCTAGGAAGTATATTTTTCTAGGTTACAAACCTGGTATGAAAGGGTATGTCTTTCTTGATTCCATATCACTGATATATTCGTCTTTAGGAATGTCATATTTCATGAATATATCCTTCCTTACACTTTCAATACCTCATCATCATCCACTTCATGGTCATATTTTCCATCTATGACAGATAAATCTTCCCAACCAATTTCTAAACATGTTACACATCCTGACCCTAACCTCACAGACCACACATCTCTAGATCATAACATTCAACCTTCTATTGCCCATATCCCCATATTGACCCTCCAACACATAATTTGCCGCATGATCCCAACTCACCTACTCCTAATGCCACCATTGACCACTCTATAAGACCAACAAGAACCTCTTCAAGGGTGAGTCATCAACCCTCTTACTTACAAGACTATATATGCAATTCTCTTGCTACTTCAGCTCAATCTTCCACAGGTACTTTTTATCCTTTATCCAATTTTATTTCACATAAGCATTTGTCCCCTTCTCACTCTCATTATTCATTATCATTAGTAACTCACACTGAGCCTAAAACTTATGTTGAAACTTCTAAGCATGAGTGTTGGAAACAAGCTATGCAACTTGAACTCTTGGCTTTTGAGAAAACTGGTACATGGAAGCTTATGGATCTTCCACCTAGTGTTACACCAATTGGTTGTATATGGGTTTACAAGATCAAGTATCTTGCTAATGGTTTTATTGATAGGTTTAAAGCACGATTAGTTGCCAAAGGTTACAATTAAATTGAGGGTCTGGATTACTTTGACACTTATTCACCAGTTGCTAAACTCACAACTTTCAGAATCGTCATTGCCTTGGCCTCTTGCAAGAACTAGCACTTACATCAGCTTGATGTAAACAATGTTTTCCTGCATGGTGATATTCAAGAGGATGTCTACATGGTTATTCCACCTGGTGTTTCTACTACCAATCCTAACCAAGTATGTAAGCTTGTTAAATCCCTTTATGGACTTAAACAGGCTAGCCGAAGATGGTACGAAAGGCTTACAACTTTCCTCCTTGAACATCACTACAAACAAACTAATTTAGATCATTTTTTGTTTGTGAAAAATGCTTCATTAAATATTACTATTTAAATAGTATATGTTGATGATGTCATTCTATCAGGTAATGACATGAACGAGTTTAATTCAATCAAGTTGGCATTGGATAACACATTCAAGATCAAGAATTTAGGTACATTGAAATACTTCCTAGGCATTGAAGTAGCTCAATCCAAAGCAGGCATATTCTTGAATCATAGAAAATATTGTCTTGATCTATTGGAAGACTCAGGCTTCATTGAATCAAAACCACTAACCATTCCATCTGATCTTGCTCTTAAACTGCACCAAGACTCGAGCATGCCTTATCATGACATTCCTTCATACAGAAGGCTTGTAGGTCGACTATTGTATTGAAATGCAACAAGACCTGACATAACATTTTGTACACAACAGCTTAGTCAGTTTCTTGTAGCTCCCACGGTCACACACTTCAATGTTGCTTACAGAATTTTGAAGTATCTCAAAACTTGCCCAACTCGAGGCATTCTCTTCCCACGAGACTCAGCCTTACAGTTGAATGGTTACTCTAATGCTGACCGGGCAGGGTGCATAGACACTAGAAGATCCGTCTCAAGCCAATGCTTTTTCCTTGGTAGATCAATCATTTTAAATAATCACTTAATTTTGAAGCTATTTCAAATAGCCTTTCATAAAAACCATTTTTAAAATACAACTTTTAAAAAAAATTGTGATTTTGACTATGTTTTGATCTTCAATAATTTATATTTATGTTATAGAATGCCAAAATTAGTTTTTTAATTTATAAAAAACAAATTAAAAAAAACTTGTAATATTTTAAAAAACGTTTTTGTAGAATCCATTTTAAAAAATATAAAGAACAAACTTATTTTTTAAATCTAAAATAAATTGGCTGATTAGCAAATGAATAAAAAATAAATTGGCCCATTAGAGCAACAATGGGGCTTGAGTGGTTGAGTTTGAGCAACAATGGTGATTGAAAAGAAGAGGGATTAGGGATCTTCATTCAATTTTCCAAAATTGGGGATTAGGGTGTTTGTGCTATTTTGCATATTTAAAATACTCCATTAAAATTAAATTTAAAACATTATTAATAATTTACAAAATAAAAAAAATTAATTATAATTAAAAATGTCATATAATCTGACCTAGCTGTATTGTAGTAATGCCACATTAATTAGGAGATCACATGTGTAAAATTTGAGGGGAACCAACAAAATTCCAACGGAAGTAAAGTTGAGGACCAGCAAAACTTAATCTTTATAATTTTATTTTATTTTTTAATTATAAATTTTACATAGTATTTATAGTTTATAGTAATTAAATGTTTAAAAGTTTATATATGATCAATTAAATTATTATCAAAATTTTAAAAAGAAATATAACACATTATTATTTATGACTTAATCTATTTTTTTTTTTTATCATAGAAAGATATATTGTTAAAATTTATTTTATAGTAATATATTAAAAAGTTAGCAACATTAATATTACTTTTAATCAAGTCATCCTAATTAAATAAAAATGTAATTAATAAATTAAATTATTAGATTTAAAATATTTTTAAACAACCAGACTTAGTTTAACATGAGTTAATATTTATAAGGTTTCATAAATGCTACGATTTTTGAATAACCTGACTTAGTTTAACATAAGTTAATATTTATAAGCTTTCATAAGCTTTCTAGCTAATTGAACTTCTTTCATGCTACGATATCAAACGTAATCAATTTTCAAAATTTTGAGGGTATTATAATTTTAATAATATTTTTAAAATATATGTTGGGGGGAGTTTACTAGAGAACATTGATAGACACCATTTGTCCACCTAAAATTTTAAGGTGATATGTGAGTGAGTTTTCCTACTTATAAATGCTCAAGTCAGCACTTGTGGTTATAATTGATCTAGTTACAAAAATCAAAGTTGTATATGTCAAATTTCTTTTGAAATATTTATATATCATTTCTTTGGGGACCTTTAATGAAAGTAGTCTTCTTTATCTATTAGAGTTAGTTGATTTTGACAAAATTATGAATTGTCTTAATAGTACTATTTCAGATTTTAACCTTGGCAGTATTACTAGGAAGAAAATTTCCCCTAAAGCCAATATGTTTTTACATGAGTCATTTTTAGTGAGAGTGTTCCGAACATAAAAATATTATTTGACATAACCTTAAGATAGAAAGCAGATTTTGAGTGCTTTTAAATAGTACTATATACTTAGAATTTTCTCTTAGTTATTCCTATTGATGAGTCAAATCAATATATGTCATTTATAGAGTATTGTACTTAGAGGTGGCAATTGGATCCATTAAAATAAAATTCATTCAATCCATCCATCAAAAAATCCATCCAATTCATCTACCACATAAAAAGTAAGTTAATGGATTGGATTAAATTCATCTATTTATATACACGGATTGATTCAATCCATCCAACATATTTTAAGGATCCAATGGATTATTTTTATCTCCGTTAAATTTATTTTTTTAAAAATAATTAAAAATGGATTTTTTTTTAAAAAGAATTTATTTTTTTCCAAAAAAAATGAATTTTTTCCCCAAAAAAACTGATCTTTTTTTCGAAAAAAAAAAATTGATTTTTTTTTCGAAAAAAAGCCGATTTTTTTTTTTGAAAAAAAAAACCAATTTTTTTTTAGAAAAAAAAAACTGACTTTTTTTTTTCGAAAAAAATCAACTTTTTTTCCAAAAAAAACCAACTTTTTTTTTTCTGAAAAAAAACTGTTTTTTTTTTCGAAAAAAACTGTTTTTTTTTCCCAAAAAAACTAATTTTGTTTGAAAAAAAACGAATTTTTTTGGGAAAAAAAACTGACTTTTTTTTTCGAAAAAAAACCGATTTTTTTCCGAAAAAAAACTGTTTTTTTTTCCGAAAAAAATCGACTTTTTTTTCCGAAAAAAAAAAAAACTGATTTTTTTTTCTGAAAAAAAGCCGATTTTTTTTCCGAAAAAAAACCGACTTTTTTTTCCGTAAAAAAACTGACTTTTTTTTCCAAAAAAAAACTGACTTTTTTTCCTAAAAAAAGCCGACTTTTTTCCGAAAAAAAAAACCGATTTTGTTTTTCGAAAACAAACCGATTTTTTTAAAATAAAAAAAATGGATGGATGGATATCCATCCATTAAAAATATGTTAATTGATGGATTAGATAGATTTTATTCTTAACGGATGGATTGGATTGGATAATTGTAAGAAAATTTTAGTGGATTGTTAATGGACTAATAGATTGTTTTGATCCATCCATTAACAATCCAATCCATATTCATCCAATCCATCCATTTTGCCACTCCTAATTGTACTATCCTTAGAATAGGGCCTCAAACTATTTATTAGGAATCAGATTTTAAAATTAGAACTGAACCTCTAAATTATTTGAAACGGTGTTGCTGGGAGACATATTATATTTGTCATTTCATTCACAAATTGTCTTTCATTATGCTTTAAACGACCTAATATATCATGATCATCTAGATCCTTAACTATTTCATGATTGTAAATACCACCCATAAATATCACCTTCCAACCGCTACCATTTGTCATAGATCTCAACATAAATGGTCATTTAACTTTCATACTAAACGTGCCTTGAAAGGAGTTTTTGTTCTTGTAGTTTCCTCCTCTTTCACAACCCATAATTAATTTATTTTTCCTTGTCACTCACAACTCAAAATCAATTTATTTTTCCTCCCTTTAAGCCCATTTGCAGTATCATAGCGGACAATAACAACAATAATACCATGTTGTTTCCCAGTAGATTATGTCCATGCTAACACGTCAACCCGAGAGGAAAATATATATCATTTATAACATATAATGAATGGATGATTTATGCCTAAGATACATAAAGTCAATTAAATTTTTCACAAGATAAAAACAAAACTTGCTAGTAAAACATACATCGTCAGTGGTGAAGAACTGAGTAAATCTGCAAAGGAACCATCCACCTCATGATCGCACAAGGACAACATGTTGAATTGAACTACCAAAATTTCAAAAAATATGAAAATTCCCTACATCTTTTAGGCTATCTTGAAATTTTGCAGCTTATCGGATTTTTCAGAAATTTCGGTAAAAAATATAATGGACATTTTAAAAAAAATATAGTATAAATGTACCTGTTTTTTAAAAATTACGTAAAAAAGCATATCAAAATTTTAAAATTACGGTAAAATTGCAAAGTCTTAAACAATTTCAATAAGATTGAGACAAAAATTTTGTACTACCACCATATATTTTGAAAATTATTATTTCTATCAAAGCAAATTATTTTGACCAACTATAATTTTAAAATGAGTAAATAATAAAAAGTGTATTTTGATTAATACGAAAAATTAGGGATAATGTCAGGTATATTCTTAGAAGTGACTGGACAATCTCTCATAATTTGACTTTGTTTTAGCTACATGTGAGCAAGAATTTAATTACATGTCTAAAAAAATTTAAGGGGCTAGTCATAAAATATGGGCCAATATCTAATGCTCTTTGATAAACATATGTCAGTTCTTTTTGGAGAATGCTTTTTCCACTCTTAGGGGTGCACCCCCATACCTATAAAAACCCGAGAGTACTTTTCATGCGCCCGAAGATGCATTTCTAGACGCACCAATATCACACAAATCTTTGTATTTCTGATATCCACCTCATTTTGAACAAAATATATAACAAAGATGCATCTCCTTACGTTATTTAGTTGTATCCAGAGATACATCTACGGAATACCTTATGTACTCAATTATTTTGTTTTATTCACTAAATTGGATTTTTTAGGCACGCATATTTTAGGTCATTTTAGGCCAACAAGTTTTATGTCATTTTAGACCATGAATTAGAAGGAAGACACATACATTAATTGATTCAAACATAGTACTCACTTATGAAAAAAGTCATACAATAAGTTATTCAGAAAATACAAAGTAATACAACCAAACAAAAACCTACTTAGTATGTTTAAAGCCCTACCTTCTCCTCTGTTTGTACTGCAAGGCATTATGTGCCTCAGCAATCATGCCTTCCACGAGGGCTAACAAGGGATTGTCATCCTCAAAGACTCCTGCCTCTATGCCTGATCTCCCAATCTCCACAATACTTCGAAAAACCGACGGCATGTCCTCGGTGTGGTCATCCATAGCTTCAAGTACCACCTGATTAGCTGGCCTAGGTGGTCTTCAGGGAGCATCTAGGTATCATGATATGGTGTATAGAACCATGTCATTGTTAGCCTGGAATTTCTAGTTGGAGAAAAGTCAACAAAGAATGCTACAGAGAGGAAATACAAAGTCTTAGTATTTATTGACAAGCTTCGACAGGAACAGACACGTCGACTGGAGCATTTTGACTAAGCATGATGAACATAATTTAGAATAATCTCAAGAACATATCTAGTTGATATTTCGACACCATGTCGAAGTTGAAGAGTTCGACAGACGTCAAAGACTTAGGATATTTTGGAATCCAAAGACTTAAAAGAAGTTGTCTCAACACTAGAGCTTTCACAAACTACCTTTGACAAGAAGGCAATTATATGCTTGGAGCAATTACGAACGTGTGATAATGGTTTTTCAGCAATTTACAAGTTCTGACAACGTAGAGGTGCTTCAGAAGACTGAAGTGCGTGCTCTTGATACATGTCCACTTTATAGGTACATACTGTCATAGACAGTTATCTTTATATTAGTATAAATATCAAACTCATGCATTATAATAGAGGCCGCAAAATTCATATATTTCTCTATAAAACTGGAGTACCCAAGTCAAATATCAAAATGGTTTGTAAGGAACATGTATGAGTCTGTGTTCCTTTCTTTCACTATTTTCAAGTTTCCTTAATTGAAACATTTTGCTTTAATTGTCATTTACTGCATTTTATGTTTAATGACACTTATTGCACTTTTTTTGTTTATTATCTTGATCCAAGCTTTTTCGCTATTTAAGTTTGTGTCCATTTTTTCTTCATACAGACATTCACATTCAATTCACAAACACTTTTCCTTGTATACTTGTTTTGCACAAATTGCTTCTGATATTTGTTTTAGTTAATCTCACAGGTGAACTAAACTTGTGATTGTTTGCTAAGAACACCTGCGAACAGTCATGTAGCCTTCAGCATAAGCCCACTATAAATAAACTAGCACCCTACGATACTTCTATGGTACTAAGTGATTCTCGAAATCATTAAGAATTACATCGAGAGGGTGTCTCTGATAATCTGCATATAGACAAACTGGCGCATCACTCGCTCGAGCAGATAAAAATACATAAGAAATTATCCACATGCCAGTTATCCAGCGTATAAAGAAATGAGGTCTAGCAGACCCCATCTGGAGGTGATCGCCATATGAGCAGAAGGAAATGTCATATGGTACTTGAGAATCAAGATGCACTTTAAATGGCTCGATCGCATTATTCTCTCTATACGGGGTAAATACGACAGCACGTGGCCAATCCTCATTTTTGGCAATCACAACTTCCCACCCGGTGATCCGAGGGAAGTGAGAGACGATTCATCCCTGAAAATGGTTCAGATACAATATTAATAACAAATGTAACAAATTAAAAATTAGTAACAATAAATTACCATAAGCAGTGTGCTGCTCACTGTCATCTGCTTTGTCTTCCAAAGACAACCCTTGCCTAGCTTCGAGTACAGGTAGACAAAACATGTGCCCCCTAATTGTACTCGTGAATCGCCGTCAGGTCGATGAAGTACTTAAGATAGACCACATCGACATAGATTGCAATTTTGTCCACAAAAATGGACATCTTAACCAAGAAAAACAGGTAATACTTCAATGCACAAGTCTGATGGTAGTCAACATGCAGATCATCACCTTCGGCATCCTCAGCCCCTATATATGGTTTTTATAAAGTTGTTCAAAAAAACTAAATCTAGCATGAGCATCTCTGGTGCCAGCGACCTCAGTTGCTGCCATAGATGGGGTCAGACTCTAAATGTGTGACCATCATCTTGACGGCTTCCTCTCGACCGAGCCTTTCATGGCCCAGTAATTTTACCCTAATGGGAAGATCCATGAGGCATGAGGAATCATCTAGGGTGATGGTCATCTCGCCTATAGGAAGGTGGAAAGATGACGTCTCAGAATGCCACATCTCTACAAATTTTGTTTGCATGCCCTAGTTTATGGTCATGTACAGAGCATAACATAAACCGAAAAAATCAGAATTGCGAATAACATCAATGAACCAATCAGTAGTGGGTTGTTCCAACTCTAATATCTTTCGGCCGTGGTTTACCGGTTTCAAATGTGGATGTTAATGTAAAAATATATCACCATAAGTAACGATTTAATTAATTTAAAACATGTGTATTATAAAAGAAAATAAATATACCTTTCATTCCCAAACATGCCTGACAACATGGTTTACATACAGAAAAAGTAAAGAGGTGTCAAATGAGCCTTCTTGATAACTTTATAACGGGGCATCGACAACGAGTTCCTCTTGGGCTTCAGGGACTTTAGGTGTTATTGCATCATCTAAGGACTCGTGGCCCCGTGAAGGAGATGCTCAAGAGATGCAGCTATGAGAAGCAAAAACAGATGGTTGGGAACATCGGCGATGCAAACCATCAAACGAGTTATCACCAACTTGTGGCCTCGTGGTTATGATTGCGGCCCTCTCACGTTATACCGACGTAGTTGGCACCACAACCTAGTCTAATTCTGCCAGGGTTGTTTTCAGCCATTACACTTGCGTTATAAATAGACACCGAAAAATAACATGTCATGACAAATGCACAAAATCAACCAAATTTCAGCCTGAGACAAACCCGAAGATACATCTCTGAAAATAGCACTGAGAAAATTCAGAGATGCATCTTCGGACAAAAATGGTAATTTTTAGCCATGGCAGAAACGCCATTACTACCCTAACCATTCAAATAAATGCCAATGCATTCCTTGTATGTTACTTATTTCATTTTCACTACTATCTAATGTACCTTAAACATCTAATATAGCTTAAACAACTAACTATATAAATCAACATAAAAAGAGAAAGAATTTTGGAAAACTTACCAAATCAAATGGATGAGAAAGAAAAGTTTGAATGTATGGGATGCTTGAAAGGAAGAGAAAGAGCTCCAATGGTATAAGCTGGAATGAATGGATAAGAAGTCTGAATGAATATGAGAGCTAAAATGTTTTTTAGAACATTTTAGAAAAATGAATAAGGAGGAAGAGAAATGGGTATGGCACGAGGATATAAAACAAAAGCGTCTGAAAATGCATCTCCGGACCACCCACTAATTTTTGAATAAATGGTATTTACGAAGATGCATCTTCAGATTCACTTTTTATGCATACGAAGATATATATTTGGACTAAATTTTGGCATAATAGGGTGCCTCATCAATTTGCTCTAAAAAATTATTTTAAACAAATATATATGAAGATGCATCTCTAAACGCTAGGGACAGATGAGACTTTCCCAGTGATTGGGAGGGCCGAAAAAGTAAACCTTTTTTCTTTATTGGTTAGTATAGTTCCTGCTCATCATATTAAAACATGAAATACTTATTTGAGTAATGTTTAAACTTGATCATACTTTTAATTTCTCTATTTGAACCCATGTGTAATTTGGTTCACAAATAATTGTTTCCTAGAATTTAAACTTTTCATATTTTGCTTCAACATCTCCACAGTCATTTTAAAATGTTTATTCGATTCAAAATTTTAAAATTCCAATTCTTTTCATTTCTTACCTAACATCCTATGATATCTTTTAATCTCATCCAATTTTAATAAGTTGTTTTTAAACAAAAATAATAATAATAATTACCCATCATTTTTACCCAAAACTCCAAATTAATTTATTAGAAAACTGATAGAGAGTATCATTAGTTATAATTTAATAATTTTGTTTAATTATAATATCAATTTAATTAGTCTTTTATGTTTAGTGTTATTAGTTATTAGTGTTATTGGGTTATTGTGTAATTGGGCTTTTAATTCATTACCCTTTATGAGCACTATATATGTAAGTGTCTTGGACACATTTTAGGTATCAAAGAAATCAAATGTTATCTTTATCTTTTATTTTGCTTCTAGATTTGTAGCTATTTTATACCTTGTTTAGGCCATTCAAATCGGTGATCCGGTTTCAATTGATAGAACTGTTTATGCATTAAAGATTTTAGAAGTTGAATTATTGGTTATTGATGAAGCTGCTGTTATTCCGCTGCCAATGATGCAGTCTTTACTTGGCCCATACATGGTCTTCCTGTCTTCTACTGTTAATGGTTATGAATATTTGCTTGATCCAAAGGTGGTTGCGACAATATCCAAAGAAATGCATAAAGAAACAGTTGATGTATTTGATGTCATTTCTGTTTCCGGTAGTATTTTCTCAAGGCTAGCAATGGGTGCAGTTTATGACCTGTTAGGTCCGCGTTATGGCTGTGTTTTTCTTATTATGCTAACAGCACCAACCGTGTTTGGTATGTCATTTGTTGAAGATGTTGCTGGGTATTTGATTGTTCAGTTTAAGCAATGGGGTCCGGGAGTAGGTTTAGAACCTTGAGGAAAGGTTCAAGTGAACCCCGCGGCAATGATAGAGTGTATCATTAGTTATAATTTAACAATTTGGTTTAATTAGAATATCAATTTAATTAGTCTTTTATGTTTAGTGTTATTAGTTATTAGTGTTATTGGGCTATTGTGTAATTGGGCTTTTAATTCATTACCCTTTATGAGCACTATATATGTAAGTGTCTTGGACACATTTTAGGTATCAAAGAAATCAAATGTTATCTTTATCTTTTATTTTGCTTCTAGATTTGTAGTTATTTTATACCTTGTTAGGGTTAGCAATTTGTCATACCCCAAATTTGTCCTACCTATGTTTTCTTATACCAAGATTTTATGTTGACTCTAAAACTCAGGTCATAAGGATTTAGTATGTGTTTGATAGCTTGGAGGATTGTGACTCATTTTATGATTATTCAGTCAAGACATGATCAATTGGTTTCAAACTGAGTTTAAGCCATGTTTAAGAAGATTTTTAACCATGTCCCAAGTGTGACAGTGAGGTTATATGGTTAAATAAGCTAAGAAGTGGCCATCCATCTTTAGGTCATGCTTGCTTTCTAATCCAAGCTTGAATTGGTTCAAAGATTGGTGGATGAACTTAAGCCATGTACAAATCAAGTAGCTTAACTATTACGTGATCAAAGTGCTTAATCCAATTCAATGTTTTGTTCAAAAGTTATGTCAAGGCGTGGTAAAGGTTTGTTGCAAGATCAAGGCCAAAGTTTGTAGCAATTCAGATGGCGTACACTCCAATTAGGGTCGGTGTGTCAAGTTAAGATGGTTGTGCATGGGTCAAGTTATCAAGAAGGTCCACAATAAGGTTTTTTGTTCCTCAATGTACAAGTGGCAAAGTTCAGGGTGTTTAAGCTGTTTAGACATGTGTGAACATAAGGGAAATTATGGGAGCAAGTCATGAAGCCAAACATTGAACAATTCCAGGTTATGGTCGAGTTTCATTTCATGTTTGACTCGTTTTAAGGTGATTTAAGACTAATTTAAACCAAGTTTTGTTTCAATTTATTACAAAAATTTCCAAGCCATGGATAGGCCGAATTAATATAGGTATTTCACGATCAAGCCGTGTGCTATTACTTGTTCCAAAGAAAGAAGGCCTTGTGGTTAAAATGCGAAGCTATTATGAGCCATGGTTCATTCCAATTCATATTCCATTCTAACGTATTCTATTCAAATAGTCATGTAGATAGTGATTAAGAGGTTTAAAGGTTCTTGAAAAAGGAAAAGTTTGCAAGTCATTAATTTGAATTTAAAATTACAAAAACATTGCTACTAGATGGTTACAAAACCCGTTACACCTTTTGGAACTCAAGGCTACAAACGAGTGAGCCTCATGATACAAAATCAAAATAATATTTAAAATGCCAAAGTGATAAAACCTATGACAAAGTTCCATGACCAATTGCTACATTTCATGATCAAACCGTCACCTTGCCCCAAACTCTTGTGTTATACCAAGCACAGCCCCATTTTCGATTCTTAGGCAATTTGTAACATCCTCATTTCAAGGCATCACGGGCATCCCCCCTCCCAACCGTCCTTCATGCTCCAATTATGCCATCTGCGTGAACAAAACAAAAGCAGGGGACCACAAAGTTAAATCACAATCAAGGCAGAAATTCAGAAGGTACAGCCAGACAAAAACAGGGTAGAGCACAGGGATTCAGAAGAGCAGTAGACATAGAGATTTCATAATTTGGTAAAAACAGATTCTGAGTCGAAGAAAGTAGTAACAGAGAAATTCATAAAAACCACAGAATTCATCGAAGTGGAAAGACATTCTTTTGGCATCAATAAGGTTAATTAGCAGAAATTCCTAATGTAAAAATCCTTCAGCTCATTTTCAAAATTTCAAACCCTAAAGTTCTATTATAAAAGGAGCAGAGGAGAACAACGAAGGAGAAAAAAAATGTTACTCTGCGCAAGAATACTCACAGCAAGAAAATACTCACCCCTCACAAAAGCTCGTTTCATACAAAAAACCATATCAGAGTTTCACACTGAAACTTTGATATAGGTGAGCTCAACCTCATTTCAACAACAATCGCAAACATCAAAAGAGAAGAAGAAAACTGAGTAGAGGGAAGAGGGATCCAAATACCTGAGCGCGGTTGGAAATTCATACTGAGGAGATCTTCAAGAGGTACCGTATGAGAAGCCCTATTTATCTTCAATCTGAACTCCATTTTCTTGCTCTTGTGTTATTCGTTGATTTCTGAGTAGAGTAGCTTGCTTTTCATTGCGTGAATTTCTTCGTTGTGGTTTGATTTAGAACTAGGGTTTCGTTTGGGGGCGGGCTTGATTTGGGAAATTTGTTGGTATTTTGAGGAAACTGGTTTTAGATTTGAAGAAAGGGTAGAAAAATAGGTTGGGTTTGTGTTGACTATTTGAGGATTAGTGTGGGTTTCGCTGGAGAAGACGGTGGCGGCCGCTGCGCGCCGCCGCTCCTCCGACCATCTTAGGGTTCCGGCTGTGAAAGAGTTAGAGAGAGAGAGACGTTGAGAGAGCTAAAGATAGAGAGAGAAGAAATCAGAAGAAATGATTTTGTTCCCATTCCTTTCCTTGTTTTAGTGTTTTTAGTAAACGTTGTGAGTTGGTGCAGTGGACCTCCCCACCGGTGACAAGTGTCACCGGTTGTCCCCTTCCTATGATCCTATGCACGCGTTCCTTTCCCCTTACGGTGTTTTCTTTCTTTCTAAACTGTTTGATCTTAGACTCTCCTGATGATCTAACGCTCCTGATCTCGCCTTGTTAGTCAACGGTTTGACTGAGGTCCATGGTGGACCTCTTCTCCCTGCATGGGCCTCCATTATCTGGGCCTAGGATAACTCTTCAGCACACCCTCTAATTTCTGTTCAGGCCCATTCTAATTTTTGTTCTTTGTTTTTTTTAATTATTTAAAAATCTAAAAAAAAAACATTTTATTTCATTTCCTTTTAAAAATAAAACTTTAGAAAATATTTTCATTTAGTTAATTTTATTAAAAATTTTCATGTAATATTAATTAATCTACTTATGATTAATTTTATTAAATATTGAACTTTAATTTGATTAATTATTAATTTTAGTTTTAATTCTAAAAATCCATAAAATGACTTTTCTATTTAATTCCTAATCTAGTTAACTTCTTAACTTTTAAAAAAATATCTTTTTTTTCAAATCAAATTAAATCATAATCCTTTTTGCCTAATTGTTAATCTTTTTAGTTAAAATCATAAACCATTTAGGTTAATATTTCTAATCATTCTCTTAATTCAATAATGGAAAGGTGGGCTTTTGGAGTCTCGCACTCTTTGGGTCATTGAACGATCGCTCTTGGGGCACACGCCTTGGGTTGTGATCGTTCCATCTTTCATTCTAAAAACTTAATTCATTCAAACCCTAATCCAATCAATGTTCTAATCCAAATACTCTAAACAAATTCAAACCTTTTTCCTAATCAAAGTACGAAAGTAGTGGACTCTTGAAGTCTAGCACTTCTTGGGCCCTTCAACGAACGCTCTTGAGGCACACGCGTTGGGTTGTGTTCGCTTCGATCTTTCGTCCCTAAAACACTCGCCTTAATTACATGGACAAATGAGCCCTTTGTCCAACAAACATAATTTCACAATTAATAGAGTGAAAAAGGTGTAATGCCCCGAATAATTGGTTGCGAGACTGACGTCTCGTTTATCGAATACTCGTCATTCCTCTAAAATACTTAACAAACTAAATACTTCTTACGCAACCAAAACCCTAAAACACGTCCAAATCCAACTCTTTTTCTCAATCAAACCTTAACATACTTAATCCGAATCAAACAACTTTTCTCAAAAGAACATTGTTTAGTCCATTCTCTCGCGCATATAAACTAGTGCTTCAGCCTCCCTTGACGAGCAGACAAGCCAACGTTTAGCAGTTAGAATGCGAATTAAACTCTCGTTCACCTAAAAAACACAAACCAACCAATCGTAGTCCCGAACTACGAATGCTCTGACTTTCCCATTGCACGAGGGAATACGTAGGCACAAGGATCTTCATCCTTGGCGAGCACACTAATAAAAAACCACCCCTTTCCCCTTAGAAAGCAACATCTACCTTAGAAGAAAACAAACAAACCAAGCTAACCTTTCTCTCGAATCGAATCAAGAGGTTCCCGTTGAGTACAACGGACATAGAGGGTGCTAATACCTTCCCTCTTGCGTAACCGACTCCCGAACCCGAATTTGGTTGCGATGACCATGTTCTTATCTCCCTTTAAAGGTTTTATCGATATTTTCCTTTCCCTCTTTTGGGATAAATAAAGTTCGGTGGCGACTCTGTTTCAAACATTTTTTTCCGCGTCCATCGCGAGGATCGTATTTTTTCGAGGTACGACAGATGGCGACTCTGCTGGGGATCTAATTGCCCTATGCTAGAGAGAGTCAAGCCTAATTTGACTCGATTCGAGAGTGTTAGCTTCGCTTGTTTGATTTCTTGTTTGTTTTTTCTTATTACTTCTTTATTTGCTTTATGTCGCTTTCTCTTTATTTTATGTTGATTATCATACTTGTGTGTTGGATCTTGGGATGGTATCACAAGTAAGGCTCTATACCCGAGTCTTGGAAAAAGAAGAGAGAACACATAGTTTAGATTTTGGAAGTAATTAGTGTTAGTCCCCCAAGGGCTCGCTCCTTGTGTGCCTAGCATGAAAACTTCCCCTAGAGTAGAACTGTTCGTAGATCTTGTTGTAACGCAGCTAGCCTGTCGCACGACTTGATTCATGAAGGGTCCGTGACTCTAGGAACCACTCTTAGAACCAGTTTCTATCTCGGTGGTCGTTAGTGTTAGTCTCCGAGGACTCGCTTCTCGTGGGCCTAGCATGAAGGCTACACTTAGGATAGACCTTTTCGTACCCCCGTCACAATGCAGCTAGCCTGTTGCGGGATGTTGGTGCGACTAGTGTCTGTGATCCTGGGAACCCTATCCATCAACGTAGGAGCTATCCTGTGAGTGGGTTTATGGGTAAAAAATCTAGAACTATCCTTATAAAGCCTACCGGTTATGAGGGTTGGGAAGTTACTTGTGATAACTTGGATCCAACATCACGCATTCATAATCATTCACATATACATCATGACTTACAAAAGAAAACTTTTTATTTTCAGGGAATCATTTGTATCTACTGTTTATCTTGCATTCAAAGTAACCATGGATTCAGGAAAAAGGAAAACTCTGCAGCTGAAAGCTATCATGCCAGATACCACCGTTGTGATGAACTGTTTGAAATAAATGCCTCCTCTCTTCAAGAAGACTCTAATAGGAAGATTTGGCCAGGTTCTTGATCTCCTTACTGTCAATGTGCAAGTTCCTGCCATCACGGCTCTAGCACAGTTTTATGACCCACCGATGAAAAGCTTTCTGTTCCAAGGTTTCTACTTGACTCCTGCCATTGAAGAATTTGAAGGATTTATGGGTTTCTCCATGAAGGGTAAGTCACCCTACACTATGATTGGTCAAACACCTGAGAAAGAAGTGCTAGCTGAAGCCCTCCAAATCCCTATTTCAACGGTCAAGACTGGTTGGAAGAAGAGAGAAGATTTCTTTGGTTTCCGAAGCACTTTTCTGGAAAAAGAAGCAATAAGGTTTTTGAAGAGTAAGCAATGGGATGCTCTGGTGAATGTATTAGCTCTCCTTATATATGGGCTTGTGCTCTTCCCCACTTTTGAAGACTTCATTGACTCTGCCGCCATTAGCGTGTTTTGGGCTGTTTGGAAGAAAGGACAAAGCCCGGTTTATCCACTCTTAGCTGATGTCTTCTATAACTTACATCTCCGCCATGAAAGGAAGGGTTAGTACTGACATTTTGTATTCCTCCTGTATAAGTGGCTCACTTCACACATGTTCAAGCGCCATGCCATCGTCCCTGATTTGAATAGTGGGGAATGGGCTCAGTTGCTAGTATCCCTCTCCGAAATGAATATCACATGGTATCCCAACAAGCTCGATGTTGATGAGATCATTATGAGTTGTGGGAGCTTCAACAATGTGTCGCTGATTGGGTCAAAAGGGTGTATAAGCTACAATCCTATACTAGCTATACGACAGTTTGAATACCCTATGTTGAGAAGGCCTGAAGACAAAGAGTTGGAAGAAATGATTCTTCACGACAGGGGTACTAAAGATCCTTCACTACTTTGTAAGATTGTACGCTCCTGGCAGAAGGTTCATACCAAGGGGTCCGAGTTGAGAAAAAGGGATGGAACACCTAGAGTGTCGTATCAGCCATGGGTTCTGGAAAGGGTTAAGATGGTCAAACTTCCTTTCTCCATTGAGGCTCCTCCTAGGCCCGCTAGCCCACAGCCTGTGCCCGTCTCTTGGGAAGAGGTAGAAGGTCTTAGAGCCAAAATAGCCCAACTTGGGAAGGAGAACGAAGAGTTGGAATCAAAGCTGCAAACAGTGACAAATGAGAAAAATAATCTGAAGTATGAGCTAGAGCGCAAAAAGAATCAGCTTGGGGAAGTGGGAAAGAGAGCCGGTGAAGAGGAGCACCAAAAGAAGAGGGTTAAGGTGTGTCTTAACCAGGCTGATGGTGTGTTAGATAGGCTTAAAGAAGACTTGGATAAAGCTTACAGGAAAAGTGCAGAAAATGAAAGAGCTTGGCTCTTTGCCACTAAGAAAAACAAAGAACTCAGAGAAGAAATGGGAGCGCAAATTCGACAACTAAGTGCCGACCTACGCTTGTCAAGGGCTTCTGAAGCAAGAGAACGTCGGCTTAAGGAAGACTCTATGAGGACAGCCTGGGTCAGAGCTGATGATTGGGATGCGTTACGAAGGGAGTTGGATGGTGTCAAAAGGGTCGTTGAAAATTAGCAGAATCAGATGAGGGCTATTCTCGAGGACAAGGCCATTTGGTTGGCAGAAAGGGAAAAAGTGCTCCAGGATTACGAGGGTTTTGAGCGATCTATGATTATCCTGAGGGACAGCCGAGACATGTACTGCAACAAACTCAACGGTTTGATCGAATTTTGTAACTGGCTGGCTAAGGACCTGATTTGGAAGCATAGGGATGCATACGAAGCACTAGAAGAATCTACCCCTTAGGCCATTATGGAGTTTGTTTGCCTTTGTAAGGTAATGCTGAAGAGGTTTAAGGAAGAACTTGAGGAGCGTGAAGCACGAAGGCCTGCAGCTTGAAGAACATCATCTTATTTTCTTGTTATTTGTATTTTGCTTGTGTTAGTTAAAACTTTGGTACCTTGGAATTATGTAATGACTTAATGGATGAATGAGAATTCAGCTTTCCTCTATGTTCTTGTCTTCGTGTTATTTTGAATGCTTGTTAACAACAACTTTATGAATGATTCCCTAAAAATAAAACATAAAAAGCATAAGACATAAGCATGAAAGCATTTTGCATTCACATCCCGTGCACGTTTGAACACCATAAGCTCATACACTTTGCCACTTCTCCAACAGAAAACCTGACTACTCAACACCGGTACGAGACACGCCAAAACTTCAAGATGACGCTGGAACAGATCGAGGAGAACCAGAACACAATGAGGAATGATATCGATTCGCTGAAGGCTAAAATGGATCAGCTACTGGAAACTATGATGTTGCTTGCATAGAAAGAGAAAGATGCTGAAACAATGGCTAATGCTAAGAAGCTGGTTGAAAAGATAGGCACTTCCGGAGGTAAGGGAATCCCTCCTCCCGTCCATATAGACTTGTCAAAACACTCGGCTCATCATGGATCTATGAGCGATGCGGACGGGCAAGTTGATGCCTTCAACGTACCACCTCCACCTCTTCAATTTGTTAGATCTGACCCATCTGCTGACCGGTTACACGTACTAGAAGAGAAATTCAAGGCCTTGGAAGTTCAGACAACTCCCGGCTTGGATGTTGTTGACATGTGTTTGGTCCCTGGATTGGTAATCCCTCATAAGTTTCAAGTGCCGACGTTTGACAAATACAAGGGACTTAGCTGCCCTAAGACTCATTTGCGAGCATACTGTCGCAAAATGGCTGCCCATGTTAAGGAAGACCCTCTTCTAATTCACTACTTTCAGGATAGCCTCAGTGGGGCATCGTTGGAATGGTACATGCAGCTAGAGAAGAGACAGATTAATACCTGGAGGGATCTCTCTGAGGCATTCCTCAAACATTATCAGTACAACACTGATTTAGCGCCAAACCGTACTCAATTACAAGATACGACTCAACGCAACAATGAGTCATTCAAAGAATATGCTCAACATTGGCGGGAATTGGCTTCTCGTGTTCAACCACCCTTGCTGGACAAAGAATTGATGGATATGTTCATGGGAACTTTGCAGCCTCAGTATTCGGACCGTATGATGGGATCTAGCTTCCCCAACTTTGCTGAGATTGGGTCAGTAGGAGAAAGAATCGAGAGCCAGTTGAAGAAAAAAGCTGCTATTGCTTCTACAAGCGGAGTTAAAAAGCCTTTTATGAAGAGGAAGGATGAAGAAACCAATGCTGTCATAAGAGGACGAGGGGGTAGAGCCCCAGTGAATATACCATATCAGCAAGTGGCTGCAGTTGCATAAGCCCCACTTCAACCACCTGCTCAGCAGCCAAATTATCAGAATGTTCCTCCACCGTAATAACTGAATGCCCCACCACAGAGGCAGTCAAGACCAAGAAGGCATATCGATCCTGTGCCAATGCCGTATAGCCAGATTTTTTCTCAACTGTATCAGAGTGGGCATTTGAAACTCAGGGATTTGAGACCAGCAGTCTTCCCATATCCTCCCGGATACGATGCCAACGCCCATTGTGAGTTTCACAAGGGTGCTCCCGGGCATACCATAGAAAACTGCTATGCGTTTCAGAACAGAGTTCAAGATTTGGTTGAGTCCAAAGATCTTACTTTCACTCAGCGAGGCGCTAATGTTAAACACAATCCATGCCCCCGCATGGAGGACCGTCTGTTAATGCTGTGGAAGGAGGCAATGGACAGAGATTGATTATAAGGGTTGAAGATATTCGTACTCCTATGGCAGTTGTAGGAGAAAATTGAAGAGATGTGGGATGATCCCTAAAGATGGGCTTGATAATTTAACTGATGAGTTGGTTAAGAAACATTTGCAGAAATTCCTTGATCAAGTTGTGATTCAGGTTGAACGCCGGGATGCAAGAGAACAAAGTGTGGTTGTCATTAACCTTCAGTATGATGCACCTGAAGGTCGTCAACAAAGGTCAGTTCGTCCTACTCCGATAATCATTGAATATGATGGAGCTAGTGTTTTCCAACAAATACTTGTTTGTCCTGCACCGTTGGTTATTCAGTTTGATGAGACAAATGTTAACAAGTCAAAGCCAGTGCGGCCTGTTCCGATAACTATTGAGTATCCTGGTAATGTTCCTGAGTCTAAGTGTGATGTTGTGGTAGGAACAAGTGGGATGACCCGTAGTGGTCGAATCTTTGCAGCAAAACCCATAAATGCGCCAAACAATGACAAAGGAAAAGCGGTTGCTACACAGTTGAAACTCCGAGTGCTGAATTACAAGAAGGGTTGTCGTCTCCAAGAGGGGCATTCACACAGAAAGAGGCTGAAGATTTTCTGAAGATTATAAAGAAGAGTGACTACAAGGTGGTCGATCAATTAAATCAAACTCCCACCAAGATATCTATGCTCGCTTTGTTGCTCAGTTTCGAGGCACACAGATCCTCCCTACTGAATGTGTTGAGTGCTGCACACATTACCAAGGATATCACTATAGCACAATTTGATGATGTGATAGCCAGTGTCACTACCGGCAACTTTCTGGTGTTTAACGATGATGATCTGATTGCTGAAAAGAAAAACCATAACAAGGCTCTTCACATTTCCATTAGGTGTGAAGACATCTTGATCTCTAGAGTCTTGGTGGATACTGGGTCCTCCTTAAATGTGCTCCCAAAGATAACGCTGGAGAGGATGCCTGTGAAGGGAGTAATCATGAAGCCAAGCACTCTCATAGTGAAGGCATTTGATGGATCTAGGCGTGCGGTTATTGGTGAGTTGGACTTGCCAATTAAGATTGGACCTACTATTTTTACCATTACTTTTCAGGTGATGGACATTTATCCTGGCTACAGTTGCTTGCTAGGAAGGCCCTGGATTCACTCAGCAGGAGCAGTCACGTCCACTCTTCATCAGAAACTGAAGTTCATTACTAATGACAAAATGGTTGTGATAGGCGGCGAAGAGGACTCCTAGTAAGTCATTTGACATCGTTCCGCTACATTGATGTTGAAGGTGAAATGGTTGAGACACCTGTTCAGTCTTTTGAGGTGGTGAGTACATTGGCTGTGCAGCGAGTACCAGAGCATCAAGAGTTAAGATCGTCAATGGCCTCGTACGAGGAAGCTAAAGCTGTGGTGAAAGAGGGAAATGCCCAAGGTTGGGGCAAGGTGGTTGAGGTTACTGAAAAGCTTGATAAGTTTGGGCTAGGTTATCAGCCATCCCGCGATTCAGCATTTGTTCCATACAATGGAAATCAAATCCCTCCTGTTGAGAAGGCATTCGTAAGTGTTGGCCGCATCTTCGATTCTTCAGTAGCAATGATTATTGAAGACCATGTTGGTGATGAGCAAGCTTCTGCAAGCTGGATCCGACAAGCAAGGCCTGGTGATGAGCTCCAGAATTGGAAGACCATTGAAGTCCCTCAGTTTTTCACACACCAAACGTAATTTTACTGTTTATCAAAAACCCTACGCTCTGCCCAAGGCGTAGTGGAGCATTGTATGGGCCACCTGATGTTTTCAAACTTTGTTTATCATTAATGAATTTCAGTTTGCATTCAATTTTCGCTCACTTTATTTCATTCTTTTTACTTTACAATAAATGGAAATATTTTCATGCACACACTTTCCTAAATAAACTGCATAAATCATAAACATGCAGAAACACCACCGAGGTCCTTGACATAGACGCTGCTACGGGCCTATATGATTTTGATTGCCCAATCTACCAAGCTGAAGAGGAAGGCGTGGAAGATTGCAAACTCCCCGACGAGTTGGCAAGGTTGCTCAAGCAAGAAGAGAAAGTCATCCTGCCGCACTAAGAAGACATTGAAGTCATCAACCTGGGTACTGAGGAAGACAGAAGAGAGGTAAAGATAGGTGCATCTCTTCAAACTGAAGTCAATACCAAGTTGATAGAGCTCCTCCGTGAGTACGCTGACGTATTCGCCTGGTCGTATCAAGACATGCCCGGTTGGATACTGATATGGTTGTACACAAGTTACCACTCAAGAAGGAATGCCATGCTGTCAAATAGAAGTTAAGAAGGGCCCATCCGGATATGGCTCTCAAAATTCATGAAGAAGTCCGAAAGCAGCTTGATGCTGGATTCCTGGCAGTGGCAAAGTACCCACAATGGGTTGCCAACATTGTGTCGGTACCGAAGAAAGATGGAAAGGTTCGCATGTGTGTAGATTACAGAAATTTGAACAGAGCTAGTCCTAAGGACGACTTCCCATTACCTCACATTGACGTATTGGTTGACAACACATCTCAGTTTTCCGTATTCTCTTTTATGGACGGATTTTCTGGATATAATCAAATTAAGATGGATCCAGAGGATATGGAGAAGACCACATTTATCACACCATGGGGAACCTTCGGCTATAAGGTGATGCCATTCGGACTTAAGAATGCTGGGGCAACGTATCAACGTGCAATGGTAATGCTCTTTCATGATATGATCTATAAAGAGATTGAAGTGTACGTTGACGATATGATTACCAAGTCTCAAACCGAAGAAGAGCACTTGATCAACCTGCAAAAGCTGTTTGTTCGATTGAGGAAGTTTAGACTGAGACTCAGCCCCAACAAGTACACATTTGGGGTACGATCTGGAAAATTGTTGGGCTTCATTGTAAGTCAGAAAGGAATCGAAGTGGATCCTGATAAGGTGAGGGCAATTCAGAATATGCCTACGCCTAGGACAGAGAAAGAGGTTCGTGGCTTTCTGGGAAGATTAAACTACATTTCCAGATTTATTTCACATTTTACTGCCACCTGCAAACCTATTTTCAAGCTGCTAAGAAAGAATCAGTCAATTGCGTGGGATGATGATTGCCAAGTGGCATTCGATAAGATCAAAGAGTATCTGCAAGAACCACCGATCCTGATACTGCCTGTTCCTGAAAGGCCACTCATTATGTACTTGACTGTACTTGACGATTCTATGGGCTATGTGTTGGGGCAACAAGATGATACGGGAAAAAAGAACATGCAATCTATTACCTCAGCAAGAAGTTCAATGACTGTGAGACAAGGTATTCCTTACTCGAGAAGACTTGTTGCGCATTAGCTTGGGCTGCCAAACGTCTCAGGCGGTATATGTTGACCCACACTACTTATCTGATTTCCAAGATGGATCCCATTAAATACATCTTTGAGAAACCTGCTCTCATTGGCAGAATAGCCCAATGGCAAATGCTTTTGTCTGAGTACGACATTCAATACGTCACTCAAAAAGCCATCAAGGGTAGCATACTGGCGGACCATCTTGCCCATCAACCGGTGGATGATTATCAGTCCATGAAGTTCGATTTCCCATACGAAGACATAATGGTACTAAAAGATTATGAAGAGCCAGGTCCAGATGAGGGGCCCGAACCAGGGGAGCGATGGACTCTCATGTTCGGCGGTGCCTCAAATGTTCATGGAAATGGAATTGGGGCAGTAATTACATCACCCAAGAATTTCCACTTACCGTTCACAGCTAAGCTCTGCTTTCCATGCACCAATAACATGGCTGAGTATGAAGCTTGTATACTTGGATTGGAAGAAGCCATCAACTTAAGAATCAAGACTCTTAATGTGTTTGGAGATTTTGCTATAGTAATACACCAGATTCGAGGTGTCTGGGATGCCAAACATGCCAATCTAGTTCCATATCGAGATTACGTGGCAAAGCTACTTCCCAGATTTGATGATATCACCTTTACCCATGTGCCTAGAGAGGAAAATCAAATGGCAGATGCTCTGGCAACTTTGGCTTCTATGTATAAACTGATATGGCCCAACCATCGGCCGCATATTGATCTACAGCGGTTTAAAGAGCCAGCTCACTGTTTAGCTATCGATGAAGAGTCAGATGAAAAGCCATGGTTCTATGACATCAAACGTTATCTGGAAAAACAAGAATATCCAGAGGACGCTTTGGCGGTGGATAAGAGAACTTTGCGCAGATTGGCATCAAATTTCTTCCTCAATGGGAATATGTTATACAAGCGTAATCATGATACTGTGCTACTCAGATGTGTGGAAAAGCATGAAGCTGAGCAGATTCTGAAAGACATTCACGAAGGTTGTTTTGGTACCCATGCAAATGGGCATACTATGGCAAAGAAGATATTGAGAGCAGGCTATTATTGGCTAACCATGGAGGCTGACTGCTACCATCATGCCCGAACATACCATAAATGCCAAATATACTCTGATAAGATTCATGTACCTCCCACTCCTTTGAACGTCTTGACCTCACCATGGCCATTTTCCATGTGGGGAATAGATATGATTGGGATGATCGAGCCAAAGGCCTCAAATGGACACCGCTTCATATTGGTTACCATAGACTACTTTACCAAATGGGTTGAAGCTGCATCGTATACGAACGTTACCAAGCAGGTGGTCGCTCGCTTCTTGAAACACAACATTATATGCAGATATGAAGTGCCTAACCGTATCATCACTAACAATGGGTCTAATCTCAACAACAAAATAATGGATGAATTGTGTGCTAGTTTCAAGATTGAGCACCATAATTCGACACCATACAGACCCAAGATGAATGGAGCCGTTGAAGCAGCCAACAAAAACATCAAAAAGATCATTCAGAAAATGGTGGTCACTTATAAGGATTGGCATGAGATGCTACCTTTTGCGCTGCACGGCTACCGTACCTCAGTGCGAACTTCAACAGGGGCAACTCCTTACTCATTGGTTTATGGCATGGAAGCGGTCCTTCCAATAGAAGTTGAAATCCCCTCATTGAGAGTATTGATGGAAGCTCAGCTTGACGAAGCAGAATGGGTGAAAACGAGGTTTGATGAACTCAACCTTCTTGAAGAAAAATGCTTGGCAGCGATATGCCATGGCCAGCTCTATCAAAGACGCATGAAGAAAGCTTTTGACAAGAAAGTGCATCCTCGGACATTCCAGGAAGGGGACTTGGTGCTCAAGAGGATCATGACTATGTATAATGAATCCAGGGGCAAGTGGATGCCAAATTACGAAGGCCCATATATTGTAAGAGAGGCATTCTCTGGTGGTGCCTTGAAGCTCGCAACTATGGACGACGATGAATTACCGTACCCAGTAAATGCAGAGTACGTTAAGTGATACTACACCTAGAAAAGTGGAATAATAAAGCCGCTAAGTCGAAAACCTGAAAAGGCGACTTAGGCAAAAAAAATGGCAATCCCGATGGACCTGAAAAAATGAAATCAGTCCAGGCAAAAATTAGGGATAAGATAAAAGATATAGGCCCGCTGAATTGAAAACCCGAAAGGGCGGTTCGGGCAAAAAAGGGTGTCCCGGTGGATTGAAAACCCGAAAGGGCGATCCAGGCAAAAGTTAGGGACAGATTCCAAGGCAAATTATCTAGTCTACACGTCCATTTGATCCTAATGTGCCATTGAAGAGAGGAATCAACCCAACCGTCTTCCTACGAAGCAAGGTGTTGAAGTTATCAAAGTCATAGGGACCATAGCAGTGTTGAAACTCAATGGAACCTAATTAATTTGTATTGCCATTATGTTTTTTTCTTGCACCGCAATTACCTCATTAAGGAATTGCATCCTTGTACATACTTACCCATTCCAGAGGCAAATCAATAGAAAGAGAGATTTCTCACCAAAATTGTGCTCATTTTTTTTACTTTATCTGTTTGTTTGCAAACCGTTTTTGTTTTTGATAAACTGTGTTTCGAGACTTAGGTTAATAAAGACAATATTTGAAAACAATAAAATTTGTTTTGGTGTTGGGAGAACTGAAAGGAATTAGATAAGTTCACCACATGAAAGCATCAAATCAGTTGTCAGTCATCTTGGCTCTTCACCACAAGCAGTGTGGCTTTTCAGGGATGTACTTAATATAATCCCCAACAATGAATCTTTCAAGCCCAACAGGGGCAGTCACGCTCCCTAGTCATATTTGGCTTGCTCAAAAGGGGTCGAGTAGTCAAACACTCTCACCATCCCCATAAAACCCAAAGTCCCATCTTTTATTGGCAATTACTCAAAAGTCCACACTCGTAGGCACCTTCAAATCTACCCTTAAAAGTCCAGTCTTCATTGGCAACCAGTAAAAGTCTATCGTCGTTGGCATCCTCATAACACCTAAAGGTCCAATTTATTGGCAAACACAAAAAAACAAAGTCCAATATCACTTTGCAATTACCAAATCCAATCCCTGGTGATACCCTCGACAAGGAACTTATCCCCAGCGCGCCCGATCATTTGCATCGTCATGTGCATAACATGCTAGCATGACATCATAATCATATCAAGCACTATCATATCATACGTGCATTAGATTCCCCATCAGTTGCATCTTAGCATGTATTTCAGTGCATTTTGTAATGCATGGCATTTTCATCCCCAGCATAGCATAACAGGATCCAGGATCTATTCACAAGCATCTTGGCCAGTCCTTCATCAAAGTCGGCAGTATTCCTCAAAAGAGAAGTTGACACCCCGCAAGTGCTCTCGGAATTCTATTCCCCAACAAGTCATTCTTCAGCCATGCGGTTGATAATGACAATCCCCAGTAGCCGTTGCTATTCTTACTCCCCAAGCAGAGGTTATCCCAGAAAGTTTCTTGTGAGTCTCCCCTGCAGAGCCAGCACATTTCTTCCGACAGGAATCTTGCTCAAACTTTCTTCAGCAAATTCGCGCCAAAGATACTGCTTTGGTATCGTTGAGGAACCTTAACGGATAAGGTACTGCTTCAATGTTCTAGACAATCTTCTGCTTCCAAAGATACTGCTTTGGTATCGTTGAGGAACCTTAACGGATAAGCTACTGCTTCAATGTTCCAGAGAATCTTCTGCTTCCAAAGATACTGCTTTGGTATCGTTGAGGAAACTTAACAGATAATGGGCTGCTTCGACGATCCAGAGAATCTTCTGCCTTCAGAGATACTGCTTTGGTATCATCGAGGAACCTTAATGGATAAGGGACTGCTTCGACAATCCAGAGAATCTTCTGCTTCCAAAGATACTGCTTTGGTATCGTTGAGGAACCTTAACGGATAAGGTACTGCTTCAATGTTCTAGGGAATCTTCTGCTTCCAAAGATACTGCTTTGGTATCGTTGAGGAACCTTAACGGACAAGGTACTGCTTCAATGTCCCAGAGAATTGTCTGCCTTCAGAGATACTGCTTTGGTATCATCGAGGAACCTTAACGGATAAGGGACTGCTTCGACGACCCAGAGAATCTTCTGCATTCAGAGATACTACTTTGGTATCATCGAGGAACCTTAACGGATAAGGGACTGCTTCGACGAACCATAGAACCGTCTGCCTTCAGAGATACTTCTTTGGTATCATCGAAGAACCTTAACGGATAAGGGACTGCTTCGACGACCCAGAGAATCGTCTGCCTTCAGAGATACTGCTTTGGTATCATCGAGGAACCTTAATGGATAAGGGACTGCTTCGACAATCCAGAGAATCGTCTGCCTTCAGAGATACTGCTTTGGTATCATCGAGGAACCTTAACGGATAAGGGACTGCTTCGACGACCCAGAGAATCTTCTGCCTT
The DNA here is from genome assembly GCA_022829125.1 of Lathyrus tuberosus. Taxonomy (NCBI): domain Eukaryota; kingdom Viridiplantae; phylum Streptophyta; class Magnoliopsida; order Fabales; family Fabaceae; genus Lathyrus; species Lathyrus tuberosus. Next base: position 2,425,033 of record JALAZF010000395.1, read on the forward strand.
CCGAGATACTGCTTTGGTATCATCGAGGAACCTTAATGGATAAGGGACTGCTTTGAAAATCCAGAGTATCGCCTGCCTTCAGAGATACTGCTTTGGTATCATCGAGGAACCTTAACAGATAAGAGACTGCTTCGACGACCCAGAGAATCTTCTGCCTTCAGAGATACTGCTTTGGTATCATCGAGGAACCTTAACAGATAAGGGACTGCTTCGACGACCTAGACAATTGTCTGCCTTCAGAGATACTGCATTGGTATCATCGAGGAACCTTAACGGATAAGGGACTGCTTCGACGACCCAGAGAATCGTCTGCCTTCAGAGATACTGCTTTGGTATCATCGAAGAACCTTAACGGATAAGGGACTGCTTCGACGACCCAGAGAATCGTCTGCCTTCAGAGATACTGCTTTGGTATCATCGAGGAACCTTAATGGATAAGGGACTGCTTCGACAATCCAGATAATCGTCTGCCTTTAGAGATACTGCTTTGGTATCATCGAGGAACCTTAATGGATAAGGGACTGCTTCGACGACCCAGAGAATCTTCTGCCTTCAGAGATACTGCTTTGGTATCATTGAGGAACCTTAACGGATAAGTAACTGCTTCAATGTTCCAGGGAATCTTCTGCTTCCAAAGATACTGCTTTGGTATCGTTGAGGAACCTTAACGGGCAAGGTACTGCTTCAATGTCCCAGAGAATCGTCTGCCTTCAGAGATACTGCTTTGGTATCATCGAGGAACCTTAACGGATAAGGGACTGCTTCGACGACCCAGAGAATCTTCTGCCTTCAGAGATACTACTTTGGTATCATCGAGGAACCTTAACGGATAAGGGACTGCTTCGACGACCCATAGAATCATCTGCCTTCAGAGATACTTCTTTGGTATCATCGAAGAACCTTAACGGATAAGGGACTGCTTCGACGACCCAGAGAATCGTCTGCCTTCAGAGATACTGCTTTGGTATCATCGAGGAACCTTAATGGATAAGGGACTGCTTCGACAATCCAGAGAATCGTCTGTCTTCAGAGATACTGCTTTGGTATCATCGAGGAACCTTAACGGATAAGGGACTGCTTCGACAACCCATAGAATCTTCTGCCTTCAGAGATACTACTTTGGTATCATCGAGGAACCTTAAAGGATAAGGGAATGCTTTGACAATCCAGAGTATGGTCTGCCTTCAGAGATACTGCTTTGGTATCATCGAGGAACCTTAACGGATAAGGGACTGCTTCGACGACCCAGAGAATCTTTTGCCTTCAAAGATACTGCTTTGGTATCATCGAGGAACCTTAACGGATAAGGGACTGCTTCGACGACCCAGAGAATCATCTGCCTTCAGAGATACTGCTTTGGTATCATCGAAGAACCTTAACGGATAAGGGACTGCTTCGACGACCCAGAGAATCGTCTGCCTTCAGAGATACTGCTTTGGTATCATCGAGGAACCTTAATGGATAAGGGACTGCTTGGACAATCCAGATAATCGTCTGCCTTTAGAGATACTGCTTTGGTATCATCGAGGAACCTTAACAGATAAGGGACTGCTTCGACGACCCAGAGAATCTTCTGTCTTCAGAGATACTGCTTTGGTATCATCGAGGAACCTTAACGGATAAGGGACTGCTTCGACGACCCAGAGAATCGTCTGCCTTAAGAGATACTGCTTTGGTATCATCGAGGAACCATAACGGATAAGGAACTGCTTCGACGACCCAGAGAATCGTCTGCCTTCAGAGATATTGCATTGGAATCATCGAAGAACTTTAACGGATAAAGGGCTGCTTCGACGACCCAGAGAATCTTCTGCCTTTAGAGGTACTGCTTTGGTATCATCGAGGAACCTTAATGGATAAGGGACTGCTTCGACAATCAAGAGAATCTTCTGCTTCCAAAGATATTGCTTTGGTATCGTTGAGGAACCTTAACGGACAAGGTACTGCTTCAATGTCCCAGAGAATCGTCTGCCTTTAGAGATACTGCTTTGGTATCATCGAGGAACCTTAACGGATAGGGGACTGCTTCGACGACGCAGAGAATCGTCTGCCTTCAGAGATACTGCTTTGGTATCATCGAGGAACCTTAACAGATAAGGGACTGCTTCGACGACCCATAGAATCGTCTGCCTTCAGAGATACTTCTTTGGTATCATCGAAGAACCTTAATGGATAGGGGTCTGCTTCGACGACCCAGAGAATCGTCTGCCTTCAGAGATACTGCTTTGGTATCATCGAGGAACCTTAATGGATAAGGGACTGCTTCGACAATCAAGAGAATCTTCTGCTTCCAAAGATATTACTTTGGTATCGTTGAGGAACCTTAACGGACAAGGTACTGCTTCAATGTCCCAGAGAATCGTCTGCCTTTAGAGATACTGCTTTGGTATCATCGAAGAACCTTAACGGATAGGGGACTGCTTCGACGACGCAGAGAATCGTCTGCCTTCAGAGATACTGCTTTGGTATCATCGAGGAACCTTAACGGATAAGGGACTGCTTCGACGACCCATAGAATCTTCTGCCTTCAGAGATACTACTTTGGTATCATCGAGGAACCTTAATGAATAAGGGACTGCTTTGACAATCCAGAGTATGGTCTGCCTTCAGCAATACTGCTTTGGTATCATCGAGGAACCTTAACGGAAAAGGGACTGCTTCGACGACCCAGAAAATCTTTTGTCTTCAGAGATACTGCTCTGGTATCATCGAGGAACCTTAACGGATAAGGGACTGCTTCGACGACCCAGAGAATCGTCTGCCTTCAGAGATACTGCTTTGGTATCATCGTGGAACCTAAACGGATAACGGACTGCTTCGACGACCCAGAGAATCGTCTGCCTTAAGAGATACTGCTTTGGTATCATCGAAGAACCTTAACGGATAAGGGACTGCTTCGACGACCCAGAGAATCGTCTGCCTTCAGAGATACTGCTTTGGTATCATCGAGGAACCTTAATGGATAAGGGACTGCTTCGACGACCCAGAGAATCTTCTGCATTCAGAGATACTACTTTGGTATCATCGAGGAACCTTAACGGATAAGGGACTGCTTCGACGAACCATAGAATAGTCTGCCTTCAGAGATACTTCTTTGGTATCATCGAAGAACCTTAACGGATAAGGGACTGCTTCGACGACCCAGAGAATCGTCTGCCTTCTGAGATACTGCTTTGGTATCATCGAGGAACCTTAATGGATAAGGGACTGCTTTGCCAATCCAGAGAATCGTCTGCCTTCAGAGATACTGCTTTGGTATCATCTAGGAACCTTAACGGATAAGGGACTGCTTCGACGACCTAGAGAATCTTCTGCCTTCCGAGATACTACTTTGGTATCATCGAGGAACCTTAATGGATAAGGGACTGCTTTGACAATCCAGAGTATCGTCTGCCTTCAGAGATACTACTTTGGTATCATCGAGGAACCTAAACGGATATGGGACTGCTTCGACGACCCAGAGAATTGTCTGCCTTTAGAGATACTGCTTTGGTATCATCGAAGAACCTTAACGGATAAGGGACTGCTTCGACGACCCAGAGAATCTTCTGCCTTCAGAGATACTACTTTGGTATCATCGAGGAACCTTAACGGATAAGGGACTGCTTCGACGACCCATAGAATCATCTGCCTTCAGAGATACTTCTTTGGTATCATCAAAGAACCTTAACGGATAAGGGACTGCTTCGACGACCCAGAGAATCGTCTGCCTTCAGAGATACTACTTTGGTATCATCGAGGAACCTTAATTGATAAGGGACTGCTTCGACAATCCAGAGAATCGTCTGCCTTCAGAGATACTGCTTTGGTATCATCGAGGAACCTTAACGGATAAGGGACTGCTTCGACAACCCATAGAATCTTCTGCCTTCAGAGATACTACTTTGGTATCATCGAGGAACCTTAATGGATAAGGGACTGCTTTGACAATCCAGAGTATGGTCTGCCTTCAGAGATACTGCTTTGGTATCATCGAGGAACCTTAACGGATAAGGGACTGCTTCGACGACCCAGAGAATCTTTTGCCTTCAGAGATACTGCTTCGGTATCATCGAGGAACCTTAACGGATAAGGGACTGCTTCGACGACCCAGAGATTCGTCTGCCTTCAGAGATACTGCTTTGCTATCATTGAGGAACCTAAACGGATAAGGGACTGCTTCGACGACCCAGAGAATCGTCTGCCTTCAGAGATACTGATTTGGTATCATAGAAGAACCTTAATGGATAAGGGACTGCTTCGACGACCCAGAGAATCGTCTGCCTTCAGAGATACTGCTTTGGTATCATCGAGGAACCTTAATGGATAAGGGACTGCTTCGACAATCCAGATAATCGTTTGCCTTTAGAGATACTGCTTTGGTATCATCGTTGAACCTTAACGGATAAGGGACTGCTTCGACGACCCAGAGAATCATCTGCCTTCAGAGATACTGCTTTGGTATCATCGACGAACCTTAATGGATAAGGGACTGCTTCGACAATCCAGAGAATTATCTGCCTTCAGAGATACTCCTTTGGTATCATCGAGGAACCTTAACGGATAAGGGACTGCTTCGACGACCCATAGAATCTTCTGCCTTCAGAGATACTACTTTGGTATCATCGAGGAACCTTAATGGATAAGGGACTGCTTTGACAATCCAGAGTATGGTCTACCTTCAGCGATACTGCTTTGGTATCATCGAGGAACCTTAACGGATAAGGGACTGCTTCGACGACCCAGAGAATCTTTTGCCTTCAGAGATACTGCTTTGGTATCATCGAGGAACCTTAACGGATAACAGACTGCTTCGACGACCCAGAGAATCGTCTGCCTTCAGAGATACTGCTTTGGTATCATCGAGGAACCTTAACGGATAAGGGACTGCTTCGACGACCCAGAGAATCGTGTGCGTTCAGAGATACTGCTTTGGTATCATCGAAGAACCTTAACGGATAAGGGACTGCTTCGACGACCCAGAGAATCGTCTGCCTTCAGAGATACTGCTTTGGTATCATCGAGGAACCTTATTGGATAAGGGACTGCTTCGACGACCCAGAGAATCTTCTGCATTCAGAGATACTACTTTGGTATCATCGAGGAACCTTAACGGATAAGGGACTGCTTCGACGAACCATAGAATCGTGTGCGTTCAGAGATACTGCTTTGGTATCATCGAAGAACCTTAACGGATAAGGGACTGCTTCGACGACCCAGAGAATCGTCTGCCTTCAGAGATACTGCTTTGGTATCATCGAGGAACCATAACGGATAAGGGACTGCTTCGACGACCCAGAGAATCGTCTGCCTTCAGAGATATTGCTTTGGTATCATCGAGGAACTTTAACGGATAAGGGGCTGCTTCGACGACCTAGAGAATCTTCTGCCTTCAGAGATACTGCTTTGGTATCATCGAGGAACCTTAATGGATAAGGGACTGCTTCGACAATCAAGAGAATCTTCTGCTTCCAAAGATATTGCTTTGGTATCGTTGAGGAACCTTAACGGATAAGGTACTGCTTCAATGTTCCAGAGAATCTTCTACTTCCAAAGATACTGCTTTGGTATCATTGAGGAACCTTAACGGACAAGTTACTGCTTCAATGTCCCAGAGAATCGTCTGCCTTTAGAGATACTGCTTTGGTATCATCGAGGAACCTTAACGGATAAGGGACTGCTTCGACGACCCAGAGAATCTTCTGCCTTCAGAGATACTACTTTGGTATCATCGAGGAACCTTTACGGATAAGGGACTGCTTCGACGACCCATAGAATCGTCTGCCTTCAGAGATACTTCTTTGGTATCATCGAAGAACCTTAACGGATATGGGACTGCTTCGACGACCCAGAGAATCGTCTGCCTTCAGAGATACTGCTTTGGTATCATCGAGGAACCTTAACGGATAAGGGACTACTTCGACGACCCATAGAATCTTCTGCCTTCAGAGATACTACTTTGGTATCATCGAGGAACCTTAATGAATAAGGGACTGCTTTGACAATCCAGAGTATGGTCTGCCTTCAGCGATACTGCTTTGGTATCATCGAGGAACCTTAACGGATAAGGGACTGCTTCGACGACCCAGAGAATCTTTTGCCTTCAGAGATACTGCTTTGGTATCATCGAGGAACCTTAATGGATAACGGACTGCTTCGACGACCCAGAGAATCGTCTTCCTTCAAAGATACTGCTTTGGTATCATCGAGGAACCTAAACGGATAAGGGACTGCTTCGACGACCCAGAGAATCGTCTGCCTTCAGAGATATTGCTTTGGTATCATCGAGGAACCTTAATGGATAAGGGACTGCTTCGACGACCCAGAGAATCTTCTGCATTCAGAGATACTACTTTGGTATCATCGAGGAACCTTAACGGATAAGGGACTGCTTCGACGAACCATAGAATCGTCTGCCTTCAGAGATACTTCTTTGGTATCATCGAAGAACCTTAACGGATAAGGGACTGCTTCGACGACCCAGAGAATCGTCTGCCTTCAGAGATACTGCTTTGGTATCATCGAGGAACCTTAATGGATAAGGGACTACTTCGACAATCCAGAGAATCGTCTGCCTTCAAAGATACTGCTTTGGTATCATCGAGGAACCTTAACGGATAAGGGACTGCTTCGACGACCCAGAGAATCTTCTGCCTTCCGAGATACTACTTTGGTATCATCGAGGAGCCTTAATGGATAAGGGACTGCTTTGACAATCCAGAGCATCGTCTGCCTTCAGAGATACTTCTTTGGTATCATCGAGGAACCTTAATATATAAGGGACTGCTTCGACGACCCAGAGAATTGTCTGCCTTCAGAGATACTGCTTTGGTATCATCGAGGAACCATAACGGATAAGGGACTGCTTCGACGACCCAGAGAATCGTCTGCCTTCAGAGATATTGCTTTGGAATCATCGAAGAACTTTAACGGATAAGGGGCTGCTTCGACGACCCAGAGAATCTTCTGCCTTTAGAGATACTGCTTTGGTATCATCGAGGAACCTTAATGGATAAGGGACTGCTTCGACAATCAAGAGAATCTTCTGCTTCCAAAGATATTGCTTTGGTATCATTGAGGAACCTTAACGGACAAGGTACTGCTTCAATGTCCCAGAGAATCGTCTGCCTTTAGAGATACTGCTTTGGTATCATCGAGGAACCTTAACGGATAAGGGATTGCTTCGACGACCCAGAGAATCTTCTGCCTTCAGAGATACTACTTTGGTATCATCGAGGAACCTTAACGGATAAGGGACTGCTTCGACGACCCACAGAATCGTCTGCCTTCAGAGATACTGCTTTGGTATCATCGAAGAACCTTAACGGATAAGGGACTGCTTCGACGACCCAGAGAATCGTCTGCCTTCAGAGATACTGCTTTGGTATCATCGAGGAACCTTAATGGATAAGGGACTGCTTCGACAATCCAGATAATCGTCTGCCTTTAGAGATACTGCTTTTTATCATCGAGGAACCTTAACGGATAAGGGACTGCTTCGACGACCCAGAGAATCTTCTGCCTTCAGCGATACTGCTTTGGTATCATCGAGGAACCTTAACGGATAAGGGACTGCTTCGACGACCCAGAGAATCTTTTGCCTTCAGAGATACTGCTTTGGTATCATCGAGGAACCTTAACGGATAAGGGACTGCTTCGACGACCCAGAGAATCGTCTGCCTTCAGAGATACTGCTTTGGTATCATCGTGGAACCTAAACGGATAAGGGACTGCTTCGACGACCCAGAGAATCGTCTGCCTTCAGAGATACTGCTTTGGTATCATCGAAGAACCTTAACGGATAAGGGACTGCTTCGACGACCCAGAGAATCGTCTGCCTTCAGAGATACAGCTTTGGTATCATCGAGGAACCTTAATGGATAAGGGACTGCTTCGACGACCCAGCGAATCTCCTGCATTCAGAGATACTACTTTGGTATCATCGAGGAACCTTAACAGATAAGGGACTGCTTCGATGAACCATAGAATCGTCTGCCTTCAGAGATACTTCTTTGGTATCATCGAAGAACCTTAACGGATAAGGGACTGCTTCGACGACCCAGAGAATCGTCTGCCTTCAGAGATACTGCTTTGGTATCATCGAGGAACCTTAATGGATAAGGGACTGCTTCGACAATCCAGAGAATCGTCTGCCTTCAGAGATACTGCTTTGGTATCATCGAGGAACCTTAACGGATAAGGGACTGCTTCGACGACCCAGAGAATCTTCTGCCTTCCGAGATACTACTTTGGTATCATCGAGGAACCTTAATGGATAAGGGACTGCTTTGACAATCCAGAGTATCGTCTGCCTTCAGAGATACTACTTTGGTATCATCGAGGAACCTAAACGGATATGGGACTGCTTCGACGACCCAGAGAATCGTCTGCCTACAGAGATACTGCTTTGGTATCATCGAAGAACCTTAACGGATAAGGGACTGCTTCGACGACCCAGAGAATCTTCTGCCTTCAGAGATACTACTTTGGTATCATCGAGGAACCTTAACGGATAAGGGACTGCTTCGACGACCCATAGAATCATCTGCCTTCAGAGATACTTCTTTGGTATCATCGAAGAACCTTAACGGATAAGGGACTGCTTCAACGACCCAGAGAATCATCTGCCTTTAGAGATACTGCTTTGGTATCACCTAGGAACCTTAATGGATAAGGGACTGCTTCGACAATCCAGAGAATCGTCTGCCTTCAGAGATACTACTTTGGTATCATCGAGGAACCTTAACGGATAAGGGACTGCTTCGACAACCCATAGAATCTTCTGCCTTCAGAGATACTACTTTGGTATCATCGAGGAACATTAATGGATAAGGGACTGCTTTGACAATCTAGAGTATGGTCTGCCTTCAGAGATACTGCTTTGGTATCATCGAGGAACCTTAACGGATAAGGGACTGCTTCGACGACCCAGAGAATCTTATGCCTTCAGAGATACTGCTTTGGTATCATCGGGGAACCTTAACGGGTAAGGGACTGCTTCGACGATCCAGAGAATCGCCTGCCTTCAGAGATACTGCTTTGGTATCATTGAGGAACCTAAACGGATAAGGGACTGCTTCGACGACCCAGAGAATCGTCTGCCTTCAGAGATACTGCTTTGGTATCATCGAAGAACCTTAACGGATAAGGGACTGCTTCGACGACCCAGAGAATCGTCTGCCTTCAGAGATACTGCTTTGGTATCATCGAGGAACCTTAATGGATAAGGGACTGCTTCGACAATCCAGATAATCGTCTGCCTTTAGAGATACTGCTTTTTATCATCGAGGAACCTTAACGGATAAGGGACTGCTTCGACGACCCAGAGAATCTTCTGCCTTCAGAGATACTACTTTCTTATCATCGAGGAACCTAAACGGATATGGGACTGCTTCGACGACCCAGAGTATCGTCTGCCTTCAGAGATACAGCTTTGGTATCATCGAAGAACCTTAACGGATAAGGGACTGCTTCGACGACCCAGAGAATCTTCTGCCTTCAGAGATACTACTTTGGTATCATCGAGGCACCTTAACGGATAAGGGACTGCTTCGACGACCCATAGAATCATCTGCCTTCAGAGATACTTCTTTGGTAACATCGAAGAACCTTAACGGATAAGGGACTGCTTCGACGACCCAGAGAATCGTCTGCCTTCAGAGATACTGCTTTGGTATCATCTAGGAACCTTAATGGATAAGGGACTGCTTCGACAATCCATAGAATCGTCTGCCTTCAGAGATACTACTTTGGTATCATCGAGGAACCTTAACGGATAAGGGACTGCTTCGACAACCCATAGAATCTTCTGCCTTCAGAGATACTACTTTGGTATCATCGAGGAACCTTAATGGATAAGGGACTGCTTTGACAATCCAGAGTATGGTCTGCCTTCAGAGATACTGCTTTGGTATCATCGAGGAACCTTAACGGATAAGGGACTGCTTCGACGACCCAGAGAATCTTTTGCCTTCAGAGATACTGCTTTGGTATCATCGGGGAACCTTAACGGATAAGGGACTGCTTCGACGACCCAGAGAATCGTCTGCCTTCAGAGATACTGCTTTGGTATCATCGAGGAACCTAAACGGATAAGGGACTGCTTCGACGACCCAGAGAATCGTCTGCCTTCAGAGATACTGCTTTGGTATCATCGAAGAACCTTAACGGATAAGGGACGGCTTCGACGACCCAGAGAATCCTCTGCCTTCAGAGATACTGCTTTGGTATCATCGAGGAACCTTAATGGATAAGGGTCTGCTTCAACAATCCAGAGAATCGTCTGCCTTCAGAGATACTGCTTTGGTATCATCTAGGAACCTTAACGGATAAGGGACTGCTTCGACGACCTAGAGAATCTTCTGCCTTCAGAGATACTGCTTCGGTATCATCGAGGAACCTTAACGGATTAGGGACTGCTTCGACAACCCAGAGAATCTTCTGCCTTCAGAGATACTGCTTTGGTATCATCTAGGAACCTTAACGGATAAGGGACTGCTTCGACGACCTAGAGAATCTTCTGCATTCAGAGATACTACTTAGGTATCATCGAGGAACCTTAACGGATAAGGGACTGCTTCGACGAACCATAGAATCGTCTGCCTTCAGAGATACTTCTTTGGTATCATCGAAGAACCTTAACGGATAAGGGACTGCTTCGACGACCCAGAGAATCATCTTCCTTCAGAGATACTGCTTTGGTATCATCGAGGAACCTTAACGGATAAGGGACTGCTTCGACGACCCAGAGAATCGTCTGCCTTCAGAGATACTGCTTTGGTATCATCGAAGAACCTTAACGGATAAGGGACTGCTTCGACGACCCAGAGAATCGTCTGCCTTCAGAGATACAGCTTTGGTATCATCGAGGAACCTTAATGGATAAGGGACTGCTTCGACGACCCAGCGAATCTCCTGCATTCAGAGATACTACTTTGGTATCATCGAGGAACCTTAACAGATAAGGGACTGCTTCGATGAACCATAGAATCGTCTGCCTTCAGAGATACTTCTTTGGTATCATCGAAGAACCTTAACGGATAAGGGACTGCTTCGACGACCCAGAGAATCGTCTGCCTTCAGAGATACTGCTTTGGTATCATCGAGGAACCTTAATGGATAAGGGACTGCTTCGACAATCCAGAGAATCGTCTGCCTTCAGAGATACTGCTTTGGTATCATCGAGGAACCTTAACGGATAAGGGACTGCTTTGACGACCCAGAGAATCTTCTGCCTTCCGAGATACTACTTTGGTATCATCGAGGAACCTTAATGGATAAGGGACTGCTTTGACAATCCAGAGTATCGTCTGCCTTCAGAGATACTACTTTGGTATCATCGAGGAACCTAAACGGATATGGGACTGCTTCGACGACCCAGAGAATCGTCTGCCTTCAGAGATACTGCTTTGGTATCATCGAAGAACCTTAACGGATAAGGGACTGCTTCGACGACCCAGAGAATCTTCTGCCTTCAGAGATACTACGTTGGTATCATCGAGGAACCTTAACGGATAAGGGACTGCTTCGACGACCCATAGAATCATCTGCCTTCAGAGATACTTCTTTGGTATCATCGAAGAACCTTAACGGATAAGGGACTGCTTCGACGACCCAGAGAATCATCTGCCTTTAGAGATACTGCTTTGGTATCATCTAGGAACCTTAATGGATAAGGGACTGCTTCGACAATCCAGAGAATCGTCTGCCTTCAGAGATACTACTTTGGTATCATCGAGGAACCTTAACGGATAAGGGACTGCTTCGACGACCCAGAGAATCTTCTGCCTTCAGAGATACTACTTTGGTATCATCGAGGAACCTTAACGGATAAGGGACTGCTTCGACGACCCAGAGAATCGTCTGCCTTCAGAGATACTGCTTTGGTATCATCGAAGAACCTTAACGGATAAGGGACTGCTTCGACGACCCAGAGAATCGTCTGCCTTCAGAGATACTGCTTTGGTATTATCGAGGAACCTTAATGGATAAGCGTCTGCTTCAACAATCCAGAGAATCGTCTGCCTTCAGAGATACTGCTTTGGTATCATCTAGGAACCTTAACGGATAAGGGACTACTTCGACGACCTAGAGAATCTTCTGCCTTCAGAGATACTGCTTCGGTATCATCGAGGAACCTTAACGGATTAGGGACTGCTTCGACAACCCAGAGAATCTTCTGCCTTCAGAGATACTGCTTTGGTATCATCTAGGAACCTTAACGGATAAGGGACTGCTTCGACGACCTAGAGAATCTTCTGCATTCAGAGATACTACTTTGGTATCATCGAGGAACCTTAACGGATAAGGGACTGCTTCGACGAACCATAGAATCGTCTGCCTTCAGAGATACTTCTTTGGTATCATCGAAGAACCTTAACGGATAAGGGACTGCTTCGACGACCCAGAGAATCATCTTCCTTCAGAGATACTGCTTTGGTATCATCGAGGAACCTTAACAGATAAGGGACTGCTTCGAAGACCCAGAGAATCTTCTGCCTTCAGAGATACTGCTTCGGTATCATCGAGGAACCTTAACGGATTAGGGACTGCTTCGACAACCCAGAGAATCTTCTGCCTTCCGAGATACTACTTTGGTATCATCGAGGAACCTTAATGGATAAGGGACTGCTTTGACAATCCAGAGTATCGTCTGCCTTCAGAGATAATGCTTTGGTATCATCGGGGAACCTAAACGGATATGGGACTGCTTCGACGACCCAGAGAATCGTCTGCCTTCAGAGATACTGCTTTGGTATCATCGAAGAACCTTAACGGATAAGGGACTGCTTTGACAATCCAGAGTATCGTCTGCCTTCAGAGATACTACTTTGGTATCATCGAGGAACCTAAACGGATATGGGACTGCTTCGACGACCCAGAGAATCATCTGCCTTCAGAGATACTGCTTTGGTATCATCGAAGAACCTTAACGGATAAGGGACTGCTTCGACGACCCAGAGAATCTTCTGCCTTCAGAGATACTACTTTGGTATCATCGAGGAACCTTAACGGATAAGGGACTGCTTCGACGACCCATAGAATCATCTGCCTTCAGAGATACTTCTTTGGTATCATCGAAGAACCTTAACGGATAAGGGACTGCTTCGACGACCCAGAGAATCATCTGCCTTTAGAGATACTGCTTTGGTATCACCTAGGAACCTTAATGGATAAGGGACTGCTTCGACAATCCAGAGAATCGTCTGCCTTCAGAGATACTACTTTGGTATCATCGAGGAACCTTAACGGATAAGGGACTGCTTCGACAACCCATAGAATCTTCTGCCTTCAGAGATACTACTTTGGTATCATCGAGGAACATTAATGGATAAGGGACTGCTTTGACAATCTAGAGTATGGTCTGCCTTCAGAGATACTGCTTTGGTATCATCGAGGAACCTTAACGGATAAGGGACTGCTTCGACGACCCAGAGAATCTTTTGCCTTCAGAGATACTGCTTTGGTATCATCGGGGAACCTTAACGGATAAGGGACTGCTTCGACGATCCAGAGAATCGCCTGCCTTCAGAGATACTGCTTTGGTATCATTGAGGAACCTAAACGGATAAGGGACTGCTTCGACGACCCAGAGAATCGTCTGCCTTCAGAGATACTGCTTTGGTATCATCGAAGAACCTTAACGGATAAGGGACTGCTTCGACGACCCAGAGAATCGTCTGCCTTCAGAGATACTGCTTTGGTATCATCGAGGAACCTTAATGGATAAGGGACTGCTTCGACAATCCAGATAATCGTCTGCCTTTAGAGATACTGCTTTTTATCATCGAGGAACCTTAACGGATAAGGGACTGCTTCGACGACCCAGAGAATCTTCTGCCTTCAGAGATACTAGTTTCTTATCATCGAGGAACCTAAACGGATATGGTACTGCTTCGACGACCCAGAGTATCGTCTGCCTTCAGAGATACAGCTTTGGTATCATCGAAGAACCTTAACGGATAAGGGACTGCTTCGACGACCCAGAGAATCTTCTGCCTTCAGAGATACTACTTTGGTATCATCGAGGCACCTTAACGGATAAGGGACTGCTTCGACGACCCATAGAATCATCTGCCTTCAGAGATACTTCTTTGGTAACATCGAAGAACCTTAACGGATAAGGGACTGCTTCGACGACCCAGAGAATCGTCTGCCTTCAGAGATACTGCTTTGGTATCATCTAGGAACCTTAATGGATAAGGGACTGCTTCGACAATCCATAGAATCGTCTGCCTTCAGAGATACTACTTTGGTATCATCGAGGAACCTTAACGGATAAGGGACTGCTTCGACAACCCATAGAATCTTCTGCCTTCAGAGATACTACTTTGGTATCATCGAGGAACCTTAATGGATAAGGGACTGCTTTGACAATCCAGAGTATGGTCTGCCTTCAGAGATACTGCTTTGGTATCATCGAGGAACCTTAACGGATAAGGGACTGCTTCGACGACCCAGAGAATCTTTTGCCTTCAGAGATACTGCTTTGGTATCATCGGGGAACCTTAACGGATAAGGGACTGCTTCGACGACCCAGAGAATCGTCTGCCTTCAGAGATACTGCTTTGGTATCATCGAGGAACCTAAACGGATAAGGGACTGCTTCGACGACCCAGAGAATCGTCTGCCTTCAGAGATACTGCTTTGGTATCATCGAAGAACCTTAACGGATAAGGGACTGCTTCGACGACCCAGAGAATCGTCTGCCTTCAGAGATACTGCTTTGGTATCATCGAGGAACCTTAATGGATAAGGGTCTGCTTCAACAATCCAGAGAATCGTCTGCCTTCAGAGATACTGCTTTGGTATCATCTAGGAACCTTAACGGATAAGGGACTGCTTCGACGACCTAGAGAATCTTCTGCCTTCAGAGATACTGCTTCGGTATCATCGAGGAACCTTAACGGATTAGGGACTGCTTCGACAACCCAGAGAATCTTCTGCCTTCAGAGATACTGCTTTGGTATCATCTAGGAACCTTAACGGATAAGGGACTGCTTCGACGACCTAGAGAATCTTCTGCATTCAGAGATACTACTTTGGTATCATCGAGGAACCTTAACGGATAAGGGACTGCTTCGACGAACCATAGAATCGTCTGCCTTCAGAGATACTTCTTTGGTATCATCGAAGAACCTTAACGGATAAGGGACTGCTTCGACGACCCAGAAAATCATCTTCCTTCAGAGATACTGCTTTGGTATCATCGAGGAACCTTAACGGATAAGGGACTGCTTCGACGACCCAGAGAATCGTCTGCCTTCAGAGATACTGCTTTGGTATCATCGAAGAACCTTAACGGATAAGGGACTGCTTCGACGACCCAGAGAATCGTCTGCCTTCAGAGATACAGCTTTGGTATCATCGAGGAACCTTAATGGATAAGGGACTGCTTCGACGACCCAGCGAATCTCCTGCATTCAGAGATACTACTTTGGTATCATCGAGGAACCTTAACAGATAAGGGACTGCTTCGATGAACCATAGAATCGTCTGCCTTCAGAGATACTTCTTTGGTATCATCGAAGAACCTTAACGGATAAGGGACTGCTTCGACGACCCAGAGAATCGTCTGCCTTCAGAGATACTGCTTTGGTATCATCGAGGAACCTTAATGGATAAGGGACTGCTTCGACAATCCAGAGAATCGTCTGCCTTCAGAGATACTGCTTTGGTATCATCGAGGAACCTTAACGGATAAGGGACTGCTTCGACGACCCAGAGAATCTTCTGCCTTCCGAGATACTACTTTGGTATCATCGAGGAACCTTAATGGATAAGGGACTGCTTTGACAATCCAGAGTATCGTCTGCCTTCAGAGATACTACTTTGGTATCATCGAGGAACCTAAACGGATATGGGACTGCTTCGACGACCCAGAGAATCGTCTGCCTTCAGAGATACTGCTTTGGTATCATCGAAGAACCTTAACGGATAAGGGACTGCTTCGACGACCCAGAGAATCTTCTGCCTTCAGAGATACTACTTTGGTATCATCGAGGAACCTTAACGGATAAGGGACTGCTTCGACGACCCATAGAATCATCTGCCTTCAGAGATACTTCTTTGGTATCATCGAAGAACCTTAACGGATAAGGGACTGCTTCGACGACCCAGAGAATCATCTGCCTTTAGAGATACTGCTTTGGTATCATCTAGGAACCTTAATGGATAAGGGACTGCTTCGACAATCCAGAGAATCGTCTGCCTTCAGAGATACTACTTTGGTATCATCGAGGAACCTTAACGGATAAGGGACTGCTTCGACGACCCAGAGAATCTTCTGCCTTCAGAGATACTACTTTGGTATCATCGAGGAACCTTAACGGATAAGGGACTGCTTCGACGACCCAGAGAATCGTCTGCCTTCAGAGATACTGCTTTGGTATCATCGAAGAACCTTAACGGATAAGGGACTGCTTCGACGACCCAGAGAATCGTCTGCCTTCAGAGATACTGCTTTGGTATTATCGAGGAACCTTAATGGATAAGGGTCTGCTTCAACAATCCAGAGAATCGTCTGCCTTCAGAGATACTGCTTTGGTATCATCTAGGAACCTTAACGGATAAGGGACTGTTTCGACGACCTAGAGAATCTTCTGCCTTCAGAGATACTGCTTCGGTATCATCGAGGAACCTTAACGGATTAGGGACTGCTTCGACAACCCAGAGAATCTTCTGCCTTCAGAGATACTGCTTTGGTATCATCTAGGAACCTTAACGGATAAGGGACTGCTTCGACGACCTAGAGAATCTTCTGCATTCAGAGATACTACTTTGGTATCATCGAGGAACCTTAACGGATAAGGGACTGCTTCGACGAACCATAGAATCGTCTGCCTTCAGAGATACTGCTTTGGTATCATCGAGGAACCTAAACGGATAAGGGACTGCTTCGACGACCCAGAGAATCGTCTGCCTTCAGAGATACTGCTTTGGTATCATCGAAGAACCTTAACGGATAAGGGACTGCTTCGACGACCCAGAGAATCGTCTGCCTTCAGAGATACTGCTTTGGTATCATCGAGGAACCTTAATGGATAAGGGTCTGCTTCAACAATCCAGAGAATCGTCTGCCTTCAGAGATACTGCTTTGGTATCATCTAGGAACCTTAACGGATAAGGGACTGCTTCGACGACCTAGAGAATCTTCTGCCTTCAGAGATACTGCTTCGGTATCATCGAGGAACCTTAACGGATTAGGGACTGCTTCGACAACCCAGAGAATCTTCTGCCTTCAGAGATACTGCTTTGGTATCATCTAGGAACCTTAACGGATAAGGGACTGCTTCGACGACCTAGAGAATCTTCTGCATTCAGAGATACTACTTTGGTATCATCGAGGAACCTTAACGGATAAGGGACTGCTTCGACGAACCATAGAATCGTCTGCCTTCAGAGATACTTCTTTGGTATCATCGAAGAACCTTAACGGATAAGGGACTGCTTCGACGACCCAGAGAATCATCTTCCTTCAGAGATACTGCTTTGGTATCATCGAGGAACCTTAACGGATAAGGGACTGCTTCGACGACCCAGAGAATCGTCTGCCTTCAGAGATACTGCTTTGGTATCATCGAAGAACCTTAACGGATAAGGGACTGCTTCGACGACCCAGAGAATCGTCTGCCTTCAGAGATACAGCTTTGGTATCATCGAGGAACCTTAATGGATAAGGGACTGCTTCGACGACCCAGCGAATCTCCTGCATTCAGAGATACTACTTTGGTATCATCGAGGAACCTTAACAGATAAGGGACTGCTTCGATGAACCATAGAATCGTCTGCCTTCAGAGATACTTCTTTGGTATCATCGAAGAACCTTAACGGATAAGGGACTGCTTCGACGACCCAGAGAATCGTCTGCCTTCAGAGATACTGCTTTGGTATCATCGAGGAACCTTAATGGATAAGGGACTGCTTCGACAATCCAGAGAATCGTCTGCCTTCAGAGATACTGCTTTGGTATCATCGAGGAACCTTAACGGATAAGGGACTGCTTCGACGACCCAGAGAATCTTCTGCCTTCCGAGATACTACTTTGGTATCATCGAGGAACCTTAATGGATAAGGGACTGCTTTGACAATCCAGAGTATCGTCTGCCTTCAGAGATACTACTTTGGTATCATCGAGGAACCTAAACGGATATGGGACTGCTTCGACGACCCAGAGAATCGTCTGCCTTCAGAGATACTGCTTTGGTATCATCGAAGAACCTTAACGGATAAGGGACTGCTTCGACGACCCAGAGAATCTTCTGCCTTCAGAGATACTACTTTGGTATCATCGAGGAACCTTAACGGATAAGGGACTGCTTCGACGACCCATAGAATCATCTGCCTTCAGAGATACTTCTTTGGTATCATCGAAGAACCTTAACGGATAAGGGACTGCTTCGACGACCCAGAGAATCATCTGCCTTTAGAGATACTGCTTTGGTATCATCTAGGAACCTTAATGGATAAGGGACTGCTTCGACAATCCAGAGAATCGTCTGCCTTCAGAGATACTACTTTGGTATCATCGAGGAACCTTAACGGATAAGGGACTGCTTCGACGACCCAGAGAATCTTCTGCCTTCAGAGATACTACTTTGGTATCATCGAGGAACCTTAACGGATAAGGGACTGCTTCGACGACCCAGAGAATCGTCTGCCTTCAGAGATACTGCTTTGGTATCATCGAAGAACCTTAACGGATAAGGGACTGCTTCGACGACCCAGAGAATCGTCTGCCTTCAGAGATACTGCTTTGGTATTATCGAGGAACCTTAATGGATAAGGGTCTGCTTCAACAATCCAGAGAATCGTCTGCCTTCAGAGATACTGCTTTGGTATCATCTAGGAACCTTAACGGATAAGGGACTGCTTCGACGACCTAGAGAATCTTCTGCCTTCAGAGATACTGCTTCGGTATCATCGAGGAACCTTAACGGATTAGGGACTGCTTCGACAACCCAGAGAATCTTCTGCCTTCAGAGATACTGCTTTGGTATCATCTAGGAACCTTAACGGATAAGGGACTGCTTCGACGACCTAGAGAATCTTCTGCATTCAGAGATACTACTTTGGTATCATCGAGGAACCTTAACGGATAAGGGACTGCTTCGACGAACCATAGAATCGTCTGCCTTCAGAGATACTTCTTTGGTATCATCGAAGAACCTTAACGGATAAGGGACTGCTTCGACGACCCAGAGAATCATCTTTCTTCAGAGATACTGCTTTGGTATCATCGAGGAACCTTAACAGATAAGGGACTGCTTCGAAGACCCAGAGAATCTTCTGCCTTCAGAGATACTGCTTCGGTATCATCGAGGAACCTTAACGGATTAGGGACTGCTTCGACAACCCAGAGAATCTTCTGCCTTCCGAGATACTACTTTGGTATCATCGAGGAACCTTAATGGATAAGGGACTACTTTGACAATCCAGAGTATCGTCTGCCTTCAGAGATAATGCTTTGGTATCATCGAGGAACCTTAACAGATAAGGGACTGCTTCGACGACCCAGAGAATCTTCTGCCTTCAGAGATACTGCTTCGGTATCATCGAGGAACCTTACCAGATAAGGGACTGCTTCGACGACCCAGAGAATTATCTGCCTTCAGAGATACTGCTTTGGTATCATCGAGGAACCTTAACGGATAAGGGACTGCTTCGACGACCAAGAGAATTGTCTTCCTTCAGAGATACTGCTTTGGTATCATCGAAGAACCTTAACGGACAAGGGACTGCTTCAATGTCCCAGAGATCGTCTGCCTTCAGAGATACTGCTTTGGTATCATCGAGGAACCTTAACGGATAAGGGACTGCTTCGACGACCCAGAGAATCTTCTGCATTCAGAGATACTACTTTGGTATCATCGAGGAACCTTAATGGATAAGGGACTGCTTCGACGAACCATAGAATCGTCTGCCTTCAGAGATACTTCTTTGGTATCATCGAAGAACCTTAACGGATAAGGGACTGCTTCGATGACCCAGAGAATCGTCTGCCTTCAGAGATACTGCTTTGGTATCATCGAGGAACCTTAATGGATAAGGGGCTGCTTCGACAATCCAGAGAATCGTCTGCCTTCAGAGATACTGCTTTGGTATCATCGAGGAACCTTAACGGATAAGGGACTGCTTCGACGACCCAGAGAATCTTCTGCCTTCCGAGTTACTACTTTGGTATCATAGAGGAACCTTAATGGATAAGGGACTGCTTTGACAATCCAGAGTATCGTCTGCCTTCAGAGATATTACTTTGGTATCATCGAGGAACCTAAACAGATATGGGACTGCTTCGACGACCCAGAGTATCGTCTGCCTTCAGAGATACATCTTTGGTATCATCGAAGAACCTTAACGGATAAGGGACTGCTTCGACGACCCAGAGAATCTTCTGCCTTCAGAGATACTACTTTGGTATCATCGAGGATCATTAACGGATAAGGGACTGCTTCGACGACCCATAGAATCATCTGCCTTAAGAGATACTTCTTTGGTAACATCGAAGAACCTTAACGGATAAGGGACTGCTTCGACGACCCAGAGAATCGTCTGCCTTCAGAGATACTGCTTTGGTATCATCTAAGAACCTTAATGGATAAGGGACTGCTTCGACAATCCAGAGAATCGTCTGCCTTCAGAGATACTACTTTGGTATCATCGAGGAACCTTAACGGATAAGGGACTGCTTCGACAACCCATAGAATCTTCTGCCTTCATAGATACTACTTTGGTATCATCGAGGAACCTTAATGGATAAGGGACTGCTTTGACAATCCAGAGTATGGTCTGCCTTCAGAGATACTGCTTTGGTATCATCGAGGAACCTTAACGGATAAGGGACTGCTTCGACGACCCAGAGAATCTTTTGCCTTCAGAGATACTGCTTTGGTATCATCGGGGAACCTTAACGGATAAGGGACTGCTTCGACGACCCAGAGAATCGTCTGCCTTCAGAGATACTGCTTTGGTATCATCGAGGAACCTAAACGGATAAGGGACTGCTTCAACGACCCAGAGAATCGTCTGCCTTCAGAGATACTGCTTTGGTATCATCGAAGAACCTTAACGGATAAGGGACTGCTTCGACGACCCAGAGAATCGTCTGCCTTCAGAGATACTGCTTTGGTATCATCGAGGAACCTTAATGGATAAGGGACTGCTTCGACAATCCAGATAATCGTCTGCCTTTAGAGATACTGCTTTTTATCATCGAGGAACCTTAACGGATAAGGGACTGCTTCGACGACCCAGAGAATCTTCTGCCTTCAGAGATACTGCTTTGGTATCATCGAGGAACCTTAACGGATAAGGGACTGCTTCGACGACCCAGAGAATCGTCTGCCTTCAGAGATACTGCTTTGGTATCATCGAGGAACCATAACGGATAAGGGACTTCTTCGACGACCCAGAGAATCGTCTGCCTTCAGAGATATTGCTTTGGTATCATCGAAGAACTTTAACGGATAAGGGGCGGCTTCGACGACCCAGAGAATCTTCTGCCTTCAGAGATACTGCTTTGGTATCATCGAGGAACCTTAATGGATAAGGGACTGCTTCGACAATCAAGAGAATCTTCTACTTCCAAAGATATTGATTTGGTATCGTTGAGGAACCTTAACGGATAAGGTACTGCTTCAATGTTCCAGAGAATCTTCTGCTTCCAAAGATACTGCTTTGGTATCATTGAGGAACCTTAACGGACAAGGTACTGCTTCAATGTCCCAGAGAATCGTCTGCCTTTAGAGATACTGCTTTGGTATCAACGAGGAACCTTAACGGATAAGGGACTGCTTCGACGACCCAGAGAATTTTCTGCCTCCAGAGATACTACTTTGGTATCATCGAGGAACCTTAACGGATAAGGGACTGCTTCGACGACCCATAGAATCGTCTGCCTTCAGAGATACTTCTTTGGTATCATCGAAGAACCTTAACGGATAGGCGACTGCTTCGACGACCCAGAGAATCGTCTGCCTTCAGAGATACTGCTTTGGTATCATCGAGGAACCTTAATGGATAAGGGACTGCTTCTACAATCCAGAGAATCGTCTGCCTTCAGAGATACTGCTTTGGTATCATCGAGGAACCTTAACGGATAAGGGGCTGCTTCGACGACCCATAGAATCTTCTGCCTTCAGAGATACTACTTTGGTATCATCGAGGAACCTTAATGGATAAGGGACTGCTTTGACAATCCAGAGTATGGTCTGCCTTCAGAGATACTGCTTTGGTATCATCGAGGAACCTTAACGGATAAGGGACTGCTTCGACGACCCAGAGAATCTTTTGCCTTCAGAGATACTGCTTTGGTATCATCGAGGAACCTTAACGGATAACGGACTGCTTCGACGACCCAGAGAATCGTCTGCCTTCAGAGATACTGCTTTGGTATCATCGAGAAACCTAAACGGATAAGGGACTGCTTCGACGACCCAGAGAATCGTCTGCCTTCAGAGATACTGCTTTGGTATCATCGAAGAACCTTAACGGATAAGGGACTGCTTCGACGACCCAGAGAATCGTCTGCCTTCAGAGATACTGCTTTGGTATCATCGAGGAACCTTAATGGATAAGGGAATGCTTCGACGACCCAGAGAATCTTCTACATTCAGAGATACTACTTTGGTATCATCGAGGAACCTTAACGGATAAGGGACTGCTTCAACGAACCATAGAATCGTCTGCCTTCAGAGGTACTGCTTTGGTATCATCGAGGAACCTTAACGGATAAGGGACTGCTTCGACAACCCAGAGAATCTTCTGCCTTCCAAGATACTACTTTGGTATCATCGAGGAACCTTAATGGATAAGGGACTGCTTTGACAATCCAGAGTATCGTCTGCCTTCAGAGATACTGCTTTGGTATCATCGAGGAACCTTAACAGATAAGGGACTGCTTCGACGACCCAGAGAATCTTCTGCCTTCAGAGATACTGCTTCTGTATCATCGAGGAACCTCAACAGATAAGGGACTGCTTCGACGACCCAGAGAATTGTCTGCCTTCAGAGATACTGCTTTGGTATCATCGAGGAACCTTAACGGATAAGGGACTGCTTCGACGACCCAGAGAATCGTCTGCCTTCAGAGATACTATTTTGGTATCATCGAAGAACCTTAACGGACAAGGGACTGCTTCAATGTCCCAGAGATCGTCTGCCTTCAGAGATACTGCTTTGGTATCATCGAGGAACCTTAACGGATAAGGGACTGCTTCGATGACCCAGAGAATCTTCTGCATTCAGAGATACTACTTTGGTATCATCGAGGAACCTTAACGGATAAGGGACTGCTTCGACGAACCATAGAATCGTCTGCCTTCAGAGATACTTCATTGGTATCATCGAAGAACCTTAACGGATAAGGGACTGCTTCGATGACCCAGAGAATCGTCTGCCTTCAGAGATACTGCTTTGGTATCATCGAGGAACCTTAATGGATAAGGGACTGCTTCGACAATCCAGAGAATCATCTGCCTTTAGAGATACTGCTTTGGTATCATCGAGGAACCTTAACGGATAAGGGACTGCTTCGACGACCCAGAGAATCGTCTACCTTCAGAGATACTGCTTTGGTATCATCGAGGAACCTAAACGGATAAGGGACTGCTTCGATGACCCAGAGAATCGTCTGCCTTCAGAGATACTGCTTTGGTATCATCGAAGAACCTTAACGGATAAGGGACTGCTTCGACGACCCTGAGAATCGTCTGCCTTTAGAGATACTGCTTTGGTATCATCGAGGAACCTTAATGGATAAGGGACTGCTTCGACGACCCAAAGAATCTTCTGCATTCAGAGATACTACTTTGGTATCATCGAGGAACCTTAACGGATAAGTGTCTGCTTCGACGAACCATAGAATCGTCTGCCTTCAGAGATACTTCTTTGGTATCATCGAAGAACCTTAACGGATAAGGGACTGCTTCGACGACCCAGAGAATCGTCTGCCTTCAGAGATACTGCTTTGGTATCATCGAGGAACCTTAATGGATAAGGGACTGCTTCGACAATCCAGAGAATCGTCTGCCTTCAGAGATACTGCTTAGGTATCATCGAGGAACCTTAACGGATAAGGGACTGCTTCGACGACCCAGAGAATCTTCTGCATTCCGAGATACTACTTTGGTATCATCGAGGAACCTTAATGGATAACGGACTGCTTTGACAATACAGAGTATCGTCTGCCTTAAGAGATACTGCTTTGGTATCATCGAGGAACCTTAACAGATAAGGGACTTCTTCGATGACCCAGAGAATCTTCTGCCTTCAGAGATACTGCTTTGGTATCATCGAGGAACCTTAACAGATAAGGGACTGCTTCGACGACCCAGAGAATTGTCTGCCTTCAGAGATACTGCTTTGGTATCATCGAGGAACCTTAACGGATAAGGGACTGCTTCGACGACCCAGAGAATCGTCTGCCTTCAGAGATACTGCTTTGGTATCATCGAAGAACCTTAACGGACAAGGGACTGCTTCAATGTCCCAGAGAATCGTCTGCCTTCAGACATACTGCTTTGGTATCATCGAGGAACCTTAACGGATAAGGGACTGCTTCGACGACCCAAAGAATCTTCTGCATTCAGAGATACTACTTTGGTATGATCGAGGAACCTTAACGGATAAGGGACTGCTTAGACGAACCATAGAATCGTCTGCCTTCAGAGATACTTCTTTTGTATCATCGAAGAACCTTAACGGATAAGGGACTGCTTCGACGACCCAGAGAATCATCTACCTTTAGAGATACTGCTTTGGTATCATCGAGGAACCTTAATGGATAAGGGACTGCTTCGACAATCCAGAGAATCGTCTGCCTTCAGAGATATATCTTTGGTATCATCGAGGAACCTTAACGGATAAGGGACTGCTTCGACGACCCAGAGAATCTTCTGCCTTCTGAGATACTGCTTTGGTATCATCGAGGAACCTTAACAGATAAGGGACTGCTTCGACGACCCAGAAAATTGTCTGCCTTCAGAGATACTGCTTAGGTATCATCGAGGAACCTTAACGGATAAGGGACTGCTTCGACGACCCAGAGAATCGTCTGCCTTCAGAGATACTGCTTTGGTATCATCAAAGAACCTTAACGGATAAGGGACTGCTTCGACGACCCAGAGAATCGTCTGCCTTTAGAGATACTGCTTTGGTATCATCGAGGAACCTTAATGGATAAGGGACTGCTTCGACAATCCAGATAATCGTCTACCTTTAGAGATACTGCTTTGGTATCATCGAGGAACCTTAATGGATAAGGGACTGCTTCGACGACCCAGAGAATCTTCTGCCTTCAGAGATACTGCTTTGGTATCGTTCAGGAACCTTAACGGACAAGGTACTGCTTCAATGTCCCAGAGAATCGTCTGCCTTCAGAGATACTGCTTTGGTATCATCGAGGAACCTTAACGGATAAGGGACTGCTTCGACGACCCAGAGAATCTTCTGCTTTCAGAGATACTACTGTGGTATCATCGAGGAACCTTAACGGATAAGGGACTGCTTCGACGACCCATAGACTTGTCTGCCTTCAGAGATACTTCTTTGGTATCATCGAAGAACCTTAACGGATAAGGGACTGCTTCGACGACCCAGAGAATCGTCTGCCTTCAGAGATACTGCTGTGGTATCATCGAGGAACCTTAATGGATAAGGGACAACTTCGACAATCCAGAGAATCGTCTGCCTTCAGAGATACTGCTTTGGTATCATCGAGGAACCTTAACGGATAAGGGACTGCTTCGACGACCCATAGAATCTTCTGCCTTCAGAGATACTACTTTGGTATCATTGAGGAACCTTAATGGATAAGGGACTGCTTTGACAATCCAGAGTATGGTCTGCCTTCAGAGATACTGCTTTGGTATCATCGAGGAACCTTAACGGATAAGGGACTGCTTCGACGACCCAGAGAATCTTTTGCCTTCAGAGATACTGCTTTGGTATCATCGAAAAACCTTAACGGATAAGGGACTGCTTTGACGACCAATAGAATCGTCTGCCTTCAGAGATACTTCTTTGGTATCCTCAAAGAACCTTAACGGATAAGGGACTGCTTCGATGACCCAGAGAATCGTCTGCCTTCAGAGATACTGCTGTGGTATCATCGAGGAACCTTAATGGATAAGGGACTGTTTTGACAATCTAGAGAATCGTCTGCCTTCAGAGATACTGCTTTAGTATCATCGAGGAACCTTAACGGATAAGGGACTGCTTCGACGACCCAGAGAATCTTTTGCCTTCAGAGACACTGCTTTGGTATCATCGAAAAGCCTTAACGGATAAGGGACTGCTTCGACGACCCAGAGAATCGTCTGCCTTCAGAGATACTGCTTTGGTATCATCGAGGAACCTAAACGGATAAGGGTCTGCTTCGACGACCCAGAGAATCGTCTGCCTTCAGAGATACTACTTTGGTATCATCGAAGAACCTTAACGGATATGGGACTGCTTCGACGACCCAGAGAATCGTCTGCCTTCCGAGATACTGCTTTGGTATCATCGAGGAACCTTAATGGATAAGGGAATGCTTCGACGACCCAGAGAATCTTCTACATTCAGAGATACTACTTTGGTATCATCGAGGAACCTTAACGGATAAAGGACTGCTTCAACGAACCATAGAATCGTCTGCCTTCAGAGATACTTCTTTGGTATCATCGAAGAACCTTAACGGATAAGGGACTGCTTCGACAACCCAGAGAATCGTGTTCCTTCAGAGATACTGCTTTGGTATCATCGAGGAACCTTAATGGATAAGGGACTGCTTCGACAATCCAGAGAATCGTCTGCCTTCAGAGGTACTGCTTTGGTATCATCGAGGAACCTTAACGGATAAGGGACTGCTTCGACAACCCAGAGAATCTTCTGCCTTCCAAGATACTACTTTGGTATCATCGAGGAACCTTAATGGATAAGGGACTGCTTTGACAATCCAGAGTATCGTCTGCCTTCAGAGATACTGCTTTGGTATCATCGAGGAACCTTAACAGATAAGGGACTGCTTCGACGACCCAGAGAATCTTCTGCCTTCAGAGATACTGCTTCGGTATCATCGAGGAACCTCAACAGATAAGGGACTGCTTCGATGACCCAGAGAATCGTCTGCCTTCAGAGATACTGCTTTGGTATCATCGAGGAACCTTAACGGATAAGGGACTGCTTCGACGACCCAGAGAATCTTCTGCCTTCAGAGATACTACTGTGGTATCATCGAGGAACCTTAACGGATAAGGGACTGCTTCGACGACCCATAGACTTGTCTGCCTTCAGAGATACTTCTTTGGTATCATCGAAGAACCTTAACGGATAAGGGACTGCTTCGACGACCCAGAGAATCGTCTGCCTTCAGAGATACTGCTGTGGTATCATCGAGGAACCTTAATGGATAAGGGACAACTTCGACAATCCAGAGAATCGTCTGCCTTCAGAGATACTGCTTTGGTATCATCGAGGAGCCTTAACGGATAAGGGACTGCTTCGACGACCCATAGAATCTTCTGCCTTCAGAGATACTACTTTGGTATCATTGAGGAACCTTAATGGATAAGGGACTGCTTTGACAATCCAGAGTATGGTCTGCCTTCAGAGATACTGCTTTGGTATCATCGAGGAACCTTAACGGATAAGGGACTGCTTCGACGACCCAGAGAATCTTTTGCCTTCAGAGATACTGCTTTGGTATCATCGAAAAACCTTAACGGATAAGGGACTGCTTTGACGACCAATAGAATCGTCTGCCTTCAGAGATACTTCTTTGGTATCCTCAAAGAACCTTAACGGATAAGGGACTGCTTCGATGACCCAGAGAATCGTCTGCCTTCAGAGATACTGCTGTGGTATCATCGAGGAACCTTAATGGATAAGGGACTGTTTTGACAATCTAGAGAATCGTCTGCCTTCAGAGATACTGCTTTAGTATCATCGAGGAACCTTAACGGATAAGGGACTGCTTCGACGACCCATAGAATCTTCTGCCTTCAGAAATACTACTTTGGTATCATCGAGGAACCTTAATGGATAAGGGACTGCTTTGACAATCCAGAGTATGGTCTGCCTTCAGAGATACTGCTTTGGTATCATCGAGGAACCTTAACGGATAAGGGACTGCTTCGACGACCCAGAGAATCTTTTGCCTTCAGAGACACTGCTTTGGTATCATCGAAAAGCCTTAACGGATAAGGGACTGCTTCGACGACCCAGAGAATCGTCTGCCTTCAGAGATACTGCTTTGGTATCATCGAGGAACCTAAACGGATAAGGGTCTGCTTCGACGACCCAGAGAATCGTCTGCCTTCAGAGATACTACTTTGGTATCATCGAAGAACCTTAACGGATATGGGACTGCTTCGACGACCCAGAGAATCGTCTGCCTTCCGAGATACTGCTTTGGTATCATCGAGGAACCTTAATGGATAAGGGAATGCTTCGACGACCCAGAGAATCTTCTACATTCAGAGATACTACTTTGGTATCATCGAGGAACCTTAACGGATAAGGGACTGCTTCAACGAACCATAGAATCGTCTGCCTTCAGAGATACTTCTTTGGTATCATCGAAGAACCTTAACGGATAAGGGACTGCTTCGACAACCCAGAGAATCGTGTTCCTTCAGAGATACTGCTTTGGTATCATCGAGGAACCTTAATGGATAAGGGACTGCTTCGACAATCCAGAGAATCGTCTGCCTTCAGAGGTACTGCTTTGGTATCATCGAGGAACCTTAACGGATAAGGGACTGCTTCGACAACCCAGAGAATCTTCTGCCTTCCAAGATACTACTTTGGTATCATCGAGGAACCTTAATGGATAAGGGACTGCTTTGACAATCCAGAGTATCGTCTGCCTTCAGAGATACTGCTTTGGTATCATCGAGGAACCTTAACAGATAAGGGACTGCTTCGACGACCCAGAGAATCTTCTGCCTTCAGAGATACTGCTTCGGTATCATCGAGGAACCTCAACAGATAAGGGACTGCTTCGACGACCCAGAGAATTGTCTGCCTTCAGAGATACTGCTTTGGTATCATCGAGGAACCTTAACGGATAAGGGACTGCTTCGACGACCCAGAGAATCGTCTGCCTTCAGAGATACTATTTTGGTATCATCGAAGAACCTTAACGGACAAGGGACTGCTTCAATGTCCCAGAGATCGTCTGCCTTCAGAGATACTGCTTTGGTATCATCGAGGAACCTTAACGGATAAGGGACTGCTTCGACGACCCAGAGAATCTTCTGCATTCAGAGATACTACTTTGGTATCATCGAGGAACCTTAACGGATAAGGGACTGCTTCGACGAACCATAGAATCGTCTGCCTTCAGAGATACTTCATTGGTATCATCGAAGAACCTTAACGGATAAGGGACTGCTTCGATGACCCAGAGAATCGTCTGCCTTCAGAGATACTGCTTTGGTATCATCGAGGAACCTTAATGGATAAGGGACTGCTTCGACAATCCAGAGAATCATCTGCCTTTAGAGATACTGCTTTGGTATCATCGAGGAACCTTAACGGATAAGGGACTGCTTCGACGACCCAGAGAATCGTCTACCTTCAGAGATACTGCTTTGGTAACATCGAGGAACCTAAACGGATAAGGGACTGCTTCGATGACCCAGAGAATCGTCTGCCTTCAGAGATACTGCTTTGGTATCATCGAAGAACCTTAACGGATAAGGGACTGCTTCGACGACCCTGAGAATCGTCTGCCTTCAGAGATACTGCTTTGGTATCATCGAGGAACCTTAATGGATAAGGGACTGCTTCGACGACCCAAAGAATCTTCTGCATTCAGAGATACTACTTTGGTATCATCGAGGAACCTTAACGGATAAGAGACTGCTTCGACGAACCATAGAATCGTCTGCCTTCAGAGATACTTCTTTGGTATCATCGAAGAACCTTAACGGATAAGGGACTGCTTCGACGACCCAGAGAATCGTCTGCCTTCAGAGATACTGCTTTGGTATCATCGAGGAACCTTAATGGATAAGGGACTGCTTCGACAATCCAGAGAATCGTCTGCCTTCAGAGATACTGCTTAGGTATCATCGAGGAACCTTAACGGATAAGGGACTGCTTCGACGACCCAGAGAATCTTCTGCATTCCGAGATACTACTTTGGTATCATCGAGGAACCTTAATGGATAACGGACTGCTTTGACAATACAGAGTATCGTCTGCCTTAAGAGATACTGCTTTGGTATCATCGAGGAACCTTAA
The DNA here is from genome assembly GCA_022829125.1 of Lathyrus tuberosus. Classification (NCBI taxonomy): domain Eukaryota; kingdom Viridiplantae; phylum Streptophyta; class Magnoliopsida; order Fabales; family Fabaceae; genus Lathyrus; species Lathyrus tuberosus. Next base: position 2,455,240 of record JALAZF010000395.1, read on the forward strand.
CAGATAAGGGACTTCTTCGATGACCCAGAGAATCTTCTGCCTTCAGAGATACTGCTTTGGTATCATCGAGGAACCTTAACAGATAAGGGACTGCTTCGACGACCCAGAGAATTGTCTGCCTTCAGAGATACTGCTTTGGTATCATCGAGGAACCTTAACGGATAAGGGACTGCTTCGACGACCCAGAGAATCGTCTGCCTTCAGAGATACTGCTTTGGTATCATCGAAGAACCTTAACGGACAAGGGACTGCTTCAATGTCCCAGAGAATCGTCTGCCTTCAGACATACTGCTTTGGTATCATCGAGGAACCTTAACGGATAAGGGACTGCTTCGACGACCCAAAGAATCTTCTGCATTCAGAGATACTACTTTGGTATGATCGAGGAACCTTAACGGATAAGGGACTGCTTAGACGAACCATAGAATCGTCTGCCTTCAGAGATACTTCTTTTGTATCATCGAAGAACCTTAACGGATAAGGGACTGCTTCGACGACCCAGAGAATCATCTACCTTTAGAGATACTGCTTTGGTATCATCGAGGAACCTTAATGGATAAGGGACTGCTTCGACAATCCAGAGAATCGTCTGCCTTCAGAGATATTTCTTTGGTATCATCGAGGAACCTTAACGGATAAGGGACTGCTTCGACGACCCAGAGAATCTTCTGCCTTCCGAGATACTGCTTTGGTATCATCGAGGAACCTTAACAGATAAGGGACTGTTTCGACGACCCAGAAAATTGTCTGCCTTCAGAGATACTGCTTAGGTATCATCGAGGAACCTTAACGGATAAGGGACTGCTTCGACGACCCAGAGAATCGTCTGCCTTCAGAGATACTGCTTTGGTATCATCAAAGAACCTTAACGGATAAGGGACTGCTTCGACGACCCAGAGAATCGTCTGCCTTTAGAGATACTGCTTTGGTATCATCGAGGAACCTTAATGGATAAGGGACTGCTTCGACAATCCAGATAATCGTCTGCCTTTAGAGATACTGCTTTGGTATCATCGAGGAACCTTAATGGATAAGGGACTGCTTCGACGACCCAGAGAATCTTCTGCCTTCAGAGATACTGCTTTGGTATCGTTCAGGAACCTTAACGGACAAGGTACTGCTTCAATGTCCCAGAGAATCGTCTGCCTTCAGAGATACTGCTTTGGTATCATCGAGGAACCTTAACGGATAAGGGACTGCTTCGACGACCCAGAGAATCTTCTGCCTTCAGAGATACTACTGTGGTATCATCGAGGAACCTTAACGGATAAGGGACTGCTTCGACGACCCATAGAATTGTCTGCCTTCAGAGATACTTCTTTGGTATCATCGAAGAACCTTAACGGATAAGGGACTGCTTCGACGACCCAGAGAATCGTCTGCCTTCAGAGATACTGCTGTGGTATCATCGAGGAACCTTAATGGATAAGGGACAACTTCGACAATCCAGAGAATCGTCTGCCTTCAGAGATACTGCTTTGGTATCATCGAGGAACCTTAACAGATAAGGGACTGCTTCGACGACCCATAGAATCTTCTGCCTTCAGAGATACTACTTTGGTATCATTGAGGAACCTTAATGGATAAGGGACTGCTTTGACAATCCAGAGTATGGTCTGCCTTCAGAGATACTGCTTTGGTATCATCGAGGAACCTTAACGGATAAGGGACTGCTTCGACGACCCAGAGAATCTTTTGCCTTCAGAGATACTGCTTTGGTATCATCGAAAAACCTTAACGGATAAGGGTCTGCTTTGACGACCAATAGAATCGTCTGCCTTCAGAGATACTTCTTTGGTATCCTCAAAGAACCTTAACGGATAAGGGACTGCTTCGATGACCCAGAGAATCGTCTGCCTTCAGAGATACTGCTGTGGTATCATCGAGGAACCTTAATGGATAAGGGACTGTTTCGACAATCTAGAGAATCGTCTGCCTTCAGAGATACTGCTTTAGTATCATCGAGGAACCTTAACGGATAAGGGACTGCTTCGACGACCCATAGAATCTTCTGCCTTCAGAAATACTACTTTGGTATCATCGAGGAACCTTAATGGATAAGGGACTGCTTTGACAATCCAGAGTATGGTCTGCCTTCAGAGATACTGCTTTGGTATCATCGAGGAACCTTAACGGATAAGGGACTGCTTCGACGACCCAGAGAATCTTTTGCCTTCAGAGACACTGCTTTGGTATCATCGAAAAGCCTTAACGGATAAGGGACTGCTTCGACGACCCAGAGAATCGTCTGCCTTCAGAGATACTGCTTTGGTATCATCGAGGAACCTAAACGGATAAGGGTCTACTTCGACGACCCAGAGAATCGTCTGCCTTCAGAGATACTACTTTGGTATCATCGAAGAACCTTAACGGATATGGGACTGCTTCGACGACCCAGAGAATCGTCTGCCTTCCGAGATACTGCTTTGGTATCATCGAGGAACCTTAATGGATAAGGGAATGCTTCGACGACCCAGAGAATCTTCTACATTCAGAGATACTACTTTGGTATCATCGAGGAACCTTAACGGATAAGGGACTGCTTCAACGAACCATAGAATCGTCTGCCTTCAGAGATACTTCTTTGGTATCATCGAAGAACCTTAACGGATAAGGGACTGCTTCGACAACCCAGAGAATCGTGTTCCTTCAGAGATACTGCTTTGGTATCATCGAGGAACCTTAATGGATAAGGGACTGCTTCGACAATCCAGAGAATCGTCTGCCTTCAGAGGTACTGCTTTGGTATCATCGAGGAACCTTAACGGATAAGGGACTGCTTCGACAACCCAGAGAATCTTCTGCCTTCCAAGATACTACTTTGGTATCATCGAGGAACCTTAATGGATAAGGGACTGCTTTGACAATCCAGAGTATCGTCTGCCTTCAGAGATACTGCTTTGGTATCATCGAGGAACCTTAACAGATAAGGGACTGCTTCGACGACCCAGAGAATCTTCTGCCTTCAGAGATACTGCTTCGGTATCAACGAGGAACCTCAACAGATAAGGGACTGCTTCGACGACCCAGAGAATTGTCTGCCTTCAGAGATACTGCTTTGGTATCATCGAGGAACCTTAACGGATAAGGGACTGCTTCGACGACCCAGAGAATCGTCTGCCTTCAGAGATACTATTTTGGTATCATCGAAGAACCTTAACGGACAAGGGACTGCTTCAATGTCCCAGAGATCGTCTGCCTTCAGAGATACTGCTTTGGTATCATCGAGGAACCTTAACGGATAAGGGACTGCTTCGACGACCCAGAGAATCTTCTGCATTCAGAGATACTACTTTGGTATCATCGAGGAACCTTAACGGATAAGGGACTGCTTCGACGAACCATAGAATCGTCTGCCTTCAGAGATACTTCATTGGTATCATCGAAGAACCTTAACGGATAAGGGACTGCTTCGATGACCCAGAGAATCGTCTGCCTTCAGAGATACTGCTTTGGTATCATCGAGGAACCTTAATGGATAAGGGACTGCTTCGACAATCCAGAGAATCATCTGCCTTTAGAGATACTGCTTTGGTATCATCGAGGAACCTTAACGGATAAGGGACTGCTTCGACGACCCAGAGAATCGTCTACCTTCAGAGATACTGCTTTGGTATCATCGAGGAACCTAAACGGATAAGGGACTGCTTCGATGACCCAGAGAATCGTCTGCCTTCAGAGATACTGCTTTGGTATCATCGAAGAACCTTAACGGATAAGGGACTGCTTCGACGACCCTGAGAATCGTCTGCCTTCGGAGATACTGCTTTGGTATCATCGAGGAACCTTAATGGATAAGGGACTGCTTCGACGACCCAAAGAATCTTCTGCATTCAGAGATACTACTTTGGTATCATCGAGGAACCTTAACGGATAAGAGACTGCTTCGACGAACCATAGAATCGTCTGCCTTCAGAGATACTTCTTTGGTATCATCGAAGAACCTTAACGGATAAGGGACTGCTTCGACGACCCAGAGAATCGTCTGCCTTCAGAGATACTGCTTTGGTATCATCGAGGAACCTTAATGGATAAGGGACTGCTTCGACAATCCAGAGAATCGTCTGCCTTCAGAGATACTGCTTAGGTATCATCGAGGAACCTTAACGGATAAGGGACTGCTTCGACGACCCAGAGAATCTTCTGCATTCCGAGATACTACTTTGGTATCATCGAGGAACCTTAATGGATAACGGACTGCTTTGACAATACAGAGTATCGTCTGCCTTAAGAGATACTGCTTTGGTATCATCGAGGAACCTTAACAGATAAGGGACTTCTTCGATGACCCAGAGAATCTTCTGCCTTCAGAGATACTGCTTTGGTATCATCGAGGAACCTTAACAGATAAGGGACTGCTTCGACGACCCAGAGAATTGTCTGCCTTCAGAGATACTGCTTTGGTATCATCGAGGAACCTTAACGGATAAGGGACTGCTTCGACGACCCAGAGAATCGTCTGCCTTCAGAGATACTGCTTTGGTATCATCGAAGAACCTTAACGGACAAGGGACTGCTTCAATGTCCCAGAGAATCGTCTGCCTTCAGACATACTGCTTTGGTATCATCGAGGAACCTTAACGGATAAGGGACTGCTTCGACGACCCAAAGAATCTTCTGCATTCAGAGATACTACTTTGGTATGATCGAGGAACCTTAACGGATAAGGGACTGCTTAGACGAACCATAGAATCGTCTGCCTTCAGAGATACTTCTTTTGTATCATCGAAGAACCTTAACGGATAAGGGACTGCTTCGACGACCCAGAGAATCATCTACCTTTAGAGATACTGCTTTGGTATCATCGAGGAACCTTAATGGATAAGGGACTGCTTCGACAATCCAGAGAATCGTCTGCCTTCAGAGATATTTCTTTGGTATCATCGAGGAACCTTAACGGATAAGGGACTGCTTCGACGACCCAGAGAATCTTCTGCCTTCCGAGATACTGCTTTGGTATCATCGAGGAACCTTAACAGATAAGGGACTGTTTCGACGACCCAGAAAATTGTCTGCCTTCAGAGATACTGCTTAGGTATCATCGAGGAACCTTAACGGATAAGGGACTGCTTCGACGACCCAGAGAATCGTCTGCCTTCAGAGATACTGCTTTGGTATCATCAAAGAACCTTAACGGATAAGGGACTGCTTCGACGACCCAGAGAATCGTCTGCCTTTAGAGATACTGCTTTGGTATCATCGAGGAACCTTAATGGATAAGGGACTGCTTCGACAATCCAGATAATCGTCTGCCTTTAGAGATACTTCTTTGGTATCATCGAGGAACCTTAATGGATAAGGGACTGCTTCGACGACCCAGAGAATCTTCTGCCTTCAGAGATACTGCTTTGGTATCGTTCAGGAACCTTAACGGACAAGGTACTGCTTCAATGTCCCAGAGAATCGTCTGCCTTCAGAGATACTGCTTTGGTATCATCGAGGAACCTTAACGGATAAGGGACTGCTTCGACGACCCAGAGAATCTTCTGCCTTCAGAGATACTACTGTGGTATCATCGAGGAACCTTAACGGATAAGGGACTGCTTCGACGACCCATAGAATTGTCTGCCTTCAGAGATACTTCTTTGGTATCATCGAAGAACCTTAACGGATAAGGGACTGCTTCGACGACCCAGAGAATCGTCTGCCTTCAGAGATACTGCTGTGGTGTCATCGAGGAACCTTAATGGATAAGGGACAACTTCGACAATCCAGAGAATCGTCTGCCTTCAGAGATACTGCTTTGGTATCATCGAGGAACCTTAACAGATAAGGGACTGCTTCGACGACCCATAGAATCGTCTGCCTTCAGAGATACTGCTTTGGTATCATCGAGGAACCTTAACGGATAAGGGACTGCTTCGACGACCCAGAGAATCGTCTGCCTTCAGAGATACTGCTTTGGTATCATCGAGGAACCTTAACGGATAAGGGACTGCTTCGACGACCCAGAGAATCGTCTACCTTCAGAGATATTGCTTTGGTATCATCGAAGAACTTTAACGGATAAGGGGCTGCTTTGACGACCCAGAGAATCTTCTGCTTTCAGAGATACTGCTTTGGTATCATCGAGGAACCTTAATGGATAAGGGACTGCTTCGACAATCAAGAGAATCTTCTGCTTCCAAAGATATTGCTTTGGTATCGTTGAGGAACCTAAGCGGATAAGGTACTGCTTCAATGTTCCAGAGAATCTTTTTCTTCCAAAGATACTGCTTTGGTATCGTTGAGGAACCTTAACGGACAAGGTACTGCTTCAATGTCCCAGAGAATCGTCTGCCTTTAGAGATACTGCTTTGGTATCATCGAGGAACATTAACGGATAAGGGACTGCTTCGACGACCCAGAGAATCTTCTGCCTTCTGAGATACTGCTTTGGTATCATCGAGGAACCTTAACGGATAAGGGACTGCTTCAACAACCCAGAGAATCGTCTGCCTTCAGAGATACTTCTTTGGTATCATCGAAGAACCTTAACGGATAAGGGACTGCTTCGACGACCCAGAGAATCGTCTGCCTTCAGAGATACTGCTTTGGTATCATCGAGGAACCTTAATGGATAAGGGACTGCTTCGACAAACCAGAGAATCGTCTGCCTTCAGACATACTGCTTTGGTATCATCGAGGAACCTTAACGGATAAGGGACTGCTTCGACGACCCAGAGAATCTTATGCCTTCAGAGATACTGCTTCGGTATCATCGAGTAACCTTAATGGATAAGGGACTGCTTCGACAATCCAGAGAATCGTCTGCCTTCAGAGATACTGCTTTGGTCTCATCGAGGATCCTTAACGGATAAGGGACTGCTTCGACGACCCAGAGAATCTTCTGCCTTCAGAGATACTGCTTCGGCATCATCGAGGAACCTTAACGGATAAGGGACTGCTTCGACGACCCAGAGAATCGTCTGCCTTCAGAGATACTGCTTTGGTATCATCGAGGAACCTTAACGGATAAGGGACTGCTTCGACGACCCAGAGAATCGTCTGCCTTTAGAGATACTACTTTGGTATCATCGATGAACCTTAATGGATAAGGGACTGCTTCGACAATCCAGATAATCATCTGCCTTCAGAGATACTACTTTGGTATCATCGATGAACCTTAATGGATAAGGGACTGCTTCGACAATCCAGAGAATCATCTGCCTTCAGAGATACTGCTTTGGTATCATCGAGGAACCTTAACGGATAAGGGACTGCTTCGACGACCCAGAGAACCTTCTGCCTTTAGAGATACTGCTTTGGTATCATCGAGGAACCTTAACGGATAAGGGACTGCTTCGACGACCCAGAGAATCGTCTGCCTTCAGAGATATTGCTTTGGTATCATCGAGGAACCTTAACGGATAAGGGACTGCTTCGACGACCCATAGAATCGTCTTCCTTCAGAGATATTGCTTTGGTTTCATCGAAGAACCTTAACGGATAAGGGACTGCTTCGACGACCCAGAGAAACGGTTGCCTTCAGAGATACTGCTTTGGTATCATCGAGGAACCTTAATGGATAAGGGACTGCTTTGACAATCCAGAGAATCGTCTGCCTTTAGAGATACTACTTTGGTATCATCGAGGGACCTTAACGGATAAGGGACTGCTTCGACGACCCAGAGAGTCTTCTGCCTTCAGAGATACTGCTTTGGTATCATCGAGGAACCTTAACGGATAAGGGACTGCTTCGACAACCCAGAGAATCGTTTGCCTTCAGAGATACTGCTTTGGTATCATCGAGGAACCTTAACGGATAAGTGACTGCTTCGACGACCCAGAGAATCGTCTGCCTTCAGAGATACTGCTTTGGTATCATCGAAGAACCTTAACGGATAAGGGACTGCTTCGACGACCCAGAGAATCGTCTGCCTTCAGAGACACTGCTTTGGTATCATCGAGGAACCTTAACAGATAAGGGACTGCTTCGACGACCCAGAGAACCTTCTGCCTTCAGAGATACTGCTTTGGTATCATTTAGGAACCTTAACGGATAAGGGACTGCTTCGACGACCCAGAGAATCTTTTGCCTTCAGAGATACTGCTTTGGTATCATCGAAAAACCTTAACGGATAAGGGACTGCTTCGACGACCCATAGAATCGTCTGCCTTCAGAGATATTGCTTTGGTATCCTCAAAGAACCTTAACGGATAAGGGACTGCTTCGATGACCCAGAGAATCGTCTGCCTTCAGAGATACTGCTGTGGTATCATCGAGGAACCTTAATGGATAAGGGACTGCTTCGACAATCCAGAGAATCACCTGCCTTCAGAGATACTGCTTTAGTATCATCGAGGAACCTTAACGGATAAGGGACTGCTTCGACGACCCATAGAATCTTCTGCCTTCAGAGATACTACTTTGGTATCATCGAGGAACCTTAATGGATAAGGGACTGCTTTGACAATCCAGAGTATGGTCTGCCTTCAGAGATACTGCTTTGGTATCATCGAGGAACCTTAACGGATAAGGGACTGCTTCGACGACCCAGAGAATCTTTTGCCTTCAGAGATACTGCTTTGGTATCATCGAAAAACCTTAACGGATAAGGGACTGCTTCGACGACCCAGAGAATCGTCTGCCTTCAGAGATACTGCTTTGGTATCATCGAGGAACCTTAACGGATAAGGGACTGCTTCGACGACCCAGAGAATCGTCTGCCTTCAGAGATACTACTTTGGTATCATCGAAGAACCTTAACGGATATGGGACTGCTTCGACGACCCAGAGAATCGTCTGCCTTCAGAGATACTGCTTTGGTATCATCGAGGAACCTTAATGGATAAGGGTCTTCTTCGACAATCCAAATAATTGTCTGCCTTTAGACATACTGCTTTGGTATCATCGAGGAACCTTAACGGATAAGGGACTGCTTCGACGACCCAGAGAATCTTCTGCCTTCAGAGATACTGCTTTGGTATCATCGAGGAACCTTAACAGATAAGGGACTGCTTCGACGACCCAGAGAATCGTCTGCCTTCAGAGATACTGCTTTGGTATCATCGAGGAACCTTAATGGATAAGGGACTGCTTCGACGACCCAGAGAATCGTCTACCTTCAGAGATATTGCTTTGGTATCATCGAAGAACTTTAACGGATAAGGGGCTGCTTTGACGACCCAGAGAATCTTCTGCCTTCAGAGATACTGCTTTGGTATCATCGAGGAACCTTAATGGATAAGGGACTGCTTCGACAATCAAGAGAATCTTCTGCTTCCAAAGATATTGCTTTGGTATCGTTGAGGAACCTAAGCGGATAAGGTACTGCTTCAATGTTCCAGAGAATCTTTTGCTTCCAAAGATACTGCTTTGGTATCGTTGAGGAACCTTAACGGACAAGGTACTGCTTCAATGTCCCAGAGAATCGTCTGCCTTTAGAGATACTGCTTTGGTATCATCGAGGAACATTAACGGATAAAGGACTGCTTCGACGACCCAGAGAATCTTCTGCCTTCTGAGATACTGCTTTGGTATCATCGAGGAACCTTAACGGATAAGGGACTGCTTCAACGACCCAGAGAATCGTCTGCCTTCAGAGATACTTCTTTGGTATCATCGAAGAACCTTAACGGATAAGGGACTGCTTCGACGACCCAGAGAATCGTCTGCCTTCAGAGATACTGCTTTGGTATCATCGAGGAACCTTAATGGATAAGGGACTGCTTCGACAAACCAGAGAATCGTCTGCCTTCAGACATACTGCTTTGGTATCATCGAGGAACCTTAACGGATAAGGGACTGCTTCGACGACCCAGAGAATCTTCTGCCTTCAGAGATACTGCTTCGGTATCATCGAGTAACCTTAATGGATAAGGGACTGCTTCGACAATCCAGAGAATCGTCTGCCTTCAGAGATACTGCTTTGGTCTCATCGAGGATCCTTAACGGATAAGGGACTGCTTCGACGACCCAGAGAATCTTCTGCCTTTAGAGATACTGCTTCGGCATCATCGAGGAACCTTAACGGATAAGGGACTGCTTCGACGACCCAGAGAATCGTCTGCCTTCAGAGATACTGCTTTGGTATCATCGAGGAACCTTAACGGATAAGGGACTGCTTCGACGACCCAGAGAATCGTCTGCCTTTAGAGATACTACTTTGGTATCATCGATGAACCTTAATGGATAAGGGACTGCTTCGACAATCCAGATAATCATCTGCCTTCAGAGATACTACTTTGGTATCATCGATGAACCTTAATGGATAAGGGACTGCTTCGACAATACAGAGAATCATCTGCCTTCAGAGATACTGCTTTGGTATCATCGAGGAACCTTAATGGATAAGGGACTGCTTCGACGACCCAGAGAACCTTCTGCCTTTAGAGATACTGCTTTGGTATCATCAAGGAACCTTAACGGATAAGGGACTGCTTCGACGACCCAGATAATCGTCTGCCTTCAGAGATATTGCTTTGGTATCATCGAGGAACCTTAACGGATAAGGGACTGCTTCGACGACCCATAGAATCGTCTGCCTTCAGAGATATTGCTTTGGTTTCATCGAAGAACCTTAACGGATAAGGGACTGCTTCGACGACCCAGAGAAACGGTTGCCTTCAGAGATACTGCTTTGGTATCATCGAGGAACCTTAATGGATAAGGGACTGCTTCGACAATCCAGAGAATCGTCTGCCTTCAGAGATACTACTTTGGTATCATCGAGGGACCTTAACGGATAAGGGACTGCTTCGACGACCCAGAGAGTCTTCTGCCTTCAGAGATACTGCTTTGGTATCATCGAGGAACCTTAACGGATAAGGGACTGCTTCGACGACCCAGAGAATCGTCTGCCTTCAGAGATACTGCTTTGGTATCATCGAGGAACCTTAACGGATAAGTGACTACTTCGACGACCCAGAGAATCGTCTGCCTTCAGAGATACTGCTTTGGTATCATCGAAGAACCTTAACGGATAAGGGACTGCTTCGACGACCCAGAGAATCGTCTGCCTTTAGAGATACTGCTTTGGTATCATCGATGAACCTTAACGGATAAGGGACTGCTTCGACAATCCAGAGAATCGTCTGCCTTCAGAGACACTGCTTTGGTATCATCGAGGAACCTTAACGGATAAGGGACTGCTTCGACGACCCAGAGAACCTTCAGCCTTCAGAGATACTGCTTTGGTATCATCTAGGAACCTTAACGGATAAGGGACTGCTTCGACGACCCAGAGAATCTTTTGCCTTCAGAGATACTGCTTTGGTATCATCGAAAAACCTTAATTGATAAGGGACTGCTTCGACGACCCATAGAATCGTCTGCCTTCAGAGATATTGCTCTGGTATCCTCAAAGAACCTTAACGGATAAGGGACTGCTTCGATGACCCAGAGAATCGTCTGCCTTCAGAGATACTGCTGTGGTATCATCGAGGAACCTTAATGGATAAGGGACTGCTTCGACAATCCAGAGAATCGCCTGCCTTCAGAGATACTGCTTTAGTATCATCGAGGAACCTTAACGGATAAGGGACTGCTTCGACGACCCATAGAATCTTCTGCCTTCAGAGATACTACTTTGGTATCATCGAGGAACCTTAATGGATAAGGGACTGCTTTGACAATCCAGAGTATGGTCTGCCTTCAGAGATACTGCTTTGGTATCATCGAGGAACCTTAACGGATAAGGGACTGCTTCGACGACCCAGAGAATCTTTTGCCTTCAGAGATACTGCTTTGGTATCATCGAAAAACCCTAACGGATAAGGGACTGCTTCGACGACCCAGAGAATCGTCTGCCTTCAGAGATACTGCTTTGGTATCATCGAGGAACCTTAACGGATAAGGGACTGCTTCGACGACCCAGAGAATCGTCTGCCTTCAGAGATACTACTTTGGTATCATCGAAGAACCTTAACGGATATGGGACTGCTTCGACGACCCAGAGAATCGTCTGCCTTCAGAGATACTGCTTTGGTATCATCGAGGAACCTTAATGGATAAGGGTCTTCTTCGACAATCCAAATAATCGTCTGCCTTTAGAGATACTGCTTTGGTATCATCGAGGAACCTTAACGGATAAGGGACTGCTTCGACGACCCAGAGAATCTTCTGCCTTCAGAGATACTGCTTTGGTATCATCGAGGAACCTTAACGGATAAGGGACTGCTTCGACGACCCAGAGAATCGTCTGCCTTCAGAGATACTTCTTTGGTATCATCGAGGAACCTTAACGGATAAGGGACTGCTTCGACGACCCAGAGAATCGTCTACCTTCAGAGATATTGCTTTGGTATCATCGAAGAACTTTAACGGATAAGGGGCTGCTTTGACGACCCAGAGAACCTTCTGCCTTTAGAGATACTGCTTTGGTATCATCGAGGAACCTTAACGGATAAGGGACTGCTTCGACGACCCAGAGAATCGTCTGCCTTCAGAGATATTGCTTTGGTATCATCGAGGAACCTTAACGGATAAGGGACTGCTTCGACGACCCATAGAATCGTCTGCCTTCAGAGATATTGCTTTGGTTTCATCGAAGAACCTTAACGGATAAGGGACTGCTTCGACGACCCAGAGAAACGGTTGCCTTCAGAGATACTGCTTTGGTATCATCGAGGAACCTTAATGGATAAGGGACTGCTTCGACAATCCAGAGAATCGTCTGCCTTCAGAGATACTACTTTGGTATCATCGAGGGACCTTAACGGATAAGGGACTGCTTCGACGACCCAGAGAGTCTTCTGCCTTCAGAGATACTGCTTTGGTATCATCGAGGAACCTTAACGGATAAGGGACTGCTTCGACGACCCAGAGAATCGTCTGCCTTCAGAGATACTCCTTTGGTATCATCGAGGAACCTTAACGGATAAGTGACTGCTTCGACGACCCAGAGAATCGTCTGCCTTCATAGATACTGCTTTGGTATCATCGAAGAACCTTAACGGATAAGGGACTGCTTCGACGACCCAGAGAATCGTCTGCCTTTAGAGATACTGCTTTGGTATCATCGATGAACCTTCACGGATAAGGGACTGCTTCGACAATCCAGAGAATCGTCTGCCTTCAGAGACACTGCTTTGGTATCATCGAGGAACCTTAACGGATAAGGGACTGCTTCGACGACCCAGAGAACCTTCTGCCTTCAGAGATACTGCTTTGGTATCATCTAGGAACCTTAACGGATAAGGGACTGCTTCGACGACCCAGAGAATCTTTTGCCTTCAGAGATACTGCTTTGGTATCATCGAAAAACCTTAACGGATAAGGGACTACTTCGACGACCCATAGAATCGTCTGCCTTCAGAGATATTGCTTTGGTATCCTCAAAGAACCTTAACGGATAAGGGACTGCTTCGATGACCCAGAGAATCATCTGCCTTCAGAGATACTTCTTTGGTATCATCGAAGAACCTTAACGGATAAGGGACTGCTTCGACGACCCAGAGAATCGTCTGCCTTCAGAGATACTGCTTTAGTATCATCGAGGAACCTTAACGGATAAGGGACTGCTTCGACGACCCATATAATCTTCTTCCTTCAGAGATACTACTTTGGTATCATCGAGGAACCTTAATGGATAAGGGACTGCTTTGACAATCCAGAGTATGGTCTGCCTTCAGAGATACTGCTTTGGTATCATCGAGGAACCTTAACGGATAAGGGACTGCTTCGACGACCCAGAGAATCTTTTGCCTTCAGAGATACTGCTTTGGTATCATCGAAAAACCCTAACGGATAAGGGACTGCTTCGACGACCCAGAGAATCGTCTGCCTTCAGAGATACTGCTTTGGTATCATCGAGGAACCTTAACGGATAAGGGACTGCTTCGACGACCCAGAGAATCGTCTGCCTTCAGAGATACTACTTTGGTATCATCGAAGAACCTTAACGGATATGGGACTGCTTCGACGACCCAGAGAATCGTCTGCCTTCAGAGATACTGCTTTGGTATCATCGAGGAACCTTAATGGATAAGGGTCTTCTTCGACAATCCAAATAATCGTCTGCCTTTAGAGATACTGCTTTGGTATCATCGAGGAACCTTAACGGATAAGGGACTGCTTCAACGACCCAGAGAATCTTCTGCCTTCAGAGATACTGCTTTGGTATCATCGAGGAACCTTAACGGATAAGGGACTGCTTCGACGACCCAGAGAATCGTCTGCCTTCAGAGATACTGCTTTGGTATCATCGAGTAACCTTAACGGATAAGGGACTGCTTCGACGACACAGAGAATCGTCTACCTTCAGAGATATTGCTTTGGTATCATCGAAGAACTTTAATGGATAAGGGGCTGCTTTGACGACCCAGAGAATCTTCTGCCTTCAGAGATACTGCTTTGGTATCATCGAGGAACCTTAATGGATAAGGGACTGCTTCGACAATCAAGAGAATCTTCTGCTTCCAAAGATATTGCTTTGGTATCGTTGAGGAACCTAAGCGGATAAGGTACTGCTTCAATGTTCCAGAGAATCTTTTGCTTCCAAAGATACTGCTTTGGTATCGTTGAGGAACCTTAACGGACAAGGTACTGCTTCAATGTCCCAGAGAATCGTCTGCCTTTAGAGATACTTCTTTGGTATCATCGAGGAACATTAACGGATAAGGGACTGCTTCGACGACCCAGAGAATCTTCTGCCTTCTGAGATACTGCTTTGGTATCATCGAGGAACCTTAACGGATAAGGGACTGCTTCAACGACCCAGAGAATCGTCTGCCTTCAGAGATACTTCTTTGGTATCATCGAAGAACCTTAACGGATAAGGGACTGCTTCGACGACCCAGAGAATCGTCTGCCTTCAGAGATACTGCTTTGGTATCATCGAGGAACCTTAATGGATAAGGGACTGCTTCGACAAACCAGAGAATCGTCTGCCTTCAGACATACTGCTTTGGTATCATCGAGGAACCTTAACGGATAAGGGACTGCTTCGACGACCCAGAGAATCTTCTGCCTTCAGAGATACTGCTTCGGTATCATCGAGTAACCTTAATGGATAAGGGACTGCTTCGACAATCCAGAGAATCGTCTGCCTTCAGAGATACTGCTTTGGTCTCATCGAGGATCCTTAACGGATAAGGGACTGCTTCGACGACCCAGAGAATCTTCTGCCTTCAGAGATACTGCTTCGGCATCATCCAGGAACCTTAACGGATAAGGGACTGCTTCGACGACCCAGAGAATCGTCTGCCTTCAGAGATACTGCATTGGTATCATCGAGGAACCTTAACGGATAAGGGACTGCTTCGACGACCCAGAGAATCGTCTGCCTTTAGAGATACTACTTTGGTATCATCGATGAACCTTAATGGATAAGGGACTGCTTCGACAATCCAGATAATCATCTGCCTTCAGAGATACTACTTTGGTATCATCGATGAACCTTAATGGATAAGGGACTGCTTCGACAATCCAGAGAATCATCTGCCTTCAGAGATACTACTTTGGTATCATCGAGGAACCTTAACAGATAAGGGACTGCTTCGACGACCCAGAGAACCTTCTGCCTTTAGAGATACTGCTTTGGTATCATCGAGGAACCTTAACGGATAAGGGACTGCTTCGACGACCCAGAGAATCGTCTGCCTTCAGAGATATTGCTTTGGTATCATCGAGGAACCTTAACGGATAAGGGACTGCTTCGACGACCCATAGAATCGTCTGCCTTCAGAGATATTGCTTTGGTTTCATCGAAGAACCTTAACGGATAAGGGACTGCTTCGACGACCCATAGAATCGTCTGCCTTCAGAGATATTGCTTTGGTTTCATCGAAGAACCTTAACGGATAAGGGACTGCTTCGACGACCCAGAGAAACGGTTGCCTTCAGAGATACTGCTTTGGTATCATCGAGGAACCTTAATGGATAAGGGACTGCTTCGACAATCAAGAGAATCATCTGCCTTCAGAGATACTACTTTGGTATCATCGAGGGACCTTAACGGATAAGGGACTGCTTCGACGACCCAGAGAGTCTTCTGCCTTCAGAGATACTGCTTTGGTATCATCGAGGAACCTTAACGGATAAGTGACTGCTTCGACGACCCAGAGAATCGTCTGCCTTCAGAGATACTGCTTTGGTATCATCGAGGAACCTTAACGGATAAGTGACTGCTTCGACGACCCAGAGAATCGTCTGCCTTCAGAGATACTGCTTTGGTATCATCGAAGAACCTTAACGGATAAGGGACTGCTTCGACGACCCAGAGAATCGTCTGCCTTTAGAGATACTGCTTTAGTATCATCGATGAACCTTAACGGATAAGGGACTGCTTCGACAATCCAGAGAATCGTCTGCCTTCAGAGACACTGCTTTGGTATCATCGAGGAACCTTAACGGATAAGGGACTGCTTCGACGACCCAGAGAACCTTCTGCCTTCAGAGATACTGCTTTGGTATCATCTAGGAACCTTAACGGATAAGGGACTGCTTCGACGACCCAGAGAATCTTTTGCCTTCAGAGATACTGCTTTGGTATCATCGAAAAACCTTAACGGATAAGGGACTGCTTCGACGACCCATAGAATCGTCTGCCTTCAGAGATATTGCTTCGGTATCCTCAAAGAACCTTAACGGATAAGGGACTGCTTCGATGACCCAGAGAATCGTCTGCCTTCAGAGATACTGCTGTGGTATCATCGAGGAACCTTAATGGATAAGGGACTGCTTCGACAATCCAGAGAATCGCCTGCCTTCAGAGATACTGCTTTAGTATCATCGAGGAACCTTAACGGATAATGGACTGCTTCGACGACCCATAGAATCTTCTGCCTTCAGAGATACTACTTTGGTATCATCGAGGAACCTTAATGGATAAGGGACTGCTTTGACAATCCAGAGTATAGTCTGCCTTCAGAGATACTGCTTTTGTATCATCGAGGAACCTTAACGGATAAGGGACTGCTTCGACGACCCAGAGAATCTTTTGCCTTCAGAGATACTGCTTTGGTATCATCGAAAAACCCTAACGGATAAGGGACTGCTTTGACGACCCAGAGAATCGTCTGCCTTCAGAGATACTGCTTTGGTATCATCGAGGAACCTTAACGGATAAGGGACTGCTTCGACGACCCAGAGAATCGTCTGCCTTTAGAGATACTACTTTGGTATCATCGAAGAACCTTAACGGATATGGGACTGCTTCGACGACCCAGAGAATCGTCTGCCTTCAGAGATACTGCATTGGTATCATCGAGGAACCTTAATTGATAAGGGTCTTCTTCGACAATCCAAATAATCGTCTGCCTTTAGAGATACTGCTTTGGTATCATCGAGGAACCTTAACGGATAAGGGACTGCTTCGACGACCCAGAGAATCTTCTGCCTTCAGAGATACTGCTTTGGTATCATCGAGGAACCTTAACGGATAAGGGACTGCTTCGACGACCCAGAGAATCGTCTGCCTTCAGAGATACTGCTTTGGTATCATCGAGGAACCTTAACGGATAAGGGACTGCTTCGACGACCCAGAGAATCGTCTACCTTCAGAGATATTACTTTGGTATCATCGAAGAACTTTAACGGATAAGGGGCTGCTTTGACGACCCAGAGAATCTTCTGCCTTCAGAGATACTGCTTTGGTATCATCGAGGAACCTTAATGGATAAGGGACTGCTTCGACAATCAAGAGAATCTTCTGCTTCCAAAGATATTGCTTTGGTATCGTTGAGGAACCTAAGCGGATAAGGTACTGCTTCAATGTTCCAGAGAATCTTTTGCTTCCAAAGATACTGCTTTGGTATCGTTGAGGAACCTTAACGGACAAGGTACTGCTTCAATGTCCCAGAGAATCGTCTGCCTTTAGAGATACTACTTTGGTATCATCGAGGAACATTAACGGATAAGGGACTGCTTCGACGACCCAGAGAATCTTCTGCCTTCTGAGATACTGCTTTGGTATCATCGAGGAACCTTAACTGATAAGGGACTGCTTCAACGACCCAGAGAATCGTCTGCCTTCAGAGATACTTCTTTGGTATCATCGAAGAACCTTAACGGATAAGGGACTGCTTCGACGACCCAGAGAATCGTCTGCCTTCAGAGATACTGCTTTGGTATCATCGAGGAACCTTAATGGATAAGGGACTGCTTCGACAAACCAGAGAATCGTCTGCCTTCAGACATACTACTTTGGTATCATCGAGGAACCTTAACGGATAAGGGACTGCTTCGACGACCCAGAGAATCTTCTGCCTTCAGAGATACTGCTTCGGTATCATCGAGTAACCTTAATGGATAAGGGACTGCTTCGACAATCCAGAGAATCGTCTGCCTTCAGAGATACTGCTTTGGTCTCATCGAGGATCCTTAACGGATAAGGGACTGCTTCGACGACCCAAAGAATCTTCTGCCTTCAGAGATACTGTTTCGGCATCATCGAGGAACCTTAACGGATAAGGGACTGCTTCGACGACCCAGAGAATCGTCTGCCTTCAGAGATACTGCTTTGGTATCATCGAGGAACCTTAACGGATAAGGGACTGCTTCGACGACCCAGAGAATCGTCTGCCTTTAGAGATACTACTTTGGTATCATCGATGAACCTTAATGGATAAGGGACTGCTTCGACAATCCAGATAATCATCTGCCTTCAGAGATACTACTTTGGTATCATCGATGAACCTTAATGGATAAGGGACTGCTTCGACAATCCAGAGAATCATCTGCCTTCAGAGATACTGCTTTGGTATCATCGAGGAACCTTAACGGATAAGGGACTGCTTCGACGACCCAGAGAACCTTCTGCCTTTAGAGATACTGCTTTGGTATCATCGAGGAACCTTAACGGATAAGGGACTGCTTCGACGACCCAGAGAATCGTCTGCCTTCAGAGATATTGCTTTGGTATCATCGAGGAACCTTAACGGATAAGGGACTGCTTCGACGACCCATAGAATCGTCTGCCTTCAGAGATATTGCTTTGGTTTCATCGAAGAACCTTAACGGATAAGGGACTGCTTCGACGACCCAGAGAAACGGTTGCCTTCAGAGATACTGCTTTGGTATCATCGAGGAACCTTAATGGATAAGGGACTGCTTCGACAATCCAGAGAATCGTCTGCCTTCAGAGATACTACTTTGGTATCATCGAGGGACCTTAACGGATAAGGGACTGCTTCGACGACCCAGAGAGTCTTCTGCCTTCAGAGATACTGCTTTGGTATCATCGAGGAACCTTAACGGATAAGGGACTGCTTCGACGACCCAGAGAATCGTCTGCCTTCAGAGATACTGCTTTGGTATCATCGAGGAACCTTAACGGATAAGTGACTGCTTCGACGACCCAGAGAATCGTCTGCCTTCAGAGATACTGCTTTGGTATCATCGAAGAACCTTAACGGATAAGGGACTGCTTCGACGACCCAGAGAATCGTCTGCCTTTAGAGATACTGCTTTGGTATCATCGATGAACCTTAATGGATAAGGGAATGCTTCGACAATCCAGAGAATCGTCTGCCTTCAGAGACACTGCTTTGGTATCATCGAGGAACCTTAACGGATAAGGGACTGCTTCGACGACCCAGAGAACCTTCTACCTTCAGAGATACTGCTTTGGTATCATCTAGGAACCTTAACAGATAAGGGACTGCTTCGACGACCCAGAGAATCGTCTGCCTTCAGAGATACTGCTTTGGTATCATCGAGGAACCTTAAAGGATAAGGGACTGCTTCGACGACCCAGAGAATCGTCTGCCTTCAGAGATATTGCTTTGGTATCATCGAAGAACCTTAACGGATAAGGGACTACTTCGACGACCCAGAGAATCGTCTGCCTTCAGAGATACTGCTTTGGTATAATCGAGGAACCTTAATGGATAAGGGACTGCTTCGACGACCCAGAGAATCGTCTGCCTTCAGAGATATTGCTTTGGTATCATCGAAGAACCTTAACAGATAAGGGACTGCTTCGACGACCCAGAGAATCGTCTGCCTTCAGAGATACTGCTTTGGTATCATCGAGGAACCTTAACGGATAAGGGACTGCTTCGACGACCCAGAGAATCGTCTGCCTTCAGAGATATTGCTTTGGTATCATCGAAGAACCTTAACGGATAAGGGACTGCTTCGACGACCCAGAGAATCGTCTGCCTTCAGAGATATTGCTTTGGTATCATCGAAGAACCTTAACGGATAAGGGACTACTTCGACGACCCAGAGAATCGTCTGCCTTCAGAGATACTGCTTTGGTATCATCGAGGAACCTTAATGGATAAGGGACTACTTCGACGACCCAAAGAATCGTCTGCCTTCAGAGATATTGCTTTGGTATCATCGAAGAACCTTAATAGATAAGGGACTGCTTCGACGACCCAGAGAATCTTCTGCCTTCTGAGATACTGCTTTGGTATCATCGAGGAACCTTAACGGATAAGGGACTGCTTCAATGACCCAGAGAATCGTCTGCCTTCAGAGATACTTCTTTGGTATCATCGAAGAACCTTAACGGATAAGGGACTGCTTCGACGACCCAGAGAATCGTCTGCCTTCAGAGATACTGCTTTGGTATCATCGAGGAACCTTAATGGATAAGTGACTGCTTCAACAAACCAGAGAATCGTCTGCCTTCAGACATACTGCTTTGGTATCATCGAGGAACCTTAACGGATAAGGGACTGCTTCGACGACCCAGAGAATCTTCTGCCTTCAGAGATACTACTTCGGTATCATCGAGTAACCTTAATGGATAAGGGACTGCTTCGACAATCCAGAGAATCGTCTGCCTTCAGAGATACTGCTTTGGTCTCATCGAGGATCCTTAACGGATAAGGGACTGCTTCGACGACCCAGAGAATCTTCTGCCTTCAGAGATACTGCTTCGGCATCATCGAGGAACCTTAACGGATAAGGGACTGCTTCGACGACCCAGAGAATCGTCTGCCTTCAGAGATACTGCTTTGGTATCATCGAGGAACCTTAACGGATAAGGGACTGCTTCGACGACCCAGAGAATCGTCTGCCTTTAGAGATACTACTTTGGTATCATCGATGAACCTTAATGGATAAGGGACTGCTTCGACAATCCAGATAATCATCTGCCTTCAGAGATACTACTTTGGTATCATCGATGAACCTTAATGGATAAGGGACTACTTCGACAATCCAGAGAATCATCTGCCTTCAGAGATACTGCTTTGGTATCATCGAGGAACCTTAACGGATAAGGGACTGCTTCGACGACCCAGAGAACCTTCTGCCTTTAGAGATACTGCTTTGGTATCATCGAGGAACCTTAACGGATAAGGGACTGCTTCGACGACCCAGAGAATCATCTGCCTTCAGAGATATTGCTTTGGTATCATCGAGGAACCTTAACGGATAAGGGACTGCTTCGACGACCCATAGAATCGTCTGCCTTCAGAGATATTGCTTTGGTTTCATCGAAGAACCTTAACGGATAAGGGACTGCTTCGACGACCCAGAGAAACGGTTGCCTTCAGAGATACTGCTTTGGTATCATCGAGGAACCTTAATGGATAAGGGACTGCTTCGACAATCCAGAGAATCGTCTGCCTTCAGAGATACTACTTTGGTATCATCGAGGGACCTTAACGGATAAGGGACTGCTTCGACGACCCAGAGAGTCTTCTGCCTTCAGAGATACTGCTTTGGTATCATCGAGGAACCTTAACGGATAAGGGACTGCTTCGACGACCCAGAGAATCGTCTGCCTTCAGAGATACTGCTTTGGTATCATCGAGGAACCTTAACGGATAAGTGACTGCTTCGACGACCCAGAGAATCGTCTGCCTTCAGAGATACTGCTTTGGTATCATCGAAGAACCTTAACGGATAAGGGACTGCTTCGACGACCCAGAGAATCGTCTGCCTTTAGAGATACTGCTTTGGTATCATCGATGAACCTTAATGGATAAGGGAATGCTTCGACAATCCAGAGAATCGTCTGCCTTCAGAGACACTGCTTTGGTATCATCGAGGAACCTTAACGGATAAGGGACTGCTTCGACGACCCAGAGAACCTTCTACCTTCAGAGATACTGCTTTGGTATCATCTAGGAACCTTAACAGATAAGGGACTGCTTCGACGACCCAGAGAATCGTCTGCCTTCAGAGATACTGCTTTGGTATCATCGAGGAACCTTAAAGGATAAGGGACTGCTTCGACGACCCAGAGAATCGTCTGCCTTCAGAGATATTGCTTTGGTATCATCGAAGAACCTTAACGGATAAGGGACTACTTCGACGACCCAGAGAATCGTCTGCCTTCAGAGATACTGCTTTGGTATAATCGAGGAACCTTAATGGATAAGGGACTGCTTCGACGACCCAGAGAATCGTCTGCCTTCAGAGATATTGCTTTGGTATCATCGAAGAACCTTAACAGATAAGGGACTGCTTCGACGACCCAGAGAATCGTCTGCCTTCAGAGATACTGCTTTGGTATCATCGAGGAACCTTAACGGATAAGGGACTGCTTCGACGACCCAGAGAATCGTCTGCCTTCAGAGATATTGCTTTGGTATCATCGAAGAACCTTAACGGATAAGGGACTGCTTCGACGACCCAGAGAATCGTCTGCCTTCAGAGATATTGCTTTGGTATCATCGAAGAACCTTAACGGATAAGGGACTACTTCGACGACCCAGAGAATCGTCTGCCTTCAGAGATACTGCTTTGGTATCATCGAGGAACCTTAATGGATAAGGGACTACTTCGACGACCCAAAGAATCGTCTGCCTTCAGAGATATTGCTTTGGTATCATCGAAGAACCTTAATAGATAAGGGACTGCTTCGACGACCCAGAGAATCTTCTGCCTTCTGAGATACTGCTTTGGTATCATCGAGGAACCTTAACGGATAAGGGACTGCTTCAATGACCCAGAGAATCGTCTGCCTTCAGAGATACTTCTTTGGTATCATCGAAGAACCTTAACGGATAAGGGACTGCTTCGACGACCCAGAGAATCGTCTGCCTTCAGAGATACTGCTTTGGTATCATCGAGGAACCTTAATGGATAAGGGACTGCTTCGACAAACCAGAGAATCGTCTGCCTTCAGACATACTGCTTTGGTATCATCGAGGAACCTTAACGGATAAGGGACTGCTTCGACGACCGAGAGAATCTTCTGCCTTCAGAGATACTACTTCGGTATCATCGAGTAACCTTAATGGATAAGGGACTGCTTCGACAATCCAGAGAATCGTCTGCCTTCAGAGATACTGCTTTGGTCTCATCGAGGATCCTTAGCGGATAAGGGACTGCTTCGACGACCCAGAGAATCTTCTGCCTTCAGAGATACTGCTTCGGCATCATCGAGGAACCTTAACGGATAAGGGACTGCTTCGACGACCCAGAGAATCGTCTGCCTTCAGAGATACTGCTTTGGTATCATCGAGGAACCTTAACGGATAAGGGACTGCTTCGACGACCCAGAGAATCGTCTGCCTTTAGAGATACTACTTTGGTATCATCGATGAACCTTAATGGATAAGGGACTGCTTCGACAATCCAGATAATCATCTGCCTTCAGAGATACTACTTTGGTATCATCGATGAACCTTAATGGATAAGGGACTACTTCGACAATCCAGAGAATCATCTGCCTTCAGAGATACTGCTTTGGTATCATCGAGGAACCTTAACGGATAAGGGACTGCTTCGACGACCCAGAGAACCTTCTGCCTTTAGAGATACTGCTTTGGTATCATCGAGGAACCTTAACGGATAAGGGACTGCTTCGACGACCCAGAGAATCATCTGCCTTCAGAGATATTGCTTTGGTATCATCGAGGAACCTTAACGGATAAGGGACTGCTTCGACGACCCATAGAATCGTCTGCCTTCAGAGATATTGCTTTGGTTTCATCGAAGAACCTTAACGGATAAGGGACTGCTTCGACGACCCAGAGAAACGGTTGCCTTCAGAGATACTGCTTTGGTATCATCGAGGAACCTTAATGGATAAGGGACTGCTTCGACAATCCAGAGAATCGTCTGCCTTCAGAGATACTACTTTGGTATCATCGAGGGACCTTAACGGATAAGGGACTGCTTCGACGACCCAGAGAGTCTTCTGCCTTCAGAGATACTGCTTTGGTATCATCGAGGAACCTTAACGGATAAGGGACTGCTTCGACGACCCAGAGAATCGTCTGCCTTCAGAGATACTGCTTTGGTATCATCGAGGAACCTTAACGGATAAGTGACTGCTTCGACGACCCAGAGAATCGTCTGCCTTCAGAGATACTGCTTTGGTATCATCGAAGAACCTTAACGGATAAGGGACTGCTTCGACGACCCAGAGAATCGTCTGCCTTTAGAGATACTGCTTTGGTATCATCGATGAACCTTAATGGATAAGGGACTGCTTCGACAATCCAGAGAATCGTCTGCCTTCAGAGACACTGCTTTGGTATCATCGAGGAACCTTAACGGATAAGGGACTGCTTCGACGACCCAGAGAACCTTCTGCCTTCAGAGATACTGCTTTGGTATCATCTAGGAACCTTAACGGATAAGGGACTGCTTCGACGACCCAGAGAATCATCTGCCTTCAGAGATACTGCTTTGGTATCATCGAGGAACCTTAAAGGATAAGGGACTGCTTCGACGACCCAGAGAATCGTCTGCCTTCAGAGATATTGCTTTGGTATCATCGAAGAACCTTAATAGATAAGGGACTGCTTCGACGACCCAGAGAATCTTCTGCCTTCTGAGATACTGCTTTGGTATCATCGAGGAACCTTAACGGATAAGGGACTGCTTCAACGACCCAGAGAATCGTCTGCCTTCAGAGATACTTCTTTGGTATCATCGAAGAACCTTAACGGATAAGGGACGGCTTCGACGACCCAGAGAATCGTCTGCCTTCAGAGATACTGCTTTGGTATCATCGAGGAACCTTAATGGATAAGGGACTGCTTCGACAAACCAGAGAATCGTCTGCCTTCAGACATACTGCTTTGGTATCATCGAGGAACCTTAACGGATAAGGGACTGCTTCGACGACCCAGAGAATCTTCTGCCTTCAGAGATACTGCTTCGGTATCATCGAGTAACCTTAATGGATAAGGGACTGCTTCGACAATCCAGAGAATCGTCTGCCTTCAGAGATACTGCTTTGGTCTCATCGAGGATCCTTAACGGATAAGGGACTGCTTCGACGACCCAGAGAATCTTCTGCCTTCAGAGATACTGCTTCGGCATCATCGAGGAACCTTAACGGATAAGGGACTGCTTCGACGACCCAGAGAATCGTCTGCCTTCAGAGATACTGCTTTGGTATCATTGAGGAACCTTAACGGATAAGGGACTGCTTCGACGACCCAGAGAATCGTCTGCCTTTAGAGATACTACTTTGGTATCATCGATGAACCTTAATGGATAAGGGACTGCTTCGACAATCCAGATAATCATCTGCCTTCAGAGATACTACTTTGGTATCATCGATGAACCTTAATGGATAAGGGACTACTTCGACAATCCAGAGAATCATCTGCCTTCAGAGATACTGCTTTGGTATCATCGAGGAACCTTAACGGATAAGGGACTGCTTCGACGACCCAGAGAACCTTCTGCCTTTAGAGATACTGCTTTGGTATCATCGAGGAACCTTAACAGATAAGGGACTGCTTCGACGACCCAGAGAATCGTCTGCCTTCAGAGATATTGCTTTGGTATCATCGAGGAACCTTAACGGATAAGGGACTGCTTCGACGACCCATAGAATCGTCTGCCTTCAGAGATATTGCCTTGGTTTCATCAAAGAACCTTAACGGATAAGGGACTGCTTCGACGACCCAGAGAAACGGTTGCCTTCAGAGATACTGCTTTGGTATCATCGAGGAACCTTAATGGATAAGGGACTGCTTCGACAATCCAGAGAATCGTCTGCCTTCAGAGATACTACTTTGGTATCATCGAGGGACCTTAACGGATAAGGGACTGCTTCGACGACCCAGAGAGTCTTCTGCCTTCAGAGATACTGCTTTGGTATCATCGAGGAACCTTAACGGATAAGGGACTGCTTCGACGACCCAGAGAATCGTCTGCCTTCAGAGATACTGCTTTGGTATCATCGAGGAACCTTAACGGATAAGTGACTGCTTCGACGACCCAGAGAATCGTCTGCCTTCAGAGATACTGCTTTGGTATCATCGAAGAACCTTAACGGATAAGGGACTGCTTCGACGACCCAGAGAATCGTCTGCCTTTAGAGATACTGCTTTGGTATCATCGATGAACCTTAATGGATAAGGGACTGCTTCGACAATCCAGAGAATCGTCTGCCTTCAGAGACACTGCTTTGGTATCATCGAGGAACCTTAACGGATAAGGGACTGCTTCGACGACCCAGAGAACCTTCTGCCTTCAGAGATACTGCTTTGGTATCATCTAGGAACCTTAACGGATAAGGGACTGCTTCGACGACCCAGAGAATCGTCTGCCTTCAGAGATACTGCTTTGGTATCATCGAGGAACCTTAAAGTATAAGGGACTGCTTCGACGACCCAGAGAATCGTCTGCCTTCAGAGATATTGCTTTGGTATCATCGAAGAACCTTAACGGATAAGGGACTACTTCGACGACCCAGAGAATCGTCTGCCTTCAGAGATACTGCTTTGGTATCATCGAGGAACCTTAATGGATAAGGGACTGCTTCGACGACCCAGAGAATCGTCTGCCTTCAGAGATATTGCTTTGGTATCATCGAAGAACCTTAACAGATAAGGGACTGCTTCGACGACCCAGAGAATCGTCTGCCTTCAGAGATACTGCTTTGGTATCATCGAGGAACCTTAACGGATAAGGGACTGCTTCGACGACCCAGAGAATCGTCTGCCTTCAGAGATATTGCTTTGGTATCATCGAAGAACCTTAACGGATAAGGGACTGCTTCGACGACCCAGAGAATCGTCTGCCTTCAGAGATATTGCTTTGGTATCATCGAAGAACCTTAACGGATAAGGGACTACTTCGACGACCCAGAGAATCGTCTGCCTTCAGAGATACTGCTTTGGTATCATCGAGGAACCTTAATGGATAAGGGACTGCTTCGACGACCCAAAGAATCGTCTGCCTTCAGAGATATTGCTTTGGTATCATCGAAGAACCTTAATAGATAAGGGACTGCTTCGACGACCCAGAGAATCGTCTGCCTTCAGAGATACTGCTTTGGTATCATCGAGGAACCTTAACGGATAAGGGACTGCTTCGACGACCCAGAGAATCGTCTGCCTTCAGAGATACTGCTTTGGTATCATCGAAGAACCTTAACGGATAAGGGACTGCTTCGACGACCCAGCGAATCGTCTGCCTTCAGAGATACTGCTTTGGTATCATCGAGGAACCTTAATGGATAAGGGACTGCTTCAACAATCCAGAGAATCGTCTGCCTTCAGAGATACTGCTTTGGTTTCATCGAGGAACCTTAATGGATAAGGGACTGCTTCGACGACCCAGAGAATCGTCTGCCTTCAGAGATACTGCTTTGGTATCATCGAGGAACCTTAACGGATAAGGGATTGCTTCGATGACCCTGAGAACCTCAAGTTATTTTGTTTGAACTGCGCTACCTCATTCTGTAAGCTCCCACTCTATATCATTTTACCTTTTGTCAGAGAAATTTTGGGGTCTTCTTGTATCTAATTGACTTACACCCATAAAATAAACGCTTTGCAGCTGTTCATTTTCTCGGTTCAAGACAATTAGATAGGGGCATCAGTCATACCCTAAATTTGTCCTACCTATGTTTTCTTATACCAAGATTTTATGTTGACTCTAAAACTCAGGTCATAAGGATTTAGTATGTGTTTGATAACTTGGAGGATTGTGACTCATTTTATGATTATTCAGTCAAGACATGATCAACTGGTTTCAAACTGAGTTTAAGCCATGTTTAAGAAGATTTTTAACCATGTCCCAAGTGTGACAGTGAGGTTATATGGTTAAATAAGCTAAGAAGTGGCCATACATCTTTAGGTCATGCTTGCTTTCTAATCCAAACTTGAATTGGTTCAAAGATTGGTGGATGAACTTAAGCCATGTACAAATCAAGTAGCTTAACTATTACGTGATCAAAGTGCTTAATCCAATTCAATGTTTTGTTCAAAAGTTATGTCAAGGCGTGGTAAAGGTTTGTTGCAAGATCAAGGCCAAAGTTTGTAGCAATTCAGATGGCGTACACTCCAATTAGGTTCGGTGTGTCAAGTTAAGATGGTTGTGCATGGGTCAGGTTATCAAGAAGGTCCACAATAAGGTTTTTTTGTTCCTCAATGTGCAAGTGGCAAAGTTCAAGGTGTTTAAGCTGTTTAGACATGTGTGAACATAAGGGAAATTATGGGAGCAAGTCATGAAGCCAAACATTGAACAATTCCAGGTTATGGTCGAGTTTCATTTCATGTTTGACTCATTTTAAGGTGATTCAAGACTAATTTTAACCAAGTTTTGTTTCAATTTATTACAAGAATTTCCAAGCCATGGATAGGTCGAATTAATATAGGTATTTCACGATCAAGCCGTGTGCTATTACTTGTTCCAAAGAAAGAAGGCCTTGTGGTTAAAATGCGAAGCTATTATGAGCCATGGTTCATTTCAATTCATATTCCATTCTAAAGTATTCTATTCAAATAGTCATGTAGATTGTGATTAAGAGGTTTAAAGGTTCTTGAAAAAGGAAAAGTTTGCAAGTCATTAATTTGAATTTAAAATTACAAAAACATTGCTACTAGATTGTTACAAAACCCGTTACACCTTTTGGAACTCAAGGCTACAAACGAGTGAGCCTCATGATACAAAATCAAAATAATATTTAAAATGCCAAAGTGATAAAACCTATGATAAAGTTCCATGACCAATTGCTACATTTCATGATCAAACCGTCACCTTGCCCCAAACTCTTGTGTTATACCAAGCACAACCCCATTTTCGATTCTTAGGCAATTTGTAACATCCTCATTTCAAGGCATCACGGGCATCTCCCCTCCCAACCGTCCTTCATGCTCCAATTATGCCATCTGCGTGAACAAAACAAAAGCAGGGGACCACAAAGTTAAATCACAATCAAGGCAGAAATTCAGAAGGTACAGCCAGACAAAAACAGGCTAGAGCACAGGGATTCAGAAGAGCGGTAGACATAGAGATTTCATAAATTGGTAAAAAACATATTCTGAGTCGAAGAAAGTAGTAACAGAGAAATTCATAAAAACCACAGAATTCATCGAAGTGGAAAGACATTCTTTTGGCATCAATAAGGTTAATTAGCAGAAATTCCTAATGTAAAAATCCTTCAGCTCATTTTCAAAATTTCAAACCCTAAAGTTCTATTATAAAAGGAGGAGAGGAGAACAACGAAGGAGAGAAAAAAAACGTTACTCTGCGCAAGAGTACTCATAGCAAGAAAATACTCACCCCTCACAAAATCTCGTTTCATACAAAAAACCATTTCAGAGTTTCACACCGAAACTTTGATATAGGTGAGCTCAACCTCATTTCAACAACAATCTCAAACATCAAAAGAGAAGAAGAGAAATGAGTAGAGAGAAGAGGGATCCAAATACCTGAGCGCGGTTGGAAATTCAGACTGAGGAGAGCTTCAAGAGGTACCGTTCGAGAAGCCCTATATATCTTTAATCTGAACTCCATTTTCTTGCTCTTGTGTTATTCGTTGATTTCTGAGTAGAGTAGCTTACTTTTCATTGCGTGAATTTCTTCGTTGTGGTTTGATTTAGAACTAGGGTTTCGTTTGGGGGCGGGCTCGATTTGGGAAATTTCTTGGTATTTTGAGGAAAGTGGTTTTAGATTTGAAGAAAGGGTAGAAAAATAGGTTGGGTTTGTGTTGACTATTTGAGGATTAGTGTGGGTTTCGCTGGAGAAGACGGTGGCGGCCGCCGCTCCTCCGGCCATCTTAGGGTTCCGGCTGTGAAAGAGTTAGAGAGAGAGACATTGAGAGAGCTAAAGATAGAGAGAGAAGAAATCAGAAGAAATGATGTTGTTCCCATTCCTTTCCTTGTTTTAGCGTTTTTAGTAAACATTGTGAGTTGGTGCAGTGGACCTCCCCACCGGTGACAAGTGTCACCGGTTGTCCCCTTCCTATGATCCTATGCACGCGTTCCTTTCCCCTTACGGTGTTTTCTTTCTTTCTAAACTGTTTGATCTTAGACTCTCCTGATGATCCAACGCTCCTGATCTCGCCTTGTTAGTCAACGGTTTGACTAAGGTCCATGGTGGACCTCTTCTCCCTGCGTGGGCCTCCATTATCTGGGCCTAGGATAACTCTTCAGCACACCCCCTAATTTCTGTTCAGGCCCATTCTAATTTTTGTTCTTTGTTTTTTTTAATTATTTAAAAATCTAAAAAAAAAACATTTTATTTCATTTCCTTTTAAAAATAAAACTTTAGAAAATATTTTCATTTAGTTAATTTTATTAAAAAATTTCATGTAATATTAATTAATCTACTTATGATTAATTTTATTAAATATTAAACTTTAATTTGATTAATTATTAATTTTAGTTTTAATTCTAAAAATCCATAAAATGACTTTTCTATTTAATTCCTAATCTAGTTAACTTCTTAACTTTTAAAAAAATATCTTTTTTTTCAAATCAAATTAAATCATAATCCTTTTTGCCTAATTGTTAATCTTTTTAGTTAAAATCATAAACCATTTAGGTTAATATTTCTAATCATTCTCTTAATTCAATAATGGAAAGGTGGGCTTTCGGAGTCTCGCACTCTTTGGGTCCTTAAACGATCGCTCTTGGGGCACACGCCTTGGGTTGTGATCGTTCCATCTTTCATTCTAAAAACTTAATTCATTCAAACCCTAATACGATCAATGTTCTAATCCAAATACTCTAAACAAATTCAAACCTTTTTCCTAATCAAAGTACGAAAGTAGTGGACTCTTGAAGTCTAGCGCTTCTTGGGCCCTTGAACGAACGCTCTTGAGGCACACGCGTTGGGTTGTGTTCGCTTCGATCTTTCGTCCCTAAAACACTCGCCTTAATTACATGAACAAATGAGCCCTTTGTCCAACAAACATAATTTCACAATTAATAGAGTGAAAAAGGTGTAATGCCCCGAATAATTGGTTGCGAGACTGACGTCTCGTTTATCGAATACTCGTCATTCCTCTAAAATACTTAACAAACTAAATACTTCTTACGCAACCAAAACCCTAAAACATGTCTAAATCCAACTCTTTTTCTCAATCAAACCTTAACATACTTAATCCAAATCAAACAACTTTTCTCAAAAGAACATTGTTTAGTCCATTCTCTCGCGCATATGAACTAGTGCTTCAGCCTCCCTTGATGAGCAGACAAGCCAACGTTTAGCAGTTAGAATGCGAATTAAACTCTCGTTCGCCTAAAAAACACAAACCAACCAACCGTAGTCCCGAACTACGAATGCTCTGACTTTCCCATTGCACGAGGGAATACGTAGGCACAAGGATCTTCATCCTTGGCGAGCAGACTAATAAAAAACCACCCCTTTCCCCTTAGAAAGCAACATCTACCTTAGAAGAAAACAAACAAACCAAGCTATCCTTTCTCTCGAATCGATTCAAGAGGTTCCCGTTGAGTACAACGGACGTAGAGGGTGCTAATACCTTCCCTCTTGCGTAACCGACTCCCGAACCCGAATTTGGTTGCGATGACCATGTTCTTATCTCCCTTTAAAGGTTTTATCGATATTTTCCTTTCCCTCTTTTGGGATAAATAAAGTTCGGTGGCGACTCTGTTTCGAACAGTTTTTTCCGCGTCCATCGCGAGGATCGTATTTTTTCGAGGTACGACACAATTTTGCTTCCTAACAAAAACAATTCAAGATTTAAGGATTTTTATATTAAAGATATATTTGGTCAAACTCAGCTCAGATGATCGATGTTAATGAAGAGAGGGGATTTTAATTTTAATGAAAAGAAAAAGAAAGGTTATAATTTGGTATTATAATTGGTTGGGAAGATGATAGATGAGAAATTTTAGTAGTATTTTATTTTATAATAATTTATATATTTTTCATAGAATTATATTTTATAAAAAAATTTAAATCATTTTACTAAGCTCTCCTTTTTCTTCTCACCTATTCTAAAAATATTAAATCATACACATAATAAAATTGTATCCTATTAATCTAACCTGTTGATCAGAAATGTGTGGCTAGCAATACGTCTGCAGCAGTAACGGTCGACGGAGAAGAGGGGGTGTACCTGCAGACACTCTAATGCTTAAGTTAGTTCGGGTGAAGTGGTAGCAAGAAAGAGTTAGAGAATAGAATACATGACCCTCCTGCAGAGGAGGATTTTTATAGTGAGCCCCCAGGGCTGGGCCAATGGTCTCCGCGTAGGCTGAGTGTTCAAGCCCACAACGGATGACTGCCAGAATTTCTACGTGGAGGTAGGGATGAGCAGCTCGTGCTCATCGTACTGGGTCAACCGCTCCGCATTTTCTGGTTAGTGGAAGGACTTGCCCATTACGAAGGGTAGAATGGTTTCACGAAGTGTGCGGGTCGGTTGGTGACGTGTCCTCGGATGAGGAGCATGTAGAGAATGTGCTTTCTACTAGCCCCAACAGGTTAGGCCAGCATTCTAAGTCGTCCTCTATATAGGACTGGATTAGGTCGTACTCGACGCTGGGTCAACCACAAGTCCAGTTCAGAACAAGAGCCCCCCAAGTCGTTGCCCTCAGGCATAGGGTCAATGACTTAGAGTCAGTAATTATGTCGAGGAGGAACAAGGGACTCTATACGAGGCGAGCCTCTATCTGGGCTCACTATTACGAGCTCGCGCTGCTGATCACGCTGTTCAAGAATTCACGTCCATGGGCACGGCGCTTTATTTGTAACTTGTTGTTTCGCTTTTGAGGAGGAAGCGTCACGCAGGGTCTGCAGTTGAGGAATTAACCCGCGTTAGCGTTGAATGTAAGATTTCTGCTCACTAAATGTCAAGTTGCTCGTAAATTTGCTTCAAAATTTTGTCGAGACTATGCTTGCGAATGACTGCGAAGGTTCGCTTCCTATGTCCGACAAGGGGTGCCCGACATCTTGGAATCCGGAAGGATGATAGGACTCGAAGGGACAAACGCGTCGGTTCCTCGAGCCACGTGATGGGACACAAGAAGACGAATTATTTTGCCTCCTTGCACCACGTGTCAGAGTCATTAAATGCGTATGATGGCCTATGAGTATGGGTACTCAAGAGCTACGCAACGACACGTTTACCCATGCCATGGAAATGGATTATAAATAGGCAGAAGTGGGGGTTATTTGATCATTTCGCCTTCACTCTTCCCTCAACTTTCCTTCTAGCTTCAGATTGTTTCTCCACCATCCGCCTTCGTTGCCGCCACCGTCACAAATTTTCTTCAAGTCCACTTCAAGTACTCTTCGAATCAAGTAAGCATTCTTCATCTAATCTTCAGTTTTTATGCTAGTTTTAGAACATAGATCAGTTCTCGAATGTAGGTTGTTTTAGGATGCATGTTGGGTTCCGGCGGGTGTTGGTGTTTGGTGGTAGTTTGGCCATTTCCAAACACCGGTGGTAGGAGAGTATTGTGCTAGAAAAGTTAGGTTTTAAGTAGAAAATTGCCCTTACGCCACCGTTAAGACGGGGACTATGACTTGCACCGGTGGAGCTTGAGTTTTTAGATGAAGCTCTTGTGTTGAGGAGGGTCTTCCTCGTGAAACTTATGAATTTTATGATGAATATCCATGTATTTTCGGATGAATCCTTGTGTCGAGGAGGATTTTCCTCGTGACGATTGCGAACCTTAGGATGAATATTCATTCATTTTTTGGTGAATCCTTGCATCGATAAGGATTTTCCTCGTGACGCTCGTGAACCTTAGGATGGGTCGACTGAGACCTCCGTCGAGGATAGAATCCTCGTGTCTTCCTCGCTCGCCGTTGAGTAAGGGCTTTGGTCGAGGGCAGCATCCTCGTGCCTTTCTTCGCCCTTTCACTTGATTTGCAGTGGAAGGGTGAATTTGATTTGATCGTCGAATTCACTATTGTCCTATACATTTCATGTTTCTATGGCTCGCAGCGCTGAAGGACTCCACCTGGTCGACACCATTTTTTATCCTAAATTGGCTTGGGTCGGGCCGGAACCCTGAGGAATAACCTTGCATTTCATAGATTTTCCAAAGAGCATGTTCACAATTGTCGAGGAAGGCGGGGGTGTTGAGGGAGCTCCAGAGAATTGGGAGGTCTATCAGCCTGGCCGGGATGACCAGATATGCTTGCGATTCCCGGGGAATCGCTTTTCGATGTATGAGTTCGCCTTTAAGGAGTTAGGGCTCTGGTTACTGTTCAGCGGCCTTTAAATGGTAATTTTCTATTGGCTAGAGCTAGCCCCTTCATAACTGCACCGAACTCGATCGTATTTATCCGGGCCTTTGAGATCGCTTGTGAATATCTCAAGATTGGAGCTACCATTCCTTTGTTCTTTCGATGCTTCCACCTCCAATGAAGAAACTCGCATGGGAAATACAATTGGGTGTCCCTCAAGCAGCCAAAGAAACTGTTCAAGGCGTTCACGAACTCTGTTCGTACCTTCGAGGACATATACTATGTGGTCAAGCCTGCATCCCGAGCAGCCATCGACTCCATGTTTGAGCACGTGCCCAAACTCGAGGAAGATGGAAGTGTATGTCTTGATGAGGACTGGAATGAGGTAACTAAGAGGGTCTCGAAGTTCGCCCTTCAGTGGACTAACGCCCACTTCGACGAGAGCACAGACTATTACATCACAAAGCCTAATGAGCTAAACCCCGAGGACCAGTGTGGCTTTGAGAAATTGGTGAAGTTTGTCGACGACTTCACTCCCGCTTCGTGGAAGACCAAGAACGGGGCGACTGTCCTTGACGAACGAGGTGAAGCCATATACGAGGCTTGGTTCATTAATACTAAGGAACTCCTCGAGTGAAATACCACCAAGGAAGCTAGACGGCTTTTAGGTAGCTGTTTTTCCTTTAATTTATTTGTGTTTATTCATTCTTGGTGTATTGACTTGTGTTCGTCATTTATTGCAGGTAACATGTCGAACCTTCAGAAATGTGTGCTCAAGATGGCGATGGTCAAAGGGAATGCTTCGAAAGGGGGAAACAGGGCTTCCAAGAACAGACTCGTTAACCTCCATAACCAGTCGAGGGTTGACTATGGCCTCGACTCTTCTTATTCCCCGAGTGGCAACCATTCTTCTCCTCAACAGGACAGGGACACCCCGACCAAGAAGAGGCAGCAAGCGAATGATCTCGAGGCAGTAAATCTGACGGGGGAAGGGGCCACCGATGACAAGTTCGTACTGCCTCCTTGATTTTTCGACAAGGGGTTCTTCAAAGGGGGCCCTTCTCTAACCATGCCCCGGGCAAATTCTTCGGCCATCCTGGGACTTGATGCGACGGGCAGGAAAAAAGCACTGTCTCAGGATGCGGCCCGCTCTGATGAAGGTCTTAGAGGTTGCCCTAGTCCTTAACAATGAGAAGACTTGTCCCGTTGTTGAGCTAGAGAAGCAACGGGAAGCGTATAGGAAGCTCGAATGGGAGGCAATCAGGCTGGAGACTGCCTTCGATGACTACAAAGAGAAATATAAGATCCAGACCGGGCTTATCACCGAGCTGAACCAAAATCAAGAGGAGATGGCCAAGTTAAATGCGGCCATGGATGCCTTGAGGCTCGAGCATATTGCTAAAAAGAAAGTCTTCAAGGATAGGATCTCCGCTTTGGAAGTTGTTGCAGCCCCTTCCGAGGACGAGGATGATGAGATGAAAGCCTTGCAAACCCATGTTGAGCTGGTCTTCTGGATCAGAGGTATTAAACAGGATTGCATGGATGCAGTCGAGATGAGCTTTGAGAACTCTGTGGCTCAACTCCAATTTGCTAACCCTGGGGTCAAGCTTTCCATTGAGGGGACCGAGTTCCTGCATAGGGTGGTCGACGGTCAGATAATTTCCCCTCCCAGCGCTGACGACGAGGAAGAGGAAGAGGTCACCAATGAGGGGAAGTGTGATGTCTGATTTGTATATTTTGTTGTATTTGTTCCAGCTTGCACGTCGCCATTTTTTTTGTAATATTATGACATCATCAGTCTTTGTGGTCGTTTTATTCTAATCATATTTCACTTTCATGATGTGCTCATAGACACCTTTGCTTGTATGATTTTTTAATCGCAGTTTACTTTCTGATATGCTCGTGTATATTTTTGCTTCCTTCTAACAAGATGTTCATTTGTAAATTATTTTCGCAACGTGTTCGTGGTCTTGCTCGACACTGAAGGGAACTCGTCGAGTTGATGAAGTTGGATTCCGTACTGACAGCTGCGAAAACGTCTCGGTTGAGACCCTGACACCGTGGCGTGAACTTCCCATTGCGAGCTGGGTGTTCTGCCTTGCTGGTACAATGACGGCAAAGCTCGGTTGAGTTTTTCTAGTTGGGCCAAGGATCTGCTCGTCAAAGAGTGGAAACCTGCCTTTTTGTTAAAGTTTGGGACGATGTCCTTGTACCCGAGCATGCCTCTGTGGTTGGGACGTACCCCGTCGTCGTCGACTGGGGTATGCCGACTGTTAGGCCTAACTGTAGTATTGTTTCAGTTTTTCGGCGTTCCATGGTCGAGCAAGTTCTTTCCCGTGTAGGTTTTTGAGGTAGTAGGCCCTATTCTCCGTTTTTACTCGGACACGGTAGGGGTCTTCCCAGTTTGCGGGCGAGTTTGCCCTTGCAAGAATCTTTGTGACTTCTTTGCAGGACTAGGCTGCCGATTTTGAATTCTCATTTTATGACTTTGGCGTCATGTCGCAAAGTTATCCTTTGCTTAATGAGGCTCTGCAGAGGGATGCCCCCGATCGAATCTCTTCGACCAAATTGAGCTCCTCCCTTAGCGCCTCGTCGTTCTTCTCCTCATCGAGGGGGAATTCTGTTCTCCTAAAAGGTTCTACGATCTCCACTGGAATTACTGCCTCGATCCCGTAGGCTAGTCGGAACGGAGTTTCCCCTGTGGTCGTGTGTGGCGTCGTTCTGTAGGGCCAAAGCATGTTGTATAGCTCTTTGACCCATTTCTTTTTTGCCTCGCCTAGCCTCCATTTTAGGCCTCGCAGGATCACTCAGTTCGCGGCTTTGGCCCGCCTGTTTGTTTGCGGGTGCTCGACAGATGTGGAATGTTGTCTGGTGCC
Organism: Lathyrus tuberosus; assembly: GCA_022829125.1. NCBI lineage: Eukaryota > Viridiplantae > Streptophyta > Magnoliopsida > Fabales > Fabaceae > Lathyrus > Lathyrus tuberosus. The sequence goes on from JALAZF010000395.1 coordinate 2,492,308, forward strand.
CAGTTTGGCGACGAAGTCCTGGAAATTTTTGTCGGTGAATTATGTCCCGTTACCGGTGACAAGTGCTTGTGGTATGCCGAATCAGGAAAGCATGTTTCTTTTATAGAAACAATGTATATTGTGTGTCGTGATTTTGGCGAGGGCCTCCACCTTGATCCACTTCATGAAATAGTCAACGCCAACTAACAGGTACTTGTTCTGGTTTGACCCCGTGGTAAACGGTCCGAGGATGTCCATCCCTCACCAGGCGAAGGGCCACGGGGAAGAGAGAGTTTTAAGCTCGTTGGTCGGTGCCAAGCGCATGTCTCTGTGGCGCTGACATTTATCGCATTTTTTAACATGTTCCTTTGCGTCTTTGTTTACCGTAAAAATTGGTAAACAATCGCTGGTCTCTAAAAATAGTTTACTTTACAGGATCAACCAGTGAATCCTAGGACATGTGCTTTTGTTAAACTATATTTGAAAGTCTATGAACACTGCGACAATGCCCATGATTGAAGAATGTTATTTAAAGTTTAAAAGTAAATTGCAGAATTTATAAAGGAATTGCAATAAAGAACTTCAAAGTAAATTGCAATAAGAAAGTAATTGATAAAACTGTAAATAACTTCAATTGAAATGAAAATATGGTGATTAACACGTACATTCTTAATGAACTCTTTTCTCAACACACTTAGATACTTTGAGTAATTTATGATTATTTGTACAATGATTGAACACACCCAATCCTATATACTAAGACTCCTATTTATACTAAGTCGAAAATAACCGCTATCAACGGCCTTTTTCTCCAGAAAATGACACGTTTCGCTTACATGTCTTCAATTCGCCACAACTTTACACGCGTCACCTTTGAGAATCGGATAAGGACAAAAGACATTTATCATCCTTATTTAAAATTCAAAAACCTTCGTTGAACGCGACCTCAGTATTGCTTCCATCGAAATTGCAGTCTAAGCTCATAAATATTCCTAAGTCTTAACCCAACATATCCTTCTTACAAAGGACCTCTTCGACTAAGATCTTCAATAATACTCCCATCGAATCCAAAAAATCTTCTTAAAAATATTTCTTTTGCTTATCATATTCAATCAAACCTTGGCGTCGAAACTTCCAGCTACCAAATTTCCCCCCAAAAATGTCGTTTTCTACTAAAATGGAGAAAAAGGAATTTTTTGAAAGTTTCTTTCGATGCCATAAACGTTTTTGTCCACTATGACGTCATAGTCATCATATCACTTTTTCTCAAACGTATTCTCAAAACCATGTGAGAATCTTTATTACAATCATCACGCTCATAGTTCCTAGGAGATCGTGGGCTAACTCAAATGCCACCGTCCCATCGCTTGCTCTCCGACTGGCACGTGTCCCACTATCCTTTCAACCATCAATGCTTGAAGTGAATCGCTTCATTCCATCAGCCTATAAATAGTGAACAGTAACATTTTTCCAACTTTTTCCATCTTCTGAATCTTTCTTAGCAAGAACAAGCTTCCTCCTAAACTCTTTATCTTTCACAAACGCAAACCGTTTTTTCTTCAATCTCTGTTGCGTCAATGGCGTCCTCTACCAAAGCTTCCAAAGATTCAACTAAGACCACAAAAGAATCCAAGAAATCAACTGAACTTGCTCCGGTTCAAAAGATTTTGGGCCCAAGAGTTGTGGGTAACCAACTGTACATGCCTGAGCCTCCACTTGAAGAAGAAAAAAGAAGAATCTACCAATCTCAGGTATCAATTCTCATTTCTATTACTGGTAAAAACATCTGCTATGTTAGGTCCCCCATTAAACCCTGCTGCTAACCCTGATAGACTTAGGGAATTTTTTCCCATATACCATCACTATAAACCCATGGCTAGTGAAGATATTGAAGCTGATGAAAAACTAAAATCTCATAAACAAGGCTCGCCTTCGACTGAGGCCTCTAAAGAACCCATTAATCTAGACTATATGAATAATAGTTTTAGGGAGTTTCGATCATCCCCCTTATTTAAGGATCCTTCATACTACTTAGCATGGCTAGAGAAGACAGAAAAAGAAAAATCCCAAATCTAGAAAGATATGGGTATCTTCGACATGATTCAACTGCCAAAAGTTGGACCTGGCTATTGCCAATCCATGCTAGTTTCCTCTCTGTACTTCTAGGATAACACCCATAATACCTTCCATCTTCCTTGTGGAATGATGACACCTACCCTCTTCGATATTGCTACCATCACTGGGCTCAAACCAATAGGGGAAACTTATGACCCAAACTTTATGGCTGAAGAATCTATTGGTTTCAACACCACTAAAGTTGCTTTCACCACCTACATTGCATACTACCATGACAAGGAATCTGACAAAATTTCTGACTAAGAGCACATTGCTTTCCTCACTTTATGGTTGTCTCGCTGCGTATTCTGCTCAAGATCTCTTCAAGTGGCGAAGAGGTACCTGACCATGGCGAACCAACTACATGTTGGACATAGCCTTTGTCTCAGCGAAACGATATTGGCCAATCTCTATGAGTCCTTAGGGAAAGGCGTCACAACTATCAAAACCTTTCAGCCCAAAGGGAACTTGCTACTTTCTGGTCCCTACTGGCTGCTACAACTATAGTTGAATGCTACCTTTGAAGCATCTTTACCAATTCGTAATCCCATAAATGCAGAGGCTGATAAAATAAAGAATATGAGGGTCGAAGGGCCGCGCCTTGCTTTGCTAACCCCTAGTGATGAAGGATTAAATCTTCAACAAACCTTCACTGGGTATGTAATGATGTTTGCCAAGCGTTACATCTTCACATCAAACATGGCTCCTTTCGCTGACAGAAAGCATGGCCCTAAATGGTTCACGAGAAAATTTCCTACTTCATTGAAGGACCAAGAAGCATAATCCCTTGCCATATGGGTAGCGTTTCTCACCCCTAGGATATTGGCTACAAGACTTAGGCCCTCAAGACTTCAATTCACTCTTCTTAATTATCAACCCAATCTTGTCTCTCGACAGTTTGGTCTCATTTAAATTATGCCACAACCACTCTTCACCAAGAAGAACTCATTGATTCTCTACAACATGATCCATACAGAAGTCGGATGGAACAAAGAATTGGCTCGATATATTGGCATCACATAATTTACTCTTGTTGCCTTTAGGACATCATTCCTTTGCACCCAAGAGTTTGATACATGGTGGAAGGATTATTATACCATAGAAGTTTTCGACGTTCCTGCCTTTACTCAACATCTAACTCGTGCTTTCGCCTTTGTGCAGGAAAAAGTCAAGAAAGGTATTTCGATTCACATCAAAGAAATCCAAGCATTCCAAAAATACTTTGAAACTGCCTATAGACCTGATGATCTTAGTCAAACTATTCGCGAAGCAGCAGTTACCTTGAAAGAGAAATTCACAAAGAAACTGGAGGATTTAAAACTACCTACGTTCGTTAAACCTGAACAACAGTACGAACTAGCTTTTAACATGTATCCCCCAAAATTTCCTTGACTACCAAGTGTTGAATTTGGTGTGGCTTTTAGTCCTCCATTCCTAGAGTGGTTCATCTGTGGTGATTTTGTAAAAATCCTTCGACAAGAATCTCAAAAGTGTGTCAAGCGGTTGGTTCCGACTAAGCATACTCTAGACAGTTTCAAAGGGCACCTTCATATTGGCATAGAACACGTTCGTGTAAAGTCTCCAATATACGAAGGTATGGAATAGGAGGTTTTTCAACTCACATATTTCATCAATTCCTTATTTCTCTTTTACTTGTGATAATTGTATTGATTTTCTTTCAATAGTGAGGATTCCTGCCAAAAAGGCTGCTACAACAGACAAGGATGTCGTTAAAGAGAAAGACGAAGAAAAACCCACTAAAACAATAGTAAAGGTATACTTTGTTTGTTAGTACTATTCTTATTTATATATTCTCCTCATATTTTAATATATGAGGTATCTTTCCTTCCAGGCTAGTCGAAAACCACCACGACCACCCAAGAAAAGAAATAAAAAAAAACCTCAAGTCCAAGTGATCGAATCAGACGATGATGATCTATCTCCAGACACCTCAAAACAACCTAAGAAGAAGAAGAAACAAGCAAAGGTTTATGATGCTATCTCTCAACCAAAACCCAAAATTGTCAAGACTCAGGCGAAGAAGTTGTTTACTCTCAAAGTACTCGAAGCTGACCCTGATCCAACCATTAAGGGTCAGACTGCTTAGACGACTCCTGACCGGGTCGAAAGAGACAATTCTAGCCCTGAGGCTAAAGGTCCTAAGGTAAAAATTCTACCTTAATCTCTTGAGTTGCTAATTGCTTTTTATTTATTTTTTACTCATCCATATTTAATTTTTCAGGGTGTCGCAGATGGCACGGAGCAACCAACCATCACACAAGTTATCCCTGGAAGCAGTATTGATCCTTCCTATAACCCCACAAGTACTCCCTCTTATCATCCAACATCTCCCAAAGATTCCAACAAAGAATCTACGGATGAGGTAAGTCAACCCGCTGAAGAACAATATAAGGATTCGCCACCAAAAGTCACCACCGAACACTCTCAAACAATTGATTCTGAACATGAAAAGAACCTACAAGAGAATTATGCCTTCATCGACATGGAAGGTGGTACGGAGATGCCAAATCCTAAAGGAATTGTCGAAGACATATCCGCGGATGGCTCTCCAACTATTGCAAAACAAGGCGATGGTGGCCCAGATGATGAAGAGGAAATGGATCGATCTATCTTTGACTTCCACATGGAACCTCCTGAGGATGAAGACGAAGAACAAGAAAATGATAATGATAATGAAGAAGACAATGAGCAACCAAATGGTAAGCCCAAAGCTAAACCAAGTCCTAATGCTGCCAAAGTGACCTCAGCACCTTCGACCGACACTACTGCTGCCCTCTCCCCAGAAGAGTTAGAAACACTGAAGCAAAGTAAACCAGTGGAATATCTGAAGGCCATGATCAGTGCAAGGGGTAGTTCGATTAAGAAGAGCCCTATCACTTCAATTGTGTCAGGTGGCCAATCTACAGGTGAACCTGGTGACGACTTGCTTCTCAAAATCAAAGAAAAAGCCTTCGACATTGATCTGTTCTAACTCTTGGAGACTGACACTTCTGTCTTCTTTGGGATCAAAGATCTCCTAAAATAAGTTGATGTCTTGACCATTTCTCCAGAAGTCGCGAACTTCATCGTGGATTTGGGGTTGCTAGTTGATTAAGTTATTGCGGACCTTAATCGTATAAGGTAAGCTTCGAACAAAACCAAGAACAAATCAGAGACCCAAGCAGCTGAATGGGACGCAACCACTGAATCTAGTGCAAAAGTTGCAGAATTGGAGAAGGGCTCTGAACAAAACAAGAAGGAGGTCGAAGCTTGGGAACAACTGATAAAGGAAATGCAAGCCAATATTGCCAAGGCCAAGGAGCGCAAATATGAATAGTAAAAGCTTGATCAATACGAACTGGCCAAGGAAATCTAAGTTGTCATGCATTATGTCGAAAGGGCTCAGAAGCTAGGAAAGGAAATTGATGGCCTCACTTCCAACAAATCTGTTTATGAACGACGCTTGAGACTTCAGAAGTCGAAGTACCAAAAGATGAAGGTTTCTCTTCCCTTTTAACTTGTTTATAATTGTTGAATTTTTTGCCTCTGAAGAATTTGGTTTTTTTATGTAATGACTTTAAGCCCTTTGTGGCATTTATGTAATGACTCAACCATTTTGGCAATTTATGCCTTTTGATTTACCATTTTGGCTTCGATTCTTGTGTATGAATTACTCTTTTGTTATTTTTATTTTTTGAAGTGCAGGCTTATATTTTTTCAAATATTTCCCATTCACTCTCAAGACTCTTCGATCCTCAGCTAATTCTTCTATTTCATATGCACCGTTAGAAAAAAACTTGGATAACTTGAAAAGGGTCTTCCCACTTAGGGGACCATTTACCCAATGCTCTATATTTTCGATCCATGGTAGAGTTACTTTCCAAACTAGGTCTCCAGTCGAAAATAATTTAACCTTAACCTTTTTATTGTAAGATTTCTCTACTCTTTTTTCTGCCTCTTTAATAACTCTAAGGCGTTTAATCTTTCTTCGTCTAGATCAACTAATTCATCCAACATCATGTTCTAATAAGACTCAGATGGGATTTCATGTTGTCTTTGAATTCTAGTTGACTGTAGGTAAATTTCGACTGGTAAAATTGCATCGTGAACATATGTCAGTCGAAAAGGTGTAGTGTTTGTAGCCTCTTTAGGGGAGGTTCGACATGCCCATAGAATCTGATCCAATGTCTTATGCCAATTCCTTAGCTTTTTCCCCACATGTTTTTTTATTAGGCCAATCACTACCTTATTTGCTGCTTCGACTTGACCATTTGCTTGAGCATAATAAGGTGTAGATGTCAATATCTTGAACCCCGTTTCTTTAGGAAACTCCTGAAACTTTCGACCAGTGAAAACTGATCCTTGATCAGTTGTAATGGTTTCTGGGATTCCAAACCTATAAATGATATGCCTTTGGAAAAATTCGATCACTGCCTCCTGGTCGACATTCACCAATGGTATAACATTAATCCACTTAGTGAAATAATATATCCCCACTAGAATGTATTTGACTTTTGGATGATGCTGGTCGGATTTCTCCAAATAGATCCAAAGCCCACCCTTTGAAGGGCCAAGGCTTCATTATGGAATACAATTCACTTGTAGGAACATGTTGAATACCTACATGTACCTGAAATTCTTGGCATCCTTTGGTGAACTCGACACAATCCTTAAGCATGGTAGGCCAATACATCCCTTGTCAAAACAACAACCATTTCATTTTATGACCCACCTGATGTGCCCCACATGCCCCAATTTGGACACTAGAAAGAGAGCTAAGTATTCCTCACAATCAATAAGGCATTTGAGTAAGACTCCTTTAGGCGTATTTTTAAATAATTCGTTCCCCATAAGAATATAACTTAAAGCATGATACCTAACTTTCTGTTCAATAGATGTTGTTGGATTTTCTAAGTATTTTACTATTGGCTTTCTCCAATCTTCGTTTGTCAAACTATCTATGGCTAGTATCTCAAAATTCTCTTCGTCAGCATAACATAGTGTCGCAGTGAGAATCGGATGTCAAGCTATTGGATTAACTTGAATCACGATTTTTTGAAATTCACCACCGGTCTTTATTTTATCCAAAGGAAAGGGTTAAAGATCGAAAAAACCTATGAGATCTAAGGTTCGGGGGTTGGTTACGCCTAGGGAAGGTATTAGCATCCTAAACGTCTGTAGTACTCTACAGGAACCTCTTGTTATTATTTATGTTATTTATCGCTTGCTAAGGGTATCTGTTAAGTGAAAGACCTAGGGGTTAATATCTAAGTATACTCGCCAAGATATCGCATCTTGTGCCTACGTATCCTGACGGGAGTGGAATCAGAGTATTCGTAGTTCCCCTCAAAGAGGGTGAGGAACTCTTGACGGTGGTCAAGGTTCCAGGGGGAGGTAGCGCCTATGGCAAGACGCTACATAGAGTGCGGCGACTCTAAAGTTAAGGTTAAGTTAAAAAGGGTAGAAAGTGTCCATGGTAGAACACATGTATGGAGTGCGGTGACTCCGATCCTAAGGTTAGGATAAATGGGAAGGACCTAACGTTTAGGCTAAAATGTGACATGGTAGTCAATAGTGAGAGTCCTTTCCTTTGGAATAGGTATATGTAAGCATGAAGTTTCAAAAACCGTAAATGAACATCAAGCAAGACTAGCATCATGGAGACAATATACAGTAGACAAACAGTAGAATTAAGGGCATAAAGATGAACAGATAACAAGATATAGACATAACGAAAATCAAGTCATGTAGTCAAATCACAATGGGTAAATATCACGAATAAACATTATCAAAACCAAGGATCTAGAGTTAATAAACTCGGGCCATAAGGGAAAAATACGAGATCAAGAATCAGAACCAAAGACTTTCAAAATTAATTTTAATAATTAAATAAAAATCTAATTAAAACTAATCAACTTGAAATCTAATTAAAAACTAATTACGCAATTAACTAAAAATCTAATTTGAAACAGATTAAATTAAATTCAAAATCTAAATTCTAATTAAAACTAAATTAACCAAATTCTAACTAATATCTAACTGAACCTAATTTATAAATTCTAATTAAACTCTAATGAAAACTAATTAAGCTTAATTTTAATTTAGAGCCTAAGGGGGTGTGAGGAACGAGGATAGGGTCAGGTTAAAACACATTCGGCTTATGTTACCAAGGCCAACCCGATTTAAAATATATATATATATATATATATATATATATATATATATTAAAAAAATAAAAAGAGGAACAAGGGTTCAGTATCTCTCCCTTCTTGTGTCCGATACTTCTTCTTTCTCTCACCCACCTACAATTCGTCTCCTCTCTCTTAACATTGCTCAACCAAAACAGCAACAACCACAAAAAATAAATCCGTAAAGAGGAAAAATAGAGAAAGTACCGAAGGAAAATCGCGAACGATTAGATGGCGGATTCAGAATGACAACGGAGATGACGGGCTTCCGGCAAATTCACGGCGTGCGCTGCTCTGAGGATGGTTCCCGACGAGTTTCCGATGGTGGTCTTAGCTGCTGATACTTCTATTGTTGTGGTACGTCGTCGTCGACGTCGTCTGCTTCTGAGAATGGTTCGGTCGCGTTAGTGATGGTGGCGACAGGATTGGGTGGATGGGAGAGCTTCAACGGTGGCGCACGGTTGAGCAACAGAGAGTGTCGGAGCTAGTGCTTACAGCGGAATCGTGAAGGATGGGCATGACGGACGAGTGTGCCGGTTGTGGTGATGGCGTACGGAGATTCAGATAACTCGGCCTGAGGTGAGTTCGCGGCGATTCGACAATTACGACTTCCAGGTACTGATTTGAATCCTCTTATGTTTGTTGTTATTGAGGTTGTCGCCTTCTTTTGCAAACCGTGTGACCATGAACCTTCGTGTACTTTCTGTGATGCTAACACTGTTGCGTGTTGTTCTACCTCTAATTGTTGATGCCGCTGCTCTGCTCTTTTCTGTAATCGCTCCCCCCTTGCTCTTTGTTGATGTTCTTCTTTTATAGGTTCAGAAAATTAATTTTGAATTCAATTCGTGTCGAAACCTGCTTTGGAAAAACATTACTGCTATGATTCTTGTCTCTTGATGACTTCCATTTCGATCCCGACATGTTCTGATTTCCTCGATTCAATAAGATTCATCATTGAATGTTTGATCTGATCATGAGTTGTGTATGATTTGTTACCGTTTTCGAACCAACATGCTGGATTGTATTGTAAATGACCCAATCTAATTAATAGTTTATGCTTTTTTCTTGATCTTGTCTGAAGCATGCTTAATGATTTAATCCTCACATGATGGCCTTTGATTCTTTCCTTTTCAGTTCAGCCAGGTTTGATTGTGTGTGGGATGACAGCCGGATTTTGTCGAGCTTATGGCTATATATATATATTTTTAGAATGCTTAATGAAAAGCTCTTTACTTTCCATTTCTTAACAAAAGTGCAGGTAGTAAATAAGATAACGGCGGAAAGCTGGCTTGAGTCATCCGTCATAATACGCTGGGTCCCAAAAATTGGAGAACAACATTTTGAAGCATCACGCCTCTTGGAGCAGCCTTTTTTACTGTTTAATGTTTGGAAATGTATATGCACCCTGTGAATTTAAAGCTTAGGCCATGTATCCAACTTGTGAACTTTAATTGCCTTTTGACTTTCAAAGCTTGAATTTGTAATCTTCTTAAGCTTGTAACCTTTCTTTTTGTTCTTTTATTTTGGCACCTTGAAGCTTAGAATCAATATATTCAATATGGATCACTATTTTTCAAATTTGAAAGTAGAAAACATTTGACTTTGAAGCATAGTGAATCCATTTGAATTTTGTAAAAAACATGATCATGAATTTCACTTTAAGAACTCCTTGTTAAACCTTGATTCTAGAAGGCTCACCACTTCATATTGATCACAAACTAGAAAATACAATCTCTTAAAAAAAGGACCAGCTTATGAAAAAGAATAACATCTTGCATGATCTTTGTATTTTGAAAATTTGAAAGATGAGTTTTGGACTTCTTTACAAGAAATCTCCCAATCATGTACCACTTCATATTGAGATTATGAATTTAAGAATCTAAACATGATACAAACCATATATGTTCTCCTTGAGTCTTCTGAGAAATCTTGAGGGAAGTGACCTGGTATTATCTCAATGAGCACATACACATGGCCTCCATAACCTTCGAACCTTTGTAGCAACACCTAACTTCACAAATGAAAACTAACAAACACAGTCTGATAAATTGGTTAGCTATGCATGATAAAATGCGTGATATGCTATGCAGGATGATGCACAAAGATGATGCAAAAAGATGTGGATCTTATGGTAAAAAATTAGGGTATGACAGATGCCCCTATTTAAGTTTCTTCTATCCGGAGATATGGAGATTGAAATCTTCGTCTCGACGAGATAGGAGATACTTAAATATAAACATGCATAATTTTTGGCCCTAAGATGCCATAAATGCAGATGATATGATATGAGATGAAATGAATGCAAGACAGAGAAGCCTATGGGGAAGGGTACCACAGGGAAAAATGTTACAATTGTGTCAGAAACGGATTGAAACAAAGCAAAGTATCTGGAAAACATCATCCAAGAATGGCATTGGATGAAAAAAAGCACCAAACATCCAATAATGGCTTTGGATGAAAGGTAAACTCACAATATCTAAGAAGGCAACAGATGAGAATGAGACAAAATAATGTAATCCGAGAAGGCATCGGACACAAAGAAACCAGTCATCCAATAATGGCTTTGAACGAAAGATATACTCACAATATCTGACAATGGCTTCAGATGAAAGTGAACAAGGTAAAGAAACCAGATATCCAATAATGGCTTTGAACGAAAGGTACAATCACAATATCTAATAATGGCTTTAGATGAATGTGAACAAAGACTCGATCTGGAAGAACATCAGAAGGAGGGATCCATCTGGAAGAGCATCAGATGGTAAAGAAACCTATCATCCAACAATGGCTTTGAATGAAAGGTATAATCACAATATCTAATAATGGCTTTAGATGACTGTGAACAAAGACTCGATCTGGAAGAACATCAGAAAGAGGGACCCATCCGGAACAACATCAGATGGTATAGAAACCAGACATCCAATAATGGCTTTGAATGAAAGGTATAATCACAATATCTAATAATGGCTTTAGATGAATGTGAACAGAAACTACATTCAAGAATGGCATTGGATGTAAAGAAACCAATCATCCAATAATAGCTTTGAATGAAAGGTATGACTCACAATATCTAATAATGGCTTTAGATGACTGTGAACAAAGACTACATTCAAGAATGGCATTGAATGCAAAGAATCCAATCATCCAATAATAGCTTTGAATGAAAGGTATAATCACAATATCTAATAATGGCTTTAGATGACTGTGAACAAAGACTCGATCTGGAAGAACATCAGAAAGAGGGATCCATCCAGAAAAGCATCAGATGGTAAAGAAACCAGACATCCAATAATGGCTTTGAATGAAAGGTATAATCACAATATCTAATAATGGCTTTAGATGACTGTGAATAAAAGACTACATTCAAGAATGGCATTGAATGCAAAGAAACCAATCATCCAATAATAGATTTGAATGAAGGGTACGACTCAAAATCTGAGAAGGCATCAGACGCAATGAGACAAAAGCGCAATCCAAGAAGGCATTGGATGTAAAGAAATCATAACGTCCAAGAAAGCATTGAACGAATATGAACAAGGAGATACCCAAGAAAGCATTAGATACACACGACAATATATGTTTGGTAGGTGCCAAGTAAGTTGGACTTTGACCACAAGGTAAGACGTGGATAACGACACGACCTACGGAGAATGCAAATGAGTGCAAATGAGGATGACACTCTTGCTATGCATATGTATATGAATTATGCCATGATATATGATCAGATGCAAATGTAATGCAGACGTCGACGACACGGCTCGAGTCTTTTGTGAAGAAGACAAGACTGGAAAACTGATTCCTTAACACGGAGATCACTGCCATTATGCTTAGGGACTAGAGATGTTACTACTGAGCACAATCTCTGCCACACTGGTAAATTTGTTGATCCTTATAGGAAGGATGAAGAGTTGCTTGGGGATTCTTCAAGTAAATTGCCCCAGATTAGCTGACTGTTGTAGATGAACTGGCCACTGCTTCAGCTTGTCTGATTCTGTAAATGACTGAGTTACTGTGCACTTGGAAAGCTTGCCCTAGTCTGAGTCTTGAAAAAGCTTCTGGATAAACCAATTCTGAGAAGGACTTGCACTGAACAAATCTTGAACTGATTCTCAATAGGATCTGGAAGGAACTTGCCCCTGATTGGATCACTGACCAAGTTTCTCAAATGTTTGAAAATTCCTTAAGCGGAAGCCAGATTGCAAACAAAAGTGTTCATACAAACATAGTAAATGCAAAGTTCATGCAACTTTTGAAATCAAAATCATTTTTGGAAAGAGGTAAAACAATAAAGTCACTGGTCAGAACACGGTGGTTCAAGACATTTGAAAGTGAAAGATAAAGCAAAAAGGCATGATGCCTAAAAAAAATGATCTGCAAAGATCTTTAGGAGTCAGTTTATGCAACCTCGTTGTAGTATGCTTTCAAAATAACCTTGCTTTAATTAGGTCTTTTGATGGTTATAACGTGGCCTGGTTCACGGTTTAAGAAACAAAGGATAAAGGCTCAAAGTTTATTTGTACCCACCCAATCTTCGTGATGATCTCCAGTCCTACACTCAGTTAACTCAGACTTTGCACTCAGGTTCCCATAGGTTAGGGATTGCACTGATGATAGTGATGATGATGGTTCAAAAGTTAAGGGACTTTTGAGGTGACAGTCACTACTTCCTTATAACTCTTGGTTGTTTTTTTCATTGAGGATTTCATGGTAAGGATTTAAAGATTTCTCCTTTTTATTATCCCTAACTTTTGCCTGAACTGTTTCTCGTGAATCTTACATTCAGCGGGATGCCCTAGTTTTTTGTCTGCCTAAGTCTCCTTCACAGGTTTCGACTTAGCGGGCTTTTTCCTTTTTTGATTTTTTTATCTTTTTTTTTAAGAAAGTGACTGCTTGGCTTAATGATTACGGCGAACCATCATCGACTTTTGACTTGAAAGACATCTTCGACACTTGCTTGTTGCGTGCGAAGGAAAAAATTGATAATGCAACCTTTTTGTTGAAAGATGTCTTGCATGAACTCTTGTATTTGAATGTACAATCCAGTTAACTGAGAACTACCCTGCCCCAGGTTAAGATTGTGGGTTTTTATTTGTAAAGAAAAGAAACTCCTACTTCAAGGCTCAAAGGGGTTGACGAGGATTTATCTTCCTTGTTTCTCCAGTGTTTAGGAATTGAAACAATGCCTTACATCGTCAGCAAAGTTTTGATTTGAAAGCATACCAACAACAATTATGAGTATAACGTTTTCATCATCCTCCCTCCAATCTTAGCATAATCAAAAAAGAAAGTGGTAAAGGGATAATTTTTTTTTTGTTTTTTTTTTAAGGATAAAGCGTAAAGATGTAAATAACAAAATCAAATGAAATTGAATCCAAAAGTTGCAATGCTCATTTTATTAATTATGAAAGTACAAACATAAGTCGAAAGCAAACAACTAATACAAATAAGGAAAATGCAAACAATAAGAAACATGGTCTAGTGACTAATCAGAAACAAAGATGAGCTGTCCAATCTGAAACACTGGCTTTTCGAAAGATAGTCTGCTGAAGTCGACTGAAGCTTCACTTGTTGTGATCTGGCAGCATTGTGATCACAAAGAGGATCCTCAAAGGGAGCTTGAGTAGTCTGGGAAACAGTATGAACCACAGGTCTAGGCTCGACGAAAATTGAAGCTTGAAACACTGGTCTGGCAGTCTGACCAATCATAGCAGTAGATGCAAGAGGTGGAGAGTAGTTGTGAAGTAACCCGAACTCTGGCCAAGTTGAAGGTGGCATTTGAACCAATGGAGGATCAGCGCTTGAAACTTCCTGGATGACGGTCCTTTGGGGTTTCTCTCCTCTAGTAATCAAGACTAGGAGCATTTCAGTGAGCTTTGCCATGCTTGACTTAAGGTCGTTGATCTTCATTCGCATCTCAGCATTGTGTGCTTCTTGCTCTGCCATTATGCGTCTGTAGTTAGCTCTAGTCTGGTATCGATGTCGAGGAATCAACTTGACAACTTACAGGTGACACTAGAAGATGAAGACTGCTGGAAATGAGTTGCTGGACAAACGGACGCATGCAATGAATCATGTAAAGATGCAAATGATATGCAATGCAACGCATGATAGGATGCAAATCACACATAGTAGGATTAAAGGTTTGAGATCACAGCATGGATTCTGGGTGACAAACCAACCACAGGGTATGTACTAGAGGTTTATTTGTACCTGTCGAACGGGTTCTACCAAGTTCCCAGAGTCTGCAACCCATCTTTTGGATATTATCGATTTTCCAGATCACTTGGTAGTCAATAATATTCTCAAGAGAATCTTGTCTGAGTGTAGTATCGCGTAGCGACTATTGCAGAAATAGACTCCCGCATAGTCCCCGCACTACGCCCTAATAGGCCAAGTTGGTTTAAAGGTAACTACGGTCCCCAGTCCCGACGACCTTTAGATCGAAACCATATCGTCTTCACGAATGAACTCGTTAGACAAATATTTTATTCGAGAGGGCCTAGACTGAGTGGTGAAGTCTCAATTCACTTTTTCAGGAATCGACTCCCTCAAAGTATCCTTGAATTCTCACCGTTTTCCTATCTTAATTCCACTCTAGTCCGGGTGTAGGACTTATCTCACCACACAAAGTAGCAACCCTGCACACAGAAAACCCAAGTAGAACAAGTATATATACAAATATAAAGATATATATGCAAGCAAGCAAATAAATAACATAGATATAAACAAGTTAGGGGAAACCCTCGAAAAGTCCCCAGTGAAGTCGCCATTTCTGTCGCGGTGAGAATCGGATGCCAAGCTATTGGATTAACTTAAATCACAATTTTTTGAAATTCACCACCGGTCTTTATTTTATCCAAAGGAAAGGGTTAAAGATCGAAAAAACCTAAGAGATCTAAGGTTCGGGGGTTGGTTACGTTTAGGGAAGGTATTAGCATCGTAAACGTCTGTAGTACTCTACAGGAACCTCTTGTTATTATTTATGTTATTTATCGCTTGCTAAGGGTATCTGTTAAGTGAAAGATCTAGGGGTTAGTATCTAACACTACAACAAAAGTAAGTTATAACATCGCACCTTAGACAGCGCTTTAATACAAAAGCGCTGCTATAAGTTAAAAACAAGGAAACTATTCATTTAAAAAAATAAAAGCGCAAAAAAATATAAGACCTTAGACAGCGCTTTGGTCAAAAGCGCTTTATAAGGTCTTATAAATTTTAAAAAAAAATTTAATGGAAAATATTAGACAGCGCTTTAGTTAAAAGCGCTTTCTAAGGTCTTATAAATTTAAAAAAATTATAAGACCTTAGACAGCGCTTCGGTCAAAAGCGCTTTCTAAAGTTTTATTAATTTTAAAAAAAAAATTAAAGGAAAATATTAGACAGCGCTTTCCTTAAAAGCGCTTTCTAAGGTCTTAAAAATAAAAATAAAAAAATATCAAAAGCGCTGTCTAAGGCCAACCTTAGAAAGCGCTTTTAGAAGCGTCGTCTAAGGTCCACCTTAGAAAGCGCTTTTATGAAAAGCGCTGTCTAAGGTCTAATTAAATTAAAATATATGAATAGTCAGTATTCATTTTCATATTTCCGCTCTTTCTTCTCCCCTGCATGCGAACTGAGCTCAAAACCCTTGCGAACTCAAACCTTCACCGTCAACCGTCCTCCACCGTGCCGTCGTTCATTGTTGCCGTCGTTGCATTGACGTCCGTCCGTTGCCGTCGTTGTATTGCCGTCCGTTGCGAACTCATTGTCGTCGTTCGTTTCTGCTCTTTGTAACTGATACATTTCGTTCTTGCATTGCCGTTGTTACCGTCGTTAAAGGTACGTCGTTGTTGTGAAGAATAGGGTTTTGTTGCTTTACATTGTTGTTGTAGGGTTTTGTTGCTTTCAAAACCGAACCCTCCGCTGCACCTCACCCACAGGGGATCCAACCTCCTAATTATAATTCCAGAAGAACATTCAAGACTTCTTCACCTTCGTCGGAGAATCCAAACCGGCGAACTTCGACGTCCGATTCTCTACCACTCTCACCACCGAGGAACCTCGTGGAGTCCGCTTACCGGAGAACGATATCGTCTTCGACTTGCTCGTCGGAGAAGATAGCTCCGGTGAAGCGTTTCGCGAAGGAAGAAGAAGGAGTGACTGAAGATTATAGCCTCAACGGGTTTTTGAAAGAGCAGAGGAATCTGTTTCAGAGATTCTCTAAGGGGGAGCTTCGTGCAAATGTCAAAATCAAAATTGTGCTTTCTAGAGCTTCAAATAGTAAGTGAAATGGTGAAATTTGTTTTGTTGATTTGATTGTGAGAGTCTTGGAATATGATGATTTTTGTGTTTGTGTGTGGTTTAGGTACGGCGTCGATGGTGACGGCTATTTGCCATGCATGGCTATTGGGTTATAGACAAAGAGAGAATGATGACAGTGGAAAAGAACACGTTATGACCCACCTGATGTGCCCCACATGCCCCACTTTGGACACTAGAAAGAGAGCTAAGTATTCCTCACAATCAATAAGGCATTTGAGTAAGACTCCTTTAGGCGTATTTTTAAATAATTCGTTCCCCATAAGAATATAACTTAAAGCATGATACCTAACTTTCCGTTCAATAGATGTTGTTGGATTTTCTAAGTATTTTACTATTGGCTTTCTCCAATCTTCGTTTGTCAAACTATCTATGGCTAGTATCTCAAAATTCTCTTCGTCAGCATAACATAGTGTCGCAGTGAGAATCGGATGCCAAGCTATTGGATTAACTTGAATCACGATTTTTTGAAATTCACCACCGGTCTTTATTTTATCCAAAGGAAAGGGTTAAAGATCGAAAAAACCTAAGAGATCTAAGGTTCGGGGGTTGGTTACGCCTAGGGAAGGTATTATCATCCTAAACGTCTGTAGTACTCTACAGGAACCTCTTGTTATTATTTATGTTATTTATCGCTTGCTAAGGGTATCTGTTAAGTGAAAGATCTAGGGGTTAGTATCTAAGTATACTCGCCAAGATATCGCATCTTGTGCCTACGTATCCTGACGGGAGTGGAATCAGAGTATTCGTAGTTCCCCTCAAAGAGGGTGAGGAACTCTTGACGGTGGTCAAGGTTCCAGGGGGAGGTAGCGCCTATGGCAAGACGCTACATAGAGTGCGGCGACTCTAAAGTTAAGGTTAAGTTAAAAAGGGTAGAAAGTGTCCATGGTAGAACACATGTATGGAGTGCGGTGACTCCGATCCTAAGGTTAGGATAAATGGGAAGGACCTAACGTTTAGGCTAAGATGTGACATGGTAGTCAATAGTGAG
Organism: Lathyrus tuberosus; assembly: GCA_022829125.1. Lineage (NCBI taxonomy): Eukaryota > Viridiplantae > Streptophyta > Magnoliopsida > Fabales > Fabaceae > Lathyrus > Lathyrus tuberosus. Next base: position 2,509,876 of record JALAZF010000395.1, read on the forward strand.
AGTCCTTTCCTTTGGAATAGGTATATGTAAGCATGAAGTTTCAAAAACCGTAAATGAACATCAAGCAAGACTAGCATCATGGAGACAATATACAATAGGCAAACAGTAGAATTAAGGGCATAAAGATGAACAGATAACAAGATATAGACATTACGAAAATCAAGTCATGTAGTCAAATCACAATGGGTAAATATCACGAATAAACATTATCAAAACCAAGGATCTAGAATTAATAAACTCGGGCCATAATGGAAAAATACGAGATCAAGAATAAGAACGAAAGACTTTCAAAATTAATTTTAATAATTAAATAAAAATCTAATTAAAACTAATCAACTTGAAATCTAATTAAAAACTAATTACGCAATTAACAAAAAATCTAATTTGAAACAGATTAAATTAAACTCAAAATCTAAATTCTAATTAAAACTAAATTAACCAAATTCTAACTAATATCTAACTGAACCTAATTTATAAATTCTGATTAAACTCTAATGAAAACTAATTAAGCTTAATTTTAATTTAGAGCCTAAGGGGGTGTGAGGAACGAGGATAGGGTCAGGTTAAAACACATTGGGCTTATGTTACCAAGGCCCATCCGATTTAAAAAAAAAAAGAAAAGAAAAATATATTAAAAAATAAAAAGAGGAACAAGGGTTCAGTATCTCTCCCTTCTTGTGTCCAATACTTCTTCTTTCTCTCACCCACCTACAATTCGTCTCCTCTCTCTTAACATTGCTCAACCAAAACAGCAACAACCACAAAAAATAAATCCGTAAAGAGGAAAAATAGAGAAAGTACCGAAGGCAAATCGTGAACGATTAGATGGCGGATTCGGAATGACAACGGAGATGACGGGCTTCCGGCAAATCCACGACGTGCGCAACTCTGAGGATGGTTCCCGGCGAGTTTCCGATGGTGGTCTTAGCTGCTGATACTTCTATTGTTGTGGTGCGTCGTCGTCGACGTCGTATGCTTCTGAGAATGGTCTGGTCGCGTTAGTGATGGTGGCGACAGGATTGGGTGGACGGGAGAGCTTCAAAGGTGGCGCACGGCTGAGCAACGGAGAGTGTCGGAGCTAGTGCTTACAGCGGAATCGTGAAGGATGGGCATGACGGACGAGTGTGTCGGTTATGGTGATGGCGTACGGAGATTCAGATAACTCGGCCTGAGGTGAGTTCGCGGCAATTCGACAATTACGACTTCCAGGTACTGATTTGAATCCTCTTATGTTCGTTGTTATTGAGGTTGTCGCCTTCTTTTGCAAACCGTGTGACCATGAACCTTCATGTACTTTCTGTGATGCTAACACTGCTGCGTGTTGTTCTGCCTCTAATTGTTGATGCCGCTGCTCTGCTCTTTTCTGTAATCGCTCCCCCCTTGCTCTTTGTTGATGTTCTTCTTTTATAGGTTCAGAAAATTAATTTTGAATTCAATTCGTGTCGAAACCTGCTTTGGAAAAACATTACTGCTATGATTCTTGTCTCTTGATGACTTCCATTTCGATCCCGACATGTTCTGATTTCCTCGATTCAATAAGATTCATCATTGAATGTTTGATCAGATCATGAGTTGTGTATGATTTGTTATCGTTTTCGAACCAACATGCTGGATTGTATTGTAAATGACCCAATCTAATTAATAGTTTATGTTTTTTTCTTGATCTTGTCTGAAGCATGCTTAATGATTTAATCCTCACATGATGGCCTTTGATTCTTTCCTTTTCAGTTCAGCCAGGTTTGATTGTGTGTGGGATGACAGCCGGATTTTGTCGAGCTTATGGCTATATATATATATTTTTTTAGAATGCTTAATGAAAAGCTCTTTACTTTCCATTTCTTAACAAAAGTGCAGGTAGTAAATGAGATAACGGCGGAAAGCTGGCTTGAGTCATCCGTCATAATACGCTGGGTCCCAAAAATTAGAGAACAACATTTTGAAGCATCACGCCTCTTGGAGCAGCCTTTTTTACTGTTTAATGTTTGGAAATGTATATGCACCCTGTGAATTTAAAGCTTAGGCCATGTATCCAACTTGTGAACTTTAATTGCCTTTTGACTTTCAAAGCTTGAATTTGTAATCTTCTTAAGCTTGTAACCTTTCTTTTTGTTCTTTTATTTTGGCACCTTGAAGCTTAGAATCAATATATTCAATATGGATCACTATTTTTCAAATTTGAAAGTAGAAAACATTTGACTTTGAAGCATAGCGAATCCATTTGAATTTTGTAAAAAACATGATCATGAATTTCACTTTAAGAACTCCTTGTTAAACCTTGATTCTAGAAGGCTCACCACTTCATATTGATCACAAACTAGAAAATACAATCTCTTAAAAAAAGGACCAGCTTATGAATAAGAATAACATCTTGCATGATCTTTGTATTTTGAAAATTTGAAAGATGAGTTTTGGACTTCTTTACAAGAAATCTCCCAATCATGTACCACTTCATATTAAGATTATGAATTTAAGAATCCAAACATGATACAAACCATATAAGTTCTCCTTGAGTCTTCTGAGAAATCTTGAGGGAAGTGACCTGGTATTATCTCAATGAGCACATACACATGGCCTCCATAACCTTCGAACCTTTGTAGCAACACCTAACTTCACAAATGAAAACTAACAAACACAGTCTGATAAATTGGTTAGCTATGCATGATAAAATGCGTGATATGCTATGCAGGATGATGCACAAAGATGATGCAAAAAGACTTGGATCTTATGGTAAAAAATCAGGGTATGACAGATAGCTCTATTGTTTCCAAATCTGTTGGGGATAATCTGGTTGACGCAACTCTTCCTCTAACTTCAATTGCATCTTGCAATTTTTCTTTTAAAATTTTATACCTAAAAGCAAATTGGGCCAAGTCATTGGCCTCTTGGTTCTCAAGTCGAGGTATGTGTCAAATACTTACCATTTCAAACCTTCATAACAGTCTATTGGCTATTACAAAGTACATTATAAGATTTTCTTTAACACGTTTATATTCCATTGTGATTTGTTTTATAACCAATTCTGAGTCACCCATTATTTTGAATCGAGTTGCCCCCAATTCCAATAAGATCTCAAGTTCGACTATCAAAGCCTTATATTCAGCCTCGTTGTTTGAACAAAGGCCTTCGACCTTGTACTTGAATTTTGTTGGAATTTTGTTAGGATAAATAATCAGTACTCCCACACCCGTTCCATCTTTATGACTAGAACCATCAAAGTATAACTTCCAAGGTTCAAGCTCCAGATAGTTTAGGGAGTTTTCGACTATAGAGTGGTCGACTATAAAGTCTGCAACCACTTGTCCCTTAACAGCCTTTAAAGGCATGTAAGTTAAAGAATACTCAGTTAAGGCCAATGTCCATTTACCAATTCGACTATGTAAAATTGGTTTAGATAACATATGTTTAATAATGTCGAAGTGAGACGAAACGTAAACATCAACTGGCTTTATATAATGCTTTAACTTTGTACATGAGAAATATAGATATAAACATAACTTTTCGACTATACTATATCTAGTTTCTGCATCATTTAAGACTCTACTAAGGTAGTAAATGGCTCTTTCGATGCCATTTTTATCCTCTTGAGCCAACATGCTCTCTAAAGTCATATCAGATGCAGATATGCACAATCTCATACTTCTATTCCTATAATGAGGTGCCAGAATTGGAGGATGGATAAGGTAGTCTTTAATCTTGTTGAAAGCCTCTTGTTGCACTTGCCCCCATTCAAAACTTTCCTTCTTGAATAAAAGTAGAGGCGAGAAGGCTTGAGTGTTGCCACTTAAGTTTGAGATGAACCTCCTTAGGAAGTTGATCTTTCCTAGCAGTGATTACAGTTCCTTCTTCGTTGATGGCGCTTTCGCCTCCATGATGGCCTTGGTCTTGTTTTGGTTGATTTCGATTCCTTTCTTGTGGACCACAAAGCCTAGAAAATCTCCATCCTGCACACAAAAAGCACACTTAAGAGGATTCAACTTCAGACCATGTTTCCTCATTCTTTCGAATGATTGTCGAAGATGGTCTATATGACTTTTCCCTGAAATAGACTTAACCACAATGTCATCAATATAAATTTGCATGAAAGTTTCAATAAAGTCATGAAATATAGAATTCATTACTCTTTGATAATTTGCCCCAGCATTTTTTAGGCCAAAAGGCATCAACACCCATTCATGGGTTCCTAAGGCTCTGGGACATCGAAATGCCATTTTTGGCACATCCTCTTCAGTAATGAAGATCTGGTTATATCCAGAATACCCGTCAACATACTAAGATACTCATGTCCTACAACAAAATTAACTAACATCTCTGCGACAGACATTGGATACTCATCTTTTAGGGTTGCATCATTCAAATTTCTGAAGTCAGTGCAAACCCTCAAAGTGCCATTTTTCTTAATGACATGTGCAATGTTAGCAATCCATTTGACATACCTGGTCATACAGATGAATTTGCATTTGAGAAGCCTTTCGACCTCTTCCTTGATCTTCGACAGAACTTCAAGTGCAAAACGCCTTGGAGTCTGCTTGATTGGCTTCTTCCCAGGCTTTATGGGCAACTTCAGTTTGACCAGATCTCTGCTTAAACCAGGAATCTCGTCGTAATACCAAGCGAAGCAGTCCTTAAACTCCTTCAATAGTTGGATTACTTTGAACCTAGGTTGTGGGCTAAGGTTAGCGCTGATGTACGTTGACCTTTTTATTGCCCCTCTCCCAAGTCGATCTCTTCTAAAAGATCTTGCGCTGGCATCTTTATGTTATTTACCAGCAGATCCTTTTCAAAACCCAAAGGCTCGTCATCATAGATGGCGTCAAGCCTCTGGCCTTGCACTTTATATTGATCCTTATCAGGTGGTTTTGAATCAAAGTCCTTACCAGGACCTTCCAAATGCTCTTTATTCTTTTTGGATTCGACAACCATGTACTTAACTTCAGCCTCTAGGGCCTCTTTTAATTTATTTTCGGCTATGTAAGCCGAAATCCTTTCCAATGTCTTTGACTCAGTCATCGTCAACAAATTCACTTCCCTAACCAGTTGGTTGTATTCCTTCTGTTCCAAATCTAAAATCTTTTTCACCTACTACCTCCCTATCCCATTGGAAGCCATGGGCTGGGTGCAGGTAAAGGGAACAGAACGCGTGATTAGTGGGCATAAAGTCGAACCATGCAGGATTGCAAGGGGAAATGTGGGCCAGGTTCTTGTCGAAGTGCCTTCTATCCACCTGGTTGACTTCAGCCATGTAATAGCTTTGGTATAATTCTATATTCTCCACTATTCCATCGTTTCGCCAGATTGAAATGCGTTGATGTAGTGAAGAAGGGACTGCGCCAATACCATGGATCCATTCTCGATCCAAAAGCAGATTATAGTTGGCTTTCGACGCTATGACCATAAACATAGTTGGCCTTGTAATGGTGCCAACTGTGAGGTCCACCTGGATTACCCCCGTTGTAGTACCAACATTCCCCTCATAGTTCGATAGAACCATGTTATGGGGTTTGGTGTCAGTATCATCTTTTCATATTCTTTTCAACATGTAATGAGACATCAAATTCACTGCCGCTCCACCATCTACTAAGATCTTATTCACTATAATATTTTCTATCTTGCCCCTAATAAACAGAGGCTTCAAGTGGTTCTTCATCACTTCGTCTAGCCTTTCGAAAAAGGCATTTTGTTCTTCCACACATGCATTATTCAGTATGTAATAGCAAGCTGGCCTATGTCTGGCCATTTCCAACTCAGTTGCTTCCTCAGGTTCCTCTATCTCTATAACTTGGTTGTATTCCCTATGCAATACATACATCACGTTGCAAGTGATATCCAATGAAGGCTCTGAACCTGTGTTAAAATCATCTGTCAGCGTATCATCTTCTACTGCATGGTCAGACTTCTCTACCATATCCTCCTTTTGAGAAGCAAATAGTTTCCTTTCGACAAGCTTCTTCTCTTTGTTCTTGTCCTGCTTGAGGGGTACGTTACTGCTCAATTCAGCCTTTTCCTTTTCTCCAGCCTCTCTCTCTCAACCTTTCTCCTTCTTTGTTGTCTCCTTCATTGACACCTCAACATAAGGTTTTTTCCTTTGTAGTTTTCAAAGTGATATGCTAACTGCTTTGAGGCTTGGAATTCCTTATAGTATGCTAGTGAGGAACCTTTCTCTACTTCAAAGTTTTGACATTTCTTTTTACCTTGCTCCTTTCTTTCGACAGGCTTCACCCACTTACCCCTAGAGGCATCAACATTAGGCTTGAATGTGGCTGGTTTTTTGCCACAAAGTCCTTGTCCTCCTTGCTCTTTCTTCCTGGGTACTCCCTTCTTGTTGAAAACAAAGCGGTTATGAGCGTCTCTCCATTTATTTCTGTTTTTGGCTAGTCGAACCCCCTCAATGTTTTCTGTTTCCTTTCTATCGAAGACTGAGCTACACCTTGGGCACAACATCACCTCAGATTTTTTCCTTTGGCACTGATGAAGGAATTCAACCAAGCTTTCATCTTGCTTGGGATATGCCACTTTGACATACTCCTCTTGCCCGAGGCTTTGTTCATCAACTTTCATTGCAGTCTCCTGGGTTACTTCAACCATGTTAACCCCTAATTTGGCACCCTCGGTGATGTTCAAATCGTGTAATTTGACTCTAAGGCCCTCAGTGGCCTCAATTATGTTGTTAACCTATATGAAACCCTCAGTAGTTTCATTTGTTGTAACCATTTGACTGGAACCCTCAGTGATTCCCTTGTTGAAGCCTTAAGTGACTCCTTGAATGAAAGCCTCAATGGTTTCCTTGTCGAAGTCCTTAGTGACTCCTTGAATGAAACCCTCAGTGGTTTCCTTGTTGAAGTCCTTAGTGACTCCTTGGGTGAAGCCTTTAGTAGCTTCGACCATCACAGATTCCTTGGCATAATCCTCAGATACTTCCATCATATTGATCATAGATGGCTCAAAATAATGCACATCTGTCACTTGGAGAGGATCTGAATCAATCCTCATTTGAGACTTCGACTTGTCTCCGAATTTGAGCCTTCCTTCTTTGATAGCTGTTCTGGACTGGGCCGAGGCTGCCCAACAGTCGAGCAGGCCCAACCCATATAGCATGGGGAGGCCCACTAAGACCTCTCCGCGGGGCCCTTGACTGCTGCAAGCAGACCAACGTTCCCCCCGAGCACTTTGCAGTGTCGGGCATCTAGGTCAACAGGACAGGAGGACCTCGCATCCCGGCGGAGAGGTACCTCCCCGACATACCAGCTTCTCCCCGCGAGAATGCCACATACCACTCCTCGGCAGACATGGTCCCTCCCCGCGAGGACATGCCCGTCGTACGGCTTGTTGGTCCTCGACACAGAAGACTCCTCCCCCGCGAGGAGTGCCTAACGGTCCGTACCACGTGGACACGTTCCAAGTAACCTCCCACTTCCGCAGGATTCGGTCTGCCCTAATCCCGGAAATCTAGGAACGGTTACCCCAGGGCGAAGACCACGTGCTGGTCTTCACTACGCCACGTAAGCCCTGGCAGTTACTTGGATTGGGCCTGACAATCCAGCCCAACGCAAGTAACCGTTGGCCCCGCGCTGGGGGCTCTCTATAAATACTCTCTCACTTGAGAGGGTCAGGTTAAGTCACTTTTTCACTCTTTGTATTTGCTGTTACTCTGTGCACTCCCTAACTTGAGCGTCGGAGTACCTTGCAGGTACACCCCCCCGCCGTACTTCAACCTCACCGGAGCCGGAGCTCAACGGACGTCGTTGGCCACCTGTAACTGTCTGATCCAGGTACGATCAGTGGCGCCGTCTGTGGGAACTTTATAAGCTTCCCCGTTTTCTCCTCGATAAACCAAAGTTTCCTCTATTCATCACCAACATGGCCAATCCGACCGTCAACCAGGCTCTGGACACCGTGCTCGCGCAACTGGAGAACGGGAACCACCGTGAGGACGCCGTCATCCTCCACGGCGACGAAGGCGACATAAGGGACGGACGGACCGCCTCCCCGGACTCACAGGATGCGACTATCAACGTCGTCCGCACGGACGACCAGCAAACCCCTCTCCAGCCAGTGGCTCCGCCGCCCAACGCAGACCCAAGTACCGTGGCCCTATTTGCGTTGATCAACTAGACCAATCAGCTGATTGCGCAGCAGAACACCAGAATTGAAGCCTTGGAGCATGGACGTGCACGACGATCTTCCCCGCGAAGACATCGTCGCCCCCAGTCACCTCGCCTCTCTCCTTCCCTGCGAAGGACCCCTTCCGAAGATTCTCGGACACCGTCGCCCGTACGCCATGGTCGTCGACCGCGTCTCGAGCGCCCCCAGCCGGCAATCACCCAGAAACGCCCTCGTTCCCCGCCCCGGAAGGAACCCAGGGCCTCCGCCACCTCCAAGAAGTCCAAGCAGACCGAAGAGAGACCAAAGAACCGGTCGAGGAACTCTCCTCCACGGCACCATCGATCACCTTCGAGATCCCCGGCTGATAGCGACGACGAGGACCAAAGGACCCCCTTGTCGTGGGAAATCATGGACGCCCCAATCCCTCCAGGCATGGAGAAACCTCCACACTTGGGGACCTATGACGGGCTGACCGACCCCGACGATCACGTGGAGAATTTCGAAGCGATGCTCGACTTTCGAAACGTCAGGGGAGCCATCAGGTGCCGGCTGTTCCCCACTACCTTACGGAAGGGAGCCATGACGTGGTACAAGGGCCTAGAACCTGGTTCGATCACGTCGTGGAAGCAGCTGAAACAACGCTTCACCAAACACTTCACCGCATCTCGTCGACACCCCAAGACAGAGGCTGCCCTAGAGAAAATCTTCCAAGGGAGGAACGAATCCCTCCGAAATTACATTGAGAGGTTTAACAAGGAAGCCGTCGAGGTCCACACGACCGACGACATGAAGAAATACTTAATTATTCACGGACTACGCGCCGGGTCGGACTTTGCCAAATCCATCGGCCTCCGAAGACCCAGGCGTCTCGAAGACCTTCTCGCGCGAGCCCAAAAGTACATCGAGCTCAAAGAGACGGAAGCAGCCCAGATCGCTCTTGAGACAAGACGCAGAGAAGGCCCCCGCGGCCACAAAGACGATGACGCTTCTCCCCGGCGGGGAGGAGAAAAGAGGAAGGAAAATCGCAATCGAGATCCCCGGGAACAGCGCGGGCCAGCTGGCCGATTCACGGAGTACACGCCGCTCAACACTTCCCGGTCTAGGATCCTCTCAGACTGCCAGAATTCCGAGTTTGTGAAAGGAGGAGTTCGCTTCCCGAAGCCCGCGGCTCCCAAACCAAACGTTGACAAATCTAAGTACTACAGGTTCCACAGAAGCCACGGGCATGTCACCGAGGATTGCATCCACCTCAAGGATGCCATTGAGATTCTCATCAAAGAAGGGCACCTGAAGAAATATGCCCAGCAGAATGATCCTCCTCGTACCAGCTCAAAGGAATCGCAGAATGTCGAGGAGACAACACCTCCTCCCGCCGACAGCCAGCTTCAGGTCGCCCTCAGCGTCACTCGGCCCGAGGACTTCTTCGTCCCCCAATCATCGAGGGCGAAGAGGCAATCCGCAACATGTGGGCGACCTTCCCCGACGAAGGCCCCGTCACGGCCCGTAGTACCTGGGAAGGCTTCCCCAAAGCAATGGTTATCTCCGGAGGAGACCCCGGGAAAATATCGGTTGGGTCGATCAAACGAAAGTTTGACGAACTGGAATCCGCGACATCGTCAAAGGCGACCACCCTCGAGAAAGTGCGCGGAAACTCCAATCCCATCACCTTCTACCTCGAAGAACTCCCCGAGGGAGCACCAAACGCCATTATTCCCCTCCTGGTCAGGGCCCAAATGGCGAACTTTGACGTCCGAAGAATCCTAGTCGACCAGGGGAGCTCGGTCGACATCATGTATTCTCATCTGTTCGGGACCCTTCAGCTGGACGAGAGGCATTTGACCCCATACGTCGGGTCAGACCTACAGGGGTTCAATGGATCCACCACCAGACCATGGGGTTACGTGGAGCTGATGGTTACGTTCGGGGCCGAAGACACGGCCCGACAGGTGAAGATCCGTTTCCTGGTGGTGGAATGCCTATCCCTCTACAACTGCATCCTCGGAAGGACCACCCTTGCTGAACTCACGGCGGTCCCGTCAACGGTCCATCTCAAAATGAAGTACTACACGAGGAGAGGACGGGTAGTGACGATGCACGGGGACATCGACGCGGCTAGGAGATGCTTCGATGCCGCCGTCAAGGGCCTAAGTTCCATTGGTCCCAAACCTAAGGCCGTGGCCAAACCACCCCAGGACGTCGGACAGATACCTCTCCCGCGCGTCAACGCGGTCGACCTCGACAGCAGGTTCTCCGGCGAGCCCAATGAAGACAGAGTCGAAGACCACGACCACCGGGCGGAAAACAACGGGCAACCTCTCCACCCAATACACCCCATCCCAGATGGAGAGTTCGAGCTTGTGGCCGTCGGAAGCAGTCCAGATCGCAACGTGAAGATCGGCACCAGGATCCCCGACCTAGCCAAAGAGCAGCTTAAAGCATGTCTGAGGGAGAACGCTGACCTCTTCGCGTGGAGCGCATCCGAGATGCCTGGCCTCGACCCCGAGGTGGCTTGCCATCAGCTCGCAGTAGATCCGGCCGCTAGGGCCGTAGCACAGCGTAGGCGCAAGCAGTCTCCCGAGAAAGCGGAGGCTGCTGAGAAAGCTGTAAAAGACCTCCTAGAGGCAAATTTTATTTCGGAAGCCAAATACATGACATGGTTGTCCAACGTTGTACTTGTTAAGAAAAATAATGGAAAATGGAGAATGTGCGTTGATTATATTGACCTTAACCGGGCTTGCCCGAAAGACTGTTACCCCTTGCCTAACATCGACCAACTGGTCGACAATTCTGCAGGTTACAAACTACTGTCTTTCATGGATGCCTATTCAGGATACAACCAAATTCCCATGGACAAGGTCGACAAGCAACACACGGCCTTCATGACCGCGTCGGGCAACTACTACTACAATGTAATGCCTTTCGGTCTGAAGAATGCCGGTGCGACCTACCAGCGGATGATGAACAAGGTCTTTCGAACTGAAATAGGAGACATGCTCGAAGTCTACATGGACGACATGATCATCAAGTCCGCAGAAGAGGTCGACCACGCCGCGCACCTCAAGAAGGTGTTCGATACGGCGAGAAGATGCCGTATGAGGTTTAATCCCGACAAATGCACCTTCGGTGTCCGGGCAGGAAAGTTCCTCGGATTTTACCTCACGGAACGAGGAATCGAGGCAAACCCCGACAAGTGCAGAGCCTTTTCCGAGCTCCCTACTCCGGGCTCGAAGAAGTCAATACAATCATTGAACGGAATGCTCACCGCCCTTTCCCGTTTCGTCGCCAAATCCGCACAGTACGCACTCCCCTTTTTCAAACTCCTCCGGCAAAAAGCAGAGTTTGAGTGGAGCGAGGAATGCGAACAAGCGCTCGCACATTTGAAGCAAGTCCTATCACAACCCCCAGTCCTCTCGCGACCCGAGAACGGGGAAACACTCTTCTTGTATCTTACGATCACGAGCGAAGCGGTCAGCGCCGTCCTCATCCGGGAAACACCAGACGGACAGAAGCCAGTTTACTTCACGAGCAAAGCCCTCCAAGGCCCCGAGCTCAGGTATCAACAGATCGAGAAAGTCACACTGGGCCTCATCACCGCGGCCAGAAGACTCTGCCACTACTTCCTTGCCCATACCGTCGTCGTGAGGACCAACCAGCCGATCAGGCAACTCCTCGGACGACCAGATATGGCGGGGAGGATGCTCAGGTGGTCGCTCGAGCTGGCCGAATTCGACATCCAATACGAAGGGAGGAAAGCCTTGAAGGCACAAGTGCTGGCCGACTTCGTAGCAGAGATGACCGTCCCGGAACCCTCAGCCAACGGGTCGCAGAAATGGACAATATATGTCGACGGAGCATCCAGCCCGAAAGGAAGCGGAGCGGGAATCATACTCGAAAACGAGGAGGGCATCCTCATCGAGGTGTCCCTCGAACTGGCTTTCCCGACTTCGAATAACCAAGCCGAATACGAAGCCTTCCTTGCGGGACTCAGGCTGGCTGAGGACATTGGCGCCAAGGAGGTCAAGCTATTCACCGATTCCCAGCTCGTAGCCTCGCAAGTCTGAGGAGAGTACCAGGCCAAGAACGACAGTCTCATAGAATACTTGGCCTTGGTAAAAGAGAAGATGAAGAAGTTCACCTCGGCAGAAGTGACTCACATTCCCCGGGAGCATAATGCCCGGGCAGACGTCCTGTCAAAATTAGCAAGCACGAAAAAGAAAGGCGGAAACAAGTCCGTCATACAAGAGGTCCTTTCCCACCCGAGCGTCGATAAACCTGGTATGGTTTCGAATATCAACGCCATCGGGGACAGCGGCTGCTGGATGACCCCGGTATACGAATACCTCACAACGGGCAAACTGCCCGAAGACCCCAAAGAAGCTAGAATGGTCAAGAGACGGGCATGCTCGTACACTATAGTCGAGGATAAGCTATACCGGCGAGGATTCTCTATTCCCCTCCTCAGATGTATCGAAGATACCAAGGTCCCCGACATACTCCAGGAGATCCACGAGGGAATCAATGCGCAGCACCTAGGCGGACGATCGCTAGCTCGGAAAGCACTCCGGGCAGGATATTACTGGCCGACCATGCAACAAGACGCCAAGGAGCACGTCAAGAAGTGCGATAAATGCCAGCGGCACGGGGACATGCACCTCGCTCCCCCTAGCGAACTCACGACGCTATCCTCCCCGTGGCCGTTCGCATGGTGGGGGATGGATATCCTCGGGCCTTTCGTCCAGGGGTCGTATCAAAACAAATACCTCATCGTCGGGGTAGATTACTTCACAAAGTGGATTGAAGCAGAAGCATTGGCCAAAATCACCGCTTTCAACATACTTCGTTTCTACAAAAGAAATATCCTCGCCCGGTTCGGAGTGCCTCAAGCCATCGTCACAGACAACGGAACCCAGTTCACCGACAGGAACTTCCAAGACTTCGTCACAAAACTAGGCACGAAGCAGCACTTCACGTCGGTCGAGCACCCTCAAACGAACGGGCAGGCTGAGGCCGCGAACAGAGTGATCCTTCGAGGATTAAGACGACGACTGGGCGACGCCAAACAACGGTGGGTCGAAGAGCTACACAGCGTTCTCTGGGCCTACCGAACAACCCCACACTCCACGACCGGGGAGACCCCCTTCCGTTTGACTTATGGAACGGAGGCAGTGATCCCCGTGGAGATCAGAGAACCCTCGAGGAGGACGGAAGCCCCCCTCGACAGGAACACGAACGACGAAGCCTTGAGGGAAGAACTCGACTTCGTGGAGGAAACACGCTCGGGCGCTTCTCTCCGAGAGGCGTCACTTAAACAAAAAATAACACTGCGTTATAATGACAGTGTCATTAAATGTGATTTTCAGGTGGGCACCCTCGTCCTACGAAGGAACCAGAAAGACTCACGAGAAGGCAAACTCGCCGCGAACTGGGAGGGCCCGTACCGCGTCCGCGCGAAGACGGGGACAGGAGCCTATTTCCTCGAAAATCTGCACGGGGAAGAACTTGCTCGACCATGGAACGCTGAAAAGCTAAAACAATATTACAGTTAAACACTGCCCGCGGATGACTAGCACCGCGATACGGGGACGCGCCGGGGTACAAGCGCGACACCCCTATAAGAACACGATGATCAGAGACCGCGTTGTGTGTGCGCGAGGACATTTGATCCGGCGGGGATACCTCGATCGAGGCCCGCCGTCGTCGTGCCAACCGGGCATAACACCTAGCTCGCGATGGGAAGTTCATGCCACGAGACTAGGACCTCGACCGAGCTCTTAGCCTCGTTGAAGGTCGGAGTACTCCTCCGGCCGCCCGACCAGCTCTCCACGCGGTCAGGGACGATCAAGGTCGAGCAAATCCCGAAGCCTTATTACTTGGGCAAAAATAAAGTATAAAATAATAAAGTATAACAAACACCACATCACACACAAGGAAAATTAACAGAGATATTATAAAGTACAAATAACGGGCAAAACACTTGGTCCAAAAAGTTACAAATATGAGCCCACAAGCCGGGCAAAAATAACCATTGTGCAAAAAGTACATCAGCTAAGCCCACAAGCCAGGCGAAACAAAACGGCTCGTAGGCCGACCAAAACAAAGATAAAAACCTACTCAGCCGCGGTCACGTCGGGCTCCTCGTGCGCATGAATGTCGTTCTCCCGCAGGGGATACACGATCTGGCCATCCACCACCTCAGCGTCGGGGTCGATCCCTTCGATGACAAGGTCGGGGTTGAGAACCCGAAGCTGCGCCACGGCACTGCGGAAACCTATACCCGCGGTTTTGATAGAATCATCCTCAGACACTCAGAGATCCTGCTCAAGCTTTCGGAGCTGCGCCACAAACGCCACACGAGTGGTCAGGAGTTTGTCCTCCTCAGTCTCCCCTTCGGCTGGCCGCACCGCATCTTCCAGCTCGGCAATTCTTACCTTAAGCCGCTTCTCCTCCAACTCCAGCTCAGCGATTCGGGCAAGTTGGCTCTTCTTTGTCTCCTCGGCTTCCTTAAGCTTGGCCTCGACCAATTGCTGCTGCTTGCCTTGCTCTTTGTTCAGATCTCGGCACTCTTTTAGCTCCTTGCGCATGCCGAGCATCTCAGCGCCCAAGGTATCCAGTGCCTCCTGCAGGCGGGCCAGTTCAGCAGCAGGGCGGGTCTCGCCATTTAGAATGAGGGCAGTCGAGCAGATACGCATGACGGCCGACAGGTCCTCAAAAAGCATCTTCCTCCTCACTTCAGGTGCGGTCCCCAGCACGGTTTGGATCTCGGAGGGAAGGGAGCGAGGATAAGTGACCTCGGAGAAGAAGTGAGGTTTTTGATGGCAGGGGGGAAGGTCAAAGCTGGAAGGAACCGGGGGACTATCTTCACCACCCAGGTCGACGACCTGCGCAACGCGCTGCCTCTTCGGAGTCCCTTGGGTAGCCGGGGATTGGCTTCCCGCAGGAGTTGTGCGGTCACCCTTGGTCCCCGATACAGAGGCAGCAGGCTGGGACAGAGTGGATCCGTCGAGGGCGGCGGCCGTGGAAACACCCTCGTGCGGGGCCCCAGAGGGAGCAACTTCCTGATCTTTGGAGCGCGATGCTTCTTCCCGGGCCTGCGCTTCCCGGGCCCTCTTCGCTTTCAGTTTCTTCAACCTCTCCTCGGCTCCGGCCATTGTTCCTGCAAAAGAAAGCGTTAGTAAAGCGAGAAACACATATACGAGGAAGAAATAAAACCAGGGCGTTTCACCACCTAACAATTCGATGGCCTCCTCGTCGGAGAAGGTCTCGAGCAGAACGCGGGTGTTTATCAGGCGACGTTCTTTCTTCACCTGCCCATCTGCACCTATTATAGGTTGGCCGTCCAGCGTCTCATGTCGAGCCTCTGAAAAGCTGTCGACGAAAGCTACAATTTTATCGTAGGCTTCCCGCTCGTAGGCCTCCATCTGAACGGGTTTCGTTTTATACTTGTCAACTCCCTTCTTAAAGTGTTCCTCCGTCCAGTACAGAGGAAACTTCGGCACCAGCACCTCCTCGGGACGGCCGTCGACCTCGCGGGTGACTTTCCGGTACAATGAATATACCGCCTCGAGGGTGACCGGCTTCACATAGAAATAGCGGAACTTGAAATCCTGGATGGAATCCAAGTAAGTGTGGAACAACGCCTTACTCTGCTTGAAGGACACCCAGCCGTGTCGACCTCCTACCGACGACCGTTGGAGGTGGAATATGCGGAAGAAAAGGCGGACGGTCGGCACGATCTCCAAATATTTGCATACGAGCTCGAAAGCCCGGATGAAGGCCAGCGAGTTCGGATGAATCTGCGAAGGGGCCAACTTCAACCAGTCAAAGATCCCCTCCTAAAAATCCGTGAAAGGCAGCCTCCACCCCGCCTTCTCGAACATAAACTCGTACAAGGGGACCCGCATTCCCCGGTAAGGGGAGCATATCCGGCGATGCTCCTCGGGACGAAACACCTTCCAGGATTGACCACTTCCGATTAGTCTGTGCTCGACGGTGCAAAAAGCATCGCCCACATCTGGGTACACGAAGATGGACGACATCTCAAGGGCTTCGCTACAGACCCAGTCCTCAAGCGGCCTCTCCTGCGCAAAGGCCATGTGAGCCATGGGGGAGTCAGGCTGGTCGTCGTCGTTTTCCTCGAAATATCCTGCGGCCACCTCTGCAGCCAAATCGTCCATTTACCTGAAAAGCAGAAGGAAACGGTGAATTCGATTGGTCATATCAAATTCACCCCTCCACCGCTGTTCAAGCGAACGGGCGAAGAAGGGGCAAGGCTTTCTCAACTCCCCGACGAGATCGACCAAGGATCAACTTGCCCACCGGGGAACTCATCGTCTCCCCGGAAGGTTCTGCCCCGTGTCCCCGCGGCACTAACAAATACACTGATTACCAAGGACCCCGAGACATTAAACGGATCCCCGACGTGTTCGTCCCTGTTCCCCGAGGTATTCATCAAAAGCGAGCAAGAATCTTCGCACTCTCCCTCTCCACAACTAAAGATTCCCGCCGTAATCGCCGGGAATCCCTTCGTTTCTCATGGGAATGCCATCAATTCACCAAGGAAACGTCCTACACTAGTTAAAATCGAAGAAAAATGCAAAATAAAGGTCCAGTTTGAAGCAAATACCTGGTAAGCGGCGGTGTAGGGTTCCGGCACGGAGGTTTCCGGCTCTGGTACGGCGGCGAACGGCGGTCCTAGCGGAGGAAATGCTTCCGGCAGAGAGTGCCCGGCGATTGACGACGGCGAGCTACGACGGAAGAGGTTAGAGAGAGAGGGAGAAAGTTTCTTGAGAGAGAAGCGGAAAAGTGAAGAATGAGCGAGGGGAGCGGCTTTTATAGGCAATTCTCGCGAGACCCGAGGGGCGTAGGGCACTCGAGTGCGCTACCCTAGCCAGCCGCCCTAGCCCCCCTAGGTAATGATGGCAGGTGACACGTGGCACGCATGCAGTCACCCGTCTCCCCACGCGTATCGTTTCGGTTTCCCCAGCGCTTTGAATCCGAAGCCCTTCATCTCCCCGACCATACGACCGGACACATTTGTCCGACGCCCGACACTCATCCGGCCGAATGAATTTCGCATAGGATATCGACCTCCTCGGTTCCATCTCTTAGCGTATCCTCGACATATAATAACCCTTAAGTCATCACTCTGCCACCTCAGAGCAACGACTTGGGGGGCTCCTGTTCTGGACTGGGCCGAGGCTGCCCAACAATCGAGCAGGCCCAACCCATATAGCATGGGGAGGCCCACTAAGACCTCTCCGCGGGGCCCTTGACTGCTGCAAGCAGACCAACGTTCCCCCCGAGCACTTTGCAGTGTCGGGCATCTAGGTCAACAGGACAGGAGGACCTCGCATCCCGGCGGAGAGGTACCTCCCCGACATACCAGCTTCTCCCCGCGAGAATGCCACATACCACTCCTCGGCAGACATGGTCCCTCCCCGCGAGGACATGCCCGTCGTACGGCTTGTTGGTCCTCGACACAGAAGACTCCTCCCCCGCGAGGAGTGCCTAACGGTCCGTACCACGTGGACACGTTCCAAGTAACCTCCCACTTCCGCAGGATTCGGTCTGCCCTAATCCCGGAAATCTAGGAACGGTTACCCCAGGGCGAAGACCACGTGCTGGTCTTCACTACGCCACGTAAGCCCTGGCAGTTACTTGGATTGGGCCTGACAATCCAGCCCAACGCAAGTAACCGTTGGCCCCGCGCTGGGGGCTCTCTATAAATACTCTCTCACTTGAGAGGGTCAGGTTAAGTCACTTTTTCACTCTTTGTATTTGCTGTTACTCTGTGCACTCCCTAACTTGAGCGTCGGAGTACCTTGCAGGTACACCCCCCCCCCGCCGTACTTCAACCTCACCGGAGCCGGAGCTCAACGGACGTCGTTGGCCACCTGTAACTGTCTGATCCAGGTACGATCAATAGCATTCTGAACAAGATCCATGAAAAGAAAACATTGAGAAGTTTTATGGCCCAAAAAATTACGATATTTGCATAAACCCCTCTTTTTCCTTTGTTCTAAAGGAGGTTTTTTTAGCGCCAGGAGGCACTATCATCTAGCCATCTTTAACTAATAAATAAAAAATCTCGTCGCACTTGATGACGTCGAAGGTGTAAGTTTTCTTAGGGAACCTATCACTCTTTTCTGGTTCAACTGGATTTTCCCCATTCGAAGGCGTTAGGACTTTACAAGAATAAGGTGTTCTTTGCTTTAGTTCAGCAAGGTCAATTTCGCTTTTGTTGAAATTTAAAGGATCATTATTTGTTTCTTGATCATCTTCATCAAATTCAACGTAGGCTACCCTTTCCTTTCTGTTATTCGTATTTGCCTTGGCTTTTTCAGCCTTCAGGCGTTCTACCTGTCGAATTCTATCATCCAACTGGGTCATGTCCCTCAAATATTGGGTATCAAGTTTCTTCCTAATGGAATAGTCAAGGCCACCAGCGGCCATTTCGACTAACTCATGCTCAGGCACTTGTGTAAAACATCTGGCTTTAAGCAAACAGAATCTGTTCAAGTAATCATCTATTGGCTCTGTGAATTTTTGTTTAATACTAGCCAATTCCTTCAAACTGATCTTCGACAATCCCATGTAGAACTGTTCATGGAACAATCTTTCCAGCCAAGTCTAATTATGAATTTAATTCGCTGGTAATGTGGTGAACCATGTAAAGGCATTCTTCATAAGGGAACTTGGGAAGTATTTTATTCTTAGGTTCTCGTTATTTGCAATTTCCCGTGCTTCGATTAGGTATCTGGACACATGTTCGACAGTGGACTCACTAGTGTCCCTAGAAAATTTAGTAAACTTGGGGACTTTGCACCTAGGGGTAATTCTGATTGCAGGATGTACTCAGACAATGGTGATGTGTAATTTGGCCTATGAAGGCCAACATTTACCCCATTCTGCTCCATAATTCTTTTGACCATGGCTGCTAAGTTATTGTCCGCTGCCATATCATCATGTCAAATCTGATTTATGACTTCATCGTCATTTTGGTTCCTATTCACCATCACTACCCTTGGTTCCCTTTCCCTTGGAATTTGTTGTTCAAGCCTAGAAGGTTCGACTCTAGGTGGTTCGACTCCTACTTTCTGATTTACCACGTTCGCCTGGGGTACATTTTGTTGGATTTGGTTAATGGTGGGGTCCTCTTTCAAGGCTACCCCTTGATTTTCTATCATTCATTCCCTTTGAGGCTTTCGAGGGGGTTGTGGAACACCAAAGAAATCAACAATGTGTGTCATTTGCGTTGCCAACTGTTGGTTTGTTTGGGTAGTGTTTTGGATCAAAGGGTTAAATATCACACCCATTTGTTAGGCAAGCATTTGTACCATTTTGTGGTTGTTTTCGTCCATTTGTTGCCTTATCACTGTTGCAGAATTATTGGTGAGATTAGGCATTTGGGTAGGAAATCTCATCCCTAAGGGCTGGCTAATTTGATCCATATTGTTAATGCCTAAACCAGATCCTTGTAGTGGCGAAGTCGCGTTCACCACTGGGTCTGTGAATGTTGATGTTGTATTATGCAAACTTGTCATCATTGAAGTTGGCATGCCATAGGGATGTTCACAACCAGTTAGAGGCATTGAAAATTCAGGCACATAAGGCCTGAATAAACTACTCCCTACTGGAGGGGGGGTCACTGGTGGACCCTGTGTCCCTACATAAGACAAAATGGGTCCACTTTGGTTAATCGACTGCACAGGCTCTGTACTTACCATGGATGGTAAGGTTCAAATATAGACGCTGCAATCGTAATTCCCCCTATTGAAGATGAAGAGGGTGGTTCTCCATTATGATTTGGTGGATTTTGATTATTTGGTGGATTTTGATTCACCATCATCCTTATGTATCTTTTCCTTGGTCTATCCTCGTTGTTTGTGGCTATTTTACCGCTACTTAGTCTCATGCAGCGAAGTTAGAGAGATAGTAAAATGAAGAACTTATGCAAAAAGATTCAAAAAGAAAAATGTTTTAACAATAGCATTGTCCCATTGGGCGTGCCAATTTGTTTACCGTGAAAATTGATAAACAACCGCAGGTCTCCAAAAATGGTTTACTTTGCAGGATCAACCAGTGAATCCTAGGACATGTAATTTTGTTAAACTATATTTGAAAGTCCATGAACACTTCACAATGCCCATGATTGAAGAATGTTGTTTAAAGTTTAAAAGTAAATTGCAGAATTTGTAAAGAAATTGCAATAAAGAACTTCAAAGTAAATTGCAATAAGAAAGTAATTGATAAAACTCTAAATAACTTCAATTGAAATAAAAATATGGTGATTCACACGTACATTCTCAATGAACTCTTTTCTCAACACACTTATATACTTTGAGTAATTTATGAGTATTTTTACAATGATTAAACACACCCAATCCTACATACTAAGACTCCTATTTATACTAAGTCAAAAATAACCGCTATCAACGGCCTTTTCTCCAGAAAATGACACGTTTTGCTTGCATGTATTTAATTCGCCACAGCTTTACACGCGTCACCTTTGAGAATCGGATAAGGATAAAAGACAATTATTATCCTTATTCAAAATTCAAAAACCTTCGTCGAACGCAACCTCAGTATTGCTTCCGTCGAAATTGCAGTCTAATCTCAGAAATATTTCTAAGTCTTAACCCAACATATCTTTCTTATAAAGGATCTCTTCGACTAAGATCTTTAATAATACTCTTGTCGAATTCAAAACATCTTAAAAATATTTCTTTTGCTTATCGTATTCAATCAAACTTTGGCGTCAAAACTTCCAGCTAACAGTCTTGCTGCATGGTGGGCCAGTAGTATCCTACTCGTAAAGCCTTCCGGGCGAGGGACCTTCCTTCGAGATGTTGGGCGTTGATTCCTTCGTGTATTTCATGAAGGATGCAGGCGACTTTGAACTCTTCGACACACTTGAGGAGGGGGATGGAGAATCCCCATCGGTACAACTTGTCTTCGACCAAGAAGTAGGAGCAAGCTCTGCGCTTGGTCACGTTAGCCTCTTTCTGAAAGGGTGGTAGTTCTCCTGTGGAGAGCTAGTTGTATACCAGGGTCATCCAGCAGTCGTTGTCTTCAATGGCGTTCACGTCGAGGGTTGCAGAAGGCTTCTCGATGCTCGGGTGAGAAAGTATTTCTTGGATGACGGACTTATTTCCGCCCATCTTCTTTGTTCTCACGAGTTTTGACAGGATGTCTGCTCGTATGTTATGGTCGCAAGGGATATGTTTCACCTCCGCATAATCGAATTTCGTGATTCTCTCCTGAACAAGATCTAAGTACTCAAAAAGATTGCCGTTCTTGGCTTGATACTCTCCCAGTAATTGGGAGGCGACGAGCTGGGAATCTGTGAAGATTTTTACCTTTTTAGCCCCCAAGTCTTCGGCCAAACGTAGCCCTCCGAGGAAGGCTTCATATTCTGCCTGGTTATTTATGGTTGGGAAGGATAGGGTGAGGGCGAATTCGATTAGGATTCCCTCCTCGTTCTCAAGTATAATGTTTGCTCCGCTTCCTGTCGAGCTAGATGCTCCATCCACGAAGATGGTCCACTTGTGGGTTCCACTTGTCGGGGAGGCTGGCGTGGCCATTTCTACCACGAAGTCAGCTTATACTTGAGCTTTAAGGGCCTTTCTTCTCTCATATCGGATGTCAAATTCAGAGAGTTCTACTGACTATTTGAGCATTCTTTTGGCCATGTTGGGAGGGTCGAGCAATAATTTCACGAGTTGGCCAGTTCGCACCAGGATCGTGTGGATCAGGAAGTAGTGTCTCAATCTCCTCGCCGCGTTGATGAGGGTCATTGCTACCTTTTCGATCTATTGGTATCTGAGTTCTGGTCCTTGCAGGGCCTTGCTAATGAAGTATATAGGTTTCTAGCGCTCGGGGGTCTCGTGAATGAGAGTTGCGCTGACGGCCTCGGCTGCGACGGCGAGGTAGAGGTAGAGACTCTCCCTGTTGTCTAGTCGTGAGAGGACCGATGGTTGCAAAAAAGCTCGTTTGAGGTGGAGGATGGCTTGTTTTCACTCCTCAGTCCATTCAAACATTGCTTCCTTGTTTTCTTGAACCCTCAACCACGATTTATTGTTTGAATTTTTTTCTTGCCTTAGAAAATAGGGAGTATTCACACCTTGATGTTGGTTGAATTCAAGTTGGGAGAGAGAAATGTTTGCTCATTTGTTTTTTGGTTGCTATGAGGATGTGAAAAAGAAAAGAAAAAAAATGTGAAAAAAAAGAAAAAGCTTTGAAAAAGAAAGAAAAAAAATAGCACATAATTGTGCTAAATAAGTTTTGTGTTTTGGTGCAGCAATCGGGATAAGAGAAGAAGTTGATTGAAATTTTGGTGCTTGAGCCTTTGTGAATTTATCACTCCCTTAGGATTAGGCAAGTGTTTGTTTCAACTACCTTTAGAAATTGCCCCTTGTTTGTTAGCCCGACCACATTACAACCTTCAAAATCCCTTGTGATTCTTGCCTTTGTATGTTCAATGTGAATTTTTGGATGAATGCATAATTTAGTCTTTGGTTTGCAAGATTGTTGTGTGAGTAAAAAGTACCTCATTTTGTGTTTTTCATCTACCGATGATTGTTTTTGCTAGGTGTGATTCATGATTGAACTCGTGTTGTTTTGGAATGTTTGGCATAATTTTTGTATTTAGCATTTATTTTGTGGTTATGTTATCGTTGTAGTTTAGTGGCAATTTTGCTTTGCATGTACATTTTTGTGTTGAACCATACATTTGTTTTTGTTTTTCGAAACTTGTTGACTTGTGATTGCTTGGTTGTTACTTTTGTTTCTTTGAGTTGTTTGATTCTTGTTTAAGGACAAACAAGTTTAAGTTGGGGAGAGTTGTTAAGTGCCAAATTGTGCATATTTTAGATAGTATTTTGTGGCCCTTTTCAATGGTTTCCTTGATATTTTAGTAGTAAATCTATTAGTTTTAGTGTAAATATGCAAGCTTCCGATTTTATTGTAAATATTATGAATATTGATCATTTTGACGCTCTTTGACAGGTCTTCTTGCTTATATTTGATGATAAGAACAATTGGTGAAGGAAAGAAGGCCTAAAAGTTGATTTTCGAGAAGTTCGTGTCAGTAACTCGCGCTAAGCGAGCTTTTTCAGCGCGGTATCAACGCGCATTTTCTACCAAAGGCAATAGCTAATGTTCCTTGACCGCGCTTAGCGCGGGCAGGACCGCGCTTAGCACGCTTTAAGGAGGTTTAGGTGTATTTTAGGTGAGATCGCGCTAGGTTGTAACAAATTTTGTTTTTTCTAATTTTAATTTATTTCATTTTTGTAGGTATTCAAGCAAGGATATTTTGTCATTGTTGTATAAAGCATTGAATAAGCTTTCCAATGCTTCCGACGGCACGTCAATCGGAGTTACGGTTCGAAAGTTATTAAGAAAATAAGAATTGTGATTTTGCTGATGGCGCTAAGCGCCCTCATAGCGCACTTAGTGTGGTTCGCATCTTTTCAGCCCCTATTTAAGTCACTTTTCAACATTTCTTAGGGTAAGGTTTGGGTATTTTTCGCTCCCACTCCATCAAACATCATTTTTTCATAGAAAACAACTATGGAGCTTGCACACGGATGATCCGGGGTGGATTGATCATCGATCGGCGCTGACAAACTGGGAGATTTTTTGTTCATTTCTCTTCTTCTTTGTGTACTCTTCATTTGTTGGGTTTTATATATGTATTTACTTTGATCTTATGTATATTTATCGCCCATGGCGTTGTATAAAATCTGCTTTATAAATCTTTATCGGTGATTCTCCTTGATTTTTTGCTTTATGCTCGGGGTTTGGGTTGTGTTAGAGATAAACATCACAAACCTTGATTAGGGATGATTATCTGTTAGTTTCTGGATGCTAGAGATAGATTTAGAGCTAACAATCTTTATGGGTATCGGAGCTTAATGCCTCCGTGTTGTTTGAGTCGGGTGCGAGAGCATCGACGAGAGTAATACGGTTGTTCTCTCAGCTCAGTGTGTCAGAGATGGACATTGTTGTGAGCGATGCTGGATGATATTGAAGAGTATTGTAGGTTGAGTATAACTGGTCGATAGGTTTAAGTTTGTGAGGAGTGGATTATATGCATGCCGGATAAGTTTCTTCTCTCTGAAGAATGAATTCTTTTTATGTTCATATTTACTTTTTTGCTTTTACTTTAACCAATTTTATCCAAACTCATAAACGCGAGACTTGTCGAACGACAGTTCAATAACACCGATCTCTGTAGACACGATAAATTCCCGGAAAAATACTTCCAAAAACTTTTGTTGCTTGCCGCTTTACCGCTTCAACAAAATGGCGTTGTTGTCGGGGATTGGTGTTTTTATTGGATCGCATTGCGATAGTTTCTTTGTTTTTGAGTTTTGTAGATATCGTATATATTGTCTATTTTCACTTGTTTATATTGATACTTGTATATGTTTACCATATGTGTGAATTTTACATGTTTTGCATACTTGTGAATATAGTGTATATATTTTTTTCTCTTCACGTTTGCCAAAAGTGTGGTTAGATGTGTAGTTCCGGTTAGAGCTCGAAGAGATGAGAGCAAAGGCGGGAGTGAAACCATTTGGCCCATCCGAAGCAACATGGAGGAGCTTGTACGTAAATAAGGCGTCGAGCTAACGACGTGAAACAATCGCTTGTTGGGAGGCAACCCAATGATTCTTGAGTTTGTACAGTTTTATGTTTAGTAGTAAAGTTAATATAAAGTGAAAATGGATGGAGTGAATGAGATAAAGAACCAATTTTGAAAAACAAAATTTTCCTGCCCGCGCTTAGCGCGCCTTGTTTTGCAAACAAAAACCTCTCATTTTCCATCCGCTTTCACCAATTTTGGTCTTTGTGTTTTGTTAGTTTTAATTCAATTTTGTTAGGTCGTTAGAATAAAATTTTGTGTTTGCTCCCAAGTTTGTTTTTTATTAGCTTAAGGATGCATTTTGTGATTTTCCAAGTTTGATCGTTTCAACTTGCAAATGTATGGTGATGATATTGTTAAGTTTTGTACACGTCCAAGGTATGTGTTTATCGCTTTCTAGACTTTAGCATATTCATGATACTTAGGCTTTTTACAAACTTCCATGTCATTCATTCTTTTGTATACTTATTCTTGATGTGAATCACTTTAGTTCTCACCCTTTTTGTGAGGAAGCTTTCCATTGTTCATATATGCGTGGAGTACCAACATTCTTGTTTTAGCTAGATTTTATTATGTTTAATCTTTTGTTTGTATTGATTATATGAAAGCATGAAAAGGATCAAGGCATTTGTTTCATTTTGAGCACAACCACTTGGCCAAATAGTCAATTCACCCTGTGAGCAAGGTTGTCAAACTCGTGAGTCTACTCAGACTCATAAAAGGTTCGTAGACTCGACTCGCAAACTCGTACGAGTCTATGGAAAATTAAAAATGACTTTAAAAAACCTATATGTGACACATACATGACACACACATGTATTTTTAAGCTTGTAAATGCCTCATATATGATACAAATATATATAATAGAATACTAATTAACATCAATATTTAAATTTCATACTCCGTAACGAATTTCTTAACAAAAATTTCAATAATAAAACAAAAAAAATAATAGCAAAGTATGTATTTAAAGACTTAAATTACTAATTTCTTATTAATTGGCTACTACATAAAGCAAAAAAATCATAAAACAGATATAATAATCGCTTTAAACATCCAAAACGCTAGTGAAATCATCACCACCAATATCATCGCAATCATCTTCATCGGTATCTTGAGTATCATCATCAAATTCTACCCCGGACGAAACACCTTCTTCATCATTAACCAAAGTTGGATTGCTTGAAGATCCACTTCCACCCAATTCAACATTTCCACCACCACCACTTTTCATAACATTAGTAACAACAATATCAACTTCCATAACATTGTTAACAATAACATCATCTTACTCAACATAAACTTCAGTTTGCGTATTTTCCTCATTATGATCTTCAGTTATCCATTTATCATCTTTACACAAGAGAATATACTAGAGAAACATCTAAGTGAAACATATAAGAAAATACTTACATAACAAATGATTGATTTACGGGAGCAAACGCAAACAAAGTAAGAGACGGAATAAACACACATCGTCTATGAAAGGGTGAAGGGAGGAAGAAACTTTGCTAAAACAAGAGATTATGAGAGAGGCTTTCTAATTCTTGTACAAGCAAAAAAAAAGGGTTTTTTAAATAAAATAAAATCTTTTGGGGAATTTGGGCCTTTTTTGGGTTTTAGAAAAAAACAAAATTCAAAAAAATTTATAGACTCGTAAACTCGACATAGACTCGCGAGTCTATACGAGTTTATGTGAGTCTATCTGAGTCTACTCGAGTCTATAAAAAATGATTCTATGCACGAGTCTACTCGTTTTAGGTTCATAGACTCATAAACTCGTACGAGTTTACGAGTCTACTCGCGAGATTGACAACCATGCCTGTGAGTGTGTGAGCATTTGTTAAACCCTTTGAGCCTTTTGTCAATATCCATGTTGCATTTGAACTTGATGCTTGTCTATGAGTATTTAGTTCACTTTTTGAATGGATTTTGATCCTTGTTTTCTTGAACCCTCAACCATGATTTATAGTTTGAATTTTTACCTTGCCTTAGAAAGTAGGGAGTATTCACACCTTGATGTTGGTTGAATTCAAGTTGGGGAGAGAAATGTTTGCTCATTTATTTGTTGGTTGCTATGAGGATGTGAAAAATAAAAGAAAAAAATGTAAAAAAATAGAAAAAGAAAGAAAAAAGGAAAAAGCTTTGAAAAAGAAAGAAAAAAAAAGTAGCAAATAATTGTGCTAAATAAGTTATGTGTTTTGGTGTAGCAATCGGGATAAGAGAAGAAGTTGATTGAAATTTTGGTGCTTGAGCCTTTGTGAATTGATCACTCCCTTAGAATTAGGCAAGTTTTTGTTTCAATTACCTTTAGAAATTGCCCCTTGTTTGTTAGCCCGACCATATTACAACCTTCAAAATCCCTTGTGATTCTTGCCTTTGTATGTTCAATGTGAATTTTTGGATGAATGCATAATTTAGTCTTTTGTTTGCAAGATTGTTGTGTGAGTGAAAAGTACCTCATTTTGTTTTTGCTAGGTGTGATTCATGATTGAACTCGTGTTATTTTGGAATGTTTGGCATGATTTTTGTATTTAGCATTTGTTTCGTGGATATGTTATCGTTGTAGTTTAGTGGTATGTTTTGCTTTGCATGTATGTTTTTGTGTTGAACTATACATTTGTTTTTGTTTTTCGAAACTTGTTGACTTGTGATTGCTTGGTTGTTACTATTGTTTCTTTGAGTTGTTTGATTCTTGTTTGAGGGCAAACAAGTTTAAGTTGGGGAGAGTTGTTAAGTGCCAAATTGTGCATATTTTAGATAGTATTTTGTGGTCCTTTTCAATGGTTTCCTTGATATTTTAGTAGTAAATCTATTAGTTTTAGTGTAAATATGCAAGTTTCCGATTTTATTGTAAATATTGTGAATATTGATCATTTTGACGCTCTTTGACAGGTCTTCTTGCTTATATTTGAAGATAGGAACCATTGGTGAAAGAAAGAAGGCCTAAAAGTTGATTTTCGAGAAGTTCGCGTCGGTAACTCGCGCTAAACGAGCTTTTCAGCACGGTATCAGCGTGCATTTTCTACTAAATGCAGTAGCTAAGGTTCCTTGACCGCGCTTAGCGTGGGCAGGACCACGCTTAGCGTGCTTTAAGGCGGTTTAGGTGTATTTTAGGTGAGATCGCGCTTAGCACAGTTGTAACAAATTTTGTTTTTTCTAATTTTAATTTATTTCATTTTTGTAGGTATTCAAGCAAGGATATTTTGTCATTGTTGTATAGAGCATTGAATAAGCTTTCCAACGCTTTCGACGGCGCGTCAATCAGAGTTACGGTTCGAATGTTATGAAGAAAATAAGAATTGTGATTTTCCTGATGGCGCTAAGCGCCCTCATAGCGCGCTTAGCGCGATTCGTGTCTTTTCAGCCCCTATTTAAGTCACTTTTCAGCATTCTTTAGGGTATGGTTTGGGTATTTTTCGCTCCCACTCCATCAAACATCATTTTTTCATAGGATTAGCTTAGAAAACAACTATGGAGCTTGCACACGGATGATCCGGGGTGGATTGATCATCGATCGGCGCTGACAAACCGGGAGATTTTTGGTTCATTTCTCTTCTTCTTTGTGTACTCTTCATTTGTTGGGTTTTGTATATGTATTTACTTTAATCTTATGTATATTTATCGCCCATGGCATTGTATAAAATCTACTTTACAAATCTTTATCGGTGATTCTCCTTGATTTTTTGCTTTATGCTCAGGGTTTGGGTTGTGTTAGAGATAAACATCACAAACCTTGATTAGGGATGATTATCTGTTAGTTTCTGGATGCTAGAGATAGATTTAGAGCTAACAATCTTTATGGGTATCGGAGCTTAATGCCTCCGTGTTCTTTGAGTCGGGTGCGAGAACATCGACGAGAGTAATACGGTTGTTCTCTTAGCTCAGTGTGTCAGAGATGGACACTGTTGTGAGCGATGCTGGATGATATTGAAGAGTATTGTAGGTTGAGTATAACTGGTCGATAGGTTTAAGTTTGTGAGGAGTGAATTATATGCATGCCGGATAAGTTTCTTCTCTCTTAAGAATGAATTCTTTTTATGTTCATATTTACTTTTCTGCTTTTACTTTAACCAATTTTATCCAAACTCATAAACGCGAGACTTGTCGAACGGCAGTTCAATAACACCGATCTCTGTGGACACGATAAATTCCCGGAAAAATACTTCCAAAAACTTTTGTTGCTTGCCGCTTTACCGCTTCAACTCGTCGGGAATTCAGAGAATGCTCTGCATTTGTCGGGGTTCACTTCGATTCCTCGTTCTATGAGATAGAAGCCGAGGAACTTACCTGCTCGAACACTGAAGGTGCATTTCTCCGTATTGAATCTCATCTTGCATCTCCTCGCCTAGTCGAAGACTCTTTCCAGGTGGAGCGTGTGGTTGGATTCCTCTTGGGATTTCATAATCATGTAGACTTCGAGCATGTCTCCAATCTCGCCTCAGAAGACTTTGTTCATCATCTGCTGGTAGGTAGCGCCGACGTTCTTCAAGCTGAAAGGCATTACATTGTAGTAGTAGTTGCCCGACTCAGTCATGAAGGCCATGTAATTTTTGTCCCCTTTTGCCATGAGGATTTAGTTGTATCCCGAATACGCGTCCATGAAAGACAGTAATTTGAAACCTGCAGAGTTGTCAACTAGTCTATCTATGTTAGGCAAGGGGTAAATATCTTTAAGGCAAGCCCTATTAATATCAGTATAATCAACGCACATTCTCCATTTTCCATTATATTTTTTAACTAGTACATCGTTTGAAATCCAGGTTGTGTATTGGGTTTTTGATATAAAATTTGCCTCTAATAGGTGTTTTACAGCTTTTTCAGCAGCCTCTGCTTTTTCGGGAGACTACCTATGCCTACGTTATACTACAACCCTAGCGGCGAGATCAATTGTCAACTGGTGGCAAGCCACGTCGGGGTCCAGTCCGGGCATCTCAGTAGCGCTCCATGCGAACAAGTCAACATTTTCCCTTAGGCAGGCTTTCAGCTCTTTCCTTGCGAGGTCGGGGAGGCCGGTACTAATCTTCACTCCTTTGTTTGGGTCGTTGTCAAAGAAGATGACTTCGAACTCGTCTTCAGGAATGGGGCACCTAGGATGGGCAGGCTCTTCGTTGAAATCGGGCGCCAGGGATGTTTCTGCTGCTAGCCGGAATCCTTTCTCTTTCTTTTTTCTGCTCCTTCAAGTCATCTTTGGTGAAGCGATTGTCTAGGTTGACCGAGTCGACGTGGGGAATTGGCTTTGGCTCCTCCAAGGCGCTGGGTCAAGCTAGCTTGCTAGAAGTTTTGGTCGGCGCGTTGATGGTGGCCTACCTTTTCAAGCCCGCTTCAAAGCATCTCCTCGTGGCTTCTTTGTCCTCGTGAAGGGTGGAAATGAAGCCCTTGGCCATGTAGTATTTCATCTTCAGATGGACAGTGGATGGCACGACGATCAGTTTGACCAAAATTGGTCTCCCCAGGATGCACTAGTATAGAGATGGGCAGTCTATGAACAGGAACTAGACTTTGATCGACTTGGCAGTTTCGGGCATTCCGACCGTGATAATCAGTTCAACGTAACCCCACGACTTTGTGGTAGCGTCGTTGAAGCCCTGCAGATCAGAGCCCACGTAGGGCGTCAAATGCGTTTTGTTGAGCTGCAATGTGAGGAACAGTTGGGAGTACATGATGTCGTTCGAGCTTCCATGGTTGACCAAAATGCGATGAATGTTAAAGTTCGCCATTTGTGCTCTTACAAGCAAATGGATGCTGAAGTTAGGGGCTCCTCCAAGGAGCTCTTCGCGATAGAACGCGATAGGGACTGAGCTTCCCCAGCCTTTGTCCAGGGTGGAGTTTTGGTTCGAGCTCGCATCGATGAGTTACTCGAACTTCCTTTTCACCAACCCTACGGTGATTTTGTTGAATCCTCCACCAGATATAACCATGGTGGAGGGGAAGGATTCCCATGCGATGTGCGCCGAAAAATGGAGGGGGGTTTCGGCCCCGTTGGGGACGTAGAATTCCTCGAGCTGGGAGATAGACATGGCGATATGCAAATAGGAGGTGTCTTCAGAGGTTAGCCTCTCCTCTTTGACCTTTTTCGCTTCTCCGGCGTCTTGTAGAGGAGCCTATCTCCTCTTGGTGTACTGCTTCAGGTGCCCATCCCTGGTGAGGATTTCAATTGCATCCTTGAGGTGGATGCACTCCTCAGTGACGTGTCTGTGGCTCTTGTGGAAGTGGAAGTACTTGATCTTGTCCGCGGTAGGATTAGGAGGCGTTTTCCTGGGGAAACGGACTCCGGCCTGGTGGAATTATGAGTTCACACACTCGGATAAAATACGATCGCGAGAGGCGGTCAACGGTGTGTACTCGGCAAAATGGCCAGCAGGTCCTTTGAACTCCCGAGAATCACGAGGCTTGTCCTCCTTCCTCTTCTCTCCTCCTCAGCGAGGCGCCATAGGGTCATCGTGCCTCAAAACTCTGGCATTTTCCTGATGCCGCGAGTCTCGAGCATTATTGACAGCTTCTTTCTCCTCGTACTGAATATAGGACTGGGCCTTGAGGAGGAGGGCGTCCAGCGACACAGGCGTCTCGATGTTGACGCCTTTGTGAAGTCACTGTAGGGGAATAGCCCCTGCTTGAACATATACTTCTTCATGTCGTCGATCGTGGAAACTTGGACAGCTTCTCGATTGAACCTCTAAATGTAAGCTTGGAGGGATTCGTCTTTCCTCTCCATGATCGCCTCGAGTGTCGCCTATGACTTTGGATGGCGACGAGAAGCGGTGAAGTGCCTCGAAACCTGCCTCCCCAGGTCTTTCCAGGAGGTGATGGATTCGTCAGCGAGGCTTTTGTACCAAGTCATGGCATCCTTCCTCTGAGTAGTAGGGAACAACCTGCACTTGATGGCGCCTCAGACACGGTGATAGTCGAGCAGGGCATCAATGTTTTCGATGTGCTCGTCAGGATCTATAGTTCCGTCATATGTCCCAAGGTTCGAGGGGTTTTTCCAGCCCTTCGGGAAGGAGAGCATCCATGATCACTCAAGACAATGGACCGCGGGGGTCATCTTCGTCACTCCTGAGCGGTGTGCGCGGCGGTGAGTAGCCGTACTTCTCTCGCCGAGGGCTGTCATCGCGACATCGCAGGGAGTCCCTCGGTCGACTCTTCAATTTGTGCGGGGGCGAATGATGGTTGTTTGGCTGTCCGCTGGCTTTGCATTTTTTGGCAACCAGGAAGCGTCAGTCCTTTCGGGGAGGAGTACAGTTGCGCTTCAGGGGCTGTGGCCTCTCCAACTGCGGGCGGCGACCTATAACGCCCCAGACTGCTTTCAGGATTACCGACTGACCCCACAAACCAACACAAGTCTTTTCAGCATGCTTTTTCCTCACTCACATGCTTTCCGAAAAACTTCCTAGAAGGTCACCCATCCCAGAATTGCTGCAAGTCAAGCACGCTTAACTGTGGATTTCTTATGGAATAGACTACCGAAAAGAAGATGCATCTTGTTGGTATAGATAGTACCAATTAATCCTTATAAGCCTTCCTTCAACCATGCAGTCTCATACCTGCATAGGCTCAGAATCCCTCTCATTCCGATGTGAATTCGGTTTTTCCCTAGAAGCTGCTAGGAGTGTCTCATTGTCATGCATCATGCACCGACAACCACTCCCTCGCACTCGGGTGTTACACAGCCTGGTCGTTGCGGTGAAGGGCTGTGAGACTCGTATCGTTGGTGTCTCCGTGGGGGAGAGTGTGGACGACAGTCTTTCTCCAAAGCTCCAATCCTCTCATTCTGATGATATATCAGGGCGTTGGTCTGGTTGAGGTCTGCGACCAGAGCCGCCATGGTTGGGTCGACGTTGGCCGACACCGGGATTGGTTAGAATTTCTTCGGCGTCTTCTCCAGAGCTTTTTGGACCCTGTGGGTCTCGACGTACTGAACTTCATTGTCGGCCACATCATCGGAGGAGAGGGA
Source organism: Lathyrus tuberosus (assembly GCA_022829125.1). Taxonomy (NCBI): domain Eukaryota; kingdom Viridiplantae; phylum Streptophyta; class Magnoliopsida; order Fabales; family Fabaceae; genus Lathyrus; species Lathyrus tuberosus. Next base: position 2,542,578 of record JALAZF010000395.1, read on the forward strand.
GGTGGTGCGCCTATCTCTCCTCGTTGGAGTATCTTCCTCCAGAATTGGCATATCGTTGTTGTTGTTGGCGTCATGGATGGGAGAGAGGATGATTTCGTGACCGCTGTTGTCGTGTTAATCGACGATGATTAGTTTTTGAAGTTTTATGTTTTGGTCTCTTAGTTTCAGGGAAAGAAAAGACGGGGTAACAAGTTTCCCACAGACGGCACCACTGATCTAACCCTTGATAAAAAATATGTGGCCAACAACACGTCTGCAACAGTAACAGTCGAAGGAGAAGGTGAAGTGTACCTATAGACACTATTATGCTTAAGTTAGTTCGGGTGGAGAGGTAATAAGAAAGAGTTAGAGAATAGAATACATGACCCTCATGCAGAGGAGGGTTTTTATAGTAAGCCCCCAGCGTTTGGCCAACGTAAAGGTGTGAGAAAACACAAGAAAGGGAGGTTTGAATTGGGTTTTCAAAATGAAAGTTTTTTGTGAAACTCAAACAAAGATCACAAATAAACTGGCAATAGAGAAAGACACACGATATATCCTGGTTCACTTGAAAACTATCAAGTTAATCCAGTCCACCCGCCAAGGTGATTTCACCTTATACACAAGGACTTAATCCACTATAACCAAACTGATTACACTGCACTAGCAACTGCTGGTGACTAACATACACAGACTAACCGTCTCTTCTTAAGGATTCTGACCCAACTGGACCCTTAAGGAATACTAATAACTGTTTGAACAAATTTAATGTTTACAATGAATTGCTTCTACACAGGCTGATATAAACACTATGAATAACTCACATAAAATCTATACAGTATGAAAAATATATTTTCTTTGTATTGTGGAGCTTTACTGTTCACGCATGTGTCTCTCTCATGTATTTTCGTGTCTCCTTTTTATATATTTCTTGTATCACGGTGTCACACAATTCTTCAAGTGATCAAGTTCTTATATAGCCAGAAAAAGATCCGTTGAAGGGCAGATCAGGAATATCAGTAAAATTGTTGGAGACTTGAAATAGTGTCATTATGCTGGGATGAAAATCGTACACAAATGTTGTCCTTTGTACCACTAAATCAGGGTAGTGGAATGGTAGTGGAAAAGAACGTGTTTGATATGTATTATCTACTATTTTCCCTCGCAAACGTTTCATCTTCTTCTTTTCATCAGAGGCTTCTGAATAGATATGGTTGAAGCATGATCAGAAGAATTGATCACTGGGTCTTCAAAGTCTTCAGAACTTGTTCAGCATAACCTTGTCTTCAGGGTCTTCATCACTCCTTCTTCAGAACCCTTGGTTATCAGAAACTTAAGTCTTCAGAGTCTTTAGAATGTTGTTCAGCAGAACCTTGTGTACAGAGTCTTTAGCACTTAGTCTTCAGAAACTTAAGTCTTCAGAGTCTTTAGAACGTTGTTCATCAGAACCTTGTCTTCAGAGTCTTTAGCACTTAGTCTTCAAAATATAATTATCAGAGTCATATTCAGAGCCAGAATCCAAGAGAACATTGCAGCAGCAACATATTGTCTTCTTAGAATCTTTTTGAAGTATAGCAGATCAAAAGCAAACTTGCTTCTTTGACGCAGAAGCAACTTTTGATAAATTGAGAGTGACGTTCCACATGATATTTATCAGAGTCAGGGCTTTCTTTATCAGAGTCATATCCTGTTTGTCAATACTTTATAAAACAAACGTTAGAGTACCAAAATTGTTCTCACACAAATACTACTTTGTTATTACTAAAACTTAGAGATATCTTGCAGAACCAAATCTTGTTCTAACAATCTCCCCCTTTTAGATAATGGCAAAACAATGTATTTTGATAACACAGTTTTATACGAAGATAATCAATAAGAATTGACTCATATAAGTTCAGATTAAACTTCCCTTTATCAAGCTCCCCCTAAATCTAAGACTTAAAAAAAAAATCTTATTAAATTAGGGATACCAAAGCCTGATTGCAAGGATCTAGTCAACTCTAAAATATCAGAGCTTGATTATAGTGGAAATGCAGTCTGATAACAGAGCTTTATTAGTTAATTAGAGTCTGGTTGATATCAGAGTCGTTTTGCCAATATAACTTTTGATCCTGAAAAGCATTCTAAGAAAATTTTGCAATTAAAGTGTTAGAATGTTAGAGCTATGATTCAGAGACAAGATATATATCAAAATAACTTTCCATTTAAATACCCCCCCCCCCCTTTTTGTCGTAATCAAAATGGGTAATCAAAGAGATAATTCAAAGTACAACATAGGATAAACAAACAGTTAATGATAAACTACGGGGTAGCCTAAAAAGGTGCCTAAGGATGAGAAGGAGGAGGGAGAATCTGAAGGATCTGAGCAAGTGCATTCTTAATGTTAACAGTGACTTCATCTTGCTTGTCCATTCTTGTTCTGAATAACTCTTGCTGCTTCTGAATGGTAGCCAGAGTTTTCAACACTGGATTAGAGGAAGAGTTTTTAGCAGCTTCCCTCTCATCTTGATCTTTAGCTTCCTTATCCAACCTTTCAGCCTCTCTGTCTAAAGCTTCCTTGGATAACCTCTCAGCTAATGATCTTTCAGCAGCTAGCTTAGCTTCAGCTTCCTTCTTCTTTTTCAACCTCTTTTCAGCGTGCTGAACAAAATAATCCTTTGTCTGAACAGAAAGATTTTGAATCTTCTAAAATTCCTCAGACATCCATTGATTGAATTGATCCCACAGAGCACCCAAAGCAGAAGGGTCTTTGCTAGAATTTGATTCATTAGAAAGTGTCTTGAATCTCATAACCACACTGTCCTTAAAAGCAGAAATTACTTCATCTAGGTTAGGAGGAAGGTCAGAGGGTTGATTCTCAGGTAAAGGTTGATTTTCTTCAACAGAATCACCAAGATTGGTGGTATCATTTTTTGAAGAAGGTTCAGGAATGTCTGTTATGACTTCTGGTATGGTTTGTGGAGTGGTTAATGGAGTGATTGATGGAGAGTTGGTTGTTTGAAGAAGTTCAGTGGAAAATTCTTCAGAAAGAGATTGAGTGATTAATGGAAGGGAAATGGTTGGAGATGATTGTGCAGTAATGACGGGGTTTGGTTGTATGGATATGGTGGAAGATGGTTGAGTTGATATGATTTCTAGTATTGTTGGTGTAAACTATATAGATGGTGCAGAGGATGGGATTATTTCAGTAGGTGATTCAGAAATGGGTGTTGGAGAGGTGGTGACAACAGTTGAAAATAATGGTGGTGGAGTGGAGAATAATGGTTGAGTTGTAGGAGGTTGAGATGATGTAGGAAAAGATGAAGACAAATTTTTGTTAATAATAACAGGTACAGTTATAGAAGGAGATTCAGAATGCTTACTTTGTTGTTCTGGATATGATGCTAGTGAAATGTTTCTTGTACTGGCTTCTCCTATATTTTTCTTCAGCTTCTTTGCAGTTTTTGTCTGAAGAGATGTGTTGGTGAAGGGTCTCTTCTTTTTCATCATATCAGGAGGATTATCCATCAGGTCCTCAATTCTGAAGTCAAATACATTACACCCTTCCGCTTCTCGAAGACGTATGTATTAAGCTATAACTACTGGATTATCATGTCTGGTGAACAGTGGATATCCATCTAACATCAGTCTTTTTGACTTCAGACTCTCCCAATCTGTTTCTATGCTCGATTCAACTCTGATTTCATCAATAATCTGCATTCTCTTTAGATTTTTGCAGTTGAGAGGAGTTCCAGTTATGATGTCTAATTCATTTGTGACTGGCATTTTTTACAGATGGTCAATCATTCCACTCACAACCAGAATATATGAGATCAATCGACCAAAAGGAATGTAGTTCTTAGATTTCTTTTATTGATATCTTGTTTCTCTTACTGAGTCTCTGAGGTATCTGAATAGAACTGAGGGGAGGCAGATTTTCTCTCCTTTCATCAGATAGTACAGCATGAATTTCTGATCGGTATTAAGAAAATCAGAAGAACTTTAATTTGGCTATGATAGATGCATCCCAGAATAATTTTCAACCAGACATGAAGCTTCATTGATAAATCTTAAGTCTTGAAAGGTGGGTTTCCACTGGACGATTGAGTGAAAATTGCTGGATTGACCACATCAGAGAGAAACTTGGATTTAGAATTCATCTTGCAAATTCACTTTCCACCAGATTTTTCCATTCCAAGTAGTGTGGCTATGGATTTCTCCACAATGATGAACTTGTTTCCTAAAACATGTGACACAATGAAGTGTTCATCAGCGTCAGCAAATCTCCAGAATTCCTTGACGAGATTTGAATAAATGGGATGATAGAGACGATCAAAATAGGTTTTCCAACCTTGAGCATTTAGATTCTCAGACAAGTCTATTCCATTTTCCATCAAGTTATCAAAGTCTACCAGCCATTCACTTAGAACCTCTAGTTCTGAGAAAGGAGCAGCCAGATGAACATGAGCAGGGTGATCCATGATGTGAACTACAGTTGGTTTCTAAAAAGTGGATAGTGATTGGTGAAGTGAAGTTGATTCTGTTTGAGCAGTTGTTAATGAAGCCATTAAGGACAATTTTGCTTGTTGATGTTGTTGAGAAAACACAAAAACACTTTGTTGTTGAGGATCCATTTGAAGAAGATGATGGAGTTACAAAGCGTAAAAAGGGTTTCAGGGTTTCTAAGAGAAAGTGTGAGAAGTGAGAGTGGCGTAGTGTGTGAAAGTGAGAGAGCGTGTATTTATAACAAAAATATTGATGATGATAAAAAGGTGGGAGTAATAAGAAAAAATTACTTGAAACCTAGTCTCACGAAATCACAACGCTCGAGGTGTCTCTTCAACAGTAGGTATGATTTAATTTTGGACAGTTGTCACAAATTATCATAACCGTTTGTTTTTTAAGAGAGCACGTTTAATATTCCCAAGGTCAAGAATACCAAGAGGTGTCTGACTGGACTAGTTTCTGATTTGGACATATTCTAACATGTAGAAGTATCATTAATAAAAAAGTCATAAAATAAATAATAAAACACTTTGCTTAACATCAGAATCTTATATCAGAAATTCTGGTGACTTGACACATTAAAATATCATCTTCTCATTCTGGACAATGTTTAATAAATAGATTTTCCAGAATGAATACGAATCTTGAAGGTGTGAGAAAAACACAAGAAAGGGGGGGGGGGGAGGGGTTGAATTGGGTTTTCAAAATGAAAGCTTTTTGTGAAACTCAAACAAAGATCACAAATAGACTAACAATAGAGAAAGACACACGATATATCCTGATTCACTTGAAAACTATCAAGTTAATCCAGTCCACCCGCCAAGGTGATTTCGCCTTATACACAAGGACTTAATCCACTATAACCGAACTGATTACAACTGCACTAGCAACTGCTGATGACTAACAAACACATACTAACTGTCTCTTCTTAAGGATTCTGACCCAACTGGTCCCTTAAGGAATTTAAACAACTCTTTGATCAAATAAATTTTTTACAATGAAATACTTCTACAAAGCTGATATAAACACAATTTCTAGCTCAAACTAACTTAGAGAAAATATGTACAGTAAGAACAATCTTCTTCTTTGTATTGTGGTGTTTTACTGTTCACTCATGGATTTCTCTATTTGTATTTATGTGTTTCTTTCTCGTATGAATCAGTGTTTTTGTATATATCTTTTTCACACTTAGTGTCACACACGATTCTTAGAGTGATCAAGTTTTTATATAGCCAGAAAAAGATCCGTTGAAGGGCAAATCAGGAATATCAGTAAAATACTGGCGACTTGAAATAATATCGTTATGCTGGGATGAAAATTGTACACTGAAATTGTCCTTTGTACCACCAAATTAGGGTAGTGGAATAGTAGTGGAAAAGAACGTGTTTAATCTATACTATGTACTATTTTCCCTCGCAAACGTTTCATCCTTTTCTATTCATCATAGGCTTCTGAATTGATACGGTTGAAGCATGATCAGGAGAATGAATCACGAGTCTTCAGAGTCTTGAGTCTTCATAGTCTTCAGAACTTGTTCAGCAGAACCTTGTCTTCAGAGTCTTCAGCACTCCTTCTTCAGAACCCTTGGTTATCAGAAACATAAGTCTTCAGAGTCTTCAGAACTTGTTCAGTAGAACCTTGTCTTCAGAGCCTTCAGAACTTGGTCTTCAGAATCATAAGTCTTCAGAGTCTTCAGAGTTCTGAAGACTTATGATTCTTCACTAGAATCTTCTGATTCTTCCTCAACTTGATAAGCCTTTTCTTTTTCAGGTTTAGACTTAAGAGCAATATATTTACTTTTCTTCTGAGGTTCATCTTCTTCCAACTCTATCTCATGACTTCTTAAAGAACTAACAAGTTCTTCAAGACTTATGCTATTAAGATCCTTGGGTAGTTTTAGAGTTATTACCATAGGTCTCCATTTCTTAGGAAGACTTCTGATGATCTTTTTAACATGATCAACAGTTGAGTAACCTTTGTCTAGAACTTTAAGTCTTGTGACTAGCATTTGAAACCTTGAAAACATGGTTTCAACTGTTTCATCATCCTCCATTCTGAATGCCTCATATTTTTAGATTAGAGCCAGCGTCTTTGTCTCCTTAACTTGAGCATTTCCTTCGCGAGTCATTCTCAGAGAATCAAAAATGGATTTGGCAGAATCTCTATTTGTTATCTTCTTATACTCAGCATAAGACATAACATTTAGCAATATGGTTCTTGCCTTGTGATGATTCTTATAATCTTTCTTTTGTTGGTTGGTCATATCACTTCTTGATATTTTAGCACCTGTAGCATCAACTGGGTGAGTGTAGCCATCGACTACAAGATCCCAAAGATCTACATCATAACCAAGAAAGAAACTTTCTATTCTATCTTTCTAGTAGTCAAACTTTTCACCATCAAAGACTGGTGGTTTGGCACTGTAATGATCTTTCTCTTCTACAACAGGATTAACATTAGCTGCTACAACCATAATATCTCACACAAATACTGGATCGGTATTGAACACAGTGAAGTGTTGATAAATCGTTTTATCATAATCAAAACCGGGATCTCTGATTCCAATTGAAGGTGTGAGAAAAACACAAGAAATTGGGGGGGGGGGGGGGGGGGGGGTTGAATTAGGTTTTCAAAATGAAAGTTTTTTGTGAAGCTCAAACAAAGATCACAAATAGACTAACAATAGAAAAAGACACACGATATATCCTGGTTCACTTGAAAACTATCAAGTTAATATAGTCCACCCGCCAAGATGATTTCGCCTTATACACAAGGACTTAATCCACTATAGCCGAACTGATTACAACTGCACTAGCAACTACTGGTGACTAACATACACATACTAATGGTCTATTCTTAAAGATTCTGACCCAACTGGTCCCTTAAGGAATTCAAACAACTCTTTGATCAAATAAAATATTTACAATGAAATGCTTCTACATAAGCTAATATAAACATAATTTCTAGCTCAAACTAACTTAGAGAAAATCAATACAGTAAGAACAATCTTCTTCTTTGTATTGTGGTGCTTTACTGTTCACTCATGGATTTCTCTATTTGTATTTCTGTGTTTCTTTCTCGTATGAATAAGTGTTTTTGTATATATCTTTTTCACACTTAGTGTCACACACAATTCTTAGGGTGATCAAGTCTTTATATAGCCAGAAAAAGATCCGTTGAAGGGCAGATCAGGAATATCAGTAAAATACTTGCGACTTGAAATAATGTCGTTATGTTGGTATGAAAATCGCACACTGAAATTGTCCTTTGTACCACCAAATCAGGGTAGTGGAATGGTAGTGGAAAAGAATGTGTTTGATCTGTACTATGTACTATTTTCCCTCGCAAACGTTTCATCTTCTTCTATTCATCAGAGGCTTCTAAATTGATATGGTTGAAGCATGATAAGAAGAATGGATCACTGTCTTCAGAGTCTTTAGTCTTCAAAACTTATTCAACAGAACCTTGTCTTCAGAGTCTTCAACACTCCTTCTTCAGAACCCTTGGTTTTCAGAAACATAAGTCTTCAGAACTTGTTCAGCTGAACCTTGCCTTCAGGGTGTTCAGAACTTGGTCTTCAGAAACTTAAGTCTTCAGAGTCTTCAGAACGTTGTTCATCCAGAACCTTGTTTTCAGAGTCGTTAGCACTTAGTCTTCAAAAGATAAGTATCAGAGTTATATTCAGAGCCAGAATCCAAGAGAACATTGCATCAACAACATATTGTCTTCTTAGAGTCTTTGTGAAGCACAGTAGATCAGAAGCAATCTTGCTTCTTTGACGCAGAAGCGACTTTTGATAATTTGAGAGTGACGTTTCACAAGATCTCTATCTGAGTCAGAGCTATCTTTATCAGAGTCAGAATTATCTTTATCAGAGTCAGAACCTCTTTGTCAATACTTAAGAAAACAAACGTTAGAGTACCAAAATTGTTCTCACATAAATACAACTTTGTTATTATCAAAACAAAGTGATATCTTGCAGAATCAAATCTTGTTCTAACAAATCTATCTTCAACAAGGGGTTTTGTGAAAATATCAGCCCACTGGTGATCTGTATCTACAAATTTTAACTGAAAAGTACCCTTCTGAACATAATCACGTAAAAAGTGATGTTTTATTTCAATATGTTTTGCCATAGAATACAGAATATGATTCTTAGATAAACAAATGGAAAAAGTATTATCACAGAAGATAGGAATGTTACTCTCGTGTATTTGATAATCTTCGAGTTAATTCTTCATCCAGAGTATCTGAGTACTGCACAGTGATGCTGAGATATATTATGCTTCTGCAGCTGAGAGAGCAATTGTTGATTGTCTTTTGCCTGCCCAAGAGACGAGGGTTACTTCCCAGAAACTGACAGTTTCCAGAAGTACTTTTCCTTTCTAATCTGTCTCCAGCATAATCTGCATCACAGTAACTAGAAAGCGGTGTTACTCTGATGTTTTCTTATACATCAAGCCAAGGTTAGTTATTCCTTTTAGATACCTCAGGATTCTCTTAACAGTAGTTAAGTGAGGTTCCCTTGGATTTGATTGAGAACGAGCACAAAGACATACCGTTGAACATAATATCTGGACGAGAAGCAGTCAAATACATAAGAGAGCCTATCATACCACGATAGAGCTTCTGACAAACCTTTTTACTTACTTCTTCTTTCTCCAAAATGTATGTCGGATGCATAGGAGTCTTATCATGTTTACTTTCTGACATATTGAACTTCTTTAGAAGTTCTTTTGCATACTTGCTCTGATGAATGTACGTTCCTTCTGGACGTTGATCAATCTGAATTCCCAAAAAGAATCTGAGTTCTCCCATCAGACTCATTTCAAATTCAACATGCATTAACTTAGAGAATTCCTTGCACAAGGAAGTATTAGCAGAACCAAATATAATATCATCAACGTAGATTTGAACAACCAGAATGTCACTTTTAAAGGTTTTACAAAAGAGTGTTGTATCCACTTTTCCATTGGTAAAGTCATTTTCCAAAAGAAAGTTACTTAGCCTTTCATACCAAGCTCTGAGAGTCTGTTTCAGAACATATAACGATTTTTTTAAGTTTGAAAACAAAATCTGGGTTTTCAGAACTCTCAAAACCAGGAGGTTGGTGCACATACACTTCTTTAAAAATATACTCATTTAAAAATGCACTCTTTACATCCATCTGATATAAAGTAATGTCACAATTCACAGCAAATGAACGAATTGATTCTAACCTGGCAACTGGTGCAAAGGTTTCTGTATAGTCTATCCTTTCTTGCTGACTATAACCTTGTGCTACCAGTCGTGCCTTGTTTCTTACTACCTCACCTTTCTCATCTAACTTGTTTTTGAATACCCACTTTGTTCCAATGACGTGGACACCTTTCGCTTTCTAAACAAGATCCTAGATATCATTTTTGGTGAATTAATTCAGTTCTTCTTGCATGGCCAGAATCCACTCATTTTCCCTAAGAGCTTCATCAACTGATGTTGGCTCTATCAGAGACACCAAACCCAGAAGAGTTTCTTCAGAAGGTTTGAATGATGAACGAGTTCTAACTAGATCAGCTTTGTCTCCCAGAATCAATTCTTCAGAATAAGAAGTCTTTAGTCTATTTTTCTTCTGATGAGATGGACTATTTTCAGTTTCTGGCAAGGTTGTATCTGAATCTGGAGAGTCTGCATCTTTGTCTCCTTCTTTTGAATCTTCTTCCTTGGATTCTGATAAGGTAATCTTCAGATCTGCAAACTTTTCAACTAGCTCTGACTTTTCAAGGTCAAGCTTATCATTGAATCTGACATGAATTAATTCCTCAACAATTCGTGTTTCCGTGTTATAGATTCTGTAGCCTTTAGAGCGTTCAGAGTATCCTAACAGTAAACACTTTTGAGCTTTGGAGTCAAACTTGCCAAGATTCTCTTTAGTGTTCAACATAAAATAAATACAACCAAGAGGATGAAAGTATGAAATGTTAGGTTTTTTATTCTTCCACAATTCATAAGGAGTCTTACCCAGAATAGGTCTTATAGAAATCATGTTCTGAATATAACATGTTGTATTTACTGCCTCTGCCCAAAAGTGCTTAGCCATGTCAGTTTCTTGGATCATGGTACGAGCCATTTCTTGCAAACTCCTATTCTTCTTTTCCACTACTCCATTTTGTCGTGGAGTTCTGGGACAGAAGAAATCATGGGAAATGCCATGGGAATCAGAAAGATTCTCAAAGTATCTGTTATCAAATTCTCCGCCATGATCACTTCTGACTCTGACTATTTTGCAATCCTTCTCTGTTTGCACTTGAGAGCAAAAGGTAGAGAACACAGAATGTGACTCATCCTTGTGTTTCAAGAATTTACCCATGTTTAATGACTATAATCATCAACGATAACTAATCCATACTTTTTTCCACTGATTGAAGCAGTTTTCACTTGTCCAAACAAATTAATGTGTAGAAGTTCTAACGGTCTAGAGGTGGACACAACATTTTTTGTTTTAAAGGAAGTTTTAGAGAACTTTCCTTTCTGACATGCTTCACAAAGAGCGTCTGAAGAATACTTCAGATTTGGTAAGCCTCTGACAAGTTCAAGCTTATTTAGATGAGAAATCCCCCTAATGTTAATATGGCCTAAATGTCTATGCCATACCCATTGCTCCTCATTAATAGACATTAAGCATTTGACATTCTGTTCACAGAGATCAGAAAGTCTAATTTTATAAATGTTGTTTTTCCTCTTTCCGACAAACAAGATTGAGCCATCTTTTTGACTTACAGCCTTACAGGACTTTTGATTAAAGATGATATCATAACCATTGTCACTAAGTTGACTAATTGACAATAGGTTATGCATCAAACCATCGACCAGAAGAACACCAGTAATAGAAGGAAGGTTACCATTACCAACAGTTCCAGAGCCAATGATTTTTCCTTTCTGGTTTCCTCTGAAACCAACGAAGCCTCCAGGCTTAAGTTCCAGACTTTGGAACATATGCCTTCTTCCTGTCATGATTAGCGTTTCAACTAAGCTGCTAAGGATATCTCTGAGTCAGAGTCAGAGTCTTATTCTGGTTCTGATGATGTTTTGTCTTCTGGTTCTCCAGAGACTTCACTGTCAATTGTTGTTGCTACTAGCGCAACGTTTGTTTGTTCTTCATCAGAGTCTTCTTCTTCAGAATCAGAGTCATCCCAAGTTTCCATTAGTCCCTTCTTTGCTTTAGAGAAGTTCTTCTTAGGCTTCTTGTCCTTCTTAAGCTTTGGACAATCGTTCTTGTAATGACCTGGCTCATTACACTCATAGCAGATGACTTCTTTTCTAGAGTTCTTCTTCTTTTGTCTGGATGATGACTCAGAACGACCTTTGTTTCTTCTTGATCCTCTGAAGTTTCCTTGCCTATGTTTCCAGAGCTTGTTGATCCTTCTGGAGATAAGTGATAGCTCATCTTCTGATTCTTCATCAGAATCTTCTGATTCTTCCTCAGCTTGATAAGCCTTTGCCTTTTCAGGTTTAGACTTAAGAGCAATAAATTTACTTTTCTTCTGAAGTTCATCTTTTTCCAGCTCTATCTCATGATTTCTTAAAGAACTAACGAGTTCTTCAAGACTTATGCTGTTAAGATCCTTGGATAGCTTTAAAACTGTTACCATAGGTCTCTATTTCTTGGAAATACTTCTGATGATCTTTTTAGCATGATCAGCAGTTGAGTAACCTTTGTCCAAAACTTTAAGTCCTGCGACTAGCATTTGAAACCTTGAAAACAGAGTCTCAACTGTTTCATCATCCTCCATTCTGAATGCCTCACATTTCTGGATTAGGGCAAGCGTCTTTGTCTCCTTAACTTGAGCATTTCCTTCATGAGTCATTCTCAGAGAATCAAAAATTGATTTGGAAGTTTCTCTATTTGTTATTTGTTATCTTCTCGTACTCAGTACAAGAGATATCATTTAGCAATATGGTTCTTGCCTTGTGATGATTCTTGTAATCTTTCTTTTGTTGGTTGGTCATAGCACTTCTAGACACTTTAACTTCTGTAGCATCAACTGGGTGAGTGTAGCCATCGACTTCAAGTTCCCAAAGATCTACATCATAACCAAGAAAGAAACTTTCTATTCTATCTTTCCAGTAGTCAAACTTTTCACCATCAAAGACTGGTGGTTTGGCACTATAATGATCTTTCTCTTCTACAATAGGATTAACATTAGTTGCAACCATGATATCTCACACAAATACTGGATCGGTACTGAACACGGTGAAGTGTTGATAAATATTCTTAGCACAATCAGAACCGGGGCTGTGATGCCAATTGAAGGTGTGAGAAAACACAAGAAATGGGGGTTTGAATTGGGTTTTCAAAATGAAAGACTTTTGTGAAACTCAAACAAAGATCACAAATAAACTGGCAATAGAGAAAGACGCACGATATATCCTGGTTCACTTGAAAACTATCAAGTTAATCCAGTCCACCCGCCAAGGTGATTTCGCCTTATACACAAGGACTTAATCCACTATAACCAAACTGATTACACTGCACTAGCAACTGCTGGTGACTAACATACACAGACTAACCATCTCTTCTTAAGAATTCTGACCCAACTGGTCCCTTAAGGAATACAAACAACTGGTTGAACAAATTTAATGTTTACAATGAATTGCTTCTACACAAGTTGATATAAACACTATAAATAACTCACATAAAATCTATACAGTATGAACAATATATTTTCTTTGTATTGTGGAGGTTTACTATTCACGCATGTGTCTCTCTCATGTATTTCCGTGTCTCCTTTTTGTATATTTCTTGTATCACGGTGTCACACAATTCTTCAAGTGATCAAGTCCTTATATAGCCAGAAAAAGATCTGTTGAAGGGTAGATCAGAAATATCAGTAAAATTGCTGGTGACTTGAAATAATGTCGTTATGCTGGGATGAAAATCGTACACAAATGTTGTCCTTTGTACCACCAAATCAGGGTAGTGGAATGGTAGTGAAAAAGAACGTCTTTGATATGTACTATGTATTATTTTCCCTCGCAAACGTTTCATCTTCTTCTTTTTATCAAAGGCTTCTGAATAGATATGGTTGAAGCATGATCAGAAGAACTGATCACTGGGTCTTCAGAGTCTTGAGTCTTCAGAACTTATTCAGCAGAACCTTGTCTTCAGAGTCTTCAGCACTCATTCTTCAGAAACCTTGGTTATCAGAAACTTAAGTCTTCAGAGTTTTCAGAACGTTGTTCAGCAGAACCTTGTCTTCAGAGTCTTCAGCACTTAGTCTTCAGAAACTTAAGTCTTCAGAACGTTGTTCATCAGAACCTTATCTTCAGAGTCTTTAGCACTTAGTCTTCAGAAGATAATTATCAGAGTCATATTCAGATCCAGAATCCAAGAGAACATTGCTGCAGCGACATATTGTCTTCTTAGAATCTTTCAGAAGTAGAGCAGATCAAAAGCAAACTTGCTTCTTTGACGCAGAAACGACTTTTGATAAATTGAGACTGACGTTCCACATGATCTTTATCAGAGTCAGAGTTTTCTTTATCAGAGTCAGATCCTGTTTGTCAATACTTTAGAAAACAAACGTTAGAGTACCAAAATTGTTCTCACACAAATACTACTTTGTTATTATCAAAACTTAGAGATATCTTGCAGAACCAAATTTTGTTCTAACACAATGGTCTCCGCACTGGCTAAGTGTTCAAGCCCACAACGGATTACTATCAGGATTCCTACATGGAGGTAGGGATGAGCAGCTCGTACTCATCTTCCTGGGTCAATCGCTCCGCATTTTCCGATTAGTGGAAGAACTTATCCGTTACGAATAGCAAAATGGTTCTTCGAGATGTGCGGGTCGGTTGGTGACGTGTCTTCGGGTGAGGAGCACATGAGGAATGTGCTTTCTACTAGCCACAACGGGTTGGATCAACATTTTAGACCGTCCTCGACGTAGGACTGAATTGGGTCGTGCTCGTCGCTGGGTTAACCACAGGACATAGCTATATTTTTTTCCTATAAAACCGTATTAAAATCAAAGTTAAACATTAAACTCATATTAATAGAGAAAAAAATATATGCATTTAAGGCTGTCCCACCCATTTTAAAGTTTGAGAAGAAATTAAAATTAAATATTTTTAATATAATAAAAATATTCTTAAAATTTTTTAAAATGTAAAATCATTAAATTATTATAATAAATTTGATTTTCAATTAATAATAATATTAACTCATCTAATTCTTATTATTAAAGAAAACATTATGCCACAATTCTAAAAAGATACTCAGATATCAAAGAATACACGTAGTAATTTATATTTTTGGTTTTAAAATTAGTAAATCAAATAATACACATAGTAAGTTATTGTTGTTATTATAAATTTTAGATAAGTGTTATTATTTATTTAAAAAATAATAATAATTAAAAAAGATTTAAAAAAAGTCAATTAGTTAATCTCATATTAATATCTGATTTATTTCAAACAAAATAAAATGTCATTATCTTAATGATGACACACACACAAATGTAGGCATCAAAGTAGATCACTCATTAATAGATTTTTGTTAGTGTCACCAAGTAGACGTGTGTATTAAATTAAAGGCTTAATACCCTTTTTGGTCCTCTAACTATAGGTCAGGGTCCAATTTGGTCCTCTTCCTTTTAAAAGTTCTAAATTGGTCCCATACGTTATTAAAATGGTCCACGTTGATCCAAACCGTTAAATAGATGCTAACGGTGTTAAAAATGATGATGTGGAATCTGATGTGTACTCTGGAAATGTACACTCAGCATCCTTCTGTCTTCCTTCCCCAATTTGCTTCGCCATCTTTTATAAACCTAAACCTAGGTCAAAAACCTAGGATTCCATCTTCCTCAAATTGAAACGCAATTTGACCTCCAACATGAGTTCTGGGCGCGATTCTTCTTCTTCCTCAAGAACTGGGTTCGAGCAAGATGTGTACACAAATTTTGGGAAGGTTATTTGTGCTTGTGGAGACCGAGTTGTTCTTCGAAGAGCAAGAACACCCACTAACAATTTGGGGCTGTAAACATTTTAAGGTAATGTTTTGTTTTTCTAACCTGGTATGAAATTCTTCTCTTCTTAATTCTGAACGCGAGGATGCTCCGTGTTCTTCCTCTTGAATGCTTCGTGGTTGCGCGTGAGGTTGAATGTGGTGGAGTTTGAAGGACGACTCAGAGGGAGTTTTGATGGTTGTTCGATTATGTATGAAGGTTGAAGAACAATGGGTGAAAGGAGTTGAAGAGTTGTTTAGATGGTGAAGAAGATGGATGAAAGAAGGGAAATTTTGTAGTTGTTTTTTTTGTTGTTGTGGTTTTGGTAATTAGAAGGAAAATTGTAACAGTGAGTATTCAAAAGAAATAGTTTTCAGGTTTCATCCTCTCCTCCCCTCTTTTCGATTTCTTCCTGTTCTGTTCTTAAACGACCCTCTCTTGTTTAGATGGCAGAATGTTGCAGCAGTTTTTTAAGGTTAAAGCTGTGTTATTTGGCATTATATTGCAGCAATGGTTGGGAAGAAGTTTTGGTCAACAGCTTGTATTGGTGATGCAGAACTTTGTCTTGTTGCAGAGGTGTCGTTGTTGTCACGGTTTTGGGATGTGCAGTGATGTTGTTCATGGTTTGTTTTGTTGTGCCATTTCCTCTTGAATGCTCCGTGTTCTTCCTCTTGAATGCTTCGTGTTCTTCGTCTACTGCTTCGCAATGCCACAGTGAAAAAAGTAAACGCTTTATCAAGTCAACACTGCTCACAATGCCACATCACCACTCAATATATTACACATCAGCCAGCTAAGGCCACGTATTCAACTTTTTTAGTCAAATTTTAACTTTTTTAACGGAATGGACAAACGTGGACCATTTTAATAACGTATGAGATCAATTTGGAACTTTTAAAAGGAAGAGGACCAAAATGGACCCTGACCTATAGTTAGAGGACCAAAAAGGGTATTAAGCCTAAATTAAACTATAAAGTATATATAACTATCTATAAAGGGGATAGGAAAATTTGATCTGGCGTATTTTCTTTCCAAAACTATCCTTCACATATCATAATTATTCTTTAAATAAAATGTAATTTTAATTCAAATTATAATTGCACGTAATATTTTTCGCTAACTACATTATAACTGCCAATTTGTTTTTAGAAAAACTCCTCCGGCACTCTTGAAAAATTATTTAATTAAAAATAAAAATAAAAAATATAAGAGTTTAATGGTAGTGCACTATCATTGTAAGACAGTTTTATACATATAATTAATCAAAATGTTTATAATTGCCATGTAATATCAGTATTTTTAAAATAAAAATATGTTTTATTCTGATACATGATTGAGATTGGTTGATAGTGTAAAATATTTTACACTGTCAGTGTATTTCTTTTTTTCTCAAATATAAAAACAATATTTTATAATTTATTGCTAGATTGCATATAAAAAACTAACAATCAAACATGAGTACATATCCTAAAATTTATCAACAAATAATTTAAATTAAATTAAAAAATGAAATTAAAATACTCATTTATATTTCTATATGTGATTCTTTCATTAAGTGAGAGTATCGGTACTCAACTAAATTTCAGAGTATCGGAGTATTTATTTTATAATATATTGATTTAATGGAGGTTGTTTATACCTGTTTTAACATTGTGACAAAAAATATTAATTATTTTTCTTAAATTGTTTAATGAACAAATCGTGTTTCCTCTATTTAAATATTGTAATAACATCACATAGCATTGTGAGTTAAATATCATAATTAAGTTTTAATATTCTTTTTTTTTTTAAGTTGAAAAATATAAGTAACAAAAATATAAAAATATATGTTGACACAATAAAAAAACAGATAAAGAATACATAACTGATTTCTTTTTTCATAATAGAAATATAAGCGATAGCATAATAATTTATTTAAAAAAATTATTACATAATTTTGAGATAAGATATCATAAAATTACTACTAGATTAAAATCAAAATTAAATAAAAAAAAAATATTTATATTTTAACCTATTAACAAAATAAAAAAAAAGTGGACAAATAGGTACGGAAGTGCCAGTTTGGATGATAGTAGTATATAAATACTCCTATAGAGACGGAATAACCAGATCTGAAGCAACCCAAAAAACCAATACTTGACCCTTGTATGTTTTTTTTATGTTGTACTAACTTTGAAGTTTCTTTGTTATTTTTACCAAAAACATAGTAAGTTGTTAGGGCGAGGGACAAGGAAAGTAACATGATTCATTTACACGTGTCTTGACCTCCACATATAACTCGCTCTTCACGCGGAAATTAATACCGTGTATAACGAATTATTTATTATTCCATTAATGACTTTCTAGATTTAAATTAGTTTCATTAAAAACCATTTTAACCATAAATTAGTCTAAATAACATAAACAAGTAAATATCACCGTTTTGTTTGATTTTTTGGTTAGTTTCAAATAAAGATAAAATCGATACCGGAAACAATTGAGGCGGTTTTGATTAGGTTTAATTCAGTTTAGAATCAAATTAATATATATATATATATATATATATATATATATATGAGAAAAAAAGAAATGTACTGTTGTAAAATTTTTTACACTATCAACTAAGGAGAGACATATATCAGAATAAATCTCAATTTTATTTTGTGTTAGTTTTTTTTTTCTCTCCTCCATCATTTATTTTAATAATGGAGGAAAGAGAAAAATAAAAATCACACATAATCTCCATCATTTATTTTAAAATCTAATGATTCAGATTCATTCTCATGTTTTTACATAAAAATGACATTCTCATAGGATATGAACCCTATATATATTAAATTATAATAAATCATTTTAATAACAACTTATTCCATATTTCTCTCTTCTCATGTGGCAAAATAACTAATTCTAATTGGATGACAGTGTAAAGTAGTTTTATACTGACAGTGTATTCCAATTAATCTATATATATAGATTAATTGCTATGCACTGACAATGTAAAAAGTTTTACACTGTCAATTCATCACCATCATCGGTTTGGATGACTTTATAAGTTTTTAAAATAAAAGTCAAACCTCTTCTACCATCCAACGGCTATGATTCACTAATAATGTAAAACTTTTTTACACTGTCAGTGCATTTCAATTAAATTATATATATATATATATATATATATATATATATATATATATATATATATATATATAATAATAATAATAATAATAATTGAGTTTAATTGGTATGGACTGACAGTGTAAAATAGTTTTACACTGTCATCCAATAGGAATTTAATAATCTGCCATGTCATATCAGTAACTTAAAATTTATAGTCTGATGTGGCGGGATACATGAGGGTGATTGGTTGACAGTGTCAGTGCATACCAATTAAATTCATAATAATTATAATAAATTCTGTTACCTACTCATAGAAAAAAGGTTTCTTCTGTATGTATTTGTTTGTCACGTATATTTCGTAGAAACTTCAATCACATTTAAAATTAAAATAAATAAATAAATTAATACTCTTTCTTCATTCGCAAGATCCAATTCTTCTTCTTATTCTTTTCCCAAAAATTCTTCTTCTCATATTATTACTGTTTCTTCACCTCCAAAAACGAATCTAAACCTATTTTCTTCTCCCAATTCCATTCAAAATAATCACTTATTTAATAATCGATTAAAATAAATTCGGCAATCCTACTTCTCAGAGCATGTTGCACAGAAGCTTCAAGCCTGCCAAGTGGTACGTTTTTCCTCCGATTTCGATTCAATTTAACGTTTTTGATTAAAACCTAACGCGGATTAATCGATTTTGTTGTTTTGATTTTGATTTGGTTTTTGTTTATGCAGCAAAACGGCATTGAAGCTCGCTGTTTCGAGGATTAAGCTGTTGAGGAATAAGAGAGAAGCGCAAGTGAAGCAACTCAAGAGAGAATTGGCTAAATTGCTTGAGAATGGTCAAGATCAGACTGCTAGAATTAGGGTATAAACAGTTCTAATTTAGCAGTTTTTTTCCTTTCATTTTTTGTTAATTGATTTTTAGGTTTGTGTTGTTCTTATCTTAGGTGAATGTAAAGTGATTTATGTTTAGATAACTTTAAGCAAAATTGAGTTGAACAATAAATTTCAATGTAAAATTCAAGTTTAAACTTAAAAGTTATAAATTATAACTTCAGGTAGAATCAATTCTGAAGGCGGAATCAATTCAAAGTGAGCCATAAATTTGAGTGTGGAATTACATGTAACAATGAATTGAGCCATAAATTTGAGTGTGGAATTCAAATCTAGAATCAAGCTTCAATTTCTAGATTCAATTTCAAATTAGAATCAATTACAGAGGGAAAAATCAATTATATTAGAAAACAACCTCACATATCAAAATCAATTTCAATTGTGTTTTTTACATTGAAATTATTTGTTCAACTGAATTTCACCCGAACATATTCAAACATAAATCATTTATCTTGAACTCACTTTTAACTAAAATTACTTTTGCAAAATCAATTCAATTTAGCAAAATCACTTTTATCTTTGTGTTGATGAAGAATGAACTAATTTTTTTGTTTGACTTTTTGTGTGTTTAGGTTGAACATGTTGTCAGGGAAGAGAAGACCATGGCAGCATATGAGCTTGTTGAGATATACTGTGAACTTATGGCAGCTCGCTTGCCTATGATTGAATCACAAAAGTATTTTCAAACTCTCATACTTTGTTTTCTTTCTTTTTTTAGTATTGTATGTTACTTGCATTACTTGCTAGTTGCTACTAAATTAATGTCACTGAACATGTCATCTCTACGTTGTTTCCGGTGTGTCTTTTGCTGCATCAATGTATACACTCAATGTTTTTTCATGTCTGAGAATGTATTGCGACTGCATCATCTGTTTGCATTACTTAAATAATATACAAATAACAAATAAATAATATAAATTTCAATAAGTTCGTAATTTCTAAATAAATAATTTCTGATCTGTAGTGGACCTCTTAGTTTAATCGGATTGGAAACATTTTCTAACAAAAAATATGGGGGTACTAAATACAGGGACGGAAGAAGGCGAATCATGACTACGATTTAAAACCTTAGTATAGTTATTGATGATTTTAAGGGGAATATCATTTTTTTTCTGTTTGTAGATTGACGTGTCTAGAGGTTTATATTCTGTAGTTTTGGTAGAACCACTGAATTTGCCTGTATTTTATTATTTTGTTAAGACATGTCAACCAAATGTTTGTCACTTCGGGTTCCTATTGATTTTATGCACGAGTTACTGTTTTTTTGGCACTTCGCTGTTAAAATCATGTTTAAATTGCTATTCTGTTATTTGTGTAAATATGTACAATGCCTGAACTTTATAGCTTACATCTTTATTATATCTTCTGCTTTGACTTTACTTGTGTGTATCTAAAGGAATAGAAGCATTTGGATTTTTCTTTTTGAAATGATTGATCTTGCAGTCTATTAGTTTGTTCATCATGATTGTGTATTTTCACTGTATTAATCTCATTTTTGTATTTTCCCCCCTAAATACTTTCAGAAATTGCCCCATCGATTTGAAGGAAGCAGTTTCTAGTGTAATATTTGCAACTCCAAGATGTTCAGACATACCTGAGCTCGCGGATGTGAAGAAGCATATGGCTTCAAAGTATGGAAAAGAATTTGTCTCTGCAGCTGTTGAATTGCGCCCTGATTGTGGTGTAAATCGCTTGGCAAGTTTCTTTACCTACTTGATGTTGAATAGGATCACGTCGAAGATCATTTTGTGCCTTTTTTTTCTAATTTAGTGTTGTCTTTTCAGTTGGTTGAGAAATTGTCTGCTAAAGCCCCTGATGGTCCAACCAAGATAAAAATACTGACTGCAATAGCTGAGGAGCATAATATCAAATGGGAGCCCAAGTCATTTGGAGACAATGATACAAAGGCCTCTCAAGACTTACTGGTATAGTAGGCTTTGTTTATTCTAGATTTTCTATAGTTTCTTTTTATTAAATAATTGTTACTGTAGTTTATTTTTTTGTACTATTTTTATGTTAAGGTTGGGCCAAGTACTCCTGATAAGTCTGCTTATGTGGAACCTTTTCAAGTCCATGTTCCACCACCTGTTCATGATGAAAAGGGTCCTCCAAGTTCTGGTGGTCCTTCACAACTTACTCCAATGCATGACACATACACAAATTCATATGAGCAGAGTGCAAACGCTGCTGCTAGAAAGCCTAGTGGCAATAACTCCACAACATCAGACATGCCTAACATAGAAATCAAATCTTCAGGTATTTTTTTGAAAGAAAGTCATTTACAATTGAATTTCTAGGCTTCTGTTCTTCTGCCCATTACATGAATATTTGGGATTCTTTTTCGCAGGGGATGGAAGTCAAAAAATGGATATTAGAGATTCATATTCTGAAAACAGGAGTTCTGTTCCTACTGGTAGACAGAATTGGAACATGGAGTTCAAGGACGCTGCCTCTGCTGCACAGGCTGCTGCAGAATCTGCTGATCGTGCAACCATGGCTGCAAAAGCAGCTGCAGAATTTTCAAATCGTGAAAATATAAATAGGCAGTATTCAAGTGGATTACATAGCTCTCCTCGCAGGGGGTCAAGAGGGGAAGCACCTAACGCCTATGCTTTTCATGATGACAAATATCTTTCTTCCGGTTCTGTTAATAGTACCATGCCTAAAAACAGTTCTGGGATGCACAACGAACAAGATAATCTGGTTGGAATGGGCAATGAAGATTACAGGAATAGTAATCAGAATGTGGTGAAACATGCCCAGACAGCTTCAACTATAGGTGGTGGTGTTGGTGATGATAAACCATTTACCCATGGTTCTCAAATAGCTGATACATATCACCACAATAACTCATTTAAGCAAGAGAGTAATGACTTATACGAGACAAGTATAACAAAGCAAGCAAGCAGAGCTAATGAAGATTTTGGGACTGAACATCATTCTGATGATGATATGTATACTGAAAACGACTACGACTTTGTACATGCAAAGACAGATACACAATCTGGACATTCTTCCTCTTCTCATCTCTTTATTCCAAGTGATGATCACAATGATAATTTGAACTCGGATGACTGGACGATAGGAAACAAGGCTGCACAAGACCTTTTTAGTACTGAAGTAAACACGCCGACAAACACCACGAAACTAAGTTCTTTTAATGATACCTCTGTTGTATTTGATGATTCGGAATCTGACAACGATGATTATAAATTTGATGCTGATAAAAAATACAATGGCAGTGGATCTGGGTTGTTCTTCTCATCTCCTAGTAGCAAATACCAAGTTGATCCATTAGAAAATACAAATTCTTGGAGCCATGGACAAAACACTAGTCTAAAAGAGACAAGTTCTGGTACACAATCACATTTTTCTGAAAAATTGATGATGTCTGAAGTTTCTTTTGAAAATGAAGACCCTTTGCCTGCCACTTTTGATGATTCAGATGACCCAGGTTCAGATATTGAGACAGATCTCGTTAAGTCTAGAGTTTCTAGGACCTTCGATGAAGAAAATTCTGTCCTTGATCAGATTGCAAGCCATGGGACTCTAGGATCCTCCTCAGGAAAGGTTAAGAATCTCGATACTGACAGAAGTCCCCGGTCGTCGCCATCTTCAGTTGGTTCAGATCATGTGGAAGAGCATTCATTGAAAAAGGTAGATGCCACTAATATGTCCAGAAAAAATTATGCTTATGATGACTCGCCAACTAGTGAGCTATCTTCAACAGAAAGAAACTCTACATTGAGTTTGGGTTCCAAGGAAGATATCTATTCACTGCAGCCACCTAATAATTTTGATGATACTGAAACTTTGGAGAATTCTCATATAGAAAGTGGTACAGAATTAAACTATGGAACGTTGAAGGGTGGTTTTCGCAATAAAGGGTTAACTCGGATACCGTATATTAAGAAGAAATCAGATGATGTTTCAGCTTCAATGGGAGACATTTCAAGCCAGAATAGAAGATTGCCTACAGTAAGGACTTCAACCAGTTTTGATGCTCCTGTTCAAGACAAATATACAACCGAAAACAGAGGAAATAGAAATGCAGGCTCAAAAGCATACAGCAGATCTTCCGATTCTGATAGTTATGATCTGGTTACAGACTCACAAGAGATGACCAGTACTCAAAAACCTCGCATTCAGAATGAGCAAAGTGAAGCAAAAAAGAAATCAAGCTCACGAACCCCAATTCCCTACTTCGATTCCGATGATAGTGAATCTGAGGCTGAACGTCATAAACAGAATGTAGCTAATGTTGCTCGTCCTGTTAGTAGAGTATCTCGAAGAACATCAGCCTCTCCAAAAACTGGTACAGGTTTAAGTTCTAACCACGCTCCTTTATCTGAGGCTCCTGTGACTCCTGGTTCAAGGCTTGGATGGAAATCTTTGAGGGTTTCTGATGAGAGCTCTGAAAGTCGGGGAGGATCTAAACCTGGATTAGCAGATAGTGAAGCTTCAAAACCAATTTCACAACCAAATAGATCCTTGGAGGAGGAAGTTGTGAATTCATCTTCAAAGGTGCAACCTTCTCTTCCTAATACAGATGTACAAGATAGTGACACTCCATCTAAGCAGAAAGTAGATCACGTTCACCCAAAGTTACCTGATTATGACTCCTTTGCTGCCCATTTCATGTCTCTTAAGAAAGGCCGTCCTTGAATTTCATTTGCTTTCATCTAGCAACATAATTCCTCGAACATGGTTTATATTGGTTGATTTTTTTTTTTATAGTTTGTATTATTACACATAGGTACGTGATTGATTTAAGATTCAAAATAGTTGAGGAATAAAGACGTTGCATGTATTTTGTGTGCGTGTAAACTGAGTTAGAGTATATTGTACATCTCTATTTCCGGAATACGATAAATGGTTTGAATATTTGATAGCTTTTTATGTTCATCCAGCTACTTCAGACGTAATTAGTTATATCATTGTCTTTGGTACGTTGCAAGTTGCTCGAAGTGAAGGAGAAATTAAAAAATAGAATACAATTTGAGAGCATTACGAAGTTTGTCAGAATAGAAATGTGTTGTTAGCTGAGACATAAAATGCATAGAAAAGAGAATGCAAAGAGGAGATTAAAGATTAAACATGGTATGATTTGAAGCTGATGCAGCAAAGAAACACGGTTGTAATTTGTTAGTTACTGAAACAACCCCTAAATTAAAAAACTTAAGTTGTGTTTCAAAGATTAGAAGGGTTAAATAGTAAACTCATTTCTATATTTTGTTCTTATAAATATATAAATAGTAGATTATGACCTACTTCTTTCTGCACTTTTCTATAACAATACATTTTCAAGTTATAATTTAAATTTCTTTTTCCAAATTGGTCATAGAGTATACGTTGGCTTCTAGCACAGTATGAGAATTTGGAAGAAATATGCAGCTAGTCAGGAGCTATGATTTCTTCTTCCTTCAGTTGGTTCAGATCATGTGGAAGAGCATTCATTGAAAAAGGTAGATGCCACTAATATGTCCAGAAATTAGTTACTGAAACAACCCCTAAAATAAAAAACTAAAGTTGTGTTTCAAAGATTAGAAGGGTTAAATAGTAAACTCATTTCTATATTTCGTTCTTATAAATTTATAACAGCAATGCTATGTTTATAATATAAGCATACACTGCACCGTATGCACTGTTCACTAATACGGTGAACAGTATCTTATACAGTGCAATGCATAAATAATACATGAACAGTGTCATATAAACAATGTATGTGACCGTGAACAGTGTTTGCGTACAAAATTAATTAATGAAATGTAAAAATTTGATTAATATATTAATAAAAGACCTGTTTGTTTTAACTTTAAAAAAATAGATTTTTTCTTTGTATTTTAAAAATGGATTTTGTAAAATCATTTTTTAAAATATTACAAGTTTTTCTATATTTGTTTTTTCTAAATTGCAAGATTAATTTTGACATTATACAACATAAACCTACATTATTGAAAATCAAAATATAGTCTAACTTGCAATTTTTGAAAAAAGTTGTATTTCAAAAATGATTTTTATAAAAAACTATTTGAAATAGCTTCAAAATTAAGTGATTTTTTGACATTTTGATATCCAAATTTTTTTTCGATAAAATGTTGATATATCTACAATAACATTTTAAAAATAATTACTCAAACCAAATTTTTATTTGAACCTTTTATGAAAAATTCTTTATAAAGAATTTTTCTACAAAATTATGTTACACAATAAAAATCATTTTTAAAAATAGGCAAAACAAAAGGGCTCAAAGTTGGTTAATAAACGTTTATATATTAAAAATAAATTTTAGTAGTAAATTAAAATTGATTAATAAAAAGTAAAAAATTAATTAATAAAGTTATGAAGTTGGTTAATAATCGTACATATATTAAAAATTATTTTGAATAGTCACCAAAATCGGTCAATACAACATAAAAAATTAATTAATGAGATTATGAAAAGTTAATCACACAATTTATTATCAGTACTCTTTAATAAAAAATAAAATAAAAAAATTTATAAAAAAATATTATTATAATATTTTACTATATTAATGAACAGTAAAATACTAGATATAAGAATTAGAGGTAAGAATATTATTTCTCAATATAAAATAGTAGATTATAACATACTTCTTTCTTTTCTGCACTTTTCTATAAAAATACATTTTCAAGTTATAATTTAAATTTCTTTTTCCAAATTGGTCAAAGAGTATAAAAATACATTTTCAAGTTATAATTTAAATTTCTTTTTCCAAATTGGTCAAAGAGTATACGTTGGCTTCTAGCACAGTATGCGAATTTGGAAGAAATATCTAGTCAGGAGCTATGATTTCTTCTTCCTTCATATAAAATTTAACTTGAAAGAGCATTTACATAGCTATATCACATATACAGTTTGCTCATTTTTGAAGTAGTATCAGGATGGATGCATGTTAAGACAGACTGTGTCGCTAATGAATAGGGTTTAACTTATTTTAAGTGTAAATTTTTTTTATCTTATGAAATAATAGTTTTTAAATTAGATTTAATTGAATGATTAATTAAATAAAAATATTATTTTAACCAGATTATGATTTGGATAAGTTAATTAAATTTATTCTTAGAGTAGGTTAAACTCATATATATATATATATATATATATATATATATATATACCCGCGCGGTCTGTCACACTTTTTTTTCTTTTCGTAAATATAAAAAAAACAAAACACATTCAAAAAAGAGATATTACCACGGTTAACTGTCAGACTGTTGGAATTTAGTGTTATCAAAGGTATATTTTGTAGTGGTGAATTAAAGATGGAGAAACAGTCAACAAACCACTTGTCTTGGATGACACCAATTATGATTATTGGAAGGCACTGATGGCGGCCTTTCTCAAATCCATGGGTAACAAAGCATGGAAAGTTGTGATAAAAGGATGGAAACATCGAGTGATCACTTCTAAAGATTGAACTACGAGCTTAAAACCAGAAGCTGAATGGACTGAAGTTGAAGATGCGAAAGCTCTTGGAAACTCCAAGGCTTTGAATGCTATCTTCAATGGTGTGGACAAGAACATATTCAAACTAATCAATACATGTTCAAAAGCTAAAGAAGCTTGGGAGATTCTCCGAATTCCGCATGAATGCACATCCAAAGTTCGGATGTCAAGGTTGTAGCTACTAACCAATAAGTTTAAGAATCTGAGGATGAACGAAGAAGAATCAATATGGGAATTCCACATTAGATTGCGTGATATTGATAACACCTCTTTTGCCTTAGGAGAAAAGATGTCTGAAGAAAAGCTGGCAAGAAAAATTCTCAGATCATTACCTAAGAGGTTTAATATGAAAGTGTGACCGCTATTGAAGAAACTCAGGACCTGCGTAGTATAAAGGTTGATGAACTCATTGGTTCCCTAATAACCTTTGAGATGTTCATCAATGACAAGTCAGGAAAGAAGAACATACGTATAGCTTTTGTATCCAACATTGAGGAAGTTGGGATTCAATGTGATAAATAAGAGAGCTTGGCAGATGATATAGTTCTTGTTGGAAAAAAAATCAACAATTCCTTGAAATATCTTGACAGGAAGTGGAGGACAAGTGTTCAAGACAAGAATTCCAATATCATTCCCTATAACAAAGGCAGGAGTGAAGACGAACCCAATGGTGGCAAGGGTACTCAGTACTTTGAATGTGAAGGCTATGGACACATTGAAACAGAACGCCCTACCTTTCTAAGGAAACAGAAAACGGGACTTTCCGCCACGTGGTCTGATTCTAAAAGTGATGAAGAAATTGCCAACATTGTGATGGCTTATTTTGGTCGATGTGAGTCTGATGGTGAATCAAGTATTAAAGACCTATATAAAGAAGATCTTGATACGTCATAAATGCTCATACTCTCTAAATGGGAATAAGCGTGCTTAACCATATATAAATAGAAATAAACCATATGAGTGCTTCAGGAGGAAACCGAGAAGCTTGCCTCAACAATCACATGTGTAGCGAAGGATATTTCATCACTAAACTCCTAACTAGAAAACTTGTCTCGTTCTGAAAGTAATTTAATAAATAGTTCAAATTTACTTGATGAAAAAATAAAGATTGGTGAGTTGTCCATAGATATGAATGAAATCAATGTTTGGACGAGCATGAAAGATAAAAACAATAAGATTCTCCTAATGAAGGTTGTTATTCCTAAAGAGAATACTAAGGTTCTAAGGTTGGATCACATGTCACAGCATCATGCTTAACATGTGTCACCCCATCATAACAAGAAACAACCTTTGATATGTCACCACTATGGTAAATATGGATATATAATGCCTTATTGTTTTGAATGGTTTAAGTTAAAGATCAGAGGATGCAAAGTTGTACATGTTAAGAAGAAGTGGAAATCTAATGCCACTTTAACTGGCTCCATAACTCACACAGAACACAGAAGTTACTCAAGTAAAGGTTGATATTTTAATAGTGAAAGTTCCAGGCACAAGGCTAAAGATATAACAGCTCATGGAAATCGAGCAAATGGAAGAATCAAGGGCTAAGGGAAATTGGTTAATCCCGGTCAATACGAGATTATACCAAGAAAAATCCTATCTACCGATATGAACCAACTGTGTGATCAAAGGTGGAATATGAACTTCAATAAGTCTGAACATTTTGTCAACAACAAAGGTAAAGAAATTCTTATGAAGAATGTAATATCAGAGAAAGACTTCAGGTGTTTGCAAGACCTCAGGATTGATAAAGTCATTATGTATGAAGAAGAAAGAACCCCTAAGATGTCTCAACATCTTTTTGAGGAGTCTGAATTATCTCATGAGGATTGAGTCACTAAAGGGAAGGTTGATGATCAGGCTGGAGGTCATCCCAATTTTGAACAATTTATAGTGGTTTAGAAGAAGAAGCTGGAGAAAAATTATGGATATGACATAATCCCTTCTCATGTGTCTAGATGTGTGAATAACTAACAACATGATATTATGTTTGGTAAAGCAGAAGTTGGTCTGTTGCAGTCCAGTCACAAGATGTATGTATAAGATAAATTTGATCTAGCTACTAGTGAACGTATGAATGAGGTTGCACTCAGGACTGTACTTATGAGAAATCATCATGACATTCTAATGGCTTCTGGAGAAGACTCACAGGAAACAAGATTGAGTAGTCCAAAGAAGTTTTGATCTATGAAGAGGATGTTCAATTGCTAGAGGAATTCATTGTGAAAAATAATGATAAAGCTATCATGTATGGTGTTGACTTGTTAGACAAAATGGTGGAACATGTTGTTCATCAAATGCAGTTTGACCTTGAGTTATTCATGATAGAAGATGTTGGTTATCCTCCTGAATTTTAAGCAAAGCTAATGAAGGATGGTAGATATGATAAGGAAGATGTGTTCCAAGATATACAAACATCTTGAGTATCATAGTGATAACTAAGTTACCAACTCATAAGAAGGACCAGCAAATAGCTCTTGGTTACTATGAAGAATCTAGAATGCTTCTAACAAAGTCAGAAGTTGAAGCAAATGTCTTGGTCATTGTGTTCAACATTCAAAAAGGCTAGACGAGAGAATATTGAAGGGGATATGGCTGTTAAAAGAAGTTTTACATTTGAAGAAGTGGTTAAGCTACTAAAGATGTATGTGTGACACACAAGGAGAACCTCGTGTTAAGTTATACTATTGATGATGATAGTGAAGTATGCTTCCCTTTTGGAAACACTATAATGGCTTAGGTCAGCATGGAACAAATTTGTGTATCCTTATATTCTGATGAAGATGAAAATAATACTATAGGGAGTTGTTGTAAGAAATTACTTTGGGTGAAGAAAATGTTGAAGGAGTGTAATGCGAGACAAAATGTCATAACATTTGTCTCTAAGACATTAGATGCATTACACTTTCAAATAGGGGTTTGCATTTGTGAAAATCAATAGCAATCAATGCTAGAGAGGTGTACAAGGGAGTCTATCTCTCTCTCTCTCTCTCTCTGCTGCACATAACAATGCATAATTCACTTATTTCTAAAACTTACTTTATATAGACCTTCGTTACAAGCAAGAATTTCAATCTTCTGGTATATTTCTCTTGCTACCATTTCTTCTCTCTCACATTTGTTTGTCTATTTCAAAATGAGTCAAA
Organism: Lathyrus tuberosus; assembly: GCA_022829125.1. Taxonomy (NCBI): domain Eukaryota; kingdom Viridiplantae; phylum Streptophyta; class Magnoliopsida; order Fabales; family Fabaceae; genus Lathyrus; species Lathyrus tuberosus. The sequence continues at coordinate 2,572,636 of JALAZF010000395.1, forward strand.
AGCCCTAATAAGGGAATTTCCATCATGAAAGCTATTGAAAGATTTCATGAGGAAAGGACGAAGAAGGATATTGATTTCTATTTTATTGCAAATGGTGGAGATGCATCTGGTGAATCATTTGTTGGATCATCTACAACTAGAAAGGAGTATGTCACCAAGACTAAGGCTGTGAATAAGAGACATGCTCAGAAACATGATTCCGACTTAAAGGCGAATGAAGACTGGATTGTTTACAAGAAGTGCAGAGGATGGATTGAAGAATAAGCTCAAATGTTCTAGCTTAGTTGTTTTGGCCATTATATCTAGGAGGATTTTTTTTGGATTTGTAAAGGCTTCATAGCCTCTTTTTATCTTTGTACTATTAAAATATATCTAAAGCTTCTACATATTTTGATGTTGTTCTGGGTGTTTTCTCATGTTTTTGGTTATGTATGTGCTAACATACTAACCTATGCATGATTGACACCTAGGTGTCATTTGATACATACCATTTACCAAATTATGGCAAAAAGGGGAAGTAGAATGGTGTCGCTGAGTGTTGAGGTGACACTCGTATTTGTTTAGTACTAACCATCTTTGGTAAGTGTTAATGTTGTGCTCATATGCTGGAGCATTTGGCAAGACATTTGGCCCTTTTGATGTGAGCTTTTGTGTTAGTAGATTTTTTGCATATCATGTTATTAACTACTAACTATTTGTGTTATGCATGAATAAGTACGTGAATGCTTGCTTTCTAATAATTGTCAGTTAGTATGATTGTATGCTACTAACTATGAGCTCACTGAGTGTCATGTATGACTAAGTTGTGAATGATTGCATGCCTGTCTGATTGACTCTAGAGCATTGTTTTGTGTGGCATTCATAATAAGTGCTACTGATTTTCTGCTGATAAGCTTATCTCTAATTTTTGGAAGACTGTTGATGATTGTATGCTCTGAAGATTGTCACTTGTTCTGGTCTGAATAAGTGTTATATCTTGAAGAGTTGTTTTGCCATAATTCATCAAAGGGGGGGATTGTAGTTCCTATTGGATTGGCTGCATTTTGCAAAATAGCAACATGGAGAAGTATTCAAAGTGTTCAAGATTATCTAGCTTGCTTAAGCTATATGGAGGTGCAAAAGAGACACATGTTGGACGTGATGTCACAACATGAGGTATGACATATGGGCCTTGTGCAATAGGCCAATACTAGTGCGTTTTAGAAGAGTTTATGGTTAATGATTGGATCATATTTTATTGTAAATTGGCTTAGCAATATGATTAGGTGATTTGTTTGACAATTGGACGAAGATTAATTCAGATTTAAATTAATATTTATATTTGAATTTAAATTGAACCAAATCATATATTATTGGAGATATTTATTGAACAGATAATATCCAACAGATTATGCATTAATTATGGACGAAACTAAAACTATTATCCAAATATAAAAGCCCAAAGTAAACCCACATTGGAAGCCAAGCAATACATTGAAGATTTTAAAGTGCTAGGGTTTATTTTGATTCCCAGTTATTGTTGTATGTACACCACTATATTTTAGTAACTTGGCTTAGTTGGTTTGTCTAGAGTTGAGTGGTAGTATTCAACATTGATTATGTAAGTTAGGAGTCTGCCTAAGAGGGGGTGAATTAGGACTTATAAAATTTTATCTGGTGTTTATGAATCTTTGTTTTATCTTTTCTAGTTAGGTTAGGAAATGAAAACGGTAAAGTGGGAAAAGGTAAAGAACACCGAGAGTTATCCTGGTTCTCCTCACAATCCGATAGTACTCTAGTCCCTTTACCACATGTAAGAGATTTTATTATAGTTAGATATCCCTAAACAAGATTCTAACCAAGTTATCAAGAACAATCCTCTTGAAACTTATTCAACAAGAAAATAAAGCAATCCTCCATTTCTTGTAACCTTATCTCCAACAATCCTGGGTGATAAGTAACTACACCTAATATCAAACAATCCTTGATACTTAAGAATTTACACCAAACCATCGTGTATAGAAGTAGATGAAATTTGTAGCATTCTTTAAGACTTATTCTAAAAGAACAAAGCCTTCTTCTCTTTCAAGTATGAATATTCAAGAACAAATCCTCTCTAAGTGCTCAAGATACTTTTTTGAAAGTGATGTGAAAATGTATTTTAAAAAGTATCTAATATGAAAGTTCTGTTGAAAAATATACAGAGAGATTTAAAGATTTTTATTGAAAGAGGTGCATTTAAAATGAAAATTTGAAATGAATTTATAGTGATAGAAGCAACCATTCAAAAATCATGGCAATTATTAGAGAAATTCTGAAAATCGATTAGAGATATTATGTAAAGGTTGCCATGAAGAGATATGATGAAAAGGTGCAACAAAACAAAGTATTTTTCTGAAAATAAACAGGTGCAATCGATTGCACCAAACCTATAATCGATTGTACCAAGTACAACTTTAAAAAATTGAAAATAGCCTTGTGACAATCGATTGTGCTAAGATGACAACCGATTGTTGTACTTGAAAAATGCAATATTTACATAAACAGTGGCTAAAATGAATTTGATGCAATCGATTGTCATCATTAAGAAATTGAAAATTTGCCTATGAAATTGAACCAAAATCATGTATCATCTAAAGTTTCAACCAAGACACTAGATAAACTTTGAAAATCATTTTAACATGGTTCAAACTATGAATTAGTTTTTTAGTGCATGATTAAAGACTTGAGCACTAAGATTGTATTAGTCAAAAACTTCATATACCTAAAATATGATTAATCCCATCTTGCAAGTGAAATCAAGTCTTCAACAACTTTTTCTTTTTCCTTTTTTGATCATATCATTGTTGAGCTTGTCTTCATCAACAAAACATGTTGGAAGCTTTTCTTCACATTCTCCCCCTTTTTGATGATGACAACTATGAAATCTTGATAAGAATAAATTGTTGAAGCATGACCATGATATTGATGTCTTCATATTTTTTTAAGATCATAATTAAACTCCCCCTTAATCTTATGTCCATATGTTTGAGAGAAATTCCCCCTAAATTTAACAATTCATTCTAACTTTGATTTTTTCTGAAAAAGGTTAGAGTACAAGCATACAACACCATATATTATCTCCCCACCCCTGTCATTATCAAAAAGAAGGGAAAAGAATAATTGAAATAACAAGGAATATAAATAAAATATATATAATGAACACAAATAATATAACATAGAAACTTAACATAACAATTAATCATAAACATATTGTTTTAAACATAACAAACTACCATAAAAAGTACATAGTCTTAGACAATAACAAGAACATAAACTTAACCAAACATGACTTGAAAATACTAATAATAATAATAGAAAACATATAAAACATAGAAAACACATTAATACTGGTTCATGCAATCTTGGCCAAGGTTGGCTTGTTCAATGTTGTCATTGTCTTGGTCTTCATCATGTTATTGGAAGAAAGGGTAATGGTATGGTTGGACTTCATATGAAGGATTGTTCAAGTGAGCATTTTGGTACAAATTGTCTATTAATGTTGTGGTTCACATAGTGCATATAATTATAGACTTGATCATTGGTAACTTCTAATTGAGGGGCTTGACCTTGAGTTTGAGGTTGATTGATGTAGTTAATGGTTCTTGCAATAAGATCAAATATAACCCTAGTCTTGGTGGTACAAACCTTTTTAGGAGTGATTTCATGTTCTGGAGAACCAATTTCAAGCACCCTTTCACCGATCAGATTCAGATTATATTTCTTGAAAACACAAGTTAACCAATAAGCATAAGGGAGACCATACGCAAATTTGTTACACATAGCCAAGTGATTAAGAATCACATATGCCCAGTTAATTTGCATGTTTTTCTTCATAGGAAACAAGATCTGCATCTCACAATCATTAATAGTAGAGAAATTTGAGCACTTTGGCATGATAACATAAGCAAGGAGGTAGTGAATCAACCTATTATCAATAGTAAGAATGCCAGTAGACCAATAATTTATTTCCAGAGGACCACCCATAATCCTCTACCTTTTTAGAATAAACTCATGTTCAGGGATTCTAGCTATGCCATGGTAAAATTATCTTTTATTATATCCAGGTAAGTTAGCATTTGCATTCAGTCTAACTTGAATTCCTTCATAATGAATATCTAGAATTTCTCCAAATTCTTTGACAGAAAAAGAAATAGGAATTCCTTTAACATGTGAAACTATGTTACCATTGACTATATCCATGTTACTGTAAAATACCCTAACTAGATCTGGGTAAACTTCTCCATAACTACCAATCAACTTATCAATCCCCTGAGCTTTAAACAGTGCAGGAAAGCTAAAACACTCAAAGTAGAAATTGTCAAGATTAGCAAACCTGGGATGAAGAAGCATCTTCTTTTGAAAGAGCTTCTCAAATCTATCTCTTTGAGATTTGGTTGGAAGAAGTCTCATGGCTTCATCTCTGTTGGTTTTCTTAGAGGAGGAAGAGGAAGACTTTGACTTTCCTCTTCTTGAAGAAGAGATGTTTGAGGGATGAGGGTTGATAATGGAGGTTGGGGTTTGAGTGAGAGAAAAAAGTTTTGGTATTGAAATGGAGAGAGAGGCGTGAGAATTTGTGTGTGTGAGAGAGAGAGAGAGAGTGAGAAAAATTCTAATTGTGTTTTAAAGATTAGGGATATTTAGTGAATATGTGGGGATTTGGTGAGAAAATAGTGGGGTAAGTTAATGAAAGTAAAGATGGAATTAAAGTGAAATAAAGATTTGGTCAAAAAGGGAGTTATAAGGGTGCAAGCTAAGGATGAGAGAGAGGAATCAAATCTGAAAAGTTATTGCTAAGAGTTAATGGGGGGATTGACCAAGTTGAATGAACCAACAGAATATGGAAAAACACTTAAAAAATGAAAAAAGCAACAATGACAATCGGTTGCACTTTGGCAACAATCGATTGTCACACTTATAAAAAAGGAAGAAAAAAATAGCGCATAAAGCAGCAACAATCGGTTGTGGTGTTTTGACAATCGATTGAATGAAAAGGGATTTTGATTCTACCAAGCGAACAAAAGAGAGAGCAGTCGATTGCGGCAACACAACAATCGGTAACATGTTATTGATTTGTGAAAAAATTTTAAAATTAATTATGTAATTAAAAAAAATCATATCACATATAATCAAATCATATATAATTATATCATATAATTAAATATAATAAAAATAAAATCAATAAGATCAAATAAATAAAATACAATCTTATAAATTAAAATATACATATAAACCTAATTTAATGAAGAAGAATATATGTACCTTGTTATTCTTTATGAGATTTCGTGACTTTATTCAGATGAAAAATTTCAAGGATCTTGACTTGACTTACTATCACTTTCGCTTAGTATGCCAAGATCTCTTCTGATTTTTTAAAATGCGTCTTCTTGGAAGCGGCTTTGTGAAGATGTCTGCTATTTGATTTTGGGTATCAATGAAGGAAATTTCAATGCCGCCTTTTAGAACGTGATCCCTTAAGAAGTGATGACGAATATCAATATGCTTGATTCTTAAATGCATGATTGGATTCTTTGAAATATTAATTGCACTAGTGTTGTCGCATTTGAGAGAGATGCTTCATAGAATTACAATATAGTCATGCAGTTGTTGTTTTAACCAAAGTATTTGAGCACAACAACTACCGGCGACAATATATTCTGCTTCTGCACTACTGAGAGCTACACCTGCTTGCTTTTTGCATGACAAAGAAACTAAGGCATTTCCAAAAATGTGACATGTTCCACTTGTGCTTTTTCTGTCAGTCTTACATCCTGCATAATCTGCACCAAAGAAACCAACAACACTACATACACTACCTTCAGGGTACCATAAGCTGATATTAGATGTTCATTTGAGATACTTCATTATTCTCTTCACAGTAGTGAGATGAGATTCCTTGGACAAGCTTAAAATTGTGCACATAAACATACATTAAACATAATATCTGGTCGACTAGCTGTTAGATATAATAAAGAGCCAATCATACCTTAATATTTAGTGATGTCAATTGGAATTATCGATTCTTCATAATCAAGATATGTGCTATATCCCATTGGAGTCGATATATCTTTGCAAGTATCCATGTTAAATATTTTGATGAGCTCTTTGCAATACTTAGATTTATTGATGAATATCCCATTCTTTGTTTGTTTAATTTGCAACCCAAGAAAGTAGTTCAACTTTTCCATCATGGACATTTCAAATTTTCCTTGCATGATTGTTGAGAATTCTTCACATAAAGATTCATTTGTGGATCCAAATATGATGTCATCTACATAAATTTTCACTAAGATACTATGATAGTTAACTCTTTTGATAAAAAAAGTAGTATCAACTTTACCTTTTTCAAAACCATGTTCACAAAGAAAATTACTTAACCTATCATACCAAGCTCTTGGTGCTTGCTTCAATCCATACTAAGCCTTTTTGAGTTTGTACACATGATCAGGATGTTTGAAGTCTTCAAAACCTGGAGGTTGCCTTACATAGACTTCTTCAAGTATGTATCCATTTAGGAATACACTTTTGACATCCATTTGGTACAACTGAAAATTCAAAGAACAAGCATATGCTAACAATAATCTAATTGTTTCTAGTCTAGCAACAGGATTAAATGTTTCCTCAAAATATATATCTTTCTCTTGATTATAGCCTTGTGCTACTAATCTTGCTTTGTTCCTTATAATGATACCATTTTCATCTAGCTTATTTTTAAAAATCTATTTAGTGCAAATAATATGCTTACCTTTAGGTCTAGGAACTAAATCCCAAATTTGATTTTTTTTTCAAACTAATTTAGTTCCTCTTGCATGGCTAGAATCCATTGGTCATCATATAAGGAAACTTTGACTTTAGAAGGATCAATTTGAGAAACAAAAGTCATATTAAGACAAGCATCTTTAAGATTTAAAGGAGTAAATACTCCCTGATTTTTGTCTCCAATAATTTTGTCAATAGGATGATCTCTATGTGTTCTCCATTCTTGAGGAAGATCTCTTTGATTTCACTCTTGTTGAATGGATCCCTCTTTGTGTTCTGTTTAATTACCATTGTTGACTTTGGTAGCATCTTTCGTAGGAATTTCTATAATTTCATCATCACTATCACAAACAAATATATCCTCCTTAGAGGTGTTAGATTCATCAAAAGAAACATGCATTGATTCTTCTATAGTTAAAGTTATTTTATTATAGATCATATATGCTTTATTAGTAAGAGAATAGTCAAGAAAAATACCTTTATCTGACTTTTCGTCAAACTTACCGAGATTATCTTTGTCATTATTTAGAACAAAGCACCTGCATCCAAATATGTGAAAATGAGCAATGTTTGGTTTCCTTCCCTTGAAGAGTTCATATGGAGTATTTTTCAAAATTGGTCTAATAATAACTCGATTACTTACATAGCATGTCGTGCTTACTGCATCCTCCCAAAAATATTTTGGTAGATTTGAATCATTAAGCATCATTTTTGTAAGTTCTACTAGAGACCGATTCTTTCTCTCCACCACTCCATTTTGTTGTGGAGTCCTCGGTGCTGAAAAATTATGAAAGATCCCATGTTCTTCACAAAACTCTTCCAAAGGTACATTTTGGAATTCTCCACCATGATCGCTTCTTATGGAGGCAATTTTTAGAGATTTTTCATTTTGAATTTGCTTTGGATACTTCTCGAATTCCTTTATTGCATCACTTTTCTGCACTAAAAAAAATGTCCAAGAATATTTAGAAACATCATCAACAATAACTAAAGCATAAACATTACCTCCAAAGCTTCTTGTTCTTGATGGACCAAACAAGTCCATATGCAACAATTGTAGTGTCCTCGAAGTAGACACCACATTCTTAGGTTTGAAAGTTGATTTGGTTTGTTTTCCCTTTTGACATGCATCACATAATTTATCCTTGACAAATTTTATCTTAGGAAAACCAATGACAAGATCATGCTTGACTAGTTTATTTAAATATTCCATATGAATATGAGCAACTATTTTATGCCATAGCCACGAGTCATTGTTGTTTACCATGAGACATTTTACTTTCAAAAATAAATCATCTAGGGAAATCATAAAAATATTATTCAATCTTTTACCTTTGAGTTTTACCTCACGAGTGACTTCATCTTCAATCAAGTATTCATCCTTGGTGAACTTGATCTTGAAGTCTTTGTCACAAAGTTGGCTAATACTTAGAAGGATGTGCTTTAGTCCTTCAACATAAATAACATCTTCAATGGATGTGAAAGGTGGTGCTCCAACTTTGCCTATGCCAAGAATTTTTCCTTTGTTGTTGTCTCCATAAGTGACATACCCCTTGGTCTTAAGTAGTAGATTTGAAACATTGTTGATATCTCCCTTCATATATTTAGAGCAACCACTATCGAGATACCATAGATTTGATGTGGTTTTCAAGCAACCTACAAAACATATTAGGTTTTGTTAGGTACCCAAATTGCCTTAGGTCCTTTATAATTAGTTCCTTTTTTGACCCACACATAATGCCCACTTACCACACTAAAGTTCCTTACATAGCAAGCATTAGGAGTGTGACCACTTATACCACAATAGAAATAAGTAAGAACAAAATTACTTCTATATCTAGGAACATAAGATTTCTTCTTAACAAATCTTTTCCTTTTAGGATAATGATGAACAATGTTTGTTTTATTCACTTTCTCTTTAATGGATTGATCATTAGCCTTAACAAAAATAGTTTTTCTATAACAAGATTTGTTCATGACATATATCCTTTGGGTTTTGATGACAACAAAGTATTGAAAGAACAATGTTATTATCTAATATGTGTTCTAAGTGTGCAGGTTCTAAAGATTAAAGAAGAATATATTCAGAATCTGATATAAGGATGCACTTGATAGAAGCTAAGTTATTGGCTTTTGGTGGCTCAGAATCTGAAGAACGTTCTTTACGCAAAGACTGATAATATAGGTTTGCATAGACTCTGAAGCTGAAGGCCTCAGCATCAGAAGAGCAATATATTGTCTCTAAGCTTATTGAATGTATCAGTTTTTGGTGATCATTCAGAACCAATGATAAAGCTAAAGTTATCCGTACTGCAGAAAGCAAGCTACATTGTCAAATTTGTTGTCAGCTAGAGTCTGTGTTCACATGGCTTAAGAACAGTTGAAAAGCTTTACGGATATTTACTCTCAACGGATCTATAGTACAAGATCACAAGAAAGATGCAATGGTTAAACAAGTTACACAATGGATCAAGATCTTTTGATGTATCTATCTTCAACGTCTCTTTTATTATGGAGTAACAAAGACACTTGTACAAGTTATCTCTTCCAACGGCTATTCCTCTGAAACTTCTATATAAGTAGGCGAAGATTCAACATGGATTTTCAACAAGGAACGAGGAACAAGGAGAAAAAAAAAGTCCCAAGAAGGATAAAAGCGTTCCTTGCTTATATCAGAATGGAAGAATAACAAGATCAACAATAGCAACACAATCGATATGCGAAATTTATGTTATATGTTGTAAATTGTAGAAAGCCTTAAGATTTCTTAAATATTAAATATATTACAAATATTAAGTGTTATGATCTTTGTTATGGTTATTTCTCTGTACCTTTGATTATGTATCATGTACACCTTGTCCTCTATTCTACTAAACAAGTTGTTTAGTAGTTTAGATAAAGTCTCTTTCTATGTGCTTGAGCATCAAAGTCTTTTGCTGTGAAGCTTAAGCCAAGTAATCTCCTGCTACGTGCTAGAGAACATTTAAGTCTTAATCAATTGTTGATTGAGCATAAGTCTTGGATTCTTGGAATCTAAGCAAGGAAGTCTTGGACCGTGGGTCTGAGCAGAAGTCTTGAGCCTGAGGGGCTTGAGCAAGGAAGTCTTGAACCTGAGGGGTTTAAGCAGTATGTCTTGGGTTGAGGGTCTAAGGAGGAAGTCTCGGGCTGAGGGTATGAGCAATAAAGTATTGTGCTGAGGGCATAAGCAATTGTAATCATGATTTAATTATAGTGGAAAATCTCTTGTACTGCAAGGGGACTGGACTACTCTCAATTTAGGAGGAACCAATATAAATATTTGTGTATTTTGTTGTTATTTATTTTCTTTTGTTATTATTCTGCCGCAATTAATTATCAGAATCTGAATAGTGGTTTAGAATTTGAGCTCTGTTCAGAAGCAAAGTAAAGAAAACGAATAACAAATTCACCCCTTTCTTGTGTATTTTTCTCACCTTCAGTTAGAATCAGAGCATGGTCTGTGCATAACACTTAACAGTGATGCAGATAAATATCCAATGCGAAAAATATGTCTGTTAAAGACTTTCCTTCAAGAAGGAATCAAGTACCATATGAAAAATATCACTTTGTTAATCCTCCCTTATGCATGGGTGACTCCACTAAATTTAAATGATGGAAGGGTAAAATACTTTTAAATCATTGGTTTTGATCAAGGGTTTTGATTAAGGTCTATAGAATACCCTTGAGAAAGTTTACTATAGAAATTGATGGTGTAGGAATGATCAAAAATTTAAAATCTCTCACACTGGCTCAGAAGAAGCTTTATGAAAATCTTCTTGGAGTTAGATGCATTCTAGTAGGTGCTTTATCTCATTTTGAGCATATCAACATCATTGATATGTCTAATGCTCAAGACTATCTTTGAATACTTGTGTTCAAATTTGAAGGGAATCAGGTATAAGTTTGTCGATTACACTTCATCTAATTTTTCCAAGCAAATTCTGAGAAGTCTGCTTGCTAGTGTTAAACCAAAAAGTCACATCTATTCAAGAAGTCAAAAACTTGAGTAGACCGAGTCTTGAAGGTTTAATTAGAATTCTTCAAAGTAAAGAAATGGAATTAGATGAAGAAAATCTATCAAAGAGATCATCATTTCCTCAAGCCTGTTGAAGAAAATTCCTATGGAATGTCTGATGATGAGGAATTGGCCTTCCTTATAAAAAGTTTCTATTAGCTGGCTAAATGGAATGTGATATCTGTTGATGGAAGAGTAACTTCAAAAGCTTCTGAAATATTCATATTTCAACTAATTATCCCAATCTTAAGAACAAGGATAAAAACTACCACACAGAAAAACCCAAAAAGAAAAATGTCAGAGATCTTCAAAGCATATTCTAATGAAGCTGACATAGTTGAGGATTCAAAATCTGATGAAAAAGTAATATGGCATTACTGGCCATTACTTCTTCTGGAGAAATAATCTGAATGCAGGAATAAATATATTATTGAAGAGAAATAGGTATTAAGTAATCCATCTTGCTTCAATATTGATAATAAGGAGTCTGCATCTCAAGATAATATCTTAAGTGACTCAATTGCTCCTATGGAAATTGAAGGCTATCATAGAATTTGTGTTAAAGGACAATTTTGTGAGAATCCTTTCATTTCTTCTTCTATTTTCTGGAAATACAAAGACAGTGCTGAAAACTTATCTCATGCCAACCTCTGATAGCAAACACTATCTAGTTCTATGCTGGTTAAAAATTTCAAAATCAAGGATTATGAAGTCAATAGATTTAATCCAAGACAATGAAATCAAAGACTCTGCTAAGAACAAGGTTTTGTTAAATGCCATAATTCATCCCAAACTCTATTTTAGAATGAATCTTGGTACTTCTATCAGACTAAGACATGATGTAAGAGAAATCCTGTCAGGACTAACATTTGTGGAACCACAGAAATATAGGTACCAACATTCAGAATTGTATTTGCTGCAGATATCACAGAAGAAATGAGTAAGGCATCTTCCATGATACTTGATCAAAGGTTTTTTACAACATTTGATGGAAGAAATGCCTACATACCAAACTCAAGAGCTGAATGATGCAAATGTATGGAGTTTGGAGAAGAAAGTGGAATCATTGGTTTGGCTGCCATTGAATCAGAATCCACTCAAGACAAAATTCAAATTCTACGGTCAAATCTGAATACTCACCTAAAGCCTGACCAAGAAAAAAAGGTATGTTTTGTTCCTTCACTTTTGCAAACTTCTTGACTCAATGAACTATTTAAGTATGAGTGAATACAAAGTCTCTAATTAGATCTCTATAGAAGTTCTGTTTGTTAATAGCAAAAGAATCTTCAGAAATCTTTGAACATAAACTATGTTGTATTTGACTGTACTAAATATGTCATTAACTAGAAGATGATCATTTTTATAGAAACAATATTCTCACTATTTATGGTAATACTACTGCTAGTTAGTGGTTAAGGAAACCAATTCAATATTCATAAATCCAGCATGACTTTAGTTTTATGAGAAAATGTTTGACTCTGGATCGAATATTAAAGATTTATAATTAAATATAAGATGTCTCACTCGAAGTCTAATCCTACTAGACTCTGATGACAGATAGCTTCTGAAAAATAGTCAGTCTTTAAGATTCAGAAAAGGAATCTTTACTTCTGATAAAGCAGTTTAAGTAAGAATTATTTTTTAAACTCTTCTCTTACTTAAAATTCCATAAAGCTGAAAATCATCTAGTGTATTCAATAAGTATGATAGGTAAGGACCCTTGGGTAATGATGTTTTCTTATTTTATATGTCTATGATCTCTATCCCCTGTCTTTGTGAAACATCATTTCGTGTCACCTTTTTTGAACCTCTGACAAGATTCTTATTCCTTTTTGGTCAGAATCTTGTTCAGTTATTTTCTTGTTATTTGTTTTTCTTTTGTGTAAACCAAACCTGAGATGAATACTCTAGTCAATTCTTCACCGAATCAACTAGTAGTCATCAATGAAAAGTTTGTGAATTTTGAAGAGCTGCTTAAGCAAGGTTTTAACTTCTGGAAGACTGATTCTGAACAAAATTGGAATGGATACTTTGATATACTCTGTGGATTTACTTATCCAAATATTGTCAAAGAGTTTTGGGTTAATGCTTCCATTGTTGAGCAAATTTTTTAGTATGATATTCTTTCAAAGGTTTCTAGTGTTTCTATAATAGCAACCTCTAAGACAATTGCTAATGTAATCAACTATGAGGATATTGGAGAAATCCCAGGTACTCTTATTTGGGAATGCTATCTTCCTACATGGCATACTTTTTTAGATCCATCAAACCTTTCATTTGTCTCAAATCTTCGTCCTGATGCAATTGTTTGGAATCAGATTCTAAACTCAAACTTGCTTCCTTAGGACAAGGATCTAGACCTTGTAGACTCTATTGAAAAATATTTGCTACTTCTTCTCAATTCAGACTTACAGATTGATCTTCCTCAAATTATGTTTGACTATCTGAAGAAGACTCTTTCATCTTTTCACGAAAGGAAGACATTATGCATTCCTTACGGATGAACTCTTTTTTAACCGTTGATCCAACAAGGAGTTGTCATAAGTTCTAAGGATGATTCTTCTAAAATCTAGAGAGAAAATCTTGAAGCTATCTATGAGAGATTTTGATGTTTGATTTTTGCAAATATATGCCTTGTAATTGCTAAATATCTTGCATTAAGCAATCTTACAGTTAAAAATTGTTCATTATTCTTGTTCATATTCTTATGTGTCTTAACTGTTATATGTGCATTTTTTATGTTGTCTGGAAAATAAAATATTAGGAATATAACTTAAAACACTTGCAACATACTCATTCAAAGATTGGAAGCTAATACATATTATAAAAGAAAAACTTTCTAGACATTCAGATTTGTTCTAAGGAATTCCCTCGGCTCATCTGACATATATAGATTGTTTAAATAATCTTCCCAATATTCCTTTGCAAATTCAACAGCTTCCTTCCTTAGAAGATTCCTGTGTTTTGACCTAGAAGTTATTTTTCTTCTCTGTGTCTTAATAAAGGTTGATGGAGATGTATGTGCCTCTAAAGGAATCCTCTTGCTTGAAGATGCTTCAGTTGCTACATTCTTCTCATTTGCTTGAGTTGTTGCATTCAGTATTGATGTCTTTCTAAAATCTCTCTTTGGAACCCAAATTTTCTTCTGCTTATACATTTTTTGGTGTTCTAAAGATTAAGTGATTCAGAATGATGGTTTTCTGAACGTTTTATAGTAATTATTCATCAATTATCTTGAGTGTTTAGAGTTTCAATATTGATTTGTCAAATCAATCTTTTAATGTCTGACTCTTGGGAAATGGTGTCTAGTATATAATTCTAATAAAGATTCTCTTAAGACAACTGTAAATGTCATCTTAACAACTATCTATTTGTTTTATTATTTCTTATGTTCATGTTTTTACTTCGTTTATGTACTTGTTAGAAAATCAAAGGGAAAAATAAATAATTGTACTTATACCAATTAATATGGCCAAAGCAGATTTTCATTAATCATAGAAAATGATTACATAAAGGAAAAATGACATTAAGGTTAATCTAAACTAAGTCCTCTAAAGTCCTACAACTCATCCAGTTTTCCCAATCAGTATCAGGCTCATCCTCATCCTCGCAGTTAGACATAACTATATGAAACGCCATCCTATCCCTATTCTTCTTCTTCTTCCTCTTCATTGACTTCTTCTTTGGTTTTAGAATAGTAGTCGATGGACCGACTTTAGAAGGCCTCGTTACTGCTGATGAACCCTCCTCATAAGACTTTAGTAGAGAAGATGACGATCCAGTTTCAGAAGCTTCATAAGTGGCTGGTTTCTGAAGACTCTTCGTCTCCAGACTAGTAGTATATTCTGAAATTTCTGTTATGACAAAAATGTTGGTGCTCTCAGATGTTGCTTCCATAATTGCGCTAAAGGATGTTGATGAAAATGAATTATGGTTCGGTTGCTTTTATAGTGGATTCTGGGTAACCCAAAAGATGAAATAAAATCCTTTTTTTATTCTTGGAACTATTACAACCAATAACTATTAAATATGCACTGTACAAGCTTTTAATGCTCTCTACTACTTGAATCATTTTCTCTTCCTTGGGAACTGATCATGTAATGATGATCTGCTTTGCATTTATGAATGTATTTCTTTTGTTTCTTTTTTTTCTTTTTGATGTGACTAAAAGAGGAGAAAGATATATAAGTATTTAATAGAGAATTTGAGCCCATTCTATTTTAATGTTGTTTAATTTAATTTTGTTTATTTTAATTATTTAAATTTCTGTTATTTCAGTTTTTTTATTACCCGGGAAAAATATTTTAGTTTTCTTGATAGTAGAACTTAGGTGGAGCTTACAAACCTCAACCTTTGGACTACTAGAATCATGGGGAGCTTACAAACATCATACCCTGATGTTCCAAGTAAATTAAAATATATTTTAGTTTTCTTGTATATAGAACTAATGGGGAGCTTATAAACCTCAACCTTGGACTATTAGACTCAGTGGGAGCTTACAAACCTCAGACTCTAATGTTGCTATGAAAATTAAAATAGCTCAACATTGATATATTTTAGTTTTCTTGAATATAGAAATTAGGGGGAGCTTACAAAACTCAACCTTTGACTATTAGACTCAGAGGGAGCTTAAAAACCTCAGACTCTGACATTGCCAAGAAAATTAAAATATTCCAACATTGTTCTTTAAATACTTATGTTTGTCATCACCAAAAAGGGGGAGATTGTTAGAACAAGATTTGTTCATGACATATATCCTTTGGGTTTTGATGATAACAAAGTATTGAAAGAACAATGGTATTATCTAATGTGTGTTCTAAGTGTGTAGGTTCTAAAGCTTAAAGACGAATATATTCAGAATCTGATATAAGGACGCACTTGAGAGAAAGTTATTGGCTTCTAGTGGCTCAGAATTTGAAGAACGTTCTTTAAGTAAAGACTAATAATATAGGTTTACGTAGACTCTGAATCTGAAGGCCTCAACATCAAAAGAGAAATATATTGTCTCTAAGCTTATTGAATGTTTTAGCTTCTAGTGATTATTCAGAACCAACGATAAAGCTAGAGTTATCTGTACTGCAGAAAGAAAGCTACATTGTCAAATCTGCTGTCAGCTAGAGTCTGTGCTCACATGACTCAAGAAGAGTTGACATACTTTACGGATATCTACTCTCAATGGATCTATAGTACAAGATCACAAGAAAGACGTAATGGTTAAACAAGTTACACAATAGATCAAGATCTTTTGGTGTATCTATCTTCAATGTTTCTTGTACAATGGAATAACAAAAACACTTGTACATGTTATCTCTTCCAACGATTTTTCCTCTAAATAATAAGATAAAAAATAATAACACAATCGAGTATGCGAAACTTCTATTATATGTTGTAAATTGTACAAAGCCTTAAGATTTCTTAAACATGGAATATGTTAGAAATCTTAAGTGATTTGATATTTGTTATGGTTATTTCCATGTACCTCTGATTATGTATCAAGTACACCTTGTCCTTTATTCTGCTAAAGTTGTATAGTAGTTTAGATAAAGTCTCTTGCTATGTGCTTGAGCATCAAAGTCTCTTACTGTGAAGCTTAAGCCAAGTAAGTCTCCTGCTATGTGATAGAGCATTGAAGTCTTAATCAATTGTTGATTGAGTAGAAGTTTTGAATTTGTGGAATCTAAGAAGGGAAGTCTTGGTCCGAGAGCCTGAGCAGAAGTCTTGAGCCTGAGGGGATTGAGCAAGGAAGTTTTGAACCTGGGGGGTTTAAGCAGGAAGTCTTGGGTTGAGGGTCTAAGCAGGAAGTCTTAGACTGAGGGTCTGAGCAGTAAATTCTCTTGCTGAGGGCATAAGCAATTGTAATCATGATTTGATTATAGTGGGAAATCTCTTGTGCTGCAAGGGGACTGGACTACTCTCAGTTTGGGAGGAACCTGTATAAATCTCTATGTGTTCTGTTGTTATTTGTTTACTTCTATTATTATTCCACTGCAATTAATTATCAGAATCTGAACAGTGGTTTAGAATCTGAACTCTGTTTAGAAGCGAAGTAAAGAAAACGAATAACACAACTCAACCTCCCTTTCTTGTGTATTTTTCTCACCTTCAAGTTTTACTCGAACTTGGTTTGTTAAATTTAGAATACCCAAGTCCACTTTTATCATTAGAATATCTTTGTTGACTAAGGACTCCTTCCAATCCAATTTGTCCTTTCCATATCTTTCAAGAACTCTTTTCAGTTAGACAATTTGAAAAGAAAGTGAATCACACTCTTTTCATACAAAATTATGTTTTTTTTTTCTTTAACAAAGTTTTATTTTTCAACTTCAAAATACTTTTCCATGGTGTCAATCTTTTCTTCAAGAGATAAAATTTGTTTCTTTTGTTTTGACAACGTTTTATACAAAATTTTGCATTCATTGAGAAGTTTATCTATAGCACCTTGTGCATCATTATCATAAATAGAAAAATCATTACTAACCTCTTCATCTTCATCATCGGAATGGTATGATGCCATTAAAGCAAGATTTGTACATTCGTCACTTTCCGAGTTGGATGATGAACTTATTTCATTATCTTCCCATGCAATGTAGGCTCTTTTAGATTTAGTATTTTTTCTACTTTTGAAGCCACCCTTCTTGGTGAGTTTTGAACAATCCGTCTTTATGTGTCCTTACTTACCACATTCATAGCATTTCACATCTTGTGTTGAAGTGGAGGGCTCCTTTTTTCGGAAAAATTTCGTTCTTTTTGCATAATTCAATGATTTATCATTTTTACCAAGTAACTTACCAAGCCTTTTTACAAGAATCATAAATTTTTCATATTCTTCCAGAGCATCATCTTCTTTTTCTTCTTTTGAGGCAAATTTCAAAGCAATGCCTTTGGATTTCTTCTCTTGATTCTCATGCTTTTCAAGTCTTCGAAGTTCAAGTTCATGCTCTTGAAGTTTTCCGAACAAGGATACAGATGTCATGGTAGAAAGGGTTTTCTTTTCTGATATTGCCGTCACTTTTGGTTGCCATTCCCTGGTTAAAGACCTAATCACTTTAAGATTAAGATCATCATTATTAAAAGTCTTACCGAGATCAATCAAGTGATTCGTCAAGTGTACAAATCTCTTGTGAAATGCGATGATAGATTCTTCGGGCTCCATTCTAAACATCTCGTACTCTTAACTTAAAGTATTTAATCTAAATCTCTTTACTATACTGGTTCCTTCATTAGTTTCTACCAAATTATCCCAAACTTGCTTTGTCATTGTACATTGAGAGACACGAAAGAATTCATCCATGCTAAGTGTACTTTGAAGTATGTTGATTGCCTTCTTTTCATTAAGAATTTTTTTATCATCTTCATCCCAATAACTTTTAATATTTGGAGTACCAACACCATTAACAACACTTATAGGAACATGTGGACTAGTTGGAACAGATTCCCATATTCTTTCTCCTTGTACTTCCAAATGAGCCTTCATGCCAATTTTCCAGAAATCAAAGTATGTGTGACAGACAAGGAGAATCTCATGTTAAGTTATTTTGGTGATGATGATAGTGATGCATGCTTCCCTCTTGGCAACACTATAATGGCTTAGGTCATCATGGAACAAATTTATTCTGATGAAGATGAAAACAATACTATAGGGAGTTATTGTAAGAAATTACTCAGGGTGAAGAAAATGTTGAAGGAGTGTAATGTGAGATAAGATGTCAAAACATTTGTCTCTAACATGTTCACTAAGACATTATATGTTGTACACTTTGAAATAAGGGTCTGCATTTGTGAGAATCAATAGCAGTCAATGCTATAGAGGTCCACAAGGGAGTTTCTCTCTCTCTCTCTCTCTCTCTCTCTCTCTCTATATATATATATATATATATATATATATATATATATATATATATATATATATATATATATATATATATATATATATATAGGTATGTGATGCACATGAAAAAATGTAGAATTCACTTGTTTCTAAACCTCATTTTATATAAACCTTCGTTACAAGCAAGAATTTCAATCTTCTGCTATTTTTCTCTTGTTACCATTTCTTCTCTCTCACATATGTTTGTCTCTTTCAAAATGAGTCAAAAGTCTATAAATTCAAAGAAGATACCCTCTAATAAGGGAATTTCCATCATGAAAGCTATTGAAAGATTTCATGAGGAAAGGACGAAGAAAGAGATTGGTTTCTCTTTTTTTTTTTCCAAATGGTGAAGATGCATCTAGTGAATCATCTATTGGATCATCTACAAGTGAAAAGGAGTCTGTTGCCAAGATGAAGGTTGTGAAGAAAAGACACGCTCAGAAACATGATTTTGACTCAGAGGAGGATGAAGACCGAATTGCTTACAAGAATTGCAGAGGATGGATTGAAGAATAAGTTCAAATGTTCCAGCTTAGTTGTTTTGGCCATTGTATTTGGGAGAATTTTTTTGGATTTGTAAAGGCTTCATGACCTCTTTTTATCTTTGCACTATTAAAATAGATCTAAAGCTTGTGCATCTATTGATGTTGTTCTGGGTGTTTTCTCATGTTTTTGACTGTGTATGTGCTAAAATACTAACATATGCATGATTGACATATAGGTTCTATTTGATACTTACCATTTTCCAAATTATGACAAAAAGGGGGAGTAGTATGGTGTTGCTGAGTGCCGAGGTGACACTGGTGTTTGTTTAGTACTAACCATCTTTGGTAAGTGTTAATGTTGTGCACATATGCTGGAGCATTTGTCAAGATATTTGGCCCTTTTGATGTGAGCTTTTGTGTTAGTAGATTTTTTGCATATCATGTTATTAACTACTAACTATTTGTGTTATGCATGACTAAGTATGTGAATACTTGCTTGCTAATAATTGTTAGTTAGTATGATTGTATGTTACTAACTATGAGCTCACCGAGTGTCATGCATGACTAAGTTGTGACTGATTGCATGTTTGTCTGATTAACTCTAGAGCATTATTTTGTGTGGCATTCATAATAAGTGCTACTGATTTTCTGTTGCTAAGCTTATCTTTGATTTTTGGAAGACTGCTGATGATTGTACACTCTGAAGATTGTCACTTGTTCTTGTATGAATAAGTGTTATATCTTGAAGAGTTGTTTTGCCACAATTTGCCAAAGGGGGAGATTGTAGTTCCTATTGGACTGGCCCTTTGGATTGGCTGCATTTTGCAACATAAACACATGGAGAAGTATTCAAAGTGTTCAAGATTATCTAGCTTGCTTAAGCTATATGGAGGTGCAGAAGAGACACATGTTGGACGTGATGTCACAACATTAGGTATGACATCTGGGCCTTGTGTAACAGGTCAATACTCGTGTGTTTTAGAAGAGTTCCTGGTCAAAGACTGGTTCAGATTTTATTGCTAATTGGCTTAACAATATGATTACGTGATTTGTTTGACAGCTGAACGAAGATTAATTCAAATTTAAATTAAGATTTACATTTTAATTTAAATTGAAACAAATTATATATTGTTGGAGATATTTGTGGAACAGTTAATATCCAACAGATTCTTCATTAATTATGGACGAAATTAAAGCTATTATCCAAATAGAAAAGCCCAAAGTAAACCCACATTGGAAGTCAAGCAATACATTGAAGATTTTAAAGGGCTAGAGTTTATTTTGAGTACTATTTATTGTTGTATTTACACCACTATATTTCAATAAATTGGCTTAGTTGGTTTGTCTAGAGTTTATTGGTAGTATTCAACATTTATTATGTAAGTTAGGAGTGTGCATAAGAGGGGGGGGGGGGGGGGGGGAGGAATTAGGACTTTTAAAATTTTATCTGGTGTTTATGAATCTTTGTTTTATCTTTTCTGGTTTGGTTAGGCAATAAAATTGGTAAAGTGCAGAAAACTAAAGAACGCTGAGAGTTATCATGGTTCCCCTCACAATCCGAGAGTACTCCAGTCCCCTTACCACATGTAAGAGATTTTATTATAGTTAGATCTCCCTAAACAAGATTCTAACCAAGTTATCAAGAATAATCCTCTTGAAACTTGTTCAACAAGAAAATAAAACAATCCTCTTGAAACTTGTTCAACAAGAAAATAAAACAATCCTCCCTTTTCTTGTAACCTTATCTCCAACAACCCTGGATGATAAAGTAACTACACCTAATATCAAACAATCCTTGATACTTAGGAATTTACAACAAAACAATATGTATACAAATAGATGAAATTTGTGGAATTCTTTAAGACTTATTCTAAAAGAAAAAGCCTATTTCTCTTTCAAGTATGAATATTCAAGAACAAATCCTCTCTAAGTGCTCAAGATACTTTGTTGAAAATCATGTGAAAATGTATTTCAAAAAGTATCTAAGTGTGAAAGTTCTATTAAAAAATATGCAGAGAGATTTGAAGATTTTTATTGAAAGAGGTGAATGTAAAATGAAAATTTAAAATGAATTTATAGTGATTGAAGCAACCATTCAAAAATCATGGTAATAATTAGAGAAATTATGAAAAGTTCATTAGAGATATGATGTAAAGGTTGCCATGAAGAGATATCATGAAAAGGTGCAACAAAACAAAGTATTTTTCAGAAAACAAATAGGTGCAGTCAGTTGCACCAAACCTACAATCGACTGTACCAAGTACAATGTTAAAAAAATTGAAAATAGCCTTGTGACAATTGATTGTGCTAAGATGACAATCGATTTTTGTACTTGAAAAAATGCAATCTTTACATAGGCAGTGGCTAACACAAATTTGATGCAATCGATTGTTGTCAAAGAGAAAATGATTGTCTTCATTAAGAAAATGAAAAATTGCCTATGAAATTGAACCAAACTCATGTATCATCTAAAGTTTCAACCAAGACACTAGATGAACTTTGAAAATCATTTTAACATGGTTCAAACTATGAATTAGATTTTTAATGCATGATTAAAGACTTGAGTGCTAATATTGTATTAGTCAAGAATTTCATATACCTAAAAAATTGATTAATCATGAAATTCTGGCCTATGCAGACATCAGATGTCCTAGCACATGTCAAGACATTGTGCTGCATAATCATTTAAACTAGGAGGCGCAACAGCAGACTGATACCTTGAATATCAGACCTGCATCCTCACAGATGTCACGACATCTGATCCAATATGTTTATCATGAACCCTAACAGAAAACGTAAAACTGCAGAATGATAAAGAACACATTAATTGTTAACCCAGTTCGGTGCAACTCACCTACATCTGGGGGATACCAATCCAGGAAGAAGACTTCACTATTGTGTAGACTGTTACAAAGTTAAACTCCCACGTTTACAACTTTATCCCTAACATCTACCCCATGAACATCTTTACCAAGGTTAAACTCAAACGTTTAGAACCCTGATACGAGATACCCCACTCACTTCCCTTAATCACCAACTGTGATTTCTACATCATCCCTATCAATACAGAAATATGTCAAGCATACTTGACAAACAAGCTAACTCAGATTTGCTAAAAAGCTTCATCCAAGAACAATACACAATCCAATACCTCAAGGCTTATGGATATGTGTGACACTTATATCTACCACAGTGTATCAACTGATACAAAGGGAGACTTACAACCTAGAAAGCCAACGACTTTCAAAACCCTAAACCCTTATTTCTTACGCAAGAAAACAAGGTTACAATAGGCGTACTAAGGCATAACAAAGCCTGGGTCTAAGTCTTCTATTTATAGGCTTCTGCTTCCTTGGGCTTCAGTCTTTTTGATCCTTGATCCATGCACATTATTTCTAGGCTGATTTGTTACAGATTGACACTTGCCAAATCAATGCAGTACTTCAAGATGTCATGACATCTTCTTTAACATCTCTGTTCAGTCCAAATTTATTCATCTTTATCATCAATGTGTTTTACCAAAACTTTGTCAAACCAAAGGTGCTTTCAATCTCCCCCTTTTGACAAATTTTGGATAAAACACTTTGAATGTCTCTTCACCTTGAGTGGCGGATATGAATGGAATACTGTGCAAACCGAACCTAAGTTGGTGTAGATGAGGAAGAAGATAACTCTGACTCCCCCTTAACCAGTGAGACGGTGCTGTCACCCTTGAGGAAAGTAGTAAACTAGGATAAACGAATTTTACAAATGTTTAGGCAATAGAAACTTCTAAAGAAGTCAGTACAAGAACATTCTTTTCAACCACACCCCCCTCTAGAGATCAGTTGTAGTCTTCCTGAATCTGATTATTCGAGGCATGTAACTCAGGTCACAGGACACAACTTGATTCTTAACTCAAGTCACAAGACACAAAGGAAACTTACACTCAGATATGATGTTATAACATCTTGTCTATCATCCTTGCAGAACAACTGTAAGAACAACCCATGTATCCCCTGCATTAGTGACATATACTCCCCCTTTTTAGCTAGAAATTGGCAAAAGAAACCAAGACATTCCCATACGCAACCAACATTTTTCCAGACTCGAACAAAATACATTTTAACCATACCACAAAGAATATCCCAATTCTGAAACAAACTGCTCCAAGAACACCCTTAAATAACCAAGAACTTTCCTTCGAAAGTAACGATTTATTGAAGCTTCAATACGGTTATACTTTAAGGTTGTAACTTCACCAAAACTCAATGTGCACCGGTTAAGAAAGCTTTGACTATTTCTTCTTCAAGAAAACCGCCCAACAATAATGCAAGTAACGGTGAACGTGTTTACCATGCGTATAATGCAATATTCACCGTTCAAAAGACCAATTACTCAGAAAGCATGTCCTTAACAATGTTTTGACATCATGTCAGACATTGTCCCTCAAGAAAACATCTGTATTGATGAATAACTTAACAATTTTGTGATTATAATCTGCAGAGAAAAATAAATTCTCCCATACTCATCAATGATTCTTAAGCATCCACTAAGAACCATTTCACTTGCACTGCCAAGTCTCCCATAACTTGCAACAATACAAAATGTCAAGACATCCTCCTTGACATCTCAGTTTGCTTGACGCACAAATGCAAACTAGATCTTCAACAATAATGTCAAGCCATCCTCATTGACATCTCAGTTTTCTTGACGCACAAATGCAAACTGGAACTGCATCTCAGATCAAGAGGCCTCCCCCCTGACTAAGGTAACTGGTGCTCCTCCACAGAACATCCAAGCTAATGACTGGAAAACATAAGATGCATCTTCATGTCTTCAAGAGCGCACCCTCTGTTCAACACACCTGTTGAACACAACCATTAACTCTCTTATTGTTCCCTCTGACAAGAAACAATAATCACTCACACATGATCAATGTCATGCATCTCGTGAGGACGTGTATCCAAAACATAACAAACTCTTGGCTTGAGATCAAACTCCCATTGATTCCCCTCATTCCACAACCATCTTATACACCTCACAAACTCCTCTTGAATTCTCATGTATAGATATCCCATTGCTTGAGGCACAAATCAATTGAATTAGAATGCTTCCCATTCCTCAAAGAGACGTGTAGGGTCCCATAGTTTGTGACCATGATGTCAGCTATCGTATGCATGCTTCAGAACTTCAAAGCTGCTAAACTGATCCACTACTAGCATAACTTGCTCCAAGGGCTCCAATGCCGTATGCAAGATTTTCCACTGACCTCACTAGGCCAACATTAGAGATAAACACCCCGCAATCCAAGACAGTCATTCCTATCATTCTCCTGTACGATAATCTAAAATACTTCTGATTTATGGTGAATCTCCACCTCTGAACGCATTCAGGAAACAGATTTCCAAGCAATTAACACGTGATTCACTTCAGTCTTCATAAACACTTACATCCTCCTTCCAAGGAACCCTTCTACTCCATCATTCTCCCGGATGATCATGTAGATACTTCTTGGACACAATGCAAGTAACCAGTTCATCCCAGAACCTGAGATTCTTCACCAAGGACGTCCAACCCAAAAATGTTCTAACATCAGTTAGGACATCTTCCACACATCATAGACACCACACACCATGGTTCTTGATATGCTCCACTATTAGACTTACTATCAGCATAGTAATCCACACTGAAGGTCTTCACACAACACTGATCTACTAACTTGAACAAAGAAGACTTCAGAAACCCAGAGAGAAATAAACTCTCAACCACCGAGAAGGTATGCTTCCATTCTCAACCCAGAACTTCTGACACAAGCTCCCAGAGAACCAGAACCTTCAAACAAATTCAACTAACTACTCTTATACACAAGAGTAATCAGTTTTAAGCATCCTGCTTTAACGCGCATTATGAAACCAATCAAATGCCACATTTTGATTGACCTCACTCATCTTCAGAATTCCCACAAGATACCCTGATCTACAAATGAAACCAGATCTTCGAGTCACACGAACTACTTCCCCTATAGCAAGACATCTTAGATCCACCAAGCCTCTTAGTCATGTAACATCTTCTCATCCACAGCTCCCGCAAACTGCATGAGATAGACCTTTTTAAAGCATCCATAACTTCCATTCTCCTGTAGATCACCTTATCTTAAGCTGATGTGCCACATCACCAGCTGAGACTTCTGATGTTAAGCTAGATGTCAGAACATTTTGATATGACATTCAACTATTGAATTCAGTTCCTCCTTCTTCCACTTAGAAGAACCTCCTCCCTTTGCAGAACAAGAGCTCCATGCTCTCATAGACTTGATTCAACAACTAAGTTTGAGTAGACAACCTCTATCCTACATTGAAACTCCAAAGACTTCAAACCTGCCACGTCTGAATCTTCAGAAAATAAGTAGTCCAAGACTACCCCCATAGCAATACCAAAGAATGCCACTTCCCTTAGTAGAGCCGTCAGTAGAAAGCCAGAGATAACTGCCACTTATCCTCAACCTTCACAACCAGAGCAAACACTATGCTCCAAAGCACCTAGATCAGAAATAAACTGATCCAAGCTGTAATCACCAAGATTGTGATGTCTTCATAGTCTTCCATTTCCATCTTCAACATCATCACCATCTGGAAAAGTCATTCACAATACTTTCCAGGAACAGATGCTAAGCCAATAATCCCAGGTCAACACCTAGGAGACTTGTGAGCGAATGCAGAACCCCTCCCATGATTCTCCAAGCCTCTGATGAAAAGATGTTAGAACATCTGACAGAACATCCTCAATCTTGACTTTCAAGGATAATCAATTAAATACTTGTGGATTCCACAAATAGTAATTGATCTTAAATCCTTGTGCACTAACCCTTCTTCACTGCTGTAGCTAAGCTCCACCAGATCATGTCATGAATACCTATAAAGCATTCAATCTTTTTACAAGTATCTTCTTCAATGACAATGTTGAGATACCAAGGTTGTCACCCTTGACTCAAGTAACTAAGACTTTCTCTGAACAAGTCTTATTTACCTCAACAAATCTTCAATCAGATTGGATTCACTCTTAGGGTCAAGAGAGATGAATCCTTCCTTGCTGTTCTTGGATGGTGAAAATAAATCACCTCCACTTTCTTCAGACCGTGTTTCAAAGAAACACCTTCTAGTCAGAAGAGTTACTAGAAGACTCCAGATACACGACATAGATGCCTTTATGAGTGGACTTGAGAGAATTCTCAAGTATCTTTGACAACCTAGCCGGCCAAACATTTATCAAACTCCTAGAGCAAGAACATGATAAACTTTAACTCAACTCCTCTCCTTTTTAACTGACTCCAAACTGCACTAAGAAACCAAGCTTCCAAGTACCAAGTCACCATACCAGATATCTAACCACAACTCCCTTTACTCCATCGCTCCCGACTTTGGAATAAAAGAATGCAGATATCTTCAAATATAGAGGCCGACGATTGAGACCTTCCACCAACTGTCTTCAGTAACAACTCCAGAATCCCATAATTCTAGAGCTCTTCCATCAGAAACACATGCAACGGAACCACCAAGGAACAGATCCTACTTGCCCTAATAAGATGTCACAACATCTTATAAGACACGCCAAAAAGAGAACTAGCCACTTCTCCTGTAGTTGTTGTAGAATCTCCTCAGCAACATGAACAACCTCCGGGATATTCCCATCGATCCAGAACATCCATATCATCCATTAATACCCTTGAGTATGTCTGAGTTGATTGATCTGATCTTCAAAACTCCTCCTTGTTTAAAACACCAGAAAGTATCTCCCAAAGATCTCATCCAGAACCAGACAAGATGCCTGCTCTGATACCAATTGAAATTCTGGCCTATGCAGACATCAGATGTCCTAGCACATGTCAAGACATTGTGCTGTATAATCATTTAAACTAGGAGGCGTAACAGCAAACTGATACCTTGAATATCAGACCTGCATCCTCACAGATGTCACGACATCTGATCCAACATGTTTATCATGAATCCTAACAGAAAATTTAAAACTGCAGAATGATAAAGAACACAGTAATTGTTAACCCAGTTCGGTGCAACTCACCTACATCTGGGGGATACCAATCCAGGAAGAAGACTTCACTATTGTGTAGATTGTTACAAAGTTAAACTCTCATGTTTACAACTTCATCCCTAACATCTACCCCATGAACATCTTTACCAAGGTTAAACTCAAACGTTTAGAACCCTGATACGAGATACCCCACTCACTTCCCTTAATCACCAACTGTGATTTCTACATCATCCCTATCAATACAGAAATTTGTTAAGCATACTTGACAAATAAGCTAACTCAGATTTGCTTAAAAGCTTCATCCAAGAACAATACATAATCCAATACCTCAAGGTTTATGGATATGTGTGACACCTATATCTACCACAGTGTATCAACTGATACAAAGGGAGACTTACAACCTAGAAAGCCAACGACTTTCAAAACCCTAAACCCTTATTTCTTACGCAAGAAAACAAGGTTACAACAAGCATACTAAGGCATATCAGGCTTCTGCTTCCTTAGGCTTCAGTCTTTTTGATCCTTGATCCATGCGCATTATTTCTAGGTTGATTTGTTACAGATTGACACATGCCAAATCAGTGCAGTACTTCAAGATGTTGTCGCTCCCGAGGATTTGCATCCATGGTACAAACGTGAAAGTGGCGCGGAAAACAGAGTCGCCAGCAATGTGTATTTATCCCAAGAGAGGGAAAGGAAACACTGCGTAAACCTGAGGGAAGGGAGATAGCACACGGTCTCACGACCAAGAGAAAAGGGTAAGGGAGTCGGTTACGCGAAGGGAATGTGTTAGCACCCCATGCGTCCATCGTACCCAATGGGATTCACGCTTGCTGTCTCGATCAAAGGGTGTCGTCATCTGGAGCTCCATTGCTACTGGAAAGGAGAAGAAATGGGAACGGAAAGGAACGAAGAAACGAAGAAGAAAAGAAAAAGAAGTGACTCGATAGGACATCACTCATCCTACGCCTACATATTTCCTCGTGCAATGGGAAAGTCAGAGTCAACGTAGTTCGGACACAAACTAAAGGGGGGAAGTTGCTCGCCAAGACATCGCCGTCTTGTGCCTACGTATCCTCAATCGGACTAGAGAGAGGAAATCAGAGCAGTCCTAGTTCGACTTAACGAGGTCGGTTAGTGTTTTTTATGAGCGACGTTAGATTCGCATCCGACAGTTAGGGTCGATGCCTGTTTGCGACGAGACAGAAGTAACGTGCCCTTTCTGAAAATGATTTGAAATTAACAATCCCGAAGGATAAAAAGATTTGAGTTTATTTTTGTATTTTTTAGACAGAAGTGGATTGAGTTAGTTCGTAACTCACATTGCACCAAAGCCTGCCATGCAGGAACGACGGAATTGCATGGTCGCCCCCAAATGGAACGTATGCTAAACACTCTAGAAGAGGAGGGGAGACCCCTCGTTCTTTATTTCCTACACTTAAGGCTCGAGTGCAATATTCGTTATATTTATTAAGAGTTTTAGAAGTGTTATGAGATGAGAAGAGAAGACACAAGGAAGAAGGGTGACTCTAAGGGAATCATTATCCTAGTGTTGTCATGCAAAAGGGTGGTCCTATGGTTAGTGAAGTTTAGGCGAGAAACAACTACCTAAGACCTAATGCTAATCCTACTCCAAGCTTAATCGAAAATTAAGTTGGACTAGGTAGCTCTAAGGGGAAAAAAATCCAAGAGTTAAACAAGTCTTGAGATCCAAGGGGAAAAAAGAGTGAAAGAGACGAAAGAAGAAAGGAAGCGAATAATAAAAAAAATAACAGCTACCACAATGTTCCTGCACCAAAACAGCGGTAAAAAGTAACCCATAAGCAGCATAGCTTATAACAGCATACAATTCAGCACAAAAAAGGGTGTACAATGTCAGCCAGCAGCACATAAACAAGACACATACACATAGACAGCTGTAGAAATAGGGCAGCATGCGATACATTTTGTTGGTTGCGGGATAGGGCAAGCAAACAAAAAGATTTGGAAGTATTTTTCCGGGATTTATCGTGTCCACAGAGATCGGTGCTACTGAACTGCCGTTCGACAATTTAATTGTTAATGAGTTTGGATTTAAAATGGGTTTAAAGTAAATAACAGAAAAGTAAATAAAAACATAATAACTAATTCATTCTTCAAACAGACGAACTTATCAAGCGTGTATATATTCGACTCATCACAGACTTAAACTTACCGACCAATTACACTCAACTTACAATACTCCTCAATATCACCCGATATCGCTCACAACAGTGTCCATCTCTGGCACACTGAGTTGAGAAATCACCCGTATCACTCTCTTCGTCACTCTCGCGCACGAAGCCTCGAGACACGGACGTCATTAAGTTTCGACACCCTTACGGATTGTTAGCCCTAAATCTATCTCTAGCATCCAGAAACTAACAGATAATTATCCTTAATCTAAGTTTGTGAAGTTTATCTCTAACACGACCCAAACCCCGCGCATTTAAGCAAAAATCAAGAACAATCACCAATAGAGATTCATAAAGCAAATTAAATATAACACCATGATCAACAAATATACATAAGATCAAAGTAAAAACATATACAAACCCAACAAAGAGAGATTACAAAGAGAAGAGAGAAGAGGAACCAAACATTTCTTGGTTTGTCAACACCAATCGACGAGAGATTCGACTCCGGATCATCCAAATGCAAGCTCCAATGATGTTTTCTAAGCTAATCTACAAGAAAAATGAAGTTTGATGGAGTTGGGAGCAAAAAATACCCAAAACCATCCCTAAAAATGTGTTTTTTTACCCATATTTATTGTTGTCATCATCGCAGACCGGGCTCAGCGCACTCTTTTTAAAGTTAAACCGCCTTACAAGCGCGCTCGGAGCGCGCTCAGCGGGCAACCTGCTGCCTTGAAACATGTTTCGGCCATAACTTGAGAACCGTAACTCCGTTTTTCGCCCGGTTCGAAGCGTTGGAAAGCTTATTCAATTTCCTATCTAACAATGAATAAATATCAACCAAATTGGTGATTTTTATTATCCTCATTTTGAGCCTTATTCGTTGATGAGTTGCTCAAAATCGCGCGTTTGAAGCCGTGTCTTTGACACTTTATTGCTCATGCTCCAAATACACCTCAATACCTACAAAATGAGTAGAAAATTATCAAACGGTACACAAATACACTAAAACATAAAGTAAATGTAATTATAAACAAATCGGGGTTTATTTGAACGATCTTAACTAAAAAGTATCGATAAGTGCAACAAAACGTATATACAAAAATAGCTACAATTTGCACTTATCAAACTCTCCCCAACTTACATAATTGTTTGTCCTCAAACAAAGCCAACAACTAAAGGAACAAAAGCGAAATCCAAGAAATCATGCAACAACAAGTTTTTACAAACAAAAACAAATCCAATGGTTCAATCGAAAATGGTACACACAAAGTAAATACTTACCACTAAACTACGACGATAACATAGTCACGAAACAATTGCTAAATACAAAAGTCATGCCAAACATTCTAAAACAACACAAGTTCAAATGTAAATCACACATAGCAAAAACAATCATCGGTAGATGAAAAACATAAAATGAGGTACTTTCACTCACACAACAATCTTGCAAACAAAAGACTAAATTATGCATCCATCCAAAAATTCACATTGAACATACAAAGGCAAGAATCACAAGGACTTTTCAAGGTTGTAATGTGGTCGGGTAAACAAACAAGGGGTAATTTCTAAAGCTAATCGAAACAAAAACTTGCCTAAACCTAAAGGAGTGATTAACTTACAAAAGACTCAAACCAAAAATTTCAATCAAACTTCTTCCAAAATCCCAAGTGTTACACAACAACACTACTTATTTAGCACAATTATTGAAACTCTTTTTGTTTCCTTTCTCAAGGATTTTCTTTTTCTCTTTTTTTTTTCTTTCCTTTTTATCTGTCACATTTTTTTTTCTTTTTTCTTTTTCAATCCGCATAGAATCCAACCAATGAGTACACAATTATTCTCTCCCCAACTTGAATTCAACCGCACCATCATGTGAATACTCCCTACTTTCTAAGGCAAGGAAAAAATCCATACAACAACACAAAGTTGAGGTCCAAGAAAAAAAAACAAAATCCATCAAAAATAAGTGAACTAAATACTCATAGACAAGCATTAAGTTCAAATAAAAACATGGATCAAAAAGCTCAAAGGGGTTACAAATTCTCACACACTCACAAGGTGAATTGACTATTTGGCTAAGGTAGTTGTGCTCAAAATAAAATAATGCCTTGATCCTTTTCATGCATTCATATAAGCAATACAAACAAAAGATTTAACATAATAAAATCTAGTTAAAACAAGAATATTGGTACTCCGAGCATATATGAACAATGGAAGGCTTCCTCACAAAAAAGGTTGGGAACTAAAGTGATTCACACAAGAAGAAGTATACAAAAGAATAAATGGCATGAAAGTTGTAAAAATCCTAAGTATCATGAATATGCTAAAGTCAAGAAAGCGATAAACACATACCTTGAACGTGTACAAAACTTTAAACACTATCATTACCACGCATTCGCAAGTTGAAATAATCAAAAATGGGAAAACACCGAATGCGACTTCAAGCAATCGGGGAAAAATTTGAGTCCAAACAATCAACAAAAGAATTAGAAAAATTACTAATAATTACTAATATATAAGGCCTTGGTGGAAGTGAGAAGAAGGGGGAACCAAGTGAACAATTAAAAGAATTCACTGGCTCGGCACAGCAGACCGCGCTCAGCGCGCTACACCAGAACCAGAAAAATTAGTACAACAACAGGGTTCTGGTGTAGGCCTCCACTTAACACCTACACAATCTCATATACAATGAAAAAGTAATAACGGAACAAAAAATGACAAAACACGCTTTTTTTACGTCGTAAGCTCGACGCCTATTATTTATACACACTTCTCCAAGTTGCCTCTTTACACGGTTAATGCTCACCGACGACGAAACCTAACCAAACATTTAGCAAACGTGAAGAGAAACAAACATATACACTAAATTTACAATTATGCAAAACATGTAAAATTCAAAAATATGGTAAACATATACAAGTATCAATATAAAAAAGTGAAAATAGATAATATATACGATATCTACAAAACTCAAAAACAAAGAAACTATCGCAATGCGATTCAATAAAAACATCGATCCCCGGCAACGGCGCCATTTTGTTGGTTGCGGGATAGGGCAAGCAAACAAAAAGATTTGGAAGTATTTTTCCGGGATTTATCGTGTCCACAGAGATCGGTGCTACTGAACTACCGTTCGACAATTTAATTGTTAATGAGTTTGGATTTAAAATGGGTTTAAAGTAAATAACAGAAAAGTAAATAAAAACATAATAACTAATTCATTCTTCAAACAGACGAACTTATCAAGCGTGTATATATTCGACTCATCACAGACTTAAACTTACCGACCAATTACACTCAACTTACAATACTCCTTAATATCACCCGATATCGCTCACAACAGTGTCCATCTCTGGCACACTGAGTTGAGAAATCACCCGTATCACTCTCTTCGTCACTCTCGCGCACGAAGCCTCGAGACACGGACGTCATTAAGTTTCGACACCCTTACGGATTGTTAGCCCTAAATCTATCTCTAGCATCCAGAAACTAACAGATAATTATCCTTAATCTAAGTTTGTGAAGTTTATCTCTAACACGACCCAAACCCCGCGCATTTAAGCAAAAATCAAGAACAATCACCAATAGAGATTCATAAAGCAAATTAAATATAACACCATGATCAACAAATATACATAAGATCAAAGTAAAAACATATACAAACCCAACAAAGAGAGATTACAAAGAGAAGAGAGAAGAGGAACCAAACATTTCTTGGTTTGTCAACACCAATCGACGAGAGATTCGACTCCGGATCATCCAAATGCAAGCTCCAATGATGTTTTCTAAGCTAATCTACAAGAAAAATGAAGTTTGACGGAGTTGGGAGCAAAAAATACCCAAAACCATCCCTAAAAATGTGTTTTTTACCCATATTTATTGCTGTCATCATCGCAGACCGGGCTCAGCGCACTCTTTTTAAAGTTAAACCGCCTTACAAGTGCGCTCAGCGCGCTCAGCGGGCAACCTGCTGCCTTGAAACATGTTTCAGCCATAACTTGAGAACCGTAACTCCGTTTTTCGCCCGGTTCGAAGCGTTGGAAAGCTTATTCAATTTCCTATCTAACAATGAATAAATATCAACCAAATTGGTGATTTTTATTATCCTCATTTTGAGCCTTATTCGTTGATGAGTTGCTCAAAA
Source organism: Lathyrus tuberosus (assembly GCA_022829125.1). NCBI lineage: Eukaryota > Viridiplantae > Streptophyta > Magnoliopsida > Fabales > Fabaceae > Lathyrus > Lathyrus tuberosus. The sequence goes on from JALAZF010000395.1 coordinate 2,606,132, forward strand.
TCGCGCGTTTGAAGCCGTGTCTTCGACACTTTATTGCTCATGCTCCAAATACACCTCAATACCTACAAAATGAGTAGAAAATTATCAAACGGTACACAAATACACTAAAACATAAAGTAAATGTAATTATAAACAAATCGGGGTTTATTTGAACGATATTAACTAAAAAGTATCGATAAGTGCAACAAAACGTATATACAAAAATAGCTACAATTTGCACTTATCACATTTGAATACGAATCAAGCATGGAAAAGCAAACACGCATAAAAAATCATGCATTATGATTACAAACACATCATATATCATGGTAAACAATCTTGAAAACACCATGGAAGAAAGTGCATCATGAAGGTATTCATAACATTAAGCATGTGCACAAATCGGAACAAACATGCACCTCAAGGAATAGAAACAATTAGGCATGCATAATACAATTCCAGCAACATAAGCATTTAATCACAATCAACATGCTCAAAGAAGTGTGTGCTATGTGTTCATCGCATCAAGAAATCAACAACACAAGCATGAATATTCAATAGTGATAATCAAGAATCGCGTGTCGACAAAATCATATCCATGCTCTAGTGTGAGGGGCAACAACTCAAGAATAGTCCACAAATCATCAATGCATCATTCCACGAAGTTTAGGCATGCATCGGATCTCAAACAACCAAGAAAATGCAAGAAAATATCACTCTGCAGCAGTGGTAATCGATTACTCACTTTGAGTAATCGGTTACTCAGTTGAAATTTGGCCAAAAATGTGAAAATTAGGCAGAGTAATCGATTACTCTATTCGGGAAATCGATTACCACTGAAACAGAGGCAGAAAATCAACTTTGAAAAGCACTTTTCAGCATCCAATCACTTATGCAAACATCCAAATGATCATGCACTCAATTAATCACGAAATTCACATCAAATATCAGTAATCAAACACCAATTTCATCAATCAAACAACAAGATCACAAATCAAATCAAGCAAATGGATCAAATCACATCACAAACCAAGGATCTACATTGCATAAGTTGAAATTAAGCTAAATCAAACATAGATCTAAGGAAAACCAACCTACAAGGCTGAGATTTGCCTTGGTGATTGTTGAGCATGAAAATTGGTGAATCCAAACAAGAAAACCAGAGATCTATACAATAATCTTCAAGATCCTAGCAAGAAACTTGAAGATCCAAGCAAGAACACTCCAAATAATCAAAAGCTGCTCCCAAAAGTGATTCCAAGATCCAAACCAGTAGCTATATCAGAACTGAACCAAGAATGATGATGTGATGGATGTTTAGCTCAAGAATTCACAAATTCCAATGAAGAATTTGTGAATCTATGGATATGGAGCTTTGGTGAGGGGTTGAAGATGAAGATGAAAAGTGGAAAAAGTGAGAGAGAATTGAGAGAAATTCTGAAAAATTTGAGAGTGAAAATGATCTAGGTTGGTGAGGTTTGGAATGAATTGATTTAAATAGAAGCTAGGTTAGGAATCCAAATGTGGTTTGGAGTGAGGTTAAGTGAGTGGAAATTGGGGTGAAAATGAGAATTAGGAGATGAAATGAGGAATTAGAGTGGAAAAATGATGGAGAGAATTTGAATTTTGGGTGGAAAATGATGAAAATAGATCAGTTCTAAATCCTTCCCACACATGCACAAGCCAAGCACATGACCACAAAACACCCCAAAATTCTGCAGTGCTGAAAATGCCACATTTTTGCAATTTCGCCCAGAGTAATCGGTTACTCCCTTTGAGTAATCAATTACTCAGTTCAAAAATTCAAAATTGGCGCCAAAAGGAGGGAAACTTGAATATTCGCCTGGTTCCACCTGTTCTGGACCATGATAGACCTCTGAAACTTGCCAACTGATATTACCACTGGAATGCACTTGAAATATGCTGCGAAATGTTTTTCGAACTCAGATTAAACTGCTGATACCAACTGCCTGTGCTGAATAACTGATCAAAAATTGACTGCCGGGATTTATGATCATCCAATCGCTTAATGAGCTAGATAAATGCTCAAAAAGACTTGGAAAGCTATCTGCTGGGCTCTGAACACTGTTAAAAATCATACTGGAACTGGTGATGCTGTGAGCTGCTAGAGAATACCCTGATCCCATGCTCAGAAGAAAAATGTAAAATGCAGGAACGATAATGCAAATGGAAGGAAGCATAAACCAATTAGGTTAGAAACAAAAGGGCAAATTTTGAGGTGTTACAGCTGCCCCTATTCAAACTTCTTGGATCCAAGGGTATGGAAGCAATGACTTTCAGATGATCGGGATACACGGAGATTGAATACCAAAATAGCCTGAAAAATTTGCACCCTGCGGGGATGATGAAATAAAGCGAATACGAGAACGGCCGAAGGCGAACTCGGAAAGGCAGACCGGCCGAAGGCGGACTAAACTGGAGATATAAGGACAAACGAGGACGGTCGAAGCGAACTCGAAAAGGTGGACCGACCAAAGGGGGACCACGCTAGGGAGATACAAAGGGTACTAGACCATACCGAAGGTGGACTCGAAAAAGGAAAGACCAAGCCGAGGGTGGGCTTTCAAAGAAAGACTAAGCCGAAGGTAGACTTTCAAACAAAGGATGCGAGACCATGCCGAAGGTGGACTCGGAAAAGGAAAGACCAAGCCGAAGGTGGGCTTTCAAAGAAAGACTAAGCCGAAGGTAGACTCTCGAACAAAGGATGCGAGACCATGCCAAAGGTAGGCTCGAAAAAGAAAGACCAAGCCGAAGGTAGGCTTGAAAAAGAAAGGATACGAGGCCATGCCGAGGGTGGACTCGAAGAAGAAAGAACAAGCCGAAGGTGAGCTTTCAAAGAAAGACTAAGCCGAAGGTAGACTCTCAAACAAAGGATACGAGGCCATGCCGAAGGTGGGCTCGAAAAAGAAAGACCAAGCCAAAGGTGAGCTTTCAACGAAAGTCTAAGCCGAAGGTAGACTCTCAAACAAAGGATACGAGACCATGCCGAAGGTGGGCTCGAAAAAGAAAGACCAGGCCGAAGGTGGGCTTTCAAAGAAAGGATACGAGACCATGCCGAAGGTGGGCTCGAAAAAGAAAGACCAGGCCGAAGGTGGGCTTTCAAAGAAAGGATACAAGACCATGCTGAAGGTGGACTCGAAAAAGAAATACCAAGCCGAAGGTGGACTTTCAAAGAAAGGATACGAGACCATGCCGAAGGTGGGCTCGAAAAAGAAAGACCAAGCCGAAGGTGAGCTTTCAACTAAAGACTAAGCCGAGGGTATACTTTCAAACGAAGGATACGAGACCATGCCGAAGGTGGGCTCGAAAAAAAAATAAGTCGAAGGTGAGCTTTCAACGAAAGACTAAGCCGAAGGTAGACTCTCAGACGAAGGATACGAGGCCATGCCGAAGGTGGACTCAAAAAAGGAAAGACCAGGCCGAAGGTGGGCTTCCAAACAAGACAACTCTACTGGGGATAACAAGATAACAGCGGGTGCGAGGACGGCCGAAGGCGAACTCGAGAAAAGAGAAAGACCAAGCCGAAGGTGGACTTTCAAAGAAAGACTAAGCCGAAGGTAGACTTTCAAACGACAATATATAGAATCGACAGTTCCACAAAGATGACTCCGTCGAGAAAAGAGAAATCTAAACAGACAACTCTGCGGGGGAGTATAAGAAGGACCAACAAGAAGGACGAATCCACTGGTTGCAGTGTAATGTAAAATAACATCTTCTGAATTTTGTTACTTTCTGCTGGGGAAAGAATCTGGTAAGGGATATCAAACCTGGCTTATGCTTCGAATGCATATGTTTAAATTTTGTCGTAATGCTCCATATCAATGGAATGCTATGCTTTTGGGAGGATGCCATGCAAAAATGCTCATGCAATGCAAAAGAGCCATCTTAGCAAAATAAACGCTGAAGACAAAGGCAACCCCGCCGGGGATGACAAACTAAATTGTCCTCTGAAATATGAGACCCTGCTAGGAAAACTTCACTCTACTTAGGAAGATCCTGATCACAAACTTTGCTGGATATGAAAAATCCGAGAGAAATTCCACTCTGTCGGGGATGGATAAAAATGAACAATTGAAGATGGAATCCAAAGAGAAACTCTCTCCGCTGGGGATTACCAATGACTTCCACCTGGATCCGAAAGAATACCAATAACCATTGGACTTAAAACCCGCTGTAGATTTCAACTATTGTTGAACAAACCCCTGTGATGATCACCACCAAACTCTGCTCGGGGAGACAAGTCAATGGTTCCAAACTTGTTTGGGGATATCACCGAACTCAACCTGCTATTGGAAGGTGTTCTTGCTCTTGCCCTGCCGGGGAATATCAATATTTTTACCCTGCTGGGGAGTACCGGCCACGACCAACACACCTGCTTGAAGAACGGTAGATACTAACATCCACCTTGCTAGAGGATAACATCAAGCTCACTCATCTGAGGAGATTTAACTCATACCATTGCTGGTGAGGTAAACATTTCTTGACTACCTGAGGAGAATGAGTGTTCAGACTCTGTGGGGACAAAATACCTTTGTCTAGAGAAGGAAGATATTCCTTAAGTCTCCTGCTGGGGATGCAACAACATCCATTTCTGATTGTTTGTTGAGAGTAATCAATCAACCACAACTCTAGCTGGGGAGTTAATCTTCTGTACCCTGCTGAAGAAGATAATTTTTGACACTCTGGCTGGGGAAAATAACAACCTGCTGCTGTTGGATGAACTTTTCAACGTCGAGGAGACTAGCTCTACTTGGGGAGAAAAATCAATGAAACCTGCCAAGGTATATCATTGAGCTTGACCTGCTGTTGGAGGGAAGATCCTACCCTGCTTGGGATTAGAGCATGCCTTTGCTGACGGAACTACGCTTCCTGATCTCCTGAGGAAAGTGACTACCAGGATCTATGGGGAACACAAAGTCTTTTCAAAGACATCCAACACACCTCCTGCTGGAGATACAACCACACTCACCTCGGAGCAATCCCCTTTAAACTGCTTGTTGGGGGAATGGGTTCTGCTGAGGAATGAACTTTCAGTGCTGGGGGAGGTGACTCCATTGGGGAAGAGCAAACCTGTTGTCCTGCAAACACAATAAAACAGGAAGTTCTATACGCAAAAAGATCACCTCTATTACCAATACAATGACCGTTACCTAAGCAATTTCCACTGTTTTCTGATACGCTTTGCAAAGCTTAACATTTTCGCATGCAATGTTTTATCAAAATATCGGACGTTTTCAAAAACAAAACAGCAAAAGTAAAAACACAAATGGAAATTTTTTGGGTGAAATGAAGATTTTATTAAATGAAATTGGCCTGTGAATAGGCATTTACATTTGGAAGCAATTCCTGGAAAGAGGTAATAAAAGAAAATACACATGTCAGCAATGTGGGGAACAGAAATCCACCATGATTCAATTAAGCTATGACCCAATATGCCTTGCTTATCCGCAGATGCTCTGGCCTTCGAAAAGACTGACTGGACTGATTCCTTTCCTTCGAAATTTCCATGTATCAAAGGTGTTCACAGATCGAACGCAGATCGTAACCTCTTGCTTTTAAATCCCTAACTTTTTCTTGGATCGCCCTTTTCGGGGTTTCAATCCACTGGGATACCCCTTTTTGCCAAAGTTGCCTTTTCAGGTTTTCAACTTTGCGGGTTCATTATTTTTTTTTCTCTTTTTATCCCTAACTTTTGCCCGAACCTTTTTATTTTTATGGTTCGCCGGGATGCCCCTTTTTTGCCTGGACTTTCTTTTTGTGTCCAGCGGGTCTCTTTTATGCAAAGTATTTTTTGACTACGTCTGCGTTCACAGGGGACGTAAAATCTTCGCCATCTATAATTGAGAGTAATAAAGCTCCACCAGAGAAAACCTGTCTTACTACATATGGCCCTTCGTAGTTTGGAGTCCATTTGCCCCTGTGATCTGTTTGAGGAGGAAGGATCCTTTTCAAAACCAATTCACCAGCCTGAAAACACCGAGGACACACTTTCTGATCAAAGGCTTTCTTCATCCTGCTCTGATACAACCGACCATGTGCAATGGCTGCCAATCTCTTCTCTTCAATGAGGTTCAGCTGATCCAGTCTGGAACGCACCCATTCAGCTTCATCAAGCTTCACGTCTGCCAGAATTCTTAAAGAAGGAATCTCAACTTCTAATGGTAGAACTGCTTCCATACCATATACCAATGAGAAAAGAGTTGCCCCAGTTGATGTACGTACTGAAGTACGATAACCGTGTAAAGCATAAGGAAACATCTCATGCCAGTCTTTATAGGTCACTACCATTTTCTGCACAATCTTCTTGATGTTCTTATTTGTCGCTTCAACAGCCCCATTCATCTTCGGACGGTAGGGAGAAGAGTTGTGATGTTCAATCTTAAAGCTCTGACATAGCTCCTTCATCATCTTATTATTCAAATTTGAACCATTATCAGTAATGATTCTATCTGGGAATCCATACCGGAAGATGATGTCCTTCTTGATAAATATGGCTACCACTTGTCTGGTGACGTTGGCAAACGAGGCTGCTTCCACCCACTTTGTGAAGTAATCAATGGCAACCAAAATGAAACGATGCCCATTGGAAGCAGTCGGTTCAATCTTTCCGATCATATCAATGCCCACATAGCAAACGGCCAAGGTGATGACAACATATTCAGAGGAGTAGGCGGTACATGCACCTTATCAGCATAAATCTGGCATTTATGACACTTTCGGGCGTATTTGAAACAATCAGATTCCATAGTCATCCAATAATACCCCGCTCTCAACAGCTTTCTGGCCATAGCATGCCCATTGGCATGGGTACCGAAAGATCCTTCATGGAATTCTTCCATTAACAGGTTTGCCTCGTGTTCATCAACACAACGTAGCAAGACCATGTCAAAGTTTCTCTTGTATAACACGTCATCCTTATTTAGAAAGAAATTTCCCGCTAGCCTCCTCAAAGTTTTCTTGTCTTTGGTGGATGCACCTTCCGGATACTCTTGAGTCTTCAGAAAAACCTTAATATCATGATACCAAGGTTTGCCATCTAACACATCTTCAATTGTAAACACAAAAGCTGGTCTATCCAGATGCATGATTCTGATTGAAGGAGTTTCGTTCCAACGATTCACCTGATACATCGAAGACAACGTCACCAACGCATCGGCCATCTGATTCTCCAACCGAGGTATATGGTGGAAATCAACTCTGTCAAAGAAAGGTAAAAACCTCCTGGAATAGTTGTTATAAGGCACCAAGTTAGCTTGATGAGTTTCCCATTCTCCTCTGATCTGATTAACTACCAACGCGGAATCACCATAAACATCGAGGTTCTTGATTCTCAGATCAATTGCTTCTTCTAACCCCATAATGCATGCTTCATACTCCACCTCATTGTTGGTGCATATGAACGCCAATCGGGCAGTGAAGGGTATATGAGAACCTTGTGGAGTTGTAATGACTGCCCCAATTTTGTTACCGTATGAATTAACAGCCCCATCAAAGACCAGCTTCCATTGGGACCCAATTTCTGGCCCTTCATCAGGTAGAGGCTCTTCACAATCTTTCATCTTCAGATACATAATGTGCTCATCAGGAAATTCGAACTTCATCGGTTGATAATCCTCAATTGGTTGTTCAGCGAGATATTCTGACAAAACACTTCCCTTGATGGCTTTTTGGGAAACATATTGAATATCGTATTCTGTCAGAACCATCTGCGAACGGGCTATTCTTCCAGAAAGCGCTTGCTTTTCAAACACATACTTGATCGGATCCATCTTCGAAATCAAGAGGGTTGTGTAATTTAACATATACTACCTCAAACGCTTAGCTGCCCAAGCGAGTGCACAACATGTTTTCTCCAGCATCGAGTACCTCGACTCACAATCAGTAAATTTCTTACTCAGGTAGTAGATGGCATGCTCTTTTCTACCTGACTCGTCGTGTTGACCGAGCACACACCCCATTGAGTTCTCAAGAACCGTAAGATACATAATCAATGGCCTTCCTGGCACTAGCGGCATAAGGACCGGAGGTTCCTGCAAATATTCTTTTATTTTTTCGAACGCCTTTTGACAATTCTCGTTCCACCTGACCTCTTGATCTTTTCTTAGCAACTTGAATATTGGTTCACACGTGGCTGTAAGATGAGAGATGAATCTAGCAATGTAGTTCAACCTCCCTAAGAAACCACGAACCTCTTTTTCTGTTCTTGGCTCAGGAATTTCTTGAATGGCTTTTACTTTAGCAGGGTCCACTCGATACCTTTTTTGCTGACAATAAAACCCAGTAACTTTCCAGATCTCACCCCGAAGGTGCACTTGTTCGGATTCAACCTCAGTCTGAACTTTTGCAACCTCTCAAACAATTTCTGAAGATTAACCAGATGTTCTTCCTCCGTCTGTGACTTCGCAATCATGTCATCAACATAGACCTCGATCTCTTTGTGAATCATGTCATGAAAGAGAGTCACCATCGCCCGCTGATATGTTGCCCCAGCATTTTTCAATCCAAAGGGCATCACTTTGTAATAGAATATTCCCCAAGGTGTTATGAACGTTGTTTTCTCGATGTCCTCTGGGGCCATCTTGATTTGGTTATACCCAGAGAAGCCATCCATGAAGGAAAACACAGAATACTGAGCAGTGTTGTCCACTAACACGTCAATGTAAGGAAGCGGGAAATCATCTTTTGGGCTTGCTCTATTCAGATCTCTGTAATCAACGCATATCCTGAACTTTCCGTCCTTCTTAGGTACATGCACAATATTAGCAACCCACGGAGGATAATTTATTACAGCAAGAAAACCAGCATCTAACTGTTTCTGAACCTCTTCTTTAATCTTGACGGCCATTTTCGGTTTCGTCCTTCTCAGCTTCTGCTTAACTGGAGCACATAATTCTTTGAGTGGCAGCCGGTGTACCACGATGTCAGTGTCGAGCCCAGGCATGTCTTGGTAAGACTAGGTGAAGATGTCCACATACTCTCGGAGCATTTCAATCAATCTTCCCTTGACAGAGTCTTCCAAAGCAACCCATATTCATACCTCTTTCTTTGCATCCTCGGTTCCCAAGTTAACAACCTCAATTTCCTCCTGATGAGGCATAATGATCTTTTCCTCCTGTTTTAACAACCTGGCTAATTCCTCTGGCAAGGGACAGTCTTCATCAGTCCCCTCTTCAGCCTGATATATGGGATTATCGAAGTCGTATCGGGCCATAGCTGAATCATGAGGGGTGGAATCTAAACAAGAAAACCTGCATGATTGATGATATATGTTTATTATGGATGCATCAAACGAAAACACATTGCCATTTTGATGTGATTTTAATGCAAAAACAAAAACAGAAAAACAGGGATCTAAACATTTGAATGCGAAAACATCCTTTATTAATGATAAAGAAAAAGCATACAAAAACATTCAAGCCCTACAAACATGAATCACTACGTCTTGGGCAGAACGTAGGATTAACAGAGATGACAAACAGAAGTAATTACTCTGGTCCGGTTACTTGAATGACTATTTCCGACGACCAGTTGTGAAAGCTTTGACCTGGGACACATGGGCGGATCCAACTATCCAAATCACAATCACTGTCCCCATCCTCCTCAATCGCATTGACTCTGTCGAAGAAAACGCCGGCACTGGTGAAAAGGACTGGGACATAGAACTTAGGAGGCTCTTCAGGACGCCTGGGTGGCTTTTAACCCAGTCCATGAGTATCTCGCTTTTCCTGGATATCAATAACCTGACCCCACTTTCGTGAACCGCCGGCTTCAACCATGGTCCGAGCATCTTTGAAAGAAGACATAGAAATCTCCGGCTGATGTACCACTGTAGACTGAACCACTTCAGATTGGCTACCTTCCTTGAGAGGCTTCTCAGTGATCTTCACTGCTTCAAAACCCTGACATAGAGTTTCTTGTATTTCGCCATCTACCTCCACATATTTGAAAGTAGATAGCTGGCTTATCATAATATTCTCTTCTCCACAAATCGTCACCACATGCCTGTCTACCATATACTTTAACTTCTGATGCAATGTAGACGTCACATCCCCAGCACTGTGAATCCATGGACGACCCAGCAGATAGCTGTAGGCAGGCTGGATGTCCATAATATAGAAGGTAGCATCGAAAACTTCTGGCCCAACCTTAATTGGTAGCAGAATCTCACCAAAAATAGACCTCTTCGAGTCGTCGAAAGCGTGCACCACCAAATCACTAGGTGTGCATATCAACCCTCGAGTGTCCAGCTTCATCAAGGCTTTCTTAGGCAGAACATTCAAAGAGGACCCAGTATCCACAAGCACATGAGACATCAACGAACCACGACACTCGACAGAAATATGCAAGGCATTATTATGGTTTCTCCCAGCTGGAGTCAAGTCAACATCAGTAAAACCCAGACCATTGCCTGCATTGACATGGGCCACTACCCCCTCCAACTGATTAACAGAGATCTCTTGAGGTACGTAAGCAGCATTCAATACTTTCAGCAATGCATTTCGGTGTGCCTCGGAACACAATAACAGGGACAAGATAAAGATCTTGGACGGAGTCTGATGCAACTGATCAACAATCTTGTAGTCGCTCTTCCTGATTAATCTCATAAATTCTTCTACGTTCCCAGAGAAAGAATTATTAACCGGCCCTGTCGTGGAGTCATTCACTACTGGTGTTTGCAAAGAATTTCCTACAACCTGTTTCCCTTTGTCTTGTCCAGAACTACCAGCTTGATCATTAGAAGGGGGTAAAGACCCTACCACTTCTCATGATAGCCCCTGCCTCAACACTACTTTTGGTACAAGAGTTTAATACAGAAGTTCCCACCAGTTCCTGTTTCTGTCCATTGACAAACACTTCGGCTCCATAGTTCCAAGGAATGGCCTTGGTACTCTCATATGGCACGAGTCCGGGAGCTGTAATAATAACCGGCGCTGGTCTTACCGGCCCTGAAATAGTGATTGTTTTGAATGGGATAGTAATGGTAGCAACCTCATTTTTCCCGCTAACAACCTCTTTTCGTTGGTCGCATCGGTCAAACTGCAATCGACCTTCATCTATCAGCTTTTGAATTCCTGACTTCAACAAATCACACCCATTCACTTGCGACCTACACTCTGAACAATTCTCATCACATCCGGGGGACACCCCACCCCTCAATAACCTCTCATTTACCACCATCAAAGGAGTCTTTAATTTATTGACATCCATAACCAAATTCAAAGATTCACTCTCCTCTAACACATCGTTAACCCTTGGCCCACCATGGTTTGGTATTGGGTTCTGGATGACATTTGGCCCATCATTTGAAAAGTTAATGGCCTTTGAATCCACCAAGTCTTGGACTGCATGCTTAAAAGCTTTGCAGTCTTCAATATAGTGTCCGGGGTGCCCCAGAATGAAAGGCATAGTGGGCATTAGGATTATAACCCGGAGGTGGATTACCGGTGGGAGGAGCTAGAGTCCTTTTCTGGATTAATTGCAACTATAGCAAATGCTGAAACAACTTTGAATATGGTAGAGGTGGAGTATCGAAATGTCGGTTCTTCTTAGGCCTTGGCTGATACTGGCGCGGAGCCTGATTTTGTTGCTGCTGAGGTGGAAGCGCTGCAGGAATTGTTACTGAAGCTACCTGCTGGTTATAACTCTGATGCTGCTTTCCTTTACCTCGGTGAGACGACACAAAATTTGTTTCTTCCTTCTTCTTATAATTAGCATAGGGTTTCTTCCCTTGACCTGAAGACAACCCATCACTACCTACCACCTTCCCCACTTTGATTCCACTCTCTAACATTTCCCCGACCATGATCAAATAAGCAAACTTGCCTGACGCGCAAGGTAACCGTTTCTCATAATAACGTCCCGACAAAGTATCCATAAACAAATTCAGCATTTATTTTTCCAACATGGGCGGCTGCACCCTCGCCGCTAGTTCACACTATCTCTGCGCATATTCTTTGAAGCTTTCATTATTCTTCTGGGTCATATTCTGTAGCTGGATCCTGTTAGGAGCCATATCAGTGTTATATTGGTAGTGCTTGATAAAGGCCTCGACCAACTCTCTCCAATTACGGACATGGCATCTCTCTAGTTACATATACCATTCCAAGGATGCCCCAGACAGTCTGTCCTGGAAAAAATGCATCAGCAATTTCTCATCTTTAGAGTACGCGGCCATCTTCCTCGCGTACGCCCTGGCATGCGTCTTGGGATAGGTAGTACCATTGTATTTCGCAAAAGTGGGCGCCTGAAATTTGTGTGGAATTACAACTCCGGGAACCAACCCCAAATCCTCCAAATCCATTCCTACAGAATTATGATTCACCACTCCCCTTAGTTGTTCTTCAATGAGTCTGAACCTATGATCATTGTCAGCCTGAGGACCAATATCCCCGCCTGGCAGAGAGAAAACATCATCTTGTTGGTCTTCAAAACGACAACCATGAACAACACAAACACTTCCTCCTCCCACAACAGAAGGAATCACAAGTTGCTCTCCTCCGCCCGGAGGGATCCCAACACCAGGGATGGGAATCTCTACACCCACAGGACCTCCCTGAGCACCGTTACCACCAACGCCATTATGAACTCCGCCATGAAGAACCCCGTCTTCATCCACCCTCGCCACTAAGGGTTGGGCCAAAGTCCTCAACTGCTCTTGCCCTTGGGCAACACCTTGCATTAGCTCCATGAATTGGTCAATAAGGGCCTGCATGGCAGCCATATCAGCTTGCATCTTCTCCATAATTCTCTTCTGATTTGATCTAGTAGAATATCGGTGAATCAGTTGGTTATCAATCCCGCCTACAACCAAATAAAGGTTAGAACAAACCGAAACAAGCACATGCGATGCAAGAAAGATGATTATGATTATGCAAATGCAAATGAACATGTTTGAATATTTGCAGGGCGATCCACCCCTTGATTCCAGTTTAAAGACAAGATAGGATGAAACTGCTGCTCACATATAAATCAGAGAAAAATCACCGTCAGAGATTACAACCCAAAATAACAATAATAAGTCTGAAAACAAAAGAAGCAAGGATCCCATCCAACAATTCTGGTGGTGACCCGAGATACAAAGAAAAATAAACTACAGAGTATCACCCACTGCCTGAGCTAGAACCTTCACCCTTAAGCCTCTTCACCTCATCTCGTATCTTCAGCTCTGCTATGGTCACTATGGTCCCATTCAGTCGCTCCTCGACTGCGTGTCTCTGGAACGTCCCTGATAAGATCTCCTCGTCTTTCTTCTTGAGCTTTGTCTTCAAACTCTCGATCTGATCCAAGAACTTATCTTCTTTCAGCTTGTTGGCTGTGATTGCAGTATCTCGGTAAGCGTTGAACTTGTGAATCTTTGACCAAGCCTTGGCTAGGTCTTCCTTCTTGGATTTGAGAATCCTGCTAACACCTTTTAGAGCTTGCCCTACCTTTTGTCTGGCTATGACCTCTTCAGCTTGCTCCTTTTCTTTCTTAATGAGAAGCTCTGTCTTTAACTTGGCAACATGAACGGCTTCACCTCGCTCATGTTTCAACTGGTAAATCTCTCTTTACAGCTCATCGTTCTCCTCTCGAAGCTTATCCTTTTCAGTCCACAGTTTGTTATACTTCTCTATCTCAATTGTGGTCGGAGATTCAATCAGTAAGGGGTAAGATGGAGGTTCTCTGCAAAACGGTAGAAGTACACCCTCTACTCTCCTCTGAATCCAGTCATCGTATGCAGGGAAGGCTTTGTTGTTACACTTTCCAAAAGAAGTCTTTCCTTTCTTGTGGCGGTCTCCCCAAGTATTTGCAGCTTCCTTTAACACTTCCAGATTGGCTTCTCCACTCACATATAGAGACTCTTGAACATCTTGGTCCTTTGGCGGCTCCTTCAAAGCATACCCAAATTGCCTAATAGTAAGAATAGGATTATAATTAATTCCCCCTTTTCTTCCTATTAAAGGTACGTTTGGGTAACCTCCACAGCTAATCAGGATCTCTTGGCCCAGCAAATCACGATTGATCCAAATCAAGTTGTCAGCCCTTAACCCCATCAATCTCCTTGACCAATCCAAAGTTTCCTTGGTGTCTTCGAATGCCCCAGATTTGGGAAGGCAATCGGCAAACCACTTGTAGAGTACTGGAGCACAAAAGTAAAGAGGTATTCCTCTCCTCTTCTCATTCTTATAGTGCATTGAATAGTACAGATCCCCAAGCAAGGTATGCACCGAATTCTTCGTGGTGAATATCCGGACAGCGTGCACGTCTACAAAATCCTTCACATTAGGGAACAATGTTGTTCCATAAACACACATAGCCAGAATTGCATTGAACCCCCGACCAACACTTAGTCTTAGCACAAATAGCAGCCTGATCGATCAAAAACTTCGTGTGAAAGCCTTTATAACCTCCTTTACTTGCCACATTCTTCTTCAGCAAAGATTGATCCAAGTGTAACGCAGCAGCAACCTTTTCCAGATCGGGAAACTCCTTAGAAGGATAGAAGGGAACTTCTTCTTTGACAGAAACATCCAGAATGAGAGCATACTCTTCCAAGGTCGGAGCTAAAAGATAATCCGCAAACAGAAAACATCGCAGGTGAGGGTCATAGAACTGTTCCAGATTGTGCAGAGCCCTGAACTCATAGTTGGTAATGTCTCGGGCGAAACTCAGAATCCTCCCATATTCTCCTCTAAAGTCTGCCAATACCCCGAGTTTTTCCATAGCCGAGATCTTGTGCACAGCATCTAAATGAAGCTCTGGGAACTTGTACGGGATAATATTCTTTTTTTTCTTTAGTGCTAGTACACATCATGGACAGTCTTCAGACAATCGGAATCAAAGTTAGGATGCAACCCTACATATGAAAAAACATGTTAGAATGCAAAATGATGATGCAAATGCAAACATGGGATCAAGGTATTCATGATGCTCAAAACTGCTGTTGTTCTGCTGACTGAATAAAACCCCAGATATCAGAAAACCAGAAGTCCAGAATAACAGCCCATTCAAATTTCTAGAATATCAGGATGATAACAATACACTGATGAGAAATCCAGAAAACCGGGTAGGTTGAAGGTTTCGGTTACCTGCAAACCTGCAAACACCCATCCCCTCTCACATGTGGGTTCTAGAAAACTGAGGATCCTCAATATCACGGGCTCTCAGGTCGAGAAATGATGATACCTTCACCATCTCTGGTTTGGCATCATCATCAATCGAGGAGGCCTCAACTGATTCCCCTCAAAAGGATATCCTATAGTAAGTTCCCAGCATTGGGTCCTCGGATCGACAAGTGTAATGGGTTTTCCATTTTTGGTCTGCCATTATCACATGTCGGGAGGAGAGGCATTGCTAAGTTCTTGGGAGACGGTCGCCAGAGTCGACAGTTTTCCAGGTTACATTCCATCGTCTGCACCAAATGCGCAAGATAGAATATTACCAAAGAAAACCTCGTCTGGATGTGGAGTTTTCATGTATACTAAGTCTGGCCAAATGCCAAACAAGTCACACTACTTTCCACGCTAATCATAGGTGTATGCTCAAGCCTGGGTATTGGGCTTTTCTCTCAAGAATCCACCCCACCCTACAAACAGAAAAATCCAGCAGCAGAACAGTACAACAATAATGATATGCAATGCTATAAATGTGGTAAATACAGTAAAACAGTAATATATAGTAATATACAACAAAGTAGAGCACCACAATAAACACCCAATGAAATAAAACAAACAAGCGCTAGGATTGACTTGCAAAAGGGGATGGACCAGCCAGAGGTCTATCGGTCCCCAGCAGAGTCGCCAGCTGTCGCTCCCGAGGATTTGCATCCATAGTACAAACGCGAAAGTGGTGCGGAAAACAGAGTCGCCAGCAATATGTATTTATCCCAAGAGAGGGAAAGGAAACACTGCGTAAACCTGAGGGAAGGGAGAAAGCACATGGTCTCACGACCAAGAGAAAAGGGTAAGGGAGTCGGTTACGCGAAGGGAAGGTGTTAGCACCCCACGCGTCCATCGTACCCGATGGGATCCACGCTTGCTGTCTCGATCAAAGGGTGTCGTCATCTGGAGCTCCACTACTACTAGAAAGGAGAAGAAACGGGAACGGAAAGGAACGAAGAAACGAAGAAGAAAAGAAAAAGAAGTGACTTGATAGGACATCGCTCGTCTTACGCCTACGTATTCCCTCGTGCAATGGGAAAGTCAGAGTCAACGTAGTTCGGACACAAACTAAAGGGGGGAAGTTGCTCGCTAAGACATCGCCGTCTTGTGCCTACGTATCCTCAATCGGACTAGAGAGAGGAAATCAGAGCAGTCGTAGTTCGACCTAACGAGGTCAGTTAGTGTTTTTTATGAGCGACGTTAGATTCGCGTCCGCCAGTTAGGGTCGATGCCTGTTTGCGACGAGACGGAAGTAACGTGCCCTTTCTGAAAATGATTTGAAATTAACGATCCCGAAGGATAAAAAGATTTGAGTTTGTTTTTGTGTTTTTTAGACAGAAGTAGATTGAGTTAGTTCGTAACTCACATTGCACCAAAGCCTGCCATGCGGGAACGAGTGAATCGCATGGTCGCCCCCAAATGGAACGTATGCTAAACACTCTAGAAGAGGAGGGGAGACCCCTCGTTCTTCATTTCCTACACTTAAGGCTCGAACGCAATATTCGTTATATTTATTAAGTGTTTTAGAAGTTTTATGAGATGAGAAGAGAAGACACAAGGAAGAAGGGTGACTCTAAGGGAATCACTATCCTAGTGTTGTCATGCAAAAGGGTGGTCCTATGGTTAGTGAAGTTTAGGCGAGAAACAACTACCTAAGACCTAATGCTAATCCTACTCCAAGCTTAATCGAAAATTAAGTTGGACTAGGTAGCTCTAAGGGGAAAAAAATCCAAGACTTAAACAAGTCTTGAGATCTAAGGGGAAAAAAAGAGTGAAAGAGACGAAAGAAGAAAGGAAACGAATAATAAAAAAAATAGCAGCTACCACAACGTTCCTGCACCAAAACAGCGGTAAAAAGCAACCCACACGCAGTACAGCTTATAACAACATACAATTCAGCACAAGAAAGGGTGTAAAATGTCAGCCAACAGCATATACAACAGCACACATACACATAGGCAGCTGTAGAAATAGGGCAGCATGCGATACATTTGAATACGAATCAAGCATGGCAAAGCAAACACGCATCAAACATCATGCATTATGATTACAAACACATCATATATCATGGTAAACAATCTTGAAAACACCATGGAAGAAAGTGCATCATGAAGGTATTCATAACACTAAGCATGTGCACAAATCGGAACAAACATGCACCTCAAGGAATAGAAACAATTAGGCATGCATAATACAATTCCAGCAACATAAGCATTTAATTACAATCAACATGCTCAAAGAAGTGTGTGCTATGTGTTCATCGCATCAAGAAATCAACAACACAAGCATGAACATTCAATAATGATAACCAAGAATCGCGTGTCGACAAAATCATATCCATGCTCTAGTGTGAGGGGAAACAACTCAAGAATAGTCCACAAATCATCAATGCATCATTCCACGAAGTTTAGGCATGCATCGGATCTCAAACAACCAAGAAAATGCAAGAAAATATCACTCTGCAGCAGTGTTAATCGATTACTCACTTTGAGTAATCGATTACTCAGTTGAAATTTGGCCAAAAACGTGAAAATTAGGCAGAGTAATCGGTTACTCTGTTAGGGTAATGATTACCACTGAAACAGAGGCAGAAAATCAAATTTGAAAAGCACTTTTCAGCATCCAATCACTTATGCAAACATCCAAATGATCATGCACTCAATTAATCGCGAAATTCACATCAAATATCAGTAATCAAACACCAATTTCATCAATCAAATAACAAGATCACAAATCAAATCAAGCAAATGGATCAAATCACATCACAAACCAAGGATCTACATTGCATAAGTTGAAATTAAGCTAAATCAAACATAGATCTAAGGAAAACCAACCTACAAGGCTGAGATTTGCCTTGGTGATTGTTGAGCACGAAAATTGGTGAATCCAAACAAGAAAACCAGAGATCTATACAATAATCTTCAAGATCCTAGCAAGAAACTTCAAGGTCCAAGCAAGAACACTCCAAATAATCAAAAGCTGCTCCCAAAAGTGATTCCAAGATCCAAACCAGTAGCTATATCAGAACTGAACCAAGAATGATGATGTGATAGAGGTTTAGCTCAAGAATTCACAAATTCCAATAAAGAATTTGTGAATCTATGGATATGGAGCTTTGGTGAGGGGTTGAAGATGAAGATGAAAAGTGGAAAAAGTGAGAGAGAATTGAGAGAAATTCTGAAAAATTTGAGAGTGAAAATGATCTAGGTTGGTGAGGTTTGGAATGAATTGATTTAAATAGAAGCTAGGTTAGGAATCCAAATGTGGTTTGGAGTGAGGTTAAGTGAGTGGAAATTGGGGTGAAAATGAGAATTAGGAGATGAAATGAGGAATTAAAGTGGAAAAATGATGGAGAGAATTTGAATTTTGGGTGGAAAATGATGAAAATAGATCAGTTCTAGATCCTTCCCACACATGCACAAGCCAAGCACATGACCACAAAACACCCCAAAATTCTGCAGTGCTGAAAATGCCACATTTTTGCAATTTTGCCTAGAGTAATCGGTTACTCCCTTTGAGTAATCGATTACTCAGTTCAAAAATTCAAAATTGGCGCCAAAAGGAGGGAAACTTGAATATTCGCCTGGTTCCACCTGTTCTGGACCATGATAGACCTCTGAAACTTGCCAACTGATATTACCACTGGAATGCACTTGAAATATGCTGCGAAATGTTTTTCGAACTCGAATTAAACTGCTGATACCAACTGCCTAGTGCTGAATAACTGATCAAAAATTGACTGCCGGGATTTATGATCATCCAATCGCTTAATGAGCAAGATAAATGCTCAAAAAGACTTGGAAAGCTATCTGCTGGGCTCTGAACACTGTTAAAAATCATACTGGAACTGGTGATGCCGTGAGCTGCTAGAGAATACCCTGATCCCATGCTCGAAAGAAAAATGCAAAATGCAGGAATGATAATGCAAATGGAAGGAATCATAAACCAGTTAGGTTAGAAACAAAAGGGCAAATTTTGAGGTGTTACAGATGTCATGACATCTTCTTCAACATCTCTGTTCAGTCCAGATTTATTCATCTTTAGCATCAATGTATTTTACCAAACCTTTGTCAAACCAAAGGTGCTTTCAAATCACATCTTGAAAGTGAAATCAAGTCTTCAACAACTTTTTCTTTTTCCTTCTTTGATCATATCATTGTTGAGCTTGTCTTCATCAAAACATGTAATACTAAAAACATAAAACAAACACACTAAAATCCCAAAATAATCCTTTTCATTCAAAAAAATCAACAAGCACAACCTAGTTAAGGACATTTAGGGACACAAATCAAGAAAAAAAACTAGCAGAAGCTAAACATAGACAACTAAGAACCAAAAACAAACAAAAAAACCTTAAATACACCATGACAAACACTTCATCAATAATTATTTATGTCGTGAACATACGAAGCTTCGAATGATATCGTGTAATTGGATGAAACTTTCCACCACTTATATCCTTGTCGTCACCCAATATTTAATAATCATCGATCAACAACATCAAAATCAGTAGATTTATCAATGGAAGCACCTCAAAAATAAAACAATTCAAGAAAAATCAAAACTTCATTATTTAAAAATTATCAATACAAATAATAAGCACTTTGTGTAACACCTCAAAATTTTCCCTCTTATTTATACCACTTCCTCTGACTTTTGTTTCGCAATCATCTGCATAACACATTAGGTCATAACTGCATCAGTCATTCATTTGCATGGAGTTCCTAAGACATGGGATCGGAGGAATTTTCTTGTTATTTGTGCTTGTCCTATTCAGAGGTTATTCAGTTGGTTCCTATTTTGATCAAGTTGAAGCAAGGTTTGAATTCATACTATCATGAATATCCTCTTATTCAAAGGTTCATCTAGCATCAAGGTTTTCCTATTCAGAGGGTTCATCCAAAGCAACGGGTCAGGGTTCTTGGATGTGAATCAGGGTTTGACTTCTTCTCAGTTCAAGTCATCTTCTTCAAGGTTTCTTCAAGGAATTGTTCTTGTGCCGAGACCAGTGGTCATAAAGGAATCTTGGCTCAAAAGGATTGGTGATCATGCAAACCAGGGTTTCACAGTGGTTTGAGGTGTATACCTCAAATAAGACTGATTCTTCTAGTTCTTCAAGCGGTGAAGTGTGGAATTAGGGTTTTGGTTCATGGTTATTAAGGACGTATTCTGCATCAAGCTACCAGGGCTATTCTTCTCCAAAATTCGCTAAGGTCTTTAATCAGAGTTTACTTCTCAAAAGACTAGGGTTTCATTCTTTTGTATATGGAGTGAGTTAGGGTTTCTTCTCAGCATGAAAAACTTTCTTTCATTGATCTTCCTAAAATATCAGGGTTTTCGCCTGTTGTGTTTCAATAAGGATTCATTGGATTTCATAGTAATTAGGACATTGTGGTCCTCTCAATTGTTCATCGCCTACAAGTTAAGGTGAATTTGAGACTGAAGTTAGGGAAGTTGAGGATGCATTAAGAGCAAGTCTAATTTGGATTGGAAGTTTGATTTAGAATTTCATGTCAAATCGATCGTGTGGACTACTTGGATTACAATAGCCATTTCTCATGTTAATATCCATTTTAAACAATTTTAAATCCATCTTAAACCATTCTTTGACCCACATTTTAAACCATACTTTCTTCATTTTTTAGAGCTTGTCATAATTTCTAAACCTTTTATCCATATATCCATTTCAATCCATTAACTCAAAAATCCATATCCATTTTTAATTCAATTCAAAAGTCTAATTTCCAAATTTAAATCCAATACATATCCATGTTTCTAAATACAAATCCATTTTTATATCCAAGTGAAGCCACTCACTTTCAAATGCATTCATCACAAGCTAACCTAACACCACATCATGACAGTAGCAACATAACTAAGATATTACAGCTAAGTTAGCAGCCACTTTGCTTAATGAAACCGTTGACTCAATTGCACAAACTGACTAAAGGAAAAGCTATATGAGAAGGGTCTTGCTTCTAAAGATAACACCACACTTCTATTAAACTGTCACACCAAATTAAAATATGTTGAGAAATTAAAATTTTTTCTCAAAAGTGAAGATAACATTGGGGAATTTAAGTGCGATGTGGAAACAACGATTAGGGTTTGCCGTGCCGCCAATTACCATGAGCATGCTATGTATGTTGCAAAGAAAGCAGGGATGGCGATAAAGGAGTGTGGTAAAATTCTAATAGGACACAAGCCACTGGAGACAATTGAGATTCTCATCAGGCTTTACACCGATGATGGTGACAAAAGAGGACAGTCAAAGAGGCGTACGTGTCTACGTTGCCATCTCCTATTGATTTTCTCAGTATCTTCGTTCATTACCCTCATTCCCTTATGGATTTTCTTGGAAAATATAACAACAAGGTGAAGGACTCACCTGCTCAGGTGGAGATTAACAATACCTTGTTAGAGTTGTACATATCCAATGAATTGACTTTTCCTTCAGTGTCACAATCCAACGATGGTTCAGATTTCCCTAATGGAGCATCAAAAATAAAAAAGTTTCAAATTTAAGTATGTTCAAAGAGAACCCTTTTGCTAAGGAGGTACAAAGAGAAATGGATTAGCAGAAAAAAGAGATAACAGAGGAATACCTACTGTCATGAAATTCAGCAGTATGTTAAAATTCACCCAATAAATTTCAGTAGCCAGACATTTCTCAACCATATAACTAACAGCAGCAGAAAATACATAGGGATATAACAATTCATTCCACAAAAATTCCCCTTAACAAAATTTTACAACTCTGAATAGTTTCTAACAGAATTACAAGTAGATGTTCATAACTGTTTCGTCAGTTCCAATTCATCTAACAGAATCCTAATAGAAAATCAGAACTACCTCTCCTAACAGAAAAACGAACCTACAACAGAAAAATTCTAACTGTAAAAAATTCCCAAGAGATTTCTCTAACAAGCTATCTCACCCTCCAAATCTTCAACCTTCTTCATCTGATCTTCGAATCACCTTCAATCTCTGCCCAAAAACCTCAAGTCTTCATCGACAAGTTCTTCAATTCGCACCTTAATTCCAATCCTCAATCTGTAATTACCTTGCGCAGAGAATCGACGCCACAAAATTCCGCAACGTCGCATCATCATCACCTCCATTGAGACTCTGCAACGAACACTAACAGCCCTGCAGATCACAAATTCACACATCATCATCACCAACGTTTCCATCGTCTTCCTCACTCCAATTTCTTCTGCAATTCAAGAATCCTGTTATTCACGCATCAACAATCATCAAGGTTTCGCAACAACAAATCATAACATATTGGCAACAAGAATCGAGAAAAAGAAGAAGCAAATAAGGAAGCAAAGAATTCATACCTGGATTTCTGCTCATCGTCGTAATCAAGGTACGAGTATCTTCGTCACCTGCTTGATGTAGCTGCGGCCTTAGATTTAGAATCCACTGTGGTTTAATATTTATCCGTTAAGCTTTGTTGATTTTGTTTGATTTTTGCATGAATTCGATCCTGTCGTTTGGTTGAGTATTTGAAAGAACCGTCTCCGGATTTGGAACGAGAGTGAAATTTAGAGGGGGGTTCATGTAGGAAGTTTTGAGGTTATAGGTGGTTGACCGAAGAGGGACGGAGGCGGCAACCGCGCGCCACTGCCTTCTTCGGCGGTTTTTAGGGTTTAGATCAGGTTAATTTGTAGAGGAAGAGAAGAATGGTTAGAGAAGAGAGGAATAGGCAAGAATGGGAAAGGCCTCACGTTTAGGGGTGGACAGAAAACCCATTTCGAACCGAATCCGACGGACCCACTTAATATTTGCAGCATTCAGACGGGTAATGATCGGGTTGCGGGTCAACGGCTGAAAGACATTTGGTTTTAAATGGTTGAGCACGGACGGTGTCGGATGTGCAAATTCAACCCAACGAAATCTATAACCGACCGATATTATAGAGACTTCATTTATTTTATTAATATGTTTAATGACATTTTGAGAAGGTAGTGTTAAAGCTAATAAATACTTTTTATTTTCTCATATCTGTTTCATCTTTATCTCTCTAAACATCTCACTCATCTTTATTTCTCTCTTTCTCTTTGAACGCTGCTCTCACTTTCCTTTTTTCTTTCAAACCAAAATCTGATTTCATGAGTTTCCATTAATCCATGGTCACTAATAGTTTTTGAAGGAACTCTTCACAAGTTCATATCTTTTACTAGCTACTTGTTGACTAGATAATACACATGTAAGGAATATGTATGCATCTCTGATCTACTTTTCAACTCTACCTCTTAAAACACAGATCTACCTCTTAAAACACAGATCTGCTATTTATTCTTTCTAGCACCATTGATTTGGTTTTTTATTTTTATTTTTATGTATAAAAATAAGATTTGTTCATCAATCCTTCTCTCACTGATGTTCTTTAAAAAAAAATATTTGTTTTGTTAAAAGTTATTTATTTTTTTGTATTAAATTTGTTTTTTTGGGTTTCTTCCTGTAACATTTATTTGTTGGGTTTTTTCATATACAAATGAAGATACGAAGATGTATGTAGTTCTGCATTCAAGCTATTAAAAAAATTGAATTCATTTTTTATTTCATTTGTAAAGCCTTAATTTGTCTAAGTTCTTATTCTGATAGATCTGAATTCCAAACCGTTCCAACCCACCCATACAACCGATCAACCGACTGAGCCGACAACCTACCTAACCGATAACATTGATGGACGAAAATGGATGGGAATTTCTCACCCGCAGGTAAACTACGGTCCTTATTTTTGGTCCGACAACCGACCAAACCGAACCGTTGTCCACCCCTACTCACGTTATTTGAGTTTATGCTTACCCACCGTGTTTTTTTTGGGATAGGATAAGGGTGGTAGTTTAGGGACTTTCCGGCGATGACATGTGGCACCTCAAGGGACACTTGTCATCGTCCGGTGATTCCCCTCCATTTTACCGTGCGTGTTCCCCATGTCTGTTACTGTGCACCCTCTGCATCCAACCCTTGGATGATCCCCAGAGATAGATCCAATGGTTCAGATCTTTTGCTAGAGCGTGATAGTCTACCGTACGCCCTCAGACCATGACATTCCTTGGGCCTATTTTCATTGTTACTCGCCCCCCATGCGTGTGGCCCAATGATTTGAACTAGGTTTTTTTACTAGTAGCACCCCCCTTTGCTTTCCATGTTTTTTAAGTTTATATTTTTGTACACGTTTCAATTTCACATTCTAAAAATACCAAATATTATTGGAAAATTCTAAGAAAATTCAGGGGAGTTCTTGAAGGCTTTAAATAATTTTTAGATATTTTTAATTATAATTTTAGGCTGTTGTAATTTTTTTCATGAATTTTAGAAATGTTGTGTGCTTAACATGATACCTTGTGATGCAAGTTTCTAAAAGGGGTCTTCCCTTTATGTTTTGAGTCTGATTTTTGGTGAGTAATCAGAAATTGAATTTATTAACATGTTGGTACTTGTTTGGTGCTTCACCCATAATTTTGTAACACTTTTGAGTCCCATCTTATGAACCTTGACTTGTATGATCATTTTTGATGGGTGCTTGATATTTGCAATTAATTGAGTGATTTTGGTGCATGATTTGGATCCAATATTTTGTATGTGATAATCTACTATACTTAACATAGCTTGGTTTAATTGTTCATAATTTTTGAAGCATGCAACTATTTTTCATGGATTATGGTTTGATGGCTTACATGTTTGTTGATGCTTAGAAGTAGGGCTAATTTTGAGACCTTTGTGAAGCTTGTCTTGAAGTAAAATATTTAGTGTGTTTAGAACTAATTCATAGGACCTTATGTAACTTGTTATTAAGCTTTGACATAGGTGTTTGGACCATGTTTCATATGCTCACTCTTAAGTCATTGTTGCTGGTCTAACATGTTCTCAATTGCTTGGATTTTGAGAATGCATTTATGCAATACATTAGGGACCTTTAGCTCATTGATTTACATTGATAAGAAATGAGGTAGAGCCTTGTAATCCCAATTTATATGCCATCATTGGATGTTTGAAAATGGTTTGAAACTTTCTTGAACACGACTTCAAATGTGCACCAACTTTGGTCATTCGCTTATGATTTGTGTATGATGGCTTGTGATCATTCTTTTAGCACTTGAACATGATATATCAGAGGTCTTTACCTACTGACTTGGATGCTCACACGTGTGTATATGCTCTATGGGTTCCATCTTTACTTTACTTACAAGTTACAAGTTCATGAAAAATGTTTGAAGCTTGTTTTGTGCATTACTTGTTTTGACTTCTACAAGTGCATTGAGGTAGAAATTTGTATGATGACTTGAAATCATTTTTGAACACCTAAATGTGCATTCACTTATGACTTGTATCATTCCATATGCACACTTTCATGGTTGCTTGTACCTTGTTTGATCAAACTTGTTTGTTACATCATAAGTGAAATACTTGTGTGTAGACTTGTGTAACTCTTAATGATGCTTTAACATGCTTCTTCCATGACAACTTGAGATCATTCTTATACCTTGAATACATGTTTTAAGTTCTGATCCATTCCATTTACATGTTCATTTCATACTTTTGTGCATCATACAACCTTAAGTGATTGATTCATTCTAAGTGAAACATCTTTGTGCAAGATTGCCTAAACTTTTGAAGGTGGTTTGGTATGAATGTCATGATCACTTATTCACATCTTAAGCTTCATTTCTCCTTGTCTATACTACTGATCTCATCTCATATATGTGCCTTAATTCAATTCATGTGACCTTTATACACCAATTGTGCATAGTTTGTGAATGACTTGGGTTGTGAGCTAACTTTGGACACAACTTGGAATTGTTTGATCTTCCTTAGGATACTAACTTAGATAGGATTAAACTTGGGTTAGCTACTGACCTACATAAGATCTTACCCTCTTAAGGCCTATTTCACTTTGTTTGTGGTTTGCCATTGCATCTAGAGCTATTGTAGGGCATTTGCATTAGTTTTAGGACATAGTTTGCATAAACTTTCAACTAGTCATTAGTTGAGCTTGTTTGCATAAACCTTTCAACCATTAATTGGTTGAGCTTGTGTGTGAGGTAAGTCTTTAATTTGATGTTTACATTCCTATGCAACTTCCTTTTCATCTCATCTCTCTCTTCCTTCTTTGAATGTTTGATTGATTCCACTTATTGTTTACTTATGCAATAACATGATCCCTTAGGACTCATAGTTTGGTTTTAATTTTTGATTAAGACCAAAGTAGGATAGACATTAGGTGAGCAATCTTTGGCATGATAACAAGTAGGTTAGTCCTCTCTCAAACTTAACCATATGGCCACCATTGTATGATAACATTAGGATCTAGTCTCCCTTAGTGTTTTTTTTTTCAACTTTGAGTCTTTCTCCTCTCATCTCAAAACAAAATTAAAATCATGTAATAAATACAACGAGTATTGTACGCCATGAGCCTTAAGTACATGGGAAATGGAGGGTGGAGGGCTTCTCTTCACTTTCCTAGATTGTTTAGCATGCGTCCCGTCTTGGGTCGATTTGCGACGCATTCGATCCTATGTCATAGACTTTAGTGCAATATGAGTTACAAACCATAAATCAAAACACTTTCTCATAAAAAACAAAAACAAACAATCGTCTTCCTTCGGGATTCTCTTCTCATCTCCCTCACTCCATTCGTAAAGGATGTGTCATTTCTGTTCTACCGCAAACAAGTAAATGCGTAAGACTCTATACAACGAGCGGCAACACCTAAATTGTTGGAACATGAACGTTGGCATCTTCCACTAAAAAACACCAAACAACAAGACCTGTTAGGTCGAACTACGACTGCTCTGACTTCTTCTTTCTCGTACGATTGAGGATACGTAGGCACGAGACGCGATGTCTTGGCGAGTAACCTTTCCCCCATTAATCCGTAGTCCGTCGAACTATGTCGACTTTGATTCTTCGTTAGTCCACGAAGATACGTAGGCCTAGGACGACGATGTCCTATCGATCACTTTTTTTTTTCTTTTCTCCCCCGTTCCGTTTCCTTTTAGCAGTTGAGCTTCAGATAACCTACACCATTTGATCGATAACAACAAGCGTGGATCCCATCGAGTACGATGAACACGAGGGGGTGCTAATACCTTCCTCTTGCGTAACCGACTCCCGAACCCAGGCTATGGTTGCGATGACCATTCCATTCCCTTTGTTGAGGTTTTCTTCGATCGTTTCCTTTCCCTGCGTCGGGATAAATAACGTTCGGTGGCGACTCTTCTGTCTTTTCTGCCGGTTGATTTTCGCAGATGCGACACTTAGTTTAGCATTTTAATGTCAAAAAATAAATAAAATGAGAAATCAAATAGAATAAAATACAAATAAAAACTTTATTATCATAATGAGAAACAAACCCATTGTGCAAAATTGACCTTATAACTTTAAAACCTGGCTCCAATGACAACGAGTAATAAAAAATAGAAAATAATGTATTCTCTATGTTATGCAATAAAGACTTTTCCTACTATGAGTGAAAATAAAGAAAGAAACAGACCAATTAATGTTTTAAAATGAGGTGTTTGTGGTTATATGAAATATAAACACTATGGGTTAAAGAAATGAGGGTTGTTTTAAAAGTATGTCTACTATAGACCACATTAATATTGTTTACATTCCAAGTAAAAAAATAATTTTTTTTAACAAAAAGTCCGTGAGCAAAACCAGCACCGCCCCGCCCCGCCCTCGGCCCGTTTTAAAGGTGGGTTAGGCGGGGCGGGCCAATTTAAGACACTAAGCCGAAAATCTCGCTCCGGCCCGCCAAAAATTGTGGGTTAAACAGGCAAGCCCGACGGACCTAAACCGTTTTGCCACCTCTAGGGTGTGTTTGGTTCGAAGTAGATGGAGGGGAGGGGAGGGGAGGGGAAATTTTTAATTAAATATGTTTGGTTCAAATTTTAGGAGGGGAGGGGAGGGGAGCAAAATCCCTCCAAAACACATTTTTTGCTTCCCTCCAAATTGGGGGGATTTGGAGGGGTGGGGAGGGAAAGTGAGTTTTGATAATTAAAAAATTATTATATTTACTAAAATATCTTCAATTTAATTTTATTATTTGAAAATTATTCGTTTTTTTCGTGTTACTATTTCTCTTTTGTGTGATTTTTTCGATTGCTTCCATCAATTTATTATAATTATTCTCTAACTTCAAATTATTTTATAGTTTTTCACTTAATATAAATCATAATCATTATATTTTTTATTTGTTTTTTTATAAAAAAAAATTATGTTTAGTTATATTCGTTTTTTTCTTCTAATTTTATTATGAATCATATCATATTTTCTTTTATATCAAATTTTAAACCATTTATTTTATTAAACATTTTAAACCATTAATATTTAATAATAATTTATTTTATGTATTTGTTTTGTTAGATGATTCATCACGATTTAAATATTGTTATCAACATATAGTTTAATTTATGTTGGAGAGTTATAATCTGAATCAAGTGTACTCAATTTTTTAATGTTATGGGATAAATAAATAATTTTTTAATCAATCAATATTAAAAATTTTATCACAAAAAAAAAACATGCATCAATTTTTCACATTTGAATATCATATCACTTATATAAGATCATAAGGATAAAAATGTAAATTATTAATAAAATCCCTCCCCTCCCCTCCTGAACCAAACACAATTTTAATTAAAATCCCTTTCTTCCCCTCCCCTCCCTTCTTTTGAACCAAACACTTATCTGATTAAAGAAATCCCTCACCTCCCCTCCCCTCCCCTTCCCTCCATTAAAATCTCTCCCCTCCCCTCTCCCTCATTTGAACCAAACAGACCCTATTATGGAATGAATGATAATAATTGAATTACAAAGTGTCTTATTTATATAAATCTTAGTGACTTGACTACTAAACAATAAATATAACAAACTAAATAACAAATCTTAAACTCTAATTAACTTTGGACTTGAACCACAAAATTCATCTTGAATTATATCTAATATCTCAACCATTATATTAAAATAATATTCAAACACAGCATCATACTTAGAAATATCATTCCTTTGCTTAGAAATTGTTATGTTTGTTACAAATCATTACAATTCATATCGGCGGAGAATTTTATAAGCCGCCACCTTGACAAACTAAAAAGAAGTATTGACTTATAAATATTCCTTTATATCTTAAAAAGACTATTGTCCAATTATAGCATCTTTCTTTAACTTTTACATACACTTAATCAAAGTGTTATATTATATTAAAATAATATTCAAATACAGCATCATACTTATAGAAATATCATTCCTCTACTTAGAAATTCTTATGTTTGTCACTTTCTACTAATCAAAGTATTATATTATATTAAATAATATTCAAATACAGCATCATACTTATAGAAATATCATTCCTCTACTCAGAAATTCTTATGTTTGTCACTTTCTACTAATCAAAGTATTATATTATATTAAATAATATTCAAATACAGCATCATACTTATAGAAATATCATTCCTCTACTCAGAAATTCTTATGTTTGTCACTTTCTACTAATCAAAGTATTATATTATATTAAATAATATTCAAATACAGCATCATACTTAGAAATATCATTCCTCAACTTAGAAATTGTTATGTTTGTCACTTTCTTCAATTCATATTTAACCGGTAGCATGCTAGCATCAACTCAAGACTTGATAGTATCTAAATTGTAAACTCTCTCTCACTTTGAAAGGCCTTACAAACTATAGTGTCTTTGTTGATTGATCGCAAAGAAATGGAGAACGTTAAAAATCAAGCACACTACCACAATGCTGTCATATTGCAGAGTGAGGACTTGAGAAATGTTAGTATATATATATTTAAACTTTTCTAAGAAAATCGAGTTCCATTTTTTAACACATACTTTTTGAGTACATTCATTGATGATTCATGAATAATGATATGACAGTATATATTGGAGACTGCTGTTTACCCTAGAGAGCCAGAGATTCTCAAAGAGCTGAGGAAAGTGTCTGAGATTCACCCTTGGTAATTAGTATTACTCTATCTCTCTTGAAATGTTTTAAAAATTGGAGTAATGGTTGAACCGGTAAGATCTTCGGATTATGGTTTAATAGGTTTGATCCGTTTCAACCAGACAGCGGTTGACATGGATCAAACAAACCCTGAACTGGCTAGTTTTCTGTTTAACCGGTTGAACGGATGAATTTGACTTTAAAAATATTTGTTTTGATATTGAATCAGGGGTTTCATAGCTACGTTACCTGAGGCTGGTCCTCTAATCAGTATACTTTTGAGGCTTTTGAATCCCAAAAAGACAATTGAAGTGGGAGTTTTAACTGGATACTCTCTTCTCCTCACTGCCCTCAACATTCCTCATGATGGAAAGGTTTGCATACTTTATGTCAAGAATGGCCTCAATCTATATTAGGGTAATTTCCTACATGAAATGTTCATTTATGTTGCAGATTACAGCCATAGATATTGACAGGAAAGCTTATGAAATTGGATTACCGGTGATAAGAAAGGCCGGAATGGAACATAAGATTGATTTCATTGAGTCTCCAGCTCTACCAATTTTGGACAAACTTCTAGAAGATGTAAGCATGCCTTTCTTTGTTTATTATCGTTTTATTTGAACTTATCTACCAACATAAACACTTACGTGACAGTAGAAAATCGGCTTGTGAACTCTGATAGCATCGTAGACTTGCTCCCACCTATAAACATATATTCAGACTAATATTGTCTGATGTAAGACTATATTATCTGATGTAAGACTCTTAATTGATGTCAGACTTTTATTTGTAATTTTTTTGTGGAATATTATTTGATGCAGGCATCAAATGAAGGAAGTTTTGACTATGCTTACATTGATGCTGACAAAGATAACTATGTAAACTACCATGAAAGACTGATAAAACTAGTCAAAGTTGGTGGGTTACTTATATATGACAACACACTTTGGGGTGGAAGAGTTGCTTGGGCTGAAGAGAAAGTTCCACCATATGCCAAAGAAGGAACAACTGCAGCAACTGAATTCAACAAAACAATCAGAGATGACTCTCGTGTTGATTTTTCTCTCACTTCTGTTGGTGATGGACTCACTATTTGTAGACGTATTGTCTAAGGTTGTTTGACTCTGTTTTTTTGATGTACTAGTACTTTATATTTGTCTACATGAATAAAGTTGCATTTAGTGTTTGTAATAAAATTTGGTCTCAAGTTATTTGATTATCAATTTGTTTGTGTTTATGTTATTTCCATGTACTAGTGCTTTATCTTTTTCTACATGAATAAAATAATAAAGTTGCATTTTATGTTTGTCATAAAAATTTGGTCGTATGTTGCTAATTTCTTAGAGAATTTAATTGTATTTAGTGCTTCAAAGGAATGAAAGTGGTGGAATTAATACTTTAAATAGACAAATAAATAGACTAATTGATAAGTATTAGTAGTATATTATGAATTTTTTTTAGAATAACCATGTTATTAAAAAAAAAATACCTAAATAACACAACTTTCAAAAGAATTACTAAAATAGCATATTTTCAAAAAAAAATTAACCTGCTGGCACCATATTGTATGGCGTCTCAGGCAAAAAGATTTCCAAAACGCCATTTGATTTGGCGACTCAGTACAAGGTCGTATGCCCTAATTTTAAAGTTACAAAGGAGGCGCCATATGGTATGGCACCTCAGTTCACTTGCTTTTTTTATTTATTTTAAAGACATTTATTTGTTATTTTTTAATTTATAATTAAAATATATTTTTTTTTAAATTGATAGATACAGTATTTCATGTGTTTATAAATAAGACTGCACCCTCATTTGTTACTCCACAACACTTATCACCAATATCCTAATCTCTCCCCTCCCACTATGTCTGAGTGGTTAAATCGACGTCCATCATCATCATTGTAACACCCCCTTTCTATACCCCCAAATTATCACATAATTCACTTAGGCACATATGTGAAAGAAAAATTCGCCAGAGTACGATTAAAACATAGTATAAAAGAGGCATGTCACATCATACACGCATTTAATACAAACAACACCTGCTCATTAGATTGATATGCAACAGTGGGGTAACTTGCCACAGAGGAACTTTGTCCTTACACCCACATCTCAATATTTAGAATAAAAGCGGAAAATCCAAACATTGATAATATCGAACATATATACATCAACAAGTATGATACAACAACATCATTCATGTTTATATACACAAATTCATCAGCAAGATACATGTACAAATGTATCACAAAAGAATAATATACATCCTAGCTACCCGGTGCTACATATCAGAGCCAACCGACCAAAAGAATGAAGACACGCTTCACAAAAAGACCTCCAGCATACCTATTCTGCAATGCCTCATAGAGCATCATAAAACAGCAGAAGGGTGAGAAATATTATCATAATAACAATGCATATAATTATATATGAGCATAAAAATACACATATTACACCTTCTCACCACAATTAATCACCTTTTCATCCATATACATCACAATGTATATATATAAATATCCACCAAGCATATACATCATGCACACTTTCACAATTCTCAATCATTCCGTATAAACATACACAATTATGTTCATTCAACAACACATCATTATAAAGATGATAAATGCAAATCATAGAGACCGACTCACGACTCTATGCAAATACAATGCGGTACCGACTCAATCATCACTAGTTCACTCAGGAACTCTGCTGGAACCATCGCTCGTTACCGAAGTAACTCCCCGTCGGGCCTACGATGTTCACCCATTGCTCACACCCCACATGGGCACACAATGTTTATGGATCGCTCACACCCCACATGGGCACACGACCCGATCGCTCACACCCCACACGGGCACACGATCCGATTGCTCACACCCCACATGGGCACACAATCATTCGTAATCATCGCTCACACCCCACATGGGCACACGACGTTACGACGGATTCTCATTAGAATCGCCCAACACAAGAATGTATTTCATGATGCTTCATATTCAAAATGACACAAGACATTCTTGAAATGCACACATAATCACAATATATTCATGCATTCATCTCATACAATCACATACAATCTATATACATTCACATCAATGCACTATTGTATGATTCACATTCAAACACACAGCCAAAACGGTAAAAGTCGCTAATTAGCACTATTCCCGACTTTCCGACATAATTAAATCGGCTAACGATTTCCAAAACATCATAATCACAACGTACAGCTCAATAGCTTTCCAACGACACCAAGAATGTAAAAATTGGATACTCGGAACAAAAGTTACGGACGAAACCGAAAACGACATTTTGAAAAATCCCATTTTTACATTCCTCCTGTCCATACGCGTATCACCCATGTCCATACGCGTACGGACATAACCCATTTCCTTCACAATTCCACGTTCCCAAAACCCATACGCGTACGCCCCTCACCCATACACGTATCACCAGAGGGCCGGGAAAAGCCACCCTCCATACGCGTATTGACCCTTCCATCGGCCATTGTTACGCGTATCGCCTTGGCTCATACGCGTATGGACATGCCCCTTACGCGTATGGCCAGGGAATTTCCAGAAAATTCTGCAGAACAATGTTCTGCGTTTTTCCACCTCCAACTTCACCAATTCATCATCTAAATTCAGAAAAACAACAGTTTGAAGTGTAACAACACATATTAAACATGTATAGACAAACTAAAACACAATCAACACAAGTTTACACACATTTGGATCAATTTCTAATCAATTTCTCAAAAATGGGTTATACCCTAAAACTCACAAAATTCATCAACCACAACAACAACTCATACATAATCACATACATTGATAAGATAACAATGTTTCACACCCTTACCCGGATTCCAAGCTTGCTAATTGATTGATCTTGATGAATTTCTAAGTTTTTCCTCCTTTCCTCTTCTTTTCTCTTCCTCTTCTTTCTTTCTCTCCTTTTTCTTTCTATCTTTCTCTATTTCTCTCTATTTCTCTTTTCTATCTATTTTCTTTCTTTTCTATTTCTTTTCTCTCATTTTCCACTAAATCAATTTAATTCATTTTTCTCACACAATTCTAATTCCACAAAATTTCTAACTTATAATTAATTGAGAAAAGACTAAAATACCCTTCATTCTAATTTCCCCGAAAACTCTCGAAAACGGTAAAATAACATTTAACACACCAATTTAACAAATAAAATAATTTATCACCCAATTAAATTAAAAGACTCAGGAATAATGGAATAATCAAAATCGGGGCGCTACAACTCTCCCCCACTTAGAAATTTTCGTCCTCGAAAATAATACCTGATTCAAACAACTCCGGATACGACTCTCGCATCCCACTCTCTAGTTCCCACGTCATATTGCCTTCCGCAGCGCCTCCCCACGCTACTTTCATAAGCGCAATATCCTTGCCTCTTAGTTTCTTAACTTCGCGGTCCAAAATCCTAACCGGTAAAGCTTCCACCGTAAGGTTATCTCTCACTTCAACCTCGTCCATAGGAATAACATATGACGGATCCGGAACATATTTCCGAAGTTGCGAAACATGGAATACGTCATGCAAATTCGAAAGGTTCGGAGGCAACGCCACACGGTAAGCCACAACACCAACTCGTGAAGTAATCTGATACGGACCAATAAAACGAGATGTCAACTTCTTCGATTTCAAAGCACGACCCACACCCGTAACTGGTGTAACTCTCAAAAACACATGGTCGCCTTCTTGAAATTCAAGATCTTTCCTTCTCTTGTCATGATAGCTCTTTTGTCTACTTTGAGAAGCTTTCATCTTCTCCCGAATAAACTTCACTTTCTCCGTCGTCTGTTGTACCATTTCCAGTCCAACTATCGTCCTCTCGCCGGTTTCATGCCAACACAAAGGTGTTCGACATCTCCGACCATACAAAGCCTCAAATGGTGCCATACTTATACTCGAATGAAAACTGTTATTGTAAGTGAATTCAATCAACGCCAAATAACAATCCCAAGCACCACCTTGCTCGAGTACACAAGCACGCAATAAATCCTCCAACGATTGAATTGTCCTTTCGGTTTGACTGTCTGTTTGCGGATGGTAAGCCGAACTCAATCTTAGCTTAGAACCCAAAGCCTCTTGTAAACTCTCCCAAAACCTCGATGTAAACCTTGGATCTCTATCCGATACAATACTCTTAGGAACTCCATGTAACTTCACAATCACAAGAACATAAATCTCGGCTAACTTCTCCAAAGGATAACTAATATCAACTGGAATAAAGTGAGCAGATTTAGTAAGCCTATCAACAATTACCCAAATATCATTATGACCTCTTTGCGTATTCGGCAATCCCGTAACAAAATCCATCGATATACTATCCCATTTCCATTCCAGAATATCCAACGGTTGCATAAATCCACTCGGTTTTTTATGTTCCACCTTAGACTTTTGACAAGTTAAGCATGCATACACAAATCGAGCCACATCCTTCTTTAAACCGGACCACCAAAAGATCTTCTTCAAATCTTGATACATCTTATTCGCACCCGGATGAATACTTAAATTACTTCGGTGTCCTTCCTCTAAAATCATCTTTTTCAACTCCACATCATCGGGAATACAAATACGACCACGGAATCTCAAAACTCCATAATTATCAACCTTAAAATCCTCATTCTCATTCAACATCAAATCAACGAATTTCAAGTCCAACTTTTGCTTTTCACTAACCGTTGCAAGAAAATCATTCGTAACATGTAGCATACCAAGTCGCACACTTCTCGGCGTCATTTCACAAACCAAACTCAAATCTCTGAAATCTTCCAAAAGTTCCCATTCTTCCATCATCAATGCGGATATATGTAACAACCTCCGACTTAAGGCATCGGCCACCACGTTTGCCTTACCCAGATGGTAATTCAAACCAAAATCATATTCCTTCAAAAGTTCTAGCCACCTCCTTTGTCTCATGTTCAATTCTTTCTGATCAAATAACTATCTTAAGCTTTTGTGATCACTAAAAACTTCAAATCTCGCCCCATAAAGATAATGCCTCCATATTTTCAAAACAAACACCACCGCCGCTAACTCCAAGTCATGTGTAGGATAATTCTTTTCATGCACTCTCAATTGTCTAGAAGCATATGCCACAACTTTTCCATCTTGCATCAAAACACCACCTAAACCTGTCAATGAAGCATCACAATACACAACAAATGGTTCATTAGGATTAGGTAAAATCAAGATCGGAGTCGTTGTCAGCCTTCTCTTTAGCTCATTGAAACTCTCTTCACAATGAATATCCCAAATGAAAGCCTTTCCTTTACAAGTCAATTGCGTTAAAGGAAGTGCCAACTTCGAAAATCCCTCAATAAATCTCCGATAATAACCCGCCAAGCCTAAAATGCTTCGAATCTCCGTAACCGACCTAGGAGCCTCCCATTGCATCACCGCATCTATCTTGGATAGATCAACACTAATACCACTACCAGAAATAACATGTCCAAGGAAACTTACTTCCGATAACCAAAATTCACACTTTGACAACTTAGCATATAATTGTTTCTCTTTCAAAATTTGCAACACAATTCTCAAATGCTCTTCAGGCTCATCTTGAGACTTAGAGTAAATCAAAATATCATCGATGAACACAACCACAAAACGATCCAACTGTTCATGAAAAATACGATTCATGTATTCCATAAACACACCCGGCGCGTTAGAAACCCCGAATGGCATCACGGAGTATTCGTAATGACCATACCATGTCCTAAATGCCGTCTTTTGAATATCCTCTTCTTTCACACGAATCTGGTGGTATCCTGATCTCAAATCAATCTTGCTAAAAACATTCGCACCAACCAATTGGTCCATCAAATCATCGATCCTTGGAAGCGGATACTTGTTCTTAATTGTCACTTTGTTCAACTGTCGATAATCAATGCATAACCGCATACTCCCGTCCTTCTTCTTTACCAACAATACCGGAGCACCCCAAGGAGAAACACTTGGCCTTACAAATTTCTTGTCCAACAAGTCATTCAATTGCTTTTTCAATTCTACCAATTCCGATGCCGACATACGATACGGTGCCATCGAAATCGGTCTAGTACCCGGAACTAGATCAATAGAAAATTCAACTTCTCTTTCCGGCGGTACATCCGTAATATCTTCCGGAAACACTTCTGGAAATTCACACACCACTGGGAACACATCAAGCTCAACTTTACTCTCCACCGACAATGATGCAAACAAACCAAACAATTGAGCTTCGTCCGCTAAAAGTTTCTTCAACTCTTTAGTGGATAGGAAACTCTCAAATTCATCATCTTCCAAAGAAGGAAACCTTACTAACTTGTGATAGCAATCTATATGAACTCGGTTAAATTGCAACCAGTTCATACCCAAGATTACGTCCAATCCTACCAACGGCAAACATACTAAATCCATAATGAAGTCTTTACCATACATGGTCAAAGGACAACTCATACACACCAAAGATGTATTTACCGACCCTGAAGCAGGAGTCTCAATAACCATCTCAACACCCATCAAAGTTAACGCAAGATTCAAACGCTTCGCGCACTCAGATGAAATAAATGAATGAGTCGCTCCCGTATCAATAACAGCAACTAAAGGTGTACTATTAATAAAGCATGTACCTTTAATCAAACGGTCTGCATTCGTAGTTTGAGTCCCCGCCAATGCAAACACCTTTCCGCCCGCTTGAGCTTGTTTCGGCTTAGTACACTTAGTACTAATGTGACCCACTTCTCCACAATTATAGCACTTCACCATATTTCTTCTACAATCTGTAGCAGCATGCCCAAGACCACCACAATTAGAACATTTCGCTACAGGCTTCCCACACTCAAAAGATTTATGACCTATTTCACCACATTTGTAACACCTAACAACACCGGAACCTCCTCCTCCAGATCTCCTATCAAAGCTTCCCCTATGCTTGCCCTTATCAGCGGGTGTCACATAAGGTCCACTTCTAGCTTGTTGTTTTCCCTTCCTCTCATTCAAACTTTTATAATGTGTAGAACGAGCCTTGCTATCTTCCTCGAAGATTCTACAACATTCCGTCAAATTCGAAAATCTTCTTATCCTTTGATACCCCACAGCTTGTTTAATCTCAGGACGTAAACCATTCTCATATTTAATACACTTTGAGAACTCAGCAGTAATTGCAGCATAATGAGGATGGAATTGAACCAACTCCACAAACTTAGCAGTATAGTCCACCACCGACATACTACCTTGTTTTAGTTCAAGAAACCCCATCTCCTTCTTTCCTTTCACATTCTCAGGGTAATACTTCCTCAAGAATTCAGTACGGAATAAATCCCAAGTTACTTCTTCATCATCCACCTCAAGAACTTCACGCATACCGACCCACCAATCGTCGGCTTCTTCCTTCAACATGTGAGACCCAAGCCTCACCTTATTCTCTTCCGCACAGTCCATGACTCTGAAGATTCTTTCAATCTCCTTCAACCACAATTGAGCTCCATCGGGATCAAATCTTCCTTTGAAAACCGGTGGTTGATTCTTCCTGAACTCGTCATTAGCATTCACGTTAGGTGCACCTTGCACCGCCCTAGCCATTGCTTCCAAAGCAGCAGCCATTGTATTGTCGTTTCTACCAGCCATCTTCTGATTATTCCCAAAAATGACAACAAGGTTAAACGACAGTTCAACCAACACAACAACAAGACAGACACAACTGACTCAACTCTGGCTCTGATACCACTTAATGTAACACCCCCTTTCTATACCCCCAAATTATCACATAATTCACTTAGGCACATATGTGAAAGAAAAATTCGCCATAGTACGATTAAAACATAGTATAAAAGAGGCATGTCACATCATACACGCATTTAATACAAACAACACCTGCTCATTAGATTGATATGCAACAGTGGGGTAACTTGCCACAGAGGAACTTTGTCCTTACACCCACATCTCAATATTTAGAATAAAAGCGGAAAATCCAAACATTGATAATATCGAACATATATACATCAACAAGTATGATACAACAACATCATTCATGTTTATATACACAAATTCATCAGCAAGATACATGTACAAATGTATCACAAAAGAATAATATACATCCTAGCTACCCGGTGCTACATATCAGAGCCAACCGACCAAAAGAATGAAGACACGCTTCACAAAAAGACCTCCAGCATACCTACTCTGCAATGCCTCATAGAGCATCATAAAACAGCAGAAGGGTGAGAAATATTATCATAATAACAATGCATATAATTATATATGAACATAAAAATACACATATTACACCTTCTCACCACAATTAATCACCTTTTCATCCATATACATCACAATGTATATATATATATATATATAAATATCCACCAAGCATATTCATCATGCACACTTTCACAATTCTCAATCATTCCGTATAAACATACACAATTATGTTCATTCAATAACACATCATTATAAAGATGATAAATGCAAATCATAGAAACCGACTCACGACTCTATGCAAATGCAATGCCATACCGACTCAATCATCACTAGTTCACTCAGGAACTCTGCTGGAACCATCGCTCGTTACCGAAGTAACTCCCCGTCGGGCCTACGATGTTCACCCATTGCTCACACCCCACATGGGCACACAATGTTTATGGATCGCTCACACCCCACATGGGCACACCACCCGATCGCTCACACCCCACACGAGCACATGATCCGATTGCTCACACCCCACATGGGCACACAATCATTCGTAATCATCGCTCACACCCCACATGGGCACACGACGTTACGACGGATTCTCATTAGAATCGCCCAACACAAGAATGTATTTCATGATGCTTCATATGCAAAATGACACAAGACATTCTTGAAATGCACACATATTCACAATATATTCATGCATTCATCTCATACAATCACATACAATCTATATACATTCACATCAATGCACTATTGTATGATTCACATTCAAACACACAGTCAAAACGGTAAAAGTCGCTAATTAGCACTATTCCCGACTTTCCGACATAATTAAATCGGCTAACGATTTCCAAAACATCATAATCACAACGTACAGCTCAATAGCTTTCCAACGACACCAAGAATGTAAAAATCGGATACTCGGAACAAAAGTTACGGACGAAACCGAAAACGACATTTTGAAAAATCCCATTTTTACATTCCTCCTGTCCATACGCGTATCACCCATGTCCATACGCGTACGGACATAACCCATTTCCTTCACAATTCCACGTTCCCAAAACCCATACGCGTACGCCCCTCACCCATACGCGTATCACCAGAGGGCCGGGAAAAGCCACCCTCCATACGCGTATTGACCCTTCCATCGACCATTGTTACGCGTATCGCCTTGGCTCATACGCGTATGGACATGCCCCTTACGCGTATGGCCAGGGAATTTCCAGAAAATTCTGCAGAACAATGTTCTGCGTTTTTCCACCTCCAACTTCACCAATTCATCATCTAAATTCAGAAAAACAACAGTTTGAAGTGTAACAACACATATTAAACATGTATAGACAAACTAAAACACAATCAACACAAGTTTACACACATTTGGATCAATTTCTAATCAATTTCTCAAAAATGGGTTATACCCTAAAACTCACAAAATTCATCAACCACAACAACAACTCATACATAATCACATACATTGATAAGATAACAATGTTTCACACCCTTACCCCGGATTCCAAGCTTGCTAATTGATTGATCTTGATGAATTTCTAAGTTTTTCCTCCTTTCCTCTTCTTTTCTCTTCCTCTTCTTTCTTTCTCTCCTTTTTCTTTCTATCTTTCTCTATTTCTCTCTATTTCTCTTTTCTATCTATTTTCTTTCTTTTCTATTTCTTTTCTCTCATTTTCCACTAAATCAATTTAATTCATTTTTCTCACACAATTCTAATTCCACAAAATTTCTAACTTATAATTAATTGAGAAAAGACTAAAATACCCTCCATTCTAATTTCCCCGAAAACTCTTGAAAACGGTAAAATAACATTTAACACACCAATTTAACAAATAAAATAATTTATCACCCAATTAAATTAAAAGACTCAGGAATAATGGAATAATCAAAATCGGGGCGTTACAATCATCATCATCGGAGGAACCACTTCCAACATTTTCACTTATGAAAAGAAATGTCATAGTTGTATTTTCAGCAACCAAGCCTCCGATGAAGGTCTTACTCTGGAACACGCAGACCTTGGAGCATTTGCATAGGGAATTGTATCGCTGGCTAGAAGGAGAATTTGCTGCAGATGAAAAGATCAGGAAGATTGAGAGGCTGGTTGAGGAGTCTAGCCCAAATGGAGTTACCCGTACTTGGAGAAAAGTGAAAAATGATGTTGGTATCCTTATGATGATGTTAACACCAAAGAAAATTAGCTTGATGGTTGTAATATCCTAGATAAGTTGATTCGTTGAGTTGCTCTTTTGGGTATGTTGTTGTTATTTTCCGATTTGGTATTAGGTTATGTCGTTGTTAATTGTTGCTGTTGAGCTATTAAGTTATGCTTTGTTAAGTTATGTCGTTGTTAATTGTAATCGCTTAGGTATGCTATCAATGAAATGAAATTTGTTGTTGTTATAAATAGACAAGGTTACATTTGAAACTATGATGTTGTGCTTGATCCAACATTGGGACATTTGGTACGATTGTGTCCCGGCTGACGGAACGAACTACATAACCTCGCCATTTTTGTTTGCTACATCCATCTCCGTTCGAATACGGGTGCTATTAGGGCGACCCTTTTTCTTTCTTCGCATTAAATCATTGTGCCAGACAATTTCTCCTTCGTATGGAGGCCAGTAGTCCTCCTTTGCTACCACCTGAAAGCTAGTGCTGTAGACATTGCATAGAGTAATAACAAAAATGTTACTAACTTGTGTTAGGAAAAAATGGTTTACAACTTTTAGTGTTAGGAAGAATATGTTACTAAATGATATGATAATAAATTGTATGGCTCTTGTGTATTAATAGGCGTATAGTTGATACAGATTATTTAGTTACATGTCTTGTATGTTTTGATGCTTCAGAATGCTTTACAACTTATGTCTTACCAACTTCACTTACAAGACATTAAAGTAAAAAATAAAACCATTGCCTTGCATGCATCATGTGATTCTCTGCATGACAAGACTACACTTCCATGCCAAGAATCTCACAAGACTACACTATTCTTTATCATGCCTATACACTATACGAATTATTTATTCACTTCTTTATCATGCATATGCCTATACATTACACTAAAGTCTTACAAACTACACTTACAAGACATTAAGTTTGTAAAAAACAAAACTATTTATTATTATACGAAATCAGAACATGCATCATGTGATTCTCTACATGACAAGACTACAATACCATGCCAAGAATCTCTGTAAAAAACAAAACCATTTATTATTATTGTTGTTATTATTATTAAATACTATCACATGTCTTGCATGCCTTTATGATTCTCTACATGACAAGACTACACTACCATGCCAAGACTGTCACATGTGATTCTCTGCAAAAATACACTATTCTTTATCATGCCTATACACTATTTCTTTAGCACACTATACGAAATAGTAATTCACTTCTTAGATGTTTTACCAAGAATCTCTGCATGACTACACTTGTTACCAACTACACATACAAGACATTAAATGGTTTCACATGCAATGCCTGCAATATTCTCTGCATGACAATGACCAAGAATCGTGTAAGAGAACACTTACACGATTCCTTGCATAAAGTGCATCACATTTCACCATATATTTTCATGTGACTCCTCTCATCACATTCTTCACCATTATAAATACATTCTCACCACTTTACAAAATCTTCTCATCCCAAACTCTTCTCCTACATTACAAACTCTTCTCATCAAATTACAAAATCTTCGCATCCATCACAAACTTTTCTTCTTCATACCAATTACTAAAAAATGTCTCTACTCACCATGGGAAACGATCATAGAGGAACACCTGAAAGCGTTGCGGAGTTTGTAAGTGTTTTGCTTTATTTGTTTTGTCTTCCCTAACTTAGATGTAGTTTTTTATAAAACTAATGTTATTTATATTTTTGTTTAGGAGGTATCAAGGTTTCGTTATCATAGGCATGACTACATACCACACGACCCATTCATCGAAGGATACCTAACTGCATGTGGCTTTGGTGAATTGATACAAATTAAATCATACTCGCTTGACCCAAAATTTATTCTAGCTTTGCTAGAACGTTGGAGGCCAGAAACCTACACGTTTCACCTTCCTTTCGGTGAATGCACGGTCACACTACAAGATGTGTATATGTTACTTGGCCTACGCATCGATGGAAAGGCCGTCAACGATAAGGTTTGTGTTGATAACCAGCTCTGCAAAAATTTGTTGGGCGCCCCGCTCTGTGTCGAAACACCTGAGCCAACACGTGATGGTCGACCTAGGGGCCAAGGTATTAATTTAAAATACCTAAGAGAACAATATCATTCTATTATATTAGACGAGGAATCACCCGAGTATTAAAAGATAATTAAAACTCGGTGCTATTTAATGATCTTATTTGGTCATTTTTTATTTCCAAAAAGTACTGGAAATAGTGTAAATATTATGTATTTCCCATTGTTGTCCAACATTAATAAAGTGTACGACTATAGTCGGGGTTCAGCTGTCCTGGCCCATCTCTATAGTTCACTATGTAAAAATTCAAAAAAAAACACATGTACTTTTTATGGCTGCGCCTATCTACTTCAAGCGTGGGGTTGGTCTAGAATGCCAACACTAGCTCCTGTTAACCGGAATCCCTTCACATTTCCCTACGCAAACAAGTAAGTTTAATTTTAAAACTCAAACATGTATACTTTGATGAAATATTTATTTATAACTAATTTAATTGTGTCACTTTTTTTTAGGTGGTCAGTTTCGGGAATGAATTACAAACGAAATCCCAGGAACTCAATAATCATCTACCGCAACCTTATAGATCACATTGGGCCCGACGATGTAATGTATTCTTAAATTACCATAAATTTGTATAATAAATTAACACACCGCAAAATTTCTCATTAAATCTTTTGTTCTTGTAGTTTGTCTGGAGGCCGTATGAGGGTTTCGACCATCAGTGCAACGCGGATGATGCTGCAGTGTGGACATCAAAAACACCCATCATTTGGTTCACTACAGTGGAGATGCATCAAAGTGACCGAGTGAAACTGCAGCTCGGAATGCATCTGGATATTCCAGACGCTCCAACATGTTTGGGAGAGTGGCATCAACGTAGAGTGGATACACAATGGGTTGTAGGTCATTGGAAAAACTTTGCAAGAGAGATGTGTCAACATTGGGAGAATCGACATCGACACATCTTAGCCGAACCTGTTGTGGAAGGGGCTAGACCTACTCAACAATATATGATTTGGTTTATGTCAGTTACAACACCCTAACAATTTCTGTCTGAGCCGACATATCTAATTGATCTGCGCCAACGTGTTTCTTCA
Source organism: Lathyrus tuberosus (assembly GCA_022829125.1). Lineage (NCBI taxonomy): Eukaryota > Viridiplantae > Streptophyta > Magnoliopsida > Fabales > Fabaceae > Lathyrus > Lathyrus tuberosus. The sequence goes on from JALAZF010000395.1 coordinate 2,650,752, forward strand.
TCACATCCACATGCCCAACACCAAACACCGTATTATACCCAACAACCAAGTATACCAACCGAATCAATCTTCCAAAACCGCAACCCTTTCATGGCACCAACCCAGTCACAACAACAAGAGCCTTACCTCTACCGCCAGCCCGCCTACACCGACCCCACTTCTGCCTATAGCTTTGATAACTCTTTCGAACCCACCCCATCCCACCATCGCCCCCCAAAAATGAAAACATAATCGTCCTATCACCAACATACTCACCCACTATTTGACTACCAAACCCCACAACAACCATTGCATCATTTCCAAAACGATTCAATGCACCAATTCGGCCAACCATCCCCCCCCCCCCCGCGCCCGTCCCAACTACGAAAACATGGACATGCAAATGGATTACGGAAGCGCCGTTGGCGGCAACCCCCAGACTATTGGGGACAAATGCTTCAAAATTTGTTTGCTACGCCGGGACCATCTCAATAGATGCCTCTTCCACAGGTCAACATGCAAAGGCCAGAGACACCTCAACAAAATCGTAGACCTCGACGCCGCGCAAATGCCCCGGCATGTGGAATCGGTGGACATTTCGATAGGGTCGGCCATTAAATTTTTGTTTTCCATCAATTGTACAATTTTTTTATTGTGAACATTGTTATCTAATTTTTCTAGCTTTTTATCTAATTCCTGATGTGCAAATCCGTAACCATTTCTTATAACTTCGCGCTAGAGCTTCTCCCCCCTCATTCTTTAGCTTTTCACATTCTAAACAATCAAACTCTCTCAAACTCTCAATTTCTCATTCACACAAATCCCGACTTTTTTCACTCGAGTTAGGCGCAGAGCAACTTCTACAACGATCAAGACACTCCAAATCCTCTGTATCTCAATTTAATCGGTAAGTTTTCGAATTTTAGAGTTTCGGAGTTATTTTCGAATAATCGATTTAGAGTAGACATTTAGGTGTAGAAATTATTAGGTAGTATGAATAACATAGGTTATAGACAATTTAGGTATTGTTTGTTGCTTCAAACGGACGATCAGGGCATTAAAATGCCCTTTTCTATGGTACAGTAGCCATGACTGCGTTTTTTAGAACTTGAAATACGTACCGAATGTGCAGTACAGGAAAAATTTTAACGTTGATTGTTTTTTGATGTGCACATTCGAAAAAACCCAACGTTAAATATTCTGAGTACTTCCGGATGTGCATCCACGGAAGTTTTCCTGATGTCAAAATCCGGAAGCAACTTAGTTTCTATTTTTTTTTTATTGTTTATTGTTTTTTTAAATTATTTTTAAAAAAATTCTAATTTATTTATTATGCTTTGCAGATTACATGGCTGCCAGAGACGATCGTATGATACATGGACGGACAGCTCGACATGCATCTGTCCGACGTGAGCGGACGGAGTCTACAACCGAGGGTTTCGGCGCAGAGGCAGTTCCAGAAGCCCCTACAGCTAAGGGACATCCTACACCACAGCCTTCCACATCACAGGTTCAGGTCACTCCCTCTTCAGTCGTCGTTTCTGCATCTCGGAGGCGTCGGGTTCCTACTGTTGGTTCATCAGGGGCCCCGCCCGCACGCAGGCGTCGTTGGGAGACTCCAGTTCCATCACCTGCTCCTATTCCATCACCCGCACCTCAGGAGCCTGTTTCTGTTCCTGAGGGTGATCACCCAGCACATGAGGGTGGTGACGACGATGACGATTTCGATGAGCTGGAGGGTTACCCCGGGGGACGATCTGATATGTCCCTACTCTTGGGGTACTCTGAGCATACTGCCAGATATGTCTGGCTAGGACAGGTAACTTTTCTCGGTTTATTTATAGAATTGATTTCGTTGAAAGTATTTTCATTTGTAACATTGTTTTATTTGGAAATTTTTAGGAGAAGGATTCCCAGAAGTTCTATAACCATGGGGGCAAGGTAATATACATGATTGCGGAGCTTCCAGAGGATGAGTGATTCCAGTTTGCACTTGCTACCTCTGGTCTCGGAGGCCTCTCAGATGGTTGCCTCTGGGCAGCCAAGACTGTGACAGGCAGCTGTACACTATACGTGGTAACAATCTTATATTCTAAGTCTTTTTTTTTCATTTCTTTTCTTTCTATATTCATTATAATGTTTGACACCGATGTTATGTTTTCCATTTCACGCGTGGATATTACAGCACTTTCCCAAGATTACTGGTTGAGGGAGTGTCCGGGGGTACACTGAGGATATGCCGCGTGCTGCTGCATTTCTCCTGCTCAGAGGGAACCAGGTGCCCAAGTCCTATAGAGTTTATCTTGATCGGATGGCTGCTGAGGACATTTTTTATGACGCCTATGTTGATCACCGTGTGACGCGCCCGTTCGATGAGGTTTCGCTGTTCTCAGGATGGTTGGCATGTAGTTCGACCATTACTGCTCGATACCTGCCGGAGCGCGTCTTGCGTTAGTTCGGTTACACGCAGACGATCCCCTGGATGCCTCATGAGTCTGCTCCTCTAGGCTTGACCCGCACGCAGATAGGTGAGAGATATGCTGACTTCTAGTCCCACTTGGTACCGGAAGAGGCTCGGGCGACCAGAGCGCCGAGAGACTGGAGCGTTGCTGTCGGGTACATCATGTGGTTTTATACCATCTCACACCCATGCATGGTGCCCACTGCTGAGGGATCGCCACCCAGACCTGCTCATCAGGAGATATTAGAGGAGCAGCAGTCTCAGTTGGACCATACTCAGGATGTCTTACCTCGCTGTTATGAGATAGAGAAGATAGCGCAGTCGGCCATTGCGGACGGTCACCTCCCTGAGGGCTCTGGTGGCAGACTTGCCATGGATAGGATTATTGAGATTGCTTGGGGGCACTTCAGTACCGCAGACATCGAGCCAGGACGGCGGGTAGGGGCAGAGGAGCAGGGGAGCCAGGAGAGATCATTCGCCATACACAGTAGTTTTTTGTTTGATGTATTCTATTTTTATTACATTTATGTATTGTATTTTGACAGGAGTATTATTATGTATATATATCATTTTATTTTATATATTGATGTTTTCGAATGTATATTAAGTTGCAACGATATATTAACATCTGCGACCAACCAACAAAACTGATTAAAAAAAAAAAAGTTTTGCTATTTTTCCTGATCTGCAGATCAGGAATTATTCCTGATATGCACATCCGGAACAAATCAACGTTTTAAAAAAAAATGGTGCTTCCGGATGTGCGTATTATTAAAAATCATATTTACTAATAATAGTAATAAAATAATAATAATAATAATTAAAAGAAAAAAAAAGGAAATTTTTAACTTTGCAGAATTCCCTAAACCAACTTCATCATAACTGCCAAAAAAAATTGTTCCTTCAAACCATTCACAGACACTCCCAATAAAAATGCAGAGAAAGTTCATTACTTTATTATTATAATAAAAAAGTTCATAGTTTTATGTAATTTCAAAAATAATATTCAAGAATCAATAACAAATAACTGAATCAAAGGCTATTGTAAATTGACTCGAGACCTTTGAAGTTGGAAACTCATTCAGATTATAGAATAATCATATTACATTCTTGTTCTCGTTTCAACGAAATATCTGGAAGAAAAAATGGCAGAATAATGGGGAAGTGAAAGGGGAAAGTGAAAAATAGGGTTAGAGAGAGAGAATGGGCCGGTAACAGTGAGAAGGAGAGGGAGAAGAGAGGAAAGGGCAATGATGGAAATATAAAAACAAAGGGAAGACGACTCTAACGTCAACGGCAGTTATGCTATTGCGTCACCAGCTACTGTGGATGACGGCATACTGCGTTAGCAACATGGTCAACAGATTCTATTCCACCCACGTTCACAAAAGCCAAGATGCTCTCATGTAGTCATGTTTCATACATTTGGATTTTATAATCATTCTGTCCAATTTTTTTTTTATTTATTTTATATTCTATTTATGATATCATATTTAGTCTATGTTTGATTTTTGGGCGAAAAAAAAATTGATTTTGAGTCGATTAATTTTATAAAATTGGTTATGATTAAAAGACTTGACCGTAAAATAATTTATATTTAATCTTGTCATGCTAATTATGCATGTCACATAATATCAACATGTTATAAAGTAATTATTTGAAAATTAGCTGTTGAAAGTTAAAATCTTATATTTTTTTTAGTATGGCAAGTCTTATTTTATAAAGTAATCTAAAATGACTAATTCTACCCTCCATTTGTAGAAGTCTTATTTAAAGTCAAAATAAAACTTTATATAAAAGTGTTTGCGATTTGGTTTGGATTAGTTTTAAGACAAAAAAAAATATCCGATTTAAAGATATATAGAACATGCGGTTTGGTTTGAATTTTAGATGACAAAAAGAAAAATCAAATCTCCGATCCAATTTATACGGTTTATTTTGATTTGGTTGATTCGATTTTATTCGGTTTTTAAACCAACACTAGTTACAAATTTAGAAAAAAACATACTAGCAAAACAACATGTTTTATTCGGTTTTATTCAATGCAAAAAGCCAAATTTATTAAAAAAAACAATAGCAGAATTGCATAATTTCATAGCTGCATAATTTGAAGGAAAAAAAAATTATTAAAAAAAATTAATGTTTGATAATAATGAATAAATTGATTCATAGTATATTTATCAAAGCAGGAAATATACATTTACCAAAGCAGTCTTTTATGTTTGATAGAAATAAATCAGTTTTGTCTCACAGGAAATATACATTTTATAATAACGAAACTGTTTTTGAAACTCTGGGTTTAACATATTAAATCTAAATATTGTTAGAAGTAATTCATGTTAGTTTGTCGAAGTCGAAGGGTTTTATAGGTTTTGGTCGAAATTGTATATAGTCAGTCGAATAGTTGTAGTGTTGTGTAGGTCAGCTGTATTCGACAGAGTCGAATATAGCTGATAAAGAGTTAGTCGAATTGTTTTGGGCCTGGGCTTTGATAGCCTATATAAAGGGTCTTTTACGTTGTATTTTATACACAGCTTCATAATAAAATTTTACAAAGTTCCAAACCCTAATTTCTTCTTATTTTCTCTCTCTCTCTCTCTTTCTTCTTCTTCTTTCTCTCAAATATTCATCTTTCTTGGAACCCAGTTCCAACAATTGGTATTACAGAGCCCGGTTGCGATTCAGAGAGATTCTAATGGCAAACAGAACAACAACGTCCACACAATTCCCAGCGAATCTACCAGTTTTCAAAGGGGAAAACTACCAACGGTGGGTGGCGCAGATGAGAGTTATCTTCAGATTTCAAGATGTGGTTGAAATCGTGAATGATGGCGTAACGGAATTGGGGACAAATGCTATTGATGAACAGAAAGCTGCGTACAAGGATCAAAGGAAGAAAGATGGTAAAGCGTTGTTCTTGATTCACCAGTGTGTGGATCCGAATGTGTTTGAGAAAATTATTGAAGAAGAATCTGCAAAAGAAGCGTGGGACAAGTTAAAGAACTTGTATGGAGGTGATGAGAAACTGAAGAGGGTGAAGCTGCAAACCTTGAGAAAGCAATACGAGATGATTCAAATGAAGGAAGATGAATCAGTTTCGGAATTCTTTTCAAGATTGGTGATGCTGACGAACCAGATGAAGTCTTGTGGAGAAACAATCACAGATTTGCAGAAGATTGAGAAGGTACTAAGATCTCTGACTGCAAATTTTGATTACATTGTAGTGTCCATTGAAGAGTCCAAGAATCTCGCTGAGATGAAGGTTGAAGAACTACAGGCTTCGTTAGAAGCTCATGAGATGAGATTGAAGCAAAGAGATTCAGAAAGAGAAAAGGTATCGGACCAAGCACTACAAGCGAAACTCGCCAAGAAATCTGGGAAGGCGAAGCAGGGAAGGAATCTTGCTAGTGATGAGAAGTCAAGCAAGAGTACAAAGAATCATGATGATTCGACAAAGAAAGGCATGGGCAACAAGTACTCTGGGAAGAGAGTTGACATGAAAGACGTGCAGTGTTACAATTGCCAAAGTTTTGGTCATTATGCTCGAGACTGTCGAAAGAAGAAGGAAGCACGAGCAAAAGAAAGTGACAAAGCGCAGTATGCACAGGCAGGAGAGAGTGATTCTGAAGGTGTGTTACTAATGGCAGACACTCAGTCGAATGATGATGAAACGAATTTGTGGTATCTTGATTCAGGTTGCAGCAACCACATAACTGGTAACAAGAACTGGTTCAACAAGCTTGATGAATCAGTTAAGAAGGTGATAAAGTTTGCAGATGGTAGACAGATCACGTCAGGTGGAAGAGGAAACATATCTGTAATGAGAAGAGATGGTAGAAAAGCCAGCATTACTGATGTGTTGTATGTGTCTTCTATGACAAGTAACTTGATAAGTATAGGTCAATTACTTGCCAAAGGACATAATATGAAGCTGGAGAATAATCAAATGAAGGTGTATCATGCTGATGGTAGGTTGGTACTGAAAGCACCATTGGCTGATAACAAGACATTTAAAGTTCAGATTAATATGATTAATCATGAATGTCTTGCGTCAACTACAGAAGAGGAAAAGAATTGGCTATGGCATCATAGATATGGGTATCTAAACTTCAGAAGTTTGGGTATGCTGAATCAGAAGAAGATGGTGTATGGTTTACCTCAGGTGAAGGAACCAAATCATGTGTGTGAGGAATGCTGCAAAGAAAAGCAGGCTAGAAAAGCATTCAAACATGATCTGCCAATTAAGTCAAAAGGAAAGTTGGAGCTTGTTCATTTTGACGTATGTGGACCTTTTGAAGTTAGGTCGAATGGTGGAAAGCGTCACTTCTTAACTTTCATTGATGAATTCACCAGATATATGTGGATTTATGTGATCGAAAGTAAAAGTGAAGTATTCACAAAGTTCAAGAAGTTTAAGTTGCTTACCGAAAAACAAAGTGGCTGCAAGCTAAAGAAACTGAGAACTGATGGTGGTGGCGAATATGTCTCTCGTGAGTTTGCTAGATTTTGTGAAGAGGAAGGTATAGAGCATGAGGTTATTGCACCCTATACACCTCAACATAATGGCATAGCTGAGAGGAATAATAGAAGTATACTGAATATGACGAGAAGTATGTTGAAGGCTAAAGAGGTGCCAAAGAGATTTTGGGCTGAAGAAGCTTCGACAGCAGTATACATTCTGAATAGATGTCCAACGAAGAAGCTAGTCGAGAAGACTCCTTATGAAGCTTGGACAGGTGAGAAGCCAAATGTAAGTCATTTTAGAGTTTTTGGATCAATATGTTTCAGGCATGTTCCTGAGCAATTGAGAACAAAACTAGATGATCGAAGTCAAACCATGGTGCTCATAGGTTATCATTCGACTGGTGTATATAGACTATATTCACCAGAAGATGATAAATTTGTGATCAGCCGAGATGTTCTGGTAGATGAAAATCAAAATTGGGAGTGGAGCCATGGGTCAGTTCAACAGGATACTGGTCGACAGATGGAAGAGACAGTTCTGACGGTGTTTGAAGAAGACCAACAAACTGAGGCCACGACAAATCAAAATGAAGAACATCCTGAGCAGAATGTTAGAAGATCAACTAGAACAAGAGCTGAGTCGACAAGGTTAGCTGGATATGGGAGATTTCCAGATAATGCAATCGATGCAGATGGTGACTTAATAGAAGAAGCAATGATGATGGCTGAAGCAGAACCAATTAATTTGGATGAAGCCATGAATGATTCGAATTGGTGTGAAGCCATGAAGGAAGAACTCAGGGAAATTGAGAAGAACAATACCTGGGAACTTGTCGAAAAAGCCAGCAAGAAGCCTATTGATGTGAAATGGGTTTACAAGCTGAAACGAAGGCCAAATGGTGAAATTGCCAAGAATAAGGCAAGGCTAGTGGCAAGAGGATTTCTGTAGAAACCTGGTATTGATTTTAATGAAGTATATGCGCCAGTGGCTAGGACGGAAACAATAAGGATTGTTGTTTCGACAGCAGCGTATAGAAGATGGAAGATACATCAGTTGGATGTAAAATTAGCATTTTTGAATGGACCTTTAGAGGAAGAAGTATATGTCAGTCAACCACCAGGATTTGAGATTAAAGGGCATGAGTCGAAGGTGTACAGATTGAGGAAAGCTCTCTATGGATTGAAGCAAGCCCCAAGGGCTTGGAACAAGAGAATAGATAGTTTCCTAATCGAAGCAGGGTTCACGAAGTGTGTGTCTGAGCATGAAGTTTATGTAAATGATGTCGACAATGATAGTCGAATCATTTTATGCCTGTATGTTGATGATTTGCTGATTACAGGTGCAAATGAAGCTGAGATAAGAAAAGTCAAGTCGAAGCTAATGCAAGAGTTCGAAATGTCCGACCTAGGGAATTTGTCATATTTCTTAGGGATGGAATTCAAAGACACAGCTGAAGGTGTGTTCCTGCACCAGAAGAAGTATGCTCAAGATATTTTGAAGATGTTCAAGATGACTGACTGTAAAGCTGCAACAACTCCATTGGAGACAGGAGCAAAGTTGAAAAAGGTAACTGATGATGAGTTTGTAAGTTCGACACTGTACAAACAAATTATTGGATCCTTGAGGTATCTTTGCAATACAAGGCCGTACATTTGTCAGAGTGTCGGATTGTTAAGTCGATTTATGGAGAAACCCCAAGAATGTCATCTCATTGCAGTAAAGAGAGTACTGAGATACATTAAGGGTACGATTGATCATGGTGTACTGATGCCATGTCGAAATAAGTCCAAGTCGAAAGATGCTGAGGTATATGGTTATACTGATTCAGATTTCAGTGGAGACCAAGATGAGAAGAAAAGTACTGCAGGCTATATTTTCATGATCGAAGGAGCTCCAATCTCTTGGAGTTCAAGAAAACAAAGCATTGTGGCTTTGTCATCATGTGAAGCTGAGTATGTAGCTGCATCGTATGCAGCATGTCAGGCAGCATGGATAGATATGTTGCTCGAAGAACTCAAGATCAAGGAACCTGGGAAGATGAAATTGTTTGTAGACAACAAGTCATCTATTGATCTTGCCAATCATCCTATGTGTCTCGGTCGAAGTAAACACATAGAAAGAAGGTATCATTTTCTCAGGGATCAAGTAAACAGAGGGAAGCTGGATCTAGAATATTGCAAGACTGAAGTTCAACTAGCTGACATACTTACCAAACCTCTGAAGAAAATCAGATTCGACGAGTTAAAGAAGAGCATTGGGATGAGAAGTCTCGAAAACATGAATTAGATGGTGTGTTAGAAGTAATTCATGTTAGTTTGTCAAAGTCGAAGGGTTTTATAGGTTTTGGTCGAAATTGTATATAGTCAGTCGAATAGTTGTAGTGTTGTGTAGGTCAGCTGTATTCGACAGAGTCGAATATAGCTGATAAAGAGTTAGTCAAATTGTTTTGGGCCTGGGCTTTGATAGCCTATATAAAGGGTCTTTTACGTTGTATTTTATACACAGCTTCATAATAAAATTTTACAAAGTTCCAAACCCTAATTTCTTCTTATTTTCTCTCTCTCTCTTTCTTCTTCTTCTTTCTCTCAAATATTCATCTTTCTTGGAACCCAGTTCCAACAAATATAAACTGAAATATAACAATGGTCAACAAAATTTCAATTGTCTATAACATGTTTTGTCAACAAAATTTTAATAGAATTTCAATTTGATAATCAAAATCACAATTTTTTTAATTAGTCTGCAACAACTCCAGTTTGATATCATATATATAATCAGAATTAGCAAATAATCAAAATCACAACTTTTCAGAATCAACTCCAGCTTGATATCAACAGACAGCAGCTAATCACAATGTAGATATCAACAATTAATTGTTATAAATTATTAAGAATTAATAATCTTGAGTGTTCCAAAATGACAAGAAAATATATAAGTGAAGATTAATTTTGAATTAAAAAATAAGCAACACTTGTAAAATGTTGTTGTAGGTTTGAATTCGGAAATAGGCAACACTTCATGAATCTCACAAAACAAGACTATTCTTTAATTTCGTGAATCTCAACAACTTCCATGCCAAGAATCTCACAACACTGCACTATTCTTTAATTTCGTGACGTGTTGCAAAATGAAAGTATGTAATTCTTGAAGACTGTTGTTGTAACTGAAACAAAGTAACTTTTGGTAAAAGTAACTTTTGAAAAAAACTTGTAACTCTTGGTAAAAGGAAATTGTTTCACCAAGGGTCACAACCTTGTGAAGCAACACCAATATGACATATAAATACTTCATTCCGAATTCTGAAAAACATAACAAGAACATACATTTTATTCACTAAAATTCCAAACACTCTTCCATACATTCGAGTTTGCATCGATCTTCTACAAACTCGAGTATAGACTGAATTATTTTGGGTATTGATGCATTCAAACTCTAAGACATTTGAGAGTACTTGAAATAATTTAAAGGAAAGTGATTTCATTCACGATTATAGCCTCGATCCATTTGATTTATATTAATTTTCCTAATAATCTTAAAAGTATTACAACTAATGGAAATTGAGGCTTCTGTTTTAAGTATCAAATGAAAATCCACGATGAATACCTTCAAAATAGGGTGGACTTTATTTGCACTGTACATCCAGGAAGACGCTGAGATTAAGTGACTTAACGGGACACACACATAAGTTTAATAAGGGAACGAGTATGCCTCTAAAAACAACACACATTGTGAATGGTTTCTGCAACACAAACTTAGCGTAACCTTTTGTTTTCATTATAAAGATCTGGTAATGAATATTTTGTCTTCGGTTTGTTTTAAGGAAAATGTAATTTGAAATGTAATCAATTTTCAAACACGTAATACCAGTGACTTGATTTTAAAGTTTTGTCTCTTTTGTTTATTTTCAAAATTAATTTGCACAAAAGAAAATTTGAAATTTGCATAAAAAAAATTTGAAATTTCAAAATCAAAAGTAAATCAGTGGAAAGATAAATTTAAATTGAAATTGAAAATTTGAAATTTTAAAGTATGAGTTGCTTGATTACCAAAGTAGTCAAATTTATTAATGTTCGTGATTTTAAATTATGCAATTGAGTTTTGATTTGGATTCTATTTTAATGACATGTGTTGTGTTCGATGATTTATTATTACAAGGCATATAAAAATCATCTGAAAATGGATCATGACTTATATAGACTTCTGAATTTGGAGTCTAATGTAACTATTGAATACCAAGATGTGGAATTTTGAGATCCTTATCACGGAAGAAAAGAAACTTGATATTTCCACAAATGAAGAACCTCGTGAGGAAGGTTCTCCATGGATTTTTAAAACACAAACCGAAAATTGGTTACTAATGAAGAATCTCGTGAGGAAGATTCTTCATGGATTGTTGAAAAATAGCCTGAACTTAGAATAAGTAAGAGTGTCCAAAAGGCTAAGGATCTAGAACTGAACATAATTGATAGTCAATTTTTTTTATCTAATGGAAGGGAATAGTAAGAATTTTGTTCGTAAGATTCCTATTATTCTTCAAGTGGAAGAAGATCCTAAGACATATAAGGAAGCAATAACCTCAAGGGAGTCCTCTTGTTTAGAAGGAAGTATCATTGTGTGATGGTACACTAAACACCGACAAGTCTAGATTAATGACCTAGGGTGTTTTAAACAAAAAGAAGGTGTTTATCATTTGATACATATGCACTAATAGCAAACACAACAAAAAATTTGAGCATCGTCTGCATTAGCTTCTTTGCATAACCTTATAGATCCTAAAATCGATGTCAAGATAATTCCTAAATAGAGATCTCGACGAGGAGATTTACATAGAGCAGCTAGAAGGTTAAGTGGAAATAAATAAAAGGTGTGCAAGTTTGACAAATCCTTGTATGGATTAAAACAAGCACCAAAACAATGACATCAAAAGTTTGAGTCTGCCATTGTAAGATTCACCAATTAAAGGAGAGACACACAATTTAGGGGAAAACTTTTCAATCTTATCAAAACATGAATTCCAAGAGTTTGTCATCATCAAAAGAGGGAGATTGTGAAGAATACAATGTATATCTAATTCAATTTTGATGAAGACAAAGGTTATCAAAGGAGAAAAGGTTCAAAAGCGTAATGCACATAAATGATGAAGTTGATCACGAAGGTTTAGCATATAAACTCAAGTGAAGATTTGAGACAAGTGAACATAAATAAGGTGCTCATTGAAATTTATACTGTACTATTTTAAATTTCTCATAATTCCATCTCTCACTTCATCTAAAACCTTCTTGCATCATCGTGCATGATTATATAAAAACCTTCTTCATCTAATTCTTGTTATAAGTGTTTGTACACAAAGTTGTGTGAGAATATTGTGACATTCATTTGTCTCCATGTTGATTATATGATTGATCATTAGCAACGAGATGAATGAAATTTTAGAAACAAAGAGGTTTCTAACTTCCACATTCAAGATGAATGATCTTAGACTAGTTGACACGCTTTTGGAAATCAAAATAAAGCAAAATAGTAGGGGTTATGAACTTAGTCAAACACATTATGTTGAGAAAGTACTTTATAAGTTCAAACACTTACATTTCAAGAAAGTGAGTACTCCATTTGATCCTAGTGTCAAATTTTAAAATAATGATGGAAGATTTGTGGCTCAATTATAATATGCGAGTGCAATTGGTTGTCTAATGTATTTGATGCAATTTACTTGACACAGCGTTTGCAGTTAGTAAAATGAGTAGATTTACTAGCAATACAAATGGTGATTATTGGAAGGACATCACAAAAAGATTGTTATATTTTGAAAAACAACAATTTTGGCCTCCATTATGGTAGGTTTCCTGCCATACTACAAGGATATACCGATGTGCGTTAGATATCGAGTGTTGGAGATTATAAATCTACAATTGGTGGATATTTACATTAAGTGGAATGGCAATTTCTTGGAAGAGCAAGAAACAAACATTCATTACTCTCTCGGCCATGGAATCAGAATTTTTGGCACTTCCTTCCACTAGTGAAGAAGCTAAATGGTTAAGAGACCTTTTGTTGGAAGTTCCATTGGCTAAAGACAATGTTTCAAAGGTGTTGATACATTGCGGTAGTAAGCCACTTTACCTAGAGCATACAAAAAGTGTATAAAAGAAGTCTAGCCAATTAGGACTTATACATTCTTTCGTAGAAAATTGATTAAGGGTGTAATCATTTCATTCATATACGATCAAATTATAATTTGTCTGATCCATTTACTAACCCATTGACCATAGACTTGGTGAAAACAACCTCGAGAGGCATGGGGTTGAAACTCCTTGAGTAAGAGTTCCGACAGCGGCCACAACCCAATCTTACATTAACATAACATTAACCTTAAGATTCAATGGGTAACAACAAGTTGTTGATTTGGATATTTGTCGAACATTTTGCAATAATGTTGACCTATAAAATAAGGGTTGAGTTTTTATTTAAACTCTTAATGAAGTTCAATACCGAGGGTATGTGTCTCATGGAAAAGGATACAGTATGAACTTCCCCTATCTGAATTTCGAGATGGTGTCGTCTCAAAGTGAGAGTTGTGTTTTCTCTCATGAAAAATTCACGAAAATAGGAAAAGCACATGGCCATAAATAATGCTAGGCAAGAGATGTAGATGAAGAACCACTAAAGAATGTGTGTAAGGTACTTATTTGTATTAACATTATTTTCCTCTCCTTTTCTGGAATTGGTCTTGTCAATATTAGAACAACTGGGGGATTGTTGTAAATTATTAAGAATTAATAATCTTGAGTGTGTTCAAATATGACAAGAAAATATGCAAGTGAAGATTAATTTTCAATTCAAAAATAAGCAACACTTGTGAAGTGTTGCAGTAGGTTTGAATTCAGAAATAAACAACACTTCGCGAAGTGTTGCAAAATGAAAGTATGTAATTCTTGAAGATTGTTGGTGTAAGTGAAACAATGTAACTTTTAGTAAAAGTAACTTTTGAAAAAAACTTGTAACTCTTGGTAAAAGGAAATTGTTTCACCAAGGGTCACAACCTTGTGAAGCAACACCAATATGACATATAAATACTTCATTCCAAATTCAGAAAAACATAACAAGAGCATACATTTTATTCACTAAAATTCCAGACACTCTTCCCTACATTTGAGTTTTCATTGATCTTCTACGAACTCGAGTATAGGCTGAATTATCTTGGGTATTGATGCGTTCCAACTCTAAGACATTTGAGAGTACTTGAAATAATTTTAAGGAAAGTGATTTCGTTCACGATTATAGCCTCGATCCATTTGATTTATATTAATTTTCCTAATAATCTTAAAAGTATTACAAATAATGGCAATTGAGGCTTCCGTTATGAGTATCAAATGAAAATCTACGATGAATACCTTCAAAATAGGGTGAACTTTATTTGCACTGTACATCCAAGAAGACACTGAGATTAAGTGACTTAACGGGGCACACACATAAGTTTAATAAGGGAACGAGTATGCCTCTAAAAACAACACACGTTGTGAATGGTTTCTGCAACACAAACTTAGCGTAACCTTTTATTTTCATTATAAAGATCTGGTCAGGAATATTTTGTCTTCGGTTTGTTTTAAGGAAAATGTAATTTGAAATGTAATCAATTTTCAAACACGTAATACCAGTGACTTGATTTTAAAGTTTTGTCTCTTTTGTTTATTTTCAAAATTAATTTGCACAAAAGAAATTTTGAAATTTGCATAAAAAAAATTTGAAATTTCAAAATCAAAAGTAAATCAGTGGAAAGATAAATTGAAATTGAAATTGAAAATTTGAAATTTTAAAATATGGGTTGTTTGATTACCAAAGTAGTCAAATTTATTAATGTTCGTGATTTTAAATTATGCAATTGAGTTTTGATTTGGATTCTATTTGAATGACATGTGTTGTGTTCGATGATTTATTATTAAAAGGCATATAAAGATCATCTGAAAATGGATCATGACTTATATAGACTTCTGAATTTGGAGTCTAATGTAACTATTGAATACAGAGATGTGGAATTTTGAGATCCTTATCACGGAAGAAAAGAAACTTGATATTTTCACAAATGAAGAACCTCGTGAGGAAGGTTCTCCATGGATTGTTAAAACACAAACCGAAAGTTTGTCACTAATGAAGAATCTCGTGAGGAAGATTCTTCATGGATTGTTGAAAAATAGCCTGAACTTAGAATAAGCAAGAGTGTCCAAAAGGCTAAGGATCTAGAACTGAACATAATTGATTGTCAATTTATTTTTTTATCTAACGGAAGGGAATAGTAAGAATTTTGTTCGTAAGATTCCTATTATTCTTCAAGTGGAAGAAGATCCTAAGACTTATGAGGAAGCAATACCCTCAAGGGACTCCTCTTGTTTAGAAAGAAGTATCATAGTGTGATGGTACACTAAATACCGACAAGTCTAGATTAATGACCTAGGGTGTTTTTAACAAAAAGAAGGTGTTTATCATTTGATACATATGCACTAATAGCAAACACAACAAAAAATTAGAGCATCATCTGCATTAGCTTCTTTGCATAACCTTATAGTTCCTAAAATCGATGTCAAGATAGCATTCCTAAATAGAGATCTCGACGAGGAGATTTACATAGAGCAACTAGAAGGTTATGTGGAAATAAATAAAAGGTGTGCAAGTTTGACAAATCCTTGTATGGATTAAAACAAGCACCAAAACAATGACATCAAAAGTTTGCATCTGTCATTGTAAGATTCACCAATTAAAGGAGAGACACACAACTTAGGGGAAAACTTTTCAATCTTATCAAAACATGAATTCAAAGAGTTTGTCATCATCAAAAAAGGGAGAATATGAAGAATACAATGTATATCTAATTCAATTTTGATGAAGACAAAGTTTATCAAAGGAGAAAAGGTTTAAAAGTGTAACGGACATCAATGATGAAGTTGATCAAGAAGGTTTATCATATAAATTCAAGTGAAGATTTGAGATAAGTGAACATAAATAAGGTGCTCATTGAAATTTATACTATACTTTTTTAAATTTCTCATAATTCCATCTCTCACTTCATCTAAAACCTTCTTGCATCATCGTGCATGATTTTCTAAAAACCGTCTTCATCTAATTCTTGTTACAAGTGTTTGTACACAAAGTTGTGTGAGAATAATGTGACATTCATTTGTCTCCATGTTGATTATATGACTTATCATTAGCAACGAGATGAATGAAATTTTAGAAACAAAGAGGTTTCTAACTTCCACATTCAAGATGAATGATCTTAGACCAGTTGACACACTTTTGAAAATCAAAATAAAGCGAAATAGTAGGGGTTATGAACTTAGTCAAGCACATTATGTTGAGAAAGTACTTTATAAGTTCAAACACTTACATTTCAAGAAAGTGAGTAATCCATTTGATCCTAGTGTTAAATCTTAAAATAATGATGGAAGAGTTGTGGCTCAATTAGAATATGCGAGTGCAATTGGTTATGTAATGTATTTGATATAATTTACTTGACACAGTGTTTGCAGTTAGTAAAATGAGTAGATTTACTAGCAATACAAATGGTGATTATTGGAACGTTGTCAGAAAGAATATTGTTATATTTTGAAAAACAAAAGTTTTGGCCTCCCTTACGGTAGGTTTCCTGCCATACTACAAGGATATACCGATGCACGTTAGATATCGAGTGTTGGAGATTATAAACCTACAATTGGGTGTATATTTACATTAACTGGAAGGGCAATTTCTTGGAAGAGCAAGAAACAAACATGCATTACTCTCTCGGCCATGGAATCAGAGTTTGTGGCACTTCCTTCCACTAGTGAAGAAGCTAAATTGTTAAGAGACCTTTTGTTGGAAGTTCCATTGGCTAAAGACAATGTTTCAAAGGTGTTGATACATTGCGGTAGTAAGCCACTTTACCTAGAGCGTACAAAAAGTGTATAAAAGAAAGTCTAGCCAAGCAGGAATTAGACATTCTATCATAGAAAATTGATTAAGGGTGTAATCATTTCATTCATATACGATCAAATTATAATTTGACTGATCCATTTACTAACCCATTGACCATAGACGTAGTGAAAACAACCTCGAGAGGTATAGGGTTGAAACTCCTTGAGTAAGAGTTCCGACAGCGGCCATAACCCAATCTTACATTAACATAACATTAACCTTAAGATTCAATGGGTAACAACAAGTCGTTGATTTGGATATTTGTCGAACATTTTGTGATAATGTTGACCTATAAAATAAGGGTTGGGTTTTTATTTATACTCTTAATGAAGTTCAATATCGAGGGTATGTGTCTCATGAAAAAGGATACAATATGAATTTCCCATATCTGAATTTCGAGATGGTGTCGTCTCAAAGTGAGAGTTGGAGTTTTCTCTCATGAAAAATTCACGAAAATAGGAAAAGCACATGGCCATAAATAGTGCTAGGCAAGAGATGTAGGTGAAGAACCACTAAAGAATGTGTGTAAGGTAACACCGGTATAATCACAAGGGATAATGGTTCAAAGCATGGCTTCCTAACATTCCGATTAAACTTTGCGTTATCCTTACTAATGTTAAGTTCAAATCGAAAGATACTTAATTGTATTAACATTATTTTCCTCTCTTTTTCTGGAATTGGTCTTGTCATTATTAGAACAACTGGGGGATTATTGTAAATTATTAAGAATTAATAATCTTGAGTGTGTTCAAATATGACAAGAAAATATGCAAGTGAAGATTAATTTTCAATTCAAAAATAAGCAACACTTGTGAGGTGTTGCGGTAGGTTTGAATTCGAAAATAAACAACACTTCGTGAAGTATTACAGGATGAAAGTAGGTAATTCTTGAAGTTTGTTGCTGTAAGTGAAACAATGCAACTTTTGGTAAAAGTAACTTTTGGAAAAAACTTGTAACTCTTGGTAAAAGGAAATTGTTTCACCAAGGGTCACAACCTTGTGAAGCAACACAAATATGAGATTTAAATACTTCATTCCGAATTCAGAAAACCATAACAAGAACATACATTTGGTTGTGAAAAATGATGTCTTTGTACCAAGTATAAATGTTTTCTTGATGATCAAGAACCAAAACAAGGGTTAACAGAAAAGTAAAACAAGAAGGAGAAACAACAAGGATTGGGCAAATAAATTCTGTTTACTATTCACTTTCTAATTAAAGTCAAATGATTATAAGTGAATATCACAATTTGCCACACTCAACAAACTGAGTGTACTAGCCTATTTATAGACTAACTAGGTAACTTACAGCCCAAGAAACCTAAACAATTGGATCCTTAACACAAGGCCCAATTCGACAGAATAATTTGACAGTACATATTAGAACAGACTTCGACTACAATATGTAACAATCAGGCATCAGCATGTGAACAAGCTTCGACTGCATGCTTGCCTCCTATCGAAACACATGAAAGCTCTCCTTCGACACAGCATGAGTTCGACCCAAATCTCACAAATCTCCACCTTGGATCTAACTCAGCAACAAGGGAATCAACTAGCTTTCATCATGCAGCTTTATCAACTGCATACAGTGGAAAAACTTGCAACTTGGCAACGTCTCGGTGATCATATCAGCAGCATTGTCTTCAGCCGAAACCTTCAGCACCTGGACTTCACCACGCTCAATTATCTCTCTGACGAAGTGCAACCTCACATTGATGTGCTTAGTTCGCTCATGATAGGCTGAATTCTTCGACAGGTGTATTGCACTTTGACTATCACATTTAACAGTGATACTTCGACCTTGAAGTTTCAGCTCCTTTGCAAAACCTTCAAGCCACAATGCTTCCTTCACAGCTTTAGTAAGGGCAATATATTCAGCTTTAGTGGTTGAAAAGGAAACAACCTTCTGAAGCGTCGCTTTCCAACTGATTGTTGTGCCAAAAATTGTGAAAACATATCCAGAAATAGACTTTCTGGAATCCATACAACCTGCATAATCAGAGTCAACAAATCCTTCGATTTCGACTATGTTATCACCACCACAGGCTCCACCATAAATCAAGACTCTTTTCAGAGACCCATTTATGTACCTGAGAATCCACTTTACAGCTTGCTGTTAGATGTCATACATACTACATATTTGCATTCGATACGTGGCATTTTTCATTACTTTCTATGTCTAACTTGTTGATTTTAGTGGTGATGTGTTGTAGTTCTTCAAACATTGGAATATACTTGTGGTGCTTGTAATTTGTGTGCTAGTGTGCAGAAATAGGCATGAAATGATCAAGAAAGTAAGACACAAGGAGTGGATGCAAGCTGCCATAGAATCAAGAAAGCAACAGCAGGGTTCGCTAGGCGAATCTGGGCGAAGTCACCAGCAAACGTTCGTCTAGCGAACGGTGGCAAAGCTTCCAGCAAAGAGAGGCAGAAATAGGCAATGGAAAAAGGGAGTAAAATTTGCTGTAGCAAGGGAGCCAGCGAATGTTCGTTGCTTTGCTCGCTGGTCGAAGATTCTGGCGAAGAGAGGCTGAAAGAGGCAGTGGAAAAGGGACCCAAAATTCGCTGGGGCGAAGGTTTTGGCGAATGCTCGCTTCGCGAATGATTTGTTCGCCTAGAGAACCCGCGATAACTTTTGTGGGCGGTTTAAGTTCTGAGGCACTTAAAGTGCCATTTTTTGATCCATTCACTAGGCAAGTGATTCCTTCGCTAGGCGAAGGCTGCAGAATTTGAGTACATTATAAATAGATTTTCACTTTTCTTTGAAGGGACTTTTTGCTATTTTCAAACAAAAACATAATTTTCTGTATTTTGATCATCTAAGAGGAAATTTTCCCATAGAGAAGCTGAAGTCACATCCATTATCGATTATTCGACGTGGATGTTTATTCATCTCCTCTTGAAACTCGTCATCCAAGCTACTATGAGAATGAGTAGCTAAACACTCTTGTGTTAAGGTTAGATGTAGTTGATCTTGATCATATGTATTTCTTTTGATCTTTTGTATATGAACAAGGTTTATGATCAATATAGATGAAGTTATTTATTCTCAATGATGTATGTGTGGTTTGTATTGCTCTAGACATAGATTTTGCAAATCATGACCTAATATTTTCATCTCTTAAAAACCAAACTCTAGACATAGATTTGGGATTTTTTATTCACTTTATGTTGATTTTAACAATTGCTGTTTCGATTGTTAGCGTGAGACATCATCTAACGGTCTAAACAGTGATACTCATGACTTTGCTTTAGACATAAACTTAGTCGAGAGGATACGCGGTTGTATTTGTCGGAAACTGAGTTCATATGCTTGATTAATATAATATGTGTGAAAAGGATTAGCGAAACCTAACCTTGACATGCTTTTCTAAAACCTTACAAACTCTTTGCTACAAATTTACTCTTTGCTACAAATTCATGTTAAACAAAACTAAGAACCATTTGAAACTCTTGAACTTAAAACGTTGCGACTATTAAATGGCAAGCATCGAATATCGCACAATCCCTGTGGAGACGATAAAAACACCCCCCTAAAAACTGTTTCAACAAAATGGCGCCGTTGTCGGGGATTTTTTTTTTGATATTGCACGCATTGCAATAGTTGTTTTGTTTTAAGCTTGTTAACTTTTTCTTGAACTCATTAATTTATTTTGTTTAGTGTGCAGACTTTGTTTTATGCGAGGGAAACTACCGGCGGACCAACTTCTGTTTGATCCTGAGATTGAAAGAACCGCTCGTAGAATCAATAGCAGAATGAGACGAAGGAGGCAACTAGCTAGACAAAGGCAAGAACAAGAGGGAAGTTTGACTTCTATACCACCACCATTTCCACAGTTACTTCCAGCTATGGAACATCCACCACCACCACCACCACCACCTGCTTCTAGACCGTGTACCAACAGTACAAGACATAATGCACAGTTTGCTCGCAATGCTCACAACGGTCGGCATTCAGAAATGAAGACTGGTATTCTTCAGCTTCTATATCAGAGTCCTTTTACTGGTATGGATCATGAGGATCCTTTTACACATCTGACAAAGTTCTATGAGATTGCAGGAGCAACTGGTGCGCCCGAAGCTGAAGAGGAATCTCTGTTTAAGAGACTATTCCCACATTCCCTCATTGGGAAGGCCAAGGAATGGTATCTTGATCAATCGACGAAAATAATGACTGATTGGAATTTACTTGAAGAAAAAATTTTGGAGCGATTTTTCCCACATAATCGTTTCATGGAGGCAAAGACCGCAATAGCAGTGTTCACGCAAGGTGCCAACGAATCTCTCAATGAAGCATGGGAGAAATTCAAATCTATGTTGAGAAAATGCAAGGGGCATGGCTTTGATGAATTGTCTCAAATTCATATTTTTCGGAATGGACTTCAACTAGTGCAGAAAACATTATTGGATGCCACCGCGGGTGGATCTTTGATGAGCAAGAGTGTCGAATAAGCCATTGCCATAATTGATAAGATTGCTTTGAATGACCATCAGGGAAGCCATAACCGTGGCACTTCTCAAAGGACACCAGGAGTTTTGGAATTGGGAACCAATGATGCTATACTTGCTCAAAACAAGTTATTATCTCAGCAAGTTGAGTTGTTGACGAAAAAATGTCTAAACTTCCTCAACAACTTAAAGAAATTCATGACTCCTCAAGTAAAAACTTGCAGGTCTTGGTATGTGAACTTTGTAGAGGCGACCATCTTACCGGATATTGTCCTCCGGTTGTGGAAGAGGTAAACTATGCTGGAAATCAAGGATAGTAGTTGAAAAAGAAGGTTGACATGGGTGTAGGTGAAGTTGTAGTGGAGGAGAAGGTTGTAGTTGAAAAATAAAAAGATAGAGATGAGATTGAAGTAGAAAAAAATGTTGAGGGTGATCTAGTTGAAAATGAGAAGGAAAAAAGTGAGAATGATGAAAAAAGAAAGAGAGAAGAAAAATTGAAAAAAACTAGGAAGGGGAAAAAACCGTTGAATAATATTCCAATCCAACATTTACCATATCCTCATGCTCCTGTAAAGAAAGATAGTGTGAGGCACTACGCTCGGTTTATGGATATTTTCAAACAATTGCAAATAAACATTCCATTTTCCGAAGCTTTGGAGAAAATGTCGAAATATGCGAAATTTATGAAGGATATTCTCACAAAAAAGAAGAGGTATACGGATCAAGAGACCATCATGGTGGATGATAGTTGTAGCGCTATCATTCAACGTACTCTCCCGAGGAAAGAGTGTGATCCGGGACGAGTCACCTTGCCGGTTACTATAGGAAATATCTATGTGGGCAACGGGTTGATTGATTTGGGCTCTATTATCAATTTAATACCTTTGTCGATTGTGAAACTGTTAGGACACATGGAATTGAGATCCACTCAAATGACATTGCAACTCGTCGACAAATCCACTACCCGTCCTCACGGTGTAGCGGAAGATGTATTGGTTAAAGTGGGCAAATTCTTATTTCCTATTGACTTCATGGTAATTGAAATGGAGGAAGATGAAGATGCTCAATTGATTCTTGGGAGATCGTTTATGAAAACTGCTAGAATGGAAATTGATATAGACAACGGTCTTATGAAGGTTAGAGTCCAAGATGAGGAGGTTTGTTTCAATCTATTTGAGGCCATGAAATACAAGAGTGACAAAGGTGGCTATTTTAGAATAGACGCAACGGAAGAAGCTATTATGGATGTCACAAAGCAAGTTCATGTAGTGTCCCCTTTGCAAAGAGCTCTTGATGATTCCTTTGAAGTATTCTCCGATGAAGAGGAAAGAGCACTTGAAGAGTGTTTAAAGGAACTTGAATCTTTGGAGGATTTGCAACCTTGGGAATGTGAAGAGGAAGTGCTAAAAAAAGAGGTGAGTGATGCGAAATCTCAACTTAAATTGAAGGTGTTTCCTTCCAATTTGAAATATGCTTACCTGGATGACGGTTGTAACAAACTGGTTATCATAAGCAACATTTTATCTGACAATGAGGAAAACCAGTTAATTCAAGTTTTGAGGAAAAATCAAGAAGCAATGGGATGAACTCTTTCTGATCTCAAAGGCATAAGTCCCTATTATTGTATGCATCGCATATTCAAGGAAAAGAATGTCAAACCGGTCGCTCAACTGCAACGCCGTTTAAATCCAATGATGAAAGAAGTAGTAAGAAAAGAAGTTATCAAACTCTTGGTTTCCGGTATGATTTACCCGATTTCCGATAGTCCTTGGGTAAGTCCGGTCCACGTTGTGGCTAAAAAAGGAGGAATGACTGTGATCCAGAATGAAAAAGATGAGTTGATCCTGACAAAAACGGTGACGGGGTGGAGGATGTGTATAGACTATAGGAGGCTAAACACCGCGACAAGGAAATACCATTTTCCACTTCCTTTTATGGACCAAATGTTAGAAAGATTGTCGGGCCAATAATTCTATTGCTTCTTGGATGGGTATTCCGGGTATAACCAAATTTCCGTGGACCCGGATGACCATGAGAAAATGGCATTCACTTGTCCTTTCGGAATTTTTGCCTATCGAAAGATGCCATTTGGTCTATGTAACGCTCCGGCAACGTTTCAACGTTGTGTTCAAGTTATTTTCTCCGATCTTATTGAAAAGACGATGGAGGTTTTCATGGACGACTTCTCCGTTTTCGGAGCGACTTTTGATCTTTGTTTGAGAAATTTGGAGGTTGTGCTTGAACGGTGTGTTGAGACGAATTTGGTATTGAACTGGGAGAAGTGCAATTTTATGGTTACGGAGGGAATAATGTTGGGCCACAAAGTCTCCTCCAAAGGTCTTGAGGTTGATCAAGCCAAAGTTGAAGTGATTGAAAAGTTGCCTCCTCCAACGAATGTCAAAGGCATCCGAAGTTTTCTCGGACATGCGGGATTTTATCGGAGGTTCATCAAGGATTTCGCGAAAATTGCAAAGCCTTTGAGCAATTTGCTCAACAAAGATAAGTCATTTGATTTTGATGAATCTTGCACGTTTGCTTTTAATTTTTTAAAGAAAAGTTTGACTACCTCACCCATAATCATCGCACCTAATTGGAAATTGGATTTTGAACTCATGTGTGATGCGAGTGATTATGCGTTGGGTGCAGTTTTGGGTCAACGGGAAACAAAATATTTTTATGCTATACACTATGCGAGCAAAGTTTTAAACGAAGCTCAAATAAACTACGGAATAACTGAAAAAGAGTTGCTTGCGATAGTGTATGCATTTGAAAAATTTCGTTCCTACTTGATTGGGTCACAAGTTGTCGTTTACACCGATCACACGGCGATTAAGTATTTACTCACCAAGCCCGATTCTAAACAAAGGCTAATTCATTGGATCCTCTTGTTGCAAGAATTTGATCTAGAAATTCGTGACAAGAAAGGATCCGAGAATTTGGTGGCGGATAACTTATCCCGCCTTGTAAACGTTGACGTGACCAAAAAGGAATGTGAGGTCAAAGAGGAATTTCCAGACGAAAAATTGTATATGGTGCAAGTTAGACCATGGTTCGCCAACATGGCTAACCACAAAGCCGCCGGATTAATACCGGATGGTCTAACTCACCATCAAAAAAATAAATTTTTGTCGGACGCCAAGTCTTTTGTTTGGGATGAACCACATTTGTTTAAGCTTGGTGTCGACAACCTCTTGAGAAGATGTGTGTCAATAGAGGAAGCCTCGAACATACTTTGGCATTGTCACAACTCTCTGTATGGAGGACATTTTAACGGGTTAATAACGGCAATGAAAGTCCTTCAATCGAGCTTTTATTGGCCTTCTTTATTCAAAGATGCGCATGCGCATGCCCAAAGTTGTGACAAATGTCAGAGAAGTGGTGGAATTTCAAAGCGGCATGAAATGCCTTTACAAAATATGTTGGAAATTGAAGTATTTGATTATTGGAGAATTGACTTTGTTGGACCTTTTTCATCTTCATTTTCTAACGAGTACATTTTGGTCGCTGTTGATTATGTTTCCAAATGGGTATAGGCAATAGCATGTGCTAAGGCCGATGGAAAAAGCGTAATAAAATTTTTGAAAAGAAACATTTTTGCTCGATTTGGTACTCCGCGAGTGTTGATAAGTGACGGAGGATCCCACTTTTGCAACACTCAGCTTGAAAAAGCTTTGGAGCAATATGGTGTTAAGCACAAGGTTGCAACACCATATCATCCTCAGGCTAATGGGCAAGCGGAGGTATCGAACCGAGAAATTAAAAGAATTTTGGAAAAAACAGTGTCATCCTCAAGGAAGGATTGGTCAAATAAGCTTGATGATGCTTTGTGGGCTTATCGGACAGCTTTTTAGGCTCCGATTGGTCTCACTCCTTTTAAAATGGTCTACGGTAAGAATTGTCATTTACCGGTCGAGTTGGAGCATAAGGAATTTTCGGCCTTGAAATTTCTGAATTTTGAGCCAACTTTGAGCGGTGACAAAAGAAAAATGCAATTGCATGAATTGGATGAATTGCGCCTCCAGGCGTATGATTCCAATAAGCTGTACAAAGAGCGAGTCAAAACTTACCATGATAGGAAAATTGTGATCAAGCAGTTTGAAGTGGGACAGCTGGTCCTACTTTTCAATTCTCGATTGAAATTGTTCCCAGGTAAATTGAGGTCTAAGTGGTCTGGTCCATTTCGGATTCGAGAAATCAAGTCATATGGGGCAATTGTGATTGAAGACACAACATCAAAAGAGCATTGGACTGTAAATGGTCAAAGGTTGAAAGTTTATCTAGGTTGTGATTTCGAGCGGAATCCATCCGTTGTGCCGTTTTGCGATCCTTGAGGTTGCGTTGGACCGTCGAGCTTATCCGACGTTAAACAAGCACTTGTTGGGAGGCACCCCAACATTGTAAGTATTTACTGCTTTGTTGTTGTTTTTTTGGTATTGGTTGAAGTTTTGAAGTGATGAGAAATGTGGTAAAATGCAGAAAATTGTGAAAAAAATTCTGTCATGTTCGCTGGCGTTCGCCTAGCGAGCCTGGGGCGAGCATTCGCTGGCTCATTCGCTTAGCGAACCCAGCGAGACATGTCATGCTGATTTGCCACATCAGTTAAAATTTGGGGTAATTTGTGGGTGGGCCAACCAATGGGGCCCATGACCCAGCTCGTTTCTGAAAAATTTGTGGGGGAAACCCTAGTTTCCTTGGTAACTCTTTTCCTCTCCAACATTTTTCAAACTTTCTCTCCTCTATAGAGTTCGTTGCACAAATTGTCTCTGCTATCACACATTTCATCAAGTTCATCCTTTTTCACTTGCAAAGTTCAGGTTTGAACATCCTTTTCATTTTTATTTTCTGTTTGACAGTAGTTTTAGGAATGAAGTGGATTTTAGATGTAAATCACTTACTTTTTCAAATTTCTTGTACCTCTGTTTAGAATGTTTATGTGCTGCATGTGTAAATTAATCAAGTATTCTGAATAGGGGTCTGGTTTAAAAGTGAGTGTGTTGTTGGACTAAGAGTTGATATTGTTTTTCTGCATTTTCGTGGGTTCGCTGTCGTGTTCGCTTCCCGAGCCTGCGCGAGCATTCGCCAGCATTCGCTTCGCGAACCTGGGGCGAATGTTCGCCAGCCTTCGCCTAGCGACACCTGGAGCGAACAAAAGAAAATTTAATTATTTTTTTATGTAGTTTGAGTCTCTTGCTGAGTTGCCTTGGTTCTCTAATGTGTTGGTTTGCTATTGTTGTGTTTTATTGGTATTTTGTGCAGATGGCACCTAAGATGGCAACCAACCCGGCAAAGAAAAAGAAAGCCTCAACTTCGAGGCAAGTACCAATTAGGTTTGATGACACTAGATTCTGTGGAGCCAAGCAGGCTGCACGGTATGAGACCTTGGAAAGGAAACATATTCTGGCAGAGAAGAGGTTCAATCTAAGCGACCGTGGAAGTTATAGATCGGTGGATGCACTTCTGGCAGCAAAGAAGTGGGATCGTTTAATGACACCTCTTGATGGTTATAACGTGGAGATTGTCTGTGAATTTTATGCGAATGCACTCCCCGAAGATGGGGAGCGGTTTAGTTGGACATCTCAAGTGAGGGGAACTGTGGTGAGATTTGATAGGAGGACTATAAACACGGTTCTGGGCGATCTGTTGCCGTTGGTAGGTACTCAGTTGGACGCTTATCATAGAGATCTCCATCTTCATCATGACATTCCGAAGATGACCAGTGATCTACTCGTTTCGGGTAAGGAAGTGGAACGCAACCCATCTGGGGTTGCAATTAGATACCGGAGAGTGGATATGCTACCCTTGGCCCAACTCATTTTACTTTTTGTGCTTACGAACATCAAGCCAAGGTCGCATCATAGCACCATCCCTATATAGTTGGCCCACCTTGTCCATAGCATTCTTACGAATGTAGAGATTGACGTGGCCTGCATTATTGCGGATGAGATCAAGGCCATTGTCCTGAGTGGTCTTGGAGGTACTGTTGCTCGGGCGAATGCCCGACTTGCTTTCTCGTGTCTCATTATGTCGCTAAGTGCTCATGCTGGGGTTGATATACCCGCACGCCGACAAGTCACGATTCCTTCAGCTATTGATGATCGCTATGTGGATAAATTTTGTAAGCCCAGAGGGGCAATTGGTGAGACATTTGGTGCTGGTCCTGATGCTGGCACAGGGGGGTGGTGAAGCTTCTAGTTCGTGGTCTCATGCTTTTTATCCTTTTCAGCAGGAAATTTGTCAGTATAACTGGGATTGGATGGCGGCGTCTCAGTGCGCCATAACTGACCTTCATGATTCTATGCAGGTTCTTCAGTTGCAGATTCGTGATCCTGCCGGTGAGCATTCTCTGATGTCTAGGGAGAAGTTCCTGACACATGCTGGTTGGCCTGAGGCCAGGCCAGTTTTCGAAGGGGAGGAGGATCAGGCTGGTGATGTTGTTGATGAGGTTGATGATGATGATGAGGCGACTGGTTCGGCCCGTGGTTCTGAGGAGGAGGATATTGAGTTGTCCGAGGAGGACTGATTTTGGGGTTCACATTTTGTACTTCCTTTGTGCTACAAAGTGAAGTTTTATCATGCTTTATGTATTTTGTTTTATTTCAGCTTATGATTGATGTACTTTATCCACTGTGTTGGAGTATTTTGGGTTGTATGATGTACTTGTACCCTTTGGTGGTACTTTTTGACTTTGTAGGTGTGTTTACACCATTACATTCCTATTATTATTAGTAATTGAAATTCTGGTACAGACATGTGATGTCAGGTTCAATGTCACAACATCAAACTATGTTGCATGAACAAGATAATAAAACAGAATATGAACACAGTCAATTGTTCACCCAGTTCGGTTCAACCAACCTACATCTGGGGGCATACCAAGCCAGGAAGGAAGTCCACTATTAGTAGTATCAAATTACAGACTCAACAGACCAGTTGACAATCTACCTAATTTAATCCCTACCCAATGACCCTTCTACCTAAGTCCTCCCTAGGTAAGAGACTCCATCTCACTTCCAATCATCTCGATGATGTCTAGCAGTCAACTACACCGTCACTGCATCAACAACTTGATTCTCTAATCTTTTTTATCACATAGACTTTGGAAGACACACTTCCATGACACCCCTTTGGAGTTGCTTCAAAGCTTCCTCCAAGAACAAGACCCAACTCATTACCTACAGGTTTCTGAGTTACACACGATGACCATCCCACATACCGGGTGGTTCATCAACCAACACAGCCCTTATAATCTACATGATGGCCGGCTTACCAAAACTAGGTTACAATGCTTCTATTTATAACCTATTTCCCAACTGGATTTGGGCCTTCAAATCATATCAAATCTTCTGTTCCAAATCTCCAACAGATTCTGCTATTAATTGGATCTTCAATCAAATCTTCAATTTAAATCTTCAATAATTAACTCTAAATATTCTCCATATCTTTATGCATTAAATTCAGCTCCACATAATATTTCCAGGATATTATGTATCTTTTAAATCTTCTCTTTAAATCAGCTGCAAGATCTTCTCCACACAAATAGGAACAATCTTCTCCACACAAATAGGAACAATTCTCCATGTCTATTTGCACAAAAATAGTAACAAACTATTCTCCACAAGATATCCAGAATTAATTGTATCAGAATAAATCTTCTCCAATAAATTCGCATCCAATCTAACTAACAGATCTCCTCAAATCAACTTAATGCGTGCAGCCCTAAAAACATCACAACCTGATGTTTTAAGTTTCTGGTATAGTGATGTCAAGACATCGCATGTGACATCACTCTTCAGCACTTTAACTCTTCAACACCTTAACATTCTGCAATACAAAAACCACAACAGATGGTTTTCTGATGTTCTGTCAACTGATGTTATGACATCGGGTTTGACATCAGCACAAAACTGCAACCCTTAAACACTTAACATAACCAGAATGTTAACTAAACATAACAAGGCTGTGAAAAACTCATGTTGAAACATCAACCATGACATCAACATTGTTTTACCAAAATTCTAGCCAACTCCAAGGATTAACAATCTCCCCCTTTGGCTAATTTTGGCTAAAATAATTTCAGCCTACATCAGACCAACTTGGACCAACTTGCAGCAGAAATGAACACTTTCACATCAGCATAGGGCAAACTCCCCCTCAAACCAAGAACCAGCTCACAGCTGTTCAAACACTCTCCCCCTCAACTGCTGCACCATATCAGAAAAGGCTTCACAACCACACCTTGGCAACCACTAGGCTAACTCTCCCCTTTTTTAGCCATAATTGGACAAACTCTGAACATAGCAGCAAGCACAAAAAAATTCCAAAGGCAAACTCTGAATCATCCAACCAATATACTCAGAACAAAACCCAGACTCAGCAGCTACTACTTTCAATGATCAGCAGAGAAAATATCAACTCCCCCTATCTAGTGCTTCTTGACCAGTATACCATAACATTTGGAAACTCCAGACATAGTCTTCATTCATCCAGACAGGAATGCTTCACACAATCATCCACAAGTTCTAAAGCACACTCACAATGCCTTCCACTGAACTCTAAGTAAACTCCTCTTTCTTAAAAACACACCAAGACAAGTGTGACATCTCCCAGATACACACAAAGCTGTCCTTCAGACTCCTCCTTAGAAGCATGTGTACATATGATTCAAACAATTAGCTTCACATGGCTAGAACACCAACATGTCATCCAGCAACCTAATGTCATAACATGTTATCTGACATTATATCCAATCTTCACAATCTTGATCAGCACGCAATCTTCACAAAAATCTGCATCCTTGCAGTAAAAGACCATAGACAACAGCCTTAACTCCCCCTGCCATGAACAACCCATGCTCCTTATGAAGATGAACACTTGACACCAGATAGAAGCACAATGAAATTGCCACATTCTCAACATTAAGAACTGCCACTTCTTGTGTTTGTTGAGCAAAATCTCATCATGATTATTTCCGATACATGATCTGTCAAGTCCAAAAAAAACACTTGATTTGGAATTTCACATATTCCATAACAAATGTCTTCAGATCACTTGCAACACAAGATAAGGACTGCCACCACCTTTTACTTGTATTAGAAGAAACCTCCTTATCTTCAGCCATTCTGATCAGATCACACCACTGACAACAACCTTCTGTCCTTATACCCACCTAAAGAAGTCTTCAACCTACTTAACCTCAAGATTAGAACCTGTCCATAATGACTAAACTGCCACTTCAGACACTAATGCTGCTTCTTCCAATTCCACAAGCCCAGTCCATCAGATAACTACCAAGCTCCCAACAAGGTCTTTGTTCACAAATAACCCGCAGATGATGCTTACTAATTCACACACTTCTTATACAGTCAGCTGATAAGGTTCCCTCAGGGTGTCATCTTCAAACATCAAGCTACTCCATCATGGCCACAAACAACAATATCCAGACTTCTCACACAAGGCATGACAATTTGTATGACCTCTTCTTCTGCACACGTCTGACAACTTCTGATTCTTCCTTATGACACATTCACAAGTTACTTTGGACTTCTTCAGTCTTCTCTACATTCTCCATCCAAGGCAGACCTTCTACTTCATCATCCTCCCGTATGACTATGTAGACACTCCTTAGGCAAAATGTAGGCACCAAGCTCCTGAACCAGAGCATAATCATCCTTCACCAAGGATATCCAACCAGATAATGTCCCAACATAAGTTAGAACATTTGCCACACACCAAGACATCATCACCTTGATTCTTGATATGCTCCACCAACTGGACTTACTATTGCACAGTAATCCAAAGCATCAGGGAATAACCCCTCATCCACCTTCAAGAAGAATAATCTTCTTGAGTCTTCAACTCATCACCCTTCTGCCCAAGAGTAACTTGTTCCAAGACAATCCTCAATAATAACCAGCTGCCACACTCTGATTATCTTGATTCTTCGAATTCACTTCTGAGATCAACCAATGCCACAGTTTGATCACCTCAAGCATGAAACCTCAAATGAAAATAGCCAAATGCCACATTTTGACCTTTTTC
Source organism: Lathyrus tuberosus (assembly GCA_022829125.1). Classification (NCBI taxonomy): domain Eukaryota; kingdom Viridiplantae; phylum Streptophyta; class Magnoliopsida; order Fabales; family Fabaceae; genus Lathyrus; species Lathyrus tuberosus. Next base: position 2,682,092 of record JALAZF010000395.1, read on the forward strand.
ACGTTTGTCAGAACTCTCACAAAGATATCCTGATCCACCAAGGAAACTTGATCTTCAAGTCACATGTTCCACTTGCTCAAAAGCAAACACACTTAGACTCCCTAAGCCATGGTCATGTAACATCTTCTCCTTCCTGCAGCTCCCGCAAACTGCCATGAGAACGATCTTTTTGAAGCATCCTCTTGTTCATTCCTGTAGATCACCTTATCATTAGCTGATGTGCCACCTTACCAGCTGAGACTTCTGATGCTAAGCTAGATGTCAGAACATTATGACATCCAACTGTTGAATTCAGCTCTTCCTTCTGCCACTCAGAAGAACCTCCTCCCTTTGCAGAAACAGATTTCCATGCTCTCCTTGATTCAACAATCAAGTTTGAGTAGACAACCTCCATCCTGCTTAGAAACTCCAAAGACTTCAAACCTACCACATCTGAATCTTCAGAAAATAAGTAGTCCAAGACTACCCCATAGCAATACTAAAGAAAGTCACTTCCCTTAGTAGAGCCGTTAGTAGAAAGCCAGAGATAACTGCCACTTATCCTCGACCTTCACAACCAGAGCAAACACCATGCTCCAAACCACTTAGATTAGAAATAAACTGATCCAAGCTGTAACCATCAAGATTATGATGTCTTCATAGTCTTCCATCTTTATCTTCAACAGCGCCACCATCTGGACAAGTCATTCATAATACTTTCTAGAAACAGATGCTAAGCAACAATCCCAGGTCAACACCTAGGCGACTTGTGAGCGAATGTAGAACCCCTCCCATGATTCTCCAAACCTCTGATGAAAACATGTTAAAACAATTGACAGAACATCCTTAAACTTGTCTTTCAAGGATAATCAATTAAATACTTGTGAATATCCCAAATAGCAATTGATCTTAAATCCCTGTGGTTTAACCCTTCTTCAGATTCCAGCATCTTCTGAATCTTCTTCATGACATACCATTATGACAACCATTCATACCACAAAAGCCTTCCAGGTTAGGTCAGTGTCTTGATCTTTTACTCCACCCTGAGCAAAGAACTGAAATGATGTTTCAACATCAGTTCTAACATCAACCATCTCCTATAGATTTGGAGACTACAACCACACATATCTCTTGTAGGGAACACACGAGAACCTATCAACATCTGATCAACTTCCAAGATCAGACTAACAAAGCTGCAGTAACTTGTATACACACTCTTCCAGAAGCTTCTTCTTATAAGCACAAGGTTCAGACCTCTTGTCTAACTTAAGAGTGATAACTGCCATCCTTCATAAACTGCTCATGTGTAGCGCGATGTCGAGACATTAGAATTGACATATTAAGCTCAGCTTCTTTCTTGATGAAACTTCCTCCTCATTCGGTCATCACAACTAAGCTTAAGAGATAACTTATCAAGATCTTCACTCCCGCATAAAAGATTTGACAGTGATACTCTTTTGCTTTGTCTCCACCCTCTTCTTTCAATGTTCTGGACAGATTGGTCTTCAATGCCTTTTGATCACTTCTTTCCCAAAACACAGATAAGAGATAATCCTCATACAAACTGCAACATCATAGAATATCCTGCTGAGGAGACCAAACCCTAATGTCTTTCCAAGAGCATACCTTCCTAGAATATCACCACCAGGGTTACATCAGATACCATGCAGCAGAACTCACAACAACTCCTCAACAACCTTCAGGCACTACTCAATAATCCTTGCACACCATCACCTTAGACCAAGTGCCAACAACAAGGTTTGAAAACACACAACAGCAGTTCTCCACCAAAGCTACACAACAGATAGGTCCAATAGTCCATCCTCCACTTCAAGGGACTATTCAAACACCATGTGACCATCTCAGCAACACTATCTTCCTTGCTCATGAACCAGAAAGTATCTTCCCAAGATCTCATCCAGAAACAGACAGGATGCCTGCTCTGATACCAATTGAAATTCTGGTACAGACATGTGATGTCAGGTTCAATGTCACAACATCAAACTCTGTTGCATGAACAAGACAATAAAACAGAATATGAACAGAGTCAATTGTTCACCCAGTTCGGTTCAACCAACCTACATCTGGGGGCATACCAAGCCAGGAAGGAAGTCCACTATTAGTAGTATCAAATTACAGACTCAACAGACCAGTTGACAATCTACCTAATTTAATCCCTACCCAATGACCCTTCTACCTAAGTCCTCCCTAGGTAAGAGACTCCATCTCACTTCCAATCATCTCGATGATGTCTAGCAGTCAACTACACCGTCACTGCATCAACAACTTGATTCCCTAATCTTTTCTATCACATAGACTTTGGAAGACACACTTCCATGACACCCCTTTGGAGTTGCTTCAAAGCTTCCTCCAAGAACAAGACCCAACTCATTACCTACAGGTTTCTGAGTTACACACGATGACCATCCCACATACCGGGTGGTTCATCAACCAACACAGCCCTTATAATCTACATGATGGCTGGCTTACCAAAACTAGGTTACAATGCTTCTATTTATAACCTATTTCCCAACTGGATTTGGGCCTTCAAATCATATCAAATCTTCTGTTCCAAATCTCCAACAGATTCTGCTATTAATTGGATCTTTAATCAAATCTTCAATTTAAATCTTCAATAATTAACTCTAAATATTCTCCATATCTTTATGCATTAAATTTAGTTCCACATAATATTTCCAGGATATTATGTATCTTTTAAATCTTCTCTTTAAATCAGCTGCAAGATCTTCTCCACACAAATAGGAACAATCTTCTCCACACAAATAGGAACAATCTTCTCCACACAAATAGGAACAATTCTCCATGTCTATTTGCACAAAAATAGTAACAAACTATTCTCCACAAGATATGCAGAATTAATTGTATCAGAATAAATCTTCTCCAATAAATTCGCATTCAATCTAACTAACAGATCTCCTCAAATCAAACTAATGCGTGCAGCCCTAAAAACATCACAACCTGATGTTTTAAGTTTCTGGTATAGTGATGTCAAGACATCGCATGTGACATCACTCTTCAGCACTTTAACTCTTCAACACCTTAACATTCTGCAATACAAAAACCACAACAGATGGTTTTCTGATGTTCTGTCAACTGATGTTATGACATTGGGTTTGACATCAGCACAAAACTGCAACCCTTAAACACTTAACATAACCAGAATGTTAACTAAACATAACAAGGCTGTGAAAAACTCATGTTGAAACATCAACCATGACATCAACATTGTTTTACCAAAATTCTAGCCAACTCCAAGAATTAACAGTAATACTTAGTAAAGATTTTTTTTTGTGTTTTTAAGTTTACTAATATTTCGGTTTTAATTATTGTATTATGTGTTGAGTTCTTCAGTTTACGAATGCTCAACACTTAATTGGTTGGTATGCTTATGTGTAAGAGTTGAATTCTTCAGTTTACGAATGTTCAACTCTTAGATTGTTAATATGCTTTTATTGTTTTATGATTGGATTTTGTGGAAATTTAATATTTCCAACTTTTGGATGTTTTGGGGAATTTTAGGTTGGTGATTCTTGATCTTAAAAGAAGATTCTTCCAAGTTGGATGGCGATGATAGTAACTTTAGCATGATATTGTCGGTAAGGTACATAGTTACCTAGTTCTAGAATTTAGAATGTGTTAGAATTTGTGTCTTTTTACAAATGAAAATTGTGTTTCTTGTTACAACTTTATTGATTGCTTATGTCATTTAGGTTCAAAAATCACAAAAGTGAGAAACCTCCAGGTTATACTATATGCTTTGGATTGATGATAGATTTTGTTTTATACTTTTAATTCATGCTTCATCTTGTGATTTGTGTGATTTTGTGGAAGTATTAGAAATGATCAAGGCACTTGTTGATATTGAGCACAACCATTTCCAAACAGTAATTTACCCGTGAGTAGCGAGAATTTGTTAGCCCCTTTGTGCCTAAATTTGTTAGATCTCTTTTAGTGATGAACTTTGTGTTGTACATATTTTTAAAAAAATCAAGTTCATCATTGAATTTTTGAGAGCTTCTAAAAAATTTTCTTCTTGAACCTTGGAACTTTTGTTTTAATTGACTTCCTTGCCTTAAAAAGCAAGGAACATTCACGTAAGGTTGAGTCGAAAATAAGTTGGGGAGAATGAAAAAGGAAGATTGGTGAATTACTCAAACTTGTGAAAACATTTAAGCAAGCATGAAAAGAAAAGAGTAGGTGAATATGTGTGTACAAAAGAGAAAAATAATGCTTGCTTGAATGAGAAAAATAGATCCAATAATTGTGCAAGGAAGTTTGAGAATGTGTTATAAAGAAGAATTGGTGAATGAAGTTGAGGTGTTGTGAATACTTTGTAGAGTGAATGTTCTTTTGCATCGGCAATTTCGATTCAATGGCCGTTAGAAACGTCCCTTAATTGTTAACCCGACCAAGCTACAACCTTGAAGCCCTTAGTTATCGTTTGCTTCCATGATTTCTTTTGTGATCATTTAGATATTGTATGAATTGCTGATTATTTGCATCATTTGTCATTTGAGTGAAATTTTCCCGTGCTTGTATGCGCGTTTTCCTTCAATCCTTTTTCGAAGAGGAGTGGTAGAATGGCATGAGCATGATTATTTAGTTGTCTCTTGAAACATCGTTGAAAGTTGTCCAAGGGTCAAGTTCTTTTACATTGTCAATTCTAGGATTGTGTAATTGTTGTCTTGTTGTAATTGTTGTTTATTTGAGCCGTTTATCTTGTCTTGGTTGAATTTTATACTCGAGCAAATCCTCTTGTTTTCAATGAGAGGCATACTTTGCTTGAGGACAAGCAAAGAGTTAGTTGGGGAGAGTTTGTTAGATGTCATACATACTACATATTTGCATTCGATACGTGGCATTTTTCATTACTTTCTATGTCTAACTTGTTGATTTTAGTGGTGATGTGTTGTAGTTCTTCAAACATTGGAATATACTTGTGGTGGTTGTAATTTGTGTGCTAGTGTGCAGAAATAGGCATGAAATGATCAAGAAAGTAAGACACAAGGAGTGAATGCAAGCTGCCATAGAATCAAGAAAGAAACAGCAGGGTTCGCTAGGCGAATCCTAGAAAAGTCACCAGCGAACGTTCGCCTAGCGAATGCACTACAAAAAAAACTGTATTTTACGACACATAGATTACGACGGTTGCATGATAACCGCCTTATTTTTCAAGTTGCGACGGTTGTCATGACGAGTTTGGGCAACCGTCGTCATATTTTTGAAATAATAATAAAAAGTTGCAAAGTTTGGTACCCTCCAAATACACGAAGTTTAAGAACGCCATCGTTTTAAAAAGGCTCATGAATGTTGGTACCCTCCAAATACACCTAGTTTAAGAACGCCATCATTTTAAAAAGGCTCATGAAGGTTGGTACCCTAACCCTCATAAACCTTAGGCTACGACCTAAGTTTTAACTATTGTCCCCTTTAAACCCTTCAAATTCTTCATAAATCTTGCGACGGTGGATACGCAACTGCCCTTATACTGAAGCTGAGAAGGTTTCCCACCTTTCGTCTCCCAATTTTTCTCACGCACTGATTAATTGGGGAAATATACAGTAAAAATAAAACAGAGTGAAAATTGGTTTTTGTTTCTCGGCATGAAGAGGAAAACGGTTTGCTTCGCTGCTTCTGAATCAAAGCTCACGACAGGTTAGTTTCTGATTTACATAAGTTGCTTCTGAATCAAAAATTAGGGTTTTGCAAATTTATAAATTTAATTTGGTTTGGGTGAAGTAGGGTTTTACGAACAAATTTGGGGACAAAATTGGGGAAGAAATTGGTAAATTAGGGTTTATGATTAATTACTGGACTGTGTTAAGGTTGAAGGACTTCATTATCCTTTGCTTCAGCCCAAATTTTTTAACTCTGTAATGGATACAAGGAGATGAAAAAATGAGTCTAGGAAGTTGTGAATTTTGCAAGAGCACTAAACACGATGAAAACTCTATAAAAACAATGCAAGGTCTGTTGTCTACATTTTTTGCACTGTTAATTGACAAGTTACACATGTATATTAGTAGTAGATAGTCATATATTATCTTGTATTTCTGCTTGAAAATGTCATAACGAATATAGATAATAGTTGTAGAAGTCTTTGTGTAAAATATTCTACATTAAATTAAATTGAGTGGTTAGTTGTGTTGGCTATTATTTTAAGAAGAATGTATTGCCACCAATCTTTGGTTTTTTGGTGTTCTGTTTTGTCAAATAGTTTATAAATATTCTTTGCTCTATGAAGCTATGGTTAATTGGTTCAGATTCTAAACTCATTGGACAAACTAGTAGTTACTAGACTAGATCATTGAAGTTTGTTGCTTTGTTCATAGATTGCTAGTACTGTTGAAGATTTATAGTAAGTATTTCTTATTTTATTTATTTTTCATTTCACATTTCTCCATTTTTATTACACTAACACTCTACTTTCAACCTTTCCTTTTTTATTTGATTAAATGCATGTGGATCTCACCATTTTTTAATTTGGAGTCTATTTTCGAAATGGTATTGCAGCTTGTGGGGGACTTTTTTTAGGAAACAAGTGTGAATCCTACCTCCATCATAATAGTTGTGAGATTTTTGACAAGTTGTTTTTTGACTGACTAGTTATGGATAGAATTTTAAAACTGGTTTGGTTTTTGACAAATTGGTTTTTGATAGACTAGTTATCCAGATTTTCTCATTTCATAGTGGTTTGGTTTTTTAACAGATTGATTTTGAACAAGTGTACCATCCTTATATACTTTTCAGTGCAAGAATTTTGTTTGATTTACAGTGCTAAGAGAATGGACTTTTCATTACTTCAATTGTTAAGAATGTACTGCTTACTTTCATTTTCTTATACACATATGGATACATATCTTCCCTGTCTTATGTTTTTAGAGAAAGTTTAAGAAGAAAGACGAGGGAAAGGTTTTATGTAGATGAACTAAGCTTCAATGGGTACTCTAGATAATTTCCCTTATTTTTTGATCAAAACCCTTTTTTGAAACATATAAGTAAGGCGGTGGTTGTTAGTGAAATGGGAGAGTGGGATGGTGAGATGTGGCGCTGGAAGTTACTAGAGTTGATGGATAATGCAGGTAATTTTTCTGAACATGAATGGAATGCTTGCTGCAAGTTGCTGGACACCCCCTCCATAAATAAAGAGGTGCTTGACGAGTGGCATTGGTCACTTCACGATTCAAGGTTGTTTACGGTTAATTCCTTTTATTCATCCTTGGTTTACTCTTCTGCTGCCAACGATATCGAGGTGGATTGTGCAGCACTTTTGGAATTACTTTGGAAGACGGTCATTCCGTCGAAAGTCCAGATATTCAGCTGGAGGATGGCACTTGATAGATTTCCTACAAGATCTAATTTGTTGGCTAGAAGGCTTATTGTTAGTGAGCACGATAAGGTGTGCGTGTTTTGTTTCCGTCACTTAGAGGACGCTTCTCATCTTTTCTTCTCTTGCTCCAAGTCCATCTTGGTTTGGTACAAGATTTGTGAGTGGGTAGTCATAGGAAATATAACGGAATCATGTAGCAGCCGCCATGCGAAGGAGTGGAACTTGAGCCTTAGAGGTCGGTGTAAAGTGGAAAAGAATAATTCAATTTGGTTCATAACTTGCTGGAATTTATGGAGGGTTAGAAACAATATATTGTTCAATGATGCCTTGTGTGTCGTTGAGGATATTGTCAATGATATCAAAATATCTTAGTGGAATTGGTTGATTCTAGGTAAAGAGGATAGCAAGAAGTGTAGGTTGTACGATTGGTTTAAGTTTCCGTTTGACTTTCTTTAATGTTTAGTCTCTTTTGGTGGGTGTAGTTTGTTGGTCTGAGATTTCCTTAATCTCCTATTAATGAAATTGCTTATAAAAAAAAATTACTCTTTTCATTTTGTAGTATGTTTTACATATTCATCTCTTAAGTTTCAACTTCCAAGATATTTATAAAGACTAGCATCTTTTGTGCAAGAGTGCCTTACTCCTTCCTTTAATCGCTCTCTGCAGGTGCTAAGAAATCTAGAAAATACTCCTCTTCACACTTTTTTTGAAAATATGATTTGAGTTACATACCAGCCGGTACCTGATCGCTTATTTAGTGTGCCTAAATAAATCTAACTGCAAGTATACAGTCGTATCGCGTAGTTTTAAAAGATTATCGATCCCACAGAGACTAGAAATCGAACGCACCGTTATCTATCGTTACTATGTTTATCTAAGGCTAATCAGAATTGGTTTTTAAGTTCAAACGGGAAATTAAAGAGAAATTAAAATTCGGGAATACTAGTTATGAATAAGATATCGGTATATAATTAAGTAAACCTACGTGGAATTAATTAAACCTAAGCGTATAAAGATTTATCACCCTATGCATCTGTAGGAAAAACCAGTTTAAAAGCCCTCACCTCACACTCCCGTGGTTATTGCTTCGGACTATACTCTTAATTCAATATGTCTGCTCTCGCTAGCCCATATGAGGTTAAAAATACTTTTTGAAAACTAATAAGACCTAATTAACTTTAAAGCGCTTCCGCTGTTTTTAAAACTAATGCCCGATTTCAGCTATCCGGGTAAAGCCTCACACTCCCGTGGTCTTGACCTTAACCTTTGTTACCTTTTTACTCTCGTAATAAAAGTTGGGTTTAAAATTAAGAAATCGAAGCCAGAAGAAGAATTAATTATTGATTTTAGCTTAGAGTTATTTAATCCATTTGGTTACTTCATTACATACCGATAAGATCGGTTTAGCTTGACATAATTACGAACTTAAACATAAAAGCGGAAAAATAATTAATCAAAGACATAATTAAAAGAAAATAAACGATACTATAAATTGAATAATGGAAATCTGGTAAATGCAGTAGCAGCAATCCCTCCACAGACTGATAGGTTCTTGCTTGGATAGAATTAAAATAGCAAGTGATGAAGGCAATGAAACAATCTAAATCTAAAGTGTAATAGTTCCTCAATGTGAGAAACTATTACTTTGTTCGGTAATAGGTGACAAGGAATTATAAAGGAAAACAAAAGCAAAAGAAATTCTGGAAATAATTTGGCAGCAAGACAGTACTTTGGAATGGAAAATTGGTCACACTTTGTTCTTCGAAATCTCTCATATTTATAGACTGAGCTGAGGTAGTGGTTGGAGAAAATGTAGGCACTTCTCTTTGACAGTTATGTGACTTTGGAACCTAAATTTCTTCGGAGGAAATATGAACGTGTAAAAACTGATTCTCTGAAACTTCGTAATCACGTTTCGGCTCAACGTATTAAACTGTTCTGAACGCATGACGATCGTGAAGCATTGTGACGGTAGTGATGAAATTTGTATCTGCCACGGTCGTGGTGGACCTGTGACGATCGTCACATCAGCATAATTTGGATTCTGCTATTTTTCTTCTCTTTTCTGCTCTTTTCTTGCGTGTTTTGCTTCTTTTCTACACTTTGCATACTTTTGACTTGGAGGTGGAGATCAACATTTTGACGGTTGCTCTCTGACATGGCTACCTCAGCTTCCAACTTGCTTCGTCTAACTGGCCTTTCAAGTCGTCTATGTTCGACTTACTTCGAATGCTTCACATCTACCACAGGTTCAACGCGAGTGTCGAGAAATCAACAACGAGTTATGGACAAAGGACTGAATGAGCTTCCCGATTTTTGGGTGGAGAATGATATGCTAAATGATGCAAAAGATGCTGATGCAAATGCAATGTTATGAATGTAATAAGACATGGGATCAAAGATCACTGAATCCGAGGTTCACACTACAGTTGTCAAGGTCACAGATTCTGCAGAACAACACAACAAGATATCCCTCACCTTGGGTAGGTTATCTATTGGGTTATAACAGGGCATTCCACGGGCTTTCAAACAAGGTCCCATGCACTAACCCTCAAAAGTTTTCCATTATAACGAAGATTCGTAAGACGGTAATCCCTTCAAAAGATGAGCACAGAGTTATGTCTTAGTGACCTTTGGAATAGGGTTCTAAAGGTCCTCAGAATCATGGACTCCCAGGTCGGAAACAAAGACGTCATTACGACTAATCATAAGACATAATCATTCCCAAAGGGGCCTCATCTGAGCGGTGGAAGTCAAACCGACTCGACGAGTCCTAAGTCTCGCAAATCAGTAAGCAACCACCTCCTAACTTAGTGTATACTCGAAAAGCTCGGGTAGAAAGCCTTTCTCCTCACCAACCATCCCCAATATACCCAACAGATAAGAGAAACCCAAGATAATAAAGCAATAATAAAGCAAACAAAAGTACACATATGATAAACAAACTAGGCTTGGCTTGCTAGGGTGAACCACATCCCCAGCAGAGTCGCCATCTGTCGTACCTCGAAAAATACGATCCTCGCGATGGACGCGGAAAAAACTATTCGAAACAGAGTCGCCACCGAACTTTATTTATTCCGAGGAAAGAATAGGAAAATATTGAGAAAACCTTTGAAAGGGATAAGAAAATGGTCATCGCAACCAAATTCGGGTTCGGGAGTCGGTTACGCAAGAGGGAAGGTATTAGCACCCTCTACGTCCGTTGTACTCAACGGGAACCTCTTGATTCGATTCCGGAGATAAGTTAGCTTGGTTTATTTGTTTTCTTCTAAGGTAAAATTGCTTTCTAAGGGGGAAAAAGGGTGGTGTTTTATTAGTGTGCTCGGCAAGGATTAGAACCCTTGTGCCTACGTATTCCCTCGTGCAATGGGAAAGTCAGAGCATTCGTAGTTCGTGGGACTACGGTTGGTTGGTGTTTTTTAGGCGAACGAGTGTTTAATTCACATTCTAACTGCTAAACGTTGGCTTGTCTGCTCGTCAAGGGAGGCTGAAGCACGAGTTTATATGCGCAGAAGAATAGACTAAACAATGTTCTTTTGTGAAAGTTGTTTGAGTAGGAATTAAGTGTATTAGAAATTTGATTGAGAAAAAGGTTTGATTTGGACGTGTTTTAGGCAAACGAGAGTTTAGGTTGCATTCTAACTGCTAAACATTGGCTTGTCTGCTCGCAAGGGGAGGCTGAAGCACGAGTTCATATGCGCGAAAGAATGACTTAAACAATGTTCTTTGAGTTGTGGCTTAAGTGTATTAGGGTTTCGGTTGCGTGGGAAGTGTTTGGTTTGTTAAGTATTTTAGGGGAAGAATGACGACTATTCGATAAACGAGACGCCGACCTCGCAACCAATTAATCGGGACATTATTGAGATGCTAGATCTCAACGACACCTTTTTCATTCTATTGATTATGAAATTGTTTGATAATGATTAAGTGTTTTAAGACGAAAGGTTGAATGAACAACAACCCAAGGGCGTGCCTCAAGAGCCATTCATTCGAAGATCCAAGGAATGCTAGACTCCAGAAATCTCCTCCTTTCGTTAGCTGATTAAGAAAGTGTTTGAAATAGGTTGAATCGATTTGGTTACAAAAAGAAGTGAGGATCGATACTAGTCCCTAGGGGTGCTCCTAGTAACGAAACCTCGAGATGTGCAAGTGTGCGTTTGATGGCGAGGCGAAAGGCGCTCGACTTACGATTGGGCTCGATGGCGAATCGAGGACTGGTTTGGAATTGGTTTAGTATAAAAGGTCGAAAGATTGAATGAATGACAACCCAAGGGGCGTGCCTCGAGAGCCATCCATTCGAAGACCCAAGGAATGCTAGATTCCAAGAATCTTCTCCTTTCGAAAGTTTGATTGAAAAAAAGGGTGACATGCAATAAAAGGTCTCCAATTTAATGTATTTAGATTAAGTGTATGAACAAAGAAAATTGTTAGATAAACATGAATATGAATATGATAATATGAATAGTATGAATAAAAATAATATGAGCAAGATAATATTGACAAGAAAATAAAGCAAGATAAAATTGACGGACATGTAAAGTTGATTGTTAATCGAATGAATCGGGTCCAATGTAGCGATAAACCATCGTAGCATGATCTACGACGAAGATCATACTATAGGAGGTTGCACATTTGATCTTTGTGCTAAAATACGGTAGAGAAATGATATTGAGGATCATTCTCCAATTGAATCGCGCCACACGAAAAGAAAAGGTGAAGATCTCGTCTTAATCACAAACTTTTGTCGATTAATCGAAGGTAACCTATCACGATCTTAAAGTATAGAAAGAGATCTCGATGATTACTCACTACAGATTTGAAATAATGAAGGTTAATTGCTTCAACCACCAACATTCGTGAATAGAAAGACTTCATCGATCGAAAATGAGAAAATAGAAGAAGATAATAGAAAATGAAATGGAAATAGAAAATAAATCGAAGTGGTCTCGTCTTAATCAAGATTTAATCGAGAAATCGATAATCAACGATATTTGACTTTCATTGACCAATAAAAAAAAGAAAATGGCCTCATATTGATCAAGATTTTGAATCGATTGAAAGAAATCAACTAATCATGATTTTTGTTATATCATTGGCCCTAGATGAAATAAATCAAAATGACACGAAGATATTAAAAATCACATATACCAAAATAAACAAATATCATAGAGTGTTTTGTTTTTTCTAAAAGCCATTGAGACTAAAATAAAATAGAAAAGAAAAAAAAACAAGAGAGAATGGTCTGGATCCTAAGTAAAGAGTCAAGAACCCACCATTGACTGAAAAGCCCATCTATCTATCTAACAAAAAAATAAAAAAAGGAAAATGAATGGGCCAAACAACCCGCGAATGACCAAATGGACAGCCAAGGATCCATAATCATTTTGAAAACAAAACAAAGTCACAACACCATAACCTAAAAATCACGTTTAGAAAAAAAGCAGAAGCTGAAAGCTAATCCCGTTCCAACTTTATCTTCCCCTGATTCGCGCAAATCTCTTGCGCAACACTCCCTTATCTCTCACGACTTGTTTCTCTCATCATACCTCAAATCGCTATTTCTCGGCCTCACAGCTCCATCACCTCAATATCTTCTTATTTCACATTCTCAATCAACCGATCTATTCACTTTCACAATCGCTCCTCACCGGATTATTCACCTTCGATTCATTCTCTTTCGCTCGCGACGTTGTGCGGGTGCAATTCAGAGAAAAGGTTCGATGTCGGTTTTACGCTACAGCTGGTAAACCGATCGGAGGAAGGGAGAAGCGGTGGTGTTGATAGGTTGCGATTATTGTTGATGGGAGGCAAGGTTGTATTTGTTGGATGTGAACCGGTTTGTTATTCATACAGTGGAAGAGTTTGAAACTGAAGAAGGCGTGAGTTCTATCATGGTGGTTGCTTCATGTATAGTGAGTTTTGTAGGTGTATCATCAAATCACAGATGGAAAACTTGGTGGTTTGGATGAATGCTCATAATGTGTGTTTGCAGATCTGTGGTGGGGAAAGGTTGAGCGTGGCGGTTTACACGGCGAGTTGAATGTGTTTGTAGGAGGACGATGAAAGATGGTGATATAGATGAGCAGAGATGGTGAACAAAGAGATGGTCCGTGGAAAGGGCGGATGAAGGAGGTTATGGTTATGTGTTATGGGTTGTGATTCCGAATGGGGGTTTATGGGTTTGTGGTGTTAAGTGTTAAGAGGAGAACATGGAGCGATTCAAAGTTGTTGAAGGTTTTAAGTGGCTGCAGAGTTGTTTTCGCGGCGGTTGAGGGTGTTGATGGTCAGTGATGGTTGTATGTGAAAGAGAGCTGTTGTTGCTTATGTTTCAAAGCGGCAGGGATGATGGCTTATGATTGTTTGGAAGGTTGGTGCAAAGTGGAGTGGTTTCTGAATTGAAGGAGGTTTATGGAAGTATGGCTGTTTGGTGTTTATGAGTGTCCCTCACTGATCTTTTTTCTCTCCTCTTTTAAAATTGATTCAAGCTTCTTTGGTCAGCTTTCAGTACAACATATTTGTCTTGTAATGTTGATAAGTCACTCTCATGGCAGGTTTTGTTGGTTGGTCAATGGCATAGGTTTATGATGCAAGTTGTAGCAGTATTGGTATTTGGCAAATGATTTTGAAGTGTGATAGCAGGTTTCTCGGTTTTGTGTGGTTTGATGCAGAAGCAGGTTTAATGCAGTGACATGTTGCGCATGGCTTATGTTTGGAGCCTTGATGCAGTCTTCTTTTTTTGCTCTTGGAGTATGGTAGCGTGTTCAATGTTGTTCTTGCGTGGCTTATTGGAGTGTTGTGGCGCACTGGTTGCAGGGTGTACGGTTTTGTTTGTTTGATGCAGGAAAGGTTTGGTAGAGTATTGGTTCATGTGGGCCATGGTTTAGCAAGGCTTGTAGTCACGTAGGAAAAGCTTATTTGTTGTTTTGGCTTTTTTCAAGTGGAATTGGTTCATAACTTGTAAACTGGTTCAAGAGATTTTTGGTTAAAGTATGTATCAACTTGTTCCTCATTATTATTATATTTTGTTTTTGTTGTATTAGTTTGGAAAAAAGAATGTAACGGGCTCAATGAGTTGTGGACTTTGACTTTTGAATTGAATTCTTTTGTGAAGTATGGTAATAAAAATGAACAATTGTTTGATGAACTAAATGGACTTTAAACATGGGTATTTGAATTGAATAATGGACAAAAAAGTGGATATGGAATTAAAAATGGTTAGAAATGGATATTAAAGGATAATTAAAAAGAAATGGATTTTGGAAAAAGATTTTGTGGATAAGTCGAATTGGATAAGATTTAGGTTTAAAGAAATGAATAAATAGATTTGGAAAATGATTAAAAATGGATGGACATGACAATGGATAGTTGAATGAAAAATTGGATTGAAAAATGGGTAAATAACAAAATGGTTACGGGAATGGATATGGATAACGGTAATGTGCCTCCACCTTTGTTTGATCAACACTCAAAACCTCTGACAAACGAAACTTGCATACCACAATTCTTGAATTAAGTCGAAGAAAATCCTCCTTGAATCAACTTCCAATTAATGACACCGCAATCTCGAATCCGTCTTAACATGGTCTTGATTGAACTACAAATCTGACGAATCCTGGATCAATGACAAAGAACCTGAACCACACAATCAGTACTTGCACATACCTTGATAACTTGATCCACACACGGATAATCTGAACTGGCACCAAAAAACCAATGACTGAAACTTCAGACACAAACACTTGAATCAATCACACCCAGGCCTTGATCTTGAAACAAACTTTGTCTAACTGACCCTCAAACACTACAACAACTAGAAGCGAAATATTTCTTGAATTTTCTGAATAACGGTTAATGGATGGATGTACAGATGAAAAGTAATACACAGGTAGGACAAATTTGGGGTATGACAGTGAAGTATTGCAGAATGAAAGTAGGTAATTCTTGAAGTCTGTTGTTGTAAGTGAAACAATGCAACTTTTGGTAAAAGTAACTTTTGGAAAAAACTTGTAACTCTTGGTAAAAGGAAATTGTTTCACCAAGGGTCACAACCTTGTGAAGAATCACTAATATGAGATATAAATACTTCATTCTGAATTCAGAAAAACATAACAAGAACATACATTTTATTCACTAAAATTCCAGACACTCTTGTATAGGTTGAATTATCCTGGGTATTCATGCGTTCCAACTCTAAGACATTTGAGAGTGCTTGAAATACTTTTAGGGAAAGTGATTTCATTCACGATTCTAGCCTCGATCCATTCGATTTATATTAATTTTCCTAACACTAATCAGAATCTATATCAGTTACATCTTCATTTAATTGTGGGATTGGAGCAAGTTCTACAATAACAAAGAGTCAAAGATAAATATTAACCTATATGAAAGAGTAACAATGCTTAACAAAAAAAATAATACAAGTTATAACACTACAACAAAAATGACTTTAGGCAACGGAGGAATAGCCAACAGTTGTAAAACCGTCGCTGGAAGCAACATAGGCTACGCTTTTTACGCGTTGACGCTTTTTTTTTTAAAACCGTCCCTTATTTATTTTATGCTACGGTTTTGAAAATGTGGTTATAATATAACCGTCGTGTATTCACTACTAAACACGGTTTCATAAGCGTAGCATATAAGAACCGTAGCTTTTTCCTTTTTTGCAACGGTTTTAAAGTGTGGTATTCTTAATAGGCAACGGTTTTTTATTTCTATAATTTTTAATAAAATTTAATGTTAAGTATTTGTTTAAAATTAAATGTAGAGAATGGGGATCGAACCCCTGTCCTTGTAGTCTTTGAAACGCTCCAACTAAAATTTGAAAATATGATTGAAAAAATAATTTTAGAAAAATGCAATTAGTAGGACTTGAACTCAAGTACCTAACTATATAGGCGAACCTCACTACCATGGGACCTGTAACACAATCTGGTTTAAATTTTATTCCGAAATTTATTAATTATTTAATCCATTCTAAAACTTGAAAAGGTGATTAAAAAAATAATACTCGAAAAATATGCAAAACCTGGGATTTGAACCCAGGTTCCTTTGGTTATGCATAACTATCACTACCGCTAAAGCAATAGCAGCAACTTATACATTTTTCGTTCCAAAATTACTAACATATTAAATGTCACATATTTTTTAAAAAACACATAAATAGTTTCTGAAAATTGGGGGTTGTTTAAACCCTAACTTTTTTCACTGCACGCATATAGCAGCGATTTCATCCTTCATGCCGGCAACCGTCTTCCCTTCTCTCTTCCATTGCTTACACCTCTCAAACGTAAGTTTCTCATTCTCATTTTTAGAATAATAGTAATAATATGAAAATTTCAATCTCTAATGTTCATATTTTTTCTCTAGGGTATTCACTCTCAATCTTAGTTCTGCATTTGACTTTCACTCTCAACCCCAACCTTTCAAGTTCAGATTTCAGTATTGTTCTTACTTTCAGGTAAATTTTATTATTGGATTCACTCTTCATTTAGAGTACCAGAGAACATGCATACTGCTGTTTGTTAGACCAATATTTTTGAACTCCTAGCTTGTCTGCAAAACCACTAACTTTTTAGTGTTAAAAGCATTGATTGTTAAGAGATATTAGTGGATTTTTAGTTTGTTCCTGCCTTGGGTTACTGTAATAACTTCTGAGTTGCTTAGCAATTCCTTTGACGTGTTATCTAGCGTTCGAAGGTCACAACCGATCAATAAAAGTTATTATTATATTAAACACGTTTTATTTAGAGGACATTATTGTGAATATTGTTTTCTAAACCACAAGTATTAATTTTTTTGTTTCAACTTACCTTAGCTAATGCCCATATGCTGAAATGGGCACGATATTCTTCGGTTGTCATACCTCTGTTTCCAATTTCAAGTAGTTAGGATCTGTCCCCGACAAAAACAGAATCTGAACTTTAACTTCTTCATTATAAGATAAGTCGATAAAAATTATACGGAGACACGTAAAATTACTTTACTTATTTTGGTGAAAGAATTGGTTAACTTAATACGTAATATCATGATAACAAATATGAAATTGAACTGCAGTTAAATAGATGATAAATGTGCTAGCAAGATTCTATTAATTTTATTAAAGATAGTTCCAATCATATTTTTTAGGCATACAAATGGGAAAAGCTAAAAGAAAACTAATGAGGTTCTACTTGTACAAATTATCATAATCAAAATATATCAACACTTAACAAGTAACAAAAATTGGATTTTCATATAGATAATTTTCAAAAGTAAAATTATTTGATAACTAATTTGCTGCTGATGTTGTTGCTGCATTGTTGCAAGAGAGCCAAGAAAGGGTTCCAGAAATGGGTGGTAGGTAGTTAAAGGGTATGTTACCTACCTGCTGGTATTTGATTGAGTATTGCAGCTCTAACAAAAGGAAAAGTTATACACATTAAAAGACATTGATAGCAACAAAGAACAAAAATGAAATACCACTATTTATTTGATGAGCTTAATTTATTGATCTTTATTGATATTATTAGTCTGCATCGTGAATCAAACCAGCAAACACACATATACGATGATATATATATTTCTGCTTGTGCTTTGTATGAAAATAGAGATGGTTTGTTATTTACAACCATTTCTATTTAAACTCACTATTAACTTGGTGTAATGTTTTAGTCCGCACTAGCATATGATTGAATTTCTTCTTTAGCTCTTAAAACTTAAACAAGTTAGGAAGCTAGCTAGTGATGGCTAAGAGTCATATTTTGTGGTAATGTTGCAGAGGCCACGCACTTATCTTTCTTAGAGTGACTATTCTCAACAAACATAAGTCTTTGATGATACAACCTTTTTATGTACATACTTTTTATACATATTTTATGTACTGACTAACAGAGCATGCAAATTAAACTCTTATTTATCTATCTTTCTGCATTAATTATTAAATGGAACGCATACATTTTAAGAGACAAACCTTTGTGATGGCATAGTACGACTCTTCTATGTTTCAAACATATCAACCCCCTAATAAAGATGATAATAACAATAATTATATAAACAATGGAAAAAGTTGTCCTACCTATATTAATATATTCTGGCTCCTGTAGTATTATTAGTAGCAAATTTAGTAGTGATGCAACTAATAGTTTATCAAATAGTATTGATGAGAATAGTTCATCAAATAGTAGTTATAATGATGCTATTTCATCTAATAGTGTTGATAATGATGCTAATACTAGTGATGCTAATGCTATTAATACTTTACCAATTAGTACGGATGCAAATAGTAATTCATCTAATGATTCTCTTTCTCGTGGTTATTCATCACTGAGTGGTTCAAATGAGCCTAATATATATATATATATATATATATATATATATATATATATATATATATATATATATATATATATACTCTCTTTTTTGTGGTAAAAATAATAAATGTGATTATTTTAAGCTTGAGCTTACACCTAATGACATGAACCCAAATAAGCTAACAATATATTATATAAAATATATATATTTTACATCTAGAAAACAACAGTTTATAAATGAACCTGAATTATATATATTAATAATTTATTTTATGTGTGAAAAGCATGTATATGTAACAAAATCCACATTTAAGTGAAGAGGAAGTAAATGATAAGATGAGAGAAGCTTTGCACATTGATAATATTCCAACACCGCGCTCATCGACATCAACTTATGCTCCTGCTCATCAAAAGGTACTACAATTGATATTAATCAAAATCAACATTTATTTTATTAAGTGTTGAGTTGCTATTTCTTCAGTGTACTAGTTTTTGTTGCTTATATCAAGTTGTTTATAACTTTCCAAGTAAACATTCTTATTGAATTTGCATTTAGGCAACTTATATATTTTTGTTTTTTGATATGCTTGTTCTGTTAGAAATTGTGGGAGCTGGTAATATAATAAATTTGCATTTAGTGGTAATATATATTTGTCACTGATACTGATGAATATTGTTGTCAGCCAATTAGAAATTGTGTTCAGCCAATATTTCAGTGATCTGGTAATATATATATATATATATATATATATATATATATATATATATATATTCAGCCAATTATAATTTATCATTGATATGTAGGTCACTTTCAGTGACAACAATATTGCTTGTTCCGTTTGAAATTCTGGAAACGGGTAATGTAATATATATTTACCATATTTTAGTTTAATTGTTTATCATATGGGATTACCATTACCAGTAAAGGGATTACACGTGGTTTGAATTGTTTATCATATGGGATTACCATTACCATATTTATCATATTTAAGTTTAATATAATATATATTTACCATATTTAAGTTTAATTGTTTATCAAATGGGATTACCATTACCAGTAAAGGGATTACACGTAGTTTGAATTGTTTATCATATGGGATTACCATTACCATATTTATCATATTTAAGTTTAATGTAATATATATTTACCATATTTAAGTTTAATTGTTTATTATATGAATTGTTGAAATTGTCTATTAATACACGTGGTTTGAATTTTATGATCAGTAGAGATTACCTTTACCAGTAGAAATATTAGCAGTTCTCACATTTAGAAATATAATATATTAATGGCTGAAGTTATATATAAAGGGATTACCATTATATTATTATATATTTGGGATTTCCTATACATTGTTTGAATTATCTAATCATTACTAGCTGCAACAATTTAGAAACATTATATATATATATATATATATATATATATATATATATATATATATATGAAGGGATTACCATTATATCTATTATGTATTTAAGATTTTTCTATACATTATTTAAAAAGGTGATTTTTTTAGTGTTTATAAATTAATTAATAAAGAATTTTCTTCATATTTATAGGTTAGAAACGAAGATGATCTTCAAGAAGAACAAGATGGCGATCTCCAAGATGACGACGATCTTCAAGATGATGACGATCTTCATTATGATCAAGATGACGATTTTCAATATGATCAAGATAACGATCTTCTATATGATCAAGATGACGGTTCTCAAGATGATGCTTCTCATGATCCTCAATACAATGAATATGAAGAAGACCTTCATTGATTCAAATATGGACAATTGTTTTTTGTTTTATGGAGTTACATAAGCCAACGAATTAGTTTATTACATTTCAAAGAGTTTAGATTTATTTTGAAAATATTTATTTTAACATTTCAAAGTGTTTATTACACTTTATCTTATTAATACTTCGTATTGATATGTTTTGATTAATTTATACATGTGTTTCTTCTCATTTAATTAATAATATTGACTTATAATATATTAGAATAAAATGAAGGTTTATGATTGAAATATATCACCATATAAATGAATAGGAAATTCTTTAATAATTATATCTTTAACTTTAAAGTTCACATATAGAAGTTATAAGATTTACCAATTATTTTTTCAATTCATAGGTAACACTTTTTACGTGTTGTTTATTAAAAACCGTGGACTTTTCCTAAGTTTTAGGCGCGGTTAAGTGTAGTTTGTTTAAATGAAACTATACAATAGCTACGGTTTTTATTTGTTGTTGTTTACTAACCGTTGCCTTTTCAAGTTTTGGGGATGGTTATTTTGTGTTGTTATTAGAAAACCGCGGCTTAAAACTATAACAAAAACCGTGGACTTTTGATGTATTAGGCGACGGCGTTTCGAATTTGTGGCTAAAAGTTAAAAAACCGCGCTCTAAAGGAATAGGCAACGGCCGTTTATTCCACGCCTGATAAACCGCCCCCTAAAGTCATAGGCTACGGTTATTACACTTTAAGCTGCGGTTTTACGTCGTTGCCAAAAGTCATTTATGTTGTAGTGTAAGTAAATTACCTAATTCTAGATTTTCTAACTCATCCTCAAGCTCTTCAATATCTACTAACATTGGGGAAGATTTACACCAATTTTGTGTAAAAATTAAAGCCTTAACTGTCTATAGTAATTGTAATCCTTTTAGGAATTGAAAGTTTAGGTTGCACAACACTCATAAAATGAAGAAATACCTCTCTCTCAGCAAACTTAAAAGGCAACTTATCAACAATAATCATTCTAGTTAAAGCTTTTCTACATGCCTCAACATCAAAATGTACACTAATGAGAACATTGCCAAATCCATTCCCATCTTCTTTTTTCAATTATTGAATAACAAGAGTCTGTTGAGTGGGATCAAGAGACTCTTTGGGAAACTTCTTACATTGGTGCAACAAATGGTGTTTCAAATTACTAGTGTCATTTCTTTGTGAATCAGCAGCATATGATACATCACACCAATTACACTTAGCTCTTGGTTCTATTTTTGTAAAATTTTCCCAAGTCCAAGATCTAGGTTTAATAGGTTTTCTTTTAGCCGAATCTTCAACTGCAACATTAGGATCATTGGATGTGGCCAATGTTGAAGCTTCTCCAACTTTCCTTTTCTTATTAGCATATTCTTCATCATTGTTAACTTCATTACTTTGTACCAATGGAGGTAGAGGTTCATTTGTTTCACCATGAAAACAAAAAAAAAATCATCATAAACTTGCATTTAAGTAAGGTTTATATGTTTTAAGTTCTTAACAACCTCAATTCTAGAGTATAAATATGCAAGCTGTAATACCCCGTATTTTATTTTGCTCTGGATAATATTGGTTCTGATCAACTGGGTTCCGGTGTACTCTGTGAAATTATCTGCAAAGATAATTAGAGTAACTGACGAGCTCAGAGCAGGTCAAATTATTATTATCTGACCCTGAGGTTTTATCAAGTGATACATTAGAGATAAATTGGACATTTAAGTCAGTGTTACTAACTAAATGATATCTCTACATATCACAACCTTTTCCTTTCCTCTTCATTTGTCTCAAGATAGAACGAGAAATTAGTAAGAGTAGAGAGAAGGATGAGCAAGAAGAGAAAAAGAGAAAGAAACCTAGAAGAAGAAGAAAGCTTGGATCATCATCTCTTCTCCATCAAATCTTTCCAACATCTTCATCATCATCTTGTCTAGAGGTGGGTTCTAGTTAGAACTTAAGTTTAGAATTCTAGAAATGTTAGAAGTTTAGGTTAGAAATGTTGGATTGTGAATAATATTATGGAATCGATGTTTCTAACGGTTAAAATGTCGAAATAGTCAGGTAATATAGTCGGGTTATGTTTAACTTGAACCTAATATGTTTGCTTGATGTTCCTATGAATTTTGGATGAGTTTCCATTAAGTTTATGCTGAAAATAACAGGTTTTTTTGGCCTCATGTTTAGTGGTAACCGGTTACTTGCAGGAAAAATAGTTGTTTTTACGCAAAAATAAACTGAGTAACCGGTTACTCATTTTGGGGTAACCGGTTACCCTATTAAATTTTGGCTACTGTTTGCGTAGGAAGAATGTGTAACCGGTTACTCAATTTGAGGTAACCGGTTACCACTGTTGGTTGATGAAAAATAATTTTTGAAAATTCATAACTTTTAAACTGTGATTCCGATTGAAGTGTTCTTGGTACCGACGGAAAGCAATGGAAATATTCTACACTATGAAAGTGCAAAATATCGGTTTTGTTACCCGATTATATAATCAGAGGAAAACCCGAGAATGTATTAATTATACGAATTGAATTACTATGTGCAATTTTGTTATACTATCGTATTGTGTTACATTTAGCCCCTTATTGTGAAAAGAAAGTGAGTGATAACATGCTTAAAATGAATTAGGAAGAGTGAGAAACCTTACCCCAAATCTAATGATATGATTCTAGGTTATGAATAGGATTGTGATAGAGAACCTAGATGGCGATGCTCGTGCATTCGATGTAGAAAGGTGCATCCGTGACGAGTATTGGTCTAGGAGAGAGTGAAACACTAGTATGGAACATGTGTGAACCATTGTGATTATGAGAAAATGCAAAAGAGGCCTTAAGGCGAATGTGGCCTTGTGATTGTCGAATACAATCACGTTTGTGTGTGTGTGATCACGTAATCATAACCATTTCACTTGAGTTGCAATTTCATGAGTCTCGATCTCCTCTGAAACGTATGCACAATTACTTGGCAGGTTTGATTCCCGCGTGTAGTACGAATGGAACCTATATAGTAAAGAGACTTGTGATGGTTAACAGGCCATGAGAAGTGATGGTTCACGGCTAACAGGCTGATGATTCCGAATCCATTTCGTATGCCAAGTAACTACAAGGATCCATGACTCGGGTCAACTTCTAGACGTAGAAGCGGGCGGGAAAAGGGGATGCCTTGGTAAGGTTATCGATTAGTGATATTTTGAGTTGGTGAACTCATGAACATGTTTCTATATAGTGTGAGATTGAGAACTCAAGGTCATTCCCTTTCCTTTGACTTGAGCTAGGAATGGTAGAACCTTGTAAAGCCGAGAGAATCTATAAGATAGGGAACTCACTGGGATTTAATATCTCACCCCATGTTGTTGATTATATTACAGGTTCCGCGAAGGGTAAGGATAAGGCCGTTTGATTATCCTCTTTTGGGATGGCAAGACTTCCGTTGTTGGAGTTTATTTTTGAGATCATTGTATTGATCTAGTTCCTAGTGCCTTGGAACATCTTGTATACATTATGCCATAGATTTTTTTATATGTTGAATTTTGGGCATGTATATATACAATGTGTTAACTAGGATCTTATGGTATTTCAATACCAAAACTTGGATTCATGTATAATATTTATGCTTTAATGTATGATGTTATATATGGGTGTTACAGCCGGTATCAGAGCAGGTCGTATCCTCGACCTAGCCATGAAATAATATAAGTAATTCTTTCCGTTTCATATGTGTTATGTCGCCATTGGTCTTAAGTGTTATATTTATGGCATTAAGCCTGATCAACTTAATCCTATCTGTATGACCTTTAGGAACATGGCTGACAGACGCAAAAGCAATCGTGGCAGACCCATAACTACTCCTGCAGGGACGAATCTGCCAGGCGGCGAGGAGTATATCCCATGGCCCCAGTTTTTACAACAGATGCAGCAGCAGCAGAACTAGTTCATGCAGCAGATTGTACAACAAATGAATGGGGGTCTTCATCCTCCACTAGTTGTTCCAGATGTTGTAGGTGGGAGTTTTTGGGATTTCATCCGCATGAATCCACCAGAATTTCATGGCAGATTAGATCCTGTGAAAGCTCATGAATAGGTAGCTGGCATGGAGAGAATTTTTCAGATAGTCCAGTGTAGTGAGGAGAATAAGGGGGTGTTCGCTTCTCATTCGTTGAAGGGTCCTGCCATGAGGTGGTGGGAGAGTGCCTCAGCCCTAATGACTATCCAAGAGGTACCTAAGGTCTGGGGGCAATTTAAGATTTCTTTTATGGAGAATTATTTCCTTAGTTCCTTGAGGACCCAGAAAGAATTTGATTTCCAACAGTTGAGACAAGGTACTTTGACTGTGGCTGCTTATGCTGAAAAATTTGAGATTATGGCTGCTTACTCTAGGCAAGCCATGTATGCTCCGGATGAGAGATAGAAGATTGACCAATTTCTTTTTAGATTAAAAGCTGAGATTTCCCATAGTGTGTCTCAAAGAGAGTTCAGTACTTACGCTGAATTGCTAAGGCAGTGTTATATGGCATAGAATAGTTTAAAGAAAGTTCAAGCAAAGGGGGATTTGAGTAGGTCGAATCAGAATGATCGTGGGAGATCAAATCCACAGTTTAGGCCTAGACAACAAACTTTCAAAGGGAAGCCCTCTCATGTGTCGTACTTGTGGCAAGAATCCTCATGGTAGATGTGGTTTTGAAGGAATGAGGTGCTACCATTGTCAGAAAGTGGGTCATATGGCAACGGATTGTCCTCAGAGTAGGAACCAGACGCAAGGAAAAAGTACCAGTCGAGTTTATACATTGGATGCAAGGAAGACCAAGGGTGATAACTCTTTGATTGCTGGTACGTGTTTCCCTAATGGGAATCTTTGTTTTGTATTATTTGATTGTGGAGAAACACACTTTTTGTGTCAATGTAATGTATGAAGCGACTTGGGTTGCAAGCTATTCTGTTGTCTCCACCCATGGTAGTTACTATTGCCATGGACGAGATAGTTGAAACACCTTTAATGTCTAAAAACTGTGTATTATCTGTGGATGGAAAAAAATTTTAGATTGATCTGATTTGTTTGCCGCTTAAGAAAGTAGATGTTGTTTTGGGAATGAATTGGCTTTTTGCTAATTCGATATTTATTGGTTGTGAAGAAAAGCTAATCATCATTCCATACATTGAAGCTACTCCGAAGGATGTGTTAACAACTATTTTAGAAGGTACGGTTGGAATGATTAATTTATTTGCTTGAGAAGGAAAACTTTATTCTTTTGGTTCTCACTAAGGAAGAGAGTAGCGATCTTCAAGTTCTGAGTATTCCTGTAGTCTGTGAGTTTTCCGAAGTTTTCCCCAAGAATATCACTTCTCTTCCTCCGGAAAGGGAAGTGGAATTCTCTATTGACCTGATACCGGGAACGGCTCCTATATCAGTTTCTCCGTATCGGATGGCACCACTTGAGTTAAGAGAATTGAAGGATCAATTGGAAGAGTTAATGGCTAAGCATTTTTTCTGACCCAGTGTTTCGCCCTGGGGAGCTCTAGTGTTGTTAGTAAAGAAGAAGGATGGTGGAATGCGGTTATGTATTGATTACCGATAGTTGAATAAAGTCACCATCAAGAACAAATACCCATTACCTAGGATAGACGACCTGTTAGATCAATTTAAAGGAGCCTACGTGTTCTCGAAGATTGATTTATGGTCAGGTTATCATCAGATCTGTGTGAAGAGTTCGGATGTATCAAAGACCGCGTTTAGAACCCGTTATGACCATTATGAATTCTTAGTAATGCCTTTCGGTGTGACGAATGCTCTGGCAGTTTTCATGGATTATATGAATCGGATATTTCAACCTTACTTGGACCAATTTGTAGTGATCTTTATTGATGACATTCTTATTTATTCTCGTACTTCTCAAGAGCACGGAGAGCATTTAAGAATTGTTTTATCGATCCTATAAGAGAGACAACTTTTTGTTAAGCTAAGCAAGTTTGAGTTTTGGATGTCAGAGGTTAGTTTTCTTGGTCATGTCATATCTCAAGGAGGTGTGGCGGTGGATCCATCAAAAGTGGAAGCAGAAATTAATTGGGAGAGACCGAAGAATATTTCCGAAGTTTGAAGTTTCTTGGGACTGGTAGGTTATTATAGAAGATTTATCAAGGGTTTTTCTCAATTAGCCTTACCAATGACTAAACTTACTCGAAAGGATTGTCCTTATGAGTGGGATTCGGCTTGTGAATGAAGTTTTATGAGTTTGAAGGAAAGATTGACGACTGCACCTGTTTTGGTTATTCCGGATCCTAGCAAGTCGACGAGGTATTTTGTGATGCATCAAAGATGGGATTAGGAGGTGTTTTAATGCAAGATAGTCACGTAGTGGCTTATGCTTCTCGACAATTAAAGGTTCACGAGAAAAATTATCCAACGCATGATTTGGAATTGGCGGCGGTTGTTTTTACATTGAAAGTGTGGCGTCACTATTTGTATGGGGTACGGTTTGAGATGTTCAGTGATCACAAGAGTTTAAAATATCTATTTGACCAGAAAGAGTTGAACATGCGTCAAAGGAGATGGATGGAATATTTGAAGGATTATGACTTGGAACTAAAGTACTATCAGGGGAAAGCGAATAAAGTGGCGGATGCATTAAGTAGGAAAGTGTTGAATAATGCCAAGTTGATGATGTTAGAGTATACCTTATTGGAAAAGTTTCGAGATCTTAATCTCCAATTTGTTTGGACTCCTAATGGTGTGATTATGGGAAACTTGAAGGTTAATTCTAATCTAAGAGAGGAAATTCAACAAGGACAAGTGTTGGATGAGAAGCTACAAGAAATGTTAGTTCAACCAGGTTTGGTGCGAGCTACTGACGAAATCATTTTGTTTAACCAAAGTATTTGTGTTTCGGCTTATGCGGTATTGAAAAGAAGGATTTTAGAGGAAGTGCATAAGGGTGCTTTTACTATACACCCTAGTTCTTCGAAGATGTATCAAGACTTAAAGAGGGACTGTTGGTAGTCCGGTATGAAAAAAGATATTGCGGTGTATGTATCGGAGTGTGCGGTATGCCAATAAGTAAAGATTGAGCACCAAAGGTCGGGTGGCTTATTACAACCATTAGAAATTCCAGTGTGGAAGTGGGATAGTATTTCTATGGACTTGCAGTTAGATTACCCCGTACACAAGGTGGTTATGATTCTATTTAGGTGATTGTGGATCGGTTGACAAAGTCTGCGCATTTCTTAGCCGTAAAAACTACCTACAAGGCAAGTTATCTTGCAAGGTTGTTTATTTCGGAAATTGTGAGGTTGCATGGTATTCCCTCTTGTATTGTTTCAGATAGAGATTCAAAATTTACTTCAAGATTTTGGAGAACCTTTCAACAAGCTATGGGAACAAAGTTGTGTTTGAGTACGTCGAATCATCCACAAACGGATGGTCAGACGGAACGGACAATATAAACGATGGAAGATATGTTAAGGGCTTGTGTACTTAAAAGTGGAGGAAATTGGATAGAACTTTTACCGTTGATTAAGTTTTCATACAATAATAGTTTTCATACAATAATAGTTATCATACAAGTATTGGTATGACTCCTTACGAAGCATTGTATGGAAGGAAATGTAGGACGCCTTTGTGTTGGATGGAAGTTGGCGAAGATAGAATTTTGGGACCCGAAAGAGACTACGGATAAGATTAGAAGGATCCGCAATAAAGTTAAACAAGCGCAAGATCGTCAGAAGAGTTATGCAGATAACCGTAGAAGACCTTTAGAATTCGATGAAGGTGATCACGTGTTTTTGAAGGTTACTCCGAGATTGAGGTTGAAAGGACCGTTTAAGTCGCGAAAGTTAAGTCCAAGATACGTAGGACCGTATCAAATTTTAGAAAGGATTGGTGAAGTAGCTTACAGATTAGCCTTAACGCCTTCTCTGTCTGAAATGCACGATGTTTTTCATGTATCTCAACTCCGGAAGTTTGTTCCAGATCCTCTTCAGCCAATTCTACCAGATACAATTGAGATAGAAACAGATTTAACGTTTGAACCTCAACCAAGCCGTATCACAGGAAGATAAACTAAGGTACTAAGGAATAAAGAGATTCTTCTTGTGAAAGTTCAGTGGGATGAGACGCATCCGGGTGATGCAACTTGAGAACTAGAATCAGAGATGTGAGATGCTTACCCTCACCTGTTCAGGAAATCTTTAAATTCGAGGACAAATTTCTATTTAAGGAGGGGAGGATGTAATACCCCGTATTTTATTTTGCTCTGGATAATATTGGTTCTGATCAACTGGGTTCCGGTGTACTCTGTGAAATTATCTGCAAAGATAATTAGAGTAACTGACGAGCTCAGAGCAGGTCAAATTAATGTTATCTGACCCTGAGGTTTTATCAAGTGATACATTAGAGATAAATTGGATATTTAAGCTAGTGTTACTAACTAAATGATATCTCTACATATCACAACCTTTTCCTTTCCTCTTCATTTGTCTCAAGATAGAACGAGAAATTAGTAAGAGTAGAGAGAAGGAGGAGCAAGAAGAGAAAAAGAGAAAGAAACCTAGAAGAAGAAGAAAGCTTGGATCATCATCTCTTCTCCATCAAATCTTTCCAACATCTTCATCATCATCTTGTCTAGAGGTGGGTTCTAGTTAGAACTTAAGTTTAGAATTCTAGAAATGTTAGAAGTTTAGGTTAGAAATGTTGGATTGTGAATAATATTATGGAATCGATGTTTCTAACGGTTAAAATGTGGAAATAGTCGGGTAATATAGTCGGGTTATGTTTACCTTGAACCTAATATGTTTGCTTGATGTTCCTATGAATTTTGGATGAGTTTCCATTGAGTTTATGCTGAAAATAACAGGTTTTTTTGGCCTCTGGTTCAGTGGTACGAATGGAGCCTATATGGTAAAGAGGCTTGTGATGGTTAACAGGCCATGAGAAGTGACGGTTCACGGCTAACAGGCTGATGATTCCGAATCCATTTCGTATTCTAAGTAACTACAAGGATCCATGACTCGGGTCGACTTCTAGACGTAGAAGGGGACGGGAAAGGGGGATGCCTTGGTAAGGTTATTGATTAGTGATATTTTGAGTTTGTGAACTCATGAACATGTTTCCATATAGTGTGAGATTGAGAACTCAAGGTCATTCCCTTCCCCTTGACTTGAGCTAGGAATGGTAGAACCTTGTAAAGCCGAGAGAATCTATAAGATAGGGAACTCACTGGGATTTAATATCTCACCCCATGTTGTTGATTATATTACAGGTTCCGCGAAGGGTAAGGATAAAGCCGTTTGATTATCGTCTTTTATCTTGGCTTTTAAGATGGCAAGACTTCCGTTGTTGGAGTTTATTTTTGAGATCATTGTATTGATCTAGTTCTTAATGCCTTGGAACATCTTGTATACGTTATGCCATATATATTTTTTGTATGTTGAATTTTGGGCATGTATATGTACAATGTGTTAACTAGGATCTTATGGTATTTCAATACCAAAACTTAGATTCATGTATAATATTTATGCTTTGATGTATGATGTTATATTTGGGTGTTATAGTTGGTATCAGGCAGGTCATATCCTCGACCTAGCCACGAAATAATATAAGTAATGTTTTCCGTTTCATATGTGTTATGTCGCCATTGGTCTTAAGTGTTATATTTATGGCATTGAGCCTGGTCAACTTAATCCTATCTGTAGACCCAGAACTACTTCTGCAGAGACGAATCCGCTAGGCGACGAGGAGTATGTCCCATGGCCCTAGTTTTTACAACAGATGCAGCAGCAGCAGAACCAGTTCATGCAGTAGATGGTACAACAAATGAATGGGGGTCTTCATCCTCCAGTAGTTATTCCAGATGCTGTAGGTGGGAGTTTTCGGGATTTGATCCGCATGAATCCTCTAGAATTTCATAGCGGATTAGATCCTGTGAAAGCTCATGAATGGGTAGCTGGCATGGAGAGAAGTTTTTAGATAGTCTAGTGTAGTGAGGAGAACTAGGTGATGCTCGCTTCTCATTCGTTAAAGGGTCCTACCATGAGGTGGTGGGAGAGTGCCTCTGCCCTAATGACTATCCAAGAGGTACCTAAGGTCTGGGGGAAATTTAAGATTTCTTTTATGGAGAATTATTTCCCTAGTTCCTTGAGGACCCAGAAAGAATTTGATTTCCAACAGTTGAGACAAGGTACTTTGACTGTGGCTGCTTATGCTAAAAAATTTGAGATTATGGCTGCTTACTATAGTCAAGCCATGTATGCTCCGGATGAGAGATGGAAGGTTGACCAAATTCTTTTTGGATTAAAAGCTGAGATTTCCCATAGTGTGTCTCAAAGAGAGTTCACTACTTACGCTGAATTGCTAAGGCAATGTTATATGGCAGAGAATAGTTTAAAGAAAGTTCAAGAAGAGGGGGATTTGAGTAGGTCGAATCAGAATGATTGCGGGAGATCAAATCAACAGTTTAGGCCTAGACAACACGCTTTCAAAGGGAAGCAAGTTCATAATTCTAGGACTAGCGTACCTCCCATGTGTCGTACTTGTGGCAAGAATCATCATGGTATATGTGGTTTTGAAGGAATGAGGTGCTACCATTGTCAGAAAGTGGGTCATATGGCGAGGGATTGTCCTCAGAGTAGGAACCAGACGCAAGGAAAATGTACCGGTTGAGTTTATACGTTGGATACAAGGAAGACTAAGG
Source organism: Lathyrus tuberosus (assembly GCA_022829125.1). Taxonomy (NCBI): domain Eukaryota; kingdom Viridiplantae; phylum Streptophyta; class Magnoliopsida; order Fabales; family Fabaceae; genus Lathyrus; species Lathyrus tuberosus. The sequence goes on from JALAZF010000395.1 coordinate 2,713,151, forward strand.
GTGACAACTCTTTGATTGCTGGTACGTGTTTTGTTAATGGGAATCCTTATTTTGTATTATTTGATTGTGGAGCAATACACTCTTTTGTGTCAATGCAATGTATGAAGCGACTTGGGTTGCAAGCTATTCTATTGTCTCCACCCATGGTGGTTACTACTACCATGGACAAGATAGTTGAAACGCCTTTAATGTGTGAAAACTGTGTATTATCTGTGGATGGATGCATTTTTTAGATTGATCTAATTTGTTTGCCGCTTAAGAAAGTAGATGTTGTTTTAGGAATGGATTGGCTTTCTGCTAATTCAGTATTTATTGGTTATGAAGAAAAGCTAATCATCATTTCATCTGTTGAAGTTACTCCGAAGGATGTGTTAACAACTATTTTAGAAGGTACGGTTGGAATGATAAATTTCTTGTTTGAGAAGGAAAAATCTGTTCTTTTGGTTCTCACTAAGGAGGAGAGTATCAATCTTCAAGTTCTGAGTATTCGTGTAGTCTGTGAGTTTTCCGAAGTTTTCCCCGAGAATATCACTTCTCTTCCTCCGGAAAGGGAAGTGGAATTCTCTATTGACCTGATACCGAGAACGGCTCCTATATCTATTTTTCCGTACTGTCTGTGTAGGAAGAATGCGTTCCCGGTTACTCAATTTGAGGTAACCGGCTATCACTGTTGGTTGATGAAAAATAATTTTTGAAAATTCATAACTTTTAAACTGTGATTCCGATCGAAGTGTTCTTGGTACCGACGGAAAGCAGTGGAAATATTCTACACTATGAAAGTGGAAAATATCGGTTTTGTTACCCGATTATATAATCAGAGGAAAACCCGAGAATGTATTAATTATACGAATTGAATTACTATGTGCAATTTTGTTATACTATCGTATTGTGTTACATTTAGCCCCTTATTGTGAAAAGAAAGTGAGTGATAACATGCTTAAAATGAATTAAGAAGAGTGAGAAACCTTACCCCAAACCTAATGATATGATTCTAGGTTATGAATAGGATTGTGATAGAGAACCTAGATGGCGATGCTCGTGCATTCGATGTAGAAAGGTGCATCCGTGATGAGTATTGGTCTAGGAGAGAGTGAAACACTAGTATGGAACATGTGTGAACCATTGTGGTTATGAGAAAATGCAAAAGAGGCCTTAAGGTGAATGTGGCCTTGTGATTGTCGAATACAATCACGTTTGTGTGTGTGTGATCACGTAATCATAACCATTTCACTTGAGTTGCAGTTTCATGAGTCTCGATCTCCTCTGAAACGTATACACAATTACTTGGCAGGTTTGATTCCCGCGTGTAGTACGAATGGAACCTATATGGTAAAGAGACTTGTGATGGTTAACAGGCCATGAGAAGTGACAGTTCATGGCTAACAGGCTGATGATTCTGAATCCATTTCGTATGCCAAGTAACTACAAGGATCCATGACTCGGGTCAACTTCTAGACGTAGAAGCGGGCGGGAAAAGGGGATGCCTTGGTAAGGTTATCGATTAGTGATATTTTGAGTTGGTGAACTCATGAACATGTTTCCATATAGTGTGAGATTGAGAACTCAAGGTCATTCCCTTCCCCTTGACTTGAGCTAGGAATGGTAGAGCCTTTTAAAGCCGAGAGAATCTATAAGATAGGGAACTCACTGGGATTTAATATCTCACCCCATGTTGTTGATTATATTACAGGTTCCGCGAAGGGTAAGGATAAGGTCGTTTGATTATCCTCTTTTATCTTGGCTTTTGGGATGGCAAGACTTCCATTGTTGGAGTTTATTTTTGAGATCATTGTATTGATCTAGGTCTTAGTGCCTTGGAACATCTCGTATACATTATGCCATAGATTTTTTTTGTATGTTGAATTTTGGGCATGTATATGTACAATGTGTTAACTAGGATCTTATGGTATTTCAATACCAAAACTTGGATTCATGTATAATATTCATGCTTTGATGTATGATGTTATATATGGGTGTTACACAAGCAGTCTATTCCAGTTTCTAAACAAAATCACAAGTTAACATGTTAATGTTAATTTTCAGCCAACGCTATTGCAAGAGAAAACATTTATGCAAGTCTTTACATTTAAAACTAATCACTAGATTCACTACTCTCAGGATAAGATTTTATCATTTCTGAAATTAATTAGAGAGAAAATCCATTTGTAGTGTAGTCGATTGCGGATTGCAAAAGACAACAGTTTTTTACATACCGTTATGCAACAACACTATAGTATACCTTAATGAGGTTGCTAATAAGATTAGATTGAGTAGATGAAGCAACATGATCAGAGGATTTTACTTGGATCATTCCTGTAAAAATCGAACAAACTAAAAATTAGAACAGATTGAGATGAAATCGAACAAACCGTAAAAAAACTTAAATCGAACAAACTATTAAAAAGCTAAAATCGAACCAATTAAAAAGCTTACTTACTGATATTAGAATGAGGGTTCGAAACAAGAAATATTGAGATGAAATTAGAGAGAGATATGAGAATAAGAAGGTCGAAGACAGATTGAAATAAGAGACAGAGAACTTAAATAGAGACTTAAGAAGGTAGAAGATTCATAGAGGAATTGAAGGCTGGCGGCGAATTTCATGCGGTTACAATGAATATCATTCATTGTATTTAATTTTGAGGATGATTGAGAATCCCAGAGAGTAATTTTAGGGATGATTGAGAGTCTTTATGATGGGTGGCGGCTAAACAATAAATATATGATTGAGAGTCTCTATGGAGAATAAATGGTAAGCAAATGGAATAAATATTGGTTCGGTTCTCATGCAGCTAACCGTAAATCGAACCGATCGATTGTGCTACATGGTGGTCCAACTAAACACATACAAACACTACTAGAAAAATCGCTTTTAGTGACCGAAAAAGTGAGTGAAAAATTTCGGTCACTCTAGTGACCGAATTAACCACCAAAATTAGACATCATGTTAGTAAAATTTTAAAAGTCACTAAATCGGTCACTAAATAAATTTAGCCACCGAATTAGCCACTGATATTTTGTGACCATAATTTTCAGTCTCAAATAATCGTTTTTATATAAATTAATTCATAAAAAATTTCAGTGACCGGAATTTCGGTCACTAATTTTTTTTTTCCATTATTAAGTTGTTTCCCTCCCAATTTTCTCCTTTTATTTATTTTTTAAATTTTTTAGTCAAAATTTTACATTTTTATTGTTTTAACAAATAAAGTATATATTTATAAATAATTAACTCATTCAAATTTATTAATTTAGATAAATATAATTTTAATGACAATTAGTGTAAAAATCTTTTTAAATAATATTTGAAAGTTCTATTTCATTAATTATATATACATTTCAAATGTAAATTATATAACAAAAATCAAATGGCTTAGTAGACACCCGAAAGCCTCACAAAGGAAAGTGTATTGGTTTGATTCCCGTTAGAGACAAAACTTTTATTTTATTTTACGTTTTTAAACAATTGAAAATGGTCACTAAAATCGGTCACTGGTTTCAATCGTTAAAACCGGTCACTAATTTCGGTCACTAAATTCGTCTCTAAAGGTTAGCGACTAACACTTTTCCAACCGAAATTTGGTAGTCGCGTTATTGGTCGCTAAACATTATAGTGACCGATTTTTAGGCTTTTTCGGTCTCTAATTCGGTCACTAAACGCGGATTTTTTAGTAGTGAAAAAAATTGTTTTATTTTTGTTTTTGGTTTTTTCGATTCGGGTTTTTTTGGATTTGATTGAATCTGAACCCCCCTAGGGATTACTACATATCCATATTTGTTTCAAGTTTTAAAAATTGATGTCTATATATTTTTTATTCCAAGAAATATCATTTACTCATAAAATTTTAAATATTTATTTCCATGTCAAAGAGTGGAAATTTTATATTCCTATGAGAATAAAAAATAAGCAATTATAACTATCCACTTAGGAATTATAAATAAAATAAAATTCAAAATTTTTTCCTAAAAACCTTAATACCTTACCAAACAAATGGATGAGAACAATATTTCTGCCATTAACATTCTTAGGAATGACATTTCCGAGAATGTAATTTTAATCCGTCAAACAATCACACCCTAAGGACTTGAAGACTTAGGGGGTGGCTAACGAGCGCCCGTCCCACAAAAGTCTACAAGTAAACGGAATGGGATGAGACATACATAGTTGAGTGTGTAGGCCTAAAACTTTGGTTTGCTTTGTAAAAAAGTGAATATAGAGCAAGGCCAATTAAAAACGACACCTTTTAAGCCAAAAAAATACAAAAAAATTATTTTAATACCTACATCCACAAAAGCCAGTAAAAATTGGGGGCATGATGGGGCAGACACGTTTGAGGGTGCAAGTCTAAACCCTTGACCTGCCTCGAAAATAAGTGCGGCAAAGCAGGCATGCCGACGGACCGGACCCATTTTGCCATCCCTAAAAAAAACTCATATATCTAACAGTGAGTTGTGACATATATACTTAATGATACAAAAATATTTGTGGAAATGTGGTGTGCCCATTTCTTTGTGATCATGGATAATTGATTTTGTGGTTGTTCTAAGAAACGGCTGAAGTTAATTGAGAGACTAATTTAATTGGTATTCTATGATTTTTAAAATGTATTTATCAATTTAAAAAAATTAGAGATTGTTAGGGAGAAAATGTGGGTGTAGAATGATTTAGAGGGGAGAGGGGTTTGAATTGACATTTGCTCTAAAACAATTTTTGAAAAACTAGTCTTTAAAATCAAAGTTTTATAAGTAGAAACACAATTTACAAATGGAAGTGAGAGAGCGAAACCTTATAAAATAAACGTTTGAATGAATTTCATAGTTGGCTCATATTATCAAAAATTACAACAATTGAGAAATATGAATATGCTTAAACAAGGAATGCATTAAGGCAATTTCTTATCACATCACCCTTGTTTCTTAGGCACCAAGTAAATTTTCGGTTTTGCCCTTTGATTCCGGATGTGCACATCCGGACGCACCATTTTTTTTAAAATTTTCATTTTTTCCCAGATGTGCACATCCGGTAAAAGTTCGTATTTGGAAATCCGAAAAAAATACTGAAGCAGAACACCAAAACCAAAAATATTTCTCACATTCATAAAATAAAATCGGGATTACATTGAGAAAATCGGCATGGCATCGACATAAATTTAAATATTACAAGATCAATAGCCCCGTGGACGCTTACACATCTCTAAGATGTCATCGACCGTTCTTCGAATTTTGACGGTCGCCTCGAACTCGAACGGGAATTGTTCCTCGTAACCCAAATAAGTTTGCCACATCGCTCTAACATCGTCTTGATTCTTGAGCTCAACAAGGATGTAAGCGACGTTCCCTTCGTTGTCAACCGAAGGTGAACGATACTGAAGCTTCGCAACCTTCCGTTTGTCTCCGTAAGGTAGGAGATGTTGGATGTCGTCAATGATTTGGTCGAGGGGGATGTCCCTCATTATCGTAAACTTTTGACCGCGTGTTTTGCCGTCGGTGAAGGAGACACTTACGGCATACCAACGGAATTTGATTTGATACAATTGAGACATTTTGAGGTTTTGTGAAAGATATCAAATGAAACCCCTAATTTAAAGAAAAGTTAGGGTAAAGTTATTTCTGCCCAAGTTCGTTCCGGATGTGCAGATCCGGACAAACCCTACAAATATTATTTCTGGATGTGCACATCCGGAAATTGTCCGGATCTGCAAATCAGAATGTTTTACTGATACAATTTTAAAACAGAATTGAACAGCTTATACAGTCACTTGGAATACTTTCAGTGCAATAAAATTCGTAAGTGTATTAAAAAGACATATGGATAAAAATACAATATATTTCACTTCAATAATGTACATTGTGTCGTATGATTATACAAAAGAGTTAAAGCAAAATTCTCCGTCTAAATCTATTGGAGCTAGAACTTTCAATTTTTCCGCATTTGATGCCTTTTCAATTGCGTACAAACTTTCGAATTCAAGCATCCTTTCGACAAAATTATTCGGCCAAGACTCGGCAATTGCGGTTGCATGCGTCACCCATTGCGGTGATTTAGGTGGTATCGGGCATCCGGGTTTCAAGATAACTTGTACGAAATGTCTTGATTTCGCAAGCCATCCGATACACATGATGCGATCATTTGGATTCGACGGAGGTGCGGTGTGTAGTGGAAAAAAGGTTTCCGAAAATCCGTATCTCGTCAAGTCGATACACACCATATCGTAGGCGCATGCTATAAGATGACCCATCTCGGGGAAGCTCATCCATTTCGATACCGGTGCCGGACCACTCAACCACAGAACAAGTGACTCGTGAACCTTGTTGTAATTTTCTTGATTGTCATAGAGACACAAGTATGCTTCTTTATGCGTCTCCTACTCTAGGATAAGATGATGACGTACAAGTGCATGACCTTCCTCTCCTTTACCGAGTAGAGCCGACACGGCTCGGTAACTGCAATTACCATCCCCTACAACATCGATTATACCGTCGATATGCTTGTGCATAAAAACCGGCATCTCGTCAATAAAGGAAATCATACGTGTAGTTGGAGTCGGAGTCGGAACTCGTGGAATCGGTGTCGGAGCCGGTTTGGAAATGCGAGCTCCTTTCACGACACTTTGTAGAGATTTATGAGTCGGAGAGTCCGAAAAGATTTGGTCAACGTGCTCATAATACGAAGGATACTGAGTTGTTGAGTTGTCATTTGGTGTAGGCTTCAACTTCTTCGGAGCACCCTTTGTCTTAACCGGTTGAGACGGAGGTATCATTGCGGTTGTTTCGGGGAAGGCAATCTTCCTCAACTCTTCTTTGATGTGTAGCTTCATATTGTCGTCGGCCTTCGAAAATCTCTTTTGAATCGCTTCCAGTTCGGCCAAAATAGAGATATCGGGTTTATCTCCTTCCTTACAAGCATTATCATCAAAACTAAGTCTCATCCAATGAGGGCAAACTTCGTCAATTTGTATTAGGTCACCTAGTTTCAACTTTTTAGCAATGGCACAAGCACAAGGAAGACCGTAGGTTTTCACAATAGTGCAACCACACTTTGCACTATTGGAACCTACCGTTTCGGCTCGGTTGGCCTCGTGAAAAACATAGCCCAACCCCGCCCGAGACATGGTGCCGATCAATTGAGAGTAGAGGAAGTTACCTTTAAACCGATGTTCCAAAACTGTGATGCTCCGACCGAAAGTGGTTTGTATCTCATTGTGTTGGTTTTTGATCATTAGATGCACGGAGTCCCAATTCCGACATAAATCCCCCTTGCTATTTCCCAACCAATTCTTCAAAGTGGCATGTGCCGACTCAACTCTATTGGTGGTAGTGTTTCCAAGATGTCGTACGTTATCGGTCCACGCACAAACAATCTTTTCTTTCACTTGATCAAGAATGGTGGATTCAACATATTTCAACAAAGCGGGGGTACCGTTCACACACTTTCCGGAATTTAATGACCGAATCGGCATATAATTCCGTTGTGGAAGAATTTAGAATATGAGTCCATGCATCCATAATTTTCTCTACAATGACACCCGACTTGACCACTTTTCCATCTTCTGAATCCACTTGCTTCGCACCAACCGCGGTCTTAACCCGACTTCGCACATTCTTTGTTATGTGAAATCGACAAAGTAGTGCATTGGAAGACGGAAAGACTTTTGCAACCGCATTCATCAAGGCGTTGTCGCGGTCCGTAACAACTGCTTTTGGCATTTGAACATGTTTCTTCAAAAGTGACCGACACGTCTCCAACGCCCACGTGAAATTGTCCTCTTTCTCACACTCCAAAAAGGCAAAGCCGATGACATATGTCTTATCCGTAGACGTAACGCCAACCATCTCAAACAATGGAAGACGATACTTGTTTGTCTTGTAGGTGCTATCGAGAATGAGCACTGTCGAGAACGTGTTGAACAACTTGATGGAATCCGGATGAGTCCAAAAAATATCTCGTACCGTAATTCCATCATTGCGACATCTATACCGAGACACGTAGTCGTTGTCCTCCAACACTTTCAACAGTTGTTGCATCTCATTCCTATCTCCCCTAATTGCCTTGTTCGTTTGATACCGCATGTTATACACTTGCTTTATGTTTGCAACATTTTTGGGTTCTTTCCGTTTCAACGTCGCAAGTATATTCTTCGGTTGGACAAGGTTCAAGGTCATGTCGGTTATACATGTCTTCTCTTTCGCATTGAGTCGGCATACACTTGGATGACCTTGTAGCTTTGAGCACATTTCATGGTTATGTATACCACAACGAACGGTAAATCTCCATTTCTTGGAAACTAACATGTAACCACCAATCTTAAAAGGGCACTCACATCTTCTAGTATCGGTCTCGTCTTTCTTTAACTTCCGTAGAGGTGCTTGATATTTGCCGCTTCTTTCGCACCCCAAAATTACAAAAGCTTTTCTTCTATCCGACCCATTATCCGATCTCCCGATATTTACACCGAAGCCGAGCTCAATAGCCGTCCTACGAATGTATGCAATCATGCTTTCACAATCATCAAAGTCTTGCTTGTTGTTAAAGTCACCGCCGACATCAACTGACTTTACGAGCATACCTTCATCTTTCGAGGAAATCGGCGCAACTAATTCTTTTGTCATGTTATCGGGATGCACCATCTCTATTTATAAACAAGAATAGAACAATTAATATGTATAAATAAGATTTATTCAAAAATGCTGAAAACTTAAATTAATTAGCTTCAGGCATTTTTCCGGATGTGCACATCCGGAAAAGTTCATGCTAAAATCGTTCCGGATGTGCACATCCGGAAGTAGCGTAACTTGTTTTTCCAAAAATGTAGATTGATAATGTGAGCAATGTAGTGGATGAAGTTGAATGTTTACCTGAAATTCAGTCTTTCCTTGCTCCCTTTGATTTGTTGCACCAAAAATTTGAACTTTTTGAGTGAGAAATGGGATTGATGAAGTAGGGTTTTTTGACTTGGTGAGAGTGAGTGTGGAAGAAGAAGGTTGATTATGGGAATGGGGGAGTGATCGTGCAGCTTTAAATATTTCAGAATGTCTTCCGGATATACAGATCTGGAGACTCTCCGGATATGCACATCCGGAAAAAGTTTTTAATTCTTAAGGATCCGGTGCGTCCGGATGTGCACATCCAGAATTAGGGGGCAAAAAAATAATTTCACATGGTGCCTAAGAAACTTGGGTGGTGCATTAAGAAACTTCCTGCATTAATCACCATAATTTAATTTACACACAAGGTTCAAATTGAATTTGATGAATCGAACACTGAATCTAATATTAAGAGCTTATACAAACTTAATCACCAAAAAGAATATTCAAACGACTAACTTTATCACAGATGCTTACACAATGAATCACTATAAACAAATAAAAATCATCAACCTATTATTCTAGAAAACGATACATCCTAAAACGTACAAATTTATATTAAATTTAAAAAAGATAAGGAAAGAAGTTGTAGATCAGGTTTATACTGGTTTAACAAATTTTTCCTTGCTTTACACTTAGTATTGTCTTCAATGGAGGATCATTGAAAATCCTTTAGGTCTTCCACTATTTTGCAAATTAATATATAAGAGTTTTTATACAACGTACAATCAAGACAACATTGAGCACTTCAAGCCAAAAGTTAAGTAAACATAAGTCTAGATTTGGATTTCCCTTATGTTGTAGAAATACACTTAAAATTGTCAAATTCACAAGATGTTCACTTGATCTTGAGTTATTTTCCTTGCTAGATCCAAAGTTGTGCTCCAATATTGTGTTTTGTAGTAATTTTCACTCAACCCTATCAAAAGACCCTTGTTTGAGCTTTTCTTCTTTAGAAGGATCTTGGAAACTCTCAACTTTATTCTACAACACCCTTCACTTGATTCTACTGAAGTATTAAATAAAGAAGAAAATAATATTTTTATTTACTGTAAGTTAGTCTCCATGCACCATAATCACTAAATGGATTCTTCAATATGATACAAACAAAAATATTTACAAAAATAAATAAATTTCCTAATGTACCTTTCATTTACCACCCATACTAAATTTTGACAGTTAAGTACCACAATAATAAGGTTTCTTGGTTCAATGTTGAAGATGATTATTTATCTAAAGAATCTCATACAATTCCTAAATAGGACTAACTCAATCAACACACTATGAAATTCTTCTATTGGCTTGGCTTGGCTTAAGAAAAAAGGTACGAAAGAAAGAATACTCGTGATTTTTCTAGATTTGCGAAAATATGGATTTTTTTGTTATAATCAAATAAAGAGCATAGGTTGTATATATTTTTAGAATGATAAAAAGAAAGACTTATATAGGTGTTAGAGGTAAGACACAAAATAAGTGAGAAATTGATTCGAGTTAGATTATACAATTATGATTTCAATCAAATAAAAGAATGACTTGAATCAAGGTGATAAAATTTGGGTTTGACTTGTTTGATTCAGATCATGATTTGAATCATGTGTTTCAAATTAAGCAATTACATGATTTGAATCATACAACCATAAGTTTTTTCAAAATAATTTATTTGATCATGATTCAAACCATCCCTTGTTGTGATATGCCTCGAGGTATCTTTGATAAGAATCAAACATATACTTGATTTAAATAACCATTACAATGCCAAATACCAAATTTCAATTTAATTCTTAATTCAAATCACCCAAAGCTATTATTCTAATCAAGCTGTAAAAATACCTTATTTTAAGGCTTTTAATCTGTGATTCAAAGCACACATAGTTTGTGTTAGATCCATGGTTTTAGGGTTGACAGCAATTTTACTAAAACATGATTCACAACAAGATGGTGTGTGAAATGTTCTAACTTTGAAGATAGATGTTCTGACAGATGTTGTGACATGCTGTACCAGAACATCAATACAGGTTGTAGTTTAATTCTTGACATATTTGATTTGTTTTTGGTGAGATTTTGTTTGTATATATCTCACTTATTTTCGTATGTCAAGAAGATTTAATCTGGAACATTTGATTTGATCTCCAACTGTTCATAAGTTTCTAATATTGGATGTTGAGACAATTTAGGAAACTTGATGATTTGTTCCAAGATTTAAGGACACTTTTCTGCATACTTGATGTAGCTCTCAGCGCGTGGATCAAGTAATATCTGGGTGAAGATTTCGAAGCCTATGGACTGCTGAGGTGTATTTAAAGTGCAATCTAACCCTAATAAAGATACGAATTTCACTTTTGTAAAAATAAGGGGAGGTTTTAGAATCTTAGGTTTTGAGAGTCTCTTTAGTGTGACATTGTAAGTCACCCTTGTATCTTTTGATACATTGAGGTAGATTGATTGTGTATTGTTAATTGTCAACTCTAAAGCTTTTAAGCAAGAGTGTATTGTTCTTAATTGAAGCTTGTAAGCAAAATTAAGTATTATAGTTGGATGAGTGTTCTTCCTCTTTTTGGTTTCTTGAGGTATTGTCACTGGGATTGTGAGTGATTAGGAAGTGAGAGGGGGGTCTCATATCTAGAGGGTTTCTAGGTAGAAGTTTCACAAGGTAGTGATTAGGCGAGAAGTTGTAAATGGGGGAGTTTAGCTTTGACCTAATGCTATTATAGTGAATTTTCTTCCTGGCTTGGATGCCTCCAGATGTAGGTGATGTTGCACCGAACTTGGTTACCAATTGACTGTGTTATTTATATTTCTGCAATTTAATTTCAGTCTGGTTTACATCTTCTGTCAGACAGAAGATGTTGTAACATTTGTCTTGACATTATGTTATGATGTGAGGACATCAGTATTAACATGTATTAAAGTGCCATAATTTCAATTGGCATCAGAGCTAGAACCCTAGTCAGTTTTTGGGTGAGCTTTAGGAGTTTTTTTCTGGTACTGTATAATCATTGGAAGGCTAAATCGGTAGCTCTCTTGAGATCAATGATCAGCAGCTCTTGAAAATTTGTCATCAAAGGGTGTGTGTGGATTGTTCCTGGTGAGGAAGAGTATGAGTTGGCTCTTGTTGCTCTGAAATACTCTATGGAGTTGATGCTAATGTGCCCAGCTTGTTAAACACGTGTGTGGTGATCAGAGATGCTTGGGAATTTCTCAAGATCATTCTTGAAGGCATATCTTGTCAGCAAGATTCTAAGATCTCAACTTAAGAGTTCTGTCTTGAATGTGACTGCTGTTGTAGAAGAAGAGTTGGACATCATCAGCATAGATGGATCTGGTTAGGTCATATTTGTCTTTAAAAGAACAAACCTGAACAGGAGAATAAAGGCATGTGTTTTAGGAGCTTGTGACCTTGTGAAGAGCTACCCAGTACTTGACTTGGGAGGAAACTCAATCAGACTCTGAGGATAGTGGATGAAAGGTCAAGATCAAATGTGATGAACACCAGTCCTGACACCTGTAAGAATTAGGATGTTCTAAATGTAAGCACTCAGTGTTTTGAAGGTTGATATTGTCTTCCCTAGAAGATGGGCTTCTGATGTAGTCCCTGTATTGGAGAATCAATTCATGTTGAGTTGGTTGCTTCTTCAAGGTTTGTGCATCAAGATTAAAGGAGGAATATAAAAAGTGTATATCTCCTACCTTCTGGCTATAAGGAAAGGATGGTTGTATATCATCTGCAGCATGAGGTGACTGTTTTGACCTCCAGTCTAGATTTCATGATCAAGTCTATGAGGATGTGAACAACTGTTATAATGTTATTCTGGTTGAGGAGTTGACTGGAAGCCTAAAAGGGATAGGGGTTCTTAAGGCTTTATATATCAAAGTAGAACTAAAATGTCAATTTTTTTGTTTCCATCAAGAGGCAAGTTGAGTCAATGATGCTTTCGAAATGCCTCAACATCATGCTGAACATCAGAATATTCATGCTAAAGGCATGAACTTGTTCTGGAGATGTCTCTCTTATAGGATTAAGCTAGTCTTATCAGGCACCTTTGTCTCAACTTGAAGGGTTGCCTCAAAGGTTCAACTCTGCCTATAGCTAATCAAGCAATGGTTAGAGCTCTAGGAATATGCAAATTGCCTTATCTCTCATACCTTTTTGGAGTTGCAACTAAGCAAGATTGGTATTCTGGCTGTGGATGTTCCAGAACTCATGACTGAAGCAAAGGAGAATCTGGTGGACTCTAAGTATCTCTTCCCATCTATGTTCCAGTAATGATGGTGCCAAAAAGGTGAAATTAAAGGGGTTTGAGAACTAGAATTTCCAGTCCTGTTTGTATCTCTTGATTTAGGTCCCATTGAAGGGGAGAATGCCAAGTCACTAATGAGCATTATGAAGCTCTGAGGAAGAAGTTGAGTCTAAAGCCAGTTGCTTTTGTGTGAACAACATGCTCTTGCTTAATGACCAAGGAAGATGAAGTAGAGAGGTCACTAAATGATGCATCATCAGACATCTGCAAGTGTTATAGACCTTCCTCTCATAGGTCTTATGAGGCCAGTTCAAGGTAAAGACTTAGTGGATGAAGGAGTAGACTGAGGTGGAAGAGTCTGATAGTTGTGATATGCTCAGTCAACACCCTGGTAATGTGGTCAGCTCAGATGTTGCTTGTTAGAGGGAACCTCTTCTTGTTTGCATAAGGGTTTACGATGGTACTGTGTTGTCAGACCGGTGGTCTTGACATCGTGCTTCTGTGTACAAGCTCTTTTGGTTCTTGTTGTGTGCGAGAATTTATTTCTCTTTGTGAAGTTTTCCTTGAGTGTCTCTGATTTTCCTTTGCAGTTTGTTCCTTTACTGCTATGTTTAAATGTTGGTTCTCAAGTAGTTCATGCAAGTGGATGTGGTTGGGCTACTATGATGATAACAGAATCTATGAATATTTTCCAGAACCAAAGTTAATGGTTCAAGGGACTAATGTCCAAGCAAATGTTGGAACATCATTGCATCAGATTAACTCTCCAGAAGATGAAGCAGATTATACATGGGAGCTAAACATGTGGAGGTTGTTGTCACCAACAGTTCCAAAAATGAAATATCGAATTCTGGTGTTTTGTGGAGTATAGTTATTGGCCAAGTCTGGTGGTGACTGTGGTTTTGACAATGCTGAAAGGAAGGATCTGCTGTGGTGCTGGGATGTCATGTTCTGACATCATTCTAACTGTTGGTACTAAAGAGGAAATGTACTTCTACTGATGTGGTTTGTGTGCATCATGTCAATCTAGATGTGCATGACATCTTGACTGCTTAAAGTGTTTTGGAGAACTCTGGTTTCTTTTAAATCTTTTTAGGCTTATTTTTCTGATGTGCATGTGCCTCTAATGTGTGAATTGGGACAGTTCATGGGTATGTCCTTGAGAACAATGATGTTTGTGGCCTGGGAGAATTTATTTTTCTCTGCAGTAGGTTATGGTCTTCTGGAGGATTTTTTGTTTTGATGTCAGACTAGATGTCTTGACGTTGTGCTTAGCTGTCCAGCTGCACTTTGCTGAAGTCTTAAGATACGTAATTCAGAGGGAGTTTGTTCTTGTTACTGCTTTATGATGTTCTTATGTGGGTCTTGTTGTGTTTCCACTGTGTGTGTGTCCTTATTTGCTAAGGATGTTTTCTTCTTGAGAAACAATATTTTATCAGCAAAAATATAATTTGGGTTGTTCTGGTCTAAGTATATTTTTGAGGAAGTTGTTGTTCCAAATTGAGTTGGATGCTAAAAGAATACAATGTCAAACAGGATATCATGACATTGTTCTGTGACACGCTGGTTACAACTAGGATTGTCATAGAGTTCATTATGGTCAACAAGACAAGGTCATTATTACAGGTCACCTTCTTGTCAGGGGTGTTTTGAGAATTTGTATTAATGAAGAGTTATAGCAACTACAGTTTAGGAGGCCTGAAAAATGTTTTTTTTTGTTACATGTGTTTCTCAAGAAAAGCAGTTTTTCAATGACATGGAGAATTTCATTTCAAATGCTGCAGTCAAAGCTTAAAAAGCGAAAAGGGGGAACAAGAGAATGTCTCTGTTATCAAGGATAATTTCTCTCCTTTCACCAATCATATCCTTGACTGATCAGGCGATATAAGCAAGGTAGTTATTCATTTTTTTCAAAAACTTTACCGCTTCAGCCGTCTACCCAACCGTGTTTCAACATGAGTCAGAATTCCAAAAATTCTGATGCTACAAAGGCTCTTGTGATGGATGCCAAGAAGGAAAAGAGTGTGAATCCCAAGAAGGTGGAGTCCAAAGTTATGACATCTGTTGGATCATCTACTAGAGCATCTAGGACAGGGAAAAAGTCCATGACAAAGATGAAGTCCTTCAAGAAAAGTCATGCACAACTACATGATTATTACGAGGATGTTGATGAAGATTGGGTTAATTTCATTAACTCATGAGGTTTGAGTGGATATCTGGCTTCATAAATGAAGTTTTGTTTTGGTTAGGTGTGTTGGTTTTCTTTTTTGCTGTTTGTGTTGTAATAATTCCCTAACAGTATTTTTCTTCATCTGTTGCTTTGTGATGTTTGTGCTTCCATTAGAACTAGTTATCACCATTGCTATTTTGTGATTCCATTTATGTTTGTGTACATTTACTCCAATTTTGTCAATTTTTGGCTAAAAATGGGGAGTAAAGTGTTAGTATGTTTGTTGTTTCTGATGTTGGATCAGATGACATGACATCATGTCATGTTTTAGTGTGATTTGTGGTTGCTTGTAATATGCAACTATTTAGAGGGAGCATGATAGTCTCACATGCTTATATTGCTGCCACTGATGTGATGTATGTATGCAATGATGTGCAATCACATGTCCTGACATGTTGTGGTTATGGAGAACCTTGGATGCTCTATGGTAATCTATTACTCTGAAGCTCTGAGTAATATGTGTGGCTTCTGCTGTATGTGTTTCTAATATGTGTGGCTTCTGCTGTATGTGTTTCTAATGTGTGAACTTTGATAGTTCATGTTTGTCTATCTTGTGATTTGGGTTTTCCCCTTGAGAGGGATGCATGAGTTGAGACAGTTGAGTTTTGGATTTCTTGTGCTTTGGGTTTTTCCCAGTTTTCCCTTAAGGGGGAGTATTGGTTATGTGTGACAGGGGGAGAAATGGACCTGTCTGAAGTTGCTGTGTTGGAGCTATGTTGATGTGATGTCAAACCATATCTCTTGACATCTGATCTCTGGAGAATTATGGAGTTTGAAAGAGTGGTAATCTCTGGTGATCTGTAGTTGCAATTTATCTATGATATCTTTCTGTTTGCAAATTGGGCAAAGGTTGTTTTAGCCAAAATTTGTCAAAGAGGAAGATTGTTAGATACATGGTTTTAGGGTTGGCAGCAATTTTGCTAAAACATGGTTCACAATAAGATGTTGTGTGAAATGTTCTAACTTTGAAGACAGATGTTCTAACAGGTGTTGTGACATACTGTACCAAAACATCAGTAGAGGCTGTAGTTTAATTCTTGACAAATTTGATTTTTTTTTTGTGAGATTTTGTTTAGATATATCTCACTTATTTTCGCAGGTCAAGAAGATTTAATCTGGAACATTTGATTTGATCTCCAACTGTTCATAAGTTTCTAAAATTAGATGTTGAGACAATTTAGGAAACTTGATGATTTGTTCCAAGATTTAAGGAGACTTTTCTGCATAATTGATACAACTCTCAGTGTGTGGATCAAGTAATATTTGGGTGAAGATTTCAAAACCCATAAACTGTTGAGGAGTATTTAAAGAGCAACCTAACCCTAATGAAGATACGACTTTCACTTTTGTAAAAATAAGGGGAGGTTTTAGAATCTTAGGCTTTGAGAGTCTATTTAGTGTGACTTTGTAAGTCACCCTTGTATCTTTTGATACATTGAGGTAGACTGATTGTGTATTGCTAATTGTCCACTCTAAAACTTTTAAGCAAGAGTGTATTGTTCTTAGTTGAAGCTTGTAAGAAAAACTAAGTATTGTAGTTGGAAGAGTGTTCTTCTTCTTTTTGGTTTCTTGAGGTATTGTCACTGGGATTGTGACTGATTAGAAAGTGAGAGGGGGATCTCATATCTAGAGGGTTTTTAGGTAGAAGTTGCACATGGTAGTGATTAGGTGAGACGTTGTAAACGGGGGGAACTAATGATATCATAGTGAATTTCCTTCCTGGCTTAGATGCCCCCAGATGTAGGTGATGTTGCACCGAACTGGGTTATCAATCAACTGTGTTATTTATATTTGTGCAATTTAGTTTCAATCTGGTTTACATCTTCTGTCAGACAGTAGATGTTGTAACATCTGTCTTGACATTATATTTTGATGTGAAGACATCAGTATTAACATGTCTTAGAGTTCCAGAATTTCAATTTGACTTTGACCAAATTGCTCAAACTATTTTTTTTTTGTTGCAATGCATTCAATCTAATAAAGTGTAAGGGATAACTAAAGCTATGATACTACGATGAATGATAAAATCAAATCACAATAAATCCATAAGATCAAATTACAAATAAATGATAATTACAAAATATCAAAGTAAGACAATCATCAAAATAAGCAAATGAAATTCACTATTATCGACATGTAAATTCCAATCTCCCTTTTTTTTATGTTTGAAAAATTTGAGATATTATTTGAATAATTTGATTTCGATAATTAAGCAGTGCACAAATGATACATAGCTCTCGAGCGAGCTCTCGAGCTCCTCATGCATTCAACATTTAATGTGTGTAAAAATTTGATAAATATCCTATAAATCCCTCTAACAATTATTAAAAAGAAAAAATCTAAAATATAAGACTGTGACGCAGAACAAGAGATGAAACCACAACAACATGTAATCACACTATTTACTAGCAACACAACCAAAACACACAATTCACATCAATTACACAATTAAGTATAACACAAATAAACGCAATCAAGCACAATATAGATGCAATTTTAGATATAATATTCAACAACAAAGATATGAATAATAGATAAGAGAAATAATAATTAAAAAAAAGTAAGCTAAAATGGCATGAAATGAGCCAACATGGATTATAAACAAACACGAGCACATCACGACAATGACTCGCAAAAAAAAACAATAATAATAGACAAAATATCCATGACTAAAATTAAACTAAATTAAAGATGGGATGAAATGCAAAGATATGCATTCTAAGATGGAGGATGGTCGGATGGAAAACTGATCATCTCCGAGGAAATTGGAAATGTTGAAAGAGAAACTCGAACCATTAGCATCGACGACTTCCTTGACGAAGATCAACTAAGCAGACGACCTTTCTTCTCTCATTGCTTTCACATCTTCCTATTGACGTGTTTCTATTTCACAAACATAGAATCCTATAAGCATAAATGTCAAAGTAAGCTTTAACAGTAGAAGTCTGAGACGAAGTATCAACATAGGAAGGAGTTGCCTTGCACGACACAAAACCTTCACGAGCTTCCTCTCAGGCCAAAAACATGTCCTCATAAATCCTGCATGAGGCATACTGATACCAGTACCCGCCTTTCCCACCCTGATGATATTGCATTTGCTTATCAACACAAACATTAAATATCTTTGATTCCTCAAGAAGATCAGAACCACCAGACAAAACGCGTTCCTTTCAAGGATCAGTTGAATAAACAAAGTGTAGAAAATTGACTGGTTTGGATTTGTTTTGTAGAACATTATCTAGCCAATTATAAACTTCACTAAATTGACCTCTGAACGGATGAGCAGCATCGACATTAAGAATATGCCAGTCTCATCAGCCCTTGCCTAATTCTTTGCTTTCCTGTAGAGATTTTTTGCAGTAATTTAATGGAGAATTCTTATTTTGAACTTCATTTGGCTTATTGAAAATCTCAAAATGATCAATTGTTCCTTAAATAGAGACTTGAAGATGGAGTCCACAAAAGGAATACAACGATACTCCTTATCTTATTTATGAGAGTCAATTTCCATACCATTGTTCTTTGGACCGAGAACTTCAATGAAATATTCAAATGTGAAACTAACCATTCTTCTCTTGAACTCACACTATAGGCCATATGATGTACTTCTGACACTACAGTAAAAAGCTTTCACATGGTATGGATTGTATTTTTTGTTCAGACCTAAAAATTCAACAGATTATGGTTTTTAAATGGTTGTAGAAATTTCTTTCATCTTTAATTTAGTTTCAACTTCTTTTGTGACAAAATATTCCTACTCATAACTCATGTTCAAGAATATCTCATGAAATCGCTTAAAATTATCCTTAAAAATGAGATGGTTCACCTTATGCAGTAAGACATAGAAGTTTGAAGCAGAAGAGGCGGAGTTAGCAGTAGGAACATATGGATTTGGAATGATTACCTTAACCCTTGATCTAGAAGATTATCCTTTATCTTTTTGAGCAGGAGCATTAGATCTTTTCTTGGTGGTAATTGAAGGAGGAGATGGAGTAGAGCTAGGGAACTTGCCTTTGCTTGCTTCAAATGACTTTTTAATATTCTCTTGTGTTAAATGTTGAAAACTTGATGTGCTATAGGAAGAATTTGGCAGATAGATGAGAGGTTGGGGGTTTAGAGAGAGATGGATGAATACAAAAATGAATGAAAAATGAAAAATGGAACTTAAGTATGAATGAATGAATGCATGAGATTAGAAGATAAAAGGTTTCAATGATTTAGATTTGATTTTGGCTGATTTGAATCATGATACTGGGTGATTTGAATAAGAAGTTGAACTTTACTTAATTCGAATCAAACATTTATGTCATTCAAATCAAAATTGAATAAAACTCAACACTGGTTCTTTTTGCTTCGAATCAAGCTATTTGGTGATTAGAATCAGGTTGACAGAAACAAAACATTGAGAATTCCCACAATTATTGATTTGATTCAAGTAATGTTGTGATTGGAATCATATGCATATTTCTTTCTTTGATTCTAATCAGGGATGCCTTTGATTCGAATTGTCAACCCAACAAATTTAAAAAATATTTAAATGCCAACTTTAATTTTAACACAAACTTTATGAAAATTTTAAATGAAAAATATTGTTTTAATGCAAATAAAAAAGTGTTTCTTAATACACCACCCATGTTTCTTAGGCACCACGTGAATTTTCGTTTTTGCCCCTTGATTTTGGATGTGCACATCCGGACGCACCAATTTTTTAAAAAAACGTTGATGTGTTCCGGATATGCACATCCGGAAAATTTCCGGATCTGCAGATCCGGAAAAAATCAGAACTTTAATTTTTTTTTTAAAATCAGTTTTGTTGGTTGGTCGCATATGTTAATATATCGTCGCAACTTAATATACATTCGACAACATCCATATATAAGATAAAATTATATATATATATATATATATATAATAAACATCTGTCAAAATACAGTACATACATGTAATAAAAATATAATACATAAAAAAAAACTACTGCGTATGGCGAAGGATCTCTCCTGGCTCCCCTGCTCCTCTGCCCCGACCCGCCGTCCTGGCTCGATGTCTGCGGTACTGAAGCGCCCCCTGAGCAATCTCAATAATCCTATCCACGGCACGTCTGCCACCAGAGCCCTCAGGGAGGTGACCGTCCGCAATGGCCGCCCGCGCTATCTGCTCTATCTCACGACAACGAGGTAGGACATCCTGAGTATGGTCCAGCTGAGACTGTCGCTCCTCTAATATCTCCTGATGAGTAGGTCTGGGTGGCGATCCCTCAGCAGTGGGTACCATGCATGGGTGTGAGACGGTGTAGAACCACATGATGTACCCCAGCAGCAACGCTCCAATCTCTCGGCGCTCTGGTCGCCCGAGCCTCTTCCGGTACCAAGTGGGACTGGAAGTCAGCATATATCTCATCTATCTACACGCGGGTCAAGCCTAGAGGAGCAGACTCATGAGGCATCCTCGGGATCGTCTGCGTGTAACCGAATTGGCGCAAGACGCGCTCCGGCAGGTATCGAGCAGTAATGGTCGAACTGCATGCCAACCATCTTGAGAACAGCG
This sequence comes from Lathyrus tuberosus, assembly GCA_022829125.1. Lineage (NCBI taxonomy): Eukaryota > Viridiplantae > Streptophyta > Magnoliopsida > Fabales > Fabaceae > Lathyrus > Lathyrus tuberosus. The sequence continues at coordinate 2,734,028 of JALAZF010000395.1, forward strand.
AAACCTCATCGAACGGGCGCGTCACACGGTGATCGGCATAAGGGTGATAAAAAACATCCTCAGCAGCCATCCAATCAAGATACACTCTGTAGGGGTCGGGCGCCTGGTTCCCTCTGAGCAGAAGAAATGCAGCAGCACGTGGCATATCCTCAGTGTACCCGTCGACACTCCCCCAACCAGTAATCTTGGGAAAGTGCTGTAATATCCACGCCTGAAATGGAAAACATAACATCGGTGTCAAACATTATAATGAATATAGAAAGAAAAGAAATGAAAAAATGACTTAGAATATTAGATTGTTACCACGTATAGCGTACAACTTCCTGCCACAGTCTTGGCTGCCCAGAGGCAACCATCTGAGAGCCTAGCATAGGTGTATGACAACGTAGCCGCCCCCTAGTTGTACCCATGGATCTCTGTGGGATCCAAAAGGTACCTGAGGTAAACGACATCAACATAATATGCGCCGGTGTCCACAAACAGCTGTGTGCCGAGCAAAAACAGGTAGTAGCATCTCAGGGCACGCTGCCTGTGGATCTCCACCTCAGTTGCATCCTTTGCTGCCCGTCGTACCTCTTCAAGCTCCTCACCAAATCTCCGTGTCAAAAAGGAGAACGGATGTGGGCGCCTTTCAACTGGGTGACCTCCGCAAGTTCCTCCTCTGGGGTGGCCCCAAGCTCCTCAATCAGCATCTCCATCGCGTCCCTTTTCGACATCCTACCGTGACGGAGAAGGGTACCCGTGATCGGCAGATGTAAAAGGCACGAGATGTCGTCGAGTGTGATCGTGATCTTGCCGTACAGTAGATGGAATGAGGATGTCTCAGGGTGCCATCTCTTAACAAAGACCATCGACATACCGTACATGATCTGGGGATACCCAATCCTAGACAGGCCTCCAAGACCAGAGGTAGCAAGTGCAGACGTGAACCACTCATCCCCTAGCAGCGCCGCAAGCATGTCCATAACCTTGCCCCTATGGTTATAGAACTTCTGTGAATCCTTCTCCTGAAAATTTCCAAATAAAACAATGTTACAAATGAACATATTTTCAACGAAAACAATTCTATAAATAAACCGAGAAAGGTTACCTCTCCTAGCCAGACATATCTGGCAGTATGCTCAGAGTACCCCACGAGTAGGGACATATCAGACGGTCCCCCGGGGTAACCGTCCAACTCATCGAAATCGTCATCAGCTTCACCACCCTCATGTGCTGGGTGATCACCCTCAGGAATAGGAACAGGGGATGAAATAGGAGCAGCTGATGGAATATGAGTCTTCCGACGCCACCTGCGTTGGGGCTGGGAACCTGATGAACCAGCAGTAAAAGCCCGACACCTCCGAGATGTAGAATCGGCGGCTAACGGGGGAGTGGCCTAAACCTGTGATGTGGAAGTGGCATGAACCTGTGATGTGGATGGCTGTGGTGTAGGATGTGGTGTAGGATGTCCCTCAGCTGTAGGGGCTACCCCAACTCCCTCTGCGCCAGAAGCCTCGGCTGTAGACTGCATCCGCTCACGTCGGACAGATGCGTGCTGAGTTGTCCGTCCATGTATGATACGATAGTCTCTGCCAGCCATGTAATATGTAAAGCATAATAAATAAATTAGAATTTTTTAAAAATAATTAAAAAAACAAAAAAAAAATAGATACCTCACTCAGAATATTTAACGTTGGGTTTTTCCGGATGTGCACATCCGGAAGCACTCAGAATATTTAACGTTAAAATCCTTCCGGATCTACACATCCGGTACGTATTTTCAAGTTCAAATATTGCAGCCATGGCTGCTGTACCATGGAAAAGGGCATTTTAATGCCCTGATCGTCCGTTTGACGCAGCAAACAATACCTACATTGTCTCTAACCTATGTTATTCATACTACCTAACAATTTCTACACCTAAATATCTACTCTAAATCGATTACTCGAAAATAACTCCGAAACTCTAAAATTTGAAAATTTACCGATTAAATTGAGATACGGAGGATTTGGAGTGTCTTGATCGTTGTAGAAGTTGCTCTGCGCCGAACTAGAGTGAAAAAAGTCGAAATTTGTGTGATTGAGAATTTGAGAGTTTGAGAGAGTTTGGTGTTTGGAAAATGAAAATGAGAAGAATGAGGGGGAGGAAGAAGGTCTGGCGCGAATTAATAAGAAATTGTTCTGGATCTACAGATCTGGAATTTTTCCGGATATGCATATCCATAACACATCAACGTTTTTTAAAAAATTGGTGCGTCCGGAATCATGGGGAAAAATGAAATTTCACGTGGTGCCTAAGAAACTTGGGTGGTGTATTAAGAAATGCCCAAATAAAATTGTGATGCTTATGAAAAGTTGTTTTAATGCCAATTGAAAAATGTTTGATGCAAATTAAAATATTTGATGCATATGATATTTTTTGATGTTATGCTTATGACGTAATGAGATATGTTATGCACATATTACACAGTCAAATTACGACACATAAAAGATAATAGAACACAAATGAAATACATGTCAAACATACTGATAATTAAGAAAAATCGAGCATACTACAAGAAGATTGAGGAGAGAGAGAGAGAGAGAGAGAGGAACAATCATACAAATTATGATGATTTAGGACTTAACTTGTTGTACAAGTAACGTTAGTAAATCTTATGTATTAGGCCAGAGGTTGGCCCATTGTCGGGCACAGCCCAACCCAGCTCCTCGTCGGGGAGGGCCCAACAAAGGCCTAATCCACCATCTCGCACTGGGAGCGCTCCTCACGCGTCTTCCACATGCTCTCCATGCGGGAACACATCATCAGCCAACTACCCGCGTCCGAGAGAACAGGTCCTCCACCTCCCGAAGTTCATGGGGCAGTTGACCCAGGACGAAGACCACATACTGGTCTTCCCTACTCCACGTAGATCCTGGCAGTTATCCCTATTGGGCCTAATGATCCAACCCACTACAGATAACCGTTGGCCCAGCGCTGGGGGCACATTATAAATACCCTCCTTTAGAAGAGGGTTAGGTATTCTAAACTCGCTACACTTTCTATACCTCTCTCTCTTTCACTCTGAACTTATTTTGGCATCAGAGTATCTTGCAGGTACACCCCCTCCTTTTCTCCACCACCAGCGAATTTGGAGCTCACGACGTGTTGTCGGATGCTGATCTCTTTTCTGATTCGGTAAGATCAGTAAACCACAAAACTTATGTATCAAAAAAAAATAATACAATCAAAAATATGATTTCATAAATCTTCCTTTGCTCATATTTAGGATCTTACAACAAGATACACTTGCCTTGTTTAAGATTCTAATACACTCCTTATCTAGATATCAATAAAGTGAAATAGGTACTCGTTCTCAATCTCTTTGCTTATGTCTTGTCATCAAATAGAGATTAACCACTTCATTGCTTGAACTTATTCTTCAAAAAACTTGAATAATTGATTCAATATTAATGGTGATTTAGCACACTCAAAGCATATTGCGTTGTATCATTTCACATGCTTTTTTGGCCGATTAATCATTATTACAAAATAGACCTTTCGTAACACCAATTTTACAACGACCATAGTGCTAACCGTGGTAATAGTTTATTTTTAGGGGTTTATTTTTGGTATTTACTAGAAGACATGTCACAATGGTCAAATGAAGCAACCGTGGTGAAAAGATACACGAAGTGAAATGGTTTGAATCCCAACACCAACAATTAGCCATTTATCGTGATAAAAATGTTATTGACCTTATATATCACCACTATTTTTATTACCAATCGTGATGAAAGGTGATACTTTATTTATATACAAGCAAAATTATCTACCGCTTCAGTATATAACAACCGTCTTTTTTCACGAGTTAATTTATCCGCCTACTAGATGTACAGGAAACAAAATCACAAAGGTTTTAAACCTTTCTAAAATTTCTAAGATAATCTAAGATAAGAAATCTCAAGATCTTTATGCTACAACAGTTACAATAACAACTCAGAGTTATGCCAAGATCTTTGAATATGTTGTGATTTTGTAACCTTCCTTTGAGTCTTCAGCTTCCTTTTTATAGAGATAGAAAAAGTCGTTGGAGGCTTGAACAACAAACTTAGTGAACAAGGATACCAAGAGAGACGTTGGAGAGTTGTATCCGGTCAAAAGTATTATCCACTGAATAAAAGCAATGTCCATAGTACCTTTAAAATAACAAGGTATCTACAAAAAGGTATTACAGACTTAAGAGGTCACATCACCATTCTTGAGCCTTGCAAAACCAAACCCTAGTTAAATCAATCCAGAAATCTATCACTTTGACAAGACTAGTCAACTTTGGTGCAGAGTACGAATTAGGCGATCCTTAATCCTTCAGGGTTTGAGCTATCACCAGAGACTAGAACAACATACCAGAGTTTGGCGTTTCAGATGCTAATCATTATATTCTGATTCTGATCAACAAGAATCTGAGTAGTATTGCTTTTTCACTATATACTTTCAACAGGATTAATTCATGATGAATTCGTAATTTATGATCCTGCACACTTGAACATATGTTAGTATACTTATTTGTTCTTTAAATACTTTGTTATCATCAAAACATTTTAAGGGTATAAATAAATCTTGCTCCAACAACTTATACATGTTCTAACACTCATAACATTCTTCTTGATTATCAAGATTAACATATCATGCATCTTAATGTAATAACATAAAGTTTATTGTAAGTTCTGAGGTTTTTAGATTGGCTGTATTTTGGTAAAACAACATGTTGTTACCAAGATGTTAAACCAGGTGTTTTGCCATAACAGTCAGACATCATGTTCTGCATGATGTTGTGACATGTTCTAGGACATGTTATACCAGATAGCTAGGCATGTCTATTTTGGTATTTTTAGTGTGATTTTTTAGTGTGTTCTAATTCACACACGTGCATTTTTCATAGGAGTATATTGTGCGATTTTCTGTTATGACAGATTCCGTTACTTTTCATAAAAAGGATCCTTGAGCCTTTTTAGGAAAGTTTGTATTTTGTTCCTATTATTATGCAGGATGATTTGCAACCAATTTATACCGATTGCTGCTATTTGTGCGCCTCATGAAGCCCTAGTCCAATAGATCTGAAGGCTATTTAAAGTGAAGAAAAACCCTATTGAAAAAAGAGAACATAACGTGAGAATTTTGGGAATAAGGATTAGTCGTTGTTTTGGTTGGTCTTTAGGTTTTTCTGTTTGCTAATTGTATGTCACTCATGTATCTTCTGATGCATTGAGGTTGACTAATTGTTCATTGTCCACTCTAAAGCTTTTAAGCAAGAGTGTATTGTTCTTGGTTGAAACTTTTAAGCAAAACCGAGTATTGTCTTGGAAGTGTGCTACTTCTATTGTTTGTTGTTGTTTCTACAATCACTGTGATTGAGACTGTTTGATATCACTGAGGTGATTAGGAAGTGAGACAGGATTCTCATATCTAGATGGTGATTTATAGGTATAAGTTTGCACGGTTAGTGATTAGGTGATAAGTTGTAAACGGGAGAGTTTAACTTTGAACTAATACTATTAGTGGATTTACTTCCTGGCTTGGTAGCCCCCAGATGCAGGTGAGTTGCACCGAACTGGGTTAAAAATTCTGGTGTTTATTTTATTTTTCTGTAATTTAATTTCCTGCAGTTTTTACTTGTTTTAAACCTGGTGTTGTGACATCTGCCTCGACATCTGGTATTTGCGTATCCAAATTTCATTTATAAATACCAATGGATTCACATCATTATCATGAATCAAGTAGAACTCATATAATTATATGATCACATGAACATGCATTATCACAATCAAGCAAGAAATCAAGAGTCATATAAACAATCCCTTCCCATCATGGATTTTCCTATTTGGTGCTAATCCTGAATTCAAAACCTAGAACTATAACACACCTTGAAGGAAGATGAATTTTTATTTGGGCTTTAAAGATGATGAAAATAAAGGAAAGGATGATGACCAAGCTTGCTAGCACTCTTTCTTCTTCAAGAATCCACTCACATGCACTTGAAAATTGGTGAAGCTTGATGATTTTCTCTCCTTCTCGCACTCAATTTATCCTCCATATATCCTTGTTCCAATGCTCTCTCTCTCAATTATGAATGTTGAAAGAGAAAAGAAGTGTGAAATGGACATGATTTGCTTCTTTTTGGCTTAAATAAAGACATTGTCAAAGTCCATCATGCCCTTGTAATTATGCTTGATTTAATAATCTTGTTAGTCTTGTTTAATAAATGACATTAGTTTTAAAATCACCCCCTGATCATACTAACACACCATTAGTGTGACAATGATTAGTGTTAAAAAAACTAAGGAATTACACAAATCAAATGCACACCCCACAGACACGTGCAAATAGAGTCATGCACACATCCGTGCAGACACGCTAAAACACACACACACACACACACACTCACACACACATACACACACATACACACACAAAGACGCAGATGCACACACACACACACAAGCACGCACACATACACACACGCGTGCGCGCGCCAACACACACATACACACACCATTTTATTAGTTAATCTTAGACTTTAACAAGTTCTAGAAAAAAACATGATGTCTAATGTTAAATGCAATTGTATTTTTTTTTTAAAGACATTATGGCTTATTTATATTGTGCAGTGCATTTTGTAACACCCCAAAATTTGGTCTCCTTACTTTAGTACTAACTGGCTTATGTTTCATTTCATTTTTGCATTATCATGTGTGCATATCATTGGTTCTTAGCATGGGATCAAGGTATTTTGGTTCTCAAGGAGAAGAGCATCTATTCCAAAGGCAAGCTTGAGTTTATTTTTCAATCTTGGGGCTCCCTCAAAGCCTCAAGGCCCTCACCTCATCAAAGCATGACTCATAATCAAGAAAAGTCAAAAGAATCATCAAAAATCAAGAATAGAGGAAACTTACCTAATTTGGCAAGTTAGGGTTTTTCTAAAGTTTCCATTTTTGGAATCTCATGCAAATACTCATCATGCAAAAAGTCTTCATAAAAGTCATGCTTATGAAATCATTCGCATGGTGACTCAAAAGAGATTTTATGGTACAAGAGTGGTATAATTTTGTGGCATGTATATTATGCTTTCATACAATGTACCATGCATGTCATGAAATTCAAATAATTTGCCATATTGAGAAAATTCCCAAATTCACCAAAAGCTCCCACTTTCCATTTGCTAATTCCACCACACTTCATCATATAATTTTACTACCTACCATACATAACCACATATATCATCATCATCTTTTTGCCCAAAATGATCAAACATACACCATACACCATACACCATGCACCATATTTCAAATAAATGGCCAAAAGTGAAAAACCACAAAACTCGCCAAACTTGTTTCCATATGATACTACCTCATTCTATGATTCTCACACCTCCATTTTGCTCATTGCCCATAAAAAAAAAACACTACCAACACACCTCTCCATGTCAAACCCGTATTACTATTCACCCCATTTTTGACCAAATTTCCAAACTCTTTTTTCTTTGGTTTGGGCCTCTAAAAACCACTACAATCCATCATATATAAGGAGAGAACAAACCCTAAGGGGAGGAAGGGCTTCATTCTGCCGTTTTGACATCCAAAACCCTACTTCTCTCTCTAGTTTCTCTCTCTTCGAATTTTGGTTTTGCTCCAAATTTCTTCCATTCTCTTGCTCATCCAAGATCCAATGAGGTACTAGGAGGCTAATAGAAGGATTTATCTGAAGCTCTAACATCATTTGAACGTCATTTGAAGGGCCAACGGAGCTCCTCCGTTAGGTAACACCATGATTCCTTCTTGTTGTTCATACTAGTTTTTTTTTAAGTGATAAACATGTTCATGCATCTGCATCTGAAGTCCTACATGGTAGGCATTGGTTAAACTTGAGTATATGTGGTTTTCATGGAGTTTTTCTTTTTTAGGGTTTACTTTATTGCTTGCTTTCATGTGTTTCCTTTGGTTGTTTTTAAAAATGGTTGGCATATTTGGAATCTACATTAAATTTCCTTGAAGATAGTACCATGGTTGTCTTGATTTAATGAAATGAAAGTTTGTGTGTATTTCGTTCATGGTTGTATTTCTTGGTGATAGAGGCTTTAAAATTGAAAAATAATGTCAAATTTGGAATCTACGCGAAAAATCGGGTGGGGTAGTCCCCCCCTTTGTTTTTTTTTTTTCCGGCGGCCGGACCATCTCCGGTGGTGGCCGGCGCCGGCGCGGTGGTCGGAGGTTTTTCCGACGTGGTGGGTGTCTTGGGGAAGAAGACGATGAGGTGGCGCATCCTCATTGGTCTTTGCATTTTGTTTTTTTTCTTTTTTATTTTTCTTATTTCCTTTTGTCTTTTATGACTTAAGTTGGAATGACCAATTGATAACATGTCACATAACTTTTGTTACACCTTTAATAACTATTTTTATTTTTTTTTTATTTTAAAATTCTGAACATAAGTGACTTCATCTTGGGCCCAACGAATTCCTTTTCACACCCCCACTACCAGCCCAAATCGTGTGGCCTTCTTTTTGGGTTACTAATACACCCTCTGTTTCTATTACTTTTTTTTTTCTTTTTTTTTTTCGTTTTTGTTTTAATTATTAAAAATACTTCCTTTTATCGAAAAAATCAAAAAAAAATCATGTATGTTCTTTAATGCCTTCTTTATTTTTTCATGAATTTTATTTTATTTTTAATTTTTTTTTAATATTTTATTTTGTTTTAATTTGAAGATGTGTTTCCAATGATACCCTTCATCAAGGGTTAGGGATTTTTGTGACTTTGCTCACCCATTTGAAGCCAATATCTTGGGCACTTTTAGGCCATCATATGAGGGTGTTTTGGTGCTGGTTTGAGTTACTTTTAGTGACTTGTCATTCAACTTTTGTGGACCCTCAATCTTTTCTCGGTTATGTGCATATCTTAACTTGTGGAGCACTTTTGAACATGCTATTGAGCTGGTTATGTTCCAATATTTTTGTACTTGTTAATGAGATGTTTAAAATTGCCTTTGATTATTTTTTGGGAATTTATTGGACAATTTTGCTATTTTTTATTGGTGTCTACTTGTGGCTTGAGTTTGATTGAGGCATGCTTCGATACTTGACATGGTTTGGACGCCTTTATTTACTTGTGATTGAATGATGCTTGAGATAATTATTTGGTGTGATCCTATTCTGTCTTAGCTTGTTTTTGGCTTTGGATTCTCCATTTTCCTAGTTGTTCTTGATTTTCTAAGTTGACATTGTTTTGACTTGAATCCCCTAAGGTGCTTGACCTAACCTTGTGAGATGTTTGCTTGTGTAATCCAATCAATGCATGAGGCCTTTTGTTTGATTTGAGTGACATGCTATAGGTTCTGATCCTCTTGGTTTAGGGTTATTTTATGTGACATTTTCTCACTCTTTGTTGCACATGATCTTTTGTGATCTGCATGAATGATATAAGTGAATGTTTTGTCTAGTTTTGATGCATGTCTTGAATGTGATGCTTATTGATCCATATTGATTGATTTGAGTTTGATCTTGGCTTGTTGATGATGCATTTGCTACTTCCCCTTGGGTTCATTGCCTTGCTTTCACGTCATTTAACCATTGTGGATTGATTTGTATGATGCATATCATTATCATTTGACTTGTTGCTTCTTTGGCTCATAATGCATCATGATGTGAAGCATTCTTACATGTTTGAATTGGATGATTATGACATGGATTGAATTTTGATTTGGTTTCATCTTCATCTTACTTTGCTCATTCCTTCTTTGTGTGAGGTTTAATGATGTTTAATTTTGCTTCTTATGCAAGTTTGCTGGCATCCTTTCTTGTTTGCTCTTACTTGCTTACTTGAGCTTTTTTGTGTGAACTTTTGGAGCATGATTAATGATGTGAATTGGTTATGATGTGTATGATGTGCTTGCTGCCCCATCTTATTTCTCATCTTATACCTCTCTTTCTTCTTCATCTCTTTCACTCTTTCTCTTCCCATGGATCTTAAGACTTGTTCAAGTCTTAGATTCACTGTTGTATGCTCCCTTAGGATTCCCTAGACCAACTTAATCCTTGATTAAGCTTGGAGTAGGATAGACATTAGGATTCAAACCATGCATGCTAACTTAGGTAGATGTTCCCCTTTCAAACTCAACCTTAGGGCCACTTTTGCATGATAACATTAGGATAGAATCCCCTTAGTGTTTTTTTCTTTTCTTTTGAGTCCCTCTTCTCATCTCATAACACTTCTAAGATACTTAATAAGGTCAACTTGCCTTGCACACAAGCCTTAAACATAGGAAGTGAAGATTGAGGGGTCCCCCTTCTCTCTTCTAGAGTGTTGAGCATACGTCCCATTGGGGACGACCATGCGACGCATTTGTTCCCGTGTCATAGACTTTGGTTCAAGGTGAGTTATAAACTAACTCAAGTCACTTCTGTCTTAAAAAAATACAAACAAACTTCAAACCTTTTTGTCCTACGGGATTGTCAAACTAAAGGCTATTTTCAAAAAGGGCACGTTACTTTCCGTCTGAGTCGCAAACAGGCATCGACCCTAACTGTCGAACGCGAACTTAACGTCGCTCATAAAAAACACAAAAAGAACTTGGTCCGAACTACGTTGACTCTGAATTTCCCATTGCACAAAGGGAGTACGTAGGCCTAGGACGTCGATGTCCTACCGAGTCTGTCTTTGTTTTCCCCTTCCCCGTTTTAGTGCAGTCATAGATTTTAGGATAACTCACCCTTAGATTAGATAACAAGCGTGGATCCCATCGAGTACGATGGACGCGTGGGGTGCTAACACCTTCCCCTCGCGTAACCGACTCCCGAACCCAGGCTATGGTTGCGATGACCATTCCTTTCCCTCTTCCTCAGGTTTATGCGGTGTTTCCCTTCCCTCTCGTGGGATAAATATACATTACTGGCGACTCTGTGTTCCGCACCACTTTTGCGTTTGTACCTAGATGAAAATCCTGGGAGCGACAGCTAGCGACTCTGCTTGGGACTCTGGTTGACCTATGCTGGTCTATCCCTAAGCGAGTCAATCCTAGCGCATGCTTGTCTTTGTTCTCTTTGGGTGTTTTTGTTTTTTGTTTTGCTTTATTTGTTGTATTTTATTTTTACCGCATTTTCTGCATTGCATATTATTATCATCTGCTGCACTGTTCTTTTGTTTGGTGGGTTGGGAGTTCTGAGAGATAAGCCCAATACCCAGGCTTGAGCGTACACGTAGGATTAGTGTGGAAAGTAGTGTGACTTGTGTGGCATTTGGCCAGACGTAGTATACATGAAAACTCCACATCCAGACGAGGTTTTCTTTGGTAATGTTCTATCCTGCGCATTGGTGCAGATGATTGAATGTAACTTGGAAAACTGTCGACTCTGGCGGCCATTCCCGAGGACTCAGTAACGGTACTCCTCCCGAGACGTGATAATGGCAGACCAGAAATGGCAAACCCATTACACATGTCGATCCGAGGACCCAATGCTGGGAACTTGCTATAGGGTTTCCTTTTGGAAGAGAATCAGTGGAAGCACTCCTCGATTAGCGATAGTATTGTACCCCGAGGGATGAATGTACTATTGCTTCTCGACCTCAGTGCCGAAACTGAGGACTTGCCATAGGATGTTTTCTTTTGAGGGGAATCAGTTGAGGCCTCCTCGATTGGTGATGATGCCAAACCAGAAATGGTGAACGTATCATCATTTCTCGACCTGAGAGCCCGTGATATTGAGGATCATTGGCTTTCTAGTACCCACATGTGAGAGGGCAGGGTGTTTACAGGTTTGCAGGTAACCTTGACCTTCAACATACCCGGTTTTCTGGTCAGCAGATTTATCAGTGTGGTATTATGGTTATTCCGGTATTCAGGGTATTTGGGCAGATATTTGAGATGGTTCAGTTGGTACAGTGCAGCAGTGTCCAGTCTGTGTGGCATCCTTGACCCCATGTGTGCATTTGCATAATCATTTTGCATCCCAACATGTTTATTCATTTGTAGGGTTGCATCCTAACTTTGATTCTGGTTTTTTAAATTAAACTGGAATCAAGGGGTGGATCGCCCTGCGAATTTATAAACATGTTCATTTGCATTCGCATATCCATAATCATTTAGCATAACAGGTGTTTATCTCTGGCGTTCTTACTTGGTTCTCCTCTGCAGTATAGGATTGCAGATCAACACATTCACCGGTATTCTACCAGACCAAATCAGAAAAGACTCATGGATCAACTACAAGCTGAGATGACTGAGATGCGGACTCGCATGAACCAATTCATGGATTTAATGCAAGGGGTTGCTCAGGGCCAAGAGCAGTTAAGAACTTTTGTCCAACCACTGATTGCAAGGATTGATGACGAATTTGTCCTTCATGGAGGAGTCCATACTGGTGTGACTGGTACTAATGTTCAGAATGGCCCTCCGGGCGGAGGTATTCCTGTTTCTGGTGTTGTGATCCCTCCGGGCGGGGCTGAAAATGTTGGGGGAGGTGGTATTGGTGTCTGTGCTATTCATGGCCATCAGTTTGATGATATTCAAGATGATGCATTCTCTGTGCCAGGTGGGGATGCTGGTTCCCAGATTGACACTGATCAGAGATTCAGGTTGAATGAGGAATAACTAAGGGGTGTTGTAAATTAGGATTCTGTGGGTATGGATTTAGAGGATTTGGGGCTGGTTCCAGGCGTCGTTATCCCGCGCAAGTTTCAGACTCCTACCTTCGAAAAGTACAATGATATGACTTGCCCAAGGACCCAGGTCAGGGCATACACGAGTAAAATGGATGCTCACGCAAAGAACGAAAAGTTGATGATGCATTGCTTTCAGGATAGCCTATCTGGGGCATCCCTGGAATGGTATATGCAGCTAGAGAGGAAAGACGCTCGTAGTTGGAAAGATCTGGAGGGGGCATTTATTAGACACTATCAATATAACACTGACATGGCTCCCAATCGTGCACAGCTGCAGAATATGTCTCAAAAGAGCAATGAAAGCTTTAGAGAGTACGCCCAGAGGTGGCGTGAATTGGCTTCCCGAGTTCAACCTCCGATCTTGGAAAGAGAGCTTGTTGATATGTTCATGGATACGCTTCAGGGGCATTATTATGAGAAATTGGTTAGATGTTTGTCAGCTGGATTTTCAGGTCTTGTATTGGCAGGAGAAAGAGTTGAAAACGGCATCAAAACGGGAAAGATTCGAAGTGCTGCTGAAGATGCAAAGAAACCTTATGATGGGTCCTCCAAGAGAAAGGAAGGAGAAGCTAGTGCTGTGTATATTCCTCCTGTTGTTCAACGGCCTGTTCAGCATCGGCGACCTTATGCTCCTCAGCAACAGAGACAAAAAAGACCACGAAGGCCTGCGAGAAGTTTCGATCCACTCTCTATTTCTCACAGTGATGTTCTTGCCCGTCTACTTGAAAGTTCCCTGGTTCAACTAAGGGATGCCAAGCCTGTTCCTGACCCTATTCCTCCTGATTATGATCTAGATGCCAGATGTGAATATCACTCAGACACATTGGGTCATTCAATTGAAAATTGCAACGTGTTCAAGCACAAGGTGCAAGACCTGGTAGACTCAGAGATCATTGCATTCACTGAAGATGATATGTACATAAATTGAAGCCTCCTTTCTCAAGTGAGCGCTCAGTCTGCAAATACGTCCAGACAGAATCAAGCTTCCTCGGCAATGGCAATCTTCAGCTTCTTTACTACATTTTCATTTGTAGTTTTTCATTTCTTGTTAAAGCATTGTATGCATGTAAGACTTGTTTGTTTTTAATGATGATATTAATGCAATGAATATGTTTTCTTGAAGTAATTCTTTTTCATTCGTATGATATTTTTGTGCATTGCAATACCAATTTTCTTGCTTAAACTCTTTGAGGGAGGATGATGAAGTAAAAACGCAAAATCTTTGGTTGTATGCTTTCGGATAAAACCCTGTTGAGGATGTACAGGCATTGTTTCAAATCCCTAAACACTGGAGATATAAGGGAGATAGACCCTCGTTAACCCCTTTGAGCCTTGAAGTAGGAGTTTCTTTCGTACACAAAAAAAACCCTCATACTTAACCCATGGGCAGGGTATGCGTCAGTTAGTTTGACCGAGCGTTCAAATTTCAAGGAGAGTGTGCATCTGAGGACCCGTTACCTTCTACCCCACCATCAAGAGGTCAAGAGATGTGAAACCATAATGGTTATCCATCAACAATCAAGGAGTGAGACAGTCATAACCCTGTCAAGCAAGTAAGACAACCAGTGTCACACGCTTTGTTCAAAAAGGGGAATAAAAAAAAAGGAAAGCCCGCTAAGTCGAGACTTGAAAATAAGCGACTTAGGCAAAAGTTAGGGCATCCCGCTGGACTTCAAAATCGAAAAACTCAAAAGAGTCAGTCCAGGAAAAAATTAGGGATAAAAAAAGCAAAAGAAAGAAAAAGCGAAAAACATTACAAGAGAAAATCCTCTATAAGAACAAATTTGTGTGATTACAGACACAAAAGATAAAAAGGGATGACTGTCACTCCAAAACCTCCTTAGGTGTCAAACCATTAGTTGCGTGCGTCCCTTAAAGATCGTAAACCTTTTGAGAGATGAGCGTTTGTGTCAGATTAACTGAACATAGGACTGGGGGACATCACGAAGAGTGGGTGGGCACCGATAAATTTTGAGCCATAAATCCTTCTTTCTGAAATCGTGAACCAGACCACGTTACAACCCTTAAAAGTCCTAATTGAAACAGGGTTTATTCCGAAAGCGTACTTCAGCAAGATAGCGTTCCTGACTCCTATGAGTTGTGCTAATAAGATTTGTTAGTATTGCATGTGCGCATTGTTTTTCCATTCAAAAATCAAGGTCGCATCCCAGCCAGTGATTCATTCACAAGGCTTGGCGACGCATCTTCAATAAAAACTTCAAGGTTAACATATTTGTTGCATTAGAATTATTATTCTCATAAATAACTTGTTCTGCTTGCATACATGTGCCTAAGCATTAATGCAACTTACACAATGAACATCAGTCGAGAAGCTTGATCTTGCCAAGGTAGGATGCTTGAAAATTCTGAAGGACAGTCATATCAAGGGGCATGCTGCCAAGAGACTCAGTGTAGAGTGGGATCTCCCCAGTAAGTCATGTTAAAGATGTAGCCAATCTGGGGAAGCCACATCGAGAAATCTCTCCGAAATTCAGTTATTCTGGGGCATTCATTCTAAGATCAGGAGCAAAGTCACTTCAAAGCTCATATTGAGGCAGGCCATCCCTAGAGCATGAGAAGTTGTCCTCTCCAGAAGACGGTTAATCAGAAGCACCTCTTCAAGGTTCAAAATACTAAAGCAGAGTATTTTAAGTCATTTTAAGTCCTCTCGAGGAAAATCCCTTCAAAGATCATACAGTCTGGGGCAGTTACGTTGAGATCCGATAAATCTCTCCAAGAGTTTGAAGACCGTGGGGCAGTGTGAACGCCCGGTCCTCTGTGAAATCCTCTTGAGATGAGTTCCCCCATTAGACCCTGCGGTTTGGGGCAAGTCAAGAAGGAACTGTTGTTCACTCTTGATGATCAGTATGCAGTGATCAGCAGAAACTTGAAGTACTGAGTATCTCCCTCAGCAAAGAGCCAGATGGTATCCTTCCAGCGAGGTGTTGGAATTGATATTTTTCCCCAAGCAGAGGGTCGTCCTCAAATCGAAAAGGGTTCTTTATGAAGATTCCTTATCCCCAGCAGTGCAGGTGGATTCCTCATTCTCAGCAGGGTAAGACGATGGGATATGTTCAAGCAGGGTGAAGACAGTGAGAAGTTATAGTATTCTCTTCCTCAAAAGTCAGATTCGGTATTTCCCCGCAAGTCAAAGTTTAATGGTTATTGGCAGTCTTAGCAGTTCAAAGTCCAATCTTCATTGGCATCTCCCTGACAGAGTTTGCAATTTAGCTTGCAGTTCCCCTACAGAGTTTGCATCACCAGTAGTTATTGGTGGTACAGTTGGTTATCTCCCCACGGGAGATCAGATATTGGTGATCCCTTCTTCAGTGATGTTTGCTTATTCTATTCTGCGCATTCCATGGTGGAGCGTCCTCTCGTCCTTGCATGTAGTAATCATCATTGCATTGCATCCTCAAAACACGTAGCATTTCCATTTCGTATGGAGCATTACGCCATAGAAAGAAAATTCAAACATGCATCGAAGCATAAGCCAGATTTGATACCTTGTCCGAAAGCCCAGATCAACCCTCAATCAACACAGTGATTCCCCAGCCTCCGGGTTGACGTCCTTTCTTCCCCAACTTCAAAGTTGTCGTATACCTTTTCTCGACCTCAGAGTTGATGAAATATCCTTTCTTCCCCAACTTCAAAGTTGTCGTATACCTTTTCTCGACCTCAGAGTTGATGAAATGTCCTTTCTTCCCCAACTTCAAAGTTGTTGTATACCTTTTCTCGACCTAAGAGTTGATGAAATATCCTTTCTTCCCCAACTTCAAAGTTGTTGTATACCTTTTCTCGACCTCAGAGTTGACGAATAACCCATTCCTCCCCAACTTCAAAGTTGTCGTATACCTTTTTACCAATCTCAGAGTTGATGAACAACCCATTCCTCCCCAACTTCAAAATTGTCGTATACCTTTTTACCAATCTCAGAGTTGATGAATATCCCTTTTTTCCCCAACCTCAGAGTTGACGCCCTGCTTCTCCAACCTTAGAGTTGTCGTACTTATTTTTCCCCAACCTCAGAGTTGTCGTATGTCTTCTCTCCAACCTCAGAGTTGTCGTATATTGTGGCATGTCTCCAACCACAGAGTTGACGTTTATCATTCTTCTGACCAACCTCAGAGTTGATGTCTACCTTGTCCTCAACCTCAGTGTTATTGGTTACTTCAAGTTTTCTCGATCTCGGAGTGAATGCCATTTTTCCTCAACCTCAGAGTTGATGGTCTACCTTCTTATCCCCAGCGTAGTTAACACTCGTTTGTGTTTATTTCATGACATTCCAATACATTGTTCGTATTGGTTTCCAACACTCGTACGTGTTGTGACAAGTGCAGCATTTATTGCTTGTTCCCCAGTGGAGTCGTCCCTCCTTTGAGGATTGCAAATTTCAGGTTTCTTTTGGTATTCAATCCATGTGAATCCTTTGAACGCATGACAGCCGTCGCTATCATACCTTCAGTACCAAGTTGATTGAATAGGGGCAGCTGTAACACCCCAAAATTTGCTCTCCTTACTTTAGTACTAACTGGCTTATGTTTCATTTCATTTTTGCATTATCATGTGTGCATATCATTGGTTCTTAGCATGGGATCAAGGTATTTTGGTTCTCAAGGAGAAGAGCATCTATTCCAAAGGCAAGCTTGAGTTTATTTTTCAATCTTGGGGGTCCCTCAAAGCCTCAAGGCCCTCACCTCATCAAGGCATGACTCATAATCAAGAAAAGTCAAAAGAATCATCAAAAATCAAGAATAGAGGAAACTTACCTAATTTGGCAAGTTAGGGTTTTTCTAAAGTTTCCATTTTTGGAATCTCATGCAAATACTCATCATGCAAAAAGTCTTCATAAAAGTCATGCTTATGAAATCATTCGCATGGTGACTCAAAAGAGATTTTATGGTACAAGAGTGGTATAATTTTGTGGCATGTATATTATGATTTCATACAATGTACCATGCATGTCATGAAATTCAAATAATTTGCCATATTGAGAAAATTCCCAAATTCACCAAAAGCTCCCACTTTCCATTTGCTAATTCCACCACACTTCATCATATAATTTTACTACCCACTGTTGCACCCCAAAATTTGCTCTCCTTACTTTAGTACTAACTGGCTTATGTTTCATCTCATTTTGCATTATCATGTGTGCATATCATTGGTTCTTAGCATGGGATCAAGGTGCCTGAGGCAAGTTCAAGAGGAGAAGATGTTCTTCAAAGGGTCAAGCAAGAGAGTTCAAGTGGATCACTCTCTCCTAACCAGTGCAGAAACTAGGGTTTTGAGATTCTTGGGTTTATTGCTCCAAGGGGCAAGTTTCTTGGGTTTTTATCATCACCAAATGGCATATCTTATCTTTGTTGGAGAGGATACACATCATATTCAGAGGAATTTGGATTTAGAGACTGTGTTATTTCCTCCTAGACAGAGGGTACCAAAATTAGGGTTTGCTATAAAGTCAGTTTATTTCTAATCTTTTGGGCAAGACTTGATTCCATGGTATTCATTGGGTCTCTAAGTATCTAGGAATGGAAGATTGTCCATCAGTTTGGTTCATGAGAAGTTCAATTGGCCAATGGATTGGGAATCAGGAGAATTGGGGAAAAGTCAACAGTGAGAGGGGAAGTCAACTGTGGAATTTTGAGGTTCTCTTCAAGGTTTTCAAGGTCTCACATCCTCATATGGTCTTCAAGGGTCAAGTTTCATACCATTTATCAAGAATCAAGGGTTGGTGCAAAAGTTACTAAAAATGGAAATGACCTATAATTTGAAAGTTTCCTTTTTGGGCAAGTCCTTACACTACATTCAACTTGACTTTTCATCATCAAGAAAGCTTCAAATGAATTTTCCTCAAACATGAAATTTGAAGATATTTTTCTCCTCTTTCCAACAAGTACTAGTGGGTCTCCATATCATTTGTGAAACTCAAGTTATGATCAAAAAAAGGCAAAGTGGTTTTTAGGGTTCCATTTTCACAACTTTTGCATTTTGGGACATAGTGACCTATAATTAATTCCATTGCTTCAAGGCACATTCTAACATCAAAGTACAATCCATAGGAATATTTTTGGCCTTTGAATCAAGTGGATCCATGGTTTATTCTTCACTTATTTTCCATTATTCAAAATTGTCAAATTCATGAACCAAGGCATCTCAAGGCCCAAATCAAATTCAGGTGTGATTAGCAATTGTTAAATAAGTGATCCATCATCAAGGGTTTAGATATGCATGCATGGAGGAGGGTGTATTTCACATTATGCAATTTCCTAAAATCATCCAAAACTCTTTAAGTGAAGAATCACTAAGGCCCAAGTGATCATCAGTGGTTTAACCTAGCCTATTTAAACTTACACATGCTAGGGTTAGGGAAAAAACATGTGATTTCAAGGAGAACCATAGTTTGAGCCCTAAAATCTTCTCTCATTCGTATCTCTCAACCAAGAGGAGCTTTTCCAAAAATTCTTCTACAATCTTCTTTCTGGGGATCCACAGAGCACAAACCAACCATCCTTTGAAGCTAACAGTGAGGATACGTGGTGCATAATCTCAGGTTAGTGGTATTTTTAATGATCATAAAACTCTCTTTTTTGACGTGCATATTGATGTGTGATGCCCACTGATCATTCTGATATATTTATTTTTGAATTTGGACGTGTGGTTTGTTTGTATCGTGTGTTTAAAGTTTTAAACCCTAACCTTTTTTCATTCGAATCTCCTTATGCATTGATTATTTGTGATTTTGGACTGGATATTTGCGATCCTTGCATTTTTCTGGTCAAAATAGAGTACCTATATGCATTTTCTGGAGATTTTGTGGCCACAGCTCACCGGAGAGGGTGGCCGGAGCCCTAGCTCCGGCGGCTGGGATGATGCAGTCCGGCGAGGAGTCTTTGGTGGAGAAGACGAAATCACATCCGTCCATTGCAGGATCTAACGCTCCTCATGCTTACACGTGTTTTGTTTTTTTGTTTTTTTATTTAATGCTCACATGTATGCTCACCCACTTGTGTTATCGTGTGCCTCACTATTCTGACCATTGTTTTCATTTAATATTTGAATTGATGATTCAATCTAGTGCGTTGGTGTGATCGTGCAGTTGGGAGCATGCCAGCAAATTAAAAAACCATGTGCCTCTCACGTGGTGTGTGCATGGTATTCTGAGTGTATTGCGTGTGCGTGAGTATATGTTAGTTGTGGTGTACTTGCTAATCATGGCCTTTAATCTTGGTGACTGTGCTGATGCGTTGACCTATGAGATGCGTCTGATTGATCTAAGGGTGTGTGTTAAGTCAATCTGTTGACTAATTCCATTGTATCTTCTTTTTTATTATTTTTATTTTCTGACGGGTTTAAGTGGTTGGGCTTTCTACTCGCACCCCTCTTTTCCAGCCCATTAACATTTTTAACATATTTTTGTTACTTTCCACACCCCCACTCATTTTCTTTCCATTTTATTGTTACTTAATTATTGCATTCCATTTTTAATTTTAAAAAAATAGTTAATGGCATTAAAAAATTCCCAGAAAATTCATGAACCATATTTATAATTTTATAAAATTTTCCTAAATTTTATTTTTCATTTTTATTTTATTTTTAGCATCTGAAATAAGTATTTGTTTATTTTCTTTTTGAATTATTCATATCATGCATACCTAAACTTGTAGAATTTTGTTCTCATAGCATACAAAACCTTTTGAACTCATTCTTTTTGCATTTTTTCACCAACACATTGAATTGCATTAAAATATTTTTCTCTCATTTTTAAAAGCAGATCATATTGCATTTTAGTCCTCCTTTTTGCACATTGAACCATGTTTCTCATCTGAATTTGCATAATTGTTTGAGTGGCTTTTATTTTGAATCTTTGCATGAGTTTTGGACATGTTGTTTACTTCTGGTTGAGCTACTTTGATAATTAATTTAGTGATTTTAGAAGATGTTTCTCTGATTGTTTGATTGCTTTTATTTGAGATCTTCTTCTATGCACATCCTTGATCATGCCTGAGTTTTTTGTTTGAGAAGGCACTTGTGCCATTGTTTTGGGATTGTGTCTTTGATTTCACAAACCATGTTTAGATTGTTATTATATGTCATTGCCTGGATTTCATTTATCTCATTTCTTTTACGTATGTTTGTTTTGTACTAACCTTTTATGCAGAGGCTGAGGTAAGTTATTTGAGGGTGTGGATAGTTATCCATGTCCACTCTCATTCTTTTTTTCTCTCGTCTTTTCTTTTCTTTAGGCTTAGGTTATTATCAAACCTCACTAACCGTAGGTCACCCATGCACGATAACATTAGGACTCTTAGTTTCCCTTTAGAGTTTCCTTTGTGTCTTCTCTCTTCTCATCTCAAAAACTTCTTGAAAACACTTAATAAAGATAAAGTGTATTGCGCACGAGCCTTAAGCGTGGGGAATGAGAAATGAGGAGCTTCCTCTCATCTTTCTAGAGTGCTTAGCGAGCGTCCTGTCTTGGGACGATGCGTTAAGTATTCGTCCCTGTGCCCTAGACTTTGGTGCAATGCAAGTTATGAACTAACTCAAGTCACTTCTGTCCTAAAAAATACAAACAAACTTCAAACCTTTTTGTCCTTCGGGATTGTCAAACTAAAGGCTATTTTCAAAAAGGGCACGTTACTTTCCGTCTGAGTCGCAAACAGGCATCGACCCTAACTGTCGGACGCGAACTTAGTGTCGCTCATAAAAAACACAAAAAGAACTTGGTCCGAACTACGTTGACTCTGAATTTCCCATCGCACAAAGGGGGTACGTAGGCCTAGGACGTCGACGTCCTACCGAGTCTGTCTTTATTTTCCCCTTCCTCGTGTCAGTACAGCCATAGATGATAGGATAACTCACCCTTAGATTAGACAACAAGCGTGGATCCCATCGAGTACGATGGACGCGTGGGGTTCTAGCACCTTCCCCTCGTGTAACCGACTCCCGAACCCAGGCTATGGTTGTGATGACCATTCCTTTCCCTCTTCCTCGGGTTTATGCGGTGTTCCCTTTCCCTCTCTTGGGATAAATTTACACGGCTGGCGACTCTGTTTTTCCGCGCCACTCTCACGTTTGTACCTGGATGAAAATCCTGGGAGCGACAGCTGGCGACTCTGCTGGGGATTCTGGTTGACCTATGTTGGTCCATCCCTAAGCGAGTCAATCCTAGCGCTTGCTTGTGTTTGTTCTCTTTGGGTGTTTTTGTTTTTGTTTTGCTTTATTTGTTGTATTTTATTTTTATCGCATTTTCTGCATTGCATTTCATTTTTATTACTGTCATACTGGATATTGCTGTGTTGTGCTGGCTATTTCTGTTTTGCAGGTTAGGTTGTTCTGAGAGATAAGCCCAATACCCAGGCTTGAGTACACCTTAGGACTAGAGTGGAAAGTAGTGGGACCTACGTGCCCGCTTGGTACGTTTGTGTGTTCACGAAATTCACAACCAGACGAGGCTATCTTGGGACGCATTCTAACGTGTGTGTCTTGCGCATGTTAGGATGTCGATCTTGAAAGTTGTCGACTCTAGTGATCGATCATCGAGGACCTTAGTGGAAACATTCCTCTCTAGTGGTGACAGTGGCAGACCACACCCTGTGGCAAACCCATTCGCACCCGAGGGTCCACTTTGGAACTCGTATAGGATGGCCCCTATCTTTTGAAGAGAATCAGTGGAGGCACTCCTCGATTGACGATAGTATTGTACCCCGAGGGATGAATGTACTATTGTTTCTCGACCTCAGTGCCAGAAGCTGAGGACCTTCCATTTTGGAGAATCAGTTGAGGCCTCCTCGATTGATGATGATGCCAAACCAGAAATGGTGAACGTATCATCATTTCTCGACCTGAGAGCCCGGGATACTGAACATCCTAGTACCCACACGTGAGAGGGGATGGGTGTTTGCAGGTTTGCAGGTAACCGAAACCTTCAACCTACCCGGTTTTTCTGGATTTCTCATCAATGTTTGATTATCTGGGTTCCTGGTTATCTCAGTGGTTCGGTATTTTGGAATTCTGGTTTTCTGGGTTGTGGTTCTCGTTCAGTTAACAGCACAGCACATCCAGCGGTGTAGCCTTGATCCCATGTTTGCATGAGCATATCATTTTTCTTGCATTCTGACATGTTTGACATTTTTCAGGGCTTGCATCTTACTCTTGATTCCTGTTTTCTGAGGTTACCTTGGCATGGATGTCTAGAGAAAGAAGACTGTTGCCTATTCGTTTCCAGATCTGACCTTGACGTTGATTCACAAGCTGATTAGTATGGCTGGTCCCGGAGTTCGCACAGAGTTCAGTGGAGGGTATGGGAGACTTCTGAAGTTTGTCTACAATATCTCCAAGTATGAGAAGGATGCCATTCATACACTTCTTCAGTTTTACGATCCGTCTTTGCTTTGCTTCACTTTCCCAGACTACATCTTGGCCCCAACGTTGGAGGAGTTCTCATTTATTTTGGGAATCCCCATCAGGCATGACATAGTATTCTTTTCTGAAGAACACCCCGAGATAAAAGAAATGGCTATTGCTCTTCATATTGGTGAATCCGTTCTGAGCAGTAATATTGAGGAAAAACAAGGAGCTAAGGGTTTCTTATTGAAGTTCTTGTTTGATCAAGCTTGCATACATGTTAAAGAGAAGAATTTGACTGCTTTCCAAGCTATTTTGGCTATGTGCATCTATGGGATTGCCCTGTTTCCCAATGTTCCTGATCTAGTAGATATGCATGTTGTCAGAATCTTTATTTCAAAGAATCTTATACCTACCTTGCTAGGTGATGTGTATCACTCAGTCCACTACAAGAATGAAAATAGGCGGGGAAAAACCGTGAGTTATTGTCAACCACTCTTATCTACTTGGTTTCTGAGCCATCTCCCCGAAACTAGCGCCTTTGTTGATACGAAAGATTCTCTGAAGTGGTCAAAGAGGTTAATGGGCTTACCTGCTGACAACATTGTCTGGTTCAACCGTGATTTGCTAGGAATAGAGATTATTTGCAAGTGCGGAGAATTCCCTAATGTACCCTTGATAGGGAGAAGAGGTGGAATTAACTATAATCTTTCCCTTATTATTAGGCAGTTTAGTTATCCTTTGAAAGGTCCACCTGAAGAGCGAGATGTCAAAGAGTCCTTATTCTTCAATGGTACTGAGGATCAAGAGATGATAAGGAAGATCGTGAATGCTTGGAAGCAGGTGACCAAGAAGGGAAAAACTTCATTCGGGAAATGTAACAACCAGGCTTTCCCTTCCTATAAAGAGTGGATTAAGAAAAGAGCAGAAGAGGAGCTTCTTCCCTTCCCGGTAGAAACACCATCTTACCCCTTGCTGATTGAGCCTCCTACCACAGTTGAGATAGAGAAGTTTAACAAGTTGTGGGCTGAAAAGGAAAAGCTGCGAGAAGAAAACAGTGAGCTACAAAGAGAGATTTATCAGTTGAAACATGAGCGGGGTGAAGCTGTTCATATCGCCAAGTTGAAGACAGAGCTTTTTGCTGAAGCAGAAAAGGAGCTAGCTGACAAGGTCGCGGCTAGACATAGGATGAAACAAGCTTTAGATGGTATCAGTAGGGTTCTCGAGTCTAAGAAGGAGGAATTGGACAGGGCTTTGTTAAAAATTCACAGGTTCAATGCTCACCGAGAAACTGCAATGGCTGAGAATAAGAGAAAAGAAGACGATTATCTAGCTCAGATTGATCAGTTGAAGTCGCGGCTCAAGAAGAAAGACGCTGAGATCCTATCAGGGGTATTCCAGAGACAAGCAATCGAGGGTCGACTCAATGAAGCCATAGCCTCCATAGAGGAACTGAAGGTCCAAGCTGAAGTGAAGAGATCTAGACATGAGGGACCTAGCATGGATGGTGTTTCTGGAGAAGACGCTTGGGAGTTACATTGCCGATACTTGGAAGGGATTATGCATAGGAGAGACGTTCTCATTCAAGAGCTAATTCAGAGACCGAAGCATCCCGACACCAGAAAGTTGTTCAAGGAAATTCAAGACTGGAGCAAAAAGCATAATGAATGGGGGGGATTGACACTTGTAGACTTTGATGATATGCCGTAGTTTTCTATTTTCTTTCATTATTTAGACCACCGCCAGGCTTGTTGGTTGGGATCTATGATTATTGTGTTCAGACTTGTGATTGTTGACATTTGGTTTTCCTCTGGTTTTCTTAATATATGAGCAGAAGTTTCGTTCTATCTTGTTGTTAAGTTGGAATCAAGGGGTGGATCGCCCTGCGGATATTCAAACATGTTCATTTGCATTTGCATATTCATAATCATTTTGCATAATCATTTTGCATAACAGGTGTTTATCTCCGGTATTCTTATCTTGTTCTAATCTCAGGATTACAGATCAACACATTCACCGGTATTCTACCAGACAAAATCAGAAGAGACTCATGGATCAGCTACAAAATGAGATGACTGAGATGCGGACCCGCATGAACCAATTCATGGATTTAATGCAAGGGGTTGCTCAGGGCCAAGAGCAGTTAAGAACTGTTGTCCAACCACTGATTGCAAGGATTGATGACGAAGCTGTCCTTCATGGAGGAGTTCATACTGGTGTTACTGGTACTAATGTTCAGAATGGCCCTCCGGGCGGAGGTATTCCCGTTTCTGGTGTTGTAATCCCTCCGGGCGGGGCTGAAAATGTCGGGGTAGGTGGTATTGGTATCTGTGCTCCTCATGGCCGTCAGTTTGATGATATTCAAGAGGATGCATTCTCTGTGCCAGGTGGGGATGCTGGTTCCTAGATTGACACTGATCAGAGATTCAGGTTGATTGAGGAACAGTTGAGGGGTGTTGTAAATCAAGATTCTGTGGATATGGATTTGGAAGATTTGGGGTTGGTTCCAGGCGTTGTTATCCCGCACAAGTTTCAGACTCATGCCTTCAAAAAGTACAATGGTATGACTTGCCCAAGGACTCACTTCAGGGCATACACGAGTAAAATGGCTGCTCACCCAAAGAACGAAAAGTTGATGATGCATTACTTTCAAGATAGCCTATCTGGGGCATCCCTGGAGTGGTACATGCAACTAGAGAGGAGAGACGTTCGTAGTTGGAGAGAGCTGGCAGGGGCATTTATTAGACACTATCAATATAACACTGATATGGCTCCCAATCGTACACAGTTGCAGAATATGTCTCAAAAGAGCAATGAAAGCTTTAGAGAGTACGCCCAGAGGTGGCGTGAATTGGCTTCCCGAGTTCAACCTCCGATGTTGGAAAGAGAGCTCATTGATATGTTCATGGATACGCTTCAGGGGCATTATTATGAGAAATTGGTTGGATGTTTGTCAGCTAGATTTTCAGGTCTTGTATTGGCAGGAGAAAGAGTTGAAAACGGCATCAAAACGGGAAAGATTCAAGTTGCTCCCGGTTATTCTGAAAATGCGAAGAAACGTTACACGAGAGAAGAAGGAGAGACTAATGTCGTTCAATACCAACAACCTTATGCTCCTCAACAACAGAAGTATCAGCGTCAGAATCAGCATAGGCCGCGCAACAACTTGGAAAGAAGGAATGCTCCTCTTCATCCAGTTCCCATGTCGTACAGTCAACTCTTGCCACACCTGGTTCGAAACTCATTGGTGGAGCCTAAGACTTTGAAGCCTGTTCCAGAACCATACCCTCTGGTTTACAATCCCCATGTGCAATGTGGATATCATGGAGGATCTATGGGGCACTCAACCGAAGATTGCAAAGCCTTCCAAGCCAAAGTGCAACAATTGATTGACAAAGGGTACATATCATTTCCAGAAGGAGACTTGGTTGTGCATGTCGACCTCTCATCTGTTTGAAGATTTCAAGGGTCGTCTCCTAAAGCAAGTACGTCCAGACAGAATTAAGTCTTCTCAACAACGGCAGTCATCAGTTTCTTTACTGCGTTTTCATTTGTAGTTTTTCATTTCTTGTTAAAACATCGTACGCATGTAAGAATTGTTTGTTTTTTTATGATGATATTAATGCAATGAGTATGTTTTTCTTGAAGTAATCCATTCGTGTTCACTCTTAAATGTTTATATGCACTGCAATACCAATTTTCTTGTTTAGAACTCTTGAGGGAGGATGATGAGACGAAAACGCAAAATCTCTGGTTGTATGTTCAAGGATAGAACTCTGTTGAGGATGTACAGGCATTGTTTCAAACCCCTAAACACTGGAGATATAAGGGAGGTAGACCCTCGTTAACCCTTTTTGAGCCTTGAAGTAGGAGTTTCTTTCATACGAAAAACCCTCATACTTAACCCAGGGGCAGGGTAGGCGTCAGTTAGTTTGACCGAGCGTTCAAATTTCAAGGAGAGTGTGCATCCGAGGAACCATTACCTTCTATCCCACCGTCAAGAGGTCAAGGGATGTGAAACCACGATGGTTATCCATCAACAACTAAGGAGTGGGGTAGTCACAACCCTTTCAAGCAAGTAAGACAACCAGTGTCACGCGCTTTGTTCAAAAGAGGAATAAAAAAGGGAGAGAAAGCCTGCTAAGTCGAAACTTGAGAAAAAGCGACTTAGGCAAAATTTAGGGCATCCCGCTGGACTTCAAAATCGAAAAACTCAAAAGAGCCAGTCCAGGCAAAAATTAGGGATCAAAAAGCAAAAGAAAGAAAAAGCAAAAAGCGTTACAAAAGAAAATCCTCGATAAGAACAAATTCGTGTGATTACAGACGTAAAAGATAAAAAGGGGTGACTGTCACTCCAAAGCCTCCTTAGGTGTCAAACCATTAGTGGCATGGGTTCCTTAAAGATCATAAACCTTTTGAGAGATGAGCGTTTGTGTCAGATTAACTGAACATAGGACTGGAGAACATCACGAAGAATGGGTGGGCACCGATAAATTTTGAGCCATAAATCCTTTTTCTGAAACCGTGAACCAGACCATGTTACAACCCTTAAAAGTCCTAATTGAAATAGGGTTTATTCTGATATCGTACTTCAACAGGATAGCGTTCCTGACTCCTACGAGTTGTGCTAATAAGATTTGTTGGTATTGCATGTGCGCATTGTTTTGCCATTCAAAAATCAAGGTCGCATCCCAGCAAGTGATTCGTTCACAAGGCTTGGCGACGCATTTTCAATAAAAACTTCAAGGTTAACATGAGTGTTGCATTAGAATTGTCATTCTCATAATAAACATTTTTTGTTTGCATATATGTGCCTATGCATCAATGCAGCTTACACAGTGAAAGTCAGTCAAGAAGCTTGATCCTGCCAAGTTGGGATGCTTGGAAATTCTGAAGGACAATCATATCAAAGGGCATGCTGCCAAGAGACTCAGTGTAGAGGGGGCTCTCCCTAGTAAGTCGTGTTAAGGTGTAGCTAATCTGGGGCAGTCACGTCGAGAAATCTCTCCAAAATTCAGTTACTCTGGGGCACTCATTCTAAGATCAGGGGTAAAGTCACGTCAAAGCTCATATTGGGGCAGGCCACCTCTAGAGCGTGGGAGATTGTCCACTCCTGAAAATGGTTAATTGAAAACACCTTCTTAAGGTTCAAGATACTAAAGCAGAGTATTTTCAAGTCATTACAATCCCTTTCGAGGTAATGTACTTCATGGATTATGAAGACTGGGGCAGCTATGTCGAGATATAATAAATCTCTCCAAGAGTTTGAAGACCCTGGGGCAGTGCGAACGCCCGATCTTCTATAAAATCCTCTTGAGATAATTTCTTCCATTAGACCGGGTGGTCTGGGGCAAGTGAAAGGTGCAAAGAGCCGTTTATGACCATAAAGACAAGTCAGGCTGCAGGGCAACAGGTTTGTACTTCCCCAGCAGTTGGCCTTCCCCAGCATTGAGATTGCTCCTTCCCCAGCAGGGCAAACTTTCCTCAGCAGAGCAGACCTTCCCCAGCAGGAGGCTTGGGAAGTATTTTCTCTGGATCAAGACGTTATTTCCCCACAAAATCAGAGTGTTCACTCTCCCCATCTAGTAAGGAAGCGTATTTTCACCGACGATGTCATATTCTAGTCCCCAGCAAGGTGGGAGTAAAGTCATTCTCCCCACCAGCAGGCTAAGTTCAGCAGTATCCCCAAGCAGGATGGTATTATGGATTGTTTTCCCCAAGCAGGATGGTATTATGGGTTGGCATCCCTCAGTAGGTTCTGAGCCCAATTGGATATTAGCAATCTTCAGTAACAGACTTTCGGTTCCGTTATTAGCGTTCATTCTCAACTCCCCCAGCAGAGGAGAGGTCTCAGGTTTTGGATGTTACCTTCAGTGAAAGACAGGTGTGGCCCCCGGTAGTTCTTTCGGGATTTCTTCCCCAGCAGAAGTTGTTGATCCAAAGAGTCGATCAGTATGATCCTTCTCGACAGAGTTCTTGGATTCAGAGGATAATTTATTTTTGTCATCCCCAGCTGAATTAGTCTTTTCTCTCCAGCATTTAGGGACCCCTTTCGCATATCATAAGCATTTGCATTGCATCCTCAAACGCGTAGCATTTCCACTTCGTGTGGAGTATTACGGCAAAATTCAAACATTTGCATTCGAAGCATAAGCCAGGTTTGATGCTTTCCTTGCCAGTTCTCTTCCTCAGCAGAGACGGCATGACTCAGGAGATTTTGGAGGGATGCGTTCCTCATACTTGTGCTCCCCGGCAGAGTCTTTTATTTAGACTTCTCATTTCCCTGACGGAGTCATCTTATCTGTGGATCGTGAGTCCGTTAGAAGTTTGCCTTTATTTGGCCTTTCTCTTTTGGGAAATCCAGTTCTCGTCTGGTAGCCAGTTCTCATCTGACTTATTCTGTAAATCCAGTTCTCGTCTGGTAGTCAGTTCTCGACTGACTCATTTGGTGTAAACCCAATTCTTGTCTGGTAGTCAGTTCTCGTCTGACTTATTCTATAAATCCAGTTCTCGTCTGGTAGTCAGTTCTCGCCTGACATCTCTTTTGTAAACCCAGTTCTCGCCTGGTAGTCAGTTATCGTCTGACCTATTATTGTGGTAAATCCAGTTCTCGTCTGGTAGTCAGTTCTCGACTGACTCATTTGGTGTAAACCCAGTTCTCGTCTGGTAGTCAGTTCTCGTCTGACTTATTCTGTAAATCCAGTTCTCGTCTGGTAGTCAGTTCTCGCCTGACATCTCTTTTGTAAACCCAGTTCTCGCCTGGTAGCCAGTTATCGTCTGACCTATTGTTGTGGTAAATCTAGTTCCCGTCTGGTAGTCAGTTCTCGTCTGACTTATTTCATGAAACCCAGTTCTCTTTATCAGCAGAGATAGCAATCTTTTGAAGATTTTCTTTGTCAGTTCCCTTTATCAGCAGGGATGGTATTTATTTTGCTAGTTCTCTTTATCGGCAGAGATAGAAATCCTTTGAATATTTCCTTCGTCAGTTCCCTTTATCAGCAGGGATGGCACATTTCGAGATTCCTTTGTCAGTTCTCTTTATCAGCAGAGATGACATAACCTGGAAGTTTTGTTTCACGTTATCCCCGACGAAGTCCACTTTATGTTGGTTATCCTTTGCGGATACAATTGAGGTTGTATTCGTTTTGTGGGTGCGATTGAGGTCGTATTCATATTTTCTTTGTGGGTAGAGTGATTGAGGTCAGTCTTCCTTTGAGGGTACAACTGAGGTTGTATTCGTTTTGTGGGTGCGATTGAGGTCGTATTCGTATTTTCTTTGTGGGTAGAGTGATTGAGGTCAGTCTTCCTTTGGCGGGTGCAATTGAGGTTGTATTCGTTTTGTGGGTGTGATTGAGGTCGTATTCATATTTTTGTTTATGGGTAGAGTGATTGAGGTCAGTCTTCCTTTGGCGGGTGCAATTGAGGTTGTATTCGTTTTGTGGGTGTGATTGAGGTCGTATTCATGTTTTTGTTTATGGGTAGAGTGATTGAGGTCAGTCTTCCTTTGAGGGTACAATTGAGGTTGTATTCGTTTTGTGTGTGCGATTGAGGTCGTATTCATATTTTTGTTTATGGGTAGAGTGATTGAGGTCAGTCTTCCTTTGAGGGTACAATTGAGGTTGTATTCGTTTTTGTGGGTGCGATTGAGGTCGTATTCGTATTTTCTTTATGGGTAGAGTGATTGAGGTCAGTCTTCCTTTGAGGGTACAATTGAGGTTGTATTCGTTCTGTGGGTGCGATTGAGGTCGTATTCGTATTTTCTTTGTGGGTAGAGTGATTAAGGTCAGTCTTCCTTTGTGGGTACAATTGAAGTTGTATTCGTTTCGTGGGTATGGTTTAGGTCATACTCCTTTTTTTCAGCACGCTCCTTTTCGTATCCTCACCGTTAGCAAATTTCTGGGTTCTTTTGGTATTCAATCCCCGTGTATCCTGGAATGTCTGAGAGTCATCGCTATCATACCTTCAGGACCAAGGTGATTGAATAGGGGCAGCTGTTGCACCCCAAAATTTGCTCTCCTTACTTTAGTACTAACTGGCTTATGTTTCATCTCATTTTGCATTATCATGTGTGCATATCATTGGTTCTTAGCATGGGGTCAAGGTGCCTGAGGCAAGTTCAAGAGGAGAAGATGTTCTTCAAAGGGTCAAGCAAGAGAGTTCAAGTGGATCACTCTCTCCTAACCAGTGCAGAAACTAGGGTTTTGAGATTCTTGGGTTTATTGCTCCAAGGGGCAAGTTTCTTGGGTTTTTATCATCACCAAATGGCATATCTTATCTTCGTTGGAGAGGATACACATCATATTCAGAGGAATTTGGATTTGGAGACTGTGTTATTTCCTCCTAGACGGAGGGTACCAAAATTAGGGTTTGCTATAAAGTCAGATTATTTCTGATCTTTTGGGCAAGACTTGATTCCATGGTATTCCTTGGGTCCCTAAGTATCTAGGAATGGAAGATTGTCCATCAGTTTGGTTCATGAGAAGTTCAATTGGCCAATGGATTGGGAATCAGGAGAATTGGGGAAAAGTCAACAGTGAGAGGGGAAGTCAACTGTGGAATTTTGAGGTTCTCTTCAAGGTTTTCAAGGTCTCACATCCTCATATGGTCTTCAAGGGTCAAGTTTCATACCATTTATCAAGAATCAAGGGTTGGTGCAAAAGTTACTAAAAATGGAAATGACCTATAATTTGAAAGTTTCCTTTTTGGGCAAGTCCTTACACTACATTCAACTTGACTTTTCATCATCAAGAAAGCTTCAAATGAATTTTCCTCAAACATGAAAGTTGAATATCTTTTTTTCCTCTTTCCAACAAGTACTAGTGGGTCTCCATATCATTTGTGAAACTCAAGTTATGAACAAAAGAAGGCAAAGTGGTTTTTAGGGTTCCATTTTCACAACTTTTGAATTTTGGGACATAGTGACCTATAATTAATTCCATTGCTTCAAGGCACATTCTAACATCAAATTACAATCCATAAGGACTATTTTTGGCCTTTGAATCAAGTGGATCCATGGTTTATTCTTCACTTATTTTCCATTATTCAAAATTGCCAAATTCATGAACCAAGGCATCTCAAGGCCCAAATCAAATTCAGGTGTGATTAGCAATTGTTAAATAAGTGATCCATCATCAAGGGTTTGGATATGCATGCATGGAGGAGGGTGTATTTCACATTATGCAATTTCCTAAAATCATCCAAAACTCTTTAAGAGAAGAATCACCAAGGCCCAAGTGATCATCACTGGTTTAACCTAGCCTATTTAAACTTACTCATGCTAGGGTTAGGGAAAAAACATGTGATTTCAAGGAGAACCATAGTTTGAACCCTAAAAGCTTCTCTCATTTGTATCTCTCAACCAAGAGGAGCTTTTCCAAAAATTCTTCTACAATCTTCTTTCTGGGGATCCACAGAGCACAAACCAACCATCCTTTGAAGCTAACAGTAAGGATACGTGGTGCATAATCTCAGGTTAGTGGTATTTTTTATGATCATAAAACTCTCTTTTTTGACGTGCATATTGATGTGTGATGCCCACTGATCATTCTGATATATTTATTTTTGAATTTGGACGTGTGGTTTGTTTGTATCGTGTGTTTAAAGTTTTGAACCCTAACCTTTTTTCATTCGAATCTCCTTATGCATTGATTATTTGTGATTTTGGACTGGATATTTGCGATCCTTGCATTTTTCTGGTCAAAATAGAGTGCCTATATGCATTTTCTGGAGATTTTGTGGCCACAGCTCACCGGAGAGGGTGGCCGGAGCCCTAACTCCGGCGGCTGGGATGATGCAGTCCGGCGAGGAGTCTTTGGTGGAGAAGATGAAATCACATCCGTCCATTGCAGGATCTAACGCTCCACATGCTTACACGTGTTTTGTTTTTTTTTATTTTTTTATTTAATGCTCACATGTATGCTCACCCACTTGTGTTATCGTGTGCCTCACTATTCTGACCATTGTTTTCATTTAATATTTGAATTGATGATTCAATCTGGTGCGTTGGTGTGATCGTGCGGTTGGGAGCATGCCAGCAAATTAAAAAACCATGTGCCTCTCATGTGGTGTGTGCATGGAATTCTGAGTGTATTACGTGTGCGTGAGTATATGTTAGTTGTGGTGTACTTGCTAATCATGGCCTTTAATCTTGTATCTTCTTTTTTATTATTTTTATTTTCTGACGGGTTTAAGTGGTTGGGCTTTCTACTCGCACCCCTCTTTTCCAGCCCATTAACATTTTTAACATATTTTTGTTACTTTCCACACCCCCACTCATTTTCTTTCCATTTTATTGTTACTTAATTATTGCATTCCATTTTTAATTTTTAAAAAATAGTTAATGGCATTAAAGAATTCCCAGAAAATTCATGAACCATATTTATAATTTTATAAAATTTTCCCAAATTTTATTTTTCATTTTTATTTTATTTTTAGCATCTGAAATAAGTATTTGTTTATTTTCTTTTTGAATTATTCATATCATGCATACCTAAACTTGTAGAATTTTGTTCTCATAGCATACAAAACCTTTTGAAGTCATTCTTTTTGCATTTTTTCACCAACACATTGAATTGCATTAAAATATTTTTATCTTATTTTTAAAAGCAGTTAATATTGCATTTTAGTCCTCCTTTTTTGCACATTGAACCATGTTTCTCATCTGAATTTGCATAATTGTTTGAGTGACTTTTATTTTGAATCTTTACATGAGTTTTGGACATGTTGTTTGCTTCTGGTTGAGCTACTTTGATAATTAATTTGGTGATTTTAGAAGATGTTTCTCTGATTGTTTGATTGCTTTTATTTGAGATCTTCTTGTATGCACATCCTTGATCATGCCTGAGTTTTTTGTTTGAGAAGGCACTTGTGCCATTGTTTTGGGATTGTGTCTTTGATTTCATAAACCATGTTTAGATTGTTATTATATGTCATTGCCTGGATTTCATTTATCTCATTTCTTTTACGTATGTCAGTTTTGTACTAACCTTTTATGCAGAGGCTGAGGTAAGTTATTTGAGGGTGTGGATAGTTATCCATGTCCACTCTCATTCTTTCTTTCTCTCGTCTTTTCTTTTCTTTAGACTTAGGTTGTCGTCAAACCTCACTAACCGTAGGTCACCCATGCACGATAACATTAGGACTCTTAGTTTCCCTTTAGAGTTTCCTTTGTGTCTTCTCTCTTCTCATCTCAAAAACTTCTTGAAAACACTTAATAAAGATAAAGTGTATTGCGCACGAGCCTTAAGCGTGGGGAATGAGAAATGAGGGGCTTCCTCTCATCTTTCTAGAGTGCTTAGCGAGCGTCCTGTCTTGGGACGATGCGTTAAGTATTCGTCCCTGTGCCCTAGACTTTGGTGCAATGCAAGTTATGAACTAACTCAAGTCACTTCTGTCCTAAAAAATACAAACAAACTTCAAACCTTTTTGTCCTTCGGGATTGTCAAACTAAAGACTATTTTCAAAAAGGGCACGTTACTTTCCGTCTGAGTCGCAAACAGGCATCGACCCTAACTGCCAGACGCGAACTTAGCGTCGCTCATAAAAAACACAAAAAGAACTTGGTCCGAACTACGTTAACTCTGAATTTCCCATCGCACAAAGGGGGTACGTAGGCCTAGGACATCGACGTCCTACCGAGTCTGTCTTTGTTTTCCCCTTCCTCGTGTCAGTACAGCCATAGATGATAGGATAACTCACCCTTAGATTAGACAACAAGCGTGGATCCCATCGAGTACGATGGACGCGTGGGGTGCTAGCACCTTCCCCTCGCGTAACCGACTCCCGAACCCAGGCTATGGTTGCGATGACCATTCCTTTCCCTCTTCCTCAGGTTTATGCGGTGTTCCCTTTCCCTCTCTTGGGATAAATTTACACGGCTGGCGACTCTGTTTTTCCGCGCCACTCTCGCGTTTGTACCTGGATGAAAATCCTGGGTGCGACACCCACCATACATAACCACATATATCATCATCATCTTTTTGCCCAAAATGATCAAACATACACCATACACCATACACCATGCACCATATTTCAAATAAATGGCCAAAAGTGAAAAACCACAAAACTCACCAAACTTGTTTCCATATGGTACTACCTCATTCTATGATTCTCACACCTCCATTTTGCTCATTGCCCATAAAAAAAAACACTACCAACACACATCTCCATGTCAAACCCGTATTACTATTCACCCCATTTTTTACCAAATTTCCAAACTCTTTTTTCTTTGGTTTGGGCCTCTAAAAACCACCACAATCCATCATATATAAGGAGAGAACAAACCCTAAGGGGAAGAAGGGCTTCATTCTGCCGTTTTGACATCCAAAACCCTACTTCTCTCCGAATTTTGGTTTTGCTCCAAGTTTCTTCCATTCTCTTGCTCATTCAAGATCCAGTGAGGTACTATGAGGCTAATATAAGGATTTATCTGAAGCTCTAACGTCATTTGAAGGGCCAACGGAGCTCCTCCGTTAGGTAACACCATGATTCCTTCTTGTTGTTCATACTAGTTTTTTTTTAAGTGATAAACATGTTCATGCATCTGCATCTGAAGTCCTACATGGTAGGCATTGGTTAAACTTGAGTATATGTGGTTTTCATGGAGTTTTTCTTTTTTAGGGTTTACTTTATTGCTTGCTTTCATGTGTTTCCTTTGGTTGTTTTTAAAAATGGTTGGCATATTTGGAATCTACATTAAATTTCCTTGAAGACAGTACCATGGTTGTCTTGATTTAATGAAATGAAAGTTTGTGTGTATTTCGTTCATGGTTGTATTTCTTGGTGATAGAGGCTTTAAAATTGAAAAATAATGCCAAATTTGGAACCTACGCGAAAAATCGGGTGGGGTAGTCCCCCCCCCCCTTTGTTTTTTTTCCGGTGGCCGGCGCCGGCTCGGTGGTCCCGCAGTGGTCGGAGGTTTTTCCAGCGGGGTGGGTGTCTTGGGGAAGAAGACGATGAGGTGGCGCATCCTCATTGGTCTTTGCATTTTGTTTTTTTTTCTTTTTTATTTTTCTTATTTCCTTTTGTCTTTTATGACTTAAGTTGGAATGACCAATTGATAACATGTCACATAACTTTTGTTGCACCTTTAATAACTATTTTTATTTTCTTTTTATTTTAAAATTATGAACATAAATGACTTCATCTTGGGCCCAACGAATTTCTTTTCACACCCCCACTACCAGCCCAAATCGTGTGGCCTTCTTTTTGGGTTACTAATACACCCTCTGTTTCTATTACTTTTTATTTTCTTTTTTTTTTCGTTTTTGTTTTAATTATTAAAAATACTTCCTTTTATTGAAAAAATCCAAAAAAAAATCATGTATGTTCTCTAATACCTTCTTTATTTTTTCACGAATTTTATTTTATTTTTAATTTCTTTTTAATATTTTATTTTGTTTTAATTTGAAGATGTGTTTCCAATGATACCCTTCATCAAGGGTTAGGGATTTTTGTGACTTTGCTCACCCATTTGAAGCCAATATCTTGGGAACTTTTAGGCCATCATATGAGGGTGTTTTGGTACTGGTTTGATGATGGTTTGAGTTACTTTTAGTGACTTGCCATTCAACTTCTGTGGACCCTCGACCTTTTCTCGGTTATGTGCATATCTTAACTTGTGGAGCACTTTTGAACATGCTATTGAGCTGGTTCTGTTCCAATATATTTGTAATTGTTAATTGGATGTTTAAACTTGCCTTTGATTATTTTTTGGGAATTTATTGGACAATTTTGCTATTTTTGATTGGTGTCTACTTGTGGCTTGAGTTTGATTGAGGCATGCTTGGATACTTGACATGGTTTGGATGCCTTTATTTACTTGTGATTGAATGATGCTTGAGATAATTATTTGGTGTGATTCTATTCTGTCTTAGCTTGTTTGTGGCTTTGGATTCATCTTCATTTGTCCATTTTCCTATTTGTTCTTGATTTTATAAGTTGACATTGTTTTGACTTGAATCCCCTAAGGTGCTTGACCTAACCTTGTGAGATGTTTGCTTGTGTAATCCAATCAATGTATGAGGCCTTTTGTTTGATTTGAGTGACATGCTATAGGTTCTGATCCTCTTGGTTTAGGTTTATTTTATGTGACATTTTCTCACTCTTTGTTGCACATGATCTTTTGTGATCTGCATGAATGATATAAGTGAATGTTTTGTCTAGTTTTGATGCATGTCTTGAATGTGATGCTTATTGATCCATCTTGATTGATTTGAGTTTGATCTTGGCTTGTTGATGATGCATTTGCTACTGCCCCTTGGGTTCATTGCCTTGCTTTCACGTTATTTAACCATTGTGGATTGATTTGTATGATGCATATCATTATCATTTGACTTGTTGCTTCTTTGGCTCATAATGCATCATGATGTGAAGCATTCTTACATGTTTGAATTGGATGATTATGACATGGATTGAATTCTGATTTGGTTTCATCTTCATCTTACTTTGCTCATTCCTTCTTTGTGTGAGGTTTAATGATGTTTAATTTTGCTTCTTATGCAAGTTTGCTGGCATCCTTTCTTGTTTGCTCTTACTTGCTTACTTGAGCTTTCTTGTGTGAACTTTTGGAGCATGATTAATGATGTGAATTGGTTATGATGTGTATGATGTGCTTGCTGCCCCATCTTATTTCTCATCTTATACCTCTCTTTCTTCTTCATCTCTTTCACTCTTTCTCTTCCCATGGATCTTAAGACTTGTTCAAGTCTTAGATTCACTGTTGTATGCTCCCTTAGGATTCCCTAGTCTAACTTAATCCTTGATTAAGCTTGGAGTAGGATAGACATTAGGATTCAAACCATGCATGCTAACTTAGGTAGATGTTCCCCTTTCAAACTCAACCTTAGGGCCACTTTTGCATGATAACATTAGGATAGAATCCCCTTAGTGTTTTTTTCTTTTCTTTTGAGTCCCTCTTCTCATCTCATAACACTTCTAAGATACTTAATAAGGTCAACTTGCCTTGCACACAAGCCTTAAACATAGGAAGTGAAGATTGAGGGGTCCCCCTTCTCTCTTCTAGAGCGTTGAGCATACGTCCCATTGGGGACGACCATGCGACGCATTCGTTCCCGTGTCATAGACTTTGGTTCAAGGTGAGTTATAAACTAACTCAAGTCACTTCTGTCTTAAAAAAATACAAACAAACTTCAAACCTTTTTGTCCTGCGGGATTGTCAAACTAAAGGCTATTTTCAAAAAGGGCACGTTACTTTCCGTCTGAGTCGCAAACAGGCATCGACCTTAACTCCCGGACGCGAACTTAACGTCGCTCATAAAAAACACAAAAAGAACTTGGTCCGAACTACGTTGACTCTGAATTTCCCATTGCACAAAGGGAGTACGTAGGCCTAGGACGTCGACGTCCTACCGAGTCTGTCTTTGTTTTCCCCTTCCCCGTTTTAGTGCAGCCATAGATTTTAGGATAACTCACCCTTAGATTAGATAACAAGCGTGGATCCCATCGAGTACGATGGATGCGTGGGGTGCTAACACTTTCCCCTCGCGTAA
Source organism: Lathyrus tuberosus (assembly GCA_022829125.1). Classification (NCBI taxonomy): domain Eukaryota; kingdom Viridiplantae; phylum Streptophyta; class Magnoliopsida; order Fabales; family Fabaceae; genus Lathyrus; species Lathyrus tuberosus. The sequence goes on from JALAZF010000395.1 coordinate 2,772,555, forward strand.
CCGACTCCCGAACCCAGGCTATGGTTGCGATGACCATTCCTTTCCCTCTTTCTCAGGTTTATGCGGTGTTTCCCTTCCCTCTCGTGGGATAAATATACATTGCTGGCGACTCTGTGTTCCGCGCCACTTTCGCGTTTGTACCTGGATGAAAATCCTGTGAGCGACAGATACAATATACAATATACAATATCCTCAATTGTATACAACAAATACACAGCGGAAATAAGCATAACTAAGCTTCTCTTGAAACATCCAAGCATAGCTCCACTTGTAAACTAAACCTGCAAATACCTCCTGAAAATAAACAACAATAGTGGGGTGAGATACATCAAATCTCAGTGAGTTCCCTATCTTATGGATTCTCTCGGCTTTACAAGGTTCTAGCCAAATCATAACTCAAGTCAAGGGGAAGGGAAATGACTTTGAGTACACAAATTTACACTATATGGAAACACGTTATTGAGCTCGTTACTCAAAATATTCACTTATCGCTAACCTTGTCAAGGCACCCCCTTTCTCCCGCCCTCTTCTACGTCTAGAAGTAGGAACGAGTCATGGACCCTCGTAGATTTCTTGGCATACAAAATGGATTCGGAAATAAGGGACACATTATCACCTTAAATCGTCACTTCACATGGCTCGTACACCGTCACAAGTCTCTTTACCCGTAGGCTCCATTCGTACTATAACATTGGGAATCAAGCCTACCAAGAAATCGTGCATTCATTACAGAGGAGCTCGTTACTCATGAAATGGCACATAATAAAATAACGGTTACAATCTCGTGATTTCACATACAACCATAATTGTATTCTACATTTCTAGGCCACATTAGCCTTTAGGCCTCTTTTACCTTTCTCAAATAAACATAATAATTACACGTGTTCCATACTAATGTTTTACTCATTTCTATACCATTCAGAAATGGACACACGCCTCAGCCTCTTCTGCACGAGCGTTGTCATTCAGTTATCTACTCTAGGCCATAACTCGTCAATAAATGCACGAGCGTCTCCATCCAGAGTTTCTATCACAATTCTAATCACAACCTAGAATTATACCATTTGGTTTTGGGGTAAAGTTTCCTCACTCTTCCTAATTCATATTTTAAACATGCATATTTCTTTCATTCACAATTCACAATTAGATAGACATGGTATAATCACAAATATTACAAGTAAACACATATAATAGCATAACATATAACACATAAAACATCCCTCTCAGGTTCCCTCCGATTCATTTAATCGGGCATCGAAATCAATACTTTTCACTTTTATCCCCGTAGGATACTTTCCCCAGCTTTACATCGGCTAACACTATGCCTCGATCGAATTTACGATCCAAAGGATACGGAATTTCAACATATCGCATAAACATTATTTCATTATTTTTCCACTAAATAATTACTCCGACATCATACCCCTAATTTCCACTTTTTTTGGGGCAGAGGATTGTCATAGCTTTCCAACGGTATAAAGAACGCTCAAATCGGATAAACGAGTCAAAATATATGGATTTTAGAAAATATTTCATTTTTTGTTCCAGGTCATGCTAAACGGGCTCCACCCCGCGCTAAGCGCGCTCCTCACTGCTTGGAAGGGTTGCAAATTCTCCAGACCGCGCTAAGCGCGCGTCTGCGCGCTAAGCGTGCACTGCGATTTTCAGAAAAATAAATCTTTTGACAGCAGAATTTCCAACCCCCAACTCACCCTCAATTCATACCCAAACAACCAATAGAGGTATATTATCATATTTCTATCATGGTTTATCCCACAAACCTCGCAAACATACTTTCCAACATCAAAACCTAGTTTTCACACAAAACCCCAACATTTCCAAACTCACTCCAAATCAATATCAAACATCATAATCATTATCAATTGACGTTTCTACATGTATAATAATCATGCTACACGATTTATATCCCATTTCAACCGTTAGATTTCATTGATTAGCAATTTAAGCATTTTCTCTCAATTTAACCTCTGCTCCAAAACAACTTATTTCTATAACTTATAGTGTCTAACTAGAACCCACCTGATAAACGAAGAGGAGTTTGAAGAAGATAATGATGATCTAAGCTTCTTTCCAAGCTTTTCCTTCTTCTCCCATGGTTTTCTTCTTCTCTTCTCTTTCTCATTCTTTCTCTTTCTCCTTCTTTCTCTTTCTCCTTCTTTCTCTTCTTACTATCTTTTTCTTCTTTTTTCTTTCCATATATATATATATATATATATATATATAAACCAATATTATATAATATAATCCAACAGGGTAAAATATCTCCAATTGATATTTTGTCATCTCAACCCAATTGATCAATTATTAAAGTTACCTTAAAATACTCCCTTAACTAATAAATATCACTCTGTCTTTTTAATAAAATAATTGATCTCTTCTAATATCCAATTGAGCACTTAATTAATACGGGGTATTACACTCTCCCCCCCTTAAATTGAAATTCGCCCCCAAATTTCCTCTATTCGACAATAACCACAACTTGCACATTGTCTTAGTCCCACACTCAACTTCACTTCCGTTAACCTTTCTGTTCAAATTCTGACGTATACCAATTCTAACTTGATTTCATAGACCAAAAATCCGTATTTTCACAATTCACCAAACTTCGTGACTTTAGTTATACTCTTATTCCAATATTGGGTTAACTTTGAACTTTACTTTCTCCATACCTCATATGTTGTTACATACTAAAATACTTGGTCGCATTTTACCTTCAGCAAGAATGTACCATTCTATACTCCTCAACTGGGTCATAACAAAACCGTAATACCTGATCTCAAATTAGGACAACAACACTCAACACATCTTCATGAGGTAATTCGGTGATTCCTTAACTTCATGCAATCAACGACGATTTATATTCTCATAAATCCTTCAACGTCCAAAACCACTTCACAATTATTCAAACGACTCCTTACCAGTTCCTTCTGGTCTGATGCTAAACATTGTAATCATTACATCCGATAATTCATTTCTTTCGTATCACACCAAAGGGTAACATACTTAAAACAAAATCTCCTTATTTCCATACTTACAAGCAATAATCCTTCTAACTTCTTATTATTCTGGTATAACTCCTTCCTCTATCACCTTCCATTGTGCAATCCAAAATTTTAACAATGGAATACTACAATTCTCAAGCATTACCAAGTAGCCAACAATACCAGAACTTACTAGCGTCTTATGGTATAACAATTTCGTTGCCAACACACGATATGCAAACATTGGTCTAATACTCTCCAACGATAGGTGCAGGAATTACACTGTCACAATCATAAGATAACCAACTCCAAAATCATTCTAAACTCGAATCAATACTTCTCAAAATAACTTAACAACCTCCGGTTATGGTTTCCACAGTCCAAATCGATTATCCTTACGGCTTTCCGACTTACTCAAGATTCCTTGCTGATTTGAGATCTCAACCACATACCAATGTAACACCAACATAGAACTACAATCATAAGCGAATCACCACTTATCAAAACTTAAACCATTCAGAGCGAAATTGTGAGTTTCCACACTACTCACCAATTCACATACAACACTTTACCTACACCAACGCTTACGAAGGCCATGCCACGTTTCTCAATTGAATCCACTTCTCTCGAATGTTTTGTTTCACAAATAATCCAATTTACATGCTTAATTCTGGAACTTCCAATTCTTACTCATACTTGGAAAGATAACTCTCAAATTTCCTCCTCTAGGTAAAACACAACTGCACACAACTGGTACCACTCTCACGGAGTCTAAATCCAATACCATTAACCCACGGAAGTTAACGATTACTAACTCCGACCAACCACTCATCTCTTACTAACACCAACAATTAACTTATCGAAACGATCTTTACAAGATCAATGCTTCGTGAGTATTCTCTAACTTCGTCCTTAAGACTCACAACGACAAAACACCTAAGACCTTCTCATATTCAACATAGTTTACAAGATTACTTCCTCGAAGACAATTCCCTTGTCATCTAAACAAATGATCAACTAGGCAACACCTTTCCAAAAGTTACGATTCCAAAAACGCAAATCCATCCTTCATTTACTTGAAATCCCGTTTTCATTCACACAATACTCTCCAATCGGAGCAACATAAGGTAACAAAATGTAGATGATGGTTCCTAAGGGATTTCACAATTTACACACATGTTAATCGATTACCCATCTGAGGTTAATCGGTTAACTCCTCAAAATTCACACAAAACACCATCCTCGCACGTGTTAATCGGTTAACCCCATTTCGTTAGTCGGTTAACACTGTTGCAGAATCTAAAACAAGTTTCCTCTTAATTCAAAGTCATTCCTTACTCAAACCATCAATCCGATTTGTTCTATCTTGGAATATCATTCTCAACTCGCGACTTCTTAACTTATATTGCATTCACTAACCATGATCCACTCAAGGTAAAACCGACAAAGTCAAAACATCCAGCCGACACACTCCAACTCGTGACAAGGCAAATTTCCAAACTCTGATGCGGTCACACGACAAAACTTCAGCGGAATAGTTCATTCCCTGCTTATACAACTACACTAGCAGGAAGCTAAAAGATGGCGACATTCTAATGCTTAGGACACAACTCATACTTGATTTGTCCACAAGCAAAACCAAACACGCAACCATTAACGGTACCACAAAATTGATGGACATCTCATATCAAGCATACCACCTTATTCCCTCACTTGACATCCTTGGTGAGAAATAACCAACACGTTCTTAGTCCAACAAAAGGTAGATTCCAAATATTCTGATTATTCACAAATACATAAGTTTCTTTGTACTTGAAAATAAATCGGGGTAATACATCCTCTTGAAGAACTTTTCCATCACTTCGTACACATTAACTGGAATTCCTTACCCTTCACTATCCATGGCACACCACACTTACACAAAATTCACTTAACGAAAGATTCGCAACCGACAATTCTCGCAACGATTTACAAAACTCTTCTGGTATAAACCGTTCCATAATTTACTCTTAGTCCGTAATAAGTCCCGATTTGCTTCTCGTTGTTTACCGGAATCTTACTTCTTAAAATGCAATGCTCACTATCCACAAGGTACGTCCCTTTACACTTGTCTCAAGAATAAGAATCCATCACGTACACTTGTGACCATGGTGCCACCACTACGCTTGTTCTTAATACCAAGCTGTAACTTTCTCATTCCACGTCATACTATTAGGGTCCTCACGGGTGAACCATCCTTGATTACACTTCCTTAACTTAAGCCTCAACAACTACTCAATAGCTCTATCACACCTTCGTCCAAAAATACCTTCCGTTATCACTTCCCCATAACATACCGTTTCCCATACCGCGTTTACTTCGCTCTCTATTGTAATCCTTTTATCTCCAAATATAAAATCATCATACTAAGATTCCCTTAAATCCAAGGTACTTACACAGTTCCTTAATACAGCTTCTTCCGGTTCGTCTCACTACACTTTTCGTTACTAAATGAAGCTCAAACTTCCTCCGACACAATAACTTATACTGTTCCTTGGATAATTTAACAATTCCAAATTGGTCTCTTACTGAAAACAGAAATCCCAATGTATCATCTCGAACTTAATCTCTCTTTATAACTGAAGATACACAATTCATCTCCTATTCTTCGTCCGACGCACACTTGTTTCCCTTGAAGTATGTAAACACATCCTTGTGTCCTTTCACACCCTTCTCTGCTACTATTTTAGGTTCCCTTAAAGCCGAACGTCCTTAACTCTCCACCTTCTAACCATTTGGAAGACATTGTTCCGAACACATTCCTTAAGGTACTGTCGTCCATTCAAGATACCGTAACGGCCTTAGAACTGAATCACCAATAACTATCTCATTTCTGGACCTTACGTCACACGTTCCACAAAATAGCTTTTCTTTTTCACGGAATGAGATTACTTGAAAATCCTTATCCATACTAGTGGCTAATCCATCTCTACTAGCGATTTTACATATTCCTCAATACCTTAACCAATCGCCCAATAGAGATCCTTAACTTTTGGACTCCATCCATTCCAAAGGATTGCTTGAATAGTACAACACTCTTAACTCCATGCTACTTAAAGCACAACTTCTACAAAAACCTCAACTGAGCTGACCAAAACTCCTCACTACTAACTCTTGGCTTGAGCCTACTCTCATAGCACAAGTTCCGACAACACTACGGAGTCCTCATGGTCGCTCAACCATGATTCTACCTATCACATACATAGAATTAGGTTGATCAGGCCCAACACTACATAGTATGATATTAAGTTTCATGATGGCAAGACACACTTAAGAGGCAGGAATAGATTTACTTATGATGTTTCAAGGCTAGGTCGAGAATACGACCTGCTCTGATACCAACTGTAATGCCCTATATAATATATATCTAGAATAATACCATACAAGCATTTTATTTGGTACTGACACCATCATAAGTGCCTAATGGCGTAATTCACATACTTGACCATTCTAAAAACATAATACAATCTATGGTACAAGACATGGAAATTAGCCGAAAACATAAAATCTAAGATCAATATACAATATCCTCAATTGTATACAACAAATACACAGCGGAAATAAGCTTAACTAAGCTTCTCTTGAAACATCCAAGCATAGCTCCACTTGTAAACCAAGCCTGCAAATACCTCCTGAAAATAAACAACAATAGTGGGGTGAGATACATCAAATCTCAGTGAGTTCCCTATCTTATGGATTCTCTCGGCTTTACAAGGTTCTAGCCAAATCCTAACTCAAGTCAAGGGGAAGGGAAATGACTTTGAGTACATAAATTTACACTAAATGGAAACACGTTATTGAGCTCGTTACTCAAAATATTCACTTATCACTAACCTTGTCAAGGCATCCCCTTTCTCCCGCCCTCTTATACGTCTAAAAGTAGGAACGAGTCATGGACCCTCGTAGATTTCTTGGCATACAAAATGGATTCGGAAATAAGGGACACATTATCACCTTAAATCGTCACTTCACATGGCCCGTACACCGTCACAAGTCTCTTTACCCGTAGGCTCCATTCGTACTATAACATTGGGAATCAAACCTACCAAGAAATCGTGCATTCATTACAGAGGAGCTCGTTACTCATGAAATGGCACATAATAAAATAACGGTTATGATCTCGTGATTTCACATACAACCATAATTGTATTCTACATTTCTAGGCCACATTAGCCTTTAGGCCTCTTTTGCCTTTCTCAAATAAACATAATAATTACACGTGTTTCATACTAATGTTTTACTCATTTCTATACTATTCAGAAATGGACACACGCCTCAGCCTTTTCTGCACGAGCGTTGTCATTCAGTTATCTACTCTAGGCCAGAACTCGTCAATGAATGCACGAGCGTCGCCATCCATAGTTTCTATCATAATTCTAATCACAACCTAGAATTATACCATTTGGTTTTGGGGTAAAGTTTCCTCACTCTTCCTAATTCATATTTTAAACATGCATATTTCTTTCATTCACAATTCACAATTAGATAGACATGGTATAATCACAAATATTACAAGTAAACACATATAATAGCATAACACATAACACATAAAACATCCCTCTTAGGTTCCCTCCGATTCATTTAATTGGGCATCGAAATCAATACTTTTCACTTTTATCCCCGTAGGATACTTTCCCCAGCTTTACATCGGCTAACACTATGCCTCGATCGAATTTACGATCCAAAGGATACGGAATTTCAACATATCGCATAAACATTATTTCATTCTTTTTCCACTAAATAATTACTCCGACATCATACCCCTAATTTCCACTTTTTTTGGGTAGAGGATTGTCATAGCTTTCCAACGGTATAAAGAACGCTCAAATCGGATAAACGAGTCAAAAGATATGGATTTTAGAAAATATTTCATTTTTGGTTCCAGGTCGCGCTAAGCGGGCTCCACCCCGTGCTAAGCGCGCTCCTCACTGCCTGGAAGGGTTGCAAATTCTCCAGACCGCGCTAAGCGCGCTTCTGCGATTTTCAGAAAAATAAATCTTTTGACAGCAGAATTTCCAACCCCCAACTCACCCTCAATTCATACCCAAATAACCAATAGAGGTATATTATCATATTTCTATCATGGTTTATCCCACAAACCTCGCAAACATACTTTCCAACATCAAAACCTAGTTTTCACACAAAACCCCAACATTTCCAAACTCACTCCAAATCAATATCAAACATCATAATCATTATCAATTGACGTTTCTACATGTATAATAATCATGCTACACGATTTATATCCCATTTCAACCGTTAGATTTCATTGATTAGCAATTTAAGCATTTTCTCTCAATTTAACCTCTGCTCCAAAACAACTTATTTCTATAACTTATAGTGTCTAACTAGAACCCACCTGATAAACGAAGAGGAGTTTGAAGAAGATAATGATGATCTAAGCTTCTTTCCAAGCTTTTCCTTCTTCTCCCATGGTTTTCTTCTTCTCTTCTCTTTCTCCTTCTTTCTCTTTTCCTTTTTCTCTTCTTACTATCTTTTTCTTCTTACTACCTTTTTCATAATGTAACTAGGGCTAATATAAACTCTTGGATGAATGTTTTATATGATGATTGTGAAAATTTTGGACACCACCTACATCAAATTAAGTGTGGTTTGTTTATTAGAACTAAGTATTTTCCGAGTTATTGATTTGAACTATGTATTATGCTGAAATTTGTTATATTAATTACTTATTATGAATATCTTGTGGTATTTGTCCTTTCGCATACCTAAACATTCATTAGTTAAAATAAAAATTGAAGGCTTGATATATACATCACATTGCAAACAGTGTCGGCCCTAGGAGTAGGCCACCAAGGCTACTGCCTAAGGCCTCCAATTTTTATTTTACATTTATATGGTTTAGTTGATTTTTTTTTACAATTTTTTAAAATTATTTTATATATCAATTAAATGATAACACATTTAAAATATATAATAATATCAACCATTTATAATGTTTATTGTTTCATTTGTTAATTTTTTTTATTTGTTAATTAAAAAATCAAAAGTATAGATAATAAGTATTTGAGTTCTGACATAATAGGAGATTTAATATCTATCTATCTACAGTGGCGGAGCCAAAAAAAATTTAAAGTCCGGGCAAAAATTTAAAGACTGCAAATTCACATTGTATATAATATATAAATAATCATTAATCAAAATAAAAGAGACTCGTCATTTTGTCAACAAAAATATAGTTTAAAATAAAAAAGATAAACATAACCTTACAATAGCGGGTTAAATAAAATTACGAGGCAAATGTCCTTTCCGAGACTTCTTTGCGGTAAATGTTCGAATAATATCAATATCATCAAGTGACTTGAATATCTCCCGCTCGGTGTAACATACCATCAAGTCATTGAACCACGCATCGTTGATCTTATTGCGCAATTTAGACTTGATAATCTTCATTGCTGAAAAAGCTCTTTCAACGGATGCTGTCGACACCGGCAATATCAAAGCTAACTCAATAAGTTTATAAACCAATGGAAATACCAAATGTTTCTCAGCTTGAACCATCTTCATAGCCAAACTTTGAACATCTTCACAAGTGGAAAATGAAGCATTTCTTCTCACTTGAAGAACATAACTGTCAAGTTGATCCCTAATTTGTTTCCTACAACCTGGATCACGCACAATCTCATTTGGATTAAACTCATTAATCACATTAGGCGGTGGTTCTAATTCGGCTTCCGGTTGCACAACATTCACATTCTCAGTAATTGTTCTATCAACCAAAAATCTTCTCATCTCTGAAATTAAATTATCTTAAGTTAATACTCAAATCTCAATTAACAATTACATAATTTATATATTCACTTGCAATCATAGAATAAATAAAGTATTATTTTCTGTTTTCTATAACCTATTAAATAAAGTATTGAATAAATAATATTTTTCTATGAAGTTTCAATTTATATATATAATATTCACATTCTGTTTTCTATAAGTGTAAAGTATACTTTTCTAAAAATATTGAATGATGGCTTCAGAGCAGGGGCCGCCCCTTTCCATAGGCGGATAAAGGATGCAGCTTTCCATCATCTCAAAGTCAAAATCATCATATCATGATATCAATATACTATATAATATACCTATAGTTTCAATCTAAATAAAATTAAATTAAAAATCATATGATATGAATGAATAGAAACAACGAGAGAACCAGAAAAAAAAAAAGAGAGGAAAAACAGTGTCAAACCGTGAACCGTCGTCGTCACGGAGCCGGAGAGGGAGTGGTGTGCTACTGCTGCAGTTAGGTTTTCTTTTGTTTTATTTCTTTTTTTTTTCTTTTTTTTACCCATTTAATTTTTTGCCTTTTCTTTTGTTTTTTAATTGAAATAAATATGGGCCAAATTAAATAAAGAGCCCGGGCAGTTGCCCAGGGTGGCCGTACGGTGAATCCGCCTATGTCTATATATATATATATATATATATATATATATATATATATATATATATATATATATATATATATATAGAATTTTAGCATTATTTTTCCAAATGATTTTTTTTTAAATAATAAGATGGGTGTTTAGATGAATTAATTTTATTCTTAATTGAAAATAAAATGTTAAATTAAATTAATTATAATAATATAATAATTTTACATTCTAAAAATTAAAATATATTAATTTAAAAATATATATTTTTATTATATTATAAATATTTAATTTTAAATTTCGTCTTAGGTTTCGAGATGTGTTGGACCGACCCTGATTGCATATACACTTAAAGCTAAGATTAAGGTCTTGAAGGATCCCCTATTGTTCATTTTTTAGGGTGTTCAACTAGACATGTTTATCATCAATGACTTGTTATTTGATAGTTTTCATGTTTTGTTTTAATTAATTTCATATGTTGATTTGAAGATACTGTGATGAAAATGTTTAACTGCAAAATTCAAATATGAAATATATTCTCAATAACTCATACCTTACTAACTTTTTAAACTCAATTAAGTTACATAGATTCATAAAAAAAATGTACAAATATTTATGTCTGTTTATAATATATATGTATTTGTTTAGTGACGTAAAGTGAACATTTATAATAATTTAAATTTTAAAATATATATTTAAGTAGGAAATAATATTAGCAAAAGGAAAGGTACTTTAAAGTACCTCATATTTGTATTTTTGGGTTTGGATGTCAGGGATCGAACCCACAACATTAAGTTCTCACATCATCAATGTTGAGGTGGGATCACTACAACAAAAAGGACTTATAACATCTCACCTTAGACAGCGCTTTATTACAAAAGCGCTGCTATAGGTCAAAAACACGGAATCTATTAATTTAATAAAGGAAAAGCGCAAAAAAATATAAGACCTTAGACAGCGCTTTAGTGAAAAGCGCTGTCTAAGGCCTTTTAAATTTTTAAAAAAATTTAATGGAAAATATTAGACAGCGCTTTCCTTAAAAGCGCTGTCTAAGGCCTTTTAAATTTAAAAAAAATATAAGACCTTAGACAGCGCTTTTAAGGAAAGCGCTGTCTAAGGTCTTAAATATTTAAAAAAATAAAAACAAAAGCGCTGTCTAAGGCCAATCTTAGAAAGCGCTTTTAAAGCGCTGTCTAAGGGCCACCTTAGAAAGCGCTTTGTTGAAAAGCGCTGTCTAAGGTCTAATAAAATTAAAATATATGAATATACTCAGTTTTCATTTTCAGTTTTGCGCTCTTTCTTCTCCCTCCCCTGTTGCGAACGGATACTTGCGAACCTGAGCTAAACCCTTGCCGTCGTCCACCGCGCCGTCGTCCACCGTTCCTCCCTCATTTCGCGACTCCGACGACCTTTACTCCACCGTGACCGTCTGTTCCTCTCTCATTTTGCGTTTTCGTCACTCAGTTTGGAAGTTTAAGAGTTTCAGATTATTACACATTTTATAAGGTATGCTGATAATGTTGCTGTTGATAATGTTGTTGTTGATGTTGATAATAATGTTGTTGTTGATGTATTACACATTTTACACGTTTCAGAGTATTACACATTTTACACGTTTCAGAGTTTCAGTTTGGAAGTTTCAGAGTTTCAGAGTTTCAGTTGATAATGTTGCTGATAATGTTGATAATGTTGTTGTTGATGTTGATAATAATGTTGTTGTTGATGTTGATAATAATGTTGTTTATGTTGTTGCTAATGTTGGACTGTTGCTAATGTTGATAATGTTGCTAATGTTGTTAATGTTGTTGCTAATGTTGGACTGTTGTTGGATATAAGAATAAAATATGTGCTAACTTCATTTTTGGTGATATAGGAATAGAATCAATATAATGTGTTAGTTTAGTTTGTTCTTGTTAACATTTTTCTACATTGTTAACTATTGCTATATAATGTGTTTGTTTAGTTTAGTTTAGTTTAGGTTAGTGTTAGTGTTAGTGTTAGTGTTAGGTTAGTGTTAGTGTTAGTGTTAGTGTTAGTTTAGAACATCTATTATAGTTTGTTCTTGTTAACATTTTTCTACATTGTTAACTATTGCTATATAATGTGTTTGTTTAGTTTAGTTTAGTTTAGGTTAGTGTTAGTGTTAGTGTTAGGTTAGTGTTAGTGTTAGTGTTAGTGTTAGTGTTAATGTTAATAATGTAAATTCTTGAGGTTGTTGTTCTAAAGAACCGAAATTCAAAGCAATTTTGTTAATGAAGTTAATTGCTTTGAATTTCTTAGTTTGGACTTGTTATGCTAATGTTAAATTCTTTCTAACTGTTAGGATTAATAAGTAGGAAAACCATGGATAAAAAATGGATGGCTACTAACAAGGGAATTTGGATCCATTCATCCGTCCGCATTGATAAGAAACAAGTAATTCATATTCCAACCAAGAAAAGAAAGAGATGTTAGTGAAAGAGGTAAAATTTGTTATATACTTGATTTCTTTATTATATTTGTTATATATTATGTCATATTTGTTATATTTGATATCCTTGATTTTTTTATTACATTTGTTATATATTATGTTTGATATCCTTGACTTCTTTATTATATTTGTTATATATTATGTCATATTTTTTATATTTGATATCCTTTATTTCTTTATTATATTTGTTATATATTATATTTGATATCCTTGATTTATTTATTACAGGTTAGATGGCTACTAACAATGATGACCCACATGCTGATGATCACGCACATGATGATGATCATCCACATGATGATCAGGTTGGAAGTAGCAGAACTATGGAAGAAGAGATTAGGAGAGGAATAACCATAATGAGGAGAGTGATCCATGCTAGAAATCAAGGCATGACTTATAATGTGCATTGGAGCGAAACAGGCACACTTGTTGAGCCTAACGGTCATATGTTGACAAGTTTCATTGGTACACTTGTAAGGAATGAGGTTCCTATTACTTTAGATGACTGGAGAAACAAACAGTTGAAGGAAACCAAAGAAAAAATTTGGAATGAGATAAAGGTACCATAATTATGTCTTTAATTATGCCAACTAATTATGTCGTTTAAATTATTTGTACTAACCAATGTGTATGGTTTTTTTAGAGGTGCTTTAATGTCGAGGACGACAGAAAAGCTTATTTGATGAGATTGGCAGGGAAGCTCCTAAGAGGGTTTAGGACATATTTAAACAAAACCTATCTTAAGGATGCTGAAGGTAATTTTGTTGATGGAGAGTTTCCATCTAAATATGCAAGTTTCATTTCACCACAAGAATGGGTGAAGTTTAAAGCCAAACGACAAACCGAGCAATTTAAGAGTTTAAGTGCAATTAATCGGGATAGAGCATCAGATCCCCAATATAAATACAGGAAAGGACGTACTGGATATGGACGTTTGGAGCAACAATTGGTAAGTATCAATAAATTGCAATGACATAATAATTGTTCATCATGAGTTATATTTGATCATATTATTTGGCTTTATATGTAGTTACAAAAGGCGGGTAGCTCTGAAACATCTCTTCCTGCACATGTCTTGTGGAAGGAAGCCCGTGTGGGCAAGTCTGGATCTGTTCCAGAAGAGGTTCTACAAGTATATGAGAAATGTGTAAGTATAACAATATTTCTTTAATTAAGTCAAAACTTTATTAACAAATATTTGACAAATATTCGATATTCATCTGATTTTCAGGAGGCGTTATCTCAGTCTGTACCTGCAGATGATACCAGGAGCATACTTAGTCGGGCATTAGATGTCCCTGAGTATCCTGGTCGGGTGAGGGGTAAGGCATTTGGGATCACCCCGACCTCCCTGAATATTAAAAAGGGAAAGGCTGCTAGTTATTCAGTACTTGAAGCTAAATTGGAAGCACTAGAAGCCGAGGTGCGGGAATTAAGAAAGGAAAAAGAAAGGGATAACGCTTCTGGTGTTAGAGATGGATCAGAGAAGGATAGTATCAACTGCAGCTTTCATCCGATTATTCCAGAGGTAATTATATATATATATATATATATATATATATATATATATCTATGAAATTATATTAGTAGCTTAAATTATTTAATTACATATATACACATTAACAATGACATATGTATTTTTGGTTTTAGGGCATTCACCAATGTCAACTATTCTTATCTTCACCAATTCATCGGATGGTTGCCAAGGGAAAAGTGTTTAACAATGGGGTCACAGTACTTCATAATGAATCCCTCCCTACTGGAAGTTTGAAAGTATCAGTTGATATTGCTATGGAGAATGAAGCACTATTACCCTATCCTAACGATGATTCGGAGGTAAGAGTGGTGGGACAAGCTATAGGGTCGTTTGTTGCATGGCCGTCAAATCTCATACTCGTAGGATATGAGGTATATATGCTTAAAACCGTTATAAACCTTTGTTAATCTTAATGTGTAAATTCAAAGATTTTACGAGCATTTTATTTTCATTTTTTACATGGCAATGTTATTTAGACTCCAACAAAATCCAAAACAAAGGATAAGCGGATTCCGGAGCATACCGAGTCCGTTGTCTCAAAAAAAGAGGTACATCACAATTATATGCATAGAAAATGATAAATTGGATATCTTATACTTCATCTAACAAATTATATGATTTATAGCTGCCTGGTAAAGTGATTAGCAACGTTTCAACGCAAAAAACTGTTGGTGCTAAGAATACCAGGGTTAGAAAACAACCTATCGGCAAGGTTAGGACGTGCCTTCAGACCTTTCTACAATTAATGACGGATATTCCGACTGGAGGTGTTCGTCTGATAACTATGGAGAAAGATTTGTATGGCTTTGAATTTGACCAGAATGTTGGTAATGAAGACTTCGAGCAAGTTTTCCAACATACAGAATTGGGCGTCACTGTTGTCAATATATACTTGAGGTATATCCGATCTACTTTGGTAATTGAACAACTTATTTACTTTATTTTTCAAATGAATATTCTAATGTTAATGATGTTTTTATTTCAGGTTTCTGTATGACAGTTTTATGCGCCCCCGGGGATTGGAGCAAAGATTTGCATTCTTATGCCCCAGCGCTGTCAACTTAACCGAAATATTGACGAAACCAAATGAGGTCCATGCGTATATACGCAACGTCTTTATGGACAACCAAGAAACGGAAAAGTTGTACTTTTTACCGTTTAATACTGGGTTAGATTTTCATTCTAAATTCATCTATTATATATTTTTTTGTATTTTGACTTCGTGTAGAAAGTTTCTATCTAACACTTGTTTAATCTTACAGTGGACATTGGTTGTTGGTTGCAATCAATCCTATCCGCGGAGTAGTGTATTATCTGGATTCCTTAGGAAATGATTGGACCACATACCCGGATATGAAGGACTGTATTGACACGTAAGTGAAATTGTTCTAAATAGAAATGTGTATATTTATTTATTTATGTGAATTGTTCTAAATATTCATTTATATTTTATTAGCACTATACAAGCATTCCTAGAACATCGGGGAATCGACCACACCATTACATGGAATTATGTGAAGGTATATTAATTATCACATGTTTTATTATATTAGTGATGCTTACTTGATAAAACTTAGAATTTATCCATATTTTATTTTCATTTGTAGTGTCCTCGGCAACGCAATCAAATAGATTGCGGCTATTTCATGTTGAGATTTATGAGAGACACTATTTCGTTGGATCGAATGGAGATTCCACCCGATGTATGTATTTCTAACTTATGAGTTATTTTAACACATATCTCTCATATTGTCTAATGAAATAGTTAAAACTAAATCAAACTATATGTTATATTATTATGTAGTATTTTGAAGAATTCAGGAGTGCTACTTACACAAAGGCTCTATTGGATGAAATCAAAGAGGAGTGGTGTCAATACATTATGGAGCTCGGAATTTTACAAACTTAAGGTATAATATTATACTCTTACTTTAATTGATGAGAATTTTAATATGTGTAACTTTGGTTGGAGTAATGCTTTGGTTGGATGCAATTTTGGTGTATATACTTTGAATTGCAATTTTGGTGTATATACTTTGAATTACAAACTTTGAATTACAATTTTGGATGCAATTTTGGTGTATATACTTTGAATTACAATTTTGGTGTATATACTTTGAATTGCAATTTTGGTGTATATACTTTGAATTACAAACTTTGAATTACAATTTTGGTGTATATACTTTGAATTACAATTTTTGGTGTATATACTTTGAATTTTAATACTTTGAATTACAATCTTTGTGTTTTCAGGACCTATAATGTAGATTGAAGCAATGTTTTGGTTGGATGCAATTTTGGTGTATATACAATTTTGGTGTATAAGTAATATGTGCATTGTAGAAAAAATGCTTTGGTTGGAAGCAATAACTTTGGTTGGAAGCAATGCTTTGGTTGGATGCAATTTTGGTGAATAAGTAAAATGTGCATTTGTAGAAAAATGTAATGATTTGTAATTATAAATAGGTGTATATACAATTTTGGTTTGTAATTTTAAATATATATATTGGTATGAAATGCCAATTTTGGATATATAATTTTGGTGTAGAAAGGCCAATGGTTTGAATTGCCAATTCTGAAAAAAATTGCTGGTTGAAAATTACAGGTCAAATTCTGGTTGAAAAAACCTGATAAAATTGTGGTTAAAAAAAAATTATATAAAATTTTTCGTACACCTTAGACAGCGCTTTTGGTGAAAGCGCTGTCTAAGGTCCACTTTAGACAGCGCTTATGGTGAAAGCGCTGTCTAAGGTGTACTAAAAAAGTCAAAAATGGAAGGTCTTAGACAACGCTTATGGTGAAAGCGCTGTCTAAGGTGTACTAAAAAAGTCAAAAAAGGAAGGTCGTAGACAGCGCTTTTGGAGAAAGCGCTGTCTAAGGTGTACCAAAAAAGTCAAAAAAAGGTAGGGCTTAGACAGCGCTTTTGACGAAAGCGCTGTCTAAAGTAATCCATATAATGTGAAAAAGCGCTGTCTAAAGGTACCATAGACAGCGCTTTTCATTAAATACACGCCCCTTTAGACAGCGCTTTTGGTAATACCAAAAGCGTTGTCTAAACCTATAGCGTCGCTGGTTTATACAGCGCTTTAAAGCGCTGTCTAAAGGCTAAAAAAGCGCTGTCTAAAACCGTTTTTGCGCTAGTGGATGACGACGTCTTATTTTTGCAAACGATATAATATAAATCAATCAATCGATATCACATGATCGCGGTAATTTACAATACATAATAAAATTAGTAATTTATTCCTTTTGTAAATATAGGTCTAATGAAATACCGTCTACAATTGTACATAAAAAATATTACATCCAGATATCAAAAAGGCTTCTATTTATATTATAGAATAAACAATCTCCCTTCCACAAAAATAATATTAGATTACACTCTCATGTAATCTAATATTGAATTACACTTCATCAATAAAAAAATATACTCTTAATAAGATAATGAGATAATATTACACACTTTAATTAGATAATATACTCCCTTAATGAGATAATATTACACACTTTAATAAGTTCTAATTCAATAAATGTTTTTTATGATAGAAATTGAATTTAAACTAGCATTTAAGTATTTCAACTTTTTATATTTGTAGTATATAATATCAGTAATAATTGCATATAAACCATTCAATTTTTAATTTTTGTTTCGGTAAGACATGTTGATCATGTGAAATCTTTGATTATGTATAGTAAACTCCAGGGAATGGATTGATGTTCGAGGTTGAATTCAATTTAAATTAATGTTGTTTATACATATTTAGTTTTTATGAGATAAGTTTTTATCTTAATTGTGTTTGATTTTTAAACAAATTAGTATATGTTTTTATTTAGTCTCTTTTTAAAACACTTTAAAGGTGGAGAATGTATAAATTGGTTGCCCTAACTAATGTGCAACTCAATATCGTACAGGAGTATTCACATGTCAATTTGATTAGTTAGACTAGTTTTGGCAACATACATACAAATTGCAACACCCCATACCTATATGTCTAGAATAGAAATATATGTGGTATTAATATGGTATTGAAAAACATACTTAAGTATATAGATGATATCATAAATCATATACAATACAAAAGATGAGTACTTCGGTAAGGAAAATAACCGACAAAGCATTTACTGTTCCATAACACGTACGCGTGAAGGTTAATATACTAATCCCTCTTACCTGGTATAAAAATAGGAGTTATGAATTCTTAACTGTAGTGTATCGCCACTACATTACACATAACCTACTCCCCTTGAGGAGAAGCGACTAGGGAAGCCTCCCGTCAGCACTACAGTTGAGTTTTATTACCCTCAAGGAATTAACTAAGGAGCTTCCTTAATATTTTGTATTTGAGATTTAAAATCAACATTTTAATAATTGATATATATATATATATATATATATATATATATATATATATATATATATATATATATATATATATATATGTGTGTGTGTGTGTGTGTGTGTATTAAATAGGAAAAAATATCAACAAAAGGAAAAGTACTTTAAAGTACCTTAAAGATCGAACCTGCAACTAGGGATGACAATGGACGGGGTTTGGGCAGGGTACTGTAGTACCCATCCCCATATCCGCGGTTGGAAAAAATCTTTGTACCCAAGCCCATACCCGTCGGGGTATCAACATTGGCACCTATCCTCGTACCCTATGGATATATAAGTACTCGTACCCGTACCTGTTACCCCGCATTACTAATAAAATAAATATATCAAATATAAAATATCATAATATTTTATGTTTTTAAAAATATTAAAAAGTTAAAAAAAAATTATTGTTGAATTATGAAATAAATGATCACTTATATTAAATATGTAGTAGTTTAAAATTGATGTTTTTTAAAATTTTATAAACATTTATTTTTATATAATAATATAAATTAAAATATATAAATATATATTGTGCGAGTATGGGGCGGGGTGGGTACTAAGGTGTGCATCACCGCTTATTTAAGTGGGTAATTACCCAAACCTGTATCCGACTCATTTTTGTGGGTTTTTATCCTACCCGTTGTGGATAATTTTATGGGTATCCACTGAGGATGAGTCAAATTGTCATCCCTACTGCAACATTTAGTTTGCACATCATCAATGTTGAGGTTGGATGATGACGTCTTATTTTTGTAAACGATATAATATAAATCAATCAAATGATATCATGTGATCACAACAATTTTATAGTATATAATAAAATTAATAATTTATGCCTTTTGTAAACTTAATCCTAATGAAATACCTTATATAATTGTACACACAAAAATATTCACTAGAATGCAAAAAAGACTTCTATTTATATTATAGATTACGCTCTCATGTAATACGTTCTATTTATATTATAGATTACACTCTCATGTAATACGTTCTATTTATATTATAGATTACACTCTCATGTAATATAATTTAATATAATGTTGAATTACACTCCATCAATAAATTAATATACTCATAACAATAAACTATATCCCTTAAGAGTAAGTCAAATTACCATTTCTCCTTTAACGAGCAAATATTTTACACTTTAATATATTTTAACCAAATAAATGTTTTTTATGATAGAAATTAAATTTAAATTACCATTTAAGTATTAAAAAATTTAAAATTGATAATATATAATGTTAGTAATAATTGCATATAAAATTTATCAATTTTTAATTTCTTTTTAGGTAAGACATATCGATGGTGTTAAATCTTTGATTATGCAAAATAAACTCTAAGTAATAGATTGAATTTCAAGGTTGAATTCTTTTTTAAATGAATTTTGTTTATGCTTTTTTTTTATGAGATAAGTTTTATTTTTGATTGTGTTTGATTTTTAAACAAATTAATATATATTTTTATTTAGTCTCTTTTTAAAATACTTTAACGGTAGAGAAGTTAAAAATGGTAGCCCAACTAATGTGCAACTCAATATTATATAGGAGTGTTCACAATGCAATTTGATTAGTTGGGTTGATTTTGGCAACATACTTATAAAATAAATGCACACCCATGCGAACATATACAAATAGAGTCAAGTGTGCACGTACGCACACTCACACATAAACACACACATCGTTTTATTAGCTCGACTTAGACTTTAACAAGTTCTAGAGAAAACACGATGTCTTATGTTAAATGCAACTTATGTGAAACGATGCCCAAGAAAACAGAGTATGATCGATTTCTTGATCAACAAGAAAACCACAAGGAAAATAAAAGGGAGAAGAGAAGAGAAAGATAATTCAAAGTGGTTAAAATTGGATTCTTGATTCAATTACACATTAAGGAATAATGTTTATAATTGAATCGTAACAACACCAATTTCTCCCTCTGGATAAGATTATGAGGGATTGATGGAGAAGTGAGAACTAGTATGATATTTATAATTAAACTAAACCCAGGCTCTCAACTTAAATACTAAACAATTCGCCCAACAGACTGACATAATTCGACATGCTAACTTAAAGAACAAGCTAATATATTTCGACAGCTACACTAGCTCTTCGACTTAGATAGAGTCAGCCACACTAGCTTTTTGACTTCGACAGAGTTAGCTACACTAGCTCTTCGACTTCAACAAAGTTTTCTACAACACTAGCTTATAACTCATAAGATACAAATCTCCACCTTGAAACATACATTGAACCACAAAACCAACTATTTGTCATCATGCAATCCTATTTGCTACATATGGTGGAAAAACCTGCAATTTGGCAATGTGTTAGTGATCGTATTAGCAGCATCATCATCAGTTTAAATCTTCAGCACTTGGACTTCTCCATGCTCGATTATATCTCTGACAAAATACAGCCACACATCGATGTGCTTGGTTTGCTCATGATAGGCTAGATGTTTTGACAGATGTTTAGCACTTTGACTATCTCATTTAACAGTTATAATTTGACCTTGAAGTTTCAACTCCTTAGCAAAACCTTCAAGCCAAAATGCTTCTTTTACAACTTCAGTAAAGGTAGTATGCTCTGCTTCAGTAGTTGATAAGGCGACAACCTTCTAAAGTGTTTCTTTCCAATTGATTGTTGGGCGAAACATATTGAACACATATCCAGAAATAGATTTTCTGGAATCCATACACATGAATAATCAGAGTTGACAAATCCTTCAATTTTGACTTTGCTATCATCACCTCGGGCTCCACCATATATCAGGAATCCACTAAGAGACACATTTATGTACCTTAGAATCCGGTTAAATGCTTGCCAATATGCCTTCCCAAGATTGGTCGTATACCTACTTACAAGGCTCACTCTATACGATATGTCTGGCCTCTTACAAACCATATCATACATCAAAGAACCTACTATACTAGCATATTAAATGTTATTCATATAGTCTCTTTTGACTCCAGTACTAGGTCTTTGAGTCGTACTCATCTTGAATTGAGGGTTAGTCGGTGTTACAACAGGATTTGTATTCGACATACTAAACATGTCAAGAATCTTCAGTAGGTATGTTTCTTGAGATAATCATGATCTTAATTGCTTTCTCTCTCTCTCTCTCTCCCTCTCTCTCTCTCTCTCTCTCTCTCTCTTCTCTTTCTCTCTCTCCGAATGTCAATCCCAAAAATCCTAGATGCAACTTTTAAAACCTTCATGTCGAACTCCTTATCGAGTTCATCCTTCAGCTTCATAACATCCTCGACACTGTTTCTTGCTATGAGGATGTCATCCACATAAAGCAACAAAATAACAAGTGAATTTCCAGGTCAAAATCTGAAGTAAACATAGTGGTCGAACTGGCTCTTAGTCAAACCTATGTATTCCATGAACTTGTCGAATCTCATATTCCATTGTTGAGGAGATTGTTTTAAGCCATATAATGATCTATTCAGCTTACACACATAATATTCCTTTCCCTTTTCGACATACCCTTTAGGTTACCTCATCATGATTGTTTCATCTAGATCAGCATACAGGAAGGCTGTCTTTACATTTATCTGTTCAAGTTCTAGGTCGAACATTGCCACCATGGCTAACAACATTCTAATCGACCTGTGCTTTACAATAGGTGAGAAAACATCATTAAAGTCGACACCTTCTTTCTGAGTGAACCCCCTAGCAACCAACCTTTCCTTAAATCTTTTCAATATCACTCTTTTGATTCCTTCTTTAACCTTAAAAATCTACTTACAGCTGACTAACCTAGCTTCATCGGGTTTCTCGATCAACTCCTAAGTGTTATTATCATGAAGAGATTTCATCTCATCATCCATAGCTTTTAGCCATTCAGTGTTATTTCGACTCCTCATAGCTTCCTTGTAGTCTATAGGTTTTTCATCAAGAACCTCACTTCCACAAATTAAGGTGAATGTATGAGATCTGCATGACCAAGTCTCTGAGGTGGCTTGATGACTCTTCTCGACCTGTCTCTTGCCAGTAGGTAATCATTATCAGTCTCTTCATCTTCATCATCACCATGTGTTTCTTCTTCAACTTTATCTGGATTATGCAATTCAACATCACTATGCTCCACCTCAACAGGAATCTCTTCCAGTTCCAGCTCCTCGATAGAGATTTTCATATTTTGACCAATGTGTAAGTTAGAGTTGCACCTAAGAGGGGGGTGAATTAGGTACTTAGAAATTTTTCCGGATTTTTGACAGTTTCAAGTTTTATTTTCCTAAGTGATTACTATGTGATGAAAGCGATAAATGCGGAAAGTAAATGACACGGCGATATATCCTGGTTCCCCTCACAGTTCGAGAGTACTTCAGTCCCCTTTCAACATGAAAGAGATTTTTAATAATGTTAGATCCTATGACAAGACTATCCTAGCCTTTCTATACAAACTCTAACAAGCACACCAAGAATAATCCTCTTGGATTTTATAATAAGTGAATTAAGAGAACAATCATCCCTTAATCACTCTCTTGCTTCCAACAATCCTGGACAACAAGGATTACAACCTTACAATCTTAAATTCAACAATCCTGAAGATAAGATGTAACAAGTAAAGAATAATTCTGAATTTTGTATAAGTATTTGAAATTGATCTTCAATTATTAATCTAAAGATTGATCTTCTTCTTGAACAAACAACTCTTATACAGAATATACAAGTGTTCTTAAATGAAAGAATGAAACTAGAATGATTTGGATGAAAGTGTAATGCACAAGTTTCAGTCTTTGAAAATTCTAATTTTAACACTTGAGAAATTTGAAAGTTTAATGATGATGAAAATGTTTGAAAAATTGTTTGCAAGAAGGTAAGTTTCAAAATATGAGATTATGAGGTTTATATAGCCTCTAAACACCTCTTCAAATGAGTGTAATTATCCAAAAGATGCGTGGTTCAAGAAGAAAATATTTCAAAAGTTTCTGCCAAAAGATGCAAGTTTTTGGCCTACTACTTCAGTGTTAATCGGTTAACTACTGGGGGTTAATCGATTAACACCTCTCCAACATACCCAGAATTTCAAATTTTAAACTGGTTAACCGGTTAACCATATGATGTTAACCGATTAACAGTTG
Organism: Lathyrus tuberosus; assembly: GCA_022829125.1. Classification (NCBI taxonomy): domain Eukaryota; kingdom Viridiplantae; phylum Streptophyta; class Magnoliopsida; order Fabales; family Fabaceae; genus Lathyrus; species Lathyrus tuberosus. The sequence continues at coordinate 2,796,464 of JALAZF010000395.1, forward strand.
GACAGAAGTGAAAATTACTTATTTTTATGGCATGAAACCTATGGCTTATCATTTCTAAACATCTTTAACTTATATGTAATGCATGAGACATCATTGAACACTTGTATAGACATTATAAAGAGTTGAATGTCAATACCTTTGATCAATCTTTGAAAAATCTTCAAGACTTGAATAAATGTGAAACTTGTTATTGCTTTGACGTCTTTGATCCATTTCCTTTTGTATATAACATCTTGAATGAATATTGTTATCTTCATCAAAACCATTTGGAAGCCATGTCTTCACATTCTCCCCTTTTTTATGATGACAACCCAATTCTTGAAAATTTGATCCGATCTTATTTCTCTAAACAAAGCATACTCCCCCTCGGATATTTCTCCCCCTTAATCCATGATTTTATAGAGTTTTGAAATCTGCAAATTTTGTTAGAGAAACCATACAAAAATATACAATTCTTCTCCTCCTTTGTCATTACCAAAAAGGATGGGAAAAGACAATAACAATGAAACATTGCAAGTTATATGATTATAAGAATAATATGTGAAATATTTGAAACATATAAACATGAAGCACAATAACAACACACAAGAATTAACACAAAAACATAATATATTATAGTACTTGTCTAACCATAGGACGAAACATAATGTAAATATTTAGAGTGCCTAAACATAACAAAGTCTTAAGAACTTCAAATTGAAATTACAACATAATTAAAATACCATAACATAAACATAAACTAAGACTAGATGCATAACTTAGTCACTTTCCGACATTTCCTCATACTCTTCCTCTTCACCATCCTCTCAATTATCATTTTCTTCTTCACTCTCCTCACTTGGCTCACGGTTTTGGTTTGTGGTGAGTTTCTTGAGGGTTCTTTTAATGGAGGCTATTTCAAGTTTGTGTTCCTGATGATTTTGCTTCATATTAGCATCCATTGCACAAATCTTAGCATAAATCATATCATTTGTATAGCCACCTTCCAGAATAGGTTCCGGATCACTTGAAGAGGACAATATATCTTTGTACCTAAACACACTATCACTACATATTACAATTTCGGTATTCTTCAAAGCGGTCTTAGAATTGATCTCATTTGCCTTTGACGTCATCTTGATTTGTGGTTCACGTTTGAGATCCAAAGTGGTTGTTTCCAAAATGCGAGAAATCATTCTCCCATATGGAAGACCTCTAGTTAGAGAGAGTTGGTGTTGCATGTGGTACATCACAGTGAGTTCCCAATTAACTTTGATTTTATGTTTGATGGCAAAAAGAGCTTGCATCTCAATGTCATTGATTTGGGAGTGGTTGGAGTTCTTGGGCAAGAGGACATAACAAATGACGTAGTGAAGCATCCTATCGCTCACCGACAAATTTTCATCATAGCATAACACCCTTGAGGATGACAAATTCTGTCCTCCGAGAACTTCAGCTTGAGAACCCCTGCAAATCTTAAAGTAATACCCCATTTTATTGTAACTCTTCCACGGTCCATCTTCATGAGTTACACCATGTCGAAGAAAATAACCAGTACTAGGAATATCTAACTAAGTTCCAATAGTAGATACTTCCTTACAAATTTCTACTTGCTTAACCTTAGCATACAACATGTGTTTTTCTAGAGAACCCATACCAATATGCAACTTAGTATAGAATGCCTTAGCCATGCCAGGATAGCATAATCCATAATCAGACACAAACTTATCAATTTTATGGAATCCTTGTTGTCCAGGATTATTGGAAGCAAGAGAGTGATTAAGGGAGGATTGTTCTCTTAATTCACTTATTGTAAAATCCAAGAGGATTGTTCTTGGTGTGCTTGTTAGAGTCTGTATAGAAAGGCTAGGATAGTCTTGTCATAGGATCTAACATTATTAAAAGTCTCTTTCATGTTGAAAGGGGACTGGAGTACTCTCGGACTGTGAGGGGAACCAGGAAATATCGTCGTGTCATTTACTTTCCACATTTATCGCTTTCATCACATAGTAATCACTTAGGAAAGTAAAACTTGAAACCGTCAAAAATCCAGAAAAAATTCTATGTACCTAATTCACCCCCCTCTTAGGTGTATTCCTAACTTACACAATGTCATTAGTTTTCTTGAAAGATATTTTAGCTTCATTGAAAACAACATCTCAACTTATGATACACATCATGTAACCTGGCTCTAGGCACCATAACTTATAAGCTTTGACTCCTTCAGGGTATTTAAGGAACATATATCTCAAAGCTCTAGGTTCGACCTTGTCTTGCCCAATGTGAGCATAGGTTAAACCACCAAATACTCTAAGTTTGTCGAGATTAGGTTGATTTCCTGACCAAACTTCTTCAGGTGTTTTCATCTCCAAGGCAGTCGAGGGACACCTATTTATCAAGTATGTTGCAGTCACTGTAACCTCACCCCAAAACACCTTTTTCAATCTTGCACTAACCAATATGCATCTAACCCTTTCTAGAATGGTAAGATTAAACCTTTCAGCCAAACCATTTTGTTGGGGAGTACTGCATTGGTTTTGTGCCTTGTAATACCAGACGCAGTATAATAGTTGTCGAAAGCCTCATTACAAAATTAAAGTCCATTGTCGGTCCTTAACCTCTTAACCTTTCTGCTAGTTTGGTTTTTTACCAGAGTCTTCTAACTTTTAAAATTTTCAAAAGTCTCATCCTTAGATTTTTGAATGAATACCCACAACTTTTGTGAGTAATCATTAACTATGGATAGAAAATATTTTGCACCTGAGTGTGAAGCATTTCTTATAGGCCCCAAAAGATCAACATGAATGTAATCAAGGGATCCATGTGTTCTTTGTTTGCCTTTGTTGAAATTCACTCTACAGGATTTACCAAATAAATAAGGTTCACAAAACTCCATTTTTCCGACCTTGTCACCACAACACAGATTTTATTTCGACAATTCCACTAGGCCTTTTTCACTGATATGGCACAGTCTCTTGTGCCATAGCTCAGTCTTCGACACAAGTTTTTTGGATGCCACGTCTGTTGAACCAGTTACAACCTCATCCTCAAGGGTATACAGGCCTTGCCTCTTGATGTATCTCAAGACTTCCTTTGAGCCCTTCATTACCCTCTGGATACTTTGCTCTCTTTTTAAAAACATGTCATTTCTTGTCGAATTCACCAAGAGAAATCAAATTTCTCTTAAGTTCATGTACATACCTGACATTAGTCAATAGCTTTATTGACTCATCATGGAACTTGAATCTCATAGGTCCAATACTTGCAGTTTCGCTAGATTTATTGTTCCTAACATCACTGATCCACCATCTTAATCGCATAATTCCTCAAACTTCTTTGTTTGGAGTCACGTTCCAAGTACAACCTAAATCCATAAGCCACTCATTTCTAGAGTCATTACTTGAAACCACCAAGACATCAGATGAATCATAATCTTATTGCACAATGGTTACATTACCATTATCCTTTCCACCGTGATTATTCAGTTATTTAGGGCACATCTTCCTTGTATGATCCTTCTTCTTACAATGATAACACCTAATATTGGGAACATTACCTCCATAAGAATTATGTAGAACTTTATCCTTCTTCTTCTCAAACCTACCATCTTTCTTCAAGAACTCCCTTTAATGGACAAACCTTCACCAATAGAAGATGTCTTGTGCTCATTTCGTTTGTTAAAATCCTTAGAGTACAAGGCTGATTGAACTTCTTCAAAGGTCAATGAATCTCTTCCCTACAAGAGAGTTTCTTTGAAATGATCATGAGATCTTGGTAAAACACACAACAACAATAACCCTTGATCTTCATCATCAATCTTAACCTTGATATTTTCAAGATCAAGAATCAAATTATTGAACTTATCAAGCTGCTCAGCCAAGACTTTGTCTTCACTCATCTTACATGAATACAAAGCTTGCTTCAGGTAGAGGAAATTGACAAAGGATTTGGTCATATACAAACCCTCTAGTTTACTTCGTACACCCGTTACAGTCGTCTCCTTTGTGACCTTTCGGAGAACTTTATCACCAAGGCTCAATATGATGACAATATGGGATTTCTCGATCATCGTTGTCTTCTCCTTCTCTATTAGGGCATCATCTATCTTCTTCGATCCTTTCAATGCTTCTAATAAACCTAGTTAAACCAGTAGGGCTGGCATCTTTAAGCGCCACACACCAAAATCATTCACACCAGTGAAATTCTCGATCTTATACTTTGTTGACGGAATCTTCTTCTCCTTGCTCACCGCACAAATTTATTGTGAAATGATGCCTAAGAAGACAAAGTATGATAGGTTTCTTGATCAACAAGAAAACCATAAAGGAAAAGAAAAGAGATAAGAAAAAAGAAAGACATTTCAAAGTGGTTAAAAAGTGGATTGTTGATTCAATTACACATTAGGGAACAATGTTTACAATTGAATCTCAACCACACCACTTTCTCCCTCTAAGTAGAATTATCATAGATTGATGGAGAAGTGAGAACTAATATGATATTTATAAAAAAACAAAACCCTAACTTTCAACTAACATACTAAATAATTTGCCCAACAGACTGACCAAATTTGACATACTAACTTAAACAACAAGCTAACGTATTTTGATAGTTGCACTAGCTCTTCGACTTTGACAAAGTCAGCTACACTAGCTCTTCGACTTTGACAGAGTTTGCTACAACACTACCTTATAATCTATAAGATACAACAATGATAACTTTTAAAGACACTACATTTATATATATTATGTGATGCATTTGTTTTGTAATTTTGGTGATACATTTATACCATACGTATATTGGATTAAATGTATTTTCTTTATTTGATATATGTTTTATGCTTAAATACGAGTATTTATTACTACAATGATTGGGTCTACCATGATCTTTCAAACCCATCAACTCATGTTCTAATTGAAAATGTTGATATAGTTTTTCATAAAATTACTATGGCTAATTCTTGTTCTTAGATGCATCTGTTTTATGATGATGGTGACATATCTATACATCACCTAAATTTTATTAAGTGCGATTTATTTATTAGAACTATGTATTGCCTGCATTTTTTATTGGATCAATGTGTTATGCTGAATTTTGGTTATATTAATTACTTATTAGCAATATCTTGTGGTACTCGTCCTTTCACCTATCTTAACATTCATTTGTTAAAATTAAAATAGAAGGCTTGGTATATACATCACATTGCAAATATACTTGAAATTAAGACTGAGGCCGTGAAAGATCCCCTTTAGTCTATTTTGAGGGTGTTCAATGAGTCAAGTTTATCATTCAGGACTTGTTGTTAGATAGTTTTCATGTTTTGTTTTAATTAATTTCATATATCAATTTGAAGATACTATGATGAAGATACATATGGCCTGTTTGTTTTGGCTTTTATTAAAAATGATTTTATAGTGTTACATAACTTTGTGTAAAAAATTTACAAAGAAACTTTTTATAAAAGCTTTAAATGAAAATTTGGTTTGAATAGTTATTCTTAAAATGTTATTTTAGATACTTCATCATTTTATTTAAACTTTTTTTAGATATAAAATTTATAAAAAAATTACTTAATTTTGAAGCTATTTCTGTTGTGAATTGATGTCGTCAATAACAGAACAAAGTTATGAGAAAAAGATTGAGTTTCTTGAACAAACACAAGAAACCCTAATAGGTTTCACAAAGGAAAAGAGAAGAAGGAAGAAGAATAGAGAATTGGTTAAATTTGTTTTACTATTCACTTTCTCAATAAGGGTTCAAAAATTACAAGTGAATACCAACAATTAACCTCTGTCACCCTAATTAGGATTTACACCATACAACACAGATGAAAGACTAGCATGCCATTGATAAGAAAACTAACATACTAACCGAATGGGCTTTTACACACATGCCCATTACACAAGCTAACTTAAACAATTGGACTTACAACCAAGACCCAATTATACATACTAACTTAAATTACAAGTTAATATATTTTGACAGCATGCTTGAACAGACTTCGACTACAGCATGCACAACTCCTATCAAAATATCAAGTTACCATTATCGACACTAGAGTTCGATCCAAAATACCACAAATCTCCACCTTGGAACAAACTCTACACAAACAAGGGAAAAAACTAACTTTCATCATCTCTGATGCTTTCAACGCTTCTAACAAACCCCGTTGAACAAGAAGGGCTTGCATCTTCAAGCACCACAAACCGAAATCATTCACACCAGTGAATTTCTCAATCTTATACTTTGTTGACGACATCTTCTCATCCATGTTCACCGCACCAATTTGTTGTGAAACAATATCGTCAATAGAAGAACAAAGTTATGAGATAAAGATTGTGTTTTTGAATAAATACAAGAAACCATATTAGGTTTTACAAAAGGGAAAGAAGAAGGAAGAAGAATATAGAATTGGTTAAATATATTTTACTGTTCACTTTCTCAATAAGGGTTCAAAGATTACAAGTGAATACCAACAATTAACCTCTTTCACCCTAATTAGGATTTCCACTACACAACACAGATGAGAGACTAGCATGTTATTTATAAGAAAACTAACATACTAGCCTAATGATCTTTTACACACAGGCCCATTACATAATCTAACTTAGGGAGCAAGCTAACTTAAACAATTGGACTTACAACCAAGAACCAATTTGACATACTAACTTAAATTACAAGTTAATATATTTTGACAACATGTTTGAACAGACTTCAACTACAACATGCACAACTCCTATCAAAATATCAAGCTATCTTTGTCGACATTAGAGTTCGATCCAAAACACCATAATTTCAAATAGCTTTTCATCAAAGTCATTTTTGAAATACAACTTTTTGAAAAAAATTGCGATTTTGACTATGTTTTGATCTTCAATTATGTATGTTTATGTTATAAGATGTCAAAATTATTCTTTCAATTTAAAAACGAATATAAAAGAACTCGTAATATTTTGAAAAGTATTTTATAAATTTCATTTTTGAAAATACAAAGAAAAAATCTACTTTTTAAAGTCAAAACAAAGAGGCCCCTAACTCTCAAATTCAAATAAGAAATATATTCTCAATAACTCATACCTTACTCACTTTTTAACTCACCTCACTTACATAGATTCATAAAAAATGTTCAAATCATTGTGTTTATATATAATATATTTTTATTTATTCGTATAAAATCAACATTTATAGTAATTTAGATTTTAAAATATATAAATTACGTACGAAAAAAATATTAACCAAAAGGAAAGGTACTTTAAAGTACCTCATTCTCCTTTTCAGAATCGGGTGTCAGGGATCGAACCTGCAACATTTAGTTCTCACACAACCAATGTTGAGGTGGGATAACGACATCTTACTTATGCAAACAAAATAATATAAATCAATCGAACAATATTACGTGATCGTTAGAATTTACAAAATATAATATAATTAATATTTAATGCCTTTTATAAAGATAACCTAATAAAATACCTTTTACAATTGTACACTAAAACATATTTTACCATAATGTCAAAATACTTCCATTTAAATTATATAATAGCCAAATTCCCTTCCACATAGAGAATTTAATATTACACTCTTATTTAATTTAATATTAAATTATACTCCGTCAATAAATAATTATACTTTTAATAGTGAAATATTAGAATATAGACTGAAGTGAGGTTGTTAGCTTTGGTTAAGTAAGTTAGAGAAGTTATAACTAACTTTTACAATGCATGGTTGTATATAAATATCAAAGCCAAAAGCTTAATACATAATGAGAAATAATTCAATAATAAGAAACTCTCTCTCTCTCTCTCTCTCTCTCTCTCTCTCTCTCTATCTATCTATCTATCTATCTATCTATCTATCTATATATATATATATATATATATATATATATATATATATATATATATATATATCATGCATGCTCATCACTCTCACGTGCATGAACATATTCATCATCTTGATGAGAATTCTCTCAAATAACATGGTATCCCATGCCTAAGGGGACCGTGAATCATTCCTCTGCACAACTCTCGTTCATGCATCAAATTGCATCAACATCATCTTTTTTGTTGGTTCAAGAGCGATCGTCGGTTGCAGGTTTTCAATTCATAGAAATTGGAATCTCACTTTTGCAATAAAAAATAGTTTTCAAAACCGCACTGATCACAGCTTCGAAGAAGCGTTTTTCTCAAGTCTTTTGTTCAAGATCTCTACTTTCATTTAGAGACTCAGTGGCTCAAAACACAACCCTAACAACTCTTTCACTCGTCTCTCTCAAAATAAAACCCTAACAACTCTCTCATTCGTCTCTCTCATATGGACACCCCAAAACGAAACCATAACAACAACTCTTATCCAATGGGTATTTATAGGTTCGTTTTCTCTATAGTTTTTTTTTCAAAATCTGTTTCAATAGCTTGTTTCATGATGTTTGAACTTCCTTCTTGTTTTGACTTGTAGGTATGAATGTTTCTTTCAATAAAGAAGATAAAGATAAATTTAGCCTTACAAACTTATGTCAAAGATCCAGAATGACATCCATTCAAAATATACACAAGTTTGCAAGTATAAATTTATCTCCATCCTTATTTCATTGATGACACGCCATTATGGGACATGTATGGTATGTTTCTGAAGCATTTTATGACTTGATATGTCTGTTGTATCGTATTTTTTGTTTATGGTTTGTTGTTAAGGAATGTTTTTGATGAGTGTTATTGTTAATGTTTGTTTAAAAGATGAGTTTATTATATATTATGTAGTTTGGGCGTTTTTCCAATCCCTTACCGAATATATAACTTTCCAAACTGTATTAGAAAATTATGATATGATAGGTAAAATTGTATTATAAAATAAATACACATTCAATTCTTGACAAGAATTTTTCACACTGTTAACTGCATGTTGTTTCTTGACAGTTAGAACTTGGTTTAATGATTGTAGATCTTCAACCACCCCCTCTTCACCTCTAATTTTATTTGCAAAGTAAATAATATTTTGCAAAAAAAATTAGAGGTGAAGGCAAGGGCGGTTGAAGAACTATAATCATTAAACCAAGTTCATACTGTCAAAGAGCAAAATACACATAAGGACTTGAAGAACTCTTGTCTAGCATTGAACGTGAACTTATTCTTCTAATATAACTTAATTTATCATATTATAATGTTCTAGTGCAGATTGGACGGTTATATGTTTAGTTAGCATTGGCGAAATAAGCGTTCCACATAATTTATAATAAACCAAGGTCTATATATCACAACGGTTGTTTAACACAACCGTTGTTAAATATGTTGCATTAAAGAATATCACAACGGTTGTTTAAAGTAACTGTTGTGGTAGGTAGCGCGTTGCATGGATGCAATCATGGTTACAATCATGGTTGCACGGCCATGGTAGAAATCATCATACATAAATTAACACCTTACCTCACAATGGTTGAACCAGCATGGTGGTATCCCTTTTCCAACCGTTGTGATATGTGTTTTCTGTTATAGTGAATAAACTTGCAAATTTCTTCCTTTTTTAGGAGAATCTTCATTGGAACTATCTTTATCTTCCTTTATGATGACCTTCAAAGCAATGCTTCTTTTCTCTTCATAAACCTTTTTTTTTCATTTTTATATTAGCTTTAGATGCTTTAATCTTCATGTTATGCCAGCTTTCCAAATAGGGTTATAATATCTAAAGTTTTTAAGTCATAAGGCTATGTTGTCGTTCTCTGCACATAGACCTTAACACTTTGTTAGCATAATCCTGGTTAGATCAATTTTATTAAAATCTCTAACTTGATGATTATATGAATAATGAGTATCTGCATGGAATCTACGATTTCACTAAGTTCCATATCGAAAAGCTTTATTCTCCTATTAAAATAAATAATCTTAGATTGCTTCATATAACTCAAAGTCATTTTATCAACTGATATCAAGTTAATAACATGTTATCTTTTCAAAACGTATATGTTTTGCTTTTCAATATGGGAGTTCTATAGAACACACCCTTTAGATCGTTCTTTCCTGCATTCTCAACTTTTGAAGTTACAAACCTGATCAAAAGACATGCTCTTAGTCCAATTGTTGGGGGACCATGTGAGTGTAGAATGATCTAGATGAGAGATGAGTTAAATAGAAATTCCCCTAAAACCGCGTTTAAAAATATTTTCTTCAAAAATTTGATTTTTACATGTAGAAGCACAATTTACAAATGGAAGGGAGAAAGCAGAATTTTATAAAAAGATACGTTTGGATGGATTTCACAATTGGCTTAGATTAACTGAAACTGTAACAACTGAGAAATATGAAGTTTTTTAAACAAGTAATACATCAATTAACATAATTAAATTTATACATAAGGTCCAAATTGAATTTGATTATGTTGTGAAAAACAATACCGGAATAGCAAAGTATATTTGCTTTCTTGAACACCAAGAAATCCACAAGGGTAGAAAAGAAGGAAAAACTTGAACAAACACACGAAGCCCTATTATGGGTGTAATACCCCAAATTTTGACCACTTAGATTTCCCATCATTGTGAAAATCATCATCACAATATGGATGAACCATCATGCTTCATCAGTCTCCCCAAAGATGGGTGAGCATCCAATACAATCAAAATTAGGGTTTCAAGCCCTCTCTGAGTGCTTAGACAAAGGACCAATCAAGAAATGACATGATCTTCAACTTGTCTAATCTCTTAAATATCCACAATGGATAAAAAAGGACTCCCACTTCAAGGATTAAGCACAAGGCTGCTCCCTTCTAGGTGGATCAAGTCTCAAGATCGAGAGTGTCACCAAATTAGGGTTTTGGTCGACCAGGACCTCCAGATGGAAATTTTCATCTGGGCACCAGGCAATGATCCAAAACATGACCTAATATACTTCATGGAACCTCATGAACCCATGCATCAATTCAATTTTGCCTCAGGGGATGCATTCATCAAAAATCAGGAATTAGGGTTTCTTGACCTAATTCACCCCTAAGTTGACTTTTGGGACAAACCATGAGCCAAGACCTCAAGACATGATTTGAGGGTCTCTAATATACCATATTGATCCATTTGGAACAATGGATTGATCCAAGAAGCTTGAGCAACAAGTCTCAATTTCATCTGCACCACAATTAGGGTTTTAAGAGAAAAGTCAACTGTAACTTTGACTTTTGACCAAGACATGCTCCCAAACCCTAATACATGATTGAATATACCCTATGACACCCATGGAACATGTCCATCAAGTTTGATTTAGGTCAAGGACATGATTTCCTAAAGAATTGCACAGTTTGGAATTCATCTGATAAAAAGTCAACTGTGCACAAAAGTCAACTTTGACTTTTTGAGATTTTTCACCAAAATGGATTTTTAACCCTAAAATGATGTTAATGTATGATTTGAATCATCATTCATCAAGAAAAATCAAGAAAAGTGAGATAACTTGTAAAAGGGGTAACCATAAAACTTAGAAATTTTTCTAAGTTAAAAATAAAGTGGCAAAGGTACCAACTTTGGAGGACCATAACTCCTAAACCACAAGGCCATTTTTTCTCATCCAAAGATGGATTTGTATCCCTCATTATCACCTACAAAAACTTAAACTACAAGTCATTCCAATTCATTAAGGATTTTGAGTTATGGAGTGATCAAAGTGGCTGAAAAGTGAAAATGTCACTTTTTCCAACACTTAGTGAAATTTTCACTAAGTCAGATTCTGCCTCACTTTTTGCCAAATGTAGGGGGATTTTTCACTTGGAATCAAAAGAGATCAAAACCAAACTTGTTCAAATAGTTGTTGTATCATGTAAGAGCTTTCCAAAATGGCCAAGAACATTGCCAAATTCAACCTACACCATGAGATACAACATTGCCAGGTTGCCTTGCTGAAATCTGTCAAGGCAAGGCAGAATTTGCAACTTTGGTCGATTTGCCAAAATCAGCCAAATTCAATTGCTCCTATCCACTTGGACACCTCAGAGGATTGAATCTAAAGGGGACAATCACTGAGCCAAGCCTCCAAAGTCCATGGAACAAGAAATAACATGTTGAACCTAGAATGGCCAAAATAGGGACAAGACTTCAAATTTGGAATGAGGCATTCAATGAAACCATCAAGGTGGCATGGACTGAGCCATTCTCATCTAAAATCAGTCAAGACTTATCCAAGACCAAGGGAACCAAAGCTCTGTGCCCTAACCTCTAGTCAATGGCTAGAGGAGACTTGGATTTTCATTTGCCAACATTGGCCAAACCTACTTACCAGCTGCCATGCACTATTCCTTGCAAAACAAACTTGCTCTACTATAAATAGAGCTCAATTGTGGTCAGTTTGAGTACACCAAAGCCATCTAACAGATGCTTTCCTCAAAATCTCTTCTTTCACTCCAATTTTGCCTTCTAAGGCAAGTCACTATCGGGTTTTGAGTTTGAGAGCAATTCCAATCAAACCAATCACTCACACACCTCACATACATCACATATGAGCTGATCAAACACTTAGATTACTTCTGAAACATCAATTTCAAAAAATCACCAGCTGGTTGCTCAAGGTTTTAACCAAAGTGCAGCTGAGGTACCACAAAATGATCCAGCCAATTTCAATCAAGTCCAACCATCCAAACACAATCCATAGGGTGTAGGGAAGTTGTTCAGATCATCACCACTCATCTGTAACACCTCCAAATCAAAAATCACTTTGAACTTGTTGTCACGACTTGGAGGTAAGCACATACTTGGTCATCTCTCAATCTATGCATATTTCCTCGCACAATAATTTGGCCATATGTTCATAATCATGCATGGAATGTTTTCCCTTAATTAATTGCATTGTTTGAATCGTGTATCAAAAATCCTAGCCTTCATGCAGAAATTAGGGTTCTTGAGGTCTCTTCGTGATTTCTTGTTGTATGTTTAATTTAAATGAAATTAAAGTACATAGACATGATCGTGAGGTTGAGGCGAGCATAATGATATGTGGATTGCATGATATGATTACGTATTCATGGAGATTGGATAGAAAATGCAAATCTGAGAAACCAAGAACACGCGCGTGTTCTTCAGCTTGTTCTTGGCGCCATTTTTAGAAATTCAAATATTTGAATTTTGTGATTTTGTTTAATTGATTCAAAAATTAATTTCTCTCTGAGTTTTAATGATTTTGAGTTGATTCTTTTTTTAATAATTCACAAAAATGTTAAAATATTTTATTTTCACAAAAAATCCCAAAAATATTATTTATTTCATATAATTGATATTTTTGCAAAGAATTAATATTTTAATTGTTTTTGACATTTTAAATATTTTTTCTACATTGATTTTGCAACTTTTAATGCTTTCTAATTATTTTGTAGGTCAATACTTAATTTTTGAAGCATTAATCCAAGATCATAATTTGTTTTCCATGTGTTAAACAATTTTTGATCATTTTAATTGAATTTTTATTCAATTAAATACATTTTGAAAACAAATTAGGGTTTTGGATTAATTCAACCCTCATAAATCATTTTCAAAACTTTTTGGGCCTCTTGAGAGAGTGTAAGACCCATCCCCCCTTGTACAAAAACTTTTTGGGCCTCACTCATTGTATAAGTCCCTTTGTACAAGTAAATGGCGCGATCGTCGCCCGTTTAAAAATAAAAATCATCTGGGCCTCTCCTTGAGCTATAAGACCCATTCAAAACACTTTGGGCCTCTATTAAAGTGTAAGACCCAATCCCCCTTTTAACCAAAACATTTTGGGCCTCACTTATTGTATAAGTCCCTCCGCGTTAAAAGAAAACCTCGGCGCGATCGCCATTTTTAAACGAAAAATCATTTGGGTCTACCCTCATGTTATAAGCCTCTCTCTTTTCTTTAAACCTTTTTTGGGCCTCTTGAGAGAGTGTAAGACCCATCCCTTTGTACAGAAAACCTTTTTGGCCCCCAGTCACTTGTATAAGTCCCGCTGTACAAAGTCAAACAGTGTGCTCACTGATAAAACCCTGGGCCTCTCCTTGAGCTGTAAGCCCCAAATCTTTCTTTTTCAAAGCACTTTCTCCTTTGATTTTGAATATACTGTTGTTTTCAATCTTTCTTTGTTGAACAACTAACCAAACAGCATGCAAGCACTACAACCGAGTAAGTGGTTATCGCTTTCATTTATTGCTTTCATATTATAAACTGTATTGTGGGGCTGCTCACTGTAAGTCTCCTTTCATAAACTCATATCTACTGTGTAATAATAGTATAGATATTTTGAGTTTCCCCGGCTATTACGTCTAGAACTAGGTGACGCCGTTTCATTTATTCGTAGAAATAGACGCCTAGATCCCCAATAGGAGCACCAGATACAGTCTTTTCTTCGGTTGTCCTCCTTAGGAATCGTCAAGAAGCTCTACTCCCCAAGATGAATGTATTCTCCGTGAATGGCATCTTTGAGTTTCTTCCAAATTCTCGAACTTTCCTGACTTGATCTATTCCTTGCGGATAGCTTGCCTTGAATGTCTCGGGGTTTGGGTACCCACTACGGTCATAATCTTGGACCTTAACTAAGGAACCCTCTTTAAAAGCTAAAAGTCGCTGGATAGTAAACCTCGCACGTTTACCAGTGGTTTTTATCTTTAAAAGAGTTATCTCTCCTAATGGAAAGGAGATGATAGACCCACGGGCTTCTTAAAAGTATCGGCCTCCTCTTGGGCATTATACAAGGACCCACAGGCTTCCTAAAAGCAACCCCGCCTCCTCTTGGGCATTATTCAAGGACCCTACGGCTTCTTAGAAGTATTCACAGCCTCCTCTTAGGCTTCGTATAATGATCTCTTCCTTCGGGAATGATAGCCTCCTCTTGGGCTTCGTACAAGGACCCGTAGGCTTCTTAAAAGTTTCCAGCCTCCTCTTGGGCTTCGTACAAATTGTCCCGACGACCTCCTAGAGGTATAGGAACAGAACCTAGTCATCCTCATAGAACAGTCCTTTCATAGAGTTTACTACTGTTTCTCAAAGCATAGTACAAAAGAAAAAAACTCTAGACTTGGACAGTCTAACTTCCTTGAGTCTCAAAGACATTCTCAAGTGACCCATTCGTTAAATAGGAAGGAAACCCGCAGACTCGGACAGTCTCAATACCCTTTGGATTTCCCGTTTCCTCAAAGAGAAGGAAATATCCCTGATCCTCAAATCAAATCCCTGAGTACAGTGTTGCTCATATAAGAACTGATTTTCTCTTTTAAAATCAGTATATTGGATATGTCACTCAACTGAAACAAACCTTTAGCCTCCATCTCGGGCTTCGTACGAGATACAAAAACACTCTCTTGTTGAGTATCAAAGACTCTCTTGTTGAGTCAAACTTTTAGCCTCTATCTCGGGCTTCGTACGAGACACAAAGACTCTATCGTCGGGTCAAAAACTTTTAGCCTCTCTCTCGGGCTTTGTACGAGACACAAAATAGCCTCCTCTTAGGCTTTGTATAATGATTTTCCTAGCGGAAATTAGCCTCCTCTTAGGCTTTTGTATAAGAAAACCACTGGTTGATCCAATCAACCTTTTAGCATCAAAGTTGTGCCTCGTTCACAGTACACAAACATCAACAACTCCTTCATCTAATCGCTGTAAGCGGCAAGCCTCTGGATCATCTATATCCATGCCACTGTCCCTCTTTTAGCATGAGAAATTCCTAAGAAAAGATGGCATTGCTCTACACTGAGTTAAAGTCTTCTCCTTCAGGTTAAAACCCTTTCTTCAGAAATTATGGCATTGCTCGGATCCGCGTATCCCAGTTAAAGTAATTCTCCTTCCCCCTCTTTAGAGATGACAAATTCTCTCTAAAGTCGAGGTCTTTCAGCTTCACGTCTTGGGCTTTGAACAAGACACAAATAGACCTTTCAGCTTCACATCTTGGGCTTTGAACAAGATACAAACCACCTTTCGCTTCACGTCTTGGGCTTTGAACAAGACACCAAAACACCAAAAACACCCATTTTCTCCCATAGAATAGGAGGAACTACGAACGCTCTGATTTCCCTATTTCGGTAAACGGGAATACGTAGGCATAAGATCGAAAGAAAGGATCTTAGCGAGCGCAATCAACAAAAAAACCAAATCCCATATCTCCATCAATCAAAAGCAGTAATTCAAAAAGCATCAGTCCTAACATCCTAATCCTTGTTCCCCGCCAGAAACCTTCTGCCCAGGTAAAAAGAAAGAAAACAGTATTGGCGAAAATACAAATAACCAGTACAAAGGCCCCCCACATTGATAGCATTCATAACCTAACAGACCGCTGTTTAAACTCAGTATGCAAAGCAGGGTTAATTGGAGACATCTATTTCCCTTCCTTATTCAGCTCACAATAGGATAAAAAATGAATCGACCTGTAGTCAAAGCTCAAACCGCAGAGAGCGACCAGCGCTTAAGAACCGCGTCCAAAATCGCTCGCTACAGAAAAATGGCGCCCACCGTGGGGCCCTTATTTCTTTCTTTCTGTTTTCCTTGTGTAGAAACTACAGAGTGGTAACTCAGCCGGGGAGCCATTTCTGTCAGGAACTTAGGATTCTTAGCTTTATAAGTCTAGGATGATTAGGACAAATATATATACTGCTTTTCCTAATTGCTATACGTGTTTATTTTTCTGCTAATGGGAATGCGGGTGATGCCGTATGTGGAAAGATTGAGTATACACTTAAGATAAGTGATGGCGACGGGGTCGACCATCAACCTCAGTGGAGGCTGACCAACGCAACCCATTCACTCTTCTAGCCAATGGGCCGGTTGTTAAGTCTGAGAAGCCGAGGAACCAAACCCTTTCGTAGTGCGGAAACTATCGGAAATAGTTGTTACGCGATACTACCCTCATTTGAGGCTGGTGATCTATTCTCGGTGAATGGCACTTACTCTAAGATTGCTCTACAACTCGCTGGCGATCCGCTTGTTGTTTTGCTTTCCTGGGATGAGCTGATGATAATGAGTACAGGTACAAAAATCACCCTAGTATAAACCTTTGGGGATGGGTAGAGCCTTGACTTCATGACAACGACCCTTTGACCCCATGTTTTTTCTATGTTTTGTGTGCTGCATTCATGCATTCATTTAATAAAACATTAAAACATTCAAAAAACTTCTCTTCTAGTCTCTCTGTTTTTCAAATTAAACTAAGACTGTGATTGCAAATATCAGAGAAGAGGATTACGCTAATGGATTTCGGTAGAAGGAGAACTCATACGTACACCTTCAAGGTTCCAAAACTAGAGGATTTGAGAAGGTTAGCAAGGATGATCACTAGCCCTGAGGCTTTCAGAGCCAAGTACGGAGGTTTACTACCACTGTTAAGAGTCCATGTGATTGAGGGAATTATGGATGCGCTCATTCAGTTTTATGACCCGGTTTATCACTGTTTCACATTCCCGGATTACCAGCTAGCACCAACGCTGGAGGAGTATTCTCATCTGATCGATCTACACATTACAGATCGAGCTCCATTTTCTGGACTGGAAGAAATTCCAAAGAATCAGACTATTGCAAGAGCAATTCATTTGGACGAGTCTGAGGTTAGGACTCACATGACTACTAAGGGTGGCATCCAAGGTTTGCCAGCCCAGTTCTTGATAAAGAAAGCCCTACATTTTGCCAGTATAGGAAACGTCACTGCTTTTGAAAGCATCTTTGTCTTGCTCACCTACGGATTATTTGTGTTCCCCAACATTAATAATTTCGTTGATATTGACGCTATTAAGGTTTTTCTCATTGGAAACCCTGTGCCGACTTTGCTCGCAGATGCGTATCATTCTGTACACTTGGGAAATTTGTACAGCGGAGGGGAGATCACATGCTGTGTAACTTTGCTCTACAAATGGTTTATCTCTCACTTGCCCAAGTCTGCTGCTTTTTGGGATTGCAAGAGTGTCTTACGTTGGTCGCAGAAGATCATGTCTCTCACCAACTCTGATATAGATTGGTGTAAAAGGATCTATGATGGAATCAGAATCATTGATCGTTGTGGAAACTTCCCCAACGTACCCCTCATAGGAACTAAAGGAGGAATCAACTACCATCCGGTATTGGTTCGCCGTCAATTTGGATACCCGATGAAACACATCCCACTAGGTGTTCATCTGGAAGGTCTTTTCTTCAAGGAAGGAGAAAGTGACAGAGCACTAAAGATGGAAATAGTGCATGCTTGGAAACATGTTCATAAGAAAGGACGGGAGTCTCTAGGAAAACCAAACTGTGTCTCGGTGGAGCCTTATCTCCACTGGGTACAAACTAGAGCTCTCAAGCTAAAGATGCCTTATCCTCATTACGGAATTCTTCCGCCGAGGGAATCTGTCATGTACTTCATGACGAAAACTGAAAAGCTTCAGGTTACTCTCAACAAAGTTCAACGGGAGAGAAGGTCTTGGAAGAACAAGTACCGCACCCTCGACGTAGAGTGCATCAAAGTACAACAACTACTGAGAGAAAAAGATGCTCTGATTGAAATTTTGGAGCAGCATGCTGTAGAGAATCAAGATGACCAAAGGAATTTGCTCACTCCTTTCACTTGGCAAAGGAATGACAACCCGACAATGGCCCAAGCGCCCCGGTCAAAGAAAAGGAATATACCAGAATCAGCACCCGGTTTCTCCTCAGAGAGGACTCGGGACCCATTAGTTTAGGTTTCTGTTTCTGCACTTTGTAATCTACTGTATTTCCATTTCTGTAATCCTTTGAATTTCAATAAAAAGGGGTTTCCCCACTGTTTGATATTTGCAATCTAATTGTCAAAGTTTATTTTGATTAAACCAAAAAACAACAATTAATATAATCATTGCATTCATCATTCTCACATCGCATATTCTTCTTCCCTACGAATCTCACGTTTGTGTCTCGATTCTAGAGTCAAACTGTCTCATTCGTATAATACTCGGGCCAATCGTCAGAAAAAGATGGATGATCTTGAGGAAGAAAACAGAGAGTTGAAAGAAGAGATCGACGCTCTGAGAGAGGATATGAGAAAGCTTCGTAACGACATGCAAGCCATGGCAGAAGCTCAGCTACAAAGAACTGTGATCTCAGAGATCACCTCAACGCCCATCATAGAAAAGTATGATCCTAGGTATCAGATGCCGAAAGATCGTCCTTGGGGCATGCCTGTTAACTATATCCCGGAAGGATATGTTCCGCCGATCACTGAAGATCAGGGAATCGTAACAGAAGCCGCTGGGCCTGAAGGTTACAAACTTCGGGAAAGCGAAGATGCTAGGGGCATACTGAAGACTCCTGAAGGTTACAAACTTCGGGAGGCGCCAAGACTTACTGCCGTAGTCACGGTACCACCCCCTGTGGTGCACACTGTCCCAGAAGGGCAGATTCCACAGACACCTTCTGGTAAGAAGGAAACTATGTTTGACAGAATGGATGAATTCCAGGAGCAGTTCTTGGAAATGTAGAAGGAACTGCAAGCCATTCGCGGTCAGGATCTATTTGGAAAGGACGCCGCAGATCTCTGCTTGGTCCCAAATGTGAAAGTCCCGCACAAGTTCCAAGTGCCCGACTTTGAAAAATACAAGGGTAACTCTTGCCCTCAAAGCCATCTGGTGATGTACGCTCGGCGGATGTCTGCTCAGACGGAGAATCAGGACCTACTGATTCACTACTTTCAGGAT
Organism: Lathyrus tuberosus; assembly: GCA_022829125.1. Taxonomy (NCBI): domain Eukaryota; kingdom Viridiplantae; phylum Streptophyta; class Magnoliopsida; order Fabales; family Fabaceae; genus Lathyrus; species Lathyrus tuberosus. The sequence continues at coordinate 2,816,045 of JALAZF010000395.1, forward strand.
AGTTTAACCGGTGTCGTATTAAAATGGTACATGGGTTTAAACCGTGCCACGATCAGCACATTCAGAGATCTTGGTACTGCCTTCGTCCAACAATACAAGTACAATTTGGACATGGCACCCGACAGAGATCAACTCAGATCAATGTCGCAAAAGGAAAAGGAAACCTTTAAGGAGTATGCTCAAAGGTGGCGTGAAATTGCCGCTCAAATTTGTCCACCTCTTGAGGAAAAAGAGATGACAAAAATCTTCTTAAAGACCTTAAGCTCATTTTACTATGACCGAATGGTTGCCAGTGCACCCAGTGATTTCACCGAAATGGTCGGCATGGGTGTACGTCTTGAGGAAGCCGTCCGAGAAGGACGTTTGGTAAAAGACACTGGATCAACGAGCGGTACTAAAAAATACAGTAGTGCTCTCCCTAAGAAAAAAGAGCAAGATATTGGGAATATCTCTCTCGGAAAGCAAAGGCGACGTTATCAGCCAGTAGCAGCTGTTACTCCTGCTATTGGTCCCGCGCCTGTTCCTATGTATCAACCTCAGGTTGCGCAGAGCCAACCTGACCAACAAAGGACACAACAGCCTCTTCAACAGGCTCGTCCTCCATATAACAACAACCGTACAATACGGCCACCAGGATTTGATCCTATACCCGTAACGTACGCAGAGCTGTTTCCGTTACTGTTGGCTAAGGGGCACATTCAGACTAAGTCTCCCCTTTCAGTTCTGGAAAATCCGCCTTTTTGGTTTAAAGCGGATCAAACATGCCCTTATCATCAAGGAGGTTCAGGGCATAACATTGAGACTTGTCTCAATTTCAAATCTGACGTACAAAAGCTTGTTAGGAGCGGGCTCTTATCTTTCAAAGATACGAATCCTAATGTTCTTACGAACCCGCTGCCTCAACACGAGAAAGCTGCAGTCAATCTGATTGAGAAAGAGACTAACAATGTCTATCAAATTCACGATGTACTCTTATTGGGGACCAATCTAGTCAAGATGCATTGTAGACAGAGTGGATATGGCCATGTGCCACCTCATAATTATCACCAGTGTGATGTCTGCTCTAAAGATAACCAAGGATGTTCTGTAGTGCAAGCAGCTCTACAGGAACAAATGGATCTTGGATGGATCCAAGAGCACCGAGTTCATGGAGTTAACATGGTTTACACGAATTCCAACGTCATTCAAAACCACGACATCCGTGCGATGAATGTTAATTTGGTGGCGATGCACTCAAGGCAAAGCCAGTATCATAATCTGCCGCGGCACGATTATAGTTCATGTCTGATTTGCTCGGTAAACAAACAGGGATGCTCTTTCATACAAGAGGCCCTCCAGCGTCAGATGGATCTTGGATGGATCCAAGACTACCATGATAGGAACTCCTATCAAATCAATATGGTTCAGATCTTCGACATCCGCGTAATGGATACCAACCTGGTAGAGTTACATGCTGAGCAGGTCCGACTTGGATTCTTAATATCACATGACTATCAAAATTGTAAAGCGGGTTGCGAAAACGATCGAGGTTGTACCCTTGTCCAGGAGGCACTTCAGCACTTGTTAAATCACTGGTGGATGCCAATCTATATGGACGAAGATACTCAGCAGATTAATATCAATAACAGGAATCCTACTCATCGTCAAGGTCAGGATGTCCGATCAATGGAAGGTAACCTAGTGAGGATACATTGTATTCAAAGTGGGCGTGGCCAGGTGCCACCACACAACTATGACAGTTGTAGCGTCTGTGCAGAAAGTAACCAAGGGTGTTACCTTGTGAGAGAAGCTCTTCAGGGTCAGGTCTATCATGGAGAAATTCGTCCATATCCCGGTTCAGGACCCATCATTTGGTCGCCGAACTACCTTGACGAGCAAGTTGAGGATGTTGTCACGATCTCTGGTCATCACAGGACCAAGGATGTTTTTGCCATCATCCCTCTACTTGACGAATCTAGAGTTCCCAACCGGGAACGGATCAAGGTTACTTATGATGGTCAGAAAAATCAGAAGGTTCCCATAGTCATCTATCTACCGGGGCCACTACCGTATGAATCAGCTAAGGCAATCCCTTACAAATACGGTGCAACAATAATCGAGAATGGAAAGGAAATTCCATTACCCTCCGTCGTGAATATTACAGACATCAGTCGTGTAACACGGAGCGGTCGAATCTTCAACCGAGGGGTTGGAGAATCCAACAAAGAAAAGGAACTTCAGGCAGAAATTCCTGATCCACCAGTCGGTCAATCTGGTAATCCTGACTTTTCAAAAGACAAAGATGAGATGCTAAAGCTCATCCAAAGGAGTGAATATAACATTGTTGATCAACTGTTACAGACTCCTTCAAAGATCTCAGTATTATCACTGTTACTCAGTTTAGAAGCACACAGAGAGGCTCTACAGAAAGTCTTGGAGCAAGCCTTTGTGGAACAGGATGTAACAATCAGACAGTTCGATAGCATTGTCTCTAACATCACTTCCTGCAACAATTTGGGATTTAGTGATGAGGAATTACCTGAAGAAGGTCATCATCATAACATGGCGCTCAATATCACAGTTAACTGCCAGGACGATGTTTTAGCCAGCGTACTGGTAGACACAGGGTCAGCCCTTAATGTTATGCCGAAGTCCACCTTGATGCAATTATCATTCAAGGGCCCTCTGATGAGAGTCAGCGAGGTCATCGTCAAAGCATTCGACGGATCCATAAAAGCAGTTATCGGCGAAGTTGATCTTCCCATAACTCTTGGTCCTCACACTTTCCAAATCACTTTCCAGGTCATGGACATCCGGGCAACATACAGTTGTTTATTAGGAAGACCTTGGATACATCAGGCTGGAGCGGTTACTTCAACCCTCCACCAAAAGCTAAAGTTCGTCAAGAACGATCAACTTGTCACGGTTTGTGGGGAACAAGCCTTGCTTGCGACTAACCTATCATCATCTGCTCGTGTAGAACCCGAGGAGGTTATTGGAACTCAGTTCCAAGCACTATCGGTGAGCAAGAACGATCAATCCGAAGAAGGAACTTCAATTTCCTCATACAAAGATGCTATCAAAGCGGTCGAGAGTACCGATACAAAAGGATGGGGACAGCTTGTCATTCCCACTGACAATAAAATAAAGAAGGGTCTTGGTTTTTCTGCGACCTGTACTCAGACAGCCGCCAACGATGAAAGTCTTCATCCCCTTCAAAACTTCTTCCACAGTGGAGGTTTTCTTCACCCAGTGTCTCAGACAGTTCATGTTATCAATGAGGAAGATCCCTCTGACACAGATGAAGAATGGAAGTCCTACCTTAACAAGGACGGCTATATGTCTCAGGAAGAGGTGCCTATGCCTTTTTGCTTTCCTACAGAAAGTCCGAGATTTATACCAAGATCAGATGTTGAAATGATCTACGGAGATTGTGATCCGGAAGGATGTCGTGCTCCGCCAAATTCATTAGAGGAAGACACTCTGATGAAAGAAAACTTTGATCACAATTACTATGGTCCGATGGATGGTCTGCCAATGTGGCAGCCTTACCCAGGAAACTTGGGGCAAGAAAGTCAGCCGAGTAATGAAACTCAGCTGAGCGTCATGGAACAGAATACCTGTGTCCCCGCCATGTCATGGGATCAACACTCAGGTCATTCGGAAACTACTCAACATGAAGATGAATTCACAACGTTTGCAGGACTAGAATTCATCAACTATGCTTTTCCTGAGGTCAACGTCATCGAGAGGGATGACTTCTCCAGTTCCAAAGAAGTTTGGGACACTCTGGGACAACCAAGTGGAAAATACGACTTTATGGTCAAGTACACTGCTCCCGAAAGCTCTCGTATCAGGCTCGAAGATATCCAGTCAACTGGATGGGGAGATACAGCTGAGAGCTCCAATGCTATGCAAAATGCAACAGAGGAATCCTCCTACGACAATTCTGCCTGGGAAACAGATTCCAACGATCCTGCTCCACCAGAAATCAGCGTCATTTCTGAAGACAAATCAAGGAAGGTGCCAGACTTTGTGATTCACCGAGGAGTTCGCCGCCAATGGGTTACTGTCGAGGTTCCGAAGGTCGTTCATCAGTCAAAGTAATTGCCATCTTTAACCTTTCACCCTGCCCAGGTGAAACGGATGTTTTGATAGGGCTCGCTTTCTGTAAATTTCCCTCTTCGCTTCGCCCAAAGCGACAGAGTTTTGTTTTATAGGGCTGTAGTTTCTAGATTCGACTTGTTCATTAATAAAATAACGTCGTTCTGTAATTTCCGCATTATTGTTGTTTTCTCTTTTTGCTTTTTCGGAAAATGGTAATCCTAAAAAACATTCAATAATAAAAACAAGCAGTAAAATAAATACACTGCACACACTTACATTTTCTCTATCTCTTCTAAACACGAATCATCACGTCATGCAGATTGCTTGTTTTATACCCCGTTGAACATACGATCCGATGCCTTCTCCCAACTTTGAGTTCCCGGTATTCGAGGCTGAAGAAGAAAATGATGACGAAATTCCAGAAGAGATCTCCCGACTACTCAGACAAGAGGAAAGGTCCATTGAACCTCACAAAGAGCCGTTGGAAACGGTAAACTTGGGTTCAGAAAAAGAGAGAAAAGAAATCAGGATCGGAGCACTGCTCAGTCCAACTGTCAAAGAAAGTTTGATAAAGCTTCTCAAAGAATTCCCCGATGTATTCGCTTGGTCCTATCAGGATATGCCAGGGTTGGATACCAGCATCGTGGAACATCACTTACAGCTAAGATCGGAATGTCCGCCAGTAAAGCAAAGGTTGAGACGGACTCACCTGGACACGGCCATCAAAATCAAAGAGGAGGTACAGAAACAGATCGACGCGGGTTTCCTCGCTACATCTGAATATCCTCAATGGTTAGCCAACATCGTACCCGTTCCCAAAAAGGATGGAAAGGTCAGAATGTGTGTTGATTACAGAGATCTAAATAAGGCAAGTCCAAAGGACGACTTTCCTTTACCACACATTGACATGCTGGTTAACAGCACAACAAAGTTCAAAGTATTCTCCTTCATGGATGGATTCTCGGGCTATAATCAGATCAAAATGGCGCCGAAAGACATGGAGAAAACTTCGTTCATTACCCCATGGGGTACCTTTTGTTACAAGGTAATGCCGTTCGGTTTGAAGAATGCCGGGGCAACCTATCAAAGGGCCATGACTACTCTGTTTCATGACATGATACACAAAGAAATCGAGGTATATGTCGATGATTTGATTGCAAAATCAAGAACAGAGGATGAGCACGTTGAACATCTGTCAAAATTGTTCGAACGTCTAAGAAAATTCAAGATCCGCTTGAATCCTAACAAGTGCACCTTCGGTGTCCGTTCAGGGAAACTACTAGGGTTCATCGTCAGCCAGAAAGGAATCGAAGTTGATCCTGACAAGGTCAAGGCCATTCAAGAAATGCCTTCTCCGAAAACTGAAAAATAAGTCAAAGGATTCCTGGGACGTTTGAACTACATCTCCAGATTCATATTCCTTATGACCTCGACATGTGCGCCGATTTTCAAATTACTTAAAAAGAACCAGGATTGCGTTTGGTCAGAAGATTGCCAAACCGCCTTCGACAGTATCAAGGAATATTTGTTGAATCCTCCGATTCTATCACCTCCAGTGGAAGGAAGACCACTGATTATTTACCTCACAGTCCTAGAGGACTCAATGGGATGTGTACTTGGCCAACAAGACGAAACTAAACGGAAAGAGTCTGCCATTTACTATCTAAGCAAGAAATTCACCGACTGCGAGACTCGGTACACAATGCTTGAGAAAACTTGTTGCGCTTTGGCTTGGGCAGCCAAACGTCTTCGCCAGTACATGATTCGTCATACTACTTGGTTAGTCTCCGAAATGGATCCAATCAAGTACGTTTTCGAAAAACCTGCTCTCACGGGAAGGATTGCCCGTTGGCAGATGTTACTATCAGAATATGACATAGAGTACCATGCTCAGAAAGCCGTTAAAGGAAGTATAATCGGGTTTGACTTCCCAGACGAAGATGTCATGTATTTAAAGATGAAAGATTGCGATGAACCGCTACCCAGTGAAGGGCCAGAACCAGGTTCTCAGTGGGGACTTATCTTTGACGGAGCAGTCAATCATTATGGAAACGGAATTGGGGCAATCATTGTTACCCCTCAGGGTACCCACATTCCTTTCACTGCTAGACTTACGTTCAAATGTACGAACAACGAGGCCAAATACGAAGCATGTATCATGGGTCTCGAAGAAGCGATTGATTTAAGGATCAAAAACTTGGACGTATACGGCGATTCAGCCCTGGTTATTAACCAGATAAAAGGAGATTAGAACACATACCAATCAGGATTGATTCCTTACAAAGACTATGCAAGAAGGTTGTTACCCTTCTTCAACAGAGTCGACTTTCATCACATCCCTCGTGATGAGAATCACATGGCTGATGCATTAGCCACTCTCTCTTCCATGATTAGTGTAGGTCGATGGAATGACATACCTAAGATCGACATCATGCGCCTTGAACGCCCCGCTTACATCTTCGCGATTGAAGCAGTCATAGACGACAGACCTTGGTATCACGATATCAAATGCTTCCTTCAGAAACAAGAGTACCCATCTGGGGCACTCAGAAAAGACAGGAAAACCCTCAGAAGATTGGCTGGAAACTTCTTCCTGAGCGGTGACACACTTTATAAGAGAAATTTTGACATGGTCTTGCTCCGATGTGTCGACAGACCAGAAGCAGACATGCTCATGAAAGAAATTCATGAAGGATCCTTTGGCACTCATGCCAACGGACACACAATGGCGAGAAAAATTCTCAGGGCCGGGTATTATTGGTTGACCATGGAATCTGACTGCTACAAGTACATGAGGAGGTGTCACAAGTGTCAGATATACTCCGACAAAATTCATGTACCGCCATCACATCTCAAAGTTCTTTCTTCCCCGTGGCCTTTTTCCATATGGGGAATCGACATGATTGGTATGATTGAGCCCAAGGCTTCAAACGGACATCGGTTCATCCTGGTAGCCATTGATTATTTCGCCAAGTGGGTCGAAGCAGCGTTATTCGCCAATGTAACCCGACAAGTGGTGGTCCGATTTATCAAAAACAATATCATCTGCCGTTATGGTGTTCCAAGCGAGATCATTACTGATAATGGATCTAACTTGAACAATAAGATGATGAAAGAGTTGTGTGCAGAGTTCAAGATCGAACACCATAACTCATCTCCCTACCGACCCAAGATGAACGGAGCGGTAGAGGCAGTTAACAAGAACATCAAGAAGATCGTTCAAAAGATGGTTGTAACCTATAAAGATTGGCACGAAATGCTACCCTTTGCTCTTCACGGTTATTGAACATCTATCCGCACTTTAACAGGGGCAACCCTTTTCTCTCTAGTATATGGCATGGAAGCTCAGCTCACCGAAGCTGAATGGTGTCAAAGTCGACACGACGAACTGAATCTGATCGAAGAAAAGAGAATCACGACACTATGCCACAGTCAGTTATATCAACAGAGAATGAAAAGGGCGTTCGACAAAAAGGTCCGACCTCGTATTTTCAGAAAAGGAGACCTCGTGCTCAAGAAGATACAATCATTTCTCACTGACTCTCGGGGCAAATGGACCCCAAATTATGATGGCCCCTATATGGTCACGAAAGCTTTCTCAGGCGGCGCCTTGAGACTTGCAACCATGGACGGAGAGGAATTTGCCTACCCCACGAATGTTGATGTAGTCAAGAAATACTTCGCCTAAAAAAAACGTCTTGGTGGATTGAAAACCCGAAAGGGCGGTCCAGGCAAAAGTTAGAGACATGAAAAAAAATCATCCCGATGGATTGGAAATCTCATAGTACAAATCCAGGCAAAAATTAGGGATAATGGCAAGTAACTATGTTCAACAGAGGCAAGTCCCTCAGCAGCAGTTACAACATCATCTATCGGAGGAAATCTCCAGTCAAAGGTCATCTTCGACGGAAGCTCAGGATGTCCCGAACTCAAAGTTGGTAGAAGGATAGTGGTCGTTATGTTTCAACGTAGCCCTTTTCCCTGTAAATTACCATTTTCTAACTTTGTATATACTCTTTGGAATCACGCGTTTGGCTGATCTCCATCTTATCAATAAAATTTGAGCCCTTGTGCTTTTGTTTGTAATTCTTTACTTGTTTTAGCTTTACAGAACGACGTTGTTTAAACTTAATCAGCGATTCTTGAAATAAAACAAAAATAAATTTACTTGTTAAACTTTTTCTGCTTTTAAATTAAAGATGGCATTTCTTTTGACTGTTGAACATCAGAAGAACATCGATCGCTTCTCCCGAAGTAAGCGAACTTCAAAGTGCAGAATCAAAGTACTCCTTCTAAACCAGTTCGCCTGAATGAAGGGATCAACTGTGTCAGAGACCTTGTTTCGTCTGACATCCTCGGCCGAGTTCTCATCTCCTAAGCCCGATCAACATAGCTCCCAACGGGACTATCTCTCCTAAGCAAGGTGGAATTGCTATTTTGAATCAACGGTACTTCTTCGCCCCGCGATGGTCGAGTATCCAATTGTGTTCATCTTTTAGTCTGTATGTTGCGTTTGTTTCGTCAGCACATACATACATACATCATGCATTTTTTATTTGCATTCAAATTTCATATTGCATCACTATCACTCTAGTCGGTCATGTCCCCTAGTGGTAGAAGTCCTCTCAATCGAGTTGTCAGTTCTTGCCTCGTCAGGAAATACTGTGTCTGAACAACCTCGCTTCCAGTTTAATTCTGGAAAGAAGTTGGTCCTTGACCACTTTGATAACTTGAACCTCTAAAAAGCCAGAGAAAACTTTCAATAAGCATCACTCTTCGCCATTGAAGATGATATCCTTGCTTTCCCGGATTAAGGAAAATCCACAGAGAAAGCCTCGTGATCAGAGATTCGGCAACACGCCAGTTTTGCTCCGAAAAACCACTGATGAGAAGGTCATTGGCACCTCAAAATTGGATCCCATCATATGGCATTTCTCCGGGAAGATCCCGAGAAAAGTATGATGTAACCCCAAACGAAAACAGTCTCTCAAGAGACTCGCTTTCCCCAGTAGAATCGACAAATGGCGTCTCCAAAACAGAGAAGTTTGTGTACCTCTACAACTCAGACGAATGGGTTCCCCAGCAAGTCTGACATCAAAACTTTTTCCACTCAAATGGCATCTCCCCAGGAAAATTCGGCGAGAAGTTTGAAGGAAAGCCGCTATGAATAGCGTCCCTTGTCAGTAAAGTTTTTGACAAAAGAAACTAAGACCAGTTCCTTGGTAGGAAACCAGGATCGAGGGGAAGTTTAAATCAGAAACTAAGCCAGTTCCTTGGTAGGAAACCAGGATCGAGGGGAAGTTTGTTTCCACAACTGAGACCAGTTCCTTGGTAGGAAACCAGGATCGAGGGGAAGTTTATTTCAAAAGAGACTGAGACCAGTTCTTGGTAGGAGACCAGGATCGAGGGGAAGTTTACCTTTTCTAAGCATCATTGCTTAGCTAAAGAAGATGAATGCGTAAGCTACCATTCATAACCACCATCAAAATTTTGGGTATTCCGATATTTAATCCTCTTGCACCCCGAATGCCCGAATCCCGTCGTCATTCACACCTTCGGGTCCAAGAAGATTAAATAGGGGCATCTGTAATACCCCAAATTTTGACCACTTAGATTTCCCATCATTGTGAAAATCATCATCACAATATGGATGAACCATCATGCTTCATCAGTCTCCCCAAAGATGGGTGAGCATCCAATACAATCAAAATTAGGGTTTCAAGCCCTCTCTGAGTGCTTAGACAAAGGACCAATCAAGAAATGACATGATCTTCAACTTGTCTAATCTCTTAAATATCCACAATGGATCAAAAAGGACTCCCACTTCAAGGATTAAGCACAAGGCTGCTCCCTTCTAGGTGGATCAAGTCTCAAGATCGACAGTGTCACCAAATTAGGGTTTTGGTCGACCAGGGCCTCCAGATGGAAATTTTCATCTGGGCACCAGGAAATGATCCAAAACATGACCTAATATACTTCATGGAACCTCATGAACCCATGCATCAAGTCAATTTTGCCTCAGGGGATGCATTCATCAAAAATAAGGAATTAGGGTTTCTTGACCTAATTCACCCCTAAGTTGACTTTTGGGACAAACCATGAGCCAAGACCTCAAGACATGATTTGAGGGTCTCTAATATACCATATTGATCCATTTGGAACAATGGATTGATCCAAGAAGCTTGAGCAACAAGTCTCAATTTCATATGCACCACAATTAGGGTTTTAAGAGAAAAGTCAACTGTAACTTTGACTTTTGACCAAGACATGCTCCCAAACCCTAATACATGATTGAATATACCCTATGACACCCATGGAACATGTCCATCAAGTTTTATTTAGGTCAAGGACATGATTTCCTGAATAATTGCACAGTTTGGAATTCATCTGATAAAAAGTCAACTGTGCACAAAAGTCAACTTTGACTTTTTGAGATTTTTCACCAAAATGGATTTTTAACCCTAAAATGATGTTAATGTATGATTTGAATCATCATTCATCAAGAAAAATCAAGAAAAGTGAGATAACTTGTAAAAGGGGTAACCATAAAACTTAGAAATTTTTCTAAGTTAAAAATAAAGTGGCAAAGGTACCAACTTTGGAGGACCATAACTCCTAAACCACAAGGCCATTTTTTCTCATCCAAAGATGGATTTGTAGCCCTCATTATCACCTACAAAAACTTCAACTACAAGTCATTCCAATTCATTAAGGATTTTGAGTTATGGAGTGATCAAAGTGGCTGAAAAGTGAAAATGTCACTTTTTCCAACACTTAGTGAAATTTTCACTAAGTCAGATTCTGCCTCACTTTTTGCCAAATGTAGGGGGATTTTTCACTTGGAATCAAAAGAGATCAAAACCAAACTTGTTCAAACAGTTGTTGTATCATGTAAGAGCTTTCCAAAATGGCCAAGAACATTGCCAAATTCAACCTACACCATGAGATACAACATTGCCAAGTTGCCTTGCAGAAATCTGTCAAGGCAAGGCAGAATTTGCAACTTTGGTCGATTTGCCAAAATCAGCCAAATTCAATTGCTCCTATCCACTTAGACACCTCAGAGGATTAAATCTAAAGGGGACAATCACTGAGCCAAGCCTCCAAAGTCCATGGAACAAGAAATAGCATGTTGAACCTATAATGGCCAAAATAGGGACAAGACTTCAAATTTGGAATGAGGCATTCAATGAAACCATCAAGGTGGCATGGACTGAGCCATTCTCATCTGAAATCAGTCAAGACTTATCCAAGACCAAGGGAACCAAAGCTCTGTGCCCTAACCTCTAGTCAATGGCTAGAGGAGACTTGGATTTTCATTTGCCAACATTGGCCAAACCTACTTACCAGCTGCCATGCACTATTCCTTGCAAAAAAAACTTGCTCTACTATAAATAGAGCTCAATTGTGGTCAGTTTGAGTACACAAAAGCCATCTAACAGATGCTTTCCTCAAAATATCTTCTTTCACTCCAATTTTGCCTTCTAAGGCAAGTCACTATCGGGTTTTGAGTTTGAGAGCAATTCCAATCAAACCAATCACTCACACACCTCACATACATCACATATGAGTTGATCAAACACTTAGATTACTTCTGAAACATCAATTTCACAAAATCACCAGCTGGTTGCTCAAGGTTTTAACCAAAGTGCAGCTGAGGTACCACAAAATGATCCAGCCAATTTCAATCAAGTCCAACCATCCAAACACAATCCATAGGGTGTAGGGAAGCTGTTCAGATCATCACCACTCATCTGTAACACCTCCAAATCAAAAATCACTTTGAACTTGCTGTCACGACTTGGAGGTAAGCACATACTTGGTCATCTCTCAATCTATGCATATTTCCTCGCACAATAATTTGGCCATATGTTCATAATCATGCATGGAATGTTTTCCCTTAATTAATTGCATTGTTTGAATCGTGTATCAAAAATCCTAGCCTTTATGCAGAAATTAGGGTTCTTGAGGTCTCTTCGTGATTTCTTGTTGTATGTTTAATTTAAATGAAATTAAAGTACATAGACATGATCGTGAGGTTGAGGCGAGCATAATGATATGTGGATTGCATGATATGATTACGTATTCATGGAGATTGGATAGAAAATGCAAATCTGAGAAACCAAGAACACGCGCGTGTTCTTCAGCTTGTTCTTGGCGCCATTTTTAGAAATTCAAATATTTGAATTTTGTGATTTTGTTTAATTGATTCAAATATTAATTTCTCTCTGAGTTTTAATGATTTTGAGTTGATTCTTTTTTTAATAATTCACAAAAATGTTAAAATATTTTATTTTCACAAAAAATCCCAAAAATATTATTTATTTCATATAATTGATATTTTTGCAAAGAATTAATATTTTAATTGTTTTTGACATTTTAAATATTTTTTCTACATTGATTTTGCAACTTTTAATGCTTTCTAATTATTTTGTAGGTCAATACTTAATTTTTGAAGCATTAATCCAAGATCACAATTTGTTTTCCATGTGTTAAACAATTTTTGATCATTTTAATTGAATTTTTATTCAATTAAATACATTTTGAAAACAAATTAGGGTTTTATATTAATTCAACCCTCATAAATCATTTTCAAAACTTTTTGGGCCTCTTGAGAGAGTGTAAGACCCATCCCCCCTTGTACAAAAACTTTTTGGGCCTCACTCATTGTATAAGTCCCTCTGTACAAGTAAACGGCGCGATCGTCGCCCATTTAAAAATAAAAATCATCTGGGCATCTCCTTGAGCTATAAGACCCATTCAAAACACTTTGGGCCTCTATTAGAGTGTAAGACCCAATCCCCCTTTTAACCAAAACATTTTGGGCCTCACTTATTGTATAAGTCCCTCCGCGTTAAAAGAAAACCTCGGCGCGATCGCCATTTTTAAACGAAAAATCATTTGGGCCTACCCTCGTGTTATAAGCCCCTCTCTTTTCTTTAAACCTTTTTTGGGCCTCTTGAGAGAGTGTAAGACCCATCCCTTTGTACAGAAAACCTTTTTGGGCCTCAGTCACTTGTATAAGTCCCGCTGTACAAAGTCAAACAGTGTGCTCACTGATAAAACCCTGGGCCTCTCCTTGAGCTGTAAGCCCCAAATCTTTCTTTTTCAAAGCACTTTCTCCTTTGATTTTGAATATACTATTGTTTTCAATCTTTCTTTGTTGAACAACTAACCAAACAGCATGCAAGCACTACAACCGAGTAAGTGGTTATCGCTTTCATTTACTGCTTTCATATTATAAACTGTATTGTGGGGCTGCTCACTGTAAGTCTCCTTTCATAAACTCATATCTACTGTGTAATAATAGTATAGATATTTCGAGTTTCCCCGGCTATTACGTCTAGAACTAGGTGACGCCGTTTCATTTATTCGTAGAAATAGACGCCTAGATCCCCAATAGGAGCACCAGATACAGTCTTTTCTTCGGCTGTCCTCCTTAGGAATCGTCAAGAAGCTCTACTCCCCAAGATGAATGTATTCTCCGTGAATGGCATCTTTGAGTTTCTTCCAAATTCTCGAACTTTCCTGACTTGATCTATTCCTTGTGGATAGCTTGCCTTGAATGTCTCGGGGTTTGGGTACCCACTACGGTCATAATCTTGGACCTTAACTAAGGAACCCTCTTTAAAAGCTAAAAGTCGCTGGATAGTAAACCTCGCACGTTTACCAGTGTTTTTTATCTTTAAAAGAGTTATCTCTCCTAATGGAAAGGAGATGATAGACCCACGGGCTTCTTAAAAGCATCGGCCTCCTCTTGGGCATTATACAACGACCCACAGGCTTCCTAAAAGCAACCCCGCCTCCTCTTGGGCATTATTCAAGGACCCTACGGCTTCTTAGAAGTATTCACAGCCTCCTCTTAGGCTTCGTATAATGATCTCTTCCTTCGGGAATGATAGCCTCCTCTTGGGCTTCGTACAAGGACCCGTAGGCTTCTTAAAAGTTTCCAGCCTCCTCTTGGGCTTCGTACAAATTGTCCCGACGACTTCCTAGAGGTATAGGAACAGAACCTAGTCATCCTCATAGAACAGTCCTTTCATAGAGTCTACTACTGTTTCTCAAAGCATAGTACAAAAGAAAAAAATTCTAGACTTGGACAGTCTAACTTCCTTGAGTCTCAAAGACATTCTCAAGTGACCCCTTCGTTAAATAGGAAGGAAACCCGCAGACTCGGACAGTCTCAATACCCTTTGGATTTCCCGTTTCCTCAAAGAGAAGGAAATATCCCTGATCCTCAAATCAAATCCCTGAGTACAGTGTTGCTCATATAAGAACTGATTTTCTATTTTAAAATCAGTATATTGGATCTGTCACTCAACTGAAACAAACCTTTAGCCTCCATCTCGGGCTTCGTACGAGATACAAAAACACTCTCTTGTTGAGTATCAAAGACTCTCTTGTTGAGTCAAACTTTTAGCCTCTATCTCGGGCTTCGTACGAGACAAAAAGACTCTATCGTCGGGTCAAAAACTTTTAGCCTCTCTCTCGGGCTTTGTACGAGACACAAAATAGCCTCCTCTTAGGCTTTGTATAATGATTTTCCTAGCGGAAATTAGCCTCCTCTTAGGCTTTTGTATAAGAAAACCACTGGTTGATCCAATCAACCTTTTAGCATCAAAGTTGTGCCTCGTTCACAGTACACAAACATCAACAACTCCTTCATCTAATCGCTGTAAGCGGCAAGCCTCTGGATCATCTATATCCATGCCACTGTCCCTCTTTTAGCATGAGAAATTCCTAAGAAAAGATGGCATTGCTCTACACTGAGTTAAAGTTTTCTCCTTCAGGTTAAAACCCTTTCTTCGGAAATTACGGCATTGCTCGGATCCGCGTATCCCAGTTAAAGTAATTCTCCTTCCCCCTCTTTAGAGATGACAAATTCTCTCTAAAGTCGAGGTCTTTCAGCTTCACGTCTTGGGCTTTGAACAAGACACAAATAGACCTTTCAGATTCACATCTTGGGCTTTGAACAAGATACAAACCACCTTTCGCTTCACGTCTTGGGCTTTGAACAAGACACCAAAACACTAAAAACACCCATTTCCTCCCATAGAATAGGAGGAACTACGAACGCTCTGATTTCCCTGTTTCGGTAAACGGGAATACGTAGGCATAAGATCGAAAGAAAAGATCTTAGCGAACGCAATCAACAAAAAAACCAAATCCCATATCTCCATCAATCAAAAGCAGTAATTCAAAAAGCATCAGTCCTAACATCCTAATCCTTGTTCCCCGCCAGAAACCTTCTGCCCAGGTAAAAAGAAAGAAAACAGTATTGGCGGAAATACAAATAACCAGTACAAAGGCCCCCACATTGATAGCATTCGTAACCTAACAGACCGCTGTTTAAACTCAGTATGCAAAGCAGGGTTAATTGGAGACATCTATTTCCCTTCCTTATTCAGCTCACAATAGGATAAAAAATGAATCGACCTGTAGTCAAAGCTCAAACCGCAGAGAGCGACCAGTGCTTAAGAACCGCGTCCAAAATCGCTCGCTACAATGGGTCACAAAGGAAGAGAAAAGATGATGAAGAATAGAGAATTGGTTAAATCTATTTTACTATTCACTTTCTCAATAGGGTTCAAAGATTACAAGTGAATACCAACAATTAACCTCTCTCAACCTAATAAGGATTTGCCTCACCTTAGGAAGAGAGACTAGTATGCTATTTATAATAAACCTAACATACTAAACTAATGGGCTTTTTAACAATTACCCATTACAAGCTAACTTAGGGTACAAGCTAACTTAAACAATTAGATCCATAACACAAGGCCCAATTCGATCTCCTACATACTAAAACACAATTCGACTACAGCATGTAGGTCTTCGACAATAGCATGTGAGCAGACTTCGACGACATGCTAAAACTAGAGTTCGATATAATATCTCACAAATTTCCACCTTGGATCTAACTCTATATCCTCAAGAAATAAACTAGCTTTCTTCATGCAGCTTTATCAACTGCATACAGTGGAAAAACTTGCAACTAGGCAATGTCTTGGTGATCATATCAACAACATTATGATCTGTCGAAACCTTCAGCACTTAGAGTTCTCCATGCTCGATTACCCCTCTGACGAAATGCAACCTCACATCAATGTGCTTGGTTCGCTCATGATAGGCTGAATTCTTCGACAGGTGTATTGCACTTTGACTATCACATTTAACAGTGATAACTGGACCTTGAAGTTCCAGCTCCTTTGCAAAACCTTCAAGCCACAATGCTTCCTTCACAGCTCCAGTTAGGGCGATATATTCCGCTTCAGTGGTTGATAAGGCAACAACCTTGTGAAGTGTTGCTTTCCAACTGATTGCTCTCCCAAACATAGTGAACCCATATCCAGAAATAGATTTTCTGGAATCCATACAACCTGCATAATCAGAGTCGACATATCCTTCGATTGCTGCTTTACTATCTTCACCCAAGGCTCCGCCATAAATTAGGACTCTATTCAGAGACCCATTTATGTACCTTAAAATCCACTTCAATGCTTCCCAATGGGTCTTTCCAGGATTCGCCATGTGTCTGCTTACAAGACTTACTACATATGTTATGTCAGGTTTAGTACAGACCATAACATACATCAAAGAACCCACTATATTAGCATATGGAATGTTATTTATATAAGCTCTTTTGACATTAGTACTGGGACACTGATATATACTCAGCTTGAATTGAGGGTTTGTCGGAGCCACAACAGGCTTTGAATTCGACATACCATACTTTTTGAGAATCTTCCGTAGGTATGCCTCTTGAGATAAGCATAATTTCGTCTGCCTTCTATCTCTTTGGACGTCAATCCCAAGAATCCTGGACGCAACTCCCAGATCCTTCATGTCGAACTCCTTATTGAGTTTAGCCTTCATCCTCATTACATCTTCGACATTGTTGCTTACTATTAGAATATCATCCACATAAAGCAACAAAATAACAAATGAATTACCAAGTCAAAATCTGAAGTAAACACAGTGGTCAAACTGACTTTTAATGAAACTTATGTGTGTCATGAACTTGTCGAATCTCCTATTCCACTGTCGAGGAGATTGTTTTAGTCCATATAAAGATCTCTTCAGTTTGCACACATAATCTTCCTTCCTCTTTTCGACATACCCTTCAGGTTGCCTCATCAGGATTGTTTCATCTAGATCACTATACAAGAATGCAGTCTTTACATCCATCTGTTCTAGTTCAAGGTCGAAATATGCCACCATGGCAAGCAACATTCTAATGGACCTGTGCTTCACAACAAGAGAGAACACATCATTGAAGTTGACACCTTCTTTTTGAGTGAACCCTCTAGCGACCAATCTTGCCTTGTATCTCTTCGACACCACTCATTTGATTCCTTCTTTAACTTTAAAAATCCATTTACAGCTGACTAACCTGGCTCTAGCAGGTTTTTTGATCAGTTCATATATGTTATTATCATGAAGAGATTTCATCTCATCATCCATGGCCTTCAGCCATTCAGTCTTCTTTCGACTCATCATAACTTCCTTATAGTGTTTAGGTTCTTCGTCGAGAACCTCACTCGCAGAGATTAAGGCATAAGCTATAAGATCGACATACCCAAGTCTCTGAGGTGGCTTGATGACTCTCCTCGACTTGTCTCTTGCTAGCAGGTAGTCATTATCAGTCTCCTCATATTCGACAGCATCTTCTGCTTCTTCTTCGACTTCATCTGGGATACTCAATTCAGCATCAGCATGCTCCACCTCAACAGGAATCTCTCCCTGTTCCAGCTCTTCTTCAGCATCATCAATTTTCTTGAAAGCCATCTCAGTTTCATTGAAAACTATATCTCGACCGGTGATACACCTCCTATGACCTGGCTTTAGGCACCATAGCCTATAAGCTTTGACTCCTTTAGGGTATCCCATGAACATGCATTTCAGAGCTCTAGGTTCGACCTTGTCTTGCATAATGTGAGCATAGGCCACAAAGCCAAATACTCCCAGTCTGTCGAGACTAGGTGGATGTTCCGACCAGACTTCTTCAGGTGTCTTCATATCTAATGCAGTCGAAGGACATCTATTTATTAGATAAGCTACTGTCGAAACAGCCTCAGCCCAAAACACCTTCTTCAATCCAACACTAACCAACTTGCATCTAACCCTTTCAAGGATTGCTCGATTGAATCTCTCAGCTAGGCCATTTTGTTGAGGAGTACCTGCTACAGTCTTATGCCTTGCAATCCCAGACTCAACACAGTAACTGTCGAACGCTTCATTGCAGAACTAAAGGCCATTGTCGGTTCTCAACCTCTTAACCTTTCCGCCAGTTTGAGTTTCGACCAGAACCTTCCAACTTTTAAAATTCTCAAAAGTTTCATCCTTCGTCTTCTGAATGAATACCCATAACTTTCTAGAATAGTCATCAACGATGGATAGAAAATACCTTGCACCTGAGTGTGAAGGATTCCTTGCAGGCCCCCAAAGATCAGCATGAATTTAATCCAGAGATCCATGTGTTATTTGCTTTCCTTTGTTAAACTTCACCCTACAGGATTTACCAAAACGTAAGATTCACAAAACTCAAACTTTTCGACTTTGTCACCACCTAGCAGGTTCTGCTTCCCCAATTCGACCAGGCCTCTTTCGCTGACATGGCCCAATCTCATGTGCCATAATTCTGTCTTCGACACAGGTTTCGTGGATGCAATATTTGTCGAACCACTTACAACCTCGGCCTCAAGGGTATACAAGCCTTGTTTCTTCACGCCCCTCAAGACTTCCTTCGACCCCTTCGTGACTCTTAGGATACTTTTCTCTCCTTGGAAAACATATCCCTTTCTGGCAAATTCACCAAGAGAAATTAAATTTCTCTTCAAATCAGGTACATACCTGACTTCAGTCAATAACCTTATTGACTTACCATGGAGCTTGAATCTCACAGATCCAATACCTGCAATTTTGCAGGATTTGTTGATTCCCAGCAGCACCGATCCACCATCATAATCACATAGCTCCTCGAACAATTCTCTGTTTGGAATCATGTGCCAAGTGCAACCTGAATCTATAATCCACTATTTTCTTGAGTCGCCGCTTGAAACTACAAGGACATTAGATGAGTCGAAGTCATCTTGAACAATGACTGTGTTGCCATTTACCTCCGTGATCTTTTAGGCGTTCAGGGCACACCTTTCTTGTGTGACCCTCTTTCTTACAGTGATAACATCGAATACCAGATGTTTTGCCACTATAAGACTTATGCTGACTTTTACCTTTCTTCTTGTCGAACTTACCATCCTTTCGCAAGAATTTCCCTTAACGGCCAAACCTTCACCAACCGTTGAAGGTTTATGTTCTTTTCGTTCATTCAGGTCCTTAGAATACAAGGCTGATTGAACTTCTTCAAAGCTCAGGGACTCCCTTCCATACAAGAGAGTTTCTTTGAAGTGAGTATGTGTTCTGGGCAAAACACAGAACAACAACAGTGCTTGATCTTCGCCATCGATCTTCACATCAATATTTTCAAGATCAAGAATCAGCTTGTTGAACATATCCAACTGCTCAGCCAAAACTTTATCTTCACTCATCTTGAATGAATACAAAGCTTGCTTCAGGTAGAGTCGATTCACCAGAGATTTAGTCATGTACAAACTTTCAAGTTTCAATCATAACCCCGATGTCGTAGTCTCCTTTGATACCTGTCGAAGAACCTTATCACCAAGACTTAACAATATTGCACTGCGGGCTTTCTCTATCATGGCCGTCTTTTCTTTTACCGTTAACGCTACATCCATGTCTGTCTCTCCCTACAACGCTTCCAAACAGCCCTGCTGAACCAGTAGGGCTTTCATCTTCAAGCACCACAGACCGAAATTGTTCACTCCGGTGAACTTTTCAATCTCATACTTTATTGAAGGCATCTTCTCCACGATCACTGCACCAATTTGTTGTGAAAAACGATACCGGAATAACAAAGTATATTTGGTTTCTTGAACACCAATAAATCCACAAGGGTAGAAAAGAAGGAAAAACTTGAACAAACACACGAAACCCTATTAGGGGTCACAAAGGAAGAGAAAAGAGGTAGAAGAATAGAGAATTGGTTAAATCTGTTTTACTATTTACTTTCTCAATAGGGTTCAAAGATTACAAGTGAATACCAACAATTAACCTCTCTCAACCTAATAAGGATTTGCCTCACCTTAGGAAGAAAGACTAGTATGCTATTTATAATAAACCTAACATACTAAATTAATGGGCTTTTTAACAATTACCCATTACAAGCTAACTTAGGGTACAAGCTAACTTAAACAATTGGATCCATAACGCAAGGCCCAATTCGATCTCCTACATACTAGAACACAATTCGACTACATCATGTAGGTCTTCGATAACAACATGTGAGCGAACTTCGACGACATGCTAAAACTAGAGTTCGATCCAATATCTCACAGATTAAACCAACAATCAATCTAACATTAAGAACTTATACAAACATGATTTACAAAAAGAAGATTCAAATGAGTAGATCTATCACAAAACTACATTTACCTAATAAATCACTATAAGTAGATAAAAATTATCAATCGTCATTCTAGAAAACGACAAATCCTAAGACGTGTACATCTATATTGAAACATAAAAGAGTCATCAGGGAAAGAAATTGTACACCAGGTATGTACTGGTTCAACGCATTCGTCCTCACTTTACACTTAGTCCAATCTTCAATGGCGAATCATTAAAATTTTTTTAGGTCATCCACTATTGTAAAATTAATATACAAGAGTTTTTTTATACAACGAACCATCAAAATAACAGTAAATAAAGCCAAAAAGCTAAGCAAACACAAGTCTAAATCACGTTTTCCCTTATGTTGTAGCAGTATAAATAAAAAATGTGAAATTCATAACATATTCACTTAACCCTGAGCCAATTTCCTTGCTAGATACAAAGTTCTTCTCTAAGCTTCTCTTTCACAGTAGTCTTCACTCAATCATACATAATGTCCCTTGTTTGAACCTTTGTTCTACGAAAGGATCTTGAAAACTCTCAACTTCTTTTAGAAACAACCTTCACTTTGTTTTATCGAAGTATTCAATGGAGAAAAAATTATTGTTTTCTTTATTAGAAGTTAGTCTCCAAACACTATAATCACATAATCAATTATTCAATCTGATACACATAAAAAGCTTCACAAAAAAAAACATTAGATTCCCTAATATACCTTGCATCTACCACTCATACTCAATCTTTAGAGTTGAGTACCAAAACAATGGAGTGTCTTGATTCAAGGTTGAAGATGATTAGTGATCAAAAGAATCTCACACAACTCTTAAACAATAATAACTTAATCAACACAATATGAAGTTTTTATACAAGTTTGACGTGAGAAATAAGGTGTGAAAGAAAGAGTGTAAGAATACCCCTACTTTCAATGTCATTATTTTAAATATACCCCTATTTTTTTTTTTTTTTACATTTCTATGTTTGTAACGATTTCTAAAGAAAAAAATAGGGGTAAAATTAAAAAGAGTGTAAGAATTAAATACACTCACACCTTTTTCTTAAAGGGTGAACTTTTTATGTAAATTCTCTTATATATGAGACCAAAGGGAGTATTATTTTACACTGGTTTTTTTTTAAATCTGATAAAAACTCATAAAATTGTCTAAAAATCTAGTAAAAACGCATAGATCTAAAAAAATCAAGTAACAATTCATAAATTCCAAAAATCCGTAAAAATCTATGAAATTTTCCAAAAATTTAATAAAAACTAAAAAATTCAAACAAACAATATTTTTTTAAAAACATAAAAAATCACAAAAAATATTATGATAAAAATACTACTATGGGAGTGCTAGGTATAACCAGAGGTGGTATAATAAAATCTAGTTTTAGCATGAAATTAAAAGCCCAGTTATAAAATAAAGGCCCAATCTTAACCCGTAAAAACTAGGGTTTGGTTATATTTTAGGTTCCTCTTTCGTTTGGTTCTAAACACTGCCGAAAACCTTGCACAGTCCCAAGGTATCTCTCTCATTTTCTAATTCTCGATCGTTAAAATTTTTGCATCTGAGTTAAATTTATGGATTCTATTCACAATAATCGCAGAATTTTATAACTACAATTTTTGCATTTCTATAGGGTTAAGGGTTATCAGAAGTTGAAAATGGTGGAGAAGGGTGCAGGTGGTAGAAAAGAGGAGGTTGTTACCAGGGAGTACACAATCAACCTCCACAAGCGTCTCCATGGCTGGTAAGTTTGTTTCCGATGAGTTTTTTCATAGCAGATTTTGACTCACCACTTAATCATTTTCTTCATGATTTAACTTCTTAACTATCATTTACAGTTTTGAATTATTTTGTTTTAATTAGGGTTGCATTGTTTTTTAGATCCGTTAGGGTATTTTGTTTAGGTATGTATGTGTGTATCATGTTCATTTGATGTTGGTGATTTAATAAATAATAGCCTTTACTTAGATATACAAATTGCAGTAATGATTTGGAATGAATTAGGTTTTAAAAAATGGTTGTGATTGCTTTGCAGTCCCGTAAAGGCTTTCACGATTTATTTTGGGCGTTATAGGTGTTGCCACACTAGTTGCACCTGCGGTGAGTTAACCATGATTTGTTCTTTAACAAAAATGGTGAATATCGGTATTACCAAAAAAACCTGAATAATGATATTAGTATTGGCATTCGGGCACCAGCTGATACCGTTTTATCGTTGCTGTTTTCGTGGTTGCGATTTAAAACCTTCAATTGAATGCATGTGAATGTTTTCTTTGTGATTGGTAAATCACTGTTTTTGTCATATTGATTTAGATTAAACCATCCTATTGGTTTCTTTATGCGAGAGGTATATCAAAATTGCAAACACATCTTCAATTATTGCGTTTAGTCATTTTTTTCATTGTGAATGTGTTTTATGCAAGTCTTTTTGTTCCTCAAATGTGTTTTTTGTTAGTAAATTTATCCTAAGATTACAACCAAAACTTTAACTTATGATATATTTGTAAAGATTATATCGAGAGTTTCACACATCCAGTACTAAAAGTGTTGATATATGACTTTTGTAACTCAAATCTTAATATTTTGAAGTTTATAAATGATATAGTAGCTCATGATTTTATATATAGTTGTTGTTTTTTGTTTTAAGGTATCATTTTATCTGTGTATTCATTAAATATAGGTCTTTCGATTCACAGTTTGAATCTTGATTAATTTTTGTTTTGTTTGGTTTCGAGATAAAATCTTTTATTGTGATTCATGTTGTATGTGTAATTGCATTATTGGATCTCTTACTAATTTCTGTCTGTGTTTGATAATAAACAGCACTTTCAAGAAGAAGGCACCAAAAGCTATAAAGGAGATAAGGAAGTTCGCACAAAAAGCCATGGGAACTAATGATGTTAGGGTCGATGTCAAGCTTAACAAGGCTATCTGGAGCCAAGGAATTAGAAGTGTACCAAGGAGGATCCGAGTACGCATTGCTCGCAAGAGGAATGACGATGAAGATGCCAAGGAGGAATTATACTCCCTTGTCACAGTTGTTGAAATTCCTAAGGAAGAGCTAAAAGGTTTGGGCACCAAGGTCATAGATGATGAAGATTGATTTATCATTTATATCAGTCTTGAAGCTTGGAGAAACATATATCTAGTTTTTCTTTTTTGCTTTATTCAATTAAGTTATTGTCTTAAGATTGTTGAAGTGCTAATTTTGTTTTGACATGAGATGTTTTTATATATCGCCTATTTTGTGTTTCCATGGTGATGGGTGTTGGAAATAGAGTTAATTCACTTTTGGCCTGGTTTTGTTTATTTCTTCTATGCTTTGTCTGTGTTTTTGAGGAGATTTGAATACAGGTGAGAACATAATGTATTATGGTCTCATCATAGGATTGAATATCAAAAAGTACACACACTCATCAATGTAGGTTTCTCATTTCTTCTTCAAGAGGAGATTTTGTATTCTAATTGAATGCATCAGTGAGAAATACAATTTTCCTTTCAAGTTAGTGTTAAAAAGCTATGCACAAATAATACAGTTCTGCCTCAATACGACACAATTCAATTGAATTTTGTTTAATTATCCTCATAACAAAAGCTTTATCTTTCTTTAATACATGAGGCTGATATGATTGTTTGTCACTTGCCTTGCTCATAGTCAAAGACAAATGCCATAATATTATTATTTTTTATGTTACTAGAGATGACTAATGCCATATTATTTTCATGTCAAATACTCAGATTTCATTTCCCTATTATTTTGAGAGGATCTTTGTCCTTGAGTATGGTTGGTGAGGTTATGGTGTTCACGAACTCTCTTACGACAGACCTTCGTGTGCATGCAAAATGCAAATATTCATATGATCAAATTAGTGTCGATCATAAGTGTGACGGTTAAGGTTTAAAATAATGTGTACCAAAATGCAAATATTCGTACGATCAAGTTAGTGACGATTATAACCTGATCAAGTTAGTGACGATTATAATCCGAGGTCTGTCTCACTCTAGGAGGATATGTTCATCTGTGTGTGTGTATATATATATATATATATATATATATATATATATATATTCATCTGTGTCTTAATTTTTGTCTTCAAATATTTGACTTTTCATAATTGTTATAATGGTAAAATTAGAGAGATATTTTGGAGGACTATCGAAAAAATACAATTAAAATTTTATTTCAAAAAATTTAAACAATAGTTTTAAATTTTAATATCCAAACCCTACCTTAAGTTTTAAGAGATTATATGAACTAGTAAATCTTAACATGTACATTCAACTTTAGCCATTAAATAGTCCTCAATTTCAAGGTCTTGCCTGTATTCAACTTTACCTACATCAACACTGAATACTTGATCATGCTTTACCTTTCCAGACACCTTGATGACAACACTCAACATTTACAATCGCATGACCACTCATCTATCCTTAATCCCTCAACATCGACACCTGTACCCTTCACCTACAATTCATGCATCTGCACCATTTGTCAAAGGAAATATGCCTTAAAATTGCTCCATGACATTGACCTCCTTGTCGCAAAACCAATCATTGACTCCCATGGCTAGATCATCCATCCTTGCAAATCAAACTCATACTGACCCTTTCTTTTTAGTTATGCTTGTGCTTTTGTAATGGAGAAAACACCTCACACGAGTCAATGGAGGTTTAAAGGATGTTTGATTACTTTGAGGATTCATTTTAATACCTGCTAATGATACCTTTCATGCGTGAACAAAACATCTCGAGATCGATTGTCATATTATTAGTGAGAAGTTCAATGTCAATTTGTTACACCTTTTTCCCATTTCTAGTTCAACATAACATCAAGATATCTTGACTAAAGTGTGTATAAATAAGCTAAGAATTAGGGACTTTAACTAGGAAATTGGACATGACACTGAAATCAATAATTTTAAAAATGAAAAATATTTTAATAAAAGTTAATGTCTTAAAATTTCTTTGATACATATTTATTCATTTTAGATTTTATGTCTAAAAAAATTATAAGATGTGATATGCAAATTTTTTTCTTTTTGAAATATTTGTCTAGATTGTCCGATAGATATTGTATGTTGTCGTATGAGTGTCTAGAATTATTTACAAAAAGTGTGAAAGTAAATAAATAACCTACTTTTTTAGGACAGATGTTTAATATTTTTAATAATTGTCTAATTTTTTTATACATGTCATACGAGTGTCATATAAGTGTCGAATACATGACACGCGTATTCTTAAAGCATTAAAGGACATGCCTGTTGCCTGTTCTTAAAGATAATAATGCAAACTTTAATACAATAGTTATTCAATAATTTAATACAATAGTTATTCAATAATTCTATGCTCTATTAATTTTAGTTTATTTTTAAAAAATTATAAATATGAATATTTTATATGTATTAATATATAAATGTAAATAAATGTAGAATTGTCAAATTTTTTTCATCAAACTTTTAATATTAATAATTACTTGAGTATATATTTTAAAATCAAATAATAATTTAGCTTAAATGTAATTTTATCCCCTTATTTAAATATTTTAATTTTTTAATACCTTATTGCAAATTAAATAATAACTTTTTAAATATTAATGTTTTTAACTTTTTTTTTTCATTTAGCATGACATTCATGACTATGATATTTTTAATATTAATTAATTTAAATTTTAAAATAATTTTTTTGGGCATAAAGCCCAATTCATTTTAACATGTTTTCAATCTACAAAAAGACAATTCTTCAAGTATATGTGTGAGACTATCAAAACTAGTATTATCCATGCACAAAACGATGTGAGACTATATAAAAACTAGTATTATTCATGCACAAAATGATGTGAGATTATGCAATAATAGGGGACTAAATTAAGCTTAATAACTTAAATAATTTTCTTGAGTTGTATTTTAAAATTAATTATCTTATTATCCATTCATTAATTAGTAATTTCTATATTTATTTATTATTAATATTATAAAATATAAAATTGCATTGACCCATTTAGGGATGTAAATGGATATCCATGTGGATGGATAATATGATATCCGTATACACTCCGTTGTATAAATATGATATTCATATCCGCCCCATATCCATGCGGATATCTGTTAAGCGAGTAATCCGCGGGTTTTACGATATCCGCGGATATTTACAAATATCCATGAATAATATCTTTTGTATAAAAATTATTTTTTAAAGACTAAAAAATTTATTATAACATTTATACAATTCGCTTTTAATTTAACAATAAAATTTTCATCACATTAATTTTCTTCTTATTCACCAAAACATAATTAGATCCAAATGTAATATCCATACATTTCATTTTTAATCAAACAAATAAAAGATATTGTGATTGTGAGTTATGACGGAAGAGCGGACGACAGAGGAGTAAGAAGGTAGACACTTATTCGATAGAGAAATGACAACATTAGTTAGTTGGACTGTGAAATTGTTGAAGTGAAGTGTGAAGTATTGAAGAGTTTAAATATTATTTTTTTTATAAGCAAATGGAAAATATTACTAAGGGAGCACTAGGGATGCACCAACCCGAACATTCGAGTTACAACATTCAACACGACATATTACAACACCTACATAAAATCAAGCGGACATTTATACCATTCGTACAAATTACAAGAAAATGACCTATTAGGCCTAAGCACCAACTAAGTCCAAGAAATAACCATTATTCTGTTCGTCAAATCCGTGCCAGGTTTCCGATGGCATTTTCAAAAATAATTTGGTTACGCATAAACCAAATACTCCAAGCTGTCGCAAACCAAATTGAAAAGATAAAGTCATCGGGGCATTTCCTTCTTAATAAACCTTCCCATTCTCTCAAATGATCTCCAACATTAACAGCCACTAAAGAAGACAGGTCCAACCATGCCCCAATGTTACGCCATACATCACGAGAAAAAGAACAATTGATAAACAAATGATCCATATCTTCATCATAACAAAAATAATAAACACATACTTTGTCATGAGCACTAGATATAATGTTTCTAGTCGATAGATTAACGCGCGTTGGTAATCTATCTAGAATAACCCTCCATCCAAAAATCTTGAATTTTAAAGGAATGATAGTTTTCCACATCTTACACAGTAAAATAGAAAGTGAGGTATCAAACTGCATATCATTACCAAACTGCAGCAACCTAGAGTAAAAGGATTTGACAGTAAAACATTTGGAGGCATTAAAAGGCCATATGAAAAAATCCAAACCAACAAACGCCGACTGTATATCTTGCAGAAGCATTTTCAATTCGACGAGTTCCGCTGCAACCTGCATATTCGACGTTAGAATATCATTGATCACCTCCCACATCCACGATTGATTATTCCAACACCTCATTTATGCAACAATGGTTTTTTTATGCCCAATTTCTTCAAACAAAATCGGAAACAGATTATTGAGAGGAGTATTACCCAACTAATTTGAAAACCAAAACATAATCAAATCACCATTACTGAGCCTGCAAGAAAAGGATTCCGACAGTTGCATACCTACCATAGAATCATTGATATTCATAAGGTCTTTCAACCAAAGTGATGCAGAAAAAGGCACATTCGATGGCGCTTTTGAAAACAACCTGTGACAGATCTTGCCATAACGTAATCTGATAATACCCGACCAAATCGCAGAGTTATCACACAGGATTCTCCATAGCCATTTAGTAATCAATGACTTATTGAATAGATCCACATCTTTAATACCAAGACCACCACAATCACGAGGCATACAAATATTTTTCCAACTAACCCACAAGATGCCTGGATTTTCCGACAAACCGGTCCAAAGAAACTTCCTTTGAATAGATCTAATAGTATTGATAACCTTAGAAGGAGCCTTGAAGAATGCAAGATGGTGAATAGGCAGGTTAATCAACACTGAGTTTATCAATGATATTCTCCCCCCGATAGATAAGTTCCTACCCTTCCAAGACGACAATCTTGCTTTGATGCACGAGATTACCGGATTCCAAAACTCAAACCTTCTATGATTACCTTCTATTGTCAATCCAAGAAATCTGAATGGGAGACCATCCTTCTTGCACGCCAAAAACTGAGATGCCGCCTCCATGAACGATTCTTCAACACAAATACCATATAACCTACTTTTCCACGTGTTAATTTGCAGGCCAGAAATCATTTCAAAACCCCTTAAAATCGCATTGATACCCCACAGATTTTGCCAAGTGCCATCGCATAAGACTATAGTATCGTCGGTGAATTGTAAAAGATTGATTGAGTTTTTGTCATCCATATTGAACCCTCGGATAATACCACCTATTTTTGCCTTTTTTAACATAAAAGCTAGACCTTCCACCACAATAGCAAATAAAAAGGTGATAACGGATCATCTTGTCTTAAACTCCGCGAAACATTAAAATCCTTCGTTGTCCCGCCATTAATCAAAAGTGATATAGAGTTAGAGAAAACACTACCTTTAAGCCACTGAATCCAAAGTTCTCCAAATTCCATAGCCACAATGTTGTACCCTAAATTTTCACCCCTTAGATGTCATCTAGCTTGTGTGCATTTTAGAATCATATGTGCATTTGTGTGAACTAACCTATATTTTGTAGTTTGTTTCTTTGTGTTCAAATTAGGTTTACATATCACCATGAAGCTCCACAAGACGTTTGAAGCAAGTCAAGTCAACAAAGACCTCCAATGCAAGGACTTTGGAATTAGGGTTTGCTCTGAAGAAATCACTAAGAATTTGGCTCTATCAAGCCAAGATTTGTGTGGTTCACTTACCTTATGAAGTCATCCACAGTCAAGGGACATCATTCAACAAGAATCCAAGGGCTTTGGGTCCTCAACAAGAGAAGTTTAGGCCTCAGCCTCACTGTGCCTCCAAGTTAGGGTTTCTGTGACACTTATCAGTCAATGGCTTTGATCTTCATCAAGATGGACTCCCAAACCCTAGTTCTTGATCCTATTGGTTTATCAAAATCCTCAAGAGTCTCCTAAGACCTTTAGATGAGAAAGAAGAAGCAAGATTACAAGATTCAATCTCAGTACATTCACAAGCAAAATTAGGGTTTGTCAGAAACCCTAATTTTTGGGGATTTTTGGTTTAGATGGAGAATTAATGTTTCTAATCATCATAGAATGTCTCATGAAGTATTCCAAGCATCCATATCAAATTTCATGATGTTTCTTGCAAGAGAAGTAGGGTTTTGACCAAGAAAAGTATCATTTGTGAGATTTTTCCCCTAATAGCATAATTTGGAATGACCATAACTCCTAAACTACACATCCAATTGGAGTGATTCAAAGCTCATTAGAAATCTCTCTTCAAGATCTTCAATTGTTTCAATATGACTTTTCTTCAGAAAATGCTTGGATTTTGAGTTATGGAGCTTATAAGCCAACTTGACCAAAGGACTTAGTAAAATTCTGCATGTTTTCCCTTCATGAACAACCAACTTCAACCCTATTTTTCACCAAGCTACATTAAGATTCAGAACTCGAGTCCCACATGAATATTGTAGAGGGCATTAAGGGCTTTCTAAAGAGTACAAGAACTTCCCCATCCATGGAGTGAGCTGGGAGTTTCGAATTGTTGAAGTTTAGGGTTCATTTCATGATTTTCAAGTTTCCAACTTTTGTGAAATGGTACATAACTCTTCTAATCCCCAATTAACTCACTTTTCTGAGGTTTAGTAGCAAGGTTAACATATTTTGAACCCCTCCCACGAAAATGCAAGTTGCAAACATCAAATATATTAGTTTATGTCAAGAGTGTGCAAGTGGTTTTCAATGGAGAGAGAAACTTTTCCAACAATTCATTTGCCTTGCAACTTGGACTCTGAGCCTCTCAAATCAGTCCACATTGCTACAGAGGTCTATGGCTAGGGCAATGAAGACTCCATGCTCATCAGCCAGCTCACACGAAGAGATTTCAAAATAAGGGCAGTCTTGGCATTTTTCTTTTTTTGGCCATGCTGCAAACCCTAATCCTTTCCTATAAATAGAGGTTTGATCCTCAGTCCAAAACACCCCAGAATCACTCCAAAAAGAGACTGATTACTCACTACTTTCTCCCACTCTCAAGTTCTTATAAAATTGCAAAACACTTGCTACATCTCATTCCACTCGAGCACTAACCACCAAACTCCACAAACCACTTATAAAAACTACATAGAGAAGTTCCAAACACCTGAAACATCTCTGTAACAGCCACAACCACCATTTCCATTTCAACACTCTAATTTGCAAAAGCATGGCTGCAGCTCATTTGGCTCGTGAGTTTTCTCATTAAACTTCATAAACCTTCTCTAAGCATTATATAGAGAAGCTTCCAACACCTAAACACTCACTGAAACAGCTCCATCTTCATCTGCCATTTTCAACCTCAACCTTGCACCAAGTATCAGGTTTGGAGTTCAAGGCTATTTCCAAAGGATCCAAGCATCTGAACTCATTCTAATAGGATCATAAAGCTCCCAGGAGTTGCTATTTCTCATCTGCAAGTGATTTGAAGAAGCCTTGGACTTCCTCCAAGAGGTAGGTTTTCTTGAATTTTAAACTCCATCTTCATGCACATGTTGTTATTATTTGCACGTTAGAAATGTAGTATGTTATTGTTTTGTTGTTGCTGAATAAATTTGGTTGATGTTTGTTTACAATATTGCATGATGTCGTGTTTGAAAGTTTCATGTGTGTTGCACTGTTGTTCTTAAGATTCTGGTTTGTGTGTTGCATATTAATGTAAACCAATGATATATTCATGATCCTGGGAATTTGTACTTCATTTTTGGCTTTGATTTTATGTGATTTGATGGAGAAATGAGTGAGAATGAATCATTGGAAAGTTTTCCCATGTTTGTGTTAATATGGCCGTGAGAGAGAGACTAGCGTGGGGGAGGAAGAGAGTTTGGCCATTCAGTGGTTTGGTCTTGAAATAAAAATAAATTGAAGCATGTATTGTTTGGATGTAATGGCCGTCCCAACGGTTGCGCGCTTGCCTTGTACACGTTTGGTCATGGGTTCGAACCTGGTGGAGGGCATTTCCCATTTTTTTTAATCTTTTGTTTTCTTATTTTTCTTTATGTTTATGCCATGTTTTCAAACAATCATAACTTGCTCATTTTTCACTCTTTTTGATCCATTCTTTTTGTAAAATGTTCCTTAAGATGTCTATTTTATGAATATGGAAAGAAATTGGTGAAAATATTTATTTTTGAAGCTTTGGTTTAGGTTACAGATGAAAGATTTTTTAGGGTTTCATAAAAGAATACTTTGATTTCTCTTAATCCTTTTACCATGTTTTCTTATTTATATTTATCAAATGAGACCTAAAGTATGCTGTTTAAACCTTGTATGATGTCTTGACATTGTTTGTTTTGTTTCACTTGATTTCATTGAGTTTTGATTTGTGTTCTTACATGAAAATAACCTTTGAAATACCATGAGATCTCCTTAGATCATTTGTCTGATAACATGAATTGTTTGACCAAGTATGTAGCATGTTTATGTCTTGAACCTTGAATGCCATGTTTTGAACTATTTTTGATTGCCTACATGTTTGGTTTATCATGATAAATGCTTAAGCTTTCAAAGAAGTTATCACTTTCACTTATACCACCTGTTTGTTTTTGCATAGAGCATCTTCACATGTAATCCCCATGAAATGTCTTGATCCTTATCATGCTTTTTATGATCATCTTGCTTGCAATGTTTATCCTTATAGCTTTGTTAAATGTTCCCCAAGTGAGGTTAGCTTTTTGCTTCTCCTCCTTAACCCTCTTTGTGTCATACCATTCCAAAGGAAGGTAATCATTGTTGACTCATAAGTCATGACCTCCCACCTTTAACCTAAGTAACCTCTTAGGAGAAACCCTATTTCTTGGTCTCATAAGAGCCATAGAAATTACAACTAGCTTTAGGAGAGAGTTCTTAAACTCTTAGTGATATTCATCATAATGAATCATCACTTTCCCCTTCTAACTAAAACATAATCATAGGTCTATTACAACTAGGTTTAGAGAGTTCTTGAACTCTACAATGAGCTCGTACTCATTTCCCCTCTGAATATTGACCATAGTCAATAGTTCAGTAGAAGTAGAACTACGCGTACTCTGATTCTATTCCCGAGGATACGTAGGCGCAAAGTGCGATGCTTTGTCGAGTATACTTAGATACTAACCCCTAAGGTTTCAACCTTAGCATAGAACCTTTAGCAAACATTAGATAACATTAGAACAAGAGGTTCCTGTAGAGTACTACAGACGTTTAGGGTGTTAATACCTTCCCTAGGCGTAACCAACCCCCAAACCTTAGATCTCCCCCTTTAGGTTTTTCTAACGATCTTGAACCTTTCCTTTGGATAAATCAAAGTCGGTTGTAAAAGAAATATGATGCAAGTTAATTAATAATTTGTTATCCAATTTTCACCGCAACAGAATGGCGACTTCACTGGGGAATTATAAGACCTATTGCTGGTCCTCTCCTATGAGGGTTAAGCCTATCTTGTTTTATGTTATTCATGTTTGCTTATCTACTTGTATGATTACCTATATGTCATATCTGCTTGTATATCTGTTCTATGTTTTGATTACCCTGTTTGATTTGGGTTGATATCTATGAGTGAGATAAATCCTATACCCGGATTTGAGCGTACACTTATTATAGGATGATGGTTTATTCAAGGAGGCTTTGAGGGAGTCGATTCTTGAAAAAGTTGAATTGAGAACACCATCACTCAGTTAAGGCCCTCTCGAGAGTCTAGTTATGTTGAACAATCCTATTCATGAAAGCGTGCTACTCTCGACCTAGGAGCCCATGATATTGAGAACCGTAGTTACCAAACCCCACTTGGCCTTTTAGGATGTAGTGCGGTGACCATGATGGAGTCTATTTCTGAATTGGTTGTCACGCGATACTACACTCAGACGAGATCCTCTTGAGAATTTTATTGATTCCCAAGTTATCTGGGAAGTCGATAAAATCCGAAAGATGGATTGTAGACTCTGGGAACTCTTTAGACCCTTGTTCGGCAGGTGAAAACTATAGTACATACCAAAAGGGGGGTAAACCGTGACTCCATACTTTCATCCCCAAACCCTTTATGTGTTCATATATTTGTGATGTGTGTATATGTGTTTGTTTTGCATCCATACATCATAAACATTCATGGCATATCTGTTTCATGGAACTCAGACTCTTTTTTGTAAAATGTCAGAAAAATATCATGGACGAATCAAGAAGGAAAACAATAAAATACACTTTCAGGAGTCCTAGATTGGTTGACCTAAAGGGATTAGGAGATTTGCTTACAGACCCTAAAGGATTCGAGGACAGATACGGAAATTTATGGACATTATTGAGGAAAGGTGTTGATGAAGGACTCCTCTAAACTTTACTCCAATTTTATGACCCGAAGTATCATTGCTTCACTTTTCCCGACTATCAGCTCTTACCTACACTTGAAGAATACTCTCACATAATTGGTTTGCCTGTTAAGGATGATTCGCCGTTTCCCATTTTCAACAGAGATCCTAAAGAAGAAGAGATAGCCAAGGAAACCCACTTGGAGTTAGTTGACATAAAAAACAACTTAATCTCTAAGGGAGGGATTTTTGGGTTGACTGTTAAGTTCTTGTTTGGAAAGGCCCACTACTTTGCCAAACACTCCAACAGAGACGCCTTTGAAGCCATTTTTGCTCTGCTTATTTATGGACTCTTCCTGTTCCTGAACATCGACAACTTCGTGGACTTACATGCAATCAAGATTTTCCTAAAGCAAAACCCTGTACCTACCTTACTTGCTGAAGCCTACCATTCAGTCCATACAAGAAATGCCCATGGTAACAGACAAATCACATGCTGTGCCCCTATTTTATACAGATGGTTTGTTTCACATTTGCCTAATAAGGGTGCATTTTGGGATCCTAAGAAGGGATGGTGGTCTAAGAAGGTTATGGCCCTTTCTCACACAGATATTGACTGGTACAACCAGGTATATGACAAGATCTCAATAACAGATAGTTGTGGCCAATACAACAATGTGCCTCTTCTTGGCATCAAAGGTGGAATCAGTTACAATCCGGTGTTGGCACGCCGTCAATTGGGATACCCTCTGAAGGATAAACCTCTAAACATCCATGTGGAGGGAATTTATTTTGAGGAGTACAAAGAAAGTGAAGAACAAAGGGATTTAATTTTGAAGGCTTGGGGTAGTAGGTGTAAGAGAGGAAGCAGCTCTTTGGGGAAACCAAACTGTGTTTCATTGGAGCCATATCTTCAGTGGGTCCGCAAGCGAGCCATTGAATTGAAGATGCCATACAAAAGGGAGGAACCAATTCCCATGAAAGAAGAGCCCATTCTGTACTTCATGTCAAAGGAAGAGGAATTGGAGATATCATTGAAACAGACCCAGCGATCAGAGGAAGCATGGAGACTCAAGTATCAGGTGGTTGTTGAGGAGAACTTTGAACTCCGAAAACAACTACGTGCTAAGGATGAAGAGTTGACCACTTGTAAGAAAATGAAGGTTCAAGAATGCCCAAGTTCTTCTACTGCTCAGCCTACAGCTTGGAAGACGATCGTCGACAACCTTGTCGCAGAAAGAGATCAGATGGAGGAAGAAAACAGAAGACTCAAGCTACGACTCCTAGGAGAATCCCCTTAGGACTTTCTAGGCTTTTATTTGGCTTCTTTTTCTATGACTCTCAGCAGTGTATTAATTATTGTAATCTGTTTTCAATGAAAATGAGTTTTTTGATATTTCACGATGTTCTGCAAAAATGTCTGAATTCCATGAAACTTTGCATTGCATCTTGCATCTTCGCTAAACCATCAAGACACTAAACTTTTTTTTGTAGATTTTGTAGAGAATGGAGGCTACCAAGAAAATAGACTGGCCCTTTACCTTCCTGATCCCTAACATGGAGCAGCTGATAGAGATTGGAGGAAGAATAGAAGACCCGCCAAGCTTCATCGACAGGTATGGGGACCTTCTGTCCCTAATGAAACTACAAGTGAAGGAAGGATTGCTGGAAACCCTGGTGCAATTGTATCATCCTGCGTACCGTTGTTTCATATTCCCTAATTTCCAGTTGGTTCCGACTATAGAGGAGTATTCAGCTATGATGGGTTTACCAATTCAGCATCACCCTCCGTTTTCTGGTATGGAAGGGGAGTTCCTTAACCAAGAGATTGTTGCAGGATTGAGGATCCGAAAGAGGCACATACGAGAGAACATGACTACTAGAGAAGGGTACCGTGGTTTACCAGCTCAGTTTTTGATTGAAAGAGCTCTTCACTTCCAAGAAAGGGGAAACTCTAAAATGTTCGAATCCATGTTTGCTCTGCTAGTATATGGGTTATTCCTATTTCCTAATATCGAAGACTTCGTTGATGTCCAGGCTATCCGAATCTTCATGAGTCAGAACCCTGTCCCTACTCTACTAGCTGATATGTACTTCTCAGTCACCACACGATTCATGGAAGGAGAAGGTGTGATCGTCTGTTGTGCTTCACTGCTCTATAAGTGGTTTATTTCGTATTTACCTATAACTCCAACATTTTGGGAGGTAAGAGACAGCGCCCTTTGGGCTAAGAAACTGATGGACCTAGAGCGTTCTGCTATCAAGTGGTATGATTCGGACCCGAGAGGGACTCTTATGATTGTAAGCTGTGGGGACTATCCCAATGTACCACTCATGGGACGGTTTGGTTGTATCAACTACAATCCGGTGCTCGCTCATTGCCAACTTGGTCATCCCGTTGAGGAACAACCAGATCCCAGGGAGCTGGAGATGATCTATTATGGGTATGGAGAGGGATTTGAAGACAAACTCAAAATGGGGCATGCCTGGTCCCACATCAATCAGCAGAGGTAGACCACTATCGGTCCCGTCACAAAGGCTCATTT
Source organism: Lathyrus tuberosus (assembly GCA_022829125.1). NCBI lineage: Eukaryota > Viridiplantae > Streptophyta > Magnoliopsida > Fabales > Fabaceae > Lathyrus > Lathyrus tuberosus. Next base: position 2,852,495 of record JALAZF010000395.1, read on the forward strand.
GAAATGGGCACAAGGGATTTCGCTCATTATGAAGAAGCCTTTTCCATACTACAAGACACCCACGAGTGCCAAGCAGAAGAGGATGGAATTATTGGGGGAGCTGACTGTTGAGAAGGCCAGGACCAAGCAGCGCATCAAGGAGATCATGAAGGAGATCAGGGAAGGCGAAGGGCCCTCCTATTTAGAGTTTTAGCTTTTAAGTTTCCTGTTTTATGATCAGTTGTTGTAATCCTGTTTTAAGTTGTATTTCTCTAATGTAATTCGAACAATGGTTGTAATATTTCCCTTTTGTAAGCACTTGTTTATCTTTCAATGGAAAGAAGTTTATGTTGTTGGTAATCCTATTGTTTACACTGCTTCCGAATAATTTTTAGTTCTTGATGGTTTGACCTGCATTTGCATCTCATTTGCATCGTTGCATGTGCATATGCATTCTTCCATGTCTCATCGTCGTTTTTATCTCCTCCAGAACTGTTACCCTAAATTCTCTACATCGTTACAACACCCGGGCACAGGCTCGAAGAAGAAGAATGTCTGAGGATTGCGAGAATTTGGATCAGGTTAACAACGAACTCAATGAATTGAGAGGAGGAATGGGGCAGATCATGGAGGTTTTGAATGTTATACGACCAAAGATGGATGCGCAGGTTACCGTAGTCTCAGAGGTCATTGCTACAACTGTAGAGCCACCAGTTATACCTCTTGTAAACCCTACTCTAGGGATGCCACTTGATTTTACACGGGCCGCAGCTCCTCAATCTACACAACAAGCAGTGCCGTTGTTTAGTGAGAATCAGTAAACTATTCTGACTTATGCTCCGCCTGTGGTGCAAACTCAGTTCCAACCTGTTTTTCAGAATCAGCATCATTTTGATTGTGACAACATATCTGTGGAAGAGGATGATCGTAATGAGAAGTTGAAAGCAAGTGTGGAGGTTATGCAGAGAAAGTTGAAGGCTATAGAGGGAAGTAACGTCTTCAGTACTAATCTCAAGGACATGTGTTTGGTTACAAATCTAGTAATTCCACCAAAGTTCAGGCTGCCAGGTTTCGAATTGTATTCCGGTGCTACTTGCCCCAAAGCGCATTTAGTCATGTACCTCCGGAGAATGGCTGCGTACATGGACAACGATAAGCTATTGATACACTGTTTCCAAGATAGCCTGAAGGGCGCCGCTGCAAAATGGTATCTAGGAATGGATCAATCTCAGGTCAAATGTTTTCAAGATGTAATGGACGCCTTTGTAAGACATTATAAGTATAATCTGGACTTAGCTCCGGACCGTAGACAACTGCTGACTATGACCCAAAAGAACACCGAATCATTCAAAGAATACGCTCAAAGATGGAGGGAGACGGCCTCGCAGGTTAAACCACTGTTGACAGAAAAAGAATTAGCTGATTGGTTCGTGGACATCGTAAAGCCTGAATTTTATGAGAAGATGATCAGTAATATTGGTGCCAATTTTTCTAATATCATTGCCATTGGTGTGAAAGTAGAAGCGGGTTTGAAAAGTGGAAAAGTAGTCGGTTCACCCAGTTCCGCTGGCAACAGTGTCAAGAGGTCTCCGGGCAATTTCCATAAGAAAAAAGAAGGGGAGACTAATGCGGTTATGTCAAAAAGTCTGAATCCCAGATGGAAACGATCTCTCTTTCAACAGCAACCAGGTCTCGATTTTCCTCAACAACCGATTTACCCAGTGTAGTTCGCACAACAACCTTATATAGCGGCTATTACGCCCGCTTTTAACCATCAGATGATGCAACAAGTTCCTACTCCCCAGCCACCAAATCAACAACAGTGGCCGAGAAATCAAAATCAGAATTACCAGTAGTAGAGGCGGCCAGCGCCACAGCAAAATACCCCTCAAAGAAGACAGGCGGTAAATTTTCCACCCATACCGATGTCTTACACAGCATTGTATCCTTCTCTAGTGGAGCAAGGATTAGTTGTTACTAGGCCGTTGGGGCCACCATCTGAGAAGTCGCTGTAGTTCTTCAACCCCAATACAACATGTGCTTTCCATCAAGGAGGGGTGAGTCATGATTTAGAAAGTTGTTTGGCATTAAAGAATTTGGTAAAAAGCCTGATGGAGAAAAACATTCTGTCTTTCGCTAATAACCAGCCAAACGTGAAGAGTAACCCCTTACCAACACATGGGTCAACTAACGCTATCGAAGACGAGAATGATGAAGTGTTAGTCTCAGATACAACGCAGATTAAAACTCCCATGAGAACATTTCATGCCAAGTTGTTTAGCGCCGGTTTGGTCCAGGTTTGCCATGAGGGTTGTGAAGAGTGTGACAGTAGTAGTAAAGGGTGTCAGTCAGTTCAAGATGATATTCAGCAGTTGATTGATGAAGGTTTCCTACAGGTTTTCAGAAAAGAAAATAGAGGAGCAGTGATTGAACCAGTGTTTAATTTGCCAAAGCAAGTACCAGTGTTTGACGAAGAAGAATACATATCAGTAGTTCCGATGTTCAACAGTCCAGGGGCAAGTACCGTGAGTCCCGTGTTTAAACAAACTATTCCAAGATTCAACAAACCTGAAGTTGTTTCTCCTGTTAATCATGTCAGGTGAAATAATCCTCCAAGACCAGTCCCATTTAGGTTCAGGGGAACCAAAGCATTACTATGGATCTACGAAGACATTACAGGTGGTAGGAAGAGGGAGGAGATGATCCCAAGGAAAGAGGTGGGGGTCGTTATAGAAGAGCCAGTCCCAAGGAAAGAGGTGGGGACTGATGAGAAGAATGTATCCAATATAGTAGGAACAGGGAAAATGACGAGGAGTGGAAGGATTTATACTCCTGTGAATAAAGAAGTGTCTAGTAAAGAAAGTGATGTTCATGTACCCGTTAGTGACAAAGGTAAAAAAGTGGTCTCCAAAGAGGATGACGAAGAATTTCTCAGGATAATAAAAAGAAGTGACTACAAGGTTGTGGATCAGCTCCACCAGACTCCATCAAAGATTTCCATTTTATCTCTGCTGATTAATTCACCAGTCCACCGATCAGCACTGCAGAAAGTATTGGCCCAGGCTCATGTAGTTCAAGATATTACCGCCAGACAGTTTGATCATGTTATTGCTAACATTACTGCATGCAATTCACTCAGCTTCAGTGACGAAGAATTGACCCAAGCGGGTCGGAAACACAATCTTGCGCTACACATATCCATGAAATGTCAGGAAGACACGTTGGCTAGAGTTCTTGTAGATACAGGATCTTCTCTGAATGTTTTACCAAAGAGAACTCTCGATAAGTTGGCATACCAAGGAGGGATAATGAGGCCCACGTCATTAGTTGTCAAAGCCTTTGATGGTTCACGTAGATCTGTGATGGGAGAAATTGAGATACCTATTTTGATTGGCCCTCAGGAATTCAATGTTCTGTTTCAAGTCTTGGATATTAATCCAGCCTATAGCTGTCTGCTAGGAAGGCCCTGGATCCATGAGGCTGGCGCTGTCACCTCAACCCTACATCAGAAATTATAGTTTGTGATTGATGATAAGTTGGTCATTGTGCACGGGGAAGAAGATTTGATGGTTAGTAATCTGTCGTCCTTCCGTTACATCGAGGCTGATGAAGATGCGTTGGAAACTTCTTTCCAGGCTCTGGAAATAGCTAATGCAGTTATGATTGACAATGAGAAGCCGGTAATACCGGAGTGTCCATCTTTTGCTTCGTATAAAAGTATCCAATCTGCCCTTCGAGAAGGCGTGCCCGCAGGATGGGGAGAAGTTATTGAGGTTAAGAAGAGGAACCGACACCAGGGGTTGGGTTACAGACCAACTCCAGAGGATGAGGCTGCTTCAGGTATAAAACGAAGAGAGATGAAGATAAAGACTGTGCAGGAAACATTTGTCAGAGGTGGACATCAGGTCCACGCAATCATTGGAAGTGCAGACGAAGAGGAAGATATTGATCATTTGGTTTTACACCAGGCAGGCGCGTTAAGCAATTGGGAGTCTGTTCAGATCCCAACTTTATACCCAGAACCAGAGTAACATGTTTTGATTTGTTGTTTTTATTTCCCTAGTTTTGCCCAGAACTAGTGGATTATTTTGTACGGGCCTCCGTTTTCAATATCTTAATCAATGAAATGACATTTTGTTAAAATTCTCGTTGTCTTTACTTTATTGCATTCCGTTTCTAAAAATGGAAATCTTTTCAAATATTAAAAACATCTTCACCCCGCATGTTCTTGAATTGTTGTGCATTTTAATAAGACAAATCATTCTATCATGCAGAATGGATCATAAACCCATTGTATTCAATGACCTTAATCTTACCATTGACTTCGGCGCTCCTATCTATCAAGCTGAGGAGGAGGAAGATTATGAGGTACCCGAGGATCTAGCAGATATGTGTGATTACCAGTATACGGATCTCCAGCCTCATGAAGAGCAGGTGGATGTCATCAATCTTGGCACTGAGGAAGAGAAGAGAGAGGTTAAGATTGGGGCATCGCTGAAGCCAGAAATTAGACAGCGTTTGATTTCACTCCTTGAAGAGTATGTGGACGTGTTTGCTTGGTCCTACCAAGACATGCCTGGTTTAGATACAGATATTGTGGTCCATAAGTTACCACTCAAACCGGAGTGCCCGCCCGTAAAACAAAAGCTTCGCAGAAGTCATCCTGACATGGCCCTCAAAATTCGAGATGAAGTTAGAAGACAGTTGGATACCGGATTTTTAGCAGTATCCAAATACCAAGAGTGGGTGGCTAATATTGTTCCAGTTATGAAGAAGAATGGAAAGGTACGAATGTGTGTGGATTACAGGGATCTTAACAAAGCTAGTCCCAAGGATGATTTTCCTCTACCGCATATCGACACATTGGTAGACAACACGGCTCGTTTCGCCATGTTCTCATTTATGGATGGCTTTTCAGGCTACAATCAGATTAGAATGAATCTAGCTGATATGGACAAGACTACTTTCATCACCCCATGGGGTACTTACTGTTACAAGGTTATGCCTTTTGGATTGAAAAATGCCGGGGCAACTTACCAGAGAGCTATGGTGACACTGTTCCATGATATGATCCACAAGGAGATTGAAGTGTATGTGGACGACATGATAGCCAAATCACAGAGTGAGGAGGAGCATGTAGACCATTTGTTGAAATTATTTAAGAGACTTCGAAAGTATCAGTTGAGGTTAAACCCTGCGAAGTGTACCTTTGGAGTCAGATCAGGGAAGTTATTGGGTTTCATTGTTAGCCAGAAGGGCATTGAAGTGGATCCAGATAAAGTGCGAGCAATTCAAGAAATGCCAGCTCCGCAAACCGAGTCTCAAGTCAGAGGATTTCTGGGCCGTTTGAATTACATCTCCAGGTTCATCTCCAACATGACTCCGATATGTGCGCCAATTTTTAAATTACTCTGTAAGAATCAGCCAGTAGAATGGAATGCTGACTGTCAACAAGCATTCGAGAAACTCAAAAGTTATCTCCAAGAACCTCCTATTCTAGCTCCGCCGGTTTCTGGAAGACCTCTCTTTATGTATTTGACTGTTTTGGAAGAATCTATGGGTTGTGTTTTGGGACAGCATGACGGGACTGGCCGAAAAGAACGTGCAATTTATTATCTGAGTAAGAAGTTTGCAGACAGTGAAAGCCGTTACTTACTACTTGAAAAAACTTGTTGCGCTCTAGTTTGGGCCGCCAAATGCCTAAGACAGTACCTGATTTGTCATACTACTTTGTTAATTTCCAAGATGGATCCGATAAAGTACATTTTCGAGAAACCTGCTCAAACGGGTAGACTTGCTCGCTGGCACATGCTATTATCTGAATATGACATTCAGTATGTCACTCAAAAGGCCATTAAAGGAAGTGTTCTTTCAGAATATCTTGCCGATCAACCAGTTGAAGACTACGAGCCACTCAAGTTTGATTTCCCTGACGAGGATATTATGGCAGTAAAAGATTGTGAAGAGTCAAGCTCGGAGGAAGATCCCAGGGCTGAGTATAGGTGGAAGATGATGTTCGACGGTTCGTCCAATTACAAGGGGCATGGAGTAGGTGTTGTTATAATTAATCCGGAAGGTGGCTACACCCCTTTTACAGCTAGATTAGATTTTGGGTGTACGAACAATATTGCTGAATATGAGGCGTGTATTCTAGGTCTGGAAGCCGCAATCGATCTTGGAATCTGTTTTCTCGAAGTGATGGGTGACTCTACTCTAGTCATTTATCAAATCAGAGGTGAGCGGGAGACAAAAGATGAGAAGCTTATCCCTTATCAGGCGTATGCTTTGGAGTTGATTAAGTGCTTTGACGAGGTAACTTTTCGCCATGTGCCACGTAATGAGAATCATGTGGCTGATGCTTTGGCAACACTGGCTTCGATGTGGCAAGTTAGATTTATCAACGAAGATCCAGTAATCAGTATTGAAAGGAGGATTGAGCCTGCCTACTACCAATCCATTGAAGAAGAAACAGACGGTAAACCTTGGTTCCATGACATTTTGAATTTCCTAAAGAATCAAGAATATCCGGCCAACGCCTCCATTCTTGATAGGAAGACTCTGCGAAGATTGTCAGCCAAATTCTTTATCAGCAACGGTGTACTGTACAAAAGGAATCATGATATGGTTTTGTTGAGATGTGTTGATAAGAGGGCAGCAGATTTACTGATCTATGATATCCATGAAGGAGCCTTTGGCACCCATGCCAATGGGCATGCCATGGTTAGGAAGATTTTGAGGGCTGGATACTATTGGTTGACTATGGAGACTGATTGCATCCAGTACGCTAGAAAATGCCATAAATGTCAGATTTATGCGAACAAAACGCATGTTCCTCCTACTCTGTTGAATGTGCTATCATCGCCCTGGCCATTCTCTATGTGGGGCATCGATATGATTGGGGCAATTGAGCCTAAAGCGTCTAATGGACATCGCTTTATTTTGGTGGCTATAGATTACTTTACCAAGTGGGTGGAAGCCGCCTCTTATGCGAACGTGACTAAGCAAGTAGTTGCTCGCTTCATTAAGAACAACATCATTTGTCGTTATGGGATTCCGAGCAGAATCATAACTGACAACAAAACCAATTTGAATAACAGAACCATGAAGGAATTATGTGATAACTTTAAGATTGAACACCATAACTCTTCACCATATCGTCCGAAGATGAACGGAGCGGCTGAAGCTGCAAACAAGAATATCAAGAAAATTCTTCAGAAAATGGTCAAAACATACAAGGACTGGCATGAGATGTTGCCGTATGCACTACATGGATATAGAATGTCAGTCAGAACATCAACAGGGGTAACCCCTTTTTCATTGGTATATGGAATGGATGTTGTCCTCCCTATAGAAGTTGAGATACCTTCTCTGAGGATATTGATGGAAGCAAAGCTTGATGAAGCTGAATGGGTTCAAGAAAGATACGATCAGCTGAATTTAATTGATGAGAAGCGCCTGACAGCCATGTGTCATGGTCATATGTACCAGAAGAAGATGAAGAGAGCATTTGATAAAAAGGTCCGCATTCGGGAATTCCGAGTAGGCGAGTTGGTACTTAAAAAGATTCTGCCATCGCAAAGAGACGCCCGTGGGAAATGGGCACCCAATTATGAAGGTCCCTTCGTAGTCAAGACTGTGTTTTCAGGATGGTCTCTTTTTCTTACAACCATGGACGGTGAACAGCTTGCGCATCCTGTGAATGCTGATTCAGTGCGGAAGTATTATGCTTGAGGCAAGGACACCTCACCGGTATCCGGGAATCCCCAAGGAAGCTCAAGTTTTGCTACAACTGGAGTCCTTAGTCATTAGGGTTATTGGTTATTGAATATAATGTAACCTTTGCCAAAATTGCCATTTTGTTGCATTTGTAATATTTCATGGGACTCTGCTATTCGGCAAGTCACCATATTTCAATGAATATCAGCTATTGAACCATCTTCTTGTTTAATATGCTATCATCTTTATTTTTCCAAAACTTTGTCATTTTCATTTGATTTTTGAAAACGGAAATGTTGCAATTTCTGAGAAAACACAAAGATAAACTAAGTTTTACTCTGGATTAAGACATTTTGGAATCAAGTTTGTACAGGAAGAGTTAGCAGTACTATATTTTTGGCATGGATCTGCCATCTCCATCTAAAAGGAGATTGCCCCGGTTAGCCTTGTTTGTTTGGACTTCAGGGTGCTAGCTTGTGTTATCCTTTCTTCTTTTTCCTGTTTTGCGTCGTTCGCGTCGTTTCTAGCATATAGCTAAGCATATGCATCATACCCTAGCATCTTTGCATCCTTGTGCTTTGTTTTGCTCGTGGTCTTTTGTTTGTGCATGTCTTTATTTCCCCTATGAAATAAGGACATCCCTAGCTTTTCTTTGTTTGTGACGTGCTTGTTCGGTCTTCACCTTTGTGCGCCAGATGGGAATCTTTACACCTTTTCTGTTCCCTAAGAAGCCTGACCTCTTGTTTCCAAAATTTGTTCTTGTTTGAATCAAGTCAAACCTGAACCGAGCTTTGTTTGAATCGAGTCAAGCATTGCCTCTTGTTTTTTAACTTTGTTCTTGTTTGAATCGAGTCAAACCTGAACCGAGCTTTGTTTGAACCGAGTCAAGCATTGCCTCTTACTTTCATTTGTTCTTGTTTGAATCGAGTCAAACCTGAACCGAGCTTTGTTTGAATCGAGTCAAGCATTGCCTCTTACTTTCATTTGTTCTTGTTTGAATCGAGTCAAACCTGAACCGAGCTTTGTTTGAATCGAGTCAAGCATTGCCTCTTGTTTTTTAATATTTGTTCTTGTTTGAATCGAGTCAAACCTGAACCGAGTTTTGTTTGAATCGAGTCAAGCATTGCCTCTTACTTTCATTATTCTTGTTTGAATCGAGTCAAACCTGAACCTAGACCTCGAGCTATCGCGAGCTCGTTGTTTATCCCTTACCTCAGCTTTCTTTTGTTCTTGTTTGAATCGAGTTGAACATGAACCTTTACCCTTTTTTTTAAGCTTGTTTTAGGCCAAACTTCTTGGAACAATTTGCTTTATTAAGACTCATATGTGGCGCACAGAGTTTGTCTCTGTTTTTCTGGTTTTTCTTGAAGATCCCACTTTAAACTCTTCAGTCTAGGAATCCCCGGAAAGCCTTTGCTTGGTCGTCTGTCTTCTTTAACTGATCCCTAGTGATCGGGTCCTTCTTTTTGGTTTCGTGCCTAGAAGAGTATGAGTTTGTCTTGTCCCCAGTAGTCTATCTCCTTGGATCTGTCCCCGGTGGAGATTGTCTTTTTGTTTTTCCCCAGTGTTTCTTTGGAGTCTTCCCGGTGGGTCTCTTTCGGTGGATGGCCTGTATCCCCAGTGAGTTTGTTTCTCTTGGATACTAGCCTTCGTCTTTCCCCAGGAAGCCTTTCTGTTGTTTTCTTTTCGTGTGTGCCCTGGTGTCTGGTTTGTCTGCATCATTGCATCCTGGCATCATATCATTAGGATTAGAGTTCATGACATGTCAGCATTTGCATGTCTTTCGCTTGTCCTTAGCATTTGCATTCCATCTAAGGGCAAAATTTTCGGTTTGCTATATTTAGATATCTTTCACCTAGATGTCCCTGGAATCTCCGATCCTTGTGCCATCGGGTGAAGCTATCTAAATAGGGGCAACTGTTGTACCCTAAATTTTCACCCCTTAGATGTCATCTAGCTTGTGTGCATTTTAGAATCATATGTGCATTTGTGTGAACTAACCTATATTTTTTATTTTGTTTCTTTGTGTTCAAATTAGGTTTACATATCACCATGAAGCTCCACAAGACGTTTGAAGCAAGTCAAGTCAACAAAGACCTCCAATGCAAGGACTTTGGAATTAGGGTTTGCTCTGAAGAAATCACTAAGAATTTGGCTCTATCAAGCCAAGATTTGTGTGGTTCACTTACCTTATGAAGTCATCCACAGTCAAGGGACATCATTCAACAAGAATCCAAGGGCTTTGGGTCCTCAACAAGAGAAGTTTAGGCCTCAGCCTCACTGTGCCTCCAAGTTAGGGTTTCTGTGACACTTATCAGTCAATGGCTTTGATCTTCATCAAGATGGACTCCCAAACCCTAGTTCTTGATCCTATTGGTTTATCCAAATCCTCAAGAGTCTCCTAAGACCTTTAGATGAGAAAGAAGAAGCAAGATTACAAGATTCAATCTCAGTACATTCACAAGCAAAATTAGGGTTTGTCAGAAACCCTAATTTTTGGGGATTTTTGGTTCAGATGGAGAATTAATGTTTCTAATCATCATAGAATGTCTCATGAAGTATTCCAAGCATCCATATCAAATTTCATGAGGTTTCTTGCAAGAGAAGTAGGGTTTTGGCCAAGGAAAGTATCATTTGTGAGATTTTTCCCCTAATAGCATAATTTGGAATGACCATAACTCCTAAACTACACATCCAATTGGAGTGATTCAAAGCTTATTAGAAAGCTCTCTTCAAGATCTTCAATTGTTTCAATATGACTTTTCTTCAGAAAATGCTTGGATTTTGAGTTATGGAGCTTATAAGCCAAATTGACCAAAGGACTTAGTAAAATTCTGCATGTTCTTGCAAAAAGACCCCAGAATCACTCCAAAAAGAGATTGATTACTCACTACTTTCTCCCACTCTCAAGTTCTTGCAAAATTGCAAAACACTTGCTACAGCTCATTCCACTCGAGCACTAACCACCAAACTCCACAAACCACTTATAAAAACCACATAGAGAAGTTCCAAACACCTGAAACATCTCTGTAACAGCCACAACCACCATTTCCATTTCAACACTCTAATTTACAAAAGCATGGCTGCAGCTCATTTGGCTCGTGTGTTTTCTCATTAAACTTCATAAACCTTCTCTAAGCATCATATAGAGAAGCTTCCAACACCTAAACACTCACTGAAACAGCTCCATCTTCATCTGCCATTTTCAACCTCAACCTTGCACCAAGTATCGGGTTTGGAGTTCAAGGCTATTTCCAAAGGATCCAAGCATCTGAACTCATTCTAATAGGATCATAAAGCTCCCAGGAGTTGCTATTTCTCATCTGCAAGTGATTTGAAGAAGCCTTGGACTTCCTCCAAGAGGTAGGTTTTCTTGAATTTTAAACTCCATCTTCATGCGCATGTTGTTATTATTTGCACGTTAGAAATGTAGTATGTTATTGTTTTGTTGTTGCTGAATACATTTGGTTGATGTTTGTTTACAATATTGCATGATGTCGTGTTTGAAAGTTTCATGTGTGTTGCACTGTTGTTCTTAAGATTCTGGTTTGTGTGTTGCATATTAATGTAAACCAATGATATATTCATGATCCTGGGAATTTGTACTTCATTTTTGGCTTTGATTTTATGTGATTTGATGGAGAAATGAGTGAGAACGAATCATTGGAAAGTTTTCCCGTGTTTGTGTTAATATGGTCGTGAGAGAGAGACGAGCGTGAGGGAGAAAGAGAGTTTGGCCATTCAGTGGTTTGGTCTTGAAATAAAAATAAATTGAAGCATGTATTGTTTGGATGTAATGGCCGTCCCAACGGTTGCGCGCTTGCCTTGTACACGTTTGGTCATGGGTTCGAACCTGGTGGAGGGCATTTCCCATTTTTTTTAATCTTTTGTTTTCTTATTTTTCTTTATGTTTATGCCATGTTTTAAAACAATCATAACTTGCTCATTTTTCACTCTTTTTGATCCATTCTTTTTGTAAAATGTTCCTTAAGATGTCTATTTTATGAATATGGAAATAAATTGGTGAAAATATTTATTTTTGAAGCTTTGGTTTAGGTTACAAATGAAATATTGTTTAGGGTTTCATAAAAGAATACTTTGATTTCTCTTAATCCTTTTACCATGTTTTCTTATTTATATTTATCAAATGAGACCTAAAGTATGCTGTTTAAACCTTGTATGATGTCTTGACATTGTTTGTTTTGTTTCACTTGATTTCATTGAGTTTTGATTTGTGTTCTTACATGAAAATAACCTTTGAAATACCATGAGATCTCCTTAGATCATTTGTCTGATAACATGAATTGTTTGACCAAGTATGTAGCATGTTTATGTCTTGAACCTTGAATGCCATGTTTTGAACTATTTTTGATTGCCTACATGTTTGGTTTATCATGATAAATGCTTAAGCTTTCAAAGAAGTTATCACTTTCACTTATACCACCTGTTTGTTTTTGCATAGAGCATCTTCACATGTAATCCCCATGAAATGTCTTGATCCTTATCATGCTTTTTATGATCATCTTGCTTGCAATGTTTATCCTTATAGCTTTGTTAAATGTTCCCCAAGTGAGGTTAGCTTTTTGCTTCTCCTCCTTAACCCTCTTTGTGTCATACCATTCCAAAGGAAGGTAATCATTGTTGACTCATAAGTCATGACCTCCCACCTTTAACCTAAGTAACCTCTTAGGAGAAACCCTATTTCTTGGCCTCATCAGAGCCATAGAAATTACAACTAGCTTTAGGAGAGAGTTCTTAAACTCTTAGTGATATTCATCATAATGAATCATCACTTTCCCCTCCTAACTAAAACATAATCATAGGTCTATTACAACTAGGTTTAGAGAGTTATTGAACTCTACAATGAGCTAGTACTCATTTCCCCTCTGAATATTGACCATAGTCAATAGTTCAGTAGAAGTAAAACTACGCGTACTCTGATTCTATTCCCGAGGATACTTAGGCGCAAAGTGCGATGCTTTGTCGAGTATACTTAGATACTAACCCCTAGGGTTTCAACCTTAGCATAGATCCTTTAGCAAACATTAGATAACATTAGAACAAGAGGTTCCTGTAGAGTACTACAGACGTTTAGGGTGCTAATACCTTCCCTAGGCGTAACCAACCCCCGAACCTTAGATCTCCCCCCTTTAGGTTTTTCTAACGATCTTGAACCTTTCCTTTGGATAAATCAAAGTCGGTTGTAAAAGAAATATGATGCAAGTTAATTAATAATTTGTTATCCAATTTTCACCGCAACACACAAGCATCGTAGTGAGAAACTCCCAATCGACATAATCATATGCCTTAGCAAAATCAATTTTAAACAACAGACGCTTCCTTTTATTCCTCTTGGCAAAATCAGTAATTTCATTAGCTACCACCACTCCATCTAAAAGTTGTCGACTGGGGATGAATGTTGTCTGAGAAGAGGATATAAGTTTGCCAATGATTTTCTTCATCCTTGATGCCAAAATCTTAACAATTAACTTGTAAATACAACCGATAAGACAAATTGGTCAGAATTCATCAAGCCTTTGAGGATTTAAAGCCTTTTGGATCAGGGCGACGAACGACGAGGATAAAGCTTTTGGTAGTGTGCCAGTATTGTAAAATTCCTTAACACAATTAACGACGTCCTGACCTACTACTTCCCAGCACGACATGAGAAAATCCAAATTAAAACCGTCCGGTCCTGGACTTTTATTCCCATCCCCATCAAATGGCTAATAGAATTTGAATGAAATGTGAATGGTTTTTTCAATGAAAATTTCAAATATATATATATATATATATATATATATATATATATATATGAAAATTAATTTTTTTAAGATAAAAAGATAAGGTATAATAAACTAAGGGTAATGCTAACTTATGCCCCTAAGACACAAATTAAAAACTAAATGTAGAAATAATATCTTGGAAATTGTGCACTGTTTTTAATAAAAATAAAAAATTTAATGTTTTATTGATGTTTCCAATACAAACTTTCTATAAATATGTTTCTTAACTTATGCCCTTAAGGCACAAGTTAGCATTACCCATAAACTAATAATATTTAAATAATTTTTATAATTTATTAATGGACATGAATATCCGCGAGCACATATATCATTAAACCGTATCCATATCTATTAACAAATTGGTATTTAAAAATCTATTTATATCCATTAAACTATCCGCTCCATATCCGTGACAGATTTTATCTGTGGATATCCGCGTACCAATAACCAAAAGTCAGTAATACATTCCACTCATGATTAGTGCAACCTTTACCTATCCCTAGTCAAGTCTAGGAAAATAATGCCATGGATTTCATAACAATTTTGTCGGTTGTTAATGGATTCTCTATTATCATGGTAGTGGTAGATAAACTCACTAAGTATGATCACTTCTTACCCTATAAAGCAGATTATAGTAGTACATCATGTGAGGGCAAGGTGTCTCTCTCATTTGAGCTTTATTTTAATGATGTCAAAATGTATACTAGCTCATAGTTTGTAATTTGGACTGTATCATCTCATTAGTGTAGGCATTCAAATTTTGCATTGCATAATCATGAGTTCAAACATATGGTGGAGTCTTGCATATCCCTTACATGTGTGTGATCATGGTATTAGTATTAGGAATGCATAAACTGTGCCTATAGAGATGAAAATGTGTCGAAAAATAAGTTTTTGAGTGTTTTTGAAGCTTGAGTCGACCTAAGCTGAGGGTCGGTCGACTCATGAAGTGTTGGCATTGTGTGTGTTTCGCTCGGGTAAGCGCACGCCTACCCTGCGATCGACGCATGCTACTGCCGTTTCTGATTATGCACTTTTCTCAGCCATGCGTCGACGCATGGTCCCTGTAGCGGTCGACACATGGTCTTCCAACATGCGCAAATTGCTCACGGGCCAGCGCATGCTGACCCTCATTAAGTGTTTGGTCGACCGCTCGCTGTGAGTAGCAAATTTTTCTGATTTTTTCTACGTTCAAAATGCTGTTATGATTGGTTATTGATTGTTGCATCATATAAATACATAGTTACTCGTTTTTTTTACAAAAATAATAAGAACAAGTGAAAGAAATACATTGAAACTTTTCTCTCATCACCTTCATCTTCATCTTGCGCCTTTCTCAACAAATACACATAATCATTTTTGTTGATTTTCTGCATCATGAAGTGATAACGTCCAAAGCATAGAGTTATATCTTGGTTTGGGGTGAGTGTTTCAGTGGGTTTGTTCTTGAATAAAACCTCTAGGGTTTTGTCCTCCAATATCAATTGGATTTGGGGGTTTTTGGATCAGATCTTGTGTGCATTGAATTCAGTCGAGCGAAGGTGATCGAAGAACGGAGGGTTTTGTTGATCTAGTAGCGTTAACCAGAAGATTGTGCAACAAGATTTGAGGATCGAACTGTGCGTGGATCAGAATCATCCGAGTGATGGTGATTGAAGACCCGTGTGTTCTTGGAATCTAGTAACGGTAAACGGAGGTTCTTCCAACAAGTTCGAGGCACTTGATTCGACTCGAATCAAGGGAAGAGAAGACAAAGTATCTGCATCAACAAAGTTTCTTGAGTGTGGGATAACTAAGTTTTCTCTTGTAAAAACATTTGCAAACAAGTTATAGATATCTCAATTCTAGTTTTAGAATTGGGGGCAGACGTACCCGAAGCAAGGACGAAAGGGGAATTGCCTAAACAAACCTGGTGTCGTTTATTTTTCCTTATCTCATTTATATTTCAAACTGTTTACGCTTGTAATCATTCAATTGATCGATAAAAATTCTGGTATAGTTTTGTGCAGAAAATTAATTTGAAAACTATTGCACAATCATTTTTGGATTGTGCTTAGTGAAAATTCTGCATCAACTATCATAGAAGGTTTGGCTTGGAGTTTTATGCACTCCAAGTGCTCGATAAATTGAACGCGTGCAAGGCGTTTGATATATTGTCAAGTTTGGTTTAATTTTTGACTGCTCATTGGAGATTGCTCCTTTTTAAGTGCTTTTGGAAAAATTGATTAATTGTTAAGTAGCGATTCTATTTATTCTCTTCGAGCCTATTGTTCCATTTTGCTTACGTATATCCGATCCTCTCAGTAACTCGGTTCGTGTAGACGAATTATCCTCGGCCGCTTCCGTAAAATATTTTTAAAATCAAATTTTAGCGCCGACTCGCATTTAAAAAGAAGTGATCTATTCAACCCCCCTTTCTAGATCTGTTGCCTTCGTCTAACAAGTGGTATCAGGAGCACCGGTTAATTCTAGTGCTTCAAGTATAACTTTTTAGAAAATGGCAAACGAACCGAAAGGGGCTTATAATAGAGCACCTGTTTTTAATGGTGAGAATTATAGTTACTGGAAGGATTGTATGCGTGTTCACATCAATTCTATTGATAGGAAGGTATGGAGCGTTATACAAAACGGTCCAATGGAAATAACCATGACCGATGCGAATAACATGGTAGTAGCTAAGCCTGAAGCACAATGGAATGAAGAAGACGAGAAAAAGTACAACTACGATTAGAAGGCTAGAAATATTCTGATCTCCTTATTGGGAGTTGACGAATATTATAGAGTTTCACATTGTACGAGTGCTAAAGCTATGTGGGACGCGTTACAAGTTGCCCATGAGGGTACTAACGACGTCAAGCTAGCTAGAATCAATACATTGGCTCAAGAGTTCGACCTCTTTCACATGAAGCAAGGGAAAACCATTGCCGACATGCAAAAGAGGTTCACTCATTTAATCAATAGACTTAACTCACTTGGTAGGCCAATTTCCAATGACGTTGCTACTAACAAAATATTGAGGTGTTTGACTAGGGATTGACAACCGAAGGTGACCGCCATCAAAGAAGCCAACGACCTAATGACGTTAGACATCACAAAATTGTTTGGGAAGCTCGAGGAACATGAGCAAATGCTCATAAGCTTAGACCAATTTGAGAAAAGAGAGAAGAAGGAAAAGAACAAAATCAAAGAAGCGGAAAAGAAGTCGATAGCTCTAAAGACTTCAAGTTCAAAGTCCTCCGCATATGAGCTAAGCGAGAGTGAATCTAGTGATGACGAGGAAGAGGACTCGAATGAAAACATGGGATTATTTGTGAAGCGATACAATCGCTATATCAAGAAAAATGGTATTCAGCATTCGGAGAAAAACCTCGTCAACTTTCGTAAACAATCAAAGTCTTCCAAGAATGAAGACAAAAAGAGTGGAAAAACTAAGGGTTCTTGCTATAACTATGGGAAAGTCGGCCACTATAAGCCGGGCTGTCCATTGTTGAAGAAGGACAAAGGTAAGGACAAAAATCGTCACAAGAAGAAACAATCAAAACCTTGAAGAGCCTATATCGCTTGGGAAAGCGATAGTGAATCATCTAGTGCTGAAAGTTCAAGTGACGAAGGAGAATCCGTCAACCTTTGCCTTTCCGCTCACCAAAGGAAAAAGAACAAAAAGGTAAGACACTCTAAGTACGATAACTCTAATTTAATGTCTTATGCTGAACTACAACATGCGTTTGATACTCTACACCATGAGGCCAAGGAAGCCTTTAAACGGCTAGCTTCAAATAAACAAATATTTTCTCATTTGGAGCAAAAGTTCTCCGATTCCAAAAAGGAATTAGAGGCTCTCAAAAAGTCCATGGTGGAAGTAACAAAGGTAGATGTCGTGGAAGACAAAAGTAAGTGGTTAAATTTTGGTTGCGATACTTGTCACATTTGGAAAAAAGAGGTTAGAACTCTTAAGGCCAAGCTTGACAAGGCTTTAGAACCAAAAATGACGTTTGCTATTGATAAATCACACTTTAAGAAAAGCATGATTAATCCATATAAAAAATATACTTATGTGATTAGAAATCAACCTAGCAAAAGTGATTCTCATGTTAACCTTACTTGCTTATATTGTTGCAAAAGGGGTCATACCATTGCTAAGTGTCGCTTTAGGAGGTTTTTGGTTCCTAAAGGCGTTTATCAATGGTTGCCCAAATGCAATCCTATTTTCACTTATAACCCAGGACCCAATAAGAATTGAGTACTTATTTCCCTTGATTGACTATGTAGGTACAACGTCTTGAGACCACAGAAAGAAGATGGGTTCTGGATAGTGGTTGCTCAAGACATATGACAGGAGACATATCTCTTTTCATCGACTTTGTGGCGAAGAAAAAGGGGTTTGTTACCTACGGAGACAACAAGGGGCAAATACTTGGCAAAGGTAGTGTAGGTAACCCCTCATCTACTACTATCTCTGATGTGCTTCTTGTTGAGGGCCTTAAACATAACCTTTTAAGCATTAGTCAATTATGTGACAAGGACTATAAAGTATCTTTTTCAAAGGATTGTTGCATAATTAAGAATAGTGATAAAAAGGATGTGTTTAAAGGCTTGAGAGTGAATAACGTCTATATGCTAGACTTGAATGAGGTATCGTTGAGTAGCGACAAGTGTCTAGTCACCATGAGTGAAGATTCATGGTTATGACATAGACAGTTGGCACATGTCAATTTTGATTTGCTTAATAAAATAGTTTCTAAAGACCTAGTCATCGGCTTGCCCAAAATCAAATTCACAAAGGATCACTTATGTGATACGTGTCAAATGGGGAAGCAAACAAGAATCTCGTTTAAATCTAAAAACATTGTTTCAAGTACGAGACCCCTTGAGATCCTTCATATGGACCTCTTTGGACCATCTAGGATTAAAATCCTAGGTGGTAACTATTATGGTTTTGTGATAGTCGATGACTTTTCTAGGTTTTGCTGGACTATTTTCTTAGCAAGCAAGAACAATACCTTTTCAGCTTTTGAAAGATTTGCCAAGTTATCCAAAAACAAATTGAACACAAACATTATATCAATTAAAAGTGATCATAGGGGTGAGTTCGAATATCATCTTTTTGAAGCATTTTGTGAAAGCCATGGGATTGATCATAATTTTTCTTCACCACGCACCCCTCAACAAAACGGGGTTGTGGAACGTAAAAACAGAATTTTAGAAGAATTAGGAAGGACTATGATCAATGAGAGTGGACTTCCAAAATACTTTTGGGCCGCCACCTTAAGTACGGCTTGTTACATTTTGAATAGGGTGCTCATCCGTCCTATTCTAAACAAGATACCGTATGAGCTTTTAAAAGGGAGAAAGCCCAATGTATCTCACCTTCACGTTTTTGGTTGTAAGTGTTTCGTGTTGAATAATGGTAAAGTGACACTTGGTAAGTTTGATGCTAAGACCGACGAGGGTATTTTTCTTGGATATTCTCAATCTAGTAAGGCATATAGGGTTTACAATAAGAGGTTACTTACTGTCAAGGAGTCGGTTCATGTTACATTTGATGAGTCTTATCTGAAAAATTTCAAAAAAGGTAGTTATTTTCATGGTGCAGGTGTATCTTCTAAAGACATACTCAAAGACACTGATAAAGGGACTGATCAACCTGAAGCAGTGCATGTTTTGGAGGAAAAAGATCACCAACCAGTGAAGAGTAAGGAGGATCATCCGTCTAATAAAGATGACTTTCCTCCAGCTTGGAAGTCTTCCAAAGACCATCCCATCGACAAGATTCTTGGTGACATCTCAAAGGGAGTAACAACTCATTTCAAGCTAAGTAACTTCTGTTATTACTCCACTTTCGTTTCGCAAATTGAGCCTAAACACTCAAAAGAAGCCTTACTCGATGAACATTGGTTGTTGTCAATGCAAGAGGGGTTGAATAAATTTAAAAGAAATGAGGTTTGGGACCCTGTCCCTCCTCCGCGAGGCCATCGAGTAATCGGCACTCGATGGGTGTTTAGGAATAAGCTCGACGAAAATAGAGTTATAACTAGAAATAAAGCGCGCTTGGTTGCGCAAGGATATAACCAAGAGGAAGGCATAGACAATGAGGAAACTTATGCGCCTGTTACCCGACTCGAGGCTATACGCCTGTTGCTTGCCTATACATGTGCGAAAAACTTCAAATTATTTCAAATGGATGTAAAAAGTGCATTCTTTAACGCTTATATTAATGAAGAGGTTTATGTTGCCCAACCTCCTGGATTTGAGTCCCATGAGTATCCCAATCACGTTTACAAATTAAAACGTGCTTTGTACGGTCTCAAACAAGCCCCTAGGGCTTGGTATGAGCGTCATAGCAAACTTCTTCTTGATCAAGGGTACTCTAGAGGAAAGGTTGAAACAACTCTTTTCATTAAACGTCAAGGAAAACACCAAATTTTGGTACAAGTATATGTAGAAGATATTATATTTGGTTCTACTAACACAAATATGGTCAAGGAGTTTTCTAAGTTAATGCAGGGAGAGTTCGAGATGAGCATGATGGGGGAGCTTAACTATTTTCTCAGATTGCAAATCAAGCAACTCGATGAAGGGACATTCGTGAGCCAGACGAAGTATTATCTTGAGTTACTCAAACGCTTCGACATGGCTAGCTCAAAAGCTATTGACACTCCGACACCTATGTGTGTCAACTTGAGTCGAGATGAAAATGGTAAGGATGCAGATGTCAAGAGATATAGAGGTATGATTGGATCTCTACTCTATCTTACCGCATCATGACCAGATATCATGTTTAGTATCTGCATGTGTGCTAGGTACCAATCGTGTCCTAAGGAGTCTCATTTAAAATCTGTGAAGCGCATACTTAGGTACCTATGCGGTACTCCAAAGTATGGGCTTTAGTACTCCAAAGAAACCGATTGCTCTTTGGTTAGCTATTCCGATTTCGACTTTTCCAGTTGCAAATCAGATAGGAAAAGTACTAGTGGTACCTGTCACTTTTTCTCGAATTCCTTAGTGAGTTGGCATAGCAAAAAGCAAGTTTCCGTTGCTTTGTCAACAGCCGAGGCAGAATACGTTGGGGCCGGTAGTTGTTGCACTCAAGTCTCGTGGCTTAAGCAACAATTACTCGACTACAATGTTCAACTTGAACGTATTCCTATTTTGTGTGATAATACAAGTGCCATTAACCTAACCAGAAACCCGGTATTACATTCTCGCACAAAACATATAGAAGTAAGGCATCATTTTCTTAGGGATCATGTAGAGGAAGGCGATGTGGTATTTGAGCATGTTGATTCTAAGAATCAACTTGCGGATATTTTTACTAAACCTCTTGCGACAGAGCCTTTCTTTAATATTTGTAGGGAACTTGGTGTTCTCGATATCTCGGATCGAGTTTGATTATATGATTGCCTACTCTATTCCTTTGCTTGTCTTTGTTTCTTTTAACTAACAATAAGTGATAAGATTAAGCTATATGTGAGGGCATCCATCATCAATCGTCGGAGGTAATATCGTTCTTTCTTAGAAATACTATTCTTGATCAATTATGTTTGTGAACTATTATGGTAAAAATGTGGTTTGAATTGATGTTTAATTCATGATTAGATGTATTTTTGATCCATTTTTGAGTTTGGCATGTGTATGGGTTGTTATTTATTATTACTTGGTGCATAATTTGCTCAAAATATGCATTTTTCCATGTATTGTGTGTTTGAGTCGATCAAAACATGGCATGGGTCGACTCAAGAATGGTCAATTTTCTCATATGTGGATGCGGGTCAGCGCAGGCCGACCTATGGTCGATGCATCGTTTTGAAACTTTTGAAATTGTCTAAATTCGTTCAGCGTGCGCCGACGCATGACCTGTTTAGGTCAGCGCATCGCTGACGAACCCAGATTCTCTTTTCCTCGGGAAGACGCGTGCCGCTTCATTGTTTAGAAAACTGACTACATTAATTTTTTTGTTTCATTTTCCAATTGCATGTCATAATATATTGACTCTATTGTCTCCTCATATCTCTCCTCTCCTCTCCTTAAAAAGCTCTCAAACCCTAAAAACCCACTGCCACTACTCTCTTCAAATCCAACAAATTTCATAATCAAAGAGGTATTCAAAGGGTTTTATCTATATAAGAACCAAGGTTTTTCAGTCTATTTATCTTAATCATCAAGATTCAGTACTGTTCATCATCATCTACAAGGTTGGTACTATTCATCCAAGTTTACAAGAGTGTTCTTTAATGGCTTCACAAAGGGTTACCGGAAAAAGGTCCTTCAGAGCATCAACTCCAAGGGCAGGTACATCGACAATGCCAGTAAATGCTCTTTCCTTACTGTCTGATGATTTATCTGAGACATTCAACAAAGATTTTCGAAACCGTTCTGTGGTTAAACAATTTGTGTACTATCCATTGAGGGCTGAAGATTATCATCTATCTGAAATTATTAAAATTCTAAATGTTCAAAAGTTTGATGAATTTCTGGAATGTGATACCAAGTATAATGAAGACTTGGTCAAGTTGTTTTACACTGGGATTCTGGGCAAGTTTGAAGGTACTGATTTTCAATATATGATTGGTGGTAAAAAGTACTCTGTCAATGCATCTGTTTGGAACAATTTAGTTAAACTAGATACATCAGGTCTTCCTAAGGTCACAGACTCTGTATTTGTCGATGATTATGAGTTTAAGGCTACTTTGAACTCAATGTTACGAGACCATTTCTCGGAGAGCATTGTGAATAACAACCTATTTCCTAAGACAGTCACAACAGGATTGTTGAAACCCGTTGATAGAATTCTTTAATGGATTGTTGCTCACATCTTACGACCTAAAAAAGGAGGGTACTCTTGGGTCGATCAAGTAGAAGTTCATTTGATTTATCTGCTGAAAAACAAAAAGCGCATTAACTAGCCGCACTACTTCACAAGTCGGATGTTTGCACTCCGCGACTATACTAGAGGTACGACTTTATGTTATGCCTCTTTTATTCAGTGTCTCTTGAAAAAAGCTGAGGTAACGGTCCCAGGCATTCCTTACGTGACATTTACTACTGATCAAGAGTTTACTAAGAAGACTCTTACTATAATGGGTTATTTTTGGGATGCTGAAGACGAGGAATACAAATTTAGGCACCGAACAACATATCAAGATACTCTGTATGATGTTGTAGACGTAGAAGAGGACGCAGAAGAGAATACACAAGAAGGACAAACCGGTAACAACATGCAAGCTGAGGTGAATACTGTGGAAGATGACAATGTTGAATGGATGAGATACTCTCCACCTCAAGATCCATATGAAAATCAGGGATGGGGTGAATGGCAGCACACCGGATGGACCTCACTTGGTTCATCTTATGTTCCTCCAAATCATGGCTGACAACAACATGAAGAATATGAATGGCACCAGCCCGAATATTATATTCCTACACCGACACAGCCACCGCAATAGAACAATGAGGAAATCCTCGACATGTTACGGTCAATGCAGCTGCAGCAAGAAAGTTTCATGACCACACAAGAAGAGAGGTATATGGCTCTCTCAAACCAGTTGGAGGCAAAAAAATCAAACCTTCAACAGGTTTGCTACTGCTGTCATGACTCGTTTTGACAAGTTGGACACTGCTGCTGAAGGTCAGACACGCTGTGTGATGAATGGTATAAACACTCAACTGGGCTGTATTGGAACTGAATGAGCGGTTGGAAGAACAACCTCTTCCTACACCTCAAGGCCAGCATTTCAGGGGACGAGGTCATCACTTTAGGGGGAGGAGACCATGAGAATTAGGATCCTAGTTTAATGCATGTTATGTTTAGTTTTTGCCTCTATGACTGTTATTTGCTGCATTTTGATTATGTACTTGGTTTGCTTTTGGATTGTGTTGACATTTGATCTATTATGGAATCTGTTTTAAGTCTCTATGTATGCATTTCTTGTGCCTTATTTATCCATATAAATTTTCGCATATTCATCATTCTATGTGAATGCATGTTGATGTCTCTTGTTTGCAAGTTCTTAAGTGTATCCATAGGTATATGATATGAGATTCTTTGACCATAGTCTTTTTCTCTTTTTGATGTTGTCAAAGAGGGGGAAAGACATCCACAAGCAGCAAGGTTGAATTTTAGAAGACTTCACACAGTTAGGGTGAGGATGAGATTCAAATTACAAAACAAGCTGAAGATTTTGCCATCATAAAAAAGGGGGAGTATGTGAGGGCAAGGTGTCTCTCTCATTTGAGCTTTATTTTAATGATGTCAAAATGTATACTAGCTCATAGTTTGTAATTTGAACGGTATCATCTCATTAGTGTAGGCATTCAAATTTTGCATTGTATAATCATGAGTTCAAACATATGGTGGAGTCTTGCATATCCCTTACATGTGTGTGATCATGGTATTAGTATTAGGAATGCATAAAATATGCCTATATAGATGAAAATGTGTCGAAAAATAAGTTTTTGAGTGTTTTTGAAGCTTGAGTCGACCTAAGCTGAGGTCCGATCGACTCATGAAGTGTTTGCATTGTGTGTGTTTCTCTCGGGTAAGCGCACGCCTACCCTGCGGTCGACGCATGCTACTGGCGTTTCTGATTATGCACTTTTCTTAGCCATGCATCGACGCATGGTACCTGTAGCGGTCGACGCATGGTCTTCCAATATGCACAAATTGCTCACCGGTCAGCGCAGGCTGACCCTCATTAAGTGTTTGGTCGACCGCTCGCTGTGAGTAGCAAATTTTTCTAATTTTTTCTATGTTCAAAATGTTGTTATGATTGGTTATTGATCTTTGCATCATATAAATACATGGTTACTCATTTTTTTACAAAAACAACAAGAACAAGTGAAAGAAATACATTGAAACTTTTCTCTCATCACCTTCATCTTCATCTTGCACCTTTCTCAACAAATACACATATTCATTTTGTTGATTTTCTGCATCATGAAGTGATAACGTCCAAAGCATAGAGTTGTATCTTGGTTTGGGGTGAGTGTTTCAGTGGGTTTGTTCTTGAATAAAACCTCTAGGGTTTTGTCCTCCAAGATCAATTGGATTTGGGGGTTTTTGGATCAGATCTTGTGTGCATTGAATTCAGTCGAGCGTAGGTGATCGAAGAACGGAGGGTTTTGTCGATCTAGTAGCGTTAACCAGAAGATTGTGCAATAAGATTTGAGGATTGAACTGTGTGTGGATCAGAATCAGCCGAGTGATGGTGATTGAAGACCTGTGTGTTCTTGCAATCTAGTAACAGTAAACAGAGGTTCTTCCAACAAGTTTGAGGCACTTGATTCGACTCGAATCAAGGGAAGAGAAGACAAAGTATCTGCATCAACGAAGTTTCTTGAGTGTGGTATAGCTAAGTTTTCTCTTGTAAAAACATTTGCAAACAAGTTATAGATATCTCAATTCTAGTTTTAGAATTGGGGGTAAACGTACCCGAAGCGAGGACGAAAGGGGAACTGCCTAAACAAACCTGGTGTCATTTCTTTTTCTTTATCTCATTTATATTTCGAACTGTTTACGCTTGTAATCGTTCAATTAACCGATAAAAATTCTGGTATAGTTTTGTGCAGAAAATTAATTTGAAAACCATTGCACAATCATTTTTAGATTGTGCTTAGTGAAAATTCTGCATCAACTATCATAGAAGGTTTGGCTTGGAGTTTTATGCACTCCAAGTGCTCGATAAATTGAACGCGTGCAAGGTGTATGATATATTGTCAAGTTTGGTTTAATTTTTGACTACTCATTAGAGATTGCTCCTTATTAAGTGCTTTTGGAAAAATTGATTAATTGTTAAGTTGCGATTCTATTTTTTCTTTTCGAGCCTATCGTTCCATTTGGCTTACATATATCCGATCCTCTCAGTAACTCGGTTCGTGTAGACGAATTATCCTCAGCCGCTTCCGCAAAATATTTTTAAAATCAAATTTTAGCGCCGACTCGCATTTAAAAAGAAGCGATCTATTCAATTCCCCTTCTAGATCTGTTGCCTTCGTCTAACACATTAGTGGCTGAAACCTTCATGAACAACATAGTGAAATTACATGGAATTCCAAAATCCATTGTGTCTGACAGAGATAAAGTTTTCACTAGTAAATTTTGGTAAAACTTATTGAAATTTTAAGGAACTAAACTTGTTATGTCTTTAGCATCTCACCCACAGACACATGACCAATCCAAAATATTGAACAAATGTGTAGAAATGTATCTTAGGTGCTTCACATATGAAAATCCAAAAGATTGACTGAAAGTATTGACATGGTGGAGTTTTGGTATAACACATCATTTCACACCATATTTGGCATGACACCCTTCAACGCATTATATGGAATAGAGCCTTAAACGGTGACTAGACAACCATATAATACTTTGCTTCATGTGGAACTGAGAGAGCAATTA
Organism: Lathyrus tuberosus; assembly: GCA_022829125.1. Lineage (NCBI taxonomy): Eukaryota > Viridiplantae > Streptophyta > Magnoliopsida > Fabales > Fabaceae > Lathyrus > Lathyrus tuberosus. The sequence goes on from JALAZF010000395.1 coordinate 2,878,370, forward strand.
ACCGACATAGATAACTTGCTAGCCAAGTTAAAATCTAATATGTCAAGGGAAAAACAAGTCATCAAGACTCAAGCTCAAGATTGATGACGGAATCAATAACAAACTTACTGAAAACAAGGAAATGAGATGTGGGAAGAGAGAGAAAAAGCCTAGCTGGAAATTAATCAAAGGAGTGAATTAAATAGAAGACTAGTGTATTATGATGAATGTTTCTATCTTTCTCTGATTATTCCTTTTGTACCCGAACTTCCTTATTTTTGCAAATTCCTTGTAAAATCTAATATGTCAAGAGCAAAACAAGTCATCAAGACTCAAGCTCAAGATTGATGAAGGAATCAATAACAAACTTACTGAAAACAAGGAAATGGGATGTGGGAAGAGAGAGAAAAAGCCTAGCGGGAAATTAATCAAAGGAGTGAATTAAATAGAAGACTAGTGTATTATGATGAATGTTTCTATCTTTCTCTGATTATTCCTTTTGTACCCGAACTTCCTTATTTTTGCAAATTCCTTGTACTGAACTCTAGTTGTTTTCTCACTGAAAACTAATAATTAGTTCTTTCAATACATAAAATTCCTTCCCTGCATAATTACTGTTTAATTACTTCCACCACATTCATTTCAGTAATGTTTTTATATTATTAGCTCTCATAAGTTACTATTTCTATACAACTATTATTAGCTCTCATAAGTTACTATAGTCAATAGAATTAACCTTATTTACTACTATATTTATAACCGATCAATAATTTACAATTTTATTTAGCAACAATTGAAAACACAAATGATTGTCTACATTCATTGAGTTTAGACTGTTTCAGAGAAAAAATAATTTTATTCATCATAAAATAATTTATTATATTATAAAATTAAGGGTTAATACCTATTTTTCCCCCTGCCATATAGGCGTGTTTTGAAAAACCCCCATGCGAAAAAAAAAGTTGCAAGACTGACCTTAACAAATTTTAAAAGTTTTGATTTAAACCTTTGTCAGGCCACATCATCAAAAATGCTTATGTGGCAATCATTTTTTTAATTTTTTAATGAAAAAAATTCCACATCATTAAAAGATTTGTGAAATGACTCTTATACCCCCACTTTTTAATTTTTTTTATTTAATTTTTCTTTTATTTAATATTTTTAGAATTTATTTAATTTATAATTTTTTTATTTATTTAATTATTTTTCGTATTAATTTTATTTATTTAGAATTTATTTAATTTATAATTTTTTTTATTTAGTTTATCAAAATATTAAAGTTGGGCCTAAGCCCATTTTTATTTCAAGACAAACACATGTTACAAGCCCATTTTTAATTCATTGATATATATGAATGATTGGTATATAAACACTTGTTTTTCTTATATGCAAACCGATGTGGGACTTTTGTCATTCAACACCAAATGCTTCTCAGAAACCATTCTGTCATTCAACACCAAATGCTTCTCATAGTTTGCTTTTGTTGAAAAGGTGGTTTCTGAGATGGAAATATTATCAAGAGGGAAATATTTAATGCATACAACAGCCTTTGTAAAGATTATCTTCATTCAAGAGGGAATATATAATCTCATTCACCACACCAGAATATATAACCAAGAGGGAAATATTATCTTCTTAAGTTTTTATCTAAGTCATACAACAGCCTTTGTAATGTTTCATCTTTGTTTGATGTTTAACTTCCTGGAAAACTAAAAGGCAAGTATATTGTGGCTGTTTTCGTTGTTGCACAAGTGTTACTGATAATAGCAAGTATAGCGTCTTTTTAAGAAGTTAAAAATGAGAGAAGAGTGCGAGCTATTAGTACATAGTTACCTTGGTAAAGTCAATGCTTGGCATAATAAGTCCTTGATTTCATAACTAGTTAGAATTTCTTTTGCTAATAGTCTGTAACAAATGAGCATCGTTTGTTCTGAAAATTTTCTGTGGATAGTTTTTGCAGTAGCTTTTGGAATGTGCTTCCTCCTACGTATTGGGTTTAACTTAAATTAAACATATGTATTTGATGGCTCCGTTATAAAGTTGTCATGATTTGTTTGCTTGGCCATTTAATGGCAACTGAATCTATGTCTTGTAGATCTTCGAGATGATAACCAGTTCTTTCAAGACCATCCCGGTGTTGCGCCAATCACCACAGCACAGGTACTTGCTATTTGCTAATACTTAGTGTATTTTTGTCTTGTTATTGCTTTTGCTTTGTTTTCTATTTAAGTGTATTTAAAGTCATAATTTCAACATGTTTGGTGTGTACAAACTCTTGTGTTTCTCTGGGATATTTACTGTATTGATTATTAAATATCCATCTCCATTTGTGGACATGGGTTTTACTCACATTGTAATCTAATCTAGGAAGTGTTCGCATGTGGGTTTGGATGTGAACTAAGTATATGTAATTAATTATGTCAGCTGTTTAACAGCTTGAATATAGTTTGGTTATATATTTCCCTCTTGATAATATTTCCCTCTGTAAAGTATTTAATGCAAGATTCCAAAGATGGTTTCTGAGAAGCATTTGGTGTTGAATGACAGAAGTCCCACGTCGGTTTGCATATAAGAAAAACAAGTGTTTATATACCAATCATTCATATATATCAATGAATTAAAAATGGGCTTGTAACATGTGTTTGTCTTGAAATAAAAATGGGCTTAGGCCCAACTTTAATATTTTGATAAACTAAATAAAAAAATTATAAATTAAATAAATTCTAAATAAATAAAATTAATACAAAAAATAATTAAATAAATAAAAAAATTATAAATTAAATAAATTCTAAAAATATTAAATAAAAGAAAAATTAAATAAAAAAAATTAAAAAGTGGGGGTATAAGAGTCATTTCACAAATCTTTTAATGATGTGGAATTTTTTTCATTAAAAAATTAAAAAAATGATTGCCACATAAGCATTTTTGATGATGTGGCCTGACAAAGGTTTAAATCAAAACTTTTAAAATTTGTTAAGGTCAGTCTTGCAACTTTTTTTTTCGCAGGGGGGTTTTTCAAAACACGCCTATATGGCAGGGGGGAAAATAGGTATTAACCCTAAAATTAAACATATATTATCTCTTTCACATCATTCTTCATCATTATTTCTTATGTTTTAATATGTATCTTCATCTTTTTAGATACATCATTATGATATCATTAATAATATCTGCAACAACTTAAAACAGACAAGGAGATATGTCTCTAAAAATTCTCCAATTGAAACAACTCAATCTTCATAATATAGAAATTGGGTAACTATTTTTTATTATCTTTAAGTTTTTGATTGTTATTTTGTATTAGATTGTTTTTTTTTTATCATTTTTTGTGTATAAGACATTTGTGATTCATCATGAGAAAGATAGAAATGAAGTGGTGAATGGAAGATTTTGAAGTTGTTATTCATATCTCTTTAAAAAATGTTCATTGCAAATAAGATCAAGTAATTGAAAACTCAATATAAAACTCATCTATGAGACAACAACTATAAGTACTTACATGTTTGTATTTTATATTGCAACCATAATAGTTTATTTTATGTATTATTTTTCCTCTCTCTTCTTATCAAAATTTAAATTATGATAAGCTAACAACAACAACATTAACTTAACAAATATACATAAATTATATGTATATGGATAGTTAATACTTTAGTCCATGAATTAATAATGTCTCTGGAGACAATATTAAACATATGTTTCATCACATAGTATTCACATTCATAGTCGTTGGGTTGTTTATGCGACTACAAATAATTTTCATATAATTACTAATTAATACACACAAAACACAAGTAATACATTAGCAAAATTAAAAGAATGTCAAAAAGCACTAGCAATACTTACACGAGGTTTTATGAACTTTGTCTTTTTACCAGGTATATTACGTTTCACAAAATTGTATCCATTCATAGCTTTACATGTAGGTAAAAATTATACATGAATAAAAACTATTCAAAAAAATAAAAACTATTCAAAAAAATAAAAACTATATCACTTACTAGTGAAAACTAATATCACTTATCCAATTTCTATATTATGAAGATTGAGTTGTTTCAATTGGAGAATTTTTAGAGACATATCTCCTTGTCTGTTTTAAGTTGTTGCAGATATTATTAATGATATCATAATGATGCATCTAAAAAGATGAAGATACATATTAAAACATAAGAAATAATGATGAAGAATGATGTGAAAGAGATAATATATGTTTAATTTTATAATATAATAAATTATTTTATGATGAATAATTTTACATGAATAACAACAACATACGACACATAAATTTTAAATTATAATTATACCTCAATCACATCGTTGAAACACTTCTCTCGGTCAACCTCATTCAACCTCTCTCACTTATTTCGCACCTCTTGTAACATCTTCTCCCACTCCTCCCAACACTTCCTCTCTCACTCCTCCCCCTCCTTCGGTAGCTCCTGCAACATATTCTCCCGCTCCTCCTACAACATCCTCTCTCGCTCCTCCTATCACATCCTCTCTCAAACTATCTCTTCAATTTCTCTCATGTTGTGATGGTCCAAAATGTAACTTTAACCCGACGCCTCTTCCAAGACCACGAACACGCCCAATATGCTCCTCGGTTCCAATCACTTATACCAAGATGTCATGATGGGCTTGTGGGACGAAGCTACCAACTTTGGCTTGTTCAACTAGTTCATCATACAACACATTGAATTAACCAAAATTTAGGAAAAGAATTCAAAATGTGTTGTACACATCGTGGCACATATATATTTTATTTTAATTTTTGTATTAACAGAGGTTGCAACAGAAGTTGTATCAGAGGTACTTATCGAATCATCCATTTCTGTGTAAATTAGAAAAAATAGCAACACACACACACATCAACTACAATTAACATTAAGGTATTCAAAATATCTTGAAAAGAATTTGTTGTGAAACATTTTGTATTTTAAAAAGAATTCATATTTTGAAATAACAACCAAACTAAATATTTCACATTTGTCTTTTGTGTTTAACTAGAACATAGAAACAACAACAATAGAAGCATACACTTAAGTTCCTGAAAAATGTGTTATCTAAAAGCCGGATAGAAAGTTGGACTTTATAAACTTTTTATATAGAACACTTGTTTTTACTAAGGTTTACATTGGTTTTCATATGACTACAACAACTAAACCATAATCGGACTATAACAACTAAAACATATATGCTAACCACAATCCGAATACAAGTTATGATGAATTATATATGGTAACTATTTGAGTTCTATGAACATTTTAGTGGTATTACATTTCAAACAACATTTCAGTGGTAAGAGATGAACATTTTTACGAAAGATAAAAATTTTAATTTGAGTTCTATGAACATTTTAGTGGTATTATATTTTAAACAACATTTTAGTGGTAACTATATTTCTAACAACATTTCATTGGTGAGAGATGAACATTTCTATGTTCCCAACTTCCTCTCATGGGCAAGGTATGGTTAATCCCTCTTTTGATCCTTGTACTTCTATTGCCTTTTGTTTGCTAGATAGTGTCCCACTCCAGTTCCAGCAAGAAGGGTGAGTTCAGATGGATTTTTCCTTTCTGTGTGATTAAAAGGCTCTTCATCTCAATTTCCTTCTTGTTTGTTGGCTCCTCTCTTAAGCTTATCAGATATTCCATTTTATGGTGATAAATTGGCCACTAAACGATTCTTTATAGCTCCTAAGCGGTTGGGTTGGGAAGTTCCGCTTAGTGATGAGGAAATGTTGGAAAAGCTTATGGCTTTAGACAGGAAAGATATAGATAAGAGAGCAATTTCTTTGGCTAGGAAGACGTCTAGATGTTAGTTTGTTCCTTTAATGTTGGAGGGTTAGGTGGGCCGGTTAAGAAGAAGAAAGTCAGGGATCTTATTTTAACTAATTCTTTAGAGTTTATTGCTATTCAGGAAACTAAGATTCTGTCAGTTTCTGATAGTTTGGTTTGTTCTCTATGGGGAAACCTGTTTTGTGAGTGGATTTTCCCCTGCTATTAATAATAGTGGGGGTTGCTCTTGTTTGGTACATCTCCAAATGGAAAAGTCTTCTCTCCTTCTCTAGCCCTGGGTTCTTAGGTGTTTGTCTTGAGTGGGGAGCCATGAAAGAGATTTATGTTATGATCAATGTGTACTCTAAACCTTTTTTATCTGATAAAAAAGAAGTTGTGGGATGCCATTTATAGTCACAAGGTCTCTTTTGGTGGGGATATTTGGTGTGTCTTGGGAGATTTCAATTCGGTTTTGGCTCCGTATGAAAGAAGGGGCAATGTCGGGTATGTTCCTTCTTTTAGTAATGCTGAGTGTGTGGGGTTCTCTTCGTTCATTTCTAGGATGAGTCTTATTGACCTCATTTTATTGGGTAGGAAATTGAATTGGTTCCAACCTTATGGTGGGGCGATTAGTCGGATTGATTGGATTCTTGTGTCGGGTTGTTGGTGGGGTTTTTGGGGTCGTGCGACTCAATGGGTTCTTCCCCATGATATTTTGGATCATTGTCCTATTTATCTGAAGTATGAAAATCATCTATGAGGCCCTAAACCATTTAGGTTCAATAATTGGCTCTCTCATACTGGGTTCTCTGATGTGGTCTTGACCTCTTGGTCATCCTCCTCTTTTCATGGGTGGCAGACTTTTTTCCTTCTAGAAAAAGTTTAAATCCCTGAAAGCCACCCTTAAAAGTTGGAATAAACAGGTTTTTAGAGGACTCACCAAATTGATTCCTTGAGTTATGTGGTTGAGGGGTAAGATTCTATGGCCGATGTTAAAGTTCTCTCAGATGAGGAAATGGATTCTAGGTCCAAGGCTATTTCTGGTCCCCTATCCCTTATCAGGCTAAGGGCTCTATGATGAGTCAAAGAGCTAAGTCTAAGTGTCTTAGAGAGGGTGATACTCACACATTATTTTTTCATGCTTTTATTAAGAGTAGAAGTAGAAGAAATTCCATTTTAACTATCAAGGTTGAGGGTGTCTGGGTGAAGGGTATTGTTGATATTAGGAGTACGGCAGTGAAGTACTTTTCTAAAAGGGTTAAAGAGAAACCTGAGGCTAGAAATACTTTGCCTGGCATACCTTTTAGATCCCTCTCGGAGGAGGATGACTAGGTGTTGACAACACCTTTCTCTCAATGGAGTTGGATGTGGTTGCCGCTCAGAGTGAAGGGAGTAAGAGTTCTGGTTGTGATGGGTTTAATTTCTCTTTCTTCAAAAGGTTTTGGTACTTTCTCATGAAGGATGTTAGAGTGATGTTTGAGGAGTTTCATTGTTTTTCTTCCCTCCCCAGGAGTTTTGCATCATATTCTGTGACCCTTATCCATAAATTTAAGAACCCTGTTTCTTTAGGAAAGTTTACACCTATCGCTTTAGTTAGGTCTCTGTATAAGTTGGTGGCAAAGGTACTCGCTAACAGGTTGAGTGTGGTAATTGATGATTTAATTTCTTATAATTAATCAGCGTTTCTTAAAGGGAGGATGTTGGTGGATGAAATTGTGGTTGTTAAGGAGGTTATAAACTTTTCTAAGAGGACTAAGAAAGCCTATCTCATTCTTAAAGTCGACTTTGAAAAAGCTAATAATTCTATCAACTGGAATTTTCTGGATTATATGTTGGTTAGGCTTGGTTTTAATGTTAAGTGGAGTTCCTAGATTAAAGCTTGTGTTTTTGCTGGGGATTGGGCTATTTTGGTGAATGGGTGCCCATCCCAAAAGATTAAGATTGAAATAGGGTTAAAATAGGGAGATCCGTTAGCTCATTTCCTTTTCCTGCTTATGGATGAAGGTCTTAATGCGTTAATTAATAGAGCATATGATCTTGGCATATTTTTTGGTTTCAAGGTGGGGTCCTTTAATTTAGTCATCTCATATCTCCAATATGATGATGATACTCTAATTTTAGGGGAGCCTTCTATTGATAATATGTGGGCTTCAAGACTCTACCAAATGAGTAATGAACTCAACTGGGAATTTATCTTATCCAGAAATGGAAAAGGAGGGTTAAAGCTAAATCTCCCACGAGGATTAAACTCAGTGGGGAATTAGAAAGGATGTGCATTTTCTGCTTAAATTTGACGATTCTATTGGGGAGAGAAGACAAACCAAGTCACATGGGGATAAACGCAGCCAAAGTGAATAAATCAAATAAACATCACGAGATTGTAAAAATGCACACATGCCATGTATATTTGTATGAATGAATGAATGTATGTCATGTTATGCTTATGCTGACAAAACCGACAAGGAGAAGTAAACTGGAGATGAAATAAACATCTCGACATGGATACGACCAATCTTCACAAGATAGAAACATCACTGGGGATGAATTGAAAGTCACAGATGGACCAAAGTCTTGTTTCAAGGCTTCAAATCTCTCTAGGAAGAGAAAAATTACTCCATATGGGGATCTCCCAAGAATAACATCACAGATTCACTAGGGGATCGTCACAATGAGTTTGGATTCCTGAGGAAGAGAACAATCCACTCGGGAAGAATCACCCATGATTGGAGAGAGGTTTCATGAGGGATAAAATAAATATCCACTACGAACTGAAGTAGTATGAATAAAAGTTGTAATTGGAGATGCCAGAGCTGAGGCCTCACAGGGGATAAAATAAATATTCACTTCATTGGAGATATCTGAATCAGAGTTGTAGCTGGGAACCCCAGGGCTGAGACTTCGTGGGAAAGATTGAAGTCAAAGGAACCAACTGAAAAAGTTTTGCATCAAACATCCTATAACTTCTTGAAGTAGAGACCTACCGGGGAATTGTCATAACCACCTGAATTAGAGACTTACTTGAGACATGGGTAAAGGATCCTATGAGAACAATGTAACTATGCATTTCAAAGTCTACCATTCTTGAAGAAACTGTTGATGCCCTTTTTTGGGTGTTCACAAATCAAAGTAAAACACACACGCATTTTAGAAAACAATTTTAAACTTGTCTCAAAAAGTGCTATCAAAGATGAAAGACATTTTTCAAGATAGAAATAAACATCAGAGTTGCAAGCAAAAATGGATAAGGCTCAAATTTTATTAATTGAATGGTAGTCCACAAATGGCGTAACTCCATGGATAATTACAAAGTTGGAAAATGGTAAATAGTGGAAAGGTTACATTGAAAACAATGACCACTATCCTCCTAATAACTTTGAGTTCCAATGCCTCGAGCTTCTGAAGATTTGACTGACAAGTCCTTGATGATAGTAGTGGCTTTTGACAATCTAATATGATTTGATGCAGTTGACTAGCCTTATCCCTAACTTTTGCCTAGATTGCCTTTTTAGGTTTTCAATCTACGAGGATGATTTTTGTGTTTTATGTCTCTAATTTTTCCTGGACCGCCCTTTCGGGTTTTCAGTCTACTGAGACACTCATTTTTGCCTAAGCCGCCCTTTCAAGTTTTCAACTTAACGAGCTGTTCTTTTCATTTTTTAGGCATAATACTTTTTAACAGCATCAATATTCACAAGACGAGTGATCTCCTCCCCATCCATAGTTGTGAGAATTAAAGCACCGCCTGAGAAGGCTTTCTTAACAATGTATGGGCCATCATAGTTAGGAGTCCACTTGCCCCTAGAATCAATGATGAAAGATTGGATTTTCTTAAGCACAAGGTCGCCCTCTTTGAATTCACGAGGTCGAACCTTTTTGTCAAAAGCTTTCTTCATCCTCTGCTGGTACAGCTGACCATGGCATAAAGCCGTCATTCTCTTTTCTTCAATTAAATTCAACTGGTCATATCTGTTTTGACACCATTCATCCTCTGATAGTTTATCCTCTATCAGAACTCGCATAGAAGGAATCTTATCTTCTACTGGGAGTACAACTTCCATACCATAAACAAGCGAGAAAGGAGTTGCCCCTGTTGATGGGTGTACTGAAGCATGATACCCATACAAGGAAAATGGGAGCATCTCATGCCAGTCCTTGTATGTGACAACCATTTTTTGAATGATCTTCTTTATGTTCTTGTTTGCAGCCTCAACAACGTCATTCATCTTTGGTTTGTACGGGGAAGAGTTACAATGTTCAATCTTGAACTCCTCACATAGATCCTTCATCATTCTGTTGTTCAAATTTGACCCATTGTTTGTGATCATTTTGCTTGGCACGCCATAACGGCAGATGAGTTGATTCTTGATAAATCTGACGACTACTTGTCTGGTGACGTTTGCATATGAAACAGCTTCTACCCATTTTGTGAAGTAGTCAATTGCCACAAAGATGAAGCGATGTCCATTAGAAGCTTTTAGCTCAATCACGCCAATCATGTCAATGCCCCACATGGAGAGAGGCCACAGAGAAGAGATGACATTAAGAAGAGTCGGTGGTACATGAATTTTATCGGCGTAGATTTGGCACTTGTGGCACTTCTTAGCAAACATGCAATAATTAGACTCTATTATCATCCAATAGTAGCCTGTTCTTAAAAGTTTCTTCACTATTGCATGTCCATTGGCATGGGTACCAAAGGATCCTTCATGAATTTCAGTCATTAACAAGTATGCTTCTCGTTTATCAACACATCTTAGTAAGACCATGTAAAAGTTTCTTTTGTAAAACACATGGTTGTTCAGGAAGAAGTTACCAGCCAATCTCCTCAATGTCTTCTTATCCTTGTTAGATGCCCCATGTGGGTACTCTTGTCTTAGAAGAAAGCATTCAATGTCATAGTACCAAGGCTTATCATCACTGACCTCTTCTATTGTAAACACATGCGTGGGCCCATCGAGCCGTATAACATCAATCTTGGGGATGTCATTCCAACGGTTCACTATAATAATGGAAGCTAATGTTGCTAAAGCATCCGTCATTCGGTTCTCGTCACAAGGAACATGATGAAACTCAACTTTGTTAAAGAAGGGGAGAAATATTCTTGCATAATCTCGGTAAGGAATCAATCCATCTTGACAAGTTTCCCACTCTCCCTTGATCTGGTCGATCACTAGAGCAGATTCTCCACACATATCTAGATTCTTGATCCTCAAATCAATCAACTCCTCAAGGCCTATGATATACGCTTTGTACTCAGGCATGTTGTTTGTACAAGTGAAAGTCAATCTGGCAGTGAATTGGATATGAGATCCATGAAGAGTTACAACGATTGCCCCAATCCCTTTGCCGTAGGCGTTGATAGCTCCATTGAAGATTAAACCCCATTGGGAATCTGGCTCAGGTACCTCGTCTGGCAATGGCTCTTCACAATCTTTGATCTTTAGATACATCACGTCTTCATCGGGGAAATCATCCTGGACAGACTGATAATCTTCAATAGGTTGATGAGCTAGGTGGTCAGCCAAGACACTTCCCTTGATGGCTTTCTGAGTGTGGTACTCAATGTCATACTCTGACAACAACATCTGCCATCTAGAAATTCTTCCAGTCAGAGAAGGCTTCTCAATTTTTTTTTATTAGACCCATCTTAGAAATCAGCCAAGTTGTGTGGTTTAGCATGTACTGATGCAGACGTCTTGCAACCCAAGCTAAAGCGCAATAGGTTTTCTAAAACATTGAGTATCGAGACTCATAGTCAGTGAATTTCTTACTTAAGTAGTAAATAACTGTTCTTTCTTTCCTGTCTCGTCTTGTTAACCGAGTACACACCCCATGGAATCTTCCAAAATAGTCAAGTACATAATAAGTGGTCATCCTTCAACGGGAGGGATCAAAATGGGAGGCTCAAGGAGGTATTCTTTGATACTATCAAACACTTTTTGACAATCTTAGGTCCAAACACAACCTTGATCCTTTCTGAGAAGCTTGAATATTGGTCCACATTCCACAAGTGGCAGTCATGTGAAAGATAAACTGAGAGATGTAGTTTAGACGCCCTAAGAAACCTCTGACCTGCTTTTTTGTAGTTGGAGCCGGCATATCTTGTATGGCTTTAACTTTGTCAGGATCTACTTCAATTCCTCTCTGGCTAACAATGAAACCTAAGAGCTTTCCTGAACGAACACCAAATGTGCACTTGTTCGAATTCAAGCTGAGAAACGAGGGTATAAGCCCAATTTATCTCTAATCTAATAACAAATGAGAATCTATGTAAATAGAAAAAAATAAACAAATATTAAAATATACTTAATAAACAATAAAAGAAAAAAAAAAAAAAACAACCTAACTAGAGTAGTTTCAGCGCCCCTACCCCTTATTTATCTCCTCACTTTGTTTTTTTTATTTTAAATTTTAAATTACACTAATCGCAATGTGACAAGTGGCATTAACAAAATAACAACACAACAACTCAACCACTCTACATACTCGACCCTCGAGTTCTTCAATTCATTCATTGTTGTTTTTTTTTTCTTTTTTTTTAATAAAAAAATAAAGCAATCCAACCATTCATTTTACGATACATGGTAATCAAAAATGAAAACATGAGAACCATAATGCTATCATAAGACACAAAGAAGAAAAAAACAAGCGGTTCACATACTCTTTCCCTCTCATGTTCGCCCTCTAGTATCCTCATATTTCCCAGAAAAATAAATTTCTCTCAATTTATCACTCCATCAACAAAATCGAACAAAGCTTGTAAGATTAATCAATCGAAAATAAGAATCAAAACAACATAAACAACATGAATGAAAAAAAAGTTAACAGTCGGCGGAGCGATGGCGATGGGGTGGCTTCAGTGCGATTTCTGGCTGGCAAGAGGTTGTGCGATCGGAAGGAAGAACTCGTGGTGATCCGATGGCAATGGTTGCGAGATGTTTCTTCTTGCTGTTCCATTTCGGGATCAACTTCTCCTCCCACTTTTGTGTTTATTATTATTTTTTTGCTTCTTTTCAATATATCTCAAATTTGTGTTCAAATAATGGTGTTGAGTTGTTATGGTTTGAGTGAATCTAGTTTGCAGTGTGTTAGTGTGGAATTTTGTGGTGGGAGTGAAGAGTTTTTATGTTGTTATGAATGTTGTATAAAATGATAGAATAAAGATGAAGTTGGTAAATGGAGGTGGTAGTGTATGAAGAAATGTAGAGGTGTATACGTATGTTTCTTAGTGTGATGCTTGGTGTTTTCTATCTGTGTGTATGTTGCTCTTTTATAGCCACCAAATTTTGTGGTTTATGAATTCCTCATCAACATGTCTGAACCTATTTAGAAAGAGTTTAAATTCTTGTCTCCTTGTCCTGTAATTCATGAAAATGTTGTGATTGTGTTGGAACATGTCTGTGTATGTTTGGAAAGAAAATGAACCTGTCTTGAACATGTTTTGTTTTATTACCTTTTTCAATTCAGCATGTTGGGATTATGGTTGTGTGAGTGAAAAGTCAAGTGGGATAAATGTGTATATGCTAATGATGAGATGAGTGAGTATTCAGTGAGTGAGGCGCGTGTGTGTATGCAAGAATTGTTTCATCAATTTAAGAAATAGAACAAAATGACTTTTTTAAAACTTTTTAACTAAGTTTTAGCTAAAATAAAATAACAAACAAAAATTTAAAAAATTAAATATTAAAAGGAAAGTAATAAAAGTAAAGGAATAAAATATACTATTAAAGATAAAAAAATATGAAAGAAAAATAAAAGATTAAATATAAATATTATTAATTAAAAATAGAAACGAAATCGGTAAAAAAAAATGAAAAATTGGACTCGTATCGAGGTACTCGAAAAAATAAAATGAATACGCCAAAATGATCAGCAAAAAATATACAATTCGGAAAAATACAGCGTTTGGTCAAATTTCGAAATTAATTTTACCCGGTTAAATGGCTCAAACTATCCAAAATGCAACCGAAAAGTGGTCGAAAAATTTAATTGAGCACGCCAGGTTAAACTACTCAAAATGTAGATTAATATCACTGACGTTTGCAGGCTCAATTTTGAAATTTTCCGTCCACTGATTTTACGCACAATTGACTCTTGATTTGACTGATTCGGCTGTAATTCCAACAAGTTTATTCCAGTTGATAAATTGAGTATTATGCGAGACGCGTGCAAAAAGGCGCGTGATCTTAGAGTCAAACATGCGCAATTTTTGGAGAGATCGGAGATTGAAATCTTCGTCTCGACGAGATCGGAGAGACTTAAATACAAACATGCACAATTTTTGGCCCTAAGATACTACAAAATGCTTATGATATGATATGAATGCAAGACAAAGAAAATGTATACAGAAGTGTTGTTGAAGCACAGTTAAAGGATGGAAGACTCGACGAGGAAAAACTTAGCAAAGCAAGACTCCATGGGGAAAAGTATCAAGGAGACACAACTGAGGAATACAAGATATTATGGATATCTGCCAAGGTGATAAAGAGTATCCAATAATATTTGGAAAAAAGAGGGACAAAACCTGAATGGAGATATAAACATCTGGGAAAGCATCAGATGTACAAATCAGGAAACCACATCAGAAACATCTAGAGAAGCATTAGATGTGGTGCGAGACCAAATCTGAGTATGCAACAGAGATTTCCAAGAAAGCATTTAACTTTATAGTGGAATACACAGAAACATCCAGAAAGAAGAAGCAACTTACTGGGTAAAAGGTTATAATTATCAGAGGTTTTGTCAGAAATGCATTGAACAAAACTCTGGGAAAGTACAACAACAACCATTAAAGACATTCAGAATGAACTTTGGAATATTAACAAGCATCCATCAGAGATATTCAGAATAACATTGAATAAGCTCCACTAGGGAATGAACAGTCATCATCCATGAATGGAACTGGATGGAAAAGAGTCACAAAATTCAGAAGATCATTGGATGAGGTGAGGAGAATTCAGAGAAATACATTAGGGACATTCAAACAATCATCAGAGGTACTTAGAAGAGCATTAAACAAACTCTGGAAAATATAACAAACATCAGAGACATCTAGAAAAGCATTGAATGAACTCCGAAAACATCAGAAATATTCGGAAAAGCATCGAATAAACTTTGGAACACATCAGAGATGTTCGGAAAAGCATCGAATAAACTCCAGGACACATCAGAGATATTCGGAAAAACATCGAGTAAACTCCGGAATACATCAGAAATATTTGGAAAAACATCGAATAAACTCCGGAACACATCCAAAAAAGAATTGGATGAAAAATGAAAACAGACTTGAAAACAATCAACAGCTGTTAACCACAGTCAGAAATAAATTGAAGACATCTAGAAGAGCATTAGATGAAGATAACGATTCTGAAGATACATCCGAAACATTTAGAAAAGCATTAAATATACGGGAAAAGGTTTTGAAGACATATCTGGAAGAACATCAGATAAGCAACATCATATCTGGAAGAACATCAGATATACAAGGTCGTATCTGGAAGAACGTCAGATAGACATAAAAGGAGTTATGGAAAAACATCAGAACAAAGTCGTATCTGGAAGAACGTCAGATAGACACAAAAGAGGTTCTGGAAAAACATCAGAACAAAAGACACATCTGGAAAATCATCAGACGGTAAAAGCAACAACATTCTGGAAAAGCATCAGAATTGCAAAGGTATATATTTGGAAACTCACTGGGGAGTAAAACAAATTCTGGAAGGGTGTCAGAATTACAATGGAAATATCTAGAAAAACATCAGATAAGTTCCGGAAGAACATCAGAATAAAAGACTCAATCTGGAAAAACATCAGAGAGATAAATATATTTGGTAAAACTTCGGATAGATTCTGGAAAAGCGTTAAAATCAAAATGGTATATCTGGAAAAATATCAGATAGGTTCTGGAAAGACATCAGAACAAGAGACTCAATCTGGTAAAGCATCAGAGAGACAAACACATGTGACATCCAAGAATTTCATTGGGTGCAAAAGAAGAACAGAAATTTCTGGAAAAACAATCGGATAAGAACGATCATATCTGGAAGAACATCAGGTAGACACGACAATATCTGTTTGGTAGGTGCCAAGTAAGTTGGACTTTGACCACAAGGTAAAACGTGAATAACAACACGACCTGTGGAGAATGCAAATGGGGATGAAACACTCTTGATATGTATATGTATATGAATTATGTAGATGATATATGATCAAATGCAAACATCGACAACACGACTTGACTCTTTTGGGGAGATGACAAGACTGGAAGACTGATTCCTCAACACGGAGATCCCTGCCATTCTGCTTGGGGACTAAAGATGTTGTTAAACACAATCTTTGCCACACTGGTAAATTGTAATAAGTTGATGATCCTTGTAGGAAGGATGGAGAGTTGCTTGGGGATTTTTTCAAGTAAACAACCCCATATTGGCTGACTATTGTAGATGAGCTAATCATTGCTTTAGTTTGTTTGATTCTGAAAATGACTTCTTTACTGTACACTGAGAAAGCTTGCCCTAGTATGAGTCTTGAAGAGTCTTATGGATAAACCAATTCTAAGAAGGACTTGATCCTGATAGGATCACCGACCAATTTTCTCAACTGTTTGAAGATTCCTTGAGAAGAAAGCCAGTTTGCAAACAAAAGTATTTGTACAAACATGGTAATTTTAAAGCAAAGTAATGCAACTTTTGAAATCAAAATCTCTCTCTTTTTTTCTTGGAAGATGCAAAGTATATGAGCCATTAATCAGAACACGGCGGTTCAAGACATTTAAAGTGAAAAGTAAAGCAAAAGGTATGATGCAAAAAAAAATGATCTGCAAAGCTCTTTTGGAGTCAGTTTACACAACCTTGCTATAGTATGATTTCAAAATAACCTTGCTTCATTTAGGTCCTTTTAGGATTGTAACGTGGCCTGGTTCACGGTTTAAGAAACAAGGGATAAAGGCTCAAAGTTTATTTGTACCCACCCAATCTACGTGATGATCTTCAGTCCTACGCTCAGTTAACTCAAATTGTGCACTCAGATTCCCAAGAGGTGGGAATTGCACTGATGATAGTGATGATGATGGTTTAGAAGTCAAGGGACCCTTGAGATGGCAGTCACTACTTCCCTATAACATTTATTTGTTTTTACCATTGAGGACTTTCATGGTAAGGATTTAAATATCTCCTCTTTTTATTATCCGTAACTTTTGCCTGAACTGTTTCCTGTGAATCTTACTGTCAGCGGGATGCACCAGTTTTTCCTAAGTCTCCTTCATAGGTTTTGACTTAGCGGGATCTTTTTTTTGAGAAAGAAAGAGAGTGACTGCCTGGCTTACTGATTACGTTGAACCATCATCGGCTTTTTGGCTTGAAAAACATCTCCGACACCTGCTTGTTGTGTGTGAAGGAAAACTTGTGAAGGCAGCCTTTATATGAAAGGTGTTTTGCATGAAAGCATAACCAAGTAAAGTGAGAACTATCCATCCCAAGGTTAAGATTGCAGGTTTTTTGTAAAGAAAGAAACTCCAACTTCCAGGCTTGAAGGGTTTGACAAGGGAATAACTTCCTTATTTCTCCAGTTTTTGGGGGGTTGAAGGAATGCCTTACATCGTCAGCAAAGTTTATTTGAAAGCATACCAACAATTATGGATATAACGTTTTCGTCATCCTCCCTCCAATCTTTGCATAATAAAAAAGAAAGTGAAAAGGAGATAAGATATATATATATATATATATATATATATATATATATTTGAAAAGGAAAGCATAAAGATGTAAATAATGGAAAAAATGAATTGAATCAAAAGTTGCAATGCTCATTTCATTAATCACGTAAGTACAAACATAATTTGGATGCAAATAGCTAGTACAAAATAAAGGAAAATGCAAACAACAAGAAACATGGCCTAGTGACTAATCAACACAAGGATGAGTTGTCCTGTCTAAAACACTAGCTTTTAGGAGGATAGTTTGATGAAGTCGACCGAAGCTTCACTTGGTGTGCCGTGGCAGAGGATTCGTCTGGACATTAGGATTGCTGTCATGAAAGCTAAGGATTCCGACCTTAATCAAATCACGCACTCTAGCCTTTAGTGCATAGCAATTTTCCAGATTGTAGCCTGCAAAACCTTCATGGAATGCACAGTGGAGATCAGATCTGTATCCAGCTGGAAGAGGATTTGTAGGAGGAGGCAGAGTCCTTGTGGTAATCAAACCTTTCTGAATCAGACCAGGATAAAGTTCAATGTATGTCATGGGAATAAGATCAAATTAATTCCTATTACGGTACTGGTTCTGTCCTAAAATCGGATGTTGGGGAGCTTGAGCTGGTCGTGGAGCAGCAACCACAGGAGTAACAACAACAATGGTAGGGTGATTAACATGTTGAGGTCGAGGCCTTCTCACTTCAGTCATGACAGTATTGGTATAGTTTTCTCTCTTCTTTGGGAAGTTCCCATAGGATTTCTTCACACCATTAGAAGATTCAGCAGCCTTGGACACTTTACCATTCTTGAGTCCTTCCTCGAGTCTTTGACCAATGGTTACCAAATCAATGAAGTTAGAAGAAACACTGCCAATCATCTTCTCCCAATAGAATGGAGGTAAGGTGTCCATGAACATTCCAGTCATCTCCTTTTCTGCTAGAGGGGGTTCAACTTGAGAAGCGAGTTCTTTCCAACACTGAGCATATTCCTTGAAAGACTCTTTATCATTCTGAGACATATTTTGAAGTTGACGGCGGTACGGATCCATGTCGAGGTTGTACTTATACTACTTCATTAAAGCATTAGCAAGATCCTAGAAGCAGTGGATACTGTTCTGTTAAAGATTCATATACCATTTAAGAGAAGCTCCACTCAAGCTGTCTTGAAAACAGTGGATGAGCAGCTTCTGGTTGTTGGTATAAGCAACCGTCTTTTTAAAGTACATGACCAAATGAGCCCTTGGACAAGAGTGATCCTTATATTTCACAAACTTGGGAGTTTTGAATTTGGCAGGTGTTATACCCCAAATTTAATCCCTTAGATGTCATAACATCTTGCACTTGCATTTAAGTTCCAATCATCTATGCATTGTTAACTAACCAATATCTTACTAGTTTGTTCTTTTATGTGAAAGCTAGGGTTTGCACAAGAAAGATGACAAGGTCATTATCCAAGTTCTCAAATACTCCAAAGTCTCCTAAGACACTCTTTAGCTCCATACACACATCACAAGTGTTCACTAGTTGATTGAGATTGACAATTAAAGTCATCTGTTCAAGAAAGACAACTGAGCTTCCAAGGTTCAACCATTTGTTCTTACAAGCTAATCATGAAGTTCTCAAGTCATATGCCATGACCTCTTATGTTTGGATCAAGAGAAATCAAGAAGAAATTTTCAGATCAAGAGTTGTGGAATTAGGGTTTTAACCTGAAGAATCATCAGGAATATTGGTGTGATCAGTCAATGCCTTGATTGGTTCATCAACCAATTGAGCTCACATACATCCAAGAGATCTTATTCAACAGGAAATCAAGAGTGTTTGATGTAACACCCTTTTCTAACCCCAATAATGTTGCAGCAGAAACAACTTAAATAATCAGAGTAAGGCATAAAAATCACCTCAAAGGGTGCACATTTCTCATTAAATCAAAATAACACACTTGCCCTGTAAACAAAGGGATTTTCCTCAAAATAACTCAAAAGCCTTCACATGGCAGCGGAACTCAAAATTCTCAATTAAAAGGTTTTCAACAAACATCATAATAATCAAAATAAAACCATATCGTCAAATAACAACAAAAATAAGGAAACAACATAGTTCGACTCAAAGGACCTCAACCCGATGTTACACTATCAGAGCAAGACCCTCTAAATCGACCAAAAGCAAATAAACTTCAAGTCCTCGAAAGCATCCACAGCTAAACCTGATCACCTGCACGTTACCAACGTGGAGGCAACATTCAAACAGGCAGGGTGAGTAATCACAATTCATAATAATCATTATAAAACAAGATATACATAAAATGGCATTATCTTCATAAACAACATCATCAAGGTTATCATCAAGGAAAACATCAGGAAACACCATATCACAAATTCATCAATGCCACATAAATGCAATGCATAACAAGACTCATGCATGTGGTACCAATCGTCACAAAGGATGGACACCAGGCCATCAACCCTCCAAAGATCCCCGTCAATAGGATCGATCCCACAATCGGAACCGGAGCACGTCATAATTACCTCATATCCGCACAATGGGAATGAAGCGTCGTCACAGAGTATGCATATGAATGTATGATACACAAACGTCAATAATTCATCATCATCAAGTAAACATCATTATGTGCATCATCATTCATAAATTTTCATAAATTCATATCATCATATATTCATTGAAACATCACAAACCAGCACCTCAATATCATCAAGAACATCATGGTAAATCACCATAAATATCACAGCATCAAGACATCAAAAACAGCACAGAAACATAAACCAGAATTTGCGAACAACATACGTTCGCTCCAGGTTCGCCTAGCGAACCTGTTCGCTGTGGCCTTCGCCTAGCGAAGCAGCCAGCGAACCTCACAGATCTCACACTCAACACCAGAAACCCACACATCTGTTATGCTCGCCCCCACATTTGCCTAGCGAAGCCATTCGCTGGGCGAGACATCTAGCGAATCCCTAAAGCCTCTCCAGAAACACCTCTGCATTTACACTCCTGCTATCGCGCATTCGTTGCGCTGTTCGCTTAGCGAACGATGGAGAACATTCGCCTAGCGAAGCAATGGTTCGCCTAGCGAACCTGTGATTACAGTAAATCGCTGCTACGCATCAGTAGCTCCCCAAAGCACCTGCGATTACAGTCTCAAATGACCCAAAATCATCCCTACAACAGTCCTAACTTATCACAGAATTTAAAGGCCTAAAATCTACGTCTGTTAGGTCGATTCAGGACCCTATGGGAAACCTTAATTTCCCTAAACCTTCAAAACTCTCAAGCTTCATATAAACTCTAAAGATCCTTCGCCACAAGGTTAAAACTACAACAACGAGGAAATCTGCCCCAAAGGTCTATTTTACCGATTAAATTCAACTCTTACTAATCGATTCACAAAATACCCTCTAAATCATCAGTTTACCCCAAAACCCATAAACCCTCATAAACCTCATAATCACCAAATCCACTTCATTCAATCGAATCCTATAATGAAAACTATGAAAGGTAATTACTCTCCATACCTTAGATTGTCGATCCGATGAGTTTTCTCTTGAGCCTTTGGAAATCTTCACGAAAATCCTCGCCTTCTCCCTTTTTCCTCAGAGCTCTGCACTTTCTCCTTATTTTCAAGATCTCCACAATGAATCCTAATTCTCCTCAATTCCTCCTTTTTGGTTAATTTAACTCTTGGGCCTCAAAATTGGGCTTTCTCCATAATGCCCTCACTAATACTCCTAAAATGCCCACTTTACCCTCAATTCCTCTAATATTATTTTAAATTAATAATAATACTAATATATTCATATTATATACTATTATTTAATTAAAATAACCAAAACTTCACAGAAACACCAACATCGACACAATCCACCAAAAATCACAGAAATTCACGAATATAATATTTAAATGAATTAAATAAATATTATTACGAAATTTGGGGTGTTACAACTCTCCCCCACTTAAAGAATTTTCGCCCCCGAAAATTACCTCAAGGAAATAGAGTCGGATACGACTCCCTCATCTGATCTTCACATTCCCAAGTCCAACTTTTGCCAGCTGGTCCACCCCACAACACCTTCACCAAAGCTATGTCTCTACCTCGCAATTGTTTCATCTCTCGACCGTCGATACGCATAGGCAACGCTTCCACAGTCAGATTATCCCTCACTTGTACATCATCCATCTGGATCACATGCGACGGATCCAGAATGTACTTCCTCAACTGAGACACATGGAACACGTAATGCAAATTCGTAAGTGACAGCGGTGAAGCAATTCGATAGGCTACCTCTCCTATTCTTTGCGATATCTGGTATGGACCAAAAAAACATGGAGTGCGCTTCCGAGACTTCAAAGCTCGACCCACAGCAGTCACCGGCGTCACTCTCAGAAACACGTGATCTCCCTCTTGGAATTCAAGTGCTTTCCTCCTCTTATCATGGTAACTCTTCTGACGACTCTGCGAAGCTCTCATCCTTTCTTGGATCTTCTTAATCTTTTCAGTCATCTCTTGCACAATTTCAGGTCCGAGTACAACACTCTCGCCCAACTCATACCAACACAAAGGAGTCCTACACCTTCTCCCATACAAAGCTTCGTAGGGCGCCATTCCAATTCTAGCATGAAAACTATTATTGTACGTGAACTCAATCAACGGCAAAGGGCTATCCTGAGATCCTCCATGATCCAACACACAAGCCCTCAGCAAATCCTCTAATGATTGGATCATCCTTTCTGTCTGACCGTCCGTCTGCGGATGATAGGTAGAACTCATCCTCAACTTGGTACCCAACGCATCTTGCAAATTCTTCCAGAACCTTGATGTAAACCTCAGATCTCTATCCGACACAATACTCGAAGGTACCCCATGCAACTTCACAATCTCTTTAATGTACATCTCGGCTAGCTTTTGCATGGAATGATTAATCTTCATCGGTAAGAAATCAGCCAACTTAGTTAATCTATCCACGATCACCCAAATTGAATCATTTCCCTTAGCAGTCTTCGGCAACCCCACCACAAAATCCATGGAAATACTATCCCATTTCCATTCTGGAATCCTCAGCGGCTGCATCATACCTAAAGGCTTATGATATTCAACTTTCGATTTCTGACAAGTCAAACACGCATAAACAAACTCCGCAACATCCTTCTTCATACCTGGCCACCAAAACAACTTTTCCAAATCTTGGTACATCTTCGTAGCACCGGGATGAATACTCAACCTACTTCGATGTCCTTCTTCAAGAATGCTCTTCTTAATATCTGGAACCTCTGGGACACAAACCCTATCTCTAAACATCATCACATCATTCTCGTCAATCTGGAAGTCACCTCCGTTACCTTGGTTAATCAAAATCAATTGGTCAACTAACTTTAAATCAGATTGCTGTCCCACTCTGATTTCTTCTAGAATACTACTAGTCAACTTCAACATTCCCAACTTCACACTGTCAGGAGTCGCTTCACACACCAAACTCAAATCTCTGAATTGCTCAATTAGTTCCAACTCTTTCACCATAAGCATCGACATATGTAATGACTTTCTGCTCAACGCATCAGCCACTACATTTGCTTTGCCCGGATGACAACTCAAATCAAAATCGAAATCCTTCAACAACTCTAACCACCTTCTCTGCCTCATATTCAATTCCTTATGATTAAATAAGTACTTCAGACTCTTATGATCACTAAACACCTCAAATTTAGAGCCAAACAGATAATGTCTCCAAATTTTCAACACAAACACCACCGCGGCCAACTCCAAGTCATGTGTAGGATAATTTCTCTCATGAACTCGCAATTGTATCGAAGCATAAGCAACAACTTGTCCATTTTGTATCAATACTCCACCAAGACCCATCTTCGACGCATCACAATACACCACAAAAGATTCACTCGGGTTAGGCAAAATCAACACTAGAGCAGTAGTCAATCTCTTCTTCAATTCCACAAAACTCTCTTCACAAGCTACATCCCACACAAACGCTTGACCTTTTCGAGTCAACTGAATCAAAGGTAATGCCAACTTAGAAAAGCCTTCAATAAACTTGCGGTAATAACCTGCTAATCCCAGAAAACTTCGTATCTCAGTCGCAGACTTCAGAGTCTCCCACTGTAACACGACATCAATCTTAGAAGGATCAACAACAACACCACCAATTGAAATCACATGGCCAAGGAAACTCACTTCCTTCAACCAAAACTCACACTTCGACAGCTTTGCATACAACTTCTTCTCTTCCAACACTTGCAACACAGTCCTCAAATGCTCAGCATGCTCTTCTTCGGATCTAGAATATATCAATATATCATCGATAAACACCACCACAAACTTATCCAAATACTCATGGAAAATCCGATTCATATACTCCATGAACATGCCAGGTGCATTAGATACACCAAACGACATCACAGTGTATTCGTAGTGTCCATATCTCGTTCTAAAAGCCGTCTTCAGAATATCATCAGGCTTAACTCGAATCTGATGATAACCCGACCTCAAATCAATCTTGCTGAACACACAAGCACCTACTAGCTGATCCATCAAATCGTCGATTCTCGGAAGTGGATACTTATTCTTGATCGTCACTTTATTCAACTGTCGATAATCAACGCACAACCTCATACTTCCATCTTTCTTCTTCACTAACAACACAGGAGCACCCCACGGAGAAACACTTGGTCGAACAAACCTCTTCTCAAGCAATTCTTCCAACTGTTTCTTCAATTCACTTAACTCATAAGCTGACATCCGATAAGGAGCCATCGACACTGGACTCGTACCTGGTATTAAGTCTACTACAAACTCCACTTCACACTCTGGAGGCAAATCACTGATGTCATCTGGAAACACATCTGGGAATTCACAGACAACCGGCAACTCCACACTCGCAGCTTCACGATCAATTTGCAACGATTCAAACATTGCAAACACCAAAGCTTCGTCTTCCACAAGTTCGTCTACTTGCTTAGCAGACAAGGACATCAACTCCCCACTATCATCAATCTCAGGAAACTCTACAGTCTTGTTATAACAATTGATATAAACACGGTTGAACTCCAACCAGTTCATTCCAAAGATCACGTCAGTTTGGTGCAAGGGTAGGCACACCAAATCCATCACAAAGCTCTTCTCAAAAATCGTCATAGGACATCTCAAACACACAAGGGTAGTAGTAACAGAACCATTAGCTGGAGTTTCTATTACCATATTCCCATTCATATCAGATAACTTAAAACCCAATCTATTAGCACATTCAAGCGAGATAAAAGAATGAGTAGCACCAGTATCAATAATAGCAATCAACTCGATATTATTAATAAAACAAGTACCTCGAATCAGGTTGTCCTTCTCTGGCGTCTCTGCACCACTCAAAGCAAACACACGACCACTAGTCTGGGCAGCAGTAGCAGTCTTCTTCGGCTTCTGACATTGAGTACTGATATGACCTTTCTCACCATAATTGAAACAGGTCGGACCCTCATCTTTGCAATCAGTAGCTCGATGACCTTTCTTACCGCATCTATAACACCTCAGCACATTATTGGTACACGCATCAGTACGGTGACCTTGCTCGCCACACTTATGACACTTTCCAGAAGCGGGAGCTGCTCCCCCACTTTTCTTTTTCCCATCTGAAGCCTTCTGCTTCCCTTTGTCAGCTGAAGTTGTATAAGGCTTACCCCTATACTGCCCTTTCTTCTCACTCAACTGCTTATAGTGAGCAGATCAAGCTCGGCTGTCCTCATCGTAGATTCTTCTCTTGTCCACCAACTTAGCATACCTGTGGATCTGCTGATACCCAATACCCTGCTTAATCTCTGGTCTCAGCCCATTCTCGAACTTGAGACATTTAGACATCTCAGCATCAGCACGATTGTAGTGCGGATAGAACTTCACTAGGTTCTCAAACTTCGCGACATACTCTGCCACCGTCATGTCTCCTTGCTTTAGCTCAAGGAATTCCACTTCTCTCTTGCCACGAGCATCCTCTGGGAAATACTTTCCCAGAAACTCCTGCCTAAACACAGCCCAAGTTATCATAGTGCCAACATCAGTAAGCCTCTGACGGGTGTTATCCCACCAGTCCTCAGCTTCCTCTTCCAGCATATGCGTTCCGAACTGAACCTGTTGCTCATCAAAACACCCCATCACTCGGAAAATCTTCTCGATCGCCTTCAGCCGCTTGTGTGCACTTGCTGGATCATGCGTACCCACAAAAGTCGGTGGATTGTTCCTTTGAAACTTTCCCAACGCGCGAAACTCATCAGGAGCTCCATCCTCCACCACATTAGTAACCAATTCCAACGCATCAGTAATCGCACGATCATTTCTTCCAGCCATCCTGCACACCACTAACAAGGTTAGAAGAACTAAACCATCGACAGTGTACACACACTCGTCGACTGACAGGGACAGACATCAAGTAAAAACCTGTCCAGACGGACCGACCTGCTCTGATACCACTAATGTAGCACCCTTTTCTACCCCCAATAATGTTGCGGCAGAAACAACTTAAATAATCAGAGTAAGGCATGAAAATCACCTCAAAGGGTGCACATTTATTATTAAATCAAAATAACACACTTGCCCTGTAAACAAAGGGATTTTCCTCAAAATAACTCAAAAGCCTTCACATGGCAGCGGAACTCAAAATTCTCAATTAAAAGGTTTTCAACAAACATCATAATAATCAAAATAAAACCATATCATCAAATAACAACAAAAATAAGGAAACAACATAGTTCTACTCAAAGGACCCCAACCCGATGTTACACTATCAGAGCAAGACCCTCTAAATCGACCAAAAGCAAATAAACTTCAAGTCCTCGAAAGCATCCATAGCTAAACCTGATCACCTGCACATTACCCACGTGGAGGCAACACTCAAACAGGCAGGGTGAGTAATCACAATTCATAATAATCATTATAAAATAAGATATACATAAAATGGCATTATCTTCATAAACGACATCATCAAGGTCATCATCAAGGAAAACATCAGGAAACACATATCACAAATTCATCAATGCCACATAAATGCAATGCATAACAAGACTCATGCATGTGGTACCAATCGTCACAAAGGATGGACACCAGGCCATCAACCCTTCAAAGATCCCCGTCAATAGGATCGATCCCACAATCGGAACCGGAGCACATCATAATTACCTCATATCCGCACAATGGGAATGAAACGTCGTTACAGAGTATGCATATGAATGTATGATACACAAACGTCAATAATCCATCATCATCAAGTAAACATCATTATGTGCATCATCATTCATAAATTTTCATAAATTCATATCATCATATATTCATCGAAACATCACAAACCAGCACCTCAATATCATCAAGAACATCATGGTAAATCATCATAAATATCACAACATCAAGACATCAAAAACAACACAGCAGCATAAACCAAAATTTGTGAACATCATACGTTCGCTCCAAGGTTCGCCTAGCGAACCTGTTCGCTGTGGCCTTCGCCTAGCGAAGCGGCCAGCGAACCTCACAGATCTCACACTCAACACTAGAAACCCACACATCTATTATGCTCGCCCCCACATTCGCCTAGCGAAGCCATTCGCTGGGAGAGACTTCTAGCAAATCCCTAAAGCCTCTCCAGAAACACTCCTGCATTTACACTCCTGCTATCGCGCATTTTTTGCGCTGTTCGCTTAGCGAACGATGGCGAAAATTCGCCTAGCGAAGCAATGGTTCGCCTAGCGAACCTGCAATTACAGCAAATTGCTGCTACGCATCAGTAGCTCCCAAACCTCCAAAGCACCTGCGATTACAGTCTCAAATAACCCAAAATCATCCCTACAAAAGTCCTAACATAACACAGAATTTAAAGGCCTAAAATCTACATCTGTTAGGTCGATTCAGGACCCTACGGGAAACCTTAATTTCCCTAAACCTTCAAAACTCTCAAGCTTCATATAAACTCTAAAGATCCTTCGCCACAAGGTTAAAACTACAACAACGAGGAAATCTGCCCCAAAGGTCTATTTTACCGATTAAATTCAACTCTTACTAATCGATTCACAAAATACCCTCAAAATCATCAGTTTACCCCAAAACACATAAACCCTCATAAACCTCAAAATCACCAAATCCACTTCATTCAATCGAATCCTATAATGAAAATAATGAAAGGTAATTACTCCTCATACCTTAGATTGTTGATCCGATGAGTTCTCTCTTGAGCCTTTGGAAATCTTCACGAAAATCCTCGCCTTCTCCCTTTTTCCTTAGAGCTCTGCACTTTCTCCTTATTTTCACGATCTCCACAATGAATCCTAATTCTCCTTAATTCCTCCTTTTTGGTTAATTTAACTCTTGGGCCTCAAAATTGGGATTTCTCCATAATGCCCTCACTAATACTCCTAAAATGCCCACTTTACCCTCAATTCCTCTAATATTATTTTAAATTAATAATAATACTAATATATTCATATTATATACTATTATTTAATTAAAATAACTAAAACTTCACAAAAACACCGACATCGACTCAAAGTTCTTCTGGCCCTAGATTAGGGCTTTCTTCAGGAGAAAGTCGACTATGCCCTAATTCATGGTCAAAACATGATCCCAAGCCATGGGACATGATCCATTGTATTCACAAACATCCTTGGAACTCATCTATGGTATTGGAGAAGTCTAAAGTTACAAATTCTTTGAGGATTGTAGTGTGAAATTCATCTGACCTAATTTTTACCTGACAAAGTCAACCCTTTGACTTTTGAGATCTTGACCCAAGATGAAGCATTCAAGCTATATTCCATCAAGACATGTTTAATTCTTGAGTTAGAGCATGAGAAATCACCATTTGAAAGGTTTCTTGCAAAAAGGGCAAGGTTTGGTTCTTAGATTTTTCTAAGTGTGGAAGAATTCACTCGTTGTGTAAAATTGGAAAAGTCATAACTTTCAAACCACACATCCAATTTTTGTGACTCAAAGCTCAAATTGAAGCTCTCATCATGAGCTTCAAAACATATTAGAGGGTACTTATCCAAATAAGGCTTGGTTTTTAAGTTTGGAAGCTTGGAATTCAACGCACTTAAAGACTTTAGTGAAATTTCACTACATTTTTCCCTAAAAATCAGCCAACTTCATCTCCATATTTCATCAAGATCCCTTTGGATCTAGAACTTGGAGTGAACATGAAAGTTATAGAGGACATTTGGGGCTTTCCAAAAAGTACTAAAACTCCCCAACCCATGGAGGGAGCTGAGAGTTTCGAAGAGGAGAAGTTTGAGGTCCATTTCTTGAAATTCAAGTTACCAACATATGCATAATGATGCATAATCACTCTTGATCACCAAAACTTTCACCTTTATGATGTTTAGAAGCAAGATTAGAGTGTTTAAGACCTCTGCCACGAAAAACACAAGTTGCAACATTAAAATGCATTAGTTTATGTCAAGTGGATGCAAGTTGAGGCAAGGACAGAGAAACTTTTCCAAAAGCATGGTCACTTCTTTGTTCTTACAGCTTGGAGCCTTGGTCCAATCCCATCAGCACACCTCAACAGTGCAAACCCTATTCCTGACCATTTGCTAGAGTGTTGGAGTGCCCTTGACTCAGTATAACAGCTTGCACGATGGAAATTTGGAGAAAGGGCAATCTTGGCAAGTTGTGAAATCTGTCCATACCTCAAGTCCTTCACTTATCCTATAAATAG
Organism: Lathyrus tuberosus; assembly: GCA_022829125.1. Lineage (NCBI taxonomy): Eukaryota > Viridiplantae > Streptophyta > Magnoliopsida > Fabales > Fabaceae > Lathyrus > Lathyrus tuberosus. The sequence continues at coordinate 2,907,531 of JALAZF010000395.1, forward strand.
AGGATCAATCCTCATTGGAAAACACACCAGGATCACCCTAAACAAAGGCTGATACTCTCTGCAATTCACCACTATCTAATTTCTTGCATTTTTGCAAAATCTCTGCACCAAGAGTTTTTGCTCGTGCACTTCTCAAATAAACTCCACAAACCACCTATATACATCCATTAGAACTCATTCCAACACCTGGAAAAGTTTTATAACTCCTCAAACCTCATCTGCCATTTTCAACCTCCATTGTTGCAAGAAGGATCGAGTTCCATTTTTGAGGTATTTTCCAAAGCTGCTGGCCATCTGCATTTCCTCTCCTAGAATTAACAAAGCAAGGCAGGCCATTATTTCTATTCTATAAGCACCATAGAATAGGCCTTGGACTTTCTCTAAGAGGTGAGATTTCCAGCCTTCGAAACTGGCATGTTCATGCAATTTTCTGTGTTCATTTGATTAGCAAAATGTAGTGTATATTATGCTTTGTTGTTCTGAATGTATGCTTGCATTGTTTGGTTTGAATATATCATGTTATCACATGTTGAGATTTTGTGGAGTTACATTGTTATGTTTGATTTGTGAATCATATGATTGTTGTTAATGGAAAGTAATGTCATATTCTGATTCCTCATGAAAAATACTCCAACTTTGATCTTTACTTCATGGTAAATGGTTGGGAAATAAGTAAGATAGAGGGAGAGGAAGTTTTGGCCATTGTTGTTGATGCTAGGGCATGAGTGAGAGGGAGAGAACGAAGAAGACGATGGTGATATGACACCCAGTCAGCCCAAAGTGGTGCTGAGGTGGCCATTTTGGTTGGAACTTAAAATAAAAACAAATGAAAGTGTATAATGTTTCGATGTAATAGCCACCCCAGTGGTAGAAACCTTGCCATGCCTTTCCCTTTCGCCTGCCTTGCTTGGGTTCGATCCTGTAGATCAAACCGTTTGCATTTTTTTCTGATTTTTCGCTTGCCTTGTTATATTATTGTGTGTTAGCATCACTTGTTCACACTGCGCGCATAACACAGATGGTGGATGTTTTATGGCCGAGTCTCCAAGGGCGTGGGTTCAACACCCACATGAGACATTCCCATTTATTTTTAATACTTGTTTCATTTTAGTTTTATGGTTTGTGCCTTGATTCCAATTGATCATAACTTTCTCATTTTTTATCCTTTTTTATCCATTCTTTTTGCAAATTGTTTTTTGAAATGTCTATTTTTTGACGGTGAAAAGAATTTATCCAAAATGTTTATTTATGAGACATTTGTAAATGTTGAAAGTGAAGGACCATTTTAAGCTTTTTACGAAAACTTCTTTGTTTCTTTTGTTCTTTTAACATGAATCCTTGGTTTGGCTTGATTGTTTGAAACCTAAAACATGTTGTTTGAACCTTGCATGATGTGGTAACATTGTATGTCTTTGATTCACTTTGATACCATGATGTTTAATGTGTCATTTACATGTGAAATGCATTTGCAAAATACCTTGTTCATATCATGAGATCTTTTTCGATCACATGCCTCTTTTACTTGAAATTATTTGACCAAACAAGTGCACATGTATGCCTTGAATCATTGACACCATGTTTGAGTTGTTCTTAAGTGTTTATATGTCTTGGATTGTAATCTTTGGATGCATGAACCTTATGATGTTGTCACCCCTCTCAAATGCATGTCTAAACTCAAATACTCTTGTATGGTTTTTACCTACTTGTCCACATATTCAAACTTGTTCACATATTGCCTTTGATACATGTTTGTTTATGTTACATGGTTATTGTTGCACATGAATGCTTATGAGCTTGTTGGTTATTACCTCCTCCTTGTTGAACTTTATCCATGAGAACTTAATTCATTGTTTGCTTAGGTGTTGTAACATCTTTTGTTTCATATATCCCTTGGTTGTCACCATAATATGTTCATTCCCATGTGAAGTTTTGGTCTTTACCATAAACTCTTTTTCAAGTAAATCTTTACCTTGAGCGTTGTTACCCTCATATGCTTTGTTTTGGTTGTTACCATGACCATATTTTCATGCTTCTTTAATAATGTTTGTTATCTTGAACTTCTTTAAGTTCCCCCAAAGTGATGAAGCTTGTTAGCTCTCATCCAAAGTAACCCTCTTTATTCCCCTCCTTTCCAAAGGAAAGACTCTCTATTGACCTCAAAGTCATAGATAGCTCATTTATCATCTTGGCCTCATTAGAGCCACCTTCCCCCTTGGCCTCATTAGAGCCTATTCTCCCTTTAACCTAATTAGGTTCCCCTCTTGTGAGCACTATCATCATAGTTGCTCACCTCCCTCCTTGGCCTCATTAGAGCCACTCACCTTATGACTTAGGTTTTACATAGAGTTCTTCAACTCTATGTGAGCATCATCATTATGATGTTCCTTTCTCATTTGGCCTTATTAGAGCCATTCACCTCTTAACTTAGAACTAAGTTAGAGTTCTTAAACTCTATGTGATTCTCATCATCATGAGTATTAACTTCCCCTTTACAACTTAGACTTAGAGAGTTCTTTAACTCTATATGAGTATCATGCTCATTCCCCTTGGAACTTTGGCCATAGTCAATGGTTCCTCACCCTTAGATAGGTGAACTACAGTTGCTTTGATTCTTTAGTCAGGATATGTAGGCACAAGATGCGACGTCTTGGCGAGCATACTTAGTGTATATACCCCTAGGTCTTTACCTTTAGTACCTTGGTCTTTACCATAGTTCTTCATCCTTGCCCATAGGTCTTTACTTTACCCTTAGCAGATTCCCTTAGTAAGCAAACATTAGCATAACACAAATACAAAACAAGAGGTTCATGTAGAGTACTACAGATACTTAAGGTGCTAATACCATCCCTTAGTATAACCAACCCCTGAACCCCCGATCTCTTAACTGTGTCTTCACATAGCACAACTAGGGTTTTCTTCGATCTTTACCCTCTCCTTTGGATAAATCAAAGCTCGGTGGTGAATTTTAAAGATGTGTGATTCAAGTTAATCAATAGCTTGACATCCGATTCTCACTACAACAGAAATGGCGACTTCACTGGGGAGTGCATAGAGGGTTAAGCTTATTTTGTCTGTATTTGTATTATATATGTTTTGTCTGCTTGATTTGTGTATATATGTATATATCTGTATATTTGCTTGGGTTCTTCTGTTTGGCAGGGTGCTACTTTTGAGGGATGAGATAAGTCCTAACCTGGACTTGAGATACATATATGATATAATTGTGGTGTAATCAATAGTCGGCTGTTGGGAGTAGTCCTAACAAGTTTGGCATATGATGACCACGCTCAGTTGAGGCCCCTTTGGGATTATTGATGTCTGATGTGAGTAGTTGCATTAATGTCACTCTTTCAGACCTGGGAGTCTGTGAGACTGAGGACCCTAGTTACCTTTACCCCACTTGGCCTTTTTAGGACGTAGTGCGATGACTATGAAGGAGTAGTCCCAAATAGTTGATACGCGATACTACACTCAGACGAGTTTATCTTGAGAATATTATTAACCCGCGTGAGTAGTCACGTAGGCCGATAATATCTGAAAGATTTATCTATGACTTTGAGAACTTTTAGAACCCTATTCTACAGTTGATAAACCCATAGTACGCACCTATTGGGATGGGTAGACCATGGCTCCACGCATGAGACCCCTAAACCTAGGACTTGTGTGGTTTTGATTGTGTGCATATGTTTGTGTTTGTGCTTATGTGTTTTATGAATTGCATACATCTCATTGCATCCATTGTTGGTTTTAAGGAACTCAGTCGTCTTTTCCTTTGTAAATTCAGAGGAATCATGGATATTGAGAAGAGAAACACTAAGAAGTACAATTTCAAGAAGCCCAATTTGATAGAGTTGAAGAAGCTAGCAGCTTTGGTATCTTGCCCTGAAGACTTCAGAAAGCGTTATGGAATATTGATTGGTATTCTCAGAACCAAGATGGAAGATGGTGTCCTCGACACGTTGGTGCAGTTTTATTACCCTCTTTACCATTGCTTCACCTTTCTCGACTACCAAATTGTTCCGACATTAGAGGAGTATTCTTATTGGTTTGGTCTATCTGTGAAAGAACAAGAGCCTTTCAGTGGTCAAGAGAAGATTCCTTCACCAAAGGAGATTGCTGACTCTATCCACTTAGAAACGTCTGAAGTCAAGCCTCACCTCACCACCAAGAACGGGATTAAGGGTCTACCTTCCAAGTTCTTGTTTGATAAAGCCTTCTACCTAGCTAAAATGAATAGTATGAGTGCCTTCGAAGCAATCTTTGCATTTCTTGTCTATGGCTTGGTCTTGTTTGCTAATGTTGAGGAGTTTGTTGACATCAACGCCATTCAAATCCTCTTAAGTGGAAATCCTGTACCTACATTGCTTAGTGATACTTATCACTCAATCCATCATAGAACTCTCCAAGGAAAGGGTACCATTTCATGTTGTGCACCTTTGCTCTACAAGTGGTTTGTTACTAATTTGCCTCGAACATCGCGCTTCAACGATAATCTAGACAAGCTTCATTTGTCTCAGAGAATCATATCTCTTACCCATACAGATATCTTTTGGTACGATCTAGCTTACGACAAGGGAGTCATCATTGATAGTTGTGGCCCATTCCCCAATGTACCACTTCTTGGTGTCAGAGGTGGGATTAGCTACAACCCCATTCTTGCTAGACGTCAGTTTGGATTCCCTATGGAAGAAAAGCCTAAAAGCATCCTTTTGTCTGGTTTCTTTTATCTTAATGAGGAAGCCAGTGCAGAAACCAAGAGCAGTATTTTGCATGCTTGGGGAAAACTTCACAAGAGAACTAAAAATGATTTGATTGAATGGCTTGAGAGACATGTGATTGACAGACCAGTGGCACCAGAGAATTTATTTTTCTCTAGCATGCAACCCACTCCTAGCACTCATGAGTATTCAAGTATCCCTCCGACATCTGGCGCATGGAAAGGGATTGTTGACAAGTTGATCTTGGAGAATGACAAGTTGAAGAGACAAAAAAGGATGCGTAAAGTGGAGCATCCCTAGATATGTTTACTTTTTAGGCCTAGCTATTGCTTTTTATCTCTTTGTATTTTGAGCTTCTTTAAATGTACTTTGAAAGTTGCAACTTTTCTCAATATTTAATGAAGTAGAAGCTTATTTTGAAAATTGTCTCTTGAGTTCCTTAAAACCAATTGCATTCACATTGCATCTTGCATTTTTGTTAAAACTATCAAGGAACTAATTATGTTTTGCAGACTTTGTAGAGATGGATTTTGGAAGGAAAAGAACTTGGTCGTACACCTTCACGGTTCCCGATGTTGAGCAGCTGAAGGAACTGGGAAGATTGATTGAAGATCCAATGGCTTTCTCATTGAAGTATGGAAGAATTCTCCCACTATTGTGGCTCTAAAGAGCTAAAGGACTGCTAGAGACTTTGGTTCAACTTTACCATCCCCTTGATCACTGCTTTATGTTTCGAGATTACCAACTGACGCCAACCTTGGAAGAATACTCTGCCTTGATAGGTCTCCCTGTCAATGATTCTCCTCCATTCTCTGGAATGGAAGATGAGCTCAGTGCGAAGGACATTGCCAAAGGAACAAGGCTTAGGCTGTATGACATTCAATCCCTCATGACTGTCAAGGGGACTTGCTGGATTACCCACTCAGTTCTTGTTCGAGAAAGCTCGTTACTTTGCTGATAGGAAGAATACTGTACTCTTTGAGTCCACTTTTGCTTTGCCAGCTTATGAACTATTTTTGTTTCCCAATGCTAAAGACTCCGTTGACGTCAATGATATTTAAATCTTTATGCTCAGGAACCCAGTTCCCACTCTGTTGGCTGATACTTATCATGCCATTCACTCAACGTACATGCGAGATGGAGGACAAATTGTCTGTTATGTTGCTCTCCTGTATAGGTGGTTTATTTCGCACCTACCAAGGATATCAACCTTTTGGGATGTGGAAGACTGTACTATTTGGTCCAAGAAGCTCATGGAGCTTACCCATGCTGACATCAAGTGGTATGACCCAATCTATGGAGGGATTTTCATGATTCATAGCTGTGGGGATTTCCCCAATGTACCCCTCATGGGCAGAAAGGGTTGTATCAACTATAATCCCATTCTCGCTCACCGACAGCTGGGTCACCTAATCAAGGAGATACCTAATCTTGGTAATCTATAGAGGCTTTTCCTTGAGAAGGAGGGAATCCTGAGTTCATGCTCAGAGTTGCACGCGCCTGGCATTGCATAAACAGGCAAAGATGGACCGCGATGGGGAATCCCGACTGTACCATCACCAAGGCCTGTTTAGAATGGGCCCGTGAGAAAGCTCTTGTGATGAGGATGCCCTATCCACACCATAAGCCTCCCATAAATAAAGAGCTAAAGCTGAAGAAGGCAATGGAAGAGTTGGCCCTTAATAAAGTGAAGATGCAAGAGCAAATCAACAAACTCATGAGGGAGCCCAATGGAGGGGAAGGACCGTCTTCCAGCGGATTTGATCTCTAGTCTCTTTTCATGTTGTATTTTCTATTTCACCTATGTAATGAACTTTGAAGGTGTACTTCCTATGTTGTAGTATTTGCCAATTTGCTAATGAAAGAGCTTATTTTGAGAAATATCCTTTTATCTACAATGTTTGCAAACTTTTAGTTCCTTGATGGTTTTGCTTGCATTTGCATTTTGCATCATTTCATGTCATAACATGTGTTTCTCCTGTCGCGTCTCATTCTGTGGTCTTCTCTTTAGAACCGTCACGCTGAATCTTCGACGCTGATACAACACACGAGCCCAGGCTCGCCAGAGAATGTCTGAACATGATTTTGAGATGGATATGGTCAACAACGATTTGAATGATTTACGAGGAAGTATGGGGTAGATTATGGAAGTTTTACAAGTCATTAGAGCAAAGATGGATACTCAGGCCACCGTGGTCTCTGAAATTGTCACTCCAGCCGTGGAGCCCGCTACTAATGTCAACACTGATCTCTTGCCACCATTTGGGTTGCCTCGAGGTTTTATACCACCACCAATTGCCTTGACTACTCAACAAGTTGTTCCTATGAGTAATGAAAATCCTCAAGTTATCACAACTTTTTCTCCACCAGCGGTGCATACTCAAGTACATCCTGTTTTTCATAATCCATAACCAGTTTATGACTACCCCGAAATGTCTGAGGAGGGGGACAAACGACATGAAAGATTGAAGGAAAGTGTGGAGACTATCCAGAGAAAAATGAGGGCGATGGAAGGAAGCAATATCTTTAGTACTGACGCTAGAGATATGTGTTTGGTTTCTGGCTTAGTGATTCCTCCAAAGTTTAAAATGCCAAGTTTTGACCTGTACTCAGGTGCAACCTGCCCAAAGTCGCACTTGATCATGTATTACCGAAGAATGGCTGCGTATATGGACAACGACAAATTGATGATCCATTATTTCCAAGATAGTTTGAAGGGAGCTTCTGCAAAGTGGTACATAAGCTTAGATCAATCCAGAATCAACAATTTTCAAGACTTGTCGGACGCTTTTGTGAAGCATTATAAGTACAATATGGATTTGGCCCCTAACCGAAGACAACTTTTGAGCATGTCCCAAAACAATTATGAGTCTTTCAAAGAATACGCTCAACGATGGAGGGATAATGCTTCCCAAGTAGAACCTCCATTATCTGAAAAGGAACTGGCTGACTGGTTCGTGGACACCGTGAAACTAGAATTTTATGAAAGAATGATTAGCAGTGTCAGCGTCAACTTCACTGATATTGTTGCTGTGGGTGTAAAGGTAGAAGCTGGTTTGAAAATTGAGAAGGTAATCAGCTTTTCGAACAATTCAAGTAGCACCAATTTCAAGAAACCTCCAAGAAACTTCCACAAGAAGAATGAAGGGGAAACCAATGCTATTATGATAGGTAGGAAAAATAATCCCGTGTGGAACAACCGGTTTATTAACATCAGTCAAATCCAAATTTTCACCAACAACCAATCTATCCAATGCAGTTCGTCCCACAACATTATGTGGCAGTTGTAACACCAACTTTTAATCATCAGTTCGCGCAGCAGGTTCCGATATTCCAACAACAACCCAATTATCAGCAAGCACCTAGTGCTCCAACTTTTCAACAACAACCACAACAACAGAGGCCACAAGCTTCTCCATCAAACGCTCCCTACAGAAAACCTTCATTCCCACCCATTCCAATGACTTACACGGAACTTTACCCCTCTTTATTTCAACAAGCTTTAATTGTCACTAGACATATGGGCCCACCTTCAGAAAAAGCCATGCAATTCCACAATCCTAATGTCAACTGTGCATTTCACCAAGGCGCTGCCGGTCATGACCTAGAAGGTTGCCTTGCACTGAAATATGTTGTGAAGAGTTTGATGGAGAAGAAGGTCCTGTCCTTTGCAGATAATTCGTCCAATGTGAAGAGCAACCCATTGCCTACCCATGGGTCTACAAATGCCATCGAAGATGAGAAGGATGAAGTATTGATAATGGATGCATCGAAGATTAAAACTCCTGTCAATATTTTCCATTCCAAACTGTTTGAAGTTGGGTTAGTGAAAGTTAACCATGACAACTGTGAAGAGTGTGATGCCAGTATCAAAGGATGCCAGTTGGTTCAGAATGATATTCAGAGTTAAATTGACGAGGGTTTCCTACAAGTATTCAGTAAGGTAAAGAAAGAGGAAGTTGCGGTGATTGAGCCCATATTTAACTTGCCTGAGTTAAAAGAGAAAGTGTCTGTCTTTAATACACCAAGGTCTGGTTCTGTGGTCCCTGTCTTCAATAAACCAAGGCCAATTTTCAGTACATCAGAACCTGTTGTTGCTTCCGCTGCTAATTAGTCAAGGCTGAAAAACATCCGACAACCTGTTCCATTCCGTTTCAGGAATTCCAAAGCTGTGCCATGGAGGTATGAAGATACTATGGTTAACAAATGATATGAAGAGGTGGTTCCAAGGAAAGAGGTGGGAACCACTAGTGAAGAAGTGACAAATATTGCTGGGACGGGGAAGATGACCCGAAGTGGTCGAGTTTATACTCCTATCTTCAAAGGGGTTGTGCCTAAAGAGACTGCTACTCCTATACCTGTTAAGGATAAAGAAGTCGTTGCTAATGAAGAGGATGCTGAATTCTTGAGAATCATTAAAAGAAGTGACTATAGAGTGGTAGATCAGCTTCACCAAACTCCCTCAAAAATCTCAATATTATCTCTGTTGATAAACTCACCTACTCATTGTGCTGCCTTACAAAAAATACTAGCTCAAGCCTATGTTGCTTGAGATATCACTGCTGGTCAGTCTGACAGCGTCATTGCAAATATCACGGCTTGCAATACTCTCAGCTTTAGCAACGAAGAATTGCCCAAGGGAGGCCGAGAGCATAACCTTGATTTGCATGTATCAGTGAAATGCCAAGAAGACACTTTGGCAAGAGTTCTTGTGGACACAGGTTCCTCTTTGAATGTTTTACCAAAAAGAACTTTTGAAAAGTTGGCTTACAAGGGTGCTGAAATGAAGCCTACCTCTCTAATTGTCAAAGCTTTTGATGGCTAAAGAAGGTCTGTGATGGGGGAGATTGAGTTACCAATTCTGATTGGCCCACATGTGTTCAATATCATTTTTCAAGTGTTGGATATTAATCCTGCCTACAGTTGCCTACTTGGGAGGCCTTGGATCTATGCATCAAAAGATGAAATTTGTGGTTGGTGAAAAGCTGGTGATCATACACGGTGAAGAAGATCTGATGGTCAGTAACCTGTCTTCCTTCCGTTATATTGAGGCTGATGAAGATGCTTTGGAAACTTCTTTCCAAGCTCTTGAGATAGCCAATGTTGTTATGCTAGACATTGAAGAGCCGGTGGTCCCAAGTATTCCATCTTTTGCTTTCTTCAAGAGTATGCAATCTGCCCTGAAAGAAGGTGCCCTGAAGGTTGGGGAAAGGTCATTGAGATTCAAGAGAGGAAGAAATACCAAGGGTTAGGTTACAAACCAACTCGTGGCCAAACAGATGCTTCAACAACATGACCATGGACTATCCAGGAAATGTTTATCAGCAAAGGACATCAAGTCAACGCCGTGATTGGGGCCGAAGAAGACGAAGACATCAGTCATCTGGTTTTTCAGTGTGACGCCGCACTAGACAACTGGGAAGCTATTGAGACTCCTGTTTTGTTCCCTGAGCCAGAATAATATGTTTGTTTTCATTTGTTTGTTTTCAATTCCATAGCCGTGCCCAAGGCTATTAGACTATTTTGTATAGGCCACCACTTTCAAATTTTATTAATCAATGAAGATGATGTTTTGTTAAACTCTTTCGTCTTTATTTACTATTTTTGCTCTTAAGGAAAAATGGAAATCTTTTCAAAACTACTAAAACATTTTCTTTTTGCATTCAATTTTGTGCATTTTAATAAAGTAAGCCTCTCCATCATGCAAAATCATCAACAAACCTGTTGTGTTCAATGACCCTACTTTCACTATTGACTTTGATTCACCCATCTATCAAGCTGAGGATGAGGAAGAGGAAGATTATGAGGTCCCAAATGAGTTAGCAAAAATGTGTGAGTACGAGTACACGGTTCTTCAACCGCATGAGGAAGAAATTGACACCATTAATCTTGGTACTGATAAAGACCAGAAGGAAGTCAAGATTGGGGTAATGCTTGGGGCAGAAGTCAGACAACGGTTAGTGAAGCTTCTTGAAGAGTATGTGGATGTGTTTGCATGGTCTTATCAGGACATACCTGGTTTGGATACAGATATTGTAGTTCATAAAATACCACTCAAGCCTGAATGCCCGCCAGTGAAACAGAAACTCGGAAGAAATAGACCTGACATGGCTCTCAAGATCAGAGATGAGGTCAAATGACAACTTGATGCAGGATTTCAGGCAGTCTCAAAGTACTTCGAATGGGTGGCCAACATTGTGCCCGTGATGAAGAAGAATGGAAAGGTGCGAATGTGTGTGCATTATAGGGACCTCAATAAAGCAAGTCCAAAAGACGATTTCCCTCTGCCGCATATCGACACTCTTTTGGATAACACAGTCAGTTTTGCAGTTTTTTCCTTTATGGATGGTTTCTCCGGTTACAACCAGACCAGAATGAACCCTACTGACATGGACAATACTATGTTTATTACCCCTTGGGGAACCTATTTCTACAAAGTCATGCCTTTTGGTTTGAAAAACGCTGGGGCAACCTATCAGAGAGCTATGGTGACTCTGTTCCATGACATGATACATAAGGAAATTGAGGTATATGTTGATGATATGATTGCTAAATCCCAAGTGAGGAGGACCATTTGGATCACCTTCTGAAACTATTCAAGAGACTCCAGAAATATCAATTGAGGTTGAACCCTGCTAAATGTACCTTCGGTGTCAGATCAAGAAAGTTACTCGGTTTTATCGTTAGTCAACGAGGAGTTGAGGTAGACCCTGACAAAGTGCGAGTTATTCAAGAGATTCCAGCTCCGCAGACTGAGACTCAAGTAAGAGGTTTTGTTGGATGTTTGAATTATATCTCCAGGTTTATCTCCAACATGACTCCCACTTGTGAACCGATCTTCAAGTTGCTTCGCAAAGACCAAACTGTAAAGTGGAATTCCGACTGCCAGCGTGCCTTTGACAAACTCAAGAGTTACTTGCAAGAACCACCAGTCTTGGTCCCACCTGTGCCAGGGAGGCCCCTCTTCATGTATATGACTGTATTGGAAGGATCAACGGGCTATGTTTTGGGCCAACATGATGAATCTGGGTGCAAAGAGCATGCCATTTATTACTTGAGCAAAAAGTTTACTGATTGCGAAAGCCGTTACTCACTTCTAGAGAATACCTGTTGTGCTTTAGCATGGGCCGCTAGACGTTTAAGGCAGTACATGATATGTCATACTACTTTATTAATCTAAAAAATGGATCCAATAAAATATATCTTTGAAAAGCCTGCTCAAACAGGAAGACTTGCCCGTTGGCACATGCTCTTGTCAGAGTATGATATTCAGTACGTCACTCAGAAGTCTATCAAGGGAATTATCTTATCAGATTACCTCGCAGATCAGCCTGTAGAAGACTACGAGCCTCTCAAGTTTGATTTCCCAGATGAAGACATTATGGTAGTGAAGGATTGTGAAGAGCCAGACCCTGATGAAGGTCCCGAACCTGGTTCTCGTTGGAAAATGATGTTTGATTGTTCTTCCAACTACAGTGGACATGGTGTAGGCACTGTGTTGATAAACCCTGATGGTGGTTATACCCCGTTCACAACCAGACTTTGTTTTGAATGCACAAACAACATTGCTGAATATAAAGCATGCATTCTAGGGTTGAAAGCGGCCATTAATCTCAGAATCAAGATTTTGGAAGTCAGCGGAGATTCTGCTTTGGTTATCTACCAAGTCAAAGGTGAATGGGAGACTAGAGACGAGAAGTTGGTCCCTTAACGTGCTTATATTGTGGAGATGATCCAATACTTTGATGAGATCACTTTTCGTCATGTTCCACGATCAGAAAACCACATAGCTGATGCTCTAGCAATGTTAGCTTCAATGTGGAAGGTTAATTTTGTTAATGAAGCGCCACTCATCAGTATCGAGCGCAAGACTGAACCAACCTACTGCCAATTGGTTGAAGAAGAAGAAGATTGGAAACCATGGTTTCACGACATCATAAACTACCTAAAGAACCAAGAGTATCTCGCCAATGCTTCCACCCTTGATAAGAAAATGTTGAGAAGGTTATCATCCAAGTTCTTCCTCAGCAATGATGTACTCTACAAAAGGAATCACGACATGGTTTTGCTAAGATGCGTTGATAAACGAGAAGCAGACCTGTTAATTCATGATATTCACGAAGGATCCTTTGGTACTCACGCCAATGGGCATGCCATGGTTAAGAAGATCTTGAGGGTTGGGTATTATTGGTTGACTATGGAGACCGACTGCATCCAATACTCTAGAAAATGCCACAAATTCCATATATATGTTGACAAGGTGCACGTACCTCCAACATTGTTGAATGTTTTGTCATTACATTGGTCGTTCTCTATGTGGGGCATTGATATGATTGAGACTATTGAGCCGAAAGCTTCAAACAATCATCGATTCATCTTAGTGGCCATTGTCTATTTCACAAAATGGGTTGAAGCTGCCTCCTACACCAACGTGACCAAGCAAGTGGTTGCTCGTTTTATCAAGAATCAGATCATCTGTCGTTATGGGATTCCAAACAGGATCATGACGGACAATGGAACCAATTTTAACAACAAAACAATGAAGGAGTTGTGTGACAATTTCAAGATTGAACATCATAATTTCTTCACCTTACCGACCAAAGATGAATGGAGTTGTCGAAGCTGCCAATAAAAACATCAAAAAGATCCTGCAGAAAATGGCCAAGACTTATAAGGATTGGCATAAGATGTTACCGTTTGCTTTGTATGGATACAGAACTTCGGTTTGAACTTCGACAGGGGCAACTCTCTTTTCCCTAGTGTATGGGATAGACGCAGTGCTCCCCTATGAAGTGGAGATACTGTCTTTGAGAATTCTGATGGAAATTAAGCTTGATGAGGTAGAGTAGGTCCAAAAAAGATACGATCAGCTGAACCTCATTGATGAGAAACGACTGACTGCCATGTGTCATGGTCATTTGTATCAGAGGAGGATGAAGAGATCATTTGATAAGAAAGTCCGTGTTCGTGAATTCCGTGAAGGAGAACTCGTACTCAGAAAAATCTGGCCATCTCAGAGGGATGTACGTGGAAAATGAGCGCCCAACTATGAAGGCCCATTTGCCATGAAAACAATGTTCTCAGGAGGTTCCCTAATTCTTACAACGATGGATGGTGAACAACTCTCACACCCTGTGAAAGCTGACTCAGTAAGAAAATATTACGCCAAAAAACCCGCTATGTCGAAAATCAGAAATGGCGACTTAGGCAAAAAAGGGTATCCCGGTGGGTCATAACCTATGAAGGAGACTCAGGAAAAAGTTAGGGATTAAATAAAAAGAAAAGAGCTCACTAGGTTGAAAACCCGAAAGGGCGGCCTAGGCAAAAATGAGCGTCCCGGTGGAATGAAAACCCGAAAGGGCGGTCTAGGCAAAAGTTAGGGGCAAAAGGTGTTTCACTGAGTCAAAAAGGGTTGTCACCCATACCACAAAGTTCAAGCTTCATCGCTCTCATCAGCAGCAAGGTTTTGAAGGACTCTAAGTCATTAGGGATAGTAGTGGTCATTGAATACGATGTAACCCTTTTCCTATTGCCATTTTTATAATTGTAATATTCCATGGAACTTTTCCATTGGCAAGTTATCAGTTTAATGAAATTAGATTTTGGACCATTCTTTGTTTGATATTTATCATTTGCTCTACTCTTTTCTTGTTATGAAAAACTTCACTTATTTTTTTAATGGTTTTGAAAGCAGAAAATTTTGAAATAAAGACAAATCTTTTGATAAAACACAATGAAAACATAATCTACTGTGGCTCTCGGGATGATTTAATGAAATCACTTGCCTTCCCCAGTGACTCTTGTTGTGACGAAAGCACTGTTAAGCCATCTGGTGTATGTTTCCCCAGTGATACAAGTTCAATTGACATTGTGTCCTGGATCGGACACTTCAGTAATGACTGACAACCACGATCCAAAGGAGTTCTCCCCAGCATTTTCCACAAATGTACATTGAAAGTGGAAAAAATTACATTCTCCAGTGATAGAAGATTATTCCATTTTTTTATCCCCGGAGTGGCTGTTCTCTTCAGATTCAGTGTGACTCGTCGCAGTGGATGTGTTATCCATCTACCCTTTTCCCCAGTTTATCGTCTCTTGTCAGAGCCGTCTCTTGCATATCATCAAGCATTCACATCATACCATATCATCGTGCGTTTTTGCATTTGGGTGTATCTTGCTTGTGGGTCTTCTCTTCCTTTACCCTTAACTTGTTCAGATTAAGTATCCTTTTGAGTTCGCGGATCGTTATCCATGTCCTGCGTACGTCAAATTTGATGATTATCCATATTCCCCAGGAAGTTTAGTCATCACTATGTAACCCCGGTGATGTCCCATTTATTATTCAGATCAATCATTATTATAGATACAAAAGTCCAGTTTTCACTGGCATGTTTTAATATCGATCATCATCAGTATCGTGAAGTTCGGTACTCACCGGAAATGCCTTCAAATCCAATCCTAATTGGTCAGTCTTAACTATGAGTCAAAAGTCCAGTTTTCACTGGCATGTTTTAATATCGATCATCATCGGTATCGTGAAGTCCAGTATTCACTGGCATTGTTTAAATCCAATCATTATTGGTATTGTAAAGTCCAGTGTTTACTGCCAACATCTGAAGACTTTGTTTCTTTGGCACCCAAAGGCCAGTCATTACTGGAAATTGTCTAAAATCCAATCTTAATTGGTCAGTCAAACGGTATGCCTTTTGGCTTCTTAAATCCAATCTTAATTGGTCAGTTTTAACTGCACATCTCAAGTCCAGTATTTACTGGCATATTTTAATATCGGTCTTCATCGATATCGTGAAAGTCCAGTGTTTACTGGCATGCTTTTTATCCAATCATAATTGGTGTCAAAGTCCAGTATTCACTGGCATGTCACTTTATTTCAAGTCCAGTATTTACTGGCATGTTTTAATATCGGTCATTATCGGTATCATAAAAGTCCAGTGTTTACTGGCATGTTATTTCCAAGTCCAATCGTTATTGGCACTTTAATCTTATTCCCGGCAGAGGTTTTGGTCATCACCAATATCCTCGTGAAAGTCCAGTATTCACTGGCATTTGTTGAAAGTTTGATCATTATCAGCATCCTAAGTCCAGTAATTACTGGCATGTTTTTCTAAGTCCAATCATTATTGGCATCTCAGGTTGGTTATTACCAATTTCTTTTGAAAGTCCTTGTGATTATCATCATTTGGCGTATGCAGAGTTTGTGTTTGTCTCTGTCTTTTCTGGTTTTTTCTTGAAGATCCCGTTTGAACTCTTCAGTATAAGAAATTCCCAGGAAATCTGTTTTTGGGTGTCTTTCCTTTTATTTAAAATGATCCCCGGTGGAGATCATGCATTCTTTCTGGTTTCACCCCTGTAAAGAGTGTGTCTTCCCCTTTTATCGTCCCTAATGTTGTACGGTCATATTTGAACCTGTCATCCGTCTCCTTGGATCTTTTCCCAGTGGAGATTACCACTTTAACTTCTATCTCCAGTGAGGATTTGTAGGGGTTCCCCTCACTTTATTTTTCTATCCCCAGTGTCTTCTTAGTCACTCCTCGGTAAGTCACTGCTGTTGGTTGTAACCTACATCCCCAGTAAGTCTTGTTGTGGATACTAGACCTTAGCTCCTCCCTAGTGAGGCTCGCCTGTGGACGTTGGCTCATTTGTCTTGGTTGTTTTGTTTTGTCTGCATTTTGCACCATTGTGGCATCATATCATCATACTAGAAGTTCTTGGTGTCATACCCCAAATTTTGACCACTAAGATTTCCCATCATTGTGTAAACCATTACCACAATATGGAGGAACCATCATACTTCATCAGTCTCCCCAAAGATGGGTGAGCATCCACTACAATCAAAATTAGGGTTTCAAGCCCTCTCAGAGCCTTATACAAAGGATCAATCAAGGAATGACATGATCTTCAACTTGTCTAACCTCTCAAACATCCACAATGGATCAAAAGGACTCCTACTTCAAGGATCAAGCACAAGGCTGCTCCCTTCTAGGTGGATCAAGTCTCAAGAGCGACAGTGTCACCAAATTAGGGTTTTGGTCGACCAGGGCCTCTAGATGAAAATTTTCATCTGGGAACAAGCCAATGATCCAAAACATAACCTAATATACTCCATGGAACCTCATGGACCCAATCATCATGTCAATTTGACCTTAGGGGATGCATTCATCAAAAATCATGAATTAGGGTTTCTTGACCTAATTCACCCCTAAGTTGACTTTTAGGACAAATCATGAACCAAGACCTCAAGAGAGGATTGGAGGGTCTTTAATGAACTATATTGATCCATTTGGAACAATGGATTAATCCAAGAAGCTTGAGCAACAAGTCTCAATTTCATCTGCACCACAATTAGGGTTTCGCGGGGAAAGTCAACTGTAACTTTGACTTTTGACCAGGACATGCTCCCAAGCCCTAAGACATGAATCAATATACCTTATGACACCCACGGAACATGTCCATCAAGTTTGATTTAGGTTAAGGACATGATTTCATGAAGAATTGCACAGTTTGGAATTCATTTGATAAAAAGTCAACTGTGCATAAAAGTCAACTTTGACTTTTTGAGAATTTTCACCAAAATGAATTTTTAACCCTAAAATGATGCTAATGTATGATTTGAATCATCATTCATCAAGAAAAATCAAAGAAAGTGGGATAACTTGTAAAAGGGGTAACCATAAAAACTTAGAAAAATTTCTAAGTTATGGAAAAAGTGACACTAATGTGCCAACTTTGGAAGACCATAACTCCTAAACCACAAGGCCATTGTTCCCCATTCAAAGCTTGATTTGTAGATCTCATTGCCCTCTACAAAAGCTTCATACTGACCTATGTCCAAATTCCTCATGGATTTTGAGTTATGGAGTGATCAAAATCAAGAAAAGTCACTTTGCTCCAACACTTAGTGAAAATTTCACTAAGTCAGATTTTACCTTACTTTTTACCAAATGTAGGGGGATTTTTCACTTGGATTCAAAAGAGATCAAAACCAAACATGTTCAAATAGTTGTTGTATCATGTAAGGGCTTTCCAAAATGGCCAAGAACATTACCAAATTCAATTTGAGTCATGAGATATGACATTGGCAAGTTGCCTTGCTGAAATCTGCCAAGGCAAGGCAGATTTTTGCACTTTTGGTCGATTTGCCAAAATCAGCCAAATCCAAATGCTCCTATCCACTTGGACACCTCTGAGGATTGAATCTAAAGGGTACAATCACTGAGCCAAGCCTCCAAAGTCTTTGGAACAAGAAATAGCATGTTGAACCTAGAATTGCCAAAATAGGGACAAGACTCCAATTTTGGATTAGAGCATTCAATGGAAGCATCAAGGTGGCATGGACTGAGCCATTCTCAACTGAATTTAGTCAAGACTTATCCAAAACCAAGGGAATTAGCAGCCTGTGCCCTAACCTCTAGTCAATGGCTAGAGGAGACTTGGATTTTCATTTGCCAACATTGGCCAAACCTACTCAGCAGTTGCCATTCACTATTCCTTGCAAAACAAACTTGCTCTACTATAAATAGAGCTCAATTGTGATCAGTTTGAGTACACCAAAGCCATCAAATAGATGTTTTCCTCAAAATCTCTTCTTTCACTCCAATTTTGCCTTCCAAAGCAAGTCACTATCGGGTTTTGAGTTTGAGAGCTTTTCCAATCAAACCAATCACACACACACACACACCTCACATACATCATATAGAAGTGATCCAAACACTCACATAACATCTGGAACACTAATTTCATAAAATCACCAGCCAATTGCTCAAGTTCTTGACAGATTTGCAGTTGGGGTACCATCTCAAGTTCCAGATCATTTCAATCCATTCCAAGCATTCATACACACTCCATGGCACCTAGTGAAGGTATCCAGATCATTGGAACCTAGATGTAACACCTCCAACACAAATCACGATCACCAGCTGCAAGTGGTAAGCAAGAGCTCTTCTAACTCTATGATCCATGCAATTTTTGCTGCACAATAATTTGGTCATATGTTCATAATCATGCATGGAATGTTTCCCCTCAATTAATTGCATTGTTTGAATCGTGTATCAAAAATCCTAGCCTTCATGCAGAAATTAGAGTTCTTGAGGATTTTTCATGATTTCTACGAGTTGATTGGTATGTGGATTGCATGATATGATTAAGTATTCAGTGAGATTGGAGAGAAAATGCAAATGTGGGCAAACCCAGAACACGGGCGTGTTCTTGGTGTGATCTTGGCGCCATTTTTTGAAAATTCAAATATTTGAATTTTGTGATTTTATTTAATTGATTCAAAAATTAATTTCTCTTTGAGTTTTAATGATTTTGAGTTGATTCTTTTTTTAATAATTCACAAAAATGTTAAAATATTTTATTTTCCCAAAATATCCCAAAAATATTATTTATTTTGTATAACTGATATTTTTGCAAAGAATTAATGTTTTAATTGTTTTTAACATTTAAAATATTTTTTCCACCTTGATTTTGCAACTTTTAATGCCTTCTAATTATTTTGTAGGTCAATACTTAATTTTTGAAGCATTAATCCAAGATCACAATTTGTTTTCCATATGTTAAACAATTTTGATCATTTTAATTGAATTTTTATTCAATTAAATACATTTTTGAAAATAAATTAGTGTTTTTGGATTAATTCAACCCTCATAAATCACTTTCAAAACACTTTGGGCCTCTAATAGAGTGTAAGACCCAATCCCTTTTTTGACCAAATCATTTTTGGGCCTCAGTATATTGTATAAGTCCCGATACCGTCAAAAACAAACGGCGCGACCGTCGCCTTTTGAAAAATAACCCTGGGCCTCTCCTCGAGCTATAAGACCCATTCAAAACTTTTGGGCCTCTAATAGAGTGTAAGACCCAACCCCGTTTAAACCAAAACCATTTTGGGCCTCAGATATTGTATAAGCCCCTCTGCGTTAAAAGAAAATCTCGGCGCGATCGCCATTTTAAACGAAAAATCATCTGGGCCTACCCTCGTGTTATAAGCCCCACTCTTTTTCTTTAAAACTTTTTGGGCCTCTTAAAAGAATGTAAGACCCATCCTTTTGTACAGAAAACCATTTTTGGGCCTCAGTCACTTGTATAAATCCCTCTGTACAAATTCAAACAGTGCGCTCACTGATAAAACCCTGGGCCTCTCCTTGAGCTGTAAGCCCCAAATCTTTCTTTTTCAAAGCACTTTCTCCTTTGATTTTGAATATACTGTTGTTTTCAATCTTTCTTTGTTGAACAACTAACCAAACAGCATGGAAGCTCTACAACCGAGTAAGTGTTTATATGCTTTCATTTACCGCTTTCATATACATATAACTGTATTGTGGGGCTGTTTCACTGTAAGTATTCTTTCATAAACTCATATCAACTGTGTAATAATAGTATAGATATTTAGAGTTTCCCCGGCAACTACGTCTAGCATTAAGCCCGTTGATCACTCTTAAATAGTCAAAACTAGATCCCTATAGGATTACCAAACATAGTCTTCCCTCCTCTTGGGGTTAAACAATATGGAGATATGAAAGGCAGCATTCTCTGTGAACCCTTTCATAGACTGTCACTCGTAGAAGTTGTCAAAGAAACTCTACTCCCCAGAGATGATCTTTTCTCCGTGAATTGCATCTCTTAAGTTTCTTCCAAATTCTCGAACTTTCCTGGCTTGATCTATTCTCGGTGAATGGCATGTCTTGAATTTCTCGGGGTTTGGGGACCCACAGGCTTCTTAAAAGCACTTGTCAAGAAACTCTATTCCCCAGAGATGATCTTTTCTCCGTGAATGGCATCTCTTGAGTTTCTTCCAAATTCTCGGACTTTCCTGGCTTGATCTATTCTTGGTGAATGACATGTCTTGAATTTCTCGGGGTTTGGGGACCCATCGGCTTCTTAAAAGCGTCGGCCTCCTCTTGGGCATCGTACAAGGACCCACAGGCTTCCTAAAAGCAACCCCGCCTCCTCTTGGGCTTAGTACAAGGACTCGCCGGCTTTTTAGAAGTATTCACAGCCTCCTCTTAGGCTTCGTATAATGATTCTTCCTCCGGGAATGATAGCCTCTTCTTGGGCTTCGTACAAGGACCCGTCGGCTTCTTAAAAGTTTCCAGCCTCCTCTTGGGCTTCGTACAAATTGTCCCGACGACCTCCTAGAGGTATAGGAACAAAACTTAGTCATCTTCATAGAACAGTCCTTTCAAAGAGTCTACTATTGTTTCTCAAAGCATAGTACAAAAGATGACACTCTAGACTTGGACAGTCTAATTTCCTTGAGTCTCCAAGACATTCTCAAGCCCCCTTCAAAAATAGGAAGGAAACCCGTAGACTCGGACAACCTCAATGCCCTTCGGATTTCCCACTTCCTTAAAGAACAGGAATAACCCGGATCCTCGAATCAAATCCTTGAGTACAGTGTTGCTCATATAAGAACTGATTTTCTCTTTGAATCAGTATACCGGACCTGTCACTCAACTGAAACAGTCACCATAGCCTCCTCTTGGGCTTTGTACAATGATTCTCCCCAGCGGAGCTAACAATTTTAGCCTCCATCTCGGGCTTTATACGAGACACATAAGAGACTCCCTCGTTGAGTCAATCACCCCTTTCGCCTCCATCTCGGGCGTTATACGAGATACAAAAAGGTTCTTATTGAACCAAACAAATTTTAGCCTCCATCTCGGGCTTTGTACGAGATACAAAAACTCTCTTGTTGAGTCAAATAGCCTCCATCTCGGGCTTTATACGAGATACCAAAAGATTCCCTCGTTGAGTCAAAATCTTTTAGCCTCTCTCTCGGGCTTTGTATGAGACACATATTAGCCTCCTCTTAGGCTTTGTATAAGAAAACCACTGGTTGATCCAATCAACCTTTTAGCATCAAAGTTGTGCCTCGTTCACAGTACACAAACATCAACAACTCCTTCCCCTTCATCTAATTGTTGTAAGCGGCAAGCCTCTGGATCATCTACATCCATGCCACTGTCCCTCTTTTAGCACGAGAAATTCCTAAGGAAAGATAGCATTGCTCTACACTGATTTAAAGTCTTCTCCTTCAGGTTAAAATCCCCTATAAAGGAAATTATGGCATTGTCGGATTCACATATCTCGGTTAAAGTAATTCTCCTTTAGAAACATTTGTGACATACAACCCCCTCTTTAGAGATGACAAATTCTCTCTAAAAGTCAACACCCTTTTAGCTTCATATCTTGGGCTTTGAACAAGATATAAATCACCTTTAGCTTCACATCTTGGGCTTTGAACAAGATACAAACCACCTTTCGCTTCACGTCTTGGGCTTTGAACAAGACACCAAAACAACCATTTCCTCCCATAGAATTGGAGGAACTACGAATGCTCTGATTTCCCTGTTTCGGTAAACGGGAATACGTAGGCATAAGATTGAAAGAAAAAATCTTAGCGAGCACACTAAACAAAAACCCAAAGTCCCATACTCTCACATATCTATCAAGAAGCATCCATCCTAACATCTAACCCCCCACCACTTTTTAAAAAAATAATCCCGATAGAGACCCCAAATCTTTGTAGCATCTGTAACCTAACAGACTGCTGTTTAACCTCAGTTTGCAAGCAGGGTTAATTTGAGACATCTATTTCCCTTCCTTCATCAGCTTTAATAGGATAAAAAATGAATCGAGCTGTAGGCACCAAAGAGCAATAGCGCTTCGCAACCGCGTCCAAAAATCACTCGCTACAGAAAAATGGCGACTCTGCTGGGGATGTCATTAGGATCGGTCTCACCTTTGTAGCAAGATCTTGTTCTCTTCCCATCTATCAGGTGGAAACCTTAAAAGTGGCGCCCACCGTGGGGCCCCTCTAACCTTTTTCTTCACTTGTGTGAATACCACAGATTGGGGCTTCCGCCGGGGAACCCATTTTCTGTCAGGAACTTAGGATTCATAGCTTTAAAGGTCTAGGATGTTTAGGACAAATATATATACTGCTTTTCCTAATTGCTATACGTGTTTATTTTTTTGCTAATGGGAATGCGTGTGATGCCGCATGTGGAAAGATTGAGTATACACTTAAGATAAGTGATGGCGGCGAGGTCGACCATCAACCTCAGTGGAGGCTGACCAATGCAACCCATTCCCTCTCCTAGGCAATGGGCCGATTGTGATGTCTGAGAAGCTGAGGAGCCAACCCTTTTGTAGTGCGGAAGCTATCGGAAATAGTTGTCACGCGATACTACCCTCATTTGAGGCTGGTGATCTATTCTCGGTGAATGGCACTTACTCTAAGATTGCTCTACAACTCGCTGGCGATCCGCTTGTTGTTTTACTTTCCTGGGAGGAGCTGATGATAATGAGTACAGGTACAAAAATCACCCTAGTATAAACCTTTGGGGATGGGTAGAGCCTTGACTTCATGACAACGACCCTTTCACCCCATGTTTTTTCTATGTTTTTGTGTGCTGCATTCATGCATTCATTTAAAAAACATTAAAACATTAAAAAAAATTTCTCTTCTAGTCGTTCTGTTTTTCAAATTAAACTAAGACTGTGATCGCAAATATCAGAGAAAAGGATTGTGCTAATGGATTTCGGTAGAAGGAGAACTCATACGTACACCTTCAGGATTCCAAAACTAGAGGATTTAAGAGGTTTGGCGAGGATGATCACAAACCAAGAGGCTTTCAGAGCCAAGTACGGAGGTCTGCTCCCTCTGTTAAGGGTCCATGTGATTGAGGGAATCATGGATGCGCTCGTTCAATTCTACGATCCGGTTTATCACTGCTTTACATTCCCGGATTACCAGCTCGCACCAACGCTGGAGGAGTATTCTCATCTGATCGATTTACATACCACTGATCGAGCTCTATTTTCCAGACTGGAAGAAATTCCAAAGAATCAGACCATTGCAAGAGCAATTCATTTGGACGAGTCTGAGCTCAGGATTCACATGACTACCAAGGGTGGCATACAAGGTTTGCCAGCCCAGTTCTTAACAAAGAAAGCCCTGTATTTTGCCAGTATAGGAAACGTGACTGCTTTTGAAAGCATCTTTGTCTTGCTCACCTACGAGTTATTTTTGTTTCCCAACATCAATAACTTCGTCGATATCAACTCCATTAAGGTTTTTCTCATTGGAAACCCTGTGCCTACTTTGCTCGCAGATGCGTATCATTCTGTACACTTGGAAAATTTGTACAGCAGAGGGGAGATCACATGTTGTGTACCTTTGCTTTATAAATGGTTTATCTGCCACTTGCCCAAGTCTGCTGCTTCTTGGGATTGTAAGAGTGCCTTACGTTGGTCGCAGAAGATCATGTCCCTCACCAACTCTGATATAGATTGTTGTAATAGGATCTATGATGGAATCAGAATCATTGATCGTTGTGGAAACTTCCCCAACGTACCCCTATAGGAACTAAGGGAGGAATTAACTACCATCCAGTTCTCGTTCATCGTCAATTTGGATACCCGATGAGACACGTCCCACGAAGTGTTCATCTGGAAGGTCTTTTCTTCAAGGAAGGAGAAAATGACAGAGCACTAAAGATGGAAATAGTGCACGCTTGGAAACATGTTCATAAGAAAGGACGGGAGTCTCTAGGAAAACCGGACTGTGTCTCGGTGGAGCCTTATCTCCACTGGGTACAAACTAGAGCTCTCAAGCTAAAGATGCCTTATCCTCGTTACAGAATTCTTCCGCCGAGAGAATCTGTCATGTATTTCATGATGGAAACTGAAAAGCTTCAGGTTACTCTCAACAAAGTTCAACGGGAGAGGAGGTCTTGGAAGAACAAGTACCGTACCCTCGACATAGAGTGCATCAAAATACAACAATTACTGAAAGATAAGGATGCTCTAATCGAGATTTTGGAGCAACATGCTGTAGAAAATCAGGATGACCAAATGAATTTGCTTGCTCCTTTCACTTAGTAAAGGAATGACAACCCGACAACGGCCCAAGAGCCCCGGTCAAAGAAAAGGAAAATACTAGAGTCAGCACCCGATTTCTCTTCAGAGAGGACTCGGGACCCATTAGCTTAGGTTTCTGTTTTTGCACTTTGTAATCTACTGTATTTTCGTTTCCGCAATCCTTTGAATTTCAATAAAAAGGGGTTTCCCCACTGTTTGATATTTGCAATCTAATTGTCGAAGTTTATTTTGATTAAACCAAAAAATAATTAATATAATCATTGCATTCATCATTCTCACATCGCGTATTCTTCTTACCTACGAATCTCACGTTTGTGTCTCAGTTCTAGAGTCAAACTGTCTCATTCGTATAATACTCGGGCCAATCGTCAGAAAAATATGGATGATCTTGAGGAAGAGAACAGAGAGTTGAAAGAAGATATCTACGCTTTGAGAGAGGATATGAGAAAGCTTCGTAACGACATGCAAGCCATGGCAGAAGCTCAGCTACAAAGGACTGTGATCTCAGAGATCACCTCAGCGCCCATAGTGGAGAAGTTTGATCCTAGGTATCAGATGCCGAAAGATCGTCTCTGGGCATGCCTAAAAACTATATCCCAGAAGGATATGTTCCGCCGATCACTGAAGATCAGGGAATCATAACAGAAGTCGCTGGGCCTGAAGGTTACAAACTTTGGGAAAGCGAAGATGCCAGGGGCATACTGAAGACTCCTGAAGGTTACAAACTTCGGGAAACGCCAAGACTCACTGCCGTAGTCACGGTACCACCCCCTGTGGTGCACACTGTCTCAGAAGGACAGATTCCACAGATGCCTTATGGTAAGAAGGAAACTATGTTTGATCTAATGGATGAATTCCAGGAACAGTTCTTGGAAATGCAGAAGGAACTGCAAGCCATTCGCGGTCAGGATCTATTTGGAAAGGACGCCGCAGACCTCTGTCTGGTCCCCAATGTGAAAGTTCCGCACAAATTTCAAGTGCCCGACTTTGAAAAGTACAAGGGTAACTCTTGCCCTCAAAGCCATCTGTTGATGTACGCTCGGCGGATGTCAGCTCAGACTGAGAATCAGGACCTGCTGATTCACTACTTTCAGGATAGTTTAATCGGTGCCGCCTTAAAATGGTACATGGGTTTAAACCGTGCTACAATTAGCACATTCAGAGATTTTGGTACTGCCTTCGTCCAACAATACAAATACAATTTGGACATGGCACCGGACAGAGATCAACTCAGATCAATGTCACAAAAGGACAAGGAAACCTTTAAGGAGTATGCTCAAAGGTGGCGTGAAATCGCCGCTCAAATTTGTCCACCTCTTGAGGAAAAAGAGATGACAAAGATCTTCCTAAAGACCTTAAGCTCATTTTACTATGACCGAATGGTTGCCAGTGCACCCAGTGACTTCACCAAAATGGCCGGCATGGGCGTACGTCTTGAGGAAGCCGTCCGAGAGGGACGTTTGGTAAAAGACGCCGGACCATCAAGCAGTACAAAATGATACGGTAGTGCTCTCCCTAAGAAAAAAGAGCAGGATATTGGGAATATCTCTCTCGGAAAGCAAAGGCAACGTTATTAACTAGTAGCAGCTGTAATTCCTGCTATCAGCCCTGCGCCTATTCCTACGTATCAACCTCAGGTTGTGCAGAGCCAATCTAATCAGCAAAGGACACAACAGCCTCTTCAGCAGGCTCGTCCTCCATATAACAACAACCATACAACACGACCATCAGGGTTTGATCCTATACCCATGTTGTACACAGAACTATTTCTGTTACTACTGGCTAAGGGGCACATCCAGACTAAGTCTCCTCTTACAGTACCGGAAAATCTGCCTTTTTGGTTTAAGGTGGATCAAACATGCCCTTATCATCAAGAAGGATCAGGGCATAACATAGAGAATTGTCTCAATTTCAAATCCAACGTGCAAAAGCTTGTTAGGAGCGGGCTCTTATCCTTCAAGGATACAAATCCTAATGTTCTTACGAACCCGCTGCCTCAACACGAGAAGGCTGCAGTCAATTTGATAGAGGGAGAGTCTAACAATGTCTATCAAATTCACGATGTACTCTTGTTGAAAACCAATTTGGTCAAGATGCATTGTAGACAGAGTGGGTACGGCCATGTGCCACCTCACAATTATCACCAGTGTGATGTCTGCTCTAAAAACAATCAAGGATGTTCTGTGGTGCTAACAACTCTACAGGAACAGATGGATCTCGGATGGATCCAAGAGCACCGAGTTCGTGGAGTTAACATGGTCTACACGAATTCTAACATCATTCAAAACCACGACATCCATGCAATGAATGTCAACTTGGTGGCGATGCATTCCAGGCAAAGCCAGTATCATAATCTACCGCGGCACGATTACAGTTCCTGTCTGACTTGCTCGGTAAACAAACAGGGATGCTCTTTCATACAAGAGGCCCTTTAGTGTCAGATGGATCTTGGATGGATCCAAGACTACCATGATAGGAACCCTTATCAGATCAACATGGTTCAGATATTTGATATTCGCGTGATGAATACCAACTTAGTAGAGTTACATGCTGAACAGGTCCGACTCGGATTCCTGATATCACATGACTATCAAAGCTGTAAAGCAGGTTGCGAAAATGATTGAGGTTGTACCCTTGTCCAGGAGGCACTTTAGCACTTGTTAAATCACTGGTGGATGCCAATTTATATGGATGAAGATACTCAGCAGATTAGTATCAGTAACAGGAATCCTACTCAGCGTCAGAGTCAGGATGTCCGATCAATGGAAGCTAACCTAGTAAGGTTACATTGTATTCAAAGTGGGCGTGGCCAGGTGCCACCACACAACTATGAACGTTGTAGTGTCTGTTCGGAAAGTAACAAGGGTGTTACCTTGTGAGAGCAGCTCTTCAGGGTCAGGTGGATCGTGGAGAGATTCGCCCATATCCGGGTTCTGGACCCATCAACTGGACGCCGAACTACCTTGCCAATCAAGTCGAGGATGTTGTCACAATCTCTGGTCGTCACCAGACCAGGAATGTTTTTGCCATCATCCATCTACTTGACGAATCAAGAATTCCCAACCGGGAACGAATCGAGATTACTTACGATGGTCAAAAAAATCAGAAGGCTCCCGTAGTCATCTATCTACCGGGACCACTACCGTATGAATCAACTAAGGCTATCCCTTACAAATACGGTGCAACGACAATTGAAAATGGAAAGGAAATTCCATTACCCTCCGTCGTGAATATTGCAAACATCAGTCGTGTAACACGGAGCGGTCGAATCTTCAACCGAGGAGTTGGAGAACCTAACAAGGAAAAGGAACTTCAGACAGAAGCTCCCGATCCACCAGTCGGTCAATCCAGTAATCCCGACCTTTTGAAAAATAATTATGAGATGCTGAAGCTCATCCAAAAGAGTGAATATAACATTGTGGATCAGCTGTTACAGACTCCTTCAAAGATCTCGGTATTATCACTGTTACTCAGTTCAGAAGCCCACAGGGAGGCTCTACAGAAAGTCTTGGAGCAAGCCTTTGTGGAACAGGATGTAACAATCAGACAGTTTGATAGCATTGTCTCTAACATCACTTCCTGCAATAATTTAGGATTTAGTGATAAGGAATTACCCGAAGAGGGTCGCCGTCATAACATGGCGCTCAACATTACAGTTAACTGTCAGGACGATGCTTTAGCCAGCGTACTGGTAGACACAGGGTCAGCCCTGAATTTTATGCCGAAGTCCACTTTGATGCAATTGTCGTTCAAAGGCCCTCCGATGAGGATCAGCGAGGTTGTCGTCAAAGCATTCGACGGATCCAGAAAAGCGGTTATCGGCGAAGTTGATCTTCCCATAACTATCGGTCCTCACACTTTCCAAGTCACTTTCTAGGTCATGGACATCCGGGCAACGTACAGTTGTTTATTAGGAAGACCTTGGATACATCAGGCTGGAGCGGTTACTTCAACCCTCCACCAAAAGCTAAAGTTCGTTCAGAACGATCAGCTTGTCACAGTCTGTGGGGAACAGGCCTTGCTCGTGAGCAACTTATCATCATCTACTTGTGTAGAACCCGAGGAGGTTATTGGAACTCAGTTCCAAGCACTATCGGTGAGCAAGAACAATCAGTCCCAAGGAGGAACCTCAATTTCCTCATACAAAGATGCTATCAAAGCGGTCGAGAGTACCGATATAACTGGATGGAGACAGCTTGTCATTCCTACTAGCAATACAACAAAGAAAGGTCTTGGTTTTTCTGCAACCTGTACCCGGACAGCTGCCAACGATGAAAGTCTTCATCCCCTTCAAAACTTCTTCCACAATGGAGGTTTCCTTCACCCAGTGTCTCAAACAGTACATGCTATCAATGAGGAAGATCCCTCAGACACAAATGAAGAATGGAAGTCCTATCTTAATGAGGACGGTTATATGTCTCAGGAAGAGGTGCCTATGCCATTTTGCTATCCCGCCCAGAGTCCGAGATTTATACCACGATCAGATGTCGAAATGATATACGGGGAGTGTGATCTGGAAGGATGTCGTGCTCTGCCAAATTCATTAGAGGAAGACACTCTGATGAAAGACGACTTTGACTACAACTACTATGGCCCAATGGATGGTCTGCCAATGTGGCAACCTTATCCAGGAGATTTGGGGCAAGAGAGTCAGCCGAACAATGAAAATCAGCTGACCGTCATTGAACAGAATACCTGTGTCCCCACCATGTCATGGGATCAACACTCAGGTCATCCTGAAGCTACTCAACATGAAGATGAATTCACAACGTTTGCAGGACTTGAATTCATTAACTATACTTTTCCTGAGGTTAACGTCATCGAGAGAGATGACTCCTCCAGTTCCAAAGAAGTTTGGGACACTCTGGGAGAACCAAATGGAAAATACGACTATATGGTCAAGTACACTGCGCCCGAAAGCTCTCGTATCAGGTTCGAAGACATCCAGCCTACTGGATGGGGAGATACAGCTGAGAGCACAAATGCTATGCAAAATGTAACAGAGGAATTCTCCTACGACAACTCTGCCTGGGAGACAGATTCCAATGATCCCGCTCCACCAGAAATCAGCGTTATTTCTGAAGACAAATCAAGGAAGGTGCCAGACTTTGTGATTCACCAAGGAGTTCGCCGCCAATGGGTTGCCGTCGAGGTTCCGAAGATCATTCACCAGTCAAAGTAATTGCCATCTTTTAACCTTTCACCCTGCCCAGGTGAAACGGATGTTTTAATAGGGCTTGCTTTCTGTAAATTTCCCTCTTCGCTTCGCCCAAAGCGACAGAGTTTTGTTTTATAGGGCTGTAGTTTCAAGGATCGACTTGTTCATTAATAAAATAACGTTGTTCTGTAATTTCCGCATTAATTGTTGTTTTCTCTTTTCTTTTTTTAGAAAATGGTAATCCTAAAAAACAATTCAAAAATAAAAACAAGTAGTAAAGAAAAATACACTGCACACACTTGCATTTTCTCTATCTCTTCTAAACACGAATCATCACGTCATGAAGCTTGCTTGTTTTAAACCCAATTGAAACATACGATCCGATGCCTTCTCCCAACTTTGAGTTCCCGGTATTTGGGGCTGAAGAAGAAGTTGACAACGAAATTCCAGAAGAGATCTCCCGATTACTCAGACAAGAGCAAAGGTCCATTGAACCTCACAAAGAGCCGTTGGAAACGGTAAACTTAGGTTCGGAAAAAGAGAAAAAAGAAATCAGGATTGGGGCACTGCTCAGTCCAATTGCCAGAGAGAGTTTGATAAAGCTTCTCAAAGAATTTCCTGATGTATTTGTTTGGTCCTATCAAGATATGCCAGGGTTGGATACCAGCATCGTGGAACATCACTTACCGTTAAGATCGGAATGTCCGTCAGTAAAGCAAAGGTTGAGACGGACTCACCCAAACATGGCCATCAAAATCAAAGAGGAGGTACATAAATAGATCGGCGCATGGTTCCTTGCTACATCTGAATATCCTCAATGGTTAGCCAACATCGTACCCGTTCCCAAAAAGGACGGAAAGGTCAGAATGTGTATTGATTACAGGGATCTGAACAAGGCAAGTCCAAAGGAAGACTTTCCTTTACCACACATTGACATGCTGGTAGACAGCACAACAAAGTTCAAAGTTTTCTCCTTCATGGATGGATTCTCGGGCTATAACCAGATCAAAATGGCGCCGAAAGACATGGAGAAAACTTCATTCATTACCCCCCGGGGCAACCTATCAAAGGGCCATGACTACTCTTTTTCATGACATGATACACAAAGAAATCGAGGTATATGTCGATGATATGATTGCAAAATCTAAGACAGAAGAGGAGCATGTGACCCACCTGTCGAAACTATTCGAGCGTTTGAGAAAATACAAACTCTGCTTGAATCCCAACAAGTGCACCTTCGGTGTCCGTTCAGGGAAACTCTTAGGGTTCATCGTCAGCCAGAAAGGAATTGAGGTTGATCCTGACAAGGTCAAGGCCATTCGAGAAATGCCTTCTCCGAAAACTAAAAAACAAGTCAGAGGATTCCTGGGACGTTTGAATTACATCTCCAGGTTCATATTCCTTATGACCGCCACGTGTGCGCGGATTTTCAAATTACTCAAAAAGAATCAGGACTGCGTTTGGGCAGAAGATTGCCAAACCGCCTTCGACAGTATTAAGGAATACCTGTTGAATCCTCAGATTCTATCACCTCCAGTGGAAGGAAGACCACTGATCATTTACCTCACAGTTCTAGAGGACTCAATGGGATGTGTACTTGGCCAACAAGACGAAACCAAACGGAAAGAGTCTGCCATTTACTATTTGAGCAAGAAATTCACCGACTGCGAGACTCGGTACACGATGCTTGAGAAAACTTGTTGCGCTTTGGCTTGGGCAGCAAAACGTCTTCGCCGCCGATACATGATTCGTCATACTACTTGGTTGGTTTCCGAGATGGATCCAATCAAGTATGTCTTCGAAAAACCTGCTCTCACGGGAAGAATTGTCCGTTGGCAGATGTTATTATCAGAATATTACATAGAGTAACATGCTCAAAAAGCCGTTAAAGGAAGTATTTTAGCCGATCATTTGGCTCATCAACCGATTGACGATCAAGAATCAATCAGGTTTGACTTCCCAGACGAAGATGTCATGTATCTAAAAATGAAAGATTGCGATGAACCGTTACCCAGTGAAGGGCCAGAACCAGGTTCCCAATGGGGACTTATCTTTAACGGAGCAGTTAATCATTACGGAAACAGAATTGGGGCAATCATTGTTACCCCTCAGGGTACCCACATTCCTTTCACTGCCCGATTGACATTCAAGTGTACGAACAACGAGGCCGAATACGAAGCTTGTATTATGGGTCTCGAAGAAGCGATTGATTTAAGGATAAAAAACTTGGACGTATATGGCGATTCAGCCTTGGTTATCAATCAGATAAAAGGAGATTGGAACACATACCAATCAGGACTGATTCCTTACAAGGACTATGCAAGAAGGTTGTTACCCTTCTTCAACAGAGTTGAGTTTCACCACATCCCTCGTGATGAGAATCACATGGCTGATGTATTAGCCACTATATCTTCCATGATTAGTGTAGGTCAATGGAACGACCTACCTAAGACCGACATAATGCACCTTGAACGGCCCGCTTACATCTTCACAATTGAAGCAGTCATAGACGACAAACCTTGGTATCACAATATCAAATGCTTCCTTCAGAAACAAGAGTACCCATCTGGGGCACTCAAAAAAGACAGAAAAACCCTCAGAAGATTGGCTGGAAACTTCTTCCTGAGCGGTGACACTCTTTATAAGAGGAATTTTGACTTGGTCTTGCTCCGATGCGTAGACAGACCAGAAGCAGATATGCTTATGAAAGAAATTCATGAAGGATCCTTTGGCACTCATGCCAACGGACACACAATGGCGAGAAAAATTCTGAGAGCAGGGTACTACTGGTTGACCATGGAATCTGACTGCTACAAGTACATGAGGAGGTGTCACAAGTGTCAGATATACTCCGACAAAATTCATGTACCGCCATCACATCTCAAAGTTCTTTCTTCCCCGTGTCCTTTTTCCATATAGGGAATCGACATGATTGGCTTGATCGAACCTAAGGCTTCAAACGGACATCGGTTCATCCTGGTAGCCATTGACTATTTCACCAAGTGGGTCGAAGCAGCGTCGTACGCTAATGTAACCCGACAAGTGGTGGTCCGATTTATCAAAAACAATATCATCTGCCGTTATGGTGTTCCAAACCAGATCATTACTAATAATGGATTTAACTTGAACAACAAGATGATGAAAGAGTTGTGTGTAGAGTTCAAGATCGAACATCATAACTCATCTCCCTACCGACCCAAGATGAACGGAGCAGTAGAAGCGGCTAACAAGAACATCAAGAGGATCGTTCAAAAGATGGTTGTAACCTATAAATACTGGCACGAGATGCTACCCTTTGCTCTTCACGGTTATCGCACATATGTCCGCACTTCAATAGGGGCAACCCCTTTCTCTCTAGTATATGGCATGGAGGCAGTTCTCCCCATAGAAGTAGAGATCCCATCAATCCGGGTATTGATGGAAGCTAAGCTTTCAGAAGCTAAATGGTGTCAAAGTCGACACGACGAATTAAACCTGATTGAAGAGAAGCGAATCACGGCACTATGCCACGGTCAGTTGTATCAGCAGAGAATGAAGAAGGCGTTCGACAAAAAGGTCCGACCTCGTGTCTTCAGAAAAGGAGACCTCGTGCTCAAAAAGATACAATCATTTCTCACTGATTCGCGAGGTAAATGGACTCCGAATTATGATGGCCCCTATGTGGTCACGAAAGCTTTCTCAGGCGGCGCCTTGAGACTTGCAACCATGGACGGAGAGGAATTTTCCTACCCCACGAATGTTGATATAGTCAAGAAATACTTCGCCTAAACTAAAAAAAAAAAAACATCTCGGTGGATTGAAAACCCGAAAGGGCGGTCCAGGCAAAAGTTAGAGACAGAGAAAAAAATCATCCCGGTGGATTGGAAACATCACAGTACAATCCAGGAAAAAGTTAGGAATAATGGCAAGTAACTATGTTCAACAGAGGCAAGTCCCTCAGCAGCAGTTACATCATCCGTCAGAAAACTCCAGTCAAGGTCATCTTCGACAGAAGCTTAGGATGCCCCGAATTCAAAGTTGGTAGAAGGATAGCGGTCGTTATGTTTCAACGTAGCCCTTTTCCCTGTAAATTACCATTTTCTAACTTTGTAAATACTCTTTGGAATCACGCGTTTGGCTGATCTCCATTTTATCAATAAAATTTGAGCCCTTGTGATTTTGTTTGTAATTCTTATTTGTTTTAGCTTTACAGAACGACATTTTAACATGATTAACGATTCTTGAAATAAAACAAAAATGAATTTACTTGTTAAAATTTTTTTTGCTTTTTAATAAAGACAGTAATTTCTTTTGACTGTTGAACATCAGAAGAACATCGTTCGCTTCTCCAGAAGTAATCGAACCTCAAAGTGCAGAATCAAAGTACTCCTTCTAACCCAGTACGCCTGAATGAAGGATCAACAGTGTCGGGTGTGACTATTCCATCTGACCTCTTCGGCCGAGTTCTCATCTCCTAAGCCCAACCAACATAGCTCCCAATAGGGAATATCTTTCCTAAGCAAGGTGGAATTGCTATTTTGAACCAGCGATACTTTTTCGCCCCGCGATGGCCGAGTATCCATTCATGTTCATCTTTTAGTTTGTGTGTCGTGTCAGTTTTGTCAGCATATACATACTGTAGCGAGCGATTTTGGACGCGGTTCTTAAGCGCTGGTCGCTCTCTGCAGTTGAGTTTACTACAGATCGATTCATTTTTTATCCTATTAAAGCTGATGAAGGAAGGGAAATAGATGTCTCCAATTAAACTTGCTTTGCATACTGAGTTTAAACAGCGGTCTGTTAGGTTACGAATAATATCAATGTGGGGGGGCCTTTGTACTGGTTATTTGCATTTTTGCCAATACGGTTTTCTCTCTTTCTAGGATTTTCTAGCGGGGAACAAGGATTTAGGATGTTAGGACTGATGCTTTTGATAGATACATGAGAGTATGGGATTTTGGGTTTTTGTTTAGTGTGCTCGCTAAGATTTTTCTTTCAATCATATGCCTACGTATTCTCGTTTACCGAAACAGGGAAATCAGAGCGTTCGTAGTTCCTCCTATTCTATGGGAGGAAATGGTTGTTTTTGGTGTCTTGTTCAAAGCCCAAGACGTGAAGCGAAAGGTGGTTTGTATCTTGTTCAAAGCCCAGGATATGAAGCTAAAAGGGTGTTTTGTCTTTAGAGAGAATTTTTCATCTCTAAAGGGGGGTTTGTCTGTTATGACTATTTATAAAGGAGAATTACTTTAACCGGGATTTACGGATCCTAGCAATGCCATAATTTCCTTTATAGGGGGTTTTAACCTGAAGGAGAAGACTTTAACTCAGTGTAGAGCAATGCCATCTTTCCTTAGGAATTTCTCATACTAAAAGAGGGACATTGGCATGGATGTAGATGATCCAGAGGCTTGCCGCTTACAGCGATTAGATGAAAGAGAAGGAGTTGTTGATGTTTGTGTACTGTGAACGAGGCACAACTTTGATGTTAAAAGGTTAATTGGATTAACCAGTGGTTTTCTTATACAAAGCCTAAGAGGAGGCGATTATGTGTCTCGTACAAAGCCCGAGAGAGAGAGGCTAAAAGGTTTTGACTCGACGATGAAGTCTTTTGGTATCTCGTACAAAGCCTGAGATTGAGGCTATTGTTTATTTGGCTCAATAAGAACCTTTTTGTATCTCTTATAAAGCCCGAGATGGAGGCGAAATGGGTGATTGACTCAATGAGGGAGTCTCTTATGTGTCTCGTACAAAGCCCGAGAGAGAGGCTAAATGTTGTTTGACTCCGCTGGGGGAGAATCATTGTACAAAGCCCAAGAGGAGGCTATGGTTGCTGTTTCAGTTGAGTGACAGGTCCAGTATACTGATTTTGAAAGAGAAAATCAGTTCTTATATGAGCAACACTGTACTCAAGGATTTGATTCAAGGATCTGGGATATTTCCTGTTCTTTAAGAAAGTGGGAAATCCGAAGAGTATTGAGACTGTCCGAGTCTACGGGTTTCCTTCCTATTTTACGAAGGGGTCACTTGAGAATGTCTTTGAGACTCAAGGAGATTAGACTTTCCAAGTCTAAAGTTTCATCTTTTGTACTATGCTTTGAGAAACAATAGTAGACTCTACGAAAGGACTGTTCTATGCAGATGACTAAGTTCTGTTCCTATACCTCTAGGAGGTCGTCGGGACAATTTGTACGAAGCCCAAGAGGAGGCTGGAAACTTTTAAGAAGCCGATTGGTCCTTGTACGAAGCCCAAGAGGAGGCTATCATTACCGGAGGAAGAAATCATTATACGAAGCCTAAGAGGAGGCTGTGAATACTTCTAAGAAGCCGTAGGGTCCTTGTACTAAGCCCAAGAGGAGGCAGGGTTGCTTTTAGGAAGCCTGTGGGTCCTTGTATGATGCCCAAGAGGAGGCCGATGCTTTTAAGAAGCCCGTGGGTCCCCAAACCCCGAGAAATTCAAGACATGCCATTCACCGAGAAAAATCAAGCCAGGAAAGTCCGAGAATTTGGAAGAAACTCAAGAGATGCCATTCACGGAGAAAAGATCATCTTTGGGGAATAAAGTTTCTTTGACAACTTCTATGAGTGACAGTCAATGAAAGGATTCACAGAGACTGCTGCCTTTCATGTCTTCATATTGTTTAACCCCAAGAGGAGGGAAGATTGTGTCTGGTAATCCTATGGGGATCTAGTTTAGACTATTTCTAAGAGTGAACGAAACGGCGTCACCTAGTTCTAGACGTAGTTGCCGGGGAAACTCGAAATATCTATACTATTATTACACAGTTGATATGAGTTTATGAAAGAAGACTTACAGTGAAACAACCCCATAATACAGTTATATGTATATGAAAGCGGTAAATGAAAGCGATAACCACTTACTCGGTTGTAGAGCTTCCATGCTGTTTGGTTAGTTGTTCAACAAAGAAAGATTGAAAACAACAGTATATTTCAAAATCAAAGGAGAAAGTGCTTTGAAAAAGAAAGATTTGGGGCTTACAGCTCAAGGAGAGGCCCAGGGTTTTATCAGTGAGCGCACTGTTGAATTTGTACAGAGGGACTTATACAAGTGACTGAGGCCCAAAATGTTTTCTGTACAAAGGGATAGGTCTTACACTCTCTCAAGAGGCCCAAAAGGTTTAAAGAAAAAGAGTGAGGCTTATAACACGAGGGTAGGCCCAATTGATTTTTCGTTTAAAAATGGCGATCGCGCCGAGGTTTTCTTTTAACACACAAGGACTTATACAATAAGTGAGGCCCAAAATGTTTTGGTTAAAAGGGGGTTGAGTCTTACACTCTATTAGAGGCCCAAAAAGTTTTAAATGGGTCTTATAGCTCGAGGAGAGGTCCAAAAGGTTATTTTTCAAAAGGCGACGATCGCGCCGTTTGTTTTTTACGGTATCGGGACTTATACAATACTGAGGCCCAAAAATGATTTGGTCAAAAAAGGATTGGGTCTTACACTCTATTAGAGGCCCAAAGTGTTTTTAAAATGATTTATGAGGGTTGAATTAATCCAAAAACCCTAATTTGTTTTCAAAATGTATTTAATTGAATAAAAATTCAATTAAAATGATCAAAATTGTTTAACATATGAAAAACAAATTGTGATCTTGGATTAATGCTTCAAAAATTAAGTATTGACCTACAAAATAATTAGAAAGCATTAAAAGTTGCAAAATCAATGTGGAAAAAATATTTAAAATGTCAAAAACAATTAAAATATTAATTCTTTGCAAAAATATTAATTATATGAAATAAATAATATTTTTGGGATTTTTTTGATAAAATAAAATATTTTAACATTTTTGTGAATTATTAAAAAAAGAATCAACTCAAAATCATTAAAACTCAGAGAGAAATTAATTTTTGAATCAATTAAATAAAATCACAAAATTCAAATATTTGAATTTATGAAAATGGCGCCAAGAACAAGCTGAAGAACACGCGCGTGTTCTGAGATTCCCAGATTTGCATTTTCTCTCTAATCTCACTGAATACTTAATCATATCATGTAATCCACATATCATTATGCTCGTCTCAACCTCACGATCATGTCTATAACACTTAATTTCATTTAAATTAAACATAAAACATGAAATCACGAAGAAACCTCAAGAACCCTAATTTCTGCATGAAGGCTAGGATTTTTGATACACGATTCAAACAAAGCAATTAATTGAGGGAAAACATTCCATGCATGATTATGAACATATGGCCAAATTATTGTGCAGCAAAAATTGCATGGATCATAGAGTTAGAAGAGCTCATGCTTACCACTTGCAGCTGGTGATCGTGATTTGTGTAGGAGGTGTTACAGTTGTGTTGTGATGATCTGAACAGCTTCCCTAGGTGCTATGGAATGTGTTTGAATGCTTGGACTTGATTGAAATTGGCTGGATCATTTCATGGCATCTCAACTGCACTTTGGTTAAAACCTTGAGCAATTGACTGGTGATTCTGAGAAATCAATGTTCCAGTTGTTGTTTAAGTGTTTGATCAGCTCATATGTGATGTATATGAGGTGTGTGAGTGATTGGTTTGAGTGGAATTGCCCTCTAGCTCAAAACCCGATAGTTACCTTGCTAAGAAAGGCATTTTTGCCAAGAGAAAGAGATTTTGAGAAAGGCAAGTGTTGTAGGCCTTTGGTGTACTTAAACTGAACACAATTGAGCTCTATTTATAGTAGAGCAAGTTTGTTTTGCAAGGAATAGTGAATGGCAACTGCTAAGTAGGTTTGGCCAATGTTGGCCAATGGAAATCCAAGTCTCCTCTAGCCATTGACTAGAGGTTAGGGCACAGAGCTTTGGTTCCCTTGGTCTTGGATAAGTCTTGAATGATTTCAGATGAGAATGGCTCAGTCCATGCCACCTTGATGCTTCCATTGAATGCTTCAATCCAAATTTGGAGTCTTGTCCCTATTTTGGCCATTCTAGGTTCAACATGCTATTTCTTGTTCCATGGACTTTGGAGGCTTGGCTCAGTGATTGTCCCCTTTAGATTCAATCCTCAGATGTGTCCAAGTGGATAGGAGCATTTGAATTTGGTTGATTTTGGCAAATCGAGCAAAATTGCAAATTCTGCCTTGCCTTTGACAGATTTCAGCAAGGCAACTTGCCAATGTCATATCTCATGGTGTAAGTTGAATTTGGTAATGTTCTTTACCATTTTGGAAAGCCCTTACATGATACAACAACTGTTTGAACATGTTTGATTATGATCTCTTTTAAATCCAAGTGAAAAATCCCCCTACATTTGGCAAAAAGTAAGGCAAAATCTGACTTAGTGAAATTTTCACTAAGTGTTGGAACAAAGTGTTTTCTCTTGATTTTGATCACTCCATAACTCAAAATCCATGAGGAATTTGGACATAGGTTAGTATGAAGCTTTTGTAGAGGGCAATGAGATCTACAAATCAAGCTTTGAATGGGGCACAATGGCCTTGTGGTTTAGGAGTTATGGTCCTCCAAAGTTGGTGCATTAGTGGCACTTTTTCATGACTTAGAAAAATTTCTAAGTTTTATGGTTACCCCTTTTACAAGTTATCCAACTTTTCTTGATTTTTCTTGATGAATGATGATTCAAATCATACATTAACATCATTTTAGGGTTAAAAATCTATTTTGGTGAAAAATCTCAAAAAGTCAAAGTTGACTTTTGTGCACAGTTGACTTTTTATCAGATGAATTCCAAACTGTGCAATTCTTCATGAAATCATGTCCTTGACCTAAATCAAACTTGATGGACATGTTCCATGGGTGTTATAGGGTATATTGAATCATGTCATAGGGCTTGGGAGCATGTCCTGGTCAAAAGTCAAAGTTACAGTTGACTTTTCCCTTAAAACCCTAATTGTGGTGCAGATGAAATTGAGACTTGTTGCTCAAGCTTCTTAGATTGATCCATTGTTCCAAGTGGATCAATATAGTTCGTTAGAGACCCTCAAACCCTGTCTTGAGGTCTTGGCTCATGGTTTGTCCCAAAAGTCAACTTAGGGGTGAATTAGGTCAAGAAACCCTAATTCCTGATTTTTGATGTATGCATCCCCTGAGGCAAAATTGACTTGATGATTGGGTTTATGATGTCCCTTGGAGCATATTAGGTTAGGTTTTGGATCATTGGCTTGTGTCCAGATGAAAAATTTCCATCTGGAGGCCCTGGTCGACCAAAACCCTAATTTGGTGACACTGTCGATCTTGAGACTTAATCCACCTAGAAGGGAGCAACCTTGTGCTTAATCCTTGAAGTGGGAGTCCTTTTGATCCATTGTGGATGTTTGAGAGGTTAGAAAAGTTGAAGATCATGTAATTCCTTGATTGATCCTTTGTCTAAAGGCTCAGAGAGGGCTTGAAACCCTAATGTTGATTGTAGTGGATGCTCACCCCTCTTTGGGGAGACTGATGAAGTATGATGGTTCCCCCATATTGTAATGATGATTTTCACAATGATGGGAAATCT
This sequence comes from Lathyrus tuberosus, assembly GCA_022829125.1. Classification (NCBI taxonomy): domain Eukaryota; kingdom Viridiplantae; phylum Streptophyta; class Magnoliopsida; order Fabales; family Fabaceae; genus Lathyrus; species Lathyrus tuberosus. The sequence continues at coordinate 2,947,746 of JALAZF010000395.1, forward strand.
TAGTGGTCAAAATTCGGGGTATGACAGATGCCCCTATTTAATCTTCTTGGACACGAAGGTGTGAATGAAGAAGGTATTCGGGCATTCGGGGTGCAAGAGGATTAAATATCGGAATACCCAAAATTTTGATGGTGGTTATGAATGGTAGCTTACACATTCATCTTCTTTTGCTAAGCAATAACGCTTAGAAAAGGTAAACTTCCCCTCGATCCTGGTTTCCTACCAAGGAACTGGTCTTAATTTCTGATTTAAACTTCCCCTCGATCCTGGTTTCCAACCAAGGAACTGGTCTAAGTTTCTGATTTAAACTTCCCCTCGATCCTGGTTTCCAACCAAGGAACTGGTCTCAGTTTCTTTTGTCAATAATCTTTATTGACAAGGGACGCTATTCGTAGCGGTTTTCCTCAAACTTCTCGCCAAATTTTCCTAGGGAGATGCCATTTGAGTGGAAACAGTTTCGATGTCAGACTTGCTGGGGAACCTAGTCGTCTGAGTTGTAGAGTTGCACAAACTTCTCTGTTGGAGACGCCATTTTTTTCTACTGGGGAAAGCGAGTCTCTTGAGAGACTATTTTCGTTTGGGTCTTTACATCATAATTTTCTCGGAGATCTTCTCGGAGAAAGGCCATATGATGTGATCCAATTTTGAGGTGCCGATGACCTTTTCATCAGTGGGTTTTTCAGAGAAAAACTGCCGTATTGCCGAATCTTCGATTAGGAGGCTTTCTCTGTGGATTTTCCTTAATCCGGGAAAGCAAGGATATCATCTTCAATGGCGAAGAGTGATGTTAACTGAGGGCTCTCTGGTTTTTCAGAGGTTCAAGTTATCAAAGTGGTCACGGGCCAACTTCCTTCCAGAAATAAACTGGAGGCTAGGTTGTTCAAACGCAGCGTTTCCTGACGAGGCAAGAATTGACAACTCGATTGAGAGAATTCCTATCACTAAGGGACAAGACCGACTAGAGTGATAGTGATGCAATATGAATATGAATGTAAATCAATAATGCATGATGTACATATGTTTATGCTGACAAAACTGACGCGACATACAAACTTACAGGTGAACACGACTGGATACTTGGCCATCGCGGGGCGAAGAAGTACCGTTGGTTCAGAATAACAATTCCACCTTGCTTAGGAGAGATAGTCCCTGTTGGGAGCTATGTTGGTCGGGCTTAGGAGATGAGAACTCTGTCGTGGCGTGTCAGACGAAACAAGGTCTCTGACACAGTTGATGCCTCCATTCAAGTGTACAGGGTTAGAAGGAGTACTTTGATTCTGCACTTTGAAGTTCGCTTACTTCTGGAGAAGCGACCGATGTTCTTCTGATGTTCAACAGTCAAAAGAAATTTCCATCTTTAATTTAAAAGCAGAAAAACCTTTAACAAGTAAATTCATTTTTTTGTTTTATTTCAAGAATCATTAATCATGTTAACAACGTCGTTCTGTAAAGCTAAAACAAATAAGAATTACAAACAAAAGCACAAAGGCTCAAATTTTATTGATAAGATGGAGATAAGCCAAACGCGTGATTCCAAAGAGTATATACAAAGTATGAAAATGGTAATTTACAGGGAAAAGGGCTACGTTGAAACCTAACGACCACTATCCTTCTACCGACTTTGAATTCCGGACATCCTGAGCTTCTGTTGAAGATGACCTTGACTGGAGTTTTCTTCCCATGGATGGTATAACTGCTGCTGCTGAGGGACTTGCCTCTGTTGAACATAGTTACTTGCCATTATCCCTAATTTTTGCCTGGATTGTACTATGATGTTTCCAATCCATCGGGATGATTTATTTTCATGTCTCTAACTTTTGCCTGGACCGCCCTTTCGGGTTTTCAATCCACCGAGACGTTGTTTTTAGGCGAAGTATTTCTTGACTACATCAACATTCGTGGGGTAGGAAAATTCCTCTCCGTCCATGGTTGCAAGTCTCAAGGCGCCGCCTGAGAAAGCTTTCGTGACCACATAGGGACCATCATAATTCGGAGTCCACTTGCCTCGCGAATCAGTGAGAAATGATTGTATCTTCTTGAGCACGAGGTCTCCTTTTCTGAAGACACGAGGTCAAACCTTTTTGTCGAACGCCCTCTTCATTCTCTGTTGATACAACTGACTGTGGCATAGTGTCGTGATTCTCTTTTCTTCGATCAGATTCAGTTCATCGTGTCAACTTTGACACCATTTAGCTTCGGTGAGCTTAGCTTCCATCAATACTCAGATTGACGGGATCTCTACTTCTATGGGGAGCACTGCTTCCATGCCATATACTAGAGAGAAAGGGGTAGCCCCTGTTGAAGTGCGGACAGATGTGCGATAACCGTGAAGAGCAAAGGGTAGCATGTCGTGCCAGTCTTTATAGGTTACAACCATCTTCTGAACAATCCTCTTGATGTTCTTATTAGCCGCTTCTACTGCTCCGTTCATCTTGGGTCGGTAGGGAGATGAGTTATGGTGTTCGATCTTGAACTCAGCGCACAACTCCTTCATCATCTTGTTGTTCAAGTTAGATCCATTATCAGTAATGATCTCGCTTGGAACACCATAACGGCAGATGATATTGTTTTTGATAAATCGGACCACCACTTGTCGGGTTACATTGGCGTATGACGCTGTTTCGACCCACTTGGTGAAGTAGTCAATGGCTACTAGGATGAACCGATGTCCGTTTGAAGCCTTAGGTTCAATCATGCCAATCATGTAGATTCCCCATATGGAAAATGGCCACGGGGAAGAGAGAACTTTGAGATGCGATGGCGATACATGAATTTTGTCGGAGTATATCTGACACTTGTGACACCTCCTCATGTACTTGTAGCAGTCGGATTCCATGGTCAACCAATAGTACCCTGCTCTAAGAATTTTTCTCACCATTGTATGTCCATTGGCATGAGTGCCAAAGGATCCTTCATGAATTTCTTTCATCAGCATGTCTGCTTCTGGTCTGTCTACGCATCGGAGCAAGACCATGTCGAAATTTCTCTTATAGAGAGTGTCCCCGCTCAGGAAGAAGTTTCCAGCCAATCTTCTGAGGGTTTTTCTGTCTTTTCTGAGTGCCCCAGGTGGGTACTCTTGTTTCTGAAGAAAGCATTTGATATCGTGATACCAAGGTTTGTCGTCTATGACTGCTTCAATCGCGAAGACGTAAGCGGGCCGTTCAAGGCGCATTATGTCGATCTTAGGTAAGTCGTTCCATTGACCTACACTAATCATGGAAGAGAGAGTGGCTAATGCATCAGCCATGTGATTCTCCTCACGAGGGATATGATGAAACTCGACTCTGTTAAAGAAAAGTAACAACCTTCTTGCATAGTCTTTGTAAGGAATCAGTCTTGATTGGTATGTGTTCCAATCTCCTTTTATCTGATTGATAACCAGGGCTGAGTCGCCGTATACGTCCAAATTTTTTATCCTTAAATCAATTGCTTCTTCGAGGCCCATGATACAAGCTTCGTATTCGGCCTCGTTGTTCGTACATTTGAACGTAAGTCTGGCGGTGAAAGGAATGTGGGTACCCTGAGGGGTAACAATGATTGCCCCAATTCGGTTTCCGTAATGATTAACTGCTCCGTCAAAGATAAGTCCCCATTGGGAACCTGGTTCTGGCCCTTCACTGGGTAACGGTTCATCGCAATCTTTCATTTTTAGATACATGACATCTTCGTCTGGGAAGTCAAACTCGATTGATTCTTGATCTTCAATCGGTTGATGAGCCAAATGATCGGCTAAAATACTTCCCTTAACGGCTTTCTGAGCGTGGTACTCTATGTCATATTCTGATAATAACATCTGCCAGCGGGCAATCCTTCCCGTGAGAGCAGGCTTTTCGAAGACGTACTTGATTGGATCCATTTCAGAGATTAACCAAGTAGTATGACAAATCATGTATTGACGAAGACGTTTGGCTGCCCAAGCCAAAGCGCAACAAGTTTTCTCAAGCATCGTGTACCGAGTTTCGCAGTCGGTGAATTTCTTGCTTAGATAGTAGATGACAGACTCTTTCCTTTTGGTTTCGTCTTGTTGGCCAAGTACACATCCCATTGAGTCCTCTAGGACTGTGAGGTAAATGATCAGTGGTTTTCCTTCCACTGGAGGTGATAGAATCGGAGGATTCAACAGATATTCCTTGATACTGTCGAAGGCGGTTTGACAATCTTCTGTCCAAACGCAATCCTGGTTCTTTTTGAGTAATTTGAAAATCGGCGCACACGTGGCGGTCATAAGGAATATGAATCTGGAGATGTAGTTCAAACATCCCAGGAATCCTCTGACTTGTTTTCCATTCCTTTCTGGCTGACGATGAACCCTAGTAGTTTCCCCGAACGGACACCGAAGGTGCACTTGTTGGGATTCAAGCGGAGCTTGAATTTTCTTAAATGTTCGAACAATTTTGACAGATGTTCAACGTGCTCACTCTCTGTTTTTGATTTTGCAATCATATCATCAACATATACCTCGATTTCCTTGTGTATCATGTCATGAAACAGAGTAGTCATGGCCCTTTGATAGGTTGCCCCGGCATTCTTCAAACTGAACGACATTACCTTGTAACAAAAGGTGCCCCATGGTGTTATGAACGAAGTTTTCTCCATGTCTTTCGGCGCCATTTTGATCTGGTTATAGCCCGAGAATCCATCCATGAAGGAGAAAACTTTGAACTTTGTTGTGCTGTCTACCAACATATCAATGTGTGGTAAAGGAAAGTCGTCCTTTGGACTAGCTTTGTTTAGATCCCTGTAATCGACACACATTCTAACCTTTCCGTCCTTTTTGGGAACAGGTACTATGTTGGCTAACCATTGAGGATATTCTGATGTGGCGAGGAAACCCGCGTCAATCTGTTTCTGTACCTCCTCTTTGATTTTGATGGCCATGTCCGGGTGAGTGCGTCTCAACCTTTGCTTTACTGGCGGATATTCCGATCTCAACGGTAAGTGATGTTCCACGATGCTGGTATCCAACCCTGGCATATCCTGATAGGACCAAGCGAATACATCGGGGAATTCTTTGAGAAGCTTTATCAAACTCTCTTTGGATGTTGGACTGAGCAGTGCCCCAATCCTGATTTCTTTTCTCTCTTTTTCTGAACCTACATTTACCGTTTCCAACGGCTCTTTGTGAGGTTCAATGGACCTTTCCTCTTGTCTGAGTAGTCGAGAGATCTCTTCTGGAATTTCGTTGTTAACTTCTTCTTCAGCCTCGAATACCGGGAACTCAAAGTTAGGAGAAGGCATCGGATCGTATGTTTCAACGGGGTTTAAAACAAGCAATCTGCATGACGTGATGATTCGTGTTTAGAAGAGATAGAGAAAATGCAAGTGTGTGCAGTATTTTATTTTACTGCTTGTTTTATTTGAATTGTTTTTTAGGATTACCATTTTCTGGAAAAGCAAAAAGAGAAAATAGCAATTAATGCAGAAATTACAGAACGACGTTATTTTATTAATGAACAAGTCGATCCTTGAAACTACAACCCTATAAAACAAAACTCTTTCGCTTTGGGCTAAGCGAAGAGGGAAATTTACAGAAAGCGAGCCCTATCAAAACATCCGTTTCACCTGGGCAGGGTGAAAGGTTAAAGATGGCAATTACTTTGACTGATGAACGATCTTCGGAACCTCGACGGCAACCCGTTGGCGGCGAACTCCTCGGTGAATCACAAAGTCTGGCACCTTCCTTGATTTGTCTTCAGAAATAATGCTGATTTCTAGTGAAGCAGGATCATTGGAATCTGTCTCCCAGGCAGAGTTGTCGTAGGAGAATTCCTCTGTTGCATTTTGCAGAGCAGTTGTGCTCTCAGCTGTATCTCCCCATCCCGTAGGCTGGATATCTTCGAGCCTGATACGAGAGCTTTCGGGAGCGGTGTACTTGACCATATAGTCGTATTTTCCACTCGGTTGTCCCAAAGTGTCCCAAACTTCTTTGGAACTGGAGGAGTCATCTCTCTCGATGACATTGACCTTGGGAAAAACATAGTTGATGAATTCAAGTCCTGCAAACGTTGCGAATTCATCTTCATGTTGAGTAGTTTTTAAATGACCTGAGTGTTGATCCCATGACATGGTGGGGACACAGGTATTCTGTTCAATGATGGTCAGCTGATTTTCATTGTTCGGCTGACTTTCTGGCCCTAAGTCTCCTGGGTAAGGTTGCCACATTGGCAGACCATCCATTGGGCCATAGTAATTGTGGTCAAAGTTGTCTTTCATCAGAGTGTCCTCCTCTAATGAATTTGGCGGAGCACGACATCCTTCCGAATCATAATCTCCATATATCATTTCGACGTCTGACCTTGGTATAAATCTCGGACTCTGTGCGGGATAGCAAAATGGCATAGGTGTAATACCCCAAATTTTGACCACTTAGATTTCCCATCATTGTGAAAATCATCATCACAATATGGATGAACCATCATGCTTCATTAGCCTCCCCAAAGATGGGTGAGCATCCAATACAATCAAAATTAGGGTTTCAAGCCCTCTTTGAGTGCTTAGACAAAGGATCAATCAAGAAATGACATGATCTTCAACTTGTCTAATCTCTCAAACATCCACAATGGATCAAAAAGGACTCCCACTTCAAGGATTAAGCACAAGGCTGCTCCCTTCTAGGTGGATCAAGTCTCAAGATCGACAGTGTCACCAAATTAGGGTTTTGGTCGACCAGGGTCTCCAGATGGAAATTTTCATCTGGGCACAAGGCAATGATCCAAAACATGACCTAATATGCTTCATGGAACCTCATGAACCCATGCATCAAGTCCATTTTGCCTCAGGGGATGCATTCATCAAAAATCAGGAATTAGGGTTTCTTGACCTAATTCACCCCTAAGTTGACTTTTGGGACAAACCATGAGCCAAGACCTCAAGACATGATTTGAGGGTCTCTAATATACCATATTGATCCATTTGGAACAATGGATTGATCCAATAAGCTTGAGCAACAAGTCTCATTTTCATCTGCACCACAATTAGGGTTTTAAGGGAAAAGTCAACTGTAACTTTGACTTTTGACCAGGACATGCTCCCAAACCCTAAAACATGATTGAATATACCCTATGACACCCATGGAACATGTCCATCAAGTTTGATTTAGGTCAAGAACATGATTTCCTGAAGAATTGCACAGTTTGGAATTCATCTGATAAAAAGTCAACTGTGCACAAAAGTCAACTTTGACTTTTTGAGATTTTTCACCAAAATGGATTTTTAACCCTAAAATGATGTTAATGTATGATTTGAATCATCATTCATCAAGAAAAATCAAGAAAAGTGAGATAACTTGTAAAAGGGGTAACCATAAAACTTAGAAATTTTTCTAAGTTAAAAATAAAGTGGCAAGGGTACCAACTTTGGAGGACCATAACTCCTAAACCACAAGGCCATTTTTTCTCATCCAAAGATGGATTTGTAGCCCTCATTATCACCTACAAAAACTTCAACTACAAGTCATTCCAATTCATTAAGTATTTTGAGTTATGGAGTGATCAAAGTGGCTGAAAAGTGAAAATGTCACTTTTTCCAACACTTAGTGAAATTTTCACTAAGTCAGAATTTGCCTTCACTTTTTGCCAAATGTAGGGGGATTTTTCACTTGGAATCAAAAGAGATCAAAACCAAACTTGTTTAAACAGTTGTTGTATCATGTAAGAGCTTTCCAAAATGGCCAAGAACATTGCCAAATTCAACCTACATCATGAGATACAACATTGGCAAGTTGCCTTGCTGAAATCTGTCAAGGCAAGGCAGAATTTGTACTTTGGCTCGATTTGCCAAAATCAGCCAATTCCAATTGCTCCAATCCACTTGGACACCTCAGAGGATTGAATCTAAAGGGGACAATCACTGAGCCAAGCCTCCAAGGTCCAAGGAACAAGGAATAACATGTTGAACTTAGAGTTGCCAAAATAGGGACAAGACTTCAAATTTGGAATGAGGCATTCAATGGAACCATCAAGGTGGCATGGACTAAGACATTCTCATATGAAATCAGTCAAGACTTATCCAAGACCAAGGGGACCAAAGCTATGTGCCCTAACCTCTAGTCAATGGCTAGAGGAGACTTTCATTTCCATTGGCCAACATTGAGGAAACCTACTTACCAGCTGCCATGCACTATTCCTTGCAAAACAAACTTGCTCTACTATAAATAGAGCTCAATTGTGGTCAGTTTAAGTACACCAAAGCCATCTAACAGATGCTTTCCTCAAAATCTCTTTCTCTTGGCAAAAATGCCTTTCTTAGCAAGGTAGCTATCGGGTTTTGAGTTTGAGAGCAATTCTGCACAAACCAATCACTCACACACCTCACATACATCACATATGAGCTGATCAAACACTCACATAACATCTGAAACATCAAAATCTCAAAATCACTTGCCATCCACACAAGTTTGAAGTGAAGTTGCAGCTGAGATGCCATAAACTGATCCAGTCCATTTCAATTCAATCCAAGTGTTCAAACACACTCCATATGGTGTAGGGAAGCTGTCCAGATCATCACAACTTGTCTGTAACACCTCCAACTCAAAATCACATCTGCTCTTGCTGTCACGGCTTGGAGGTAAGCACATACTTGGTCATCTCTCAATCTATGCATATTTCCTCGCACAATAATTTGGCCATATGTTCATAATCATGCATGGAATGTTTTCCCTCAATTAATTGCATTGTTTGAATCGTGTAACAAAAATCCTAGCCTTCATGCAGAAATTAGGGTTCTTGAGGTTTCTTCGTGATTTCTTGTTGTATGTTTAATTTAAATGAAATTAAAGTACATAAACATGATCGTGAGGTTGAGACGAGCATAATGATATGTGGATTGCATGATAAGATTACGTATTCATGGAGATTGGATAGAAAACGCAAATCTGAGAAACCAAGAACACGCGCGTGTTCTTCAGCTGTTCTTGGCGCCTTTTTTTCAAATTCAAATATTTGAATTTTGTGATTTTGTTTAATTGATTCAAAAATTAATTTCTCTCTGAGTTTTAATGATTTTGAGTTGATTCTTTTTTTAATAATTCACAAAAATGTTAAAATATTTTATTTTATAAAAAAATCCCAAAAGTATTATTTATTTCATATAATTGATATTTTTGTAAAGAATTAATATTTTGATTGTTTTTGGCATTTTAAATATTTTTTCCACATTGATTTTGCAACTTTTAATGCTTTCTAATTATTTTTTAGGTTAATACTTAATTTTTGAAGCATTAATCCAAGATCACAATTTGTTTTCCATGTGTTAAACAATTTTTGATCATTTTAATTGAATTTTTATTCAATTAAATACATTTTGAAAACAAATTAGGGTTTTGGATTAATTCAACCCTCATAAATCATTTTCAAAACTCTTTGGGCCTCTATTAGAGTGTAAGACCCAATCCTTTTTTTGACCAAATCATCTTTGGGCCTCACTTATTGTATAAGTCCCGATACCGTCAAGAAACAAACGGCGCGATCGTCGCCTTTTCAAAAACCATCTGGGCCTACCCTCGAGTAGTAAGACCCATTTATTTTTCTTCAAAACTTTTTGGGCCTCTTGAGAGAGTGTAAGACCCATTCCCCCTTGTACAAAAACTTTTTGGGCCTCACTCATTGTATAAGTCCCTCTGTACAAGTAAACGGCGCGATCGTCGCCCGTTTAAAAATAAAAATCATCTAGGCCTCTCCTTGAGCTATAAGACCCATTCAAAACACTTTGGGCCTCTATTAGAGTGTAAGACCCAATCCCCCTTTTAACCAAAACATTTTGGGCCTCACTTATTGTATAAGTCCCTCTGCGTTAAAAGAAAATCTCGGCGCGATCACCATTTTTAAACGAAAAATCATTTGGGCCTACCCTCGTGTTATAAGCCCCACTCTTTTTCTTTAAACCTTTTTGGCCTCTTGAGAGAGTGTAAGACCCATCCCTTTGTACAGAAAATCTTTTTGGGCCCCAGTCACTCGTATAAGTCCCTCTGTACAAAGTCAAACAGTGCGCTCACTGATAAAACCCTGGGCCTCTCCTCGAGCTGTAAGCCCCAAATCTTTCTTTTTCAAAGCACTTTCTCCTTTGATTTTGAATATATTGTTGTTTTCAATCTTTATTTGTTGAACAACTAACCAAACAGCATGGAAGCTCTACAACCGAGTAAGTGGTTATCGCTTTCATTTACTGCTTTCATATTATAAACTGTATTGTGGGGCTGCTCACTGTAAGTCTCCTTTCATAAACTCATATCTACTGTGTAATAATAGTATAGATATTTCGAGTTTCCCCGGCAACTACGTCTAGAACTAGGTGACGCCGTTTCCTTTATTCGTAGAAATAGACGCCTAGATCCCCAATAGGAGCACCAGATATAGTCTTCTCTTCGGCTGTCCTCCTTAGGAATCGTCAAGAAGCTCTACTCCCCAAGATGAATGTATTCTCCATGAATGACATCTTTGAGTTTCTTCCCAATTCTCGAACTTTCCTGACTTGATCTATTCCTTGTGGATAGCTTGCCTTGAATGTCTCGGGGTTTGGGTACCCACTACGGTCATAATCTTGGACCTTAACTAAGGAACCCTCTTTAAAAGTTAAAGGTCGCTGGATAGTAAACCTCGCACGTTTACCAGTGGTTTTCATCTTTAAAAGAGTTATCTCTCCTAATGGAAAGGAGATGATAGACCCACGGGCTTCTTAAAAGCATCGGCCTCCTCTTGGGCATTATTCAAGGACCCTACGGCTTCTTAGAAGTATTCACAGCTTCCTCTTAGGCTTCGTATAATGATCTCTTCCTTCGGGAATGATAGCCTCCTCTTGGGCTTCGTACAAGGACCCGTCGACTTCTTAAAAGTTTCCAGCCTCCTCTTGGGCTTCGTACAAATTGTCCCGACGACCTCCTAGAGGTATAGGAACAGAACCTAGTCATCCTCATAGAACAGTTCTTTCATAGAGTCTACTACTGTTTCTCGAAGCATGGTACAAAAGATAAAACTCTAGACACGGACAGTCTAACTTCCTTGAGTCTCAAAGACATTCTCAAGCACCCTTCGTTAAATAGGAAGGAAACCCGCAGACTCGGATAGTCTCGATACCCTTTGGATTTCCCGTTTCCTCAAAGAGAAGGAAATATCCCTGATCCTCAAATCAAATCCCTGAGTACAGTGTTGCTCATAGAAGAACTGATTTTCTCTTTTAAATCAGTATATTGGATCTGTCACTCAACTGAAACAGTTACAATAGCCTCCATCTCGGGCTTTGTACGAGATACCAAAATTCTCCCCAGTGGAGTCAAAACAACCTTTTAGCCTCTCTCTCAGGCTTTATATGAGACACAAAAGATTCCCTCGTTGAGTCAATCACCCCTTTTTGCCTCTATCTCGGGCCTCGTACGAGATACAAATTCCTTAAGCAAGAGTCGAACTCTTTTAGCCTCCTCTTAGGCTTTGTATAACGATATGCCCCACTGGGTCAAAAACTCTTAGCCTCTCTCTCGGGCTTTGTACGAGACACAAAATAGCCTCCTCTTAGGCTTTGTATAATGATTTTCCTAGTAGAAATTAGCCTCCTCTTAGGCTTTGTATAAGAAAACTACTGGTTGATCCAATCAACCTTTTAGCATCAAAGCTGTGCCTCATTCACAGTACACAAACATCAACAACTCCTTTTCCTTTCATCTAATCGCTGTAAGCGGCAAGCCTCTGGATCATCTACATCCATGCCACTGTCCCTCTTTTAGCATGAGAAATTCCTAAGGAAAGATGGCATTGCTCTACACTGAGTTAAAGTCTTCTCCTTCAGGTTAAAACCCTTTCTTCGGAAATTATGGCATTGCTCGGATCCGCGTATCCCAGTTAAAGTAATTCTCCTTCTCCCCTCTTTAGAGATGACAAATTCTCTCTAAAGTCGAGGTCTTTCAGCTTCACGTCTTGGGCTTTGAACAAGACACAAATAGACCTTTCAGCTTCATATCTTGGGCTTTGAACAAGATACAAATCACCTTTCGCTTCACGTCTTGGGCTTTGAACAAGACACCAAAAACCAATTTCCTCCCATAGAATAGGAGGAACTACGAATGCTCTGATTTCCCTATTTCGGTAAACGGGAATACGTAGGCATAAGATCGAATGAAAAGATCTTAGCGAGCACAATCAACAAAAAACCCAAATCCCATATCTCCATCAATTAAAAGTAGTATTTCAAAAGCATCAGTCCTAACATCCTAATCCTTGTTCCCCGCCAGAAACCTTTTGCCCAAGCCCTAGAAAGAAAGAACCTGTATTGACGAAATACGAATAACCAGTACAAAAGCCCCCCCACATTGATAGCATCCGTAACCTAACAGACCGCTGTTTAAACTCAGTATGCAAGCAGGGTTAATTGGAGATATCTATTTCCCTTCCTTATTCAGCTCACAATAGGATAAAAAATGAATCGACCTGTAGTTTAAAGCTCAAACCGCAGAGAGCGACCAGCGCTTAAGAACCGCGTCCAAAATCGCTCGCTACAGAAAAGTGGCGCCCACCGTGGGGCCGGTTCTTTCTTCCTTACAATTTAAACCTTGGGTAAGTCATTTTCATGGCGGTGGCCGCCAACAGAAAAGTGGCGCCCACCGTGGGGCCAGTTTTTTCTTTCTGTCTGTTTTCCTTGTAAAATGGCGACTCTGCTGGGGAGTCTCCTTTTCTGCCTTAGGGCATCATCCCCGTTTTCTACGGAAAATGGGAACTCTACCGAAGAGAAAGATTGACCTATGCTGGTCCATCTCTTAGGCAGAGAACCACAGATTGGGGCTTTCGGCGGGGAACCCATTTCTGTCAGGAACTTAAGAATCGTAGCTTTATAAGTCTAGGATGATTAGGACAAATATATATACTGCTTTTCCTAATTGCTATACGTGTTTATTTTTCTGCTACTGGGAATGCTGTGATGCCGCATGTGGTGAGATTGAGTATACACTTAAGAAAAGCCAACCTTTTTCGTAGTGCGGAAGCTATCGGAAATAGCTGTTACGCGATACTACCCTCATTTGAGGCTGGTGATCTATTCTCGGTGAATGGCACTTACTCTAAGATTGCACACAACTCGCTGGCGATCCGGTTATTGTCTGCCTTCCTGGGAGGAGCTGATGATAATGAGTACAGGTACAAAAATCACCCTAGTATAAACCTTTGGGGATGGGTAGAGCCTTGACTTCATGGCAACGACCCTCTGACCCCATGTTTTTTCTATGTTTTTGTGTGCTGCATTCATGCATTCATTTAATAAAACATTAAAACATTCAAAAAACTTTCTCTTCTAGTCTCTCTATTTTTTTAAATTAAACTAAGACTGTGATTGCAAATATCAGAGAAAAAGATTGCATTAATGGATTTCGGTAGAAGGAGAACTCACCAGTATACCTTCAAGGTTCCAAAATTAGGGGATTTGAGAAGGTTAGTAAGGATGATCGTTAACCCAGAGGCTTTCAGAGCCGAGCACGGTGGTTTTCTACCACTGTTAAGAGTCCATGTGATTAAGGGGATCATGGACGCACTCATTTAGTTTTACGATCCGGTTTATCATTGTTTCACATTCCCGGATTACCAGCTATCACCAACGCTGGAGGAGTATTCTCATCTGACTGATTTACATATCACTGATCGAGCTCCATTTTCTGGACTGGAAGAAATTCCAAAGAATCAGACTATTGCAATAGTAATTCATTTGGACGAGTCTGAGGTCAGGACTCACATGACCACAAAGGGTGGCATCCAAGGTTTGCCAGCCCAGTTCTTGACAAAGAAAGCTCTGTGCTTTGCTAGTATAGGGAACGGGACTGCTTTTGAAAGCATCTTTGTCTTGCTCACCTACGGATTATTTTTGTTTCCCAACATCAATAACTTCGTCGATATCAACGCTATTAAGGTTTTTCTCATTGGAAACCCTGTGCCGACTTTGCTCGCAGATGCGTATCATTCTGTACACTTAGGAAATTTGTACAGCGGAGGGGAGATCACATGCTGTGTACCTTTGCTCTACAAATGGTTTATCTCTCACTTGCCCAAGTCTGCTGCTTTTTGGGATTGCAAGAGTGTCTTACGTTGGTCGCAGAAGATCATGTCCCTCACCAATTCCGATATAGATTGGTGTAATAGGATTTATGAGGGAATCAGAATCATTGACTGTTGTGGAAACTTCCCCAGCGTACCCCTCATAGGAACTAAAGGAGGAATCAACTATCATCCGATATTGGTTCTTCGTCAATTTGGATACCCGATGAGACACATCCCACTGGGTGTTCATCTGGAAGGTTTTTTCTTCAAGGAAGGAGAAAACGACAGAGCACTAAAGATGAAAATAGTGCAAGCTTGGAAACATGTTCATAAGAAAGGACGAGAGTCTCTGGGAAAACCGGACTGTGTCTCGGTGGAGCCTTATCTCCATTGGGTATAAACCAGAGCTCTCAAGCTAAAGATTCCTTATCCTCGTTACGGAATTCTTCCACCGAGGGAATCTGTCATGTACTTCATGACGGAAACTGAAAGGCTTCAGGTTACTCTCAACAAAGTTCAAAAGGAAAGAAGATCTTGGAAGAACAAGTACCGCACCCTCGACGTAGAGTGTATCCAAATACAGCAATTACTGAAAGAGAAAGATGCTCTGATTGAAATTTTGGAGCAGCATGGTGTAGAGAATCAAGATGACCAAAGGAATTTGCTCGCTCTTTTCACCTGGCAAAGGAATGACAACCCGACAACGGCCCAAGCGCCCCGGTCAAAGAAGAGGACTCGGGACCCATTAGTTTAGGTTTCTGTTTCTGCACTTTGTAATCTACTGTATTTCCATTTCTGTAATCCTTTGGAATTCAATAAAAAGGGGTTTCCCCACTGTTTGATATTTGCAATCTAATTGTCGAAGTTTATTTTAATTAAACCTAAAAACAATTAATATAATCATTGCATTCATCATTCTCACATCGCGTATTCTTCTTACCTACGAGTCTCACGTTTGTGTCTCGATTCTAGAGTCAAACTTTCTCATTCGTATAATACTCGGGCCAATCGTCAGAAAAAGATGGATGATCTTGAGGAAGAAAACAGAGAGTTGAAAGAAGAGATCGACGCTCTGAGAGAGGATATGAGAAAGCTTCGTAACGGCATGCAAGCCATGGCAGAAGCTCAGCTACAAAGAACTGTGATCTCAGAGATCACCTCAACGCCCATCATAGAAAAGTATGATCCTAGGTATCAGATGCTGAAAGATCGTCCTTGGGGCATGCCTGTTAACTATATCCCGGAAGGATATGTTCCGCCGATCACTGAAGATCAGGGAATCGCAATAGAAGCCGCTGGGCCTGAAGGTTACAAACTTCGGGAAAGCGAAGATGCCAGGGGCATACTCAAGACTCCTGAAGGTTACAAACTTCGGGAAGCGCCAAGACTTACTGCCGTAGTCACGGTACCACCCCTTGTGGTTTACACTGTCCCGGAAGGACAGATTCCACGGACACCTTCTGATAAGAAGGAAACTATGTTTGACAGAATGGATGAATTCCAGGAGCAGTTCTTGGAAATGCAGAAAGAGCTGCAAGCCATTCGCGGTCAGGATCTATTTGGAAAGGACGCCGCAGTCCTCTGCTTGGTCCCAAATGTAAAAGTCCCGCACAAGTTCCAAGTGCCCGACTTTGAAAAATACAAGGGTAACTCTTGCCCTCAGATCCATCTGGTGATGTACGCTCGGCGGATGTCAGCTCAGACGAAGAATTAGGACCTGCTGATTCACTACTTCCAGGATAGTTTAACCGGTGCCGCACTCAAATGGTACATGGGTTTAAACCGTACTACGATCAGTACATTCAGAGATCTTGGTACTGCCTTCGTCCAACAATACAAGTATAATTTGGACATGGCACCGGACAGAGATCAACTCAGATCAATGTCGCAAAAGGACAAGGAAACCTTTAAGGAGTATGCTCAAAGGTGGCGTGAAATTGCCGCTCAAATTTGTCCACCTCTTGAGGAAAAAGAGATGACAAAGATCTTCTTAAAGACCTTAAGCTCATTTTACTATGGCCGAATGGTCGCCAGTGCACCCAGTGATTTCACCGAAATGGTCGGCATGGGTGTACGTCTTGAGGAAGCCGTCCGAGAAGGACGTTTGGTAAAAGACACTGGATCAACGAGCGGTACTAAAAAATACGGTAGTGCTCTCCCTAAGAAAAAAGAGCAAGATATTGGGAATATCTCTCTCGGAAAGCAAAGGCGACGTTATCAGCCAGTAGCAGCTGTTACTCCTGCTATCGGCCCCGCGCCTGTTCCTATGTATCAACCTCAGGTTGTGCAGAGCCAACCTGACCAACAAAGGACACAACAGCCTCTTCAGCAGGCTCGTCCTCCATATAACAACAACCGTACAACACGGCCACCATGATTTGATCCTATACCCGTAACGTACGCAGAGCTGTTTCCGTTACTGCTGGCTAAGGGGCACATTCAGACTAAGTCTCCCCTTTCAGTTCCGGAAAATCCGCCTTTTTGGTTCAAAGCGGATCAGACTTGCCCTTATCATCAAGGAGGTTCAGGGCATAACATTGAGACTTGTCTCAATTTCAAATCCGACGTGCAAAAGCTTGTTAGGAGCGGGCTCTTATCTTTCAAAGATACGAATCCTAATGTTATTACGAACCCGCTGCCTCAACATGAGAAAGCTACAGTCAATCTGATTGAGAAAGAGACTAACAATGTCTATCAAATTCACGATGTACTCTTATTGGGGACCAATCTGGCCAGGATGCATTGTAGACAGAGTGGATATGGCCATGTGCCACCTCATAACTATCACCAGTGTGATATCAGCTCTAAAGACAACCAAGGATGTTCGGTAGTGCAATCAGCTCTACAGGAACAAATGGATCTTGGATGGATCCAAGAGCACCGAATTCGTGGAGTTAACATGGTTTACACGAATTCCAACGTCATTCAAAACCACGACATCCGTGCGATGAATGTTAACTTGGTGGCGATGCACTCAAGGCAAAGCCAGTATCATAATCTGCCGTGGCACGATTACGGTTCCTGTCTGATTTGCTCGGTAAACAAACAGGGATGCTCTTTCATACAAGAGGCCCTCCAGCGTCAGATGGATCTTGGATGGATCCAAGACTACCATGAGAGGAACTCCTATCAAATCAATATGGTTCAGATCTTCGATATCCACGTAATGAATACCAACCTGGTAGAGTTACATGCTGAGCAGGTCCGACTTGGATTCTTAAAATCACATGACTATCAAAACTGTAAAGCAGGTTGCGAAAACGATCGAGGTTGTACCCTTGTCCAGGAGGCACTTCAGCACTTGTTAAATCACTGGTGGATGCCAATCTATATGGACGAAGATACTCAGCAGATTAGTATCAATAACAGGAATCCTACTCGTCGTCAAAGTCAGGATGTCCGATTAATGGAAGGTAACCTAGTGAGGTTACATTGTATTCAAAGTGGGCGTGGCCAGGTGCCACCACACAACTATGATAGTTGTAGCGTCTGTTCGGAAAGTAACCAAGGGTGTTACCTTGTGAGAGCAGCTCTTCAGGGTCAGGTCGATCATGGAGAAATTCGTCCATATCCAGGTTCAGGACCCATCATTTGGTCGCCGAACTACCTTGCCGATCAAGTTGAGGATGTTGTCACGATCTCTGGTCATCACCAGATCAGGGATGTTTCTGCCATCGTCCCTCTACTTGACGAGTCTAAAGTTCCCAACCAGGAACGGATCGAGATTACTTATGATGGTCAGAAAAATCAGAAGGTTCCCATAATCATCTATCTACCGGGACCACTACCGTATGAATCAGCTAAGGTTATCCCTTACAAATACGGTGCAACGATAATTGAAAATGGAAAGGAAATTCCATTACCCTCCGTCGTGAATATTGCAGACATCAGTCGTGTAACACGGAGTGGTCGAATCTTCAACCGAGGGGTTGGAGAATCCAACAAAGAAAAGGAACTTCAGACGGAAGCTCCTGATCCACCAGTCGGTCAATCCAGTAATCCCGACCTTTCGAAAAATAAAGATGAGATGCTAAAGCTCATCCAAAGGAGTGAATATAACATCGTTGATCAACTGTTACAGACTCCTTCAAAGATCTCAGTATTATCACTGTTACTCAGTTCAGAAGCACACAGAGAGGCTCTACAGAAAGTCTTGGAGCAAGCCTTTGTGGAACAGGATGTAACAATCAGACAATTCGATAGCATTGTCTCTAACATCACTTCCTGCAATAATTTGGGATTTAGTGATGAGGAATTACCTAAAGAGGGTCGCCGTCATAACATGGCGCTCAATATCTCAGTTAACTGCCAGGACGATGCTTTAGCCAACGTACTGGTAGATACAAGGTCAGCCCTGAATGTTATGCCGACGTCCACTTTGATGCAATTATCATTCAAAGGCCCTCCGATGAGAGTCAGCGAGGTCGTCGTCAAAGCATTCGACGGATCCAGAAAAATAGTTATCGGCGAAGTTGATTTTCCCATAACTATTGGTCCTCACACTTTCCAAATCACTTTCCAGGTCATGGACATCCGGGCAACATACAGTTGTTTATTAGGAAGACCTTGGATACATCGGGCTGGAGCAGTCACTTCGACCCTCCACCAAAAGCTAAAGTTCGTCAAGAACGATCAACTTGTCACGGTTTGTGGGGAACAAGCCTTGCTTGTAAGCAACTTATCATCATCTACTTGTGTGGAACCCGAGGAGGTTATTGGAACTCAGTTCCAAGCACTATCGGTGAGCAAGAACGATCAATCCAAAGAAGGAACTTCAATTTCTTCATACAAAGATGCTATCAAAGCGGTCGAGAGTACCGATACGACAGGACGGGGACGGCTTGTCACTCCTATTGACAATAAAACAAAGAAGGGTCTTGGTTTTTCTGCGACCTGAACCCAGACAGCCGCCAACGATGAAAGTCTTCATCCCCTTCAAAGCTTCTTCCACAGTGGAGGTTTTCTTCACCCAGTGTCTCAGACAGTTCATGCTATCAATGAGGAAGATCCCTCTGACACAGATGAAGAATGGAAGTCCTACCTTAACAAGGACGGCTATATGTCTCAGGAAGAGGTGCCTATGCCTTTTTGCTTTCCTACAGAAAGTCCGAGATTTATACCAAGATCAGATGTCAAAATGATCTACGGAGATTGTGATCCGGAAGGATGCCGTGCTCCGCCAAATTCATTAGAGGAGGACACTCTGATGAAAGAAAATTTTGACTCTACCTACTATGGCCCGATGGATGGCCTGCCAATGTGGCAGCCTTACCCAGGAAACTTGGGGCAAGAAAGTCAGCCGAGTAATGAAACTCAGCTGAGCATCATTGAACAGAATACCTGTGTCCCCACCATGTCATGGGATCAACACTCAGGTCATTCAGAAACTACTCAACATGAAGATGAATTCGCAACGTTTGCAGGACTAGAATTCATCAACTATGCTTTTCCCGAGGTCAATGTCATTGAGAGAGATGACTCCTCCAGTTCCAAAGAAGTTTGGGACACTTTGGGACAACCAAGTGGAAAATACGACTTTATGGTCAAGTACACTGCTCCCGAAAGCTCTCGTATCAGGCTCGAAGATATCCAGCCTACTGGATGGGGAGATATAGCTGAGAGCACCAATGCTATGCAAAATACAACAGAGGAATCCTCCTACGACAATTCTGCTTGGGAGACAGATTCCAATGATCCTGCTCCACCAGAAATCAGCGTCATTTCTGAAGACAAATCAAGGAAGGTGCCTGACTTTGTGATTCACCGAGGAGTTCGCCGCCAATGGGTTGCTGTCGAGGTTCCGAAGGTCGTTCGTCAGTCAAAGTAATTGCCATCTTTAACCTTTCACCCTGCCCAGGTGAAACGGATATTTTGATAGGGCTCGCTTTCTGTAAATTTCCCTCTTCGCTTTGCCCAAAGCGACAGAGTTTTGTTTTATAGGGCTGTAGTTTCAAGATTCGACTTGTTCATTAATAAAATAACGTCGTTCTGTAATTTTCGCATTAATTGCTGTTTTCTCTTTTTGCTTTTTCAGAAAATGGTAATCCTAAAAAACATTCAAAAATAAAAACAAGCAGTAAAATAAATACACTGCACACACTTACATTTTCTCTATCTCTTCTAAGCACAAATCATCACGTCATGCAGATTGCTTGTTTTATACCCCGTTGAAACATACGATCCGATGTCTTCTTCCAACTTTGAGTTCCCGGTATTCGAGGCCGAAGAAGAAAATGACAACGAAATTCCAGAAGAGATCTCCCGACTACTCAGACAAGAGGAAAGGTCCATTGAACCTCACAAAGAGCCGTTGGAAACGGTAAACTTGGGTTCAGAAAAAGAGAGAAAAGGAATCAGGATCAGAGCACTGCTCAGTCCAACTGCCAGAGAGGGTTTGATAAAGCTTCTCAAAGAATTCCCTGATGTGTTCGCTTGGTCCTATCAGGATATGCCAGGGTTGGATACCAGCATCGTGGAACATCACTTACCGCTAAGATCGGAATGCCCGCCAGTAAAGCAAAGGTTGAGACGCACTCACTCGGACATGGCCATCAAAATCAAAGAGGAGGTACAGAAACAGATCGACGCGGGTTTCCTCGCTACATCTGAATATCCTCAATGGTTAGCCAACATCGTACCCGTTCCCAAAAAGGACGGAAGGGTCAGAATGTGTGTTGATTACAGAGATCTAAACAAGGCAAGTCCAAAGGACGACTTTCCTTTACCACACATTGACATGCTGGTTGACAGCACAGCAAAGTTCAAAGTATTCTCCTTCATGGATGGATTCTCGGGCTATAACCAGATCAAAATGGCGCCGAAAGACATGGAGAAAACTTCGTTCATTACCCCATGGGGTACCTTTTGTTACAAGGTAATGCCGTTCGGTTTGAAGAATGTCGGGGCAACCTATCAAAGGGCCATGACTACTCTGTTTCATGACATGATACACAAAGAAATCGAGGTATATGTCGATGATTTGATGGCAAAATCAAGAACAGAGGATGAGCACGTTGAACATCTGTCAAAATTGTTCGAACGTCTAAGAAAATTCAAGCTCCGCTTGAATCCCAACAAGTGCACCTTCGGTGTCCATTCAGGGAAACTACTAGGGTTCATCGTCAGCCAGAAAGGGATTGAGGTTGATCCTGACAAGGTCAAGGCCATTCAAGAAATGCCTTCTCCGAAAACTGAAAAACAAGTTAGAGGATTCCTGGGACGTTTGAACTACATCTCCAGATTCATATTCCTTATGACCGCGACATGCGCGCCAATTTTCAAGTTATTGAAAAAGAACCAGGATTGTGTTTGGTCAGAAGATTGCCAAACCGCCTTCGACAGTATCAAGGAATATCTGTTGAATCCTCCAATTCTATCACCTCCAGTGGAAGGAAGACCACTAATCATTTACCTCACAGTCCTAGAGGACTCAATGGGATGTGTACTTGGCCAACAAGACGAAACTAAAAGGAAAGAGTCTGCCATTTACTATCTAAGCAAGAAATTCACCGACTGCGAGACTCGGTATACGATGCTTGAGAAAACTTGTTGCGCTTTGGCTTGGGCAGCCAAACGTCTTCACCAGTACATGATTCGTCATACTACTTGGTTGGTCTCCGAAATGGATCCAATCAAGTACGTTTTCGAAAAACCTGCTCTCACGGGAAGGATTGCCCGTTGGCAGATGTTACTATCAAAATATGACATAGAGTACCATGCTCAGAAATCCATTAAAGGAAGTATTTTAGCCGATCATTTGGCTCATCAACCGATTGACGATCAAGAATCAATCGGGTTTGACTTCCCAGACGAAGATGTCATGTATCTAAAAATGAAAGATTGCGATGAACCGCTACCCAGTGAAGGGCCAGAACCAGGTTCCCAGTGGGGACTCATCTTTGATGGAGCAGTTAATCATTATGGAAATGGAATTGGGGCAATCATTGTTACCCCTCAGGGTTCCCACATTCCTTTCACTGCCAGACTTACGTTCAAATGTACGAACAACGAGGCCGAATACGAAGCATGTATCATGGGTCTCGAAGAAGCGATTGACTTAAGGATCAAAAACTTGGACGTATACGGCGACTCAGCCCTAGTTATCAATCAGATAAAAGGAGATTGGAATACATACCAATCAGGATTGATTCCTTACAAAGACTATGCAAGAAGGTTGTTACCCTTCTTCAACAGAGTCGACTTTCATCACATCCCTCGTGATGAGAATCACATGGCTAATGCATTAGCCACTCTCTCTTCCATGATTAGTGTAGGTCGATGGAATGACATACCTAAGATCGACATCATGCGCCTTGAACGGCCCGCTTACATCTTCGCGATTGAAGCAGTCATAGACGACAGACCTTGGTATCACGATATCAAATGCTTCCTTCAGAAACAAGAGTACCCATCTGGGGCACTCAGAAAAGACAGGAAAACCCTCAGAAGATTGGCTGGAAACTTCTTCCTGAGCGGTGACACTCTTTATAAGAGAAATTTTTACATGGTCTTGCTCCGATGCGTCGACAGACCAGAAGCAGACATGCTCATGAAAGAAATTCATGAAGGATCCTTTGGCACTCATGCCAACGGACACACAATGGCGAGAAAAATTCTCAGAGCAGGGTACTATTGGTTGACAATGGAATCCGACTGCTACAAGTACATGAGGAGGTGTCACAAGTGTCAGATATACTCCGACAAAATTCATGTACCGCCATCACATCTCAAAGTTCTTTCTTCCCCGTGGCCTTTTTCCATATGGGGAATCGACATGATTGGCATGATTGAGCCCAAGGCTTTAAACAGACATCGGTTCATCCTGGTAGCCATTGACTATTTCACCAAGTGGGTCGAAGCAGCATCATTCGCCAATGTAACCCGACAAGTGGTGGTCCGATTTATCAAAAACAATATCATCTACCGTTATGGTGTTCCAAGCGAGATCATTACTGATAATGGATCTAACTTGAACAATAAGATGATGAAAGAGTTATGCGCAGAGTTCAAGATCGAACACCATAACTCATCTCCCTATCGACCCAAGATGAACGGGGCGGTAGAAGCGGCTAACAAGAACATCAAGAAGATCGTTCAAAAAATGGTTGTAACCTATAAAGATTGGCACGAGATGCTACCCTTTTCTCTTCACGGTTATCGTACATCTGTCTGCACTTCAACAGGGGCTACCCCTTTCTCTCTAGTATATGGCATGGAGGCAGTGCTTTCCATAGAAGTAGAGATCCCATCAATTCGGGTGTTGATGGAAGCTCAGCTCACCGAAGCTGAATGGTGTCAAAGTCGACACGACGAACTGAACCTGATCGAAGAAAAGAGAATCATGGCACTATGCCACGGTCAGTTGTATCAACAAAGAATGAAGAGGGCGTTCGACAAAAAGGTCAGACCTCGTGTCTTCAAAAAAGGAGACCTCATGCTCAAGAAGATACAATCATTTCTCACTGATTCTCGGGGCAAATGGACCCCAAATTATGATGGCCCCTATGTGGTCACGAAAGCTTTCTCAGGCGGCGCCTTGAGACTTGCAACCATGGACGGAGAGGAATTTGCCTACCCCACGAATGTTGATGTAGTCAAGAAATACTTCACCTAAAACTAAAAAAAAACATCTCGGTGGATTGAAAACCCGAAAGGGCGGTCCAGGCAAAAGTTAGAGACATGAAAAAAAAATCATCCCGATGGATTGGAAATCTCATAGTACAATCCAGGCAAAAGTTAGGGATAATGGCAAGTAACTATGTTCAACAGAGGCAAGTCCCTCAGCAGCAGTTGCATCATCTGTCAGAAAACTCCAGTCAAAGGCCATCTTCGACAGAAGCTCAGGATGCCCCGAATTCAAAGTTGGTAGAAGGATAGTGGTCGTTATGTTTCAACGTAGCCCTTTTCCCTGTAAATTACCGTTTTCTAACTTTGTATATACTCTTTGGGATCACGCGTTTGGCTGATCTCCATCTTATCAATAAAATTTGAGCCCTTGTGCTTTTGTTTGTAATTCTTGCTTGTTTTAGCTTTACAGAACGACGTTGTTTAAACTTAATCAGCGATTCTTGAAATAAAACAAAAATGAATTTACTTGTTAAAACTTTTTCTGCTTTTAAATTAAAGATGGCATTTCTTTTGACTGTTGAACATCAGAAGAACATCGATCGCTTCTCCCGAAGTAAGCGAACTTCAAAGTGCAGAATCAAAGTACTCCTTCTAAACCAGTTCGCCTGAATGAAGGGATCAACTGTGTCAGAGACCTTGTTTCATCTGACATCCTCGGCCGAGTTCTCATCTCCTAAGCCCGATCAACATAGCTCCCCGCGTGGACTATCTCTCCTAAGAAAGGTGGAATTGCTATTTTTGAATCAACGGTACTTCTTTGCCCCGCGATGGCCGAGTATCCAATTGTGTTCATCCATTAGTCTGTATGTCGCGTCTGTTTTGTCAGCATATACATATGTACATCATGCATTTTTGATTTGCATTCACATTTCATATTGCATCACTATCACTCTAGTCGGTCCTGTCCCCTAGTGGTAGAAGTCCTCTCAATCGGGTTGTCAGTTCTTGCCTCGTCAGGAAATACTGTGTCTGAACAATCTCGCTTCTAGTTTAAATCTGGAAAGAAGTTGGTCCTCGACCACTTTGATAACTTGAACCTCTGAAAAGCCAGAGAAAAGTTTCAATAAGCATCACTCTTCGCCATTGAAGATGATATCCTTGCTTTCCCGGATTAAGGAAAATCCACAGAGAAAGCCTCGTGATCAGAGATTCGGCAGCACGCCAGTTTTGCTCTGAAAAACCACTGATGAGAAGGTCATTGGCACCTCAAAATTGGATCCCATCATATGGCATTTCTCCGGGAAGATCCCGAGAAAAGTATGATGTAACCCCAAACGAAAACAGCCTCTCAAGAGACTCGCTTTCCCCAGTAGAATCGACAAATGGCGTCTCCAACAGAGAAGTTTGTACAACTCTACAATTCAGACGAATGGGTTCCCCAGCAAGTCTGACATCAAAACTTTTTCCACTCAAATGGCATCTCCCCAGGAAAATTCGGCGAGAAGTTTGAGGAAAGCCGCTATGAATAGCATCCCTTGTCAAGAAAGTTTATTGACAAAAGAAACTAAGACCAGTTCTTGGTAGGAAACCAGGATCGAGGGGAAGTTTAAATCAGAAACTAAGACCAGTTCTTGGTAGGAAAGCAGGATCGAGGGGAAGTTTAAATCAGAAACTAAGACCAGTTCTTGGTAGGAAACCAGGATCGAGGGGAAGTTTAAATCAGAAACTAAGACCAGTTCTTGGTAGGAAACCAGGATCGAGGGGAAGTTCAAACCAGAAACTAAGACCAGCTCCTTGGTAGGAAACCAGGATCGAGGGGAAGTTTACCTTTTCTAAGCATCATCGCTTAGCTAAAGAAGATGAATGCGTAAGCTACCATTCATAACCACCATCAAAATTTCGGATATTCCGATATTTAATCCTCTTGCACCCCGAATGCTCGAATCCCTTCGTCATTCATACCTTCGGGTCCAAGAAGATTAAATAGGGGCATCTGTAATACCCCAAATTTTGACCACTTAGATTTCCCATCATTGTGAAAATCATCATCACAATATGGATGAACCATCATGCTTCATTAGCCTCCCCAAAGATGGGTGAGCATCCAATACAATCAAAATTAGGGTTTCAAGCCCTCTTTGAGTGCTTAGACAAAGTATCAATCAAGAAATGACATGATCTTCAACTTGTCTAATCTCTCATACATCCACAATGGATCAAAAAGGACTCCCACTTCAAGGATTAAGCACAAGGCTGCTCCCTTCTAGGTGGATCAAGTCTTAAGATCGACAGTGTCACCAAATTAGGGTTTTGGTCGACCAGGGTCTCCAGATGGAAATTTTCATCTGGGCACAAGGCAATAATCCAAAACATGACCTAATATGCTTCATGGAACCTCATGAACCCATGCATCAAGTCAATTTTGCCTCAGGGGATGCATTCATCAAAAATCAGGAATTAGGGTTTCTTGACCTAATTCACCCCTAAGTTGACTTTTGGGACAAACCATGAGCCAAGACCTCAAGACATGATTTGAGGGTCTCTAATATACCATATTGATCCATTTGGAACAATGGATTGATCCAAGAAGCTTGAGCAACAAGTCTCATTTTCATCTGCACCACAATTAGGGTTTTAAGGGAAAAGTCAACTGTAACTTTGACTTTTGACCAGGACATGCTCCCAAACCCTAATAAATTATTGAATATACCCTATGACACCCATGGAACATGTCCATCAAGTTTGATTTAGGTCAAGGACATGATTTCCTGAAGAATTGCATAGTTTGGAATTCATCTGATAAAAAGTCAACTGTGCACAAAAGTCAACTTTGACTTTTTGAGATTTTTCACCAAAATGGAATTTTAACCCTAAAATGATGTTAATGTATGATTTGAATCATCATTCATCAAGAAAAATCAAGAAAAGTGAGATAACTTGTAAAATGGGTAACCATAAAACTTAGAAAATTTTCTAAGTTAAAAATAAAGTGGCAAGGGTACCAACTTTGGAGGACCATAACTCCTAAACCACAAGGCCATTTTTTCTCATCCAAAGATGGATTTGTAGCCCTCATTATCACCTACAAAAACTTCAACTACAAGTCATTCCAATTCATTAAGGATTTTGAGTTATGGAGTGATCAAAGTGGCTGAAAAGTGAAAATGTCACTTTTTCCAACACTTAGTGAAATTTTCACTAAGTCAGAAATTGCCTTCACTTTTTGCCAAATGTAGGGGGATTTTTCACTTGGAATCAAAAGAGATCAAAACCAAACTTGTTCAAACAGTTGTTGTATCATGTAAGAGCTTTCCAAAATGGCCAAGAACATTGCCAAATTCAACCTACATCATGAGATACAACATTGGCAAGTTGCCTTGCTGAAATCTGTCAAGGCAAGGCAGAATTTGCACTTTGGCTCGATTTGCCAAAATCAGCCAATTCCAATTGCTCCAATCCACTTGGACACCTCAGAGGATTGAATCTAAAGGGGACAATCACTGAGCCAAGCCTCCAAGGTCCAAGGAACAAGGAATAGCATGTTGAACCTAGAGTTGCCAAAATAGGGACAAGACTTCAAATTTGGAATGAGGCATTCAATGAACCATCAAGGTGGCATGGACTGAGCCATTCTCATCTGAAATTAGTCAAGACTTATCCAAGACCAAGGGGACCAAAGCTCTGTGCCCTAACCTCTAGTCAATGGCTAGAGGAGACTTTCATTTCCATTGGCCAACATTGAGGAAACCTACTTACCAGCTGCCATGCACTATTCCTTGCAAAACAAACTTGCTATACTATAAATAGAGCTCAATTGTGGTCAGTTTAAGTACACCAAAGCCATCTAACAGATGCTTTCCTCAAAATCTCTTTCTCTTGGCAAAAATGCCTTTCTTAGCAAGGTAGCTATCGGGTTTTGAGTTTGAGAGCAATTCTGCACAAACCAATCACTCACACACCTCACATACATCACATATGAGCTGATCAAACACTCACATAACATCTGAAACATCAAAATCTCAATATCACTTGCCATCCACACAAGTTTGTAGTGAAGTTGCAGCTGAGATGCCATAAACTGATCCAGTCCATTTCAATTCAATCCAAGTGTTCAAACACACTCCATATGGTGTAGGGAAGCTGTCCAGATCATCACAACTTGTTTGTAACACCTCCAACTCAAAATCACATATGCTCTTGCTGTCACGGCTTGGAGGTAAGCACATACTTGGTCATCTCTCAATCTATGCATATTTCCTCGCACAATAATTTGGCCATATGTTCATAATCATGCATGGAATGTTTTCCCTCAATTAATTGCATTGTTTGAATCGTGTATCAAAAATCCTAGCCTTCATGCAGAAATTAGGGTTCTTGAGGTTTCTTCGTGATTTCTTGTTGTATGTTTAATTTAAATGAAATTAAAGTACATAGACATGATCGCGAGGTTGAGACGAGCATAATGATATGTGGATTGCATGATATGATTACGTATTCATGGAGATTGGATAGAAAACGCAAATCTGAGAAACCAAGAACACGCGCGTGTTCTTCAGCTGTTCTTGGCGCCTTTTTTTCAAATTCAAATATTTGAATTTTGTGATTTTGTTTAATTGATTCAAAAATTAATTTCTCTCTGAGTTTTAATGATTTTGAGTTGATTCTTTTTTTAATAATTCAAAAAAATGTTAAAATATTTTATTTTATCAAAAAATCTCAAAAATATTATTTATTTCATATAATTGATATTTTTGTAAAGAATTAATATTTTGATTGTTTTTGGCATTTTAAATATTTTTTCCACATTGATTTTGCAACTTTTAATGCTTTCTAATTATTTTGTAGGTCAATACTTAATTTTTGAAGCATTAATCCAAGATCACAATTTGTTTTCCATGTGTTAAACAATTTTTGATCATTTTAATTGAATTTTTATTCAATTAAATACATTTTGAAAACAAATTAGGGTTTTGGATTAATTCAACCCTCATAAATCATTTTCAAAACTCTTTGGGCCTCTATTAGAGTGTAAGACCCAATCCTTTTCTTGGCCAAATCATCTTTGGGCCTCACTTATTGTATAAGTCCCGATACCGTCAAGAAACAAACGGCGCGATCGTCGCCTTTTCAAAAACCATCTGGGCCTACCCTCGAGTAGTAAGACCCATTTATTTTTCTTCAAAACTTTTTGGGCCTCTTGAGAGAGTGTAAGACCCATTCCCCCTTGTACAAAAACTTTTTGGGCCTCACTCATTGTATAAGTCCCTCTGTACAAGTAAACGGCGCGATCGTCGCCCGTTTAAAAATAAAAATCATCTGGGCCTCTCCTTGAGCTATAAGACCCATTCAAAACACTTTGGGCCTCTATTAGAGTGTAAAACTCAATCCCCCTTTTAACCAAAACATTTTGGGCCTCACTTATTGTATAAGTCCCTCTGCGTTAAAAGAAAACCTCGATGCGATCGCCATTTTTAAACGAAAAATCATTTGGGCCTACCCTCGTGTTATAAGCCCCACTCTTTTTCTTTAAACCTTTTTGGCCTCTTGATAGAGTGTAAGACCCATCCCTTTGTACAGAAAATCTTTTTGGGCCCCAGTCACTCGTATAAGTCCCTCTGTACAAAGTCAAACAGTGCGCTTACTGATAAAACCTTGGGCCTCTCCTCGAGCTGTAAGCCCCAAATCTTTCTTTTTCAAAGCACTTTCTCCTTTGATTTTGAATATATTGTTGTTTTCAATCTTTCTTTGTTGAACAACTAACCAAACAGCATGGAAGCTCTGCAACCGAGTAAGTGGTTATCGCTTTCATTTACTGCTTTCATATTATAAACTGTATTGTGGAGCTGCTCACTGTAAGTCTCCTTTCATAAACTCATATCTACTGTGTAATAATAGTATAGATATTTCGAGTTTCCCCGGCAACTACGTCTAGAACTAGGTGACGCCGTTTCCTTTATTCGTAGAAATAGACGCCTAGATCCCCAATAGGAGCACCAGATACAGTCTTCTCTTCGGCTGTCCTCCTTAGGAACCGTCAAGAAGCTCTACTCCCCAAGATGAATGTATTCTCCGTGAATGGCATCTTTGAGTTTCTTCCCAATTCTCGAACTTTCCTGACTTGATCTATTCCTTGTGGATAGCTTGCCTTGAATGTCTCGGGGTTTGGGTACCCACTACGGTCATAATCTTGGACCTTAACTAAGGAACCCTCTTTAAAAGTTAAAGGTCGCTGGATAGTAAACCTCGCACGTTTACCACTGGTTTTCATCTTTAAAAGAGTTATCTCTCCTAATGGAAAGGAGATGATAGACCCACGGGCTTCTTAAAAGCATCGGCCTCCTCTTGGGCATTATTCAAGGACCCTATGGCTTCTTAGAAGTATTCACAGCCTCCTCTTAGGCTTCGTATAATGATCTCTTCCTTCGGGAATGATAGCCTCCTCTTGGGCTTCGTACAAGGACCCGTCGACTTCTTAAAAGTTTCCAGCCTCCTCTTGGGCTTCGTACAAATTGTCCCAACGACCTCCTAGAGGTATAGGAACAGAACCTAGTCATCCTCATAGAACAGTCCTTTCATAGAGTCTACTACTGTTTCTCGAAGCATGGTACAAAAGATAAAACTCTAGACACGAACAGTCTAACTTCCTTGAGTCTCAAAGACATTCTCAAGCACCCTTCGTTAAATAGGAAGGAAACCCGCAGACTCGGATAGTCTCGATACCCTTTGGATTTCCCGTTTCCTCAAAGAGAAGGAAATATCCTTGATCCTCAAATCAAATCCCTGAGAACAGTGTTGCTCATATAAGAACTGATTTTCTCTTTTAAATCAGTATATTGGATCTGTCACTCAATTGAAACAGTTACAATAGCCTCCATCTCGGGCTTTGTACGAGATACCAAAATTCTCCCCAGTGGAGTCAAAACAACCTTTTAGCCTCTCTCTCAGGCTTTGTATGAGACACAAAATATTCCCTCGTTGAGTCAATCACCCCTTTTTGCCTCCATCTTGGGCCTCGTACGAGATACAAATTCCTTAAGCAAGAGTCGAACTCTTTTAGCCTCCTCTTAGGCTTTGTATAACGATATGCCCCACTGGGTCAAAAACTTTTAGCCTCTCTCTCGGGCTTTGTACGAGACACAAAATAGCCTCCTCTTAGGCTTTGTATAATGATTTTCCTAGCAGAAATTAGCCTCCTCTTAGGCTTTGTATAAGAAAACTACTGGTTGATCCAATCAACCTTTTAGCATCAAAGCTGTGCCTCATTCACAGTACACAAACATCAACAACTCCTTTTCCTTTCATCTAATCGCTGTAAGCGGCAAGCCTCTGGATCATCTACATCCATGCCACTGTCCCTCTTTTAGCATGAGAAATTCCTAAGGAAAGATGGCATTGCTCTACACTGAGTTAAAGTCTTCTCCTTCAGGTTAAAACCCTTTCTTCGGAAATTATGGCATTGCTCGGATCCGCGTATCCCAGTTAAAGTAATTCTCCTTCTCCCCTCTTTAGAGATGACAAATTCTCTCTAAAGTCGAGGTCTTTCAGCTTCACGTCTTGGGCTTTGAACAAGACACAAATAGACCTTTCAGCTTCATATCTTGGGCTTTGAACAAGATACAAATCACCTTTCGCTTCACGTCTTGGGCTTTGAACAAGACACCAAAAACCAATTTCCTCCCATAGAATAGGAGGAACTACGAATGCTCTGATTTCCCTGTTTCGGTAAACGGGAATACGTAGGCATAAGATCGAAAGAAAAGATCTTAGCGAGCACAATCAACAAAAAACCCAAATCTCATATCTCCATCAATTAAAAGTAGTATTTCAAAAGCATCAGTCCTAACATCCTAATCCTTGTTCCCCGCCAGAAACCTTTTGCCCAAGCCCTAGAAAGAAAGAACCTGTATTGACGAAATACGAATAACCAGTACAAAAGCCCCCCACATTGATAGCATTCGTAACCTAACAGACCGCTGTTTAAACTCAGTATGCAAGCAGGGTTAATTGGAGACATCTATTTCCCTTCCTTATTCAGCTCACAATAGGATAAAAAATGAATCGACCTGTAGTTTAAAGCTCAAACCGCAGAGAGCGACCAGCGCTTAAGAACCGCGTCCAAAATCGCTCGCTACAATAGGCACCTCTTCCTGAGACATATAACCGTCCTCATTCAGATAGGACTTCCATTCTTCATCTGTGTCAGAGGGATCTTCCTCATTAATAGCATGTACTGCCTGAGACACCGGGTGAAGAAAACCTCCACTGTGGAAGAAGTTTTGAAGGGGATGAAGACTTTCATCGTTGGCAGCTGTCAGGGTACAGGTTGCAGAAAAACCAAGACCCTATTTTGTTGTATTGCTAGTAGGAATGACAAGTCGTCCCCATCCTGTTGTATCGGTACTCTCGGCCGCTTTGATAGCATCTTTGTATGAGGAAATCTAGGTTCCTCCTTTGAACTAATTGTCCTTGCTCACCGACAGTGCCTGGAACTGAGTTCCAATAACCTCCTCGGGTTCTATACCAGCAGATGATGACAAGTTACTCACAAGCAAGGCCTGCTCTCCACAGAGTGTGACAATTTGATCGTTCTTGACGAACTTTAGCTTTTGGTGGAGGGTCGAAGTGACCGCTCCATCCTGATGTATCCAAGGTCTTCCTAATAAACAACTGTACGTTTCCCGGATGTCCATGACCTGGAAAGTGACTTGGAAAGTATGAGGACCAATAGTTATGGGAAGGTCAACTTCGCCGATAACTGTTTTTCTGGATCCGTCGAACGTTTTGACGACGACCTCGCTGATTCTCAACGGAGGGCCTTTAAATGATAATTGCATCAAAGTGGACTTTGGCATAACATTCAGGGCTGACCCTGTGTCTACCAGTACGCTGGCTAAAGCATCGTCCTGGCAGTTAACTGTAATGTTGAGCGCCATGTTATGACGGAGACCCTCTTCGGGTAATTCCTCATCACTAAATCCCAAATTATTGCAGGAAGTGATGTTAGAGACAATGTTATCAAATTGTCTGATTGTTACATCCTGTTCCACAAAGGCTTGCTCCAAGACTTTCTGTAGATCCTCCCTGTGGGCTTCTGAACTGAGTAATAGTGATAATACCGAGATCTTTGAAGGAGTCTGTAACAGTTGATCAACAATGTTGTATTCACTCCTTTGGATGAGCTTCAGCATCTCATCATTATTTTTCGAAAGGTCGGGATTACTGGATTGACCGACCGGTGGATCAGGAGTTTCCGTCTGAAGTTCCTTTTCCTTGTTAAGTTCCCCAACCCCTCGGTTGAAGATTCGGCCACTCCGTGTTACACGACTGATGTCTGCAATATTCACGATGGAAGGTAATGGAATTTCCTTTCCATTTTCAACTGTCGTTGCACCTTATTTGTAAGGGATAACCTTAGTTGATTCATACGGTAATGGTCCCGGTAGATAGATGACTACGGGAGCCCTCTGATTTTTCTGACCATCATAAGTAATCTCGATCCGTTCCCGGTTGGGAACTTTAGATTCGTCAAGTAGAGGGATAATGGCAAAAACATCCCTGGTCCTGTGATGACCAGAGATCGTGACAACATCCTCAACTTGATTGGCAAGGTAGTTCGGCGTCCAGTTGATGGGTCCAGAACCCGGATATGGACGAATCTCTCCATGATCCACCTGACCCTGAAGAGCTGCTCTCACAAAGTAACACCCTTGGTTACTTTCCGAACAGACGCCGCAACGTTCATAGTTGTACGGTGGCACCTAGCCACGCCCACTTTGAATACAATGTAACCTCACTAGGTTAGCTTCCACTGATCGGACATCCTGACTCTGACGCCGAGTAGGATTCCTGTTACTGATACTAATTTGCAGAGTATCTTCATCCATATAGATTGGCATCCACTAGTGATTTAACAAGTGCTGAAGTGCCTCCTGGACAAGGGTACAACCTCGATCGTTTTGGCAACCCGCTTTACAGCTTTGATAGTCATGTGATATTAAGAATCCGAGTCGGACCTGCTCAGCATGTAACTCTACCAGGTTGGTATTCATCACGCGAATATCGAATATCTGAACCATGTTGATTTGATAGGAGTTCCTATCATGGTAGTCTTGGATCCATCCAAGATCCATCTGACGCTGGAGGGCCTCCTGTATGAAAGAGCATCCCTGTTTGTTTACCGAGCAAATCAGACAGGAACTGTAATCGTGCCGTGGCAGATTATGATACTGGCTTTGCCTTGAGTGCATCGCCACCAAGTTGGCATTCATTGCACGGATATCGTGGTTCTGAATGACGTTAGAATTTGTGTAAACCATGTTAACTCCACGAACTCGGTGCTCTTGGATCCATCCGAGATCCATTTGTTCCTGTAGAGCTGATTGCACCACAGAACACCCTTGATTGTTTTTAGAGCAGATATCACACTGATGATAATTATGAGGTGGCACATGGCCATATCCACTCTGTCTACAATGCATCCTGACCAAATTGGTTTTCAACAAGAGTACATCGTGAATTTGATAGACATCGTTAGTCTCTCCTTCTATCAAATTGACTGCAGCCTTCTCATGTTGAGGCAGCGGGTTCGTGAGAACATTAGGATTCGTATCCTTGAAGGATAAGATCCCGCTCCTAACAAGTTTTTGTACGTCGGACTTGAAATTGAGGCAAATCTCTATGTTATGCCCTGATCCTCCTTGATGATAAGGGCAAGTTTGATCCACCTTAAGGAGACTTAGTCTGAATGTGCCTCTTGGCTAGCAGTAATGGAAACAACTCTGCGTACGTCACGGGTATAGGATCAAATCCTGGTGGCCGTGTTGTACGGTTGGTGTTATATGGAGGACGAGCCTGCTGAAGAGGCCGTTGTGTCCTTTGTTGGTCAGGTTGGCTCTGCGCAACCTGAGGTTGATACATAGGAATAGACGCAGGGTTGATAGCAGGAGTCACGGCTGCTACCGGTTGATAACGTCGCCTTTGCTTTCCGGGAGAGATATTCCCAATATCTTGCTCTTTTTTCTTAGGGAGAGCACTACCGTATTTTTTAGTACCGCTCGTCGATCTAGTGTCTTTTACCAAACGTCCTTCTCGGACGGCTTCCTCAAGACGTACGCCTATGCCAACCATTTCAGTGAAATCACTGGGCGCACTGGCAACCATTCGGTCATAGTAAAATGAGCTTAAGGTCTTTAAGAAGATCTTTGTCATCTCTTTTTCCTCAAGAGGTGGACAAATTTGAGCGGCAATTTCATGCCACCTTTGAGCATACTCCTTAAAGGTTTCCTTGTCCTTTTGCGACATCGATCTGAGTTGATCTCTGTCGGGTGCCATGTCCAAATTGTATTTGTATTGTTGGACGAAGGTAGTGCCAAGATCCCTGAATGTGATGATCGTGGCACGGTTTAAAACCATGTACCATCTGAGTGCGGCACCAGTTAAACTATCCTAAATTAGTGAATCAGTAGGCCCTGATTCTCCGTCTGAGCTGACATTCGCCGAGCGTACATCACCAGATGGCTTTGAGGGCAAGAGTTACCCTTGTATTTTTCAATGTCGGGCACTTGAAATTTGTGCGGGACTTTCACATTTGGGACCAAGCAGAGATCTGCGGCGTCCTTTCCAAATAAATCCTGACCGCGAATGGCTTGCAGCTCCTTCTGCATTTCCAAGAACTGCTCCTGGAATTCCTCCATTCTGTCAAACATAGTTTCCTTCTTACTAGAAGGTGATGGTGGAATCTGTCCTTTCGGGATAGTGTGCACCACAGGGGGTGGTACCGTGACTACGGTAGTGAGTCTTGGCATTTCCCGAAGTTTGTAACCTTCATGAGTCTTCAGTATGCCCCTGGCATCTTCGCTTTCCCGAAGTTTGTAACCTTCAGGCCCAGCAGCTTCTGTTATGATTCCCTGATCTTCAGTGATCGGCAGAACATATCCTTCCAGGATATAGTTAACAGGCATGCCCCAAGGACGATCTTTCGGCATCCGATACCTAGGATCATACTTCTCCACTATGGGCATTGAGGTGATCTCTGATATCACAGTCCTTTGTAGCTGAGCTTTTGCCATGGCTTGCATGTCGTTACGAAGCTTTCTCATATTCTCTCTCAAAGCGTCGATCTCTTCTTTCAACTCTCTGTTTTCTTCCTCAAGATCATCCATCTTTTTCTGACGATTGGCCAGAGTATTATACGAATGAGACAGTTTGACTCTAGAATCGAGACACAAACGTGAGATTCGTAGGTAAGAAGAATACGCGATGTGAGAATGATGAATGCAATGATTATATTAATTGTTTAAGGTTTAATCAAAATAAACTTTGACAATTAGATTGCAAATATCAAACAGTGGGGAAACCCCTTTTTATTGAAATTCAAAGGATTACAGAAATGGAAATACAGTAGATTACAAGGTACAGAAACAGAAACCTAAACTAATGGGCCCTGAGTCCTCTCTGAAGAGAAATCGGGTGCTGATTCTGGTATCTTCCTTTTCTTTGACCGGGGCTCTTGGGCCGTTGTCGGGTTGTCATTCCTTTGCCAGGTGAAAGGAGCGAGCAAATTCCTTTGGTCATCTTGATTCTCTACAGCATGTTGCTCCAAAATTTCAATCAGAGCATCTTTTTCTTTCAGTACTTGCTGTATTTTGATGCACTCTATGTCGAGGGTGCGGTACTTGTTCTTCCAAGACCTCCTCTCCTTTTGAACTTTGTTGAGAGTAACTTGAAGCTTTTCAATTTCTGTCATGAAGTACATGACAGATTCCCTCGGCGAAAGAATTTCGTAACGAGGATAAGGCATTTTTAGCTTGAGAGCTCTAGTTTGTACCCAATGGAGATAAGGCTCCACCGAGACACAGTCCAATTTTCCTAGAGACTCTCGTCCTTTCTTATGAACATGCTTCCAAGCGTGCACTATTTCCATCTTTAGTGCTCTGTCATTTTCTCCTTCCTTGAAGAAAAGACCTTCCAGATGAACACCCCGTGGGATGTGCCTCATCGGGTATCCAAACTGACGGCGAACCAATATCAGATGATAGTTGATTCCTCCCTTAGTTCCTATAAGGGGTACATTGGGGAAGTTTCCACAACGATCGATGATTCTGATTCCATCATAGATCCTATTACACCAATCTATATCAGAGTTGGTAAGAGACATGATCTTCTGCGACCAACGCAAGGCATTCTTGCAATCCCAAAAAGCAGCAGACTTGGGCAAGTGAGAGATAAACCATTTGTAAAGCAGAGGTACACAGCATGTGATCTCCCCTCCGCTGTACAAATTTCCCAAGTGTACAGAATGATACGCATCTGCGAGCAAAGTCGGCACAGGGTTTCCAATGAGAAAAACCTTAATGGAGTTGATATCGACGAAGTTATTAATGTTGGGAAACAAAAATAATCCGTAGGTGAGCAAGACAAAGATGCTTTCAAAAGCAGTCACGTTTCCTATACTGGCAAAATACAGGGCTTTCTTTGTCAAGAACTGGGCTGGAAAACCTTGGATGCCACCCTTGGTAGTTAGGTGGGTCCTGACCTCAGACTCGTCCAAATGAATTGCTCTTGCAATGGTCTGATTCTTTGGAATTTCTTCCAGTCCAGAAAATGGAGCTCGATCTGTAATGTGTAGATCAATCAGGTGAGAATACTCGTCCAGCGTTGGTGCGAGCTGGTAATCCGGAAATGTGAAACAGTGATAAACCGGATCATAAAACTGAATGAGCGCGTCCATGATTCCCTCAATCACATGGAGTCTTAACAGTGGTAGCAAACCCCCGTGCTTGGCTCTGAAAGCCTCAGGGTTAGTGATCATCCTCGCTAACCTTCTCAAATCCTCTAGTTTTGGAACCTTGAAGGTGTACGTATGAGTTCTCCTTCTACCGAAATCCATTAGCACAATCCTTTTCTCTGATATTTGCAATCACAGTCTTAGTTTAATTTGAAAAACAGAGAGACTAGAAGAGAAATTTTTTGTTGAATGTTTTAATGTTTTTTTTTAAATGAATGCATGTATGCAACACACAAAAACGTAGAAAAAACATGGGGTCAAAGGGTCGTTGTCATGAAGTCAAAGCTCTACCCATCCCCAAAGGTTTATACTAGGGTGATTTTTGTACCTGTACTCATTATCATCAGCTCCTCCCAGGAAATCAAAACAATAAACGGATCGCCAGCGAGTTGTAGAGCAATCTTAGAGTAAGTGCCATTCACCGAGAATAGATCACCAGCCTCAAATGAGGGTAGTATCGCGTAACAACTATTTACGATAGTTTCCGCACTACAAAAGGGTTTGGCTCCTCAGCTTCTCAGACTTAACAATTGGCCCATTATCTAGGTGAGAGAATGGGTTGCATTGGTCAGCCTCCACTGAGGTTGATGGTCGACCTCGTCGCCATCACTTATCTTAAGTGTATACTCAATCTTTCCACACACGGCATCACTCGCATTCCCATTAGCAGAAAAATAAACACGTATAACAATTAGGAAAAGCAGTATATATATTTGTCCTAAACATCCTAAACCTTTAAAGCTATGAATCCTAAGTTCCTGACAGAAAATGGGTTCCCCGGCGGAAGCCCCAATCTGTGGTATTCACACAAGTGAAGAGAAAAAAGAAATCGGCCCCACGGTGGGCGCCATTTTTCTGTTGGCGGCCACCGCCATGAAAATGACTTACCCAAGGTTTAAATTGTAAGAAAGAAAGAACCGGCCCCACGGTGGGCGCCATTTTTCTGTAGCGAGCGATTTTGGACGCGGTTCTTAAGCGCTGGTCGCTCTCTGCGGTTGAGTTTACTACAGGTCGATTCATTTTTTATCCTATTAAAGCTGATGAAGGAAGGGAAATAGATGTCTCCAATTAACCCTGCTTTGCATACTGAGTTTAAATAGCGGTCTATTAGGTTACGAATGCTATCAATGTGGGGGGCCTTTGTACTGGTTATTTGTATTTTCGCCAATACGGTTTTCTCTCTTTCTAGGATTTTCTGGCGGGGAACAAGGATTTAGGATGTTAGGACTGATGCTTTTGATAGATACATGAGAGTATGGGATTTTGGGTTTTTGTTTAGTGTGCTCGCTAAGATTTTTCTTTCAATCTTATGCCTACGTATTCCCGTTTACCGAAACAGGGAAATCAGAGCGTTCGTAGTTCCTCATATTCTATGGGAGGAAATGGTTGTTTTTGGTGTCTTGTTCAAAGCCCAAGACGTGAAGTGAAAGGTGGTTTGTATCTTGTTCTAAGCCCAAGATGTGAAGCTGAAGGTGGTTTGTATCTTGTTCAAAGCCCAAGATATGATGCTAAAAGGGTGTTTTGTCTTTAGAGAGAATTTGTCATCTCTAAAGAGGGGTTTGTCTGTTACGACTGTTTATAAAGGAGAATTACTTTAACCGGGATTTGCGGATCCTAGCAATGCCATAATTTCCTTTATAGGGGGTTTTAACCTGAAGGAGAAGACTTTAACTCAGTGTAGAGCAATGCCATCTTTCCTTAGGAATTTCTCATACTAAAAGAGGGACATTGGCATGGATGCAGATGATCCAGAGGCTTGCCGCTTACAGCAATTAGATGAAAGGGAAGGAGTTGTTGATGTTTGTGTACTGTGAACGAGGCACAACTTTGATGCTAAAAGGTTAATTGGATTAACCAGTGGTTTTCTTATAGAAATCCTAAGAGGAGGCGATTATGTGTCTCGTACAAAGCCCGAGAGAGAGGCTAAAAGGTTTTGACTCGACGATGAAGTCTTTTGGTATCTCGTACGAAGCCCGAGATGGAGCCTATTGTTTATTTGGCTCAATAAGAACCTTTTTGTATCTCGTATAAAGCCCGAGATGGAGGCGAAAGGGGTGATTGATTCAACGAGGGAGTCTCTTATGTGTCTCGTACAAAGCCCGAGAGAGAGGCTAAATGTTATTTGACTCCGCTGGGGGAGAATCATTGTACAAAGCCCAAGAGGAAGCTATGGTTGCTGTTTTAGTTGAGTGACAGGTCCAGTATACTGATTTTGAAAGAGAAAATCAGTTCTTATATGAGCAACACTGTACTCAAGGATTTGATTCAAGGATCCGGGATATTTCCTATTCTTTAAGGAAGTGGGAAATCCGAAGGGTATTGAGACTATCCGAGTCTACGGGTTTCCTTCCTATTTTACAAAGGGGTCACTTGAGAATGTCTTTGAGACTCAAGGAGATTAGACTGTCCAAGTCTAGAGTTTCATCTTTTGTACTATGCTTTGAGAAACAGTAGTAGACTCTACAAAAGGACTGTTCTATGCAGATGACTAAGTTCTGTTCCTATACCTCTAGGAGGTCGTCGGGACAATTTGTACGAAGCCCAAGAGGAGGCTGGAAACTTTTAAGAAGCCGATCGGTCCTTGTACGAAGCCCAAGTGGAGGCTATCATTCCCGGAGGAAGAGATCATTATACGAAACCTAAGAGGAGGCAGTGAATACTTCTAAGAAGCCGTAGGGTCCTTGTACTAAGCCCAAGAGGAGGCGGGGTTGCTTTAGGAAGCCTGTGGGTCCTTGTACGATGCCCAAGAGGAGGCCGATGCTTTTAAGAAGCACGTGGGTCCCCAAACCCCGAGAAATTCAAGACATGCCATTCACTGAGAATAGATCAAGCCAGGAAAGTCCGAGAATTTGGAAGAAACTCAAGAGATGCCATTCACGGAGAAAAGATCATCTCTGGGGAATAGAGTTTCTTTGACAACTTCTATGAGTGACAGTCTATGAAACGGTTCACAGAGAATGCTGCCTTTCATGTCTCCATATTGTTTAACCCCAAGAGGAGGGAAGATTGTGTCTGGTAATCCTATGGGGATCTAGTTTAGACTATTTCTAAGAGTGAACGAAACGGCGTCACCTAGTTCTAGAGGTAGTTACCGGGGAAACTTGAAATATCTATACTATTATTACACAGTTGATACGAGTTTATGAAAGAAGACTTACAGTGAAACAGCCCCACAATACAGTTATATGTATATGAAAGCGGTAAATGAAAGCGATAACCACTTACTCGGTTGTAGAGCTTCCATGCTGTTTGGTTAGTTGTTCAACAAAGAAAAATTGAAAACAACAGTATATTTCAAAATCAAAGGAGAAAGTGCTTTGAAAAAGAAAGATTTGGGGCTTACAGCTCAAGGAGAGGCCCAGGGTTTTATCAGTGAGCGCACTATTGAATTTGTACAGAGGGACTTATACAAGTGACTGAGGCCCAAAATGTTTTCTGTACAAAGGGATGGGTCTTACACTCTCTTAAGAGGCCCAAAAGGTTTAAAGAAAAAGAGTGGGGCTTATAACACGGGGGTAGGCCCAATTGATTTTTCGTTTAAAAATGGCGATCACGCCGAGGTTTTCTTTTAACACAGAGGGACTTATACAATAAGTGAGGCCCAAAATGTTTTGGTTAAAAGGGGGTTGGGTCTTACACTCTATTAGAGGCCCAAAAAGTTTTAAATGGGTCTTATAGCTCGAGGAGAGGCATAAAAGGTTATTTTTCAAAAGGCGACGATCACGCCGTTTGTTTTTTATAGTATCGGGACTTATACAATACTGAGGCCCAAAAATGATTTGGTCAAAAAAGGATTGGGTCTTACACTCTATTAGAGACCCAAAGTGTTTTGAAAATGATTTATAAGGGTTGAATTAATCCAAAAACCCTAATTTGTTTTCAAAATGTATTTAATTGAATAAAAATTCAATTAAAATGATCAAAATTGTTTAACATATGAAAAACAAATTGTGATCTTGGATTAATGCTTCAAAAATTAAGTATTGACCTACAAAATAATTAGAAAGCATTAAAAGTTGCAAAATCAATGTGGAAAAAATATTTAAAATGTCAAAAACAATTAAAATATTAATTCTTTGCAAAAATATTAATTATATGAAATAAATAATATTTTTGGGATTTTTTTGATAAAATAAAATATTTTAACATTTTTGTGAATTATTAAAAAAAGAATCAACTCAAAATCATTAAAACTCAGAGAGAAATTAATTTTTGAATCAATTAAATAAAATCACAAAATTCAAATATTTGAATTTATGAAAATGGCGCCAAGAACAAGCTGAAGAACACGCGCGTGTTCTGAGATTCCCAGATTTGCATTTTCTCTCTAATGTCACTGAATACTTAATCATATCATGTAATCCACATATCATTATACTCGTCTCAACCTCACGATCATGTCTATAACACTTAATTTCATTTAAATTAAACATAAAACATGAAATCACGAAGAAACCTCAAGAACCCTAATTTCTGCATGAAGGCTAGGATTTTTGATACAAGATTCAAACAAAGCAATTAATTGAGGGAAAACATTCCATGCA
Organism: Lathyrus tuberosus; assembly: GCA_022829125.1. NCBI lineage: Eukaryota > Viridiplantae > Streptophyta > Magnoliopsida > Fabales > Fabaceae > Lathyrus > Lathyrus tuberosus. Next base: position 2,989,649 of record JALAZF010000395.1, read on the forward strand.
TGATTATGAACATATGGCCAAATTATTGTGTAGCAAAAATTGCATGGATCATAGAGTTAGAAGAGCTCATGCTTACCACTTGCAGCTGGTGATCGTGATTTGTGTAGGAGGTGTTACAGTTGTGTTGTGATGATCTGAACAGCTTCCCTAGGTGCTATGGAGTGTGTTTGAATGCTTGGACTTGATTGAAATTGGCTGGATCATTTCATGGCATCTCAACTGCACTTTGGTTAAAACCTTGAGCAATTGACTGGTGATTCTGAGAAATCAATGTTCCATTTGTTGTTTAAGTGTTTGATCAGCTCATATGTGATGTATATGAGGTGTGTGAGTGATTGGTTTGAGTGGAATTGCCCTCTAGCTCAAAACCCGATAGTTACCTTGCTAAGAAAGGCATTTTTGCCAAGAGAAAGAGATTTTGAGAAAGGCAAGTGTTGTAGGCCTTTGGTGTACTTAAACTGAACACAATTGAGCTCTATTTATAGTAGAGCAAGTTTGTTTTGCAAGGAATAGTGAATGACAACTGCTAAGTAGGTTTGGCCAATGTTGGCCAATGGAAATCCAAGTCTCCTCTAGCCATTGACTAGAGGTTAGGGCACAGAGCTTTGGTTCCCTTGGTCTTGGATAAGTCTTGACTGATTTCAGATGAGAATGGCTCAGTCCATGCCACCTTGATGCTTCCATTGAATGCTTCAATCCAAATTTGGAGTCTTGTCCCTATTTTGGCCATTCTAGGTTCAACATGTTATTTCTTGTTCCATGGACTTTGGAGGCTTGGCTCAGTGATTGTCCCCTTTAGATTCAATCCTCAGATGTGTCCAAGTGGATATGAGCATTTGAATTTGGCTTATTTTGGAAAATCGAGCAAAATTGCAAATTCTGCCTTGCCTTTGACAGATTTCAGCAAGGCAACTTGCCAATGTCATACCTCATGGTGTAAGTTGAATTTGGTAATGTTCTTGACCATTTTGGAAAGCCCTTACATGATACAACAATTGTTTGAACATGTTTGCTTTTGATCTCTTTTGAATCCAAGTGAAAAATCCCCCTACATTTGGCAAAAAGTAAGGCAAAATCTGACTTAGTGAAATTTTCACTAAGTGTTGGAACAAAGTGTTTTCTCTTGATTTTGATCACTCCATAACTCAAAATCCATGAGGAATTTGGACATAGGTCAGTATGAAGCTTTTGTAGAGGGCAATGAGATCTACAAATCAAACTTTGAATGGGGCACAATGGCCTTGTGGTTTAGGAGTTATGGTCCTCCAAAGTTGGTGCATTAGTGGCACTTTTTCATGACTTAGAAAAATTTCTAAGTTTTATGGTTACCCCTTTTACAAGTTATCCAACTTTTCTTGAATTTTCTTGATGAATGATGATTCAAATCATACATTAACATCATTTTAGGGTTAAAAATCCATTTTGGTGAAAAATCTCAAAAAGTCAAAGTTGACTTTTGTGCACAGTTGACTTTTTATCAGATGAATTCCAAACTGTGCAATTCTTCAGGAAATCACGTCCTTGACCTAAATCAAACTTTATGGACATGTTCCATGGGTGTTATAGGGTATATTGAATCATGTCATAGGGCTTGGGAGCATATCCTGGTCAAAAGTCAAAGTTACAGTTGACTTTTCCCTTAAAACCCTAATTGTGGTGCAGATGAAATTGAGACTTGTTGCTCAAGCTTCTTGGGTTGATCCATTGTTCCAAGTGGATCAATATAGTTCATTAGAGACCCTCAAACCCTCTCTTGAGGCCTTGGATCATGGTTTGTCCCAAAAGTCAACTTAGGGGTGAATTAGGTCAAGAAACCCTAATTCCTGATTTTTGATGTATGCATCCCCTAAGGCAAAATTGACTTGATGATTGGGTTTATGATGTCCCTTGGAGCATATTAGGTTAGGTTTTGGATCATTGGCTTGTGCCCAGATGAAAAATTTACATCTGGAGGCCCTGGTCGACTAAAACCCTAATTGGTGACACTGTCGATCTTGAGACTTAATCCACCTAGAAGGGAGCAGCCTTGTGCTTAATCCTTGAAGTGGGAGTCCTTTTGATCCATTGTGGTTGTTTGAGAGGTTAGACAAGTTGAAGATCATGTCATTCCTTGATTGATCCTTTGTATAAAGGCTCAGAGAGGGCTTGAAACCCTAATGTTGATTGTAGTGGATGCTCACCCCTCTTTGGGGAGACTGATGAAGTATGATGGTTCCCCCATATTATAATGATGATTTTCACAATGATGGGAAATCTTAGTGGTCAAAATTTGGGGTATGACACATACTTACATCATGCGTTATTGATTTGCATTTACATTTCATACTGCATCACTATCACTCTACTCGGTCTTGTCCCCTAGTGATAGAAGTTCTCTCAATCGAGTTGTCAGTTCTTGCCTCGTCAGGAAACGCTGCGTTTGAACAACCTCGCCTCCAGTTTATTTCTGGAAGGAAGTTGGCCCTTGACCACTTTGATAACTTGAACCTCTGAAAAACCAGAGGAACTTTCAGTCAGCATCACTCTTCGCCATTGAAGATGATATCCTTGCTTTCCCGAATTAAGGAAAATCCACAGAGAAAGCCTCGTAATCAGAGATTCGGCAGCATGCCAGTTTCGCTCCGAAAAGACCACTGATGAAAAGGTCATCGGCACCTCAAAATTGGAGCCCATCATATGGCATTTCTCCGGGAAGATCCCGAGAAAAGTTTGATGTAAGATCCCACGCAGAAGCAGCCTCTCAAGAGACTCGCTTTCCCCAGATAGAGTCGGAAAATGGCGTCTCCAATAGAGAAGTTTGTGCAACTCTACAACTCAGACGACTGGGTCCTCCCAGCAACTCTGACATCAAATCTTTTCGTCAAATGGCATCTCCCCAGGAAAATTCGGTGAGAAGTTTGAGGAGAACCGCTACAAATAGCGTCCCTTGTCAATAAAGTTTATTGACAAAAGAAACTTAGACCAGTTCCTCGGTAGGAAACCAGGATCGAGGGGAAGTTGACAAAAGAAACTTAGACCAGTTCCTTGGTAGGAAACCAGGATCGAGGGGAAGTTAACAAGAGAAACTAAGACCAGTTCCTTGGTAGGAAACCAGGATCGAGGGGAAGTTAACAAAAGGAAACTAAGACCAGTTCCTTGGTAGGAAACTAGGATCGAGGGGAAGTTTACCTTTTCTAAGCATCATCGCTTAGCTAAAGAAGATGAATGCGTAAGCTACCATTCATAACCACCATCAAAATTTCGGGTATTCCGATATTTAATCCTCTTGCACCCCGAATGCCCGAATACCTTCGTCATTCACATCATCGTGTCCAAGAAGATTAAATAGGGGCATCTGTCATACCCCAAATTTTGACCACTAAGATTTCCCATCATTGTGTAAACCATTACCAAAATATGGAGGAACCATCATACTTCATCAGTCTCCCCAAAGATGGGTGAGCATCCACTACAATCAAAATTAGGGTTTCAAGCCCTCTCAGAGCCTTAGATAAAGTATCAATCAAGGAATGACATGATCTTCAACTTGTCTAACCTCTCAAACATCCACAATGGATCAAAAGGACTCCCACTTCAAGGATCAAGCACAAGGCTGCTCCCTTCTAGGTGGATCAAGTCTCAAGAGCGACAGTGTCACCAAATTAGGGTTTTGGTCTACCAGGGCCTCCAGATGAAAATTTTCATCTGGGAACAAGCCAATGATCCAAAAAATAACCTAATATACTCCATGGAACCTCATGGACCCAATCATCAAGTCAATTTAACCTCAGGGGATGCATTCATAAAAAATAAGAAATTAGGGTTTCTTGACCTAATTCACCCCTAAGTTGACTTTTGGGACAAATCATGAACCAAGACCTCAAGAGAGGATTGGAGGGTCTTTAATGAACTATATTGATCCATTTGTAACAATGGATTAATCCAAGAAGCTTGAGCAACAAGTCTCAATTTCATCTGCACCACAATTAGGGTTTCGCGGGGAAAGTCAACTGTAACTTTGACTTTTAACCAGGACATGTTCCCAAGCCCTAAGACATGAATCAATATACCCTATGACACCCACAGAACATGTCCATCAAGTTTGATTTAGGTTAAGGACATGATTTCATGAAGAATTGCACAGTTTGGAATTCATCTGATAAAAAGTCACTGTGCACAAAAGTCAATTTTGACTTTTTGAGATTTTTCACCAAAATGGATTTTTAACCCTAAAATGATGTTAATTTATGATTTGAATCATCATTCATCAAGAAAAATCAAAGAAAGTGGGATAACTTGTAAAAGGGGTAACCATAAAAACTTAGAAAAATTTCTAAGTTATGGAAAAAGTGACACTAATGTGCCAACTTTGGAGGACCATAACTCCTAAACCACAAGGCCATTGTTCCCCATTCAAATCTTGATTTGTAGATCTCATTGCCCTCTACAAAAGCTTCATACTTACCTATGTCCAAATTCCTCATGGATTTTGAGTTATGGAGTGATCAAAATCAAGAAAAGTCACTTTGTTCCAACACTTAGTGAAAATTTCACTAAGTCGGATTTTACCTTACTTTTTGCCAAATGTAGGGGGATTTTTCACTTGGATTCAAAAGAGATCAAAACCAAACATGTTCAAACAGTTGTTATATCATGTAAGGGCTTTCCAAAATGGCCAAGAACATTACCAAATTCAATTTGAGTCATGAGATATGACATTGGCAAGTTGCCTTGCTGAAATCTGCCAAGGTAAGGCAGATTTTTCCACTTTTGGTCGATTTACCAAAATCAGGCAAATCCAAATGCTCCTATCCACTTGGACACCTCTGAGGATTGAATCTAAAGGGGACAATCACTGAGCCAAGCCTCCAAAGTCTTTGGAACAAGAAATAGCATGTTGAACCTAGAATTGCCAAAATAGGGACAAGACTCCAATTTTGGATTGGAGCATTCAATGGAAGCATCAAGGTGGCATGGACTGAGCCATTCTCAACTGAATTCATTCAAGATTTATCCAAGACCAAGGGAACCAGCAGCATGTGCCCTAACCTCTAGTCAATGGCTAGAGGAGACTTGGATTTTCATTTGCCAACATTGACCAAACCTACTCAACAGTTGCCATTCACTATTCCTTGCAAAACAAACTTGCTCTACTATAAATAGAGCTCAATTGTGATCAGTTTGAGTACACCAAAGCCATCAAACAGATGCTTTCCTCAAAATCTCTTCTTTCACTCCAATTTTGCCTTCCAAAGCAAGTCACTATCGGGTTTTGAGTTTGAGAGCTTTTCCAATCAAACCAATCACACACACCTCACATACATCATATAGAAGTGATCCAAACACTCACATAACATCTGGAACACTGATTTCACAAAATCACCAGCCAATTGCTCAAGTTCTTAACAGATTTACAGTTGGGGTACCATCTCAAGTTCCAGATCATTTCAATCCATTCCAAGCATTCATACACACTCCATGGCACCTAGGGAAGCTATCCAGATCATTGGACCCTAGTTGTAACACCTCCAACATAAATCACGATCACCAGCTGCAAGTGGTAAGCATGAGCTCTTCTAACTCTATAATCCATGCAATTTTTGCTGCACAATAATTTGGCCATATGTTCATAATCATGCATGGAATATTTTCCCTCAATTAATTGCTTTGTTTGAATCGTGTATCAAAAATCCTAGCCTTCATGCAGAAATTAGGGTTCTTGAGGTTTCTTCGTGATTTCATGTTTTATGTTTAATTCAAATGAAATTAAGTGTTATAGACATGATCGTGAGGTTGAGACGAGCATAATGATATGTGGATTACATGTTATGATTAAGTATTCAGTGAGATTAGAGAGAAAATGCAAATCTGGGAATCTCAGAACACGCGCGTGTTCTTCAGCTTGTTCTTGGCGCCATTTTCATAAATTCAAATATTTGAATTTTGTGATTTTATTTAATTGATTCAAAAATTAATTTCTCTCTGAGTTTTAATGATTTTGAGTTGATTCTTTTTTTAATAATTCACAAAAATGTTAAAATATTTTATTTTCCCAAAAAATCCCAAAAGTATTATTTATTTTGTATAATTGATATTTTTGCAAAGAATTAATGTTTTAATTGTTTTTAACATTTAAAATATTTTTTCCACCTTGATTTTGCAAATTTTAATGCCTTCTAACTATTTTGTAGGTCAATACTTAATTTTTGAAGCATTAATCCAAGATCACAATTTGTTTTCCATATGTTAAACAATTTTGATCATTTTAATTGAATTTATATTCAATTAAATATATTTTTGAAAATAAATTAGGGTTTTTGGATTAATTCAACCCTCATAAATCACTTTCAAAACACTTTGGGCCTCTAATAGAGTGTAAGACCCAATCCCTTTTTTGACCAAATCATTTTTGGGCCTCAGTATATTGTATAAGTCCCGATACCGTCAAAAACAAACGGCGCGACCGTCGCCTTTTGAAAAATAACCCTGGGCCTCTCCTCGAGCTATAAGACCCATTCAAAACTTTTGGGCCTCTAATAGAGTGTAAGACCCAACCCCCTTTTAACCAAAACCATTTTGGGCCTCAGATATTGTATAAGCCCCTCTGCGTTAAAAGAAAATCTCGGCGCGATCGCCATTTTAAACGAAAAATCATCTGGGCCTACCCTCGTGTTGTAAGCCCCACTCTTTTTCTTTAAAACTTTTTGGGCCTCTTAAAAGAGTGTAAGACCCATCCTTTTGTACAGAAAACTATTTTTGGGCCTCAGTCACTTGTATAAATCCCTTTGTACAAATTCAAACAGTGCGCTCACTGATAAAACCCTGGGCCTCTCCTTGAGCTGTAAGCCCCAAATCTTCCTTTTTCAAAGCACTTTCTCCTTTGATTTTGAATATATTGTTGTTTTCAATCTTTCTTTGTTGAACAACTAACCAAACAGCATGGAAACTCTACAACCGAGTAAGTGTTTATATGTTTTCATTTACCGCTTTCATATACATATAACTGTATTGTGGGGCTGTTTCGCTGTAAGTCTTCTTTCATAAACTCATATCAACTGTGTAATAATAGTATAGATATTTAGAGTTTCCCCGGCAACTACGTCTAGCATTAAGCCCGTTGATCACTCTTAAATAGTCAAAACTAGATCCCCATAGGATTACCAGACACAGTCTTCCCTCCTCTTGGGGTTAAACAATATGGAGATATGAAAGGCAGCATTCTCTGTGAACCCTTTCATAGACTGTCACTCGTAGAAGTTGTCAAAGAAACTCTACTCCCCAAAGATGATCTTTTCTCCGTGAATTGCATCTCTTGAGTTTCTTCCAAATTCTCGAACTTTCCTGGCTTGATCTATTCTCGGTGAATGACATGTCTTGAATTTCTCGGGGTTTGGGGACCCACATGCTTCTTAAAAGCACTTGTCAAGAAACTCTATTCCCCAGAGATGATCTTTTCTCCGTGAATGGAATCTCTTGAGTTTCTTCCAAATTCTCGGACTTTCCTGGCTTGATCTATTCTCGGTGAATGGCATGTCTTGAATTTATCGAGGTTTGGGGACCCATCGGCTTCTTAAAAGCGTCGGCCTCCTCTTGGGCATCGTACAAGGACCCACAGGCTTCCTAAAAGCAACCCCCACCTCCTCTTGGGCTTAGTACAAGGACCCGCCGGCTTCTTAGAAGTATTCACAGCCTCCTCTTAGGCTTCGTATAATGATTCTTCCTCCGGGAATGATAGCCTCCTCTTGGGCTTCGTACAAGGACCTGTCGACTTCTTAAAAGTTTCCAGCCTCCTCTTGGGCTTCGTACAAATTGTCCCGACGACCTCCTAGAGGTATAGGAACAGAACTTAGTCATCTTCATAGAACAGTCCTTTCAAAGAGTCTACTACTGTTTCTCAAGCATAGTACAAAAGATGACACTCTAGACTTGGATAGTCTGATTTCCTTGAGTCTCCAAGACATTCTCAAGCCCCCTTCAAAAATAGGAAGGAAACCCGTAGACTCGGACAACCTCAATGCCCTTCGGATTTCCCACTTCCTTAAAGAACATGAATAACCCGGATCCTCGAATCAAATCCTTGAGTACAGTGTTGCTCATATAAGAACTGATTTTCTCTTTGAATTAGTATACTGGACCTGTCACTCAACTGAAACAGTCACCATAGCCTCCTCTTGGGCTTTGTATAATGATTCTCCCCAGCGGAGCTAACAATTTTAGCCTCCATCTCGGGTTTTGTACGAGACACATAAGAGACTCCCTCGTTGAGTCAATCACCCCTTTCGCCTCCATCTCGGGCTTTATACGAGATACAAAAAGGTTCTTATTGAACCAAACAAATTTTAGCCTCCATCTCGGGCTTTGTACAAAATACAAAAACTCTCTTGTTGAGTCAAATAGCCTCCATCTCGGGCTTTATACGAGATACCAAAAGATTCCCTCGTTGAGTCAAAACCTTTTAGCCTCTCTCTCGGGCTTTGTACGAGACACATATTAGCCTCCTCTTAGGCTTTATATAAGAAAACCACTGGTTGATCCAATCAACCTTTTAGCATCAAAGCTGTGCCTCGTTCACAGTACACAAACATCAACAACTCCTTCCCCTTCATCTAATTGCTGTAAGCGGCAAGCCTCTGGATCATCTACATCCATGCCACTGTCCCTCTTTTAGCATGAGAAATTCCTAAGGAAAGATAGCATTGCTCTACACTGAGTTAAAGTCTTCTCCTTCAGGTTAAAATCCCCTATAAAGGAAATTATGGCATTGTCGGATTCACATATCCCGGTTAAAGTAATTCTCCTTTATAAACAGTTGTAACATACAACCCCCTCTTTAGAGATGACAAATTATCTCTAAAAGTCAACACCCTTTTAGCTTCATATCTTGGGCTTTGAACAAGATACAAATCACCTTTAGCTTCACATCTTGGGCTTTGAACAAGATACAAACCACCTTTCGCTTCACGTCTTGGGCTTTTAACAAGACACCAAAACAACCATTTCCTCCCATAGAATAGGAGGAACTACGAACGCTCTGATTTCCCTGTTTCGGTAAACGGGAATACGTAGGCATAAGATTGAAAGAAAAAATATTAGCGAGCACACTAAACAAAAACCCAAAGTCCCATACTCTCACATATCTATCAAGAAGCATCCGTCCTAACATCTAAACCTCCCACCACTTTTAAAAAAAATAAACCCGATAGAGACCCCGAATCTTTGTAGCATCTGTAACCTAACAGACCGCTGTTTAACCTCAGTTTGCAAGCAGGGTTAATTTGAGACATCTATTTCCCTTCCTTCATCAGCTTTAATAGGATAAAAAATGAATCGAGCTGTAGGCACCAAAGAGCGATAGCGCTTCGCAACCGCGTCCAAAAATCGCTCGCTACACTTGGCATGTCAACATTTGCATGTCTGTTGCTTGTCCTTAGCATATTGCATTCCATCTAAGGGCAAAATTTTTAGTTTGCTGTATTTAAATATTTTTCACCTTGATTTCCCGAGGATTATCATCTCTCGTGCTATCCGGTAAAGTTATTCAAATAGGGGCAACTGTTATACCCCAAATTTTACCCTTAGATGTCATAACATCTTGCACTTGCATTTAAGTTCCAATCATCTATGCATTGTTAACTAACCAATATCTTGTTAGTTTGTTCTTTTATGTGAAAGCTAGGGTTTGCACAAGAAAGATGACAAGGTCATTTATCCAAGTTCTCATACTCTAAAGTCTCCTAAGACAATCCTTGGCTCCATACAACCATCACAAGTGTTCACCAGTTGATTGAGATTGATAATTGAAGTCATCTGTTCAAGAAAGACCACTGAGCTTCCAAGGTTCAACCATTTGTTCTTACAATCTAATCATGAAGTTCTCAAGTCATATGCCATGACCTCTTATGTTTGGATCAAGAGAAATCAAGAAGAGATTATCAGATCAAGAGTTGTGGAATTAGGGTTTTAACCTGAAGAATCATCAGGAATCTTGGTGTGATCAGTCAATGCCTTGATTGGTTCATCAACCAATTGAGCTCACATATATCCAAGAGATCTTAATTAACAAGAAATCAAGAGTCTTTGACTCCTATCACAAGTGCAATGAACCTCAAAGTTCATTTGGCCCCAGATTAGGGTTTTCTTCAGGAGAAAGTCGACTGTGCCCTAATTCATGGTCAAAGCATGATCCCAAGCCATGGGACTTGATCCATTGTATTCACAAACATCCTTGGAACTCATCTAAGGTATTGGAGAAGTCCAAAGTTACAAATTCTTTGAGGATCGTACTGTGAAATTTATTTGACCTCATTTTCACCTGACAAAGTCAACCCTTTGACTTTTGAGATCTTGACCCAAGATGAAGCATTCAAGCTATATTCTATCAAGACATGTTTAATTCTTGAGTTAGGGCATGAGAAATCACCATTTGAAAGGTTTCTTGCAAAAAGGGCAAGGTTTGGTTCTTAGATTTTTCTAAGTGTGGAAGAATTCACTCCTTGTGCAAAATTGGAAAAGTCATAACTTTCAAACCACACATCTAATTTTTGTGACTCAAAGTTCAAATTGAAGCTCTCATCATGAACTTCAAAACATATTAGAGGGTCCTTATCCAAATAAGGCTTGGTTTTTAAGTTAGGAAGCTTGGAAGTTCAAGGCACTTAAAGACTTAGTGAAATTTCACTATATTTTGCCCTAAAAATCAGCTAACTTCATCTCTATCTTTCATCAAGATCCCTTTGGATCTAGAACTTGGAGTGAACATGAAAGTTATAGAGGACATTTGGGGCTTTCCAAAAAGTACTAGAACTCCCCAATCCATGGAGGGAGCTGAGAGTTTCGAAGAGGAGAAGTTTGAGGTCCATTTCTTGAAATTCAAGTTACCAACATATGCATAATGATGCATAATCACTCCTGATCACCAATACTCTCACCTTTCTGAGGTTTAGAAGCAAGGTTGGAGTGTTTAAGACCTCTGCCACGAAAAACACAAGTTGCAACATTAAAATGCATTAGTTTATGTCAAGTGGATGCAAGTTGAGGCAAGGAGAGAGAAACTTTTCCAAGAGCATGGTCACTTTTTTGTTCTTATAGCTTGGGTCCTTGGTCCAATCCCATTAGCACACCTCAACAGTGCAAACCCTATCCCTGACCATTTTCTAGAGTGTTAGAGTGCCCTTGACTCAGCATAACAACTTGCACGATGGAAATTTGGAGAAAAGGCAATCTTGGCAAGTTGTGAAATCTGTCCATACCTCAAGTCCTTCACTTCTCCTATAAATAGAGGATTAATCCTCATTGCAAAACACACCAGGATCACCCTAAACAAAGGCTGATACTCTCTGCAATTCACCACTATCTCATTTCTTGCATTTTTGCAAAATCTCTGCACCAAGAGTTTTTACTCGTGCACTTCTCAAATAAACTCCATAAACCACCTATATACATCCATTAGAACTCATTCCAACACGTGGAAAAGTTCTGTAACTCCTCAAACCTCATCTTCCATTTTTAACCTCCATTGTTGCAAGAAGGATCGGGTTCCATTTTTGAGGTATTTTCCAAAGTTGTTGGCCATCTGCATTTCCTCTCCTAGCATCAACAAAGCAAGGCAGTCCATTATTTCTATTCTATAAGCACCATAGAAGAGGCCATGGACTTTCTCCAAGAGGTAAGATTTCCAACCTTCGAAACTGGCATGTTCATGCACTTTTTGGTGTTCATTTGATTAGCAAAATATAGTGTGTATTGTGCTTTGTTGTTCTGAATGTATGCTTGCATTGTTTGGTTTGAATATATCATGTTATCACATGTTGAGATTTTGTGGAGTTGCACTGTTATGAGTTGATTTGTGAATCATATGATTGTTGTTAATGGAAAGTAATGTCATATTTTGATTCCTCGTGAAAAATACTCCAACTTTGATCTTTACTTCATGGTAAATGGTTGGGAAATGAGTAAGATAGAGGGAGAGGAAGTTCTGGCCATTGTTGTTGTTGTTGCTAGGGCATGAGTGAGAGGGAGAGAACGAAGAAGATGATGGTGATATGGCACCCTGTCGGCCCAACGTGGCGCTGAGGTGGCCATTTTGGTTGGAACTTAAAATAAAAACAAATGAAAGTGTATAATGTTTGGATGTAATAGCCACCCCAGTGGTAGAAACCTTGCCATGCCTTTCCCTTTTGCCTACCTTGCCTGGGTTCGATCATGCGGATAAACCCTTTTGCATTTTTTTCTGATTTTTCGCTTGCCTTGTTATATTATTGTGTGTTATCATCACTTGTTCACACTGCGCGCATAGCACAGATGGTGGATGTTTTGTGGCTGAGTCTCCAAGGGCGTGGGTTCAACACCCACATGAGACATTCCCCTTTATTTTTAATACTTGTTTCATTTTAGTTTTATGGTTTGTGCCTTGATTCCAATTGATCATAACTTGCTCATTTTTTATCCTTTTTGAATCATTTTTTTTGTAAATTGTTCTTTGAAATGTCTATTTTTTTACGGTGAAAAGAATTTGTCCAAAATGTTTATTTATGAGACATTTTTAAATGTTGAAAGTGAAGGACCATTTTAGGCTTTTTATGAAAACTTCTTTGTTTCTTTTGTTCTTTTAACATGAATCCTTGGTTTGCCTTGATTGTTTGAAACCTAAAACATATTATTTGAACCTTGCATGATGTGGTAACATTGTATGTTTTTTATTTACTTTGATACCATGATGTTTAATGTGTCGTTTACATGTGAAATGCCTTTGTAAAATACCCTGTTCATATCATGAGATCTTTTTAGATCACATGCCTCTTTTACTTGAAATTATTTGACCAAGCATGTGCACATGTATGCCTTGAATAATTGACACCATGTTTGAGTTGTTCTTAAGTGTTTATATGTCTTGGATTGTAATCTTTGGATGCATGAACCTTATGATGTTGTTACCCCTCTCAAATGCATGTCTAAACCCCAATACTCTTGTATGGTTTTTACCTACTTGTCCACATATTCAAACTTGTTCACATATTGCCTTTGATACATGTTTGTTTATATTTACATGATTGTTGTTACACATGAATGCTTATGAGCTTGTTGGTTGTTACCTCCTCCTTGTTGAACTTTATCCATGAGAACTTAGTTCATTGTTTGCTTAGGTGTTGTAACATCTTTTGTTTCATATATCCCTTAGTTGTCACCATAATATGTTCATCCCCATGTGAAGTTTTGGTCTTTACCATAAACTCTTTTTGAAGTAAATCTTTACCTTGAGTGTTGTTACACTCATATGCTTTGTTTTGGTTGTTACCATGACCATATTTTCATGTTGCTTTAATAATGTTTGTTATCTTGAACTTATTTAAGTTTCCCCCAAGTGATGAAGCTTGTTAGATCTCATCCAAAGTAACCCTCTTTATTCCCCTCATTTCCAAAGGAAAGACTCTCTATTGACCTCAAAGTCATAGATAGCTCATTTATCATCTTAGCCTCATTAGAGCCACCTTCCCCCATGGCCTCATTAGAGCCTCTTCTCCCTTTAACCTAATTAGGCTCCCCTCTTGTGAGCACTATCATCATAGTTGCTCACCTCCCTCCTTGGCCTCATTAGAGCCACTCACCTTATAACTTAGGTTTCACATAAAGTTCTTCAACTCTATGTGAGCATCAGCATGATGATGTTCCTTTCTCCTTTGGCCTTATTAGAGCCATCCACCTCTTAATTTAGAACTAAGTTAGAGTTCTTAAACTCTATGTGATTCTCATCATCATGAGTATTCACTTCCCCTTTACAACTTAGACTTAGAGAGTTCTTTAACTCTATATGAGTATCATGCTCATTCCCCTTGGAACTTTGGCCATAGTCAATGGTTCCTCACCCTTAGATAGGTGAACTACGGTTGCTCTGATTCTTTAGTCAGGATATGTAGGCACAAGATTTGACGTCTTGGCGAGCATACTTAGTGTATATACCCCTAGGTCTTTACCTTTAGTACCTTGGTCTTTACCACAGGTCTTCATCCTTGCCCTTAGGTCTTTACCTTACCCTTAGCAGATTCCCTTAGTAAGCAAACATTATCATAACACAAATACAAAACAAGAGGTTCCTGTAGAGTACTACAGATACTTAGGGTGCTAATACCTTCCCTTAGTATAACCAACCCCCGATCTCTTAGCTGTGTCTTCATATAGCGCAACTAGGGTTTTCTTCGATCTTTACCCTTTCCTTTGGATAAATCAAAGCTCGGTGGTGAATTTCAAAGATGTGTGATTCAAGTTAATCAATAGCTTGACATCTGATTCTCACTGTAACAGCAAGCATAACAAGGTCAGAAACCAGGCACATGTTGTCTGCATCCACACTAAAGAAGTCATTTCCCTCAACGGCTTTAAGTATCTTATCTATGGTCTGAAATTGTTCACGGACAACCTCAGGTTCAACAAAGTCTTCACGATCTTCACCTTGAGCACTAGAAGCATTGTACTCATAGAGAAGATTCTCAAAAGGAGCTTGGACAGTCTTGACAACAGTGTGGACCACAAGTCTAGGCTCAGCGAAAACTGGAGCTTGAAATGTCGGTCTGACAGTTTGACCAATCATAGCAGTAGATGTAATAGGTGGAGAGAAGTTGTGGGGTAATTGTTAAGTGCCAAATTGTGCTTGTTTTAGATAGTATTTTCTGGCCCTTTTCAATTGTTTCTATGATGTTTTAATAGTAAATACATATGTTTAAGTGTAAATATGAAAGTTTCCAATTTTATTGTAAATATTGTGAATATTGATCATATTGATCATTTTGATGCTCTTTTACAGGTTTTCTTGCATATATTTGATGATAGGAATAATTGGTGAAGGAAAGAAGGCCTAAAAGTTGATTTTTGAGAAGTCGTGTCGGTAACTCGCGCTTAGCGCGTTTTTCAGCACAGGTTCAACGCATTTTTGATGAAGAGGCAGTAGCTAAGAACCCGTGATCGCGCTTAGCACGCTCTAAGGCAGTTTAACTATATTTCAAATGAGATCGATCTGAGGCCGCTTAGCGCGGTTTTAATAAATTTCATTCTTTCTAATTTTAATTTATCTCATTTTAGTAGGTATTCAAGCCTTTATTTCTATTCATTTTCATATAGAGCATTAAATAAGCTTTCCAAAGCTTCCGACGGCGCGTCAATCGGAGTTGCGGTTCGAAAGTTATGAAGAAAATAAGATTTGTGACTTTGTTGATGGCGCTAAGCGCCCTCATAGCGCACTTAGCGCGGTTCACGTCTTTTCAGCCCCTATTTAAGTCACTTTTCAGCATTTTTAGGGTATGGTTTGGGTATTTTTTTGCTCCCACCCCATCATACTTCAATTTTTAGTAGGATTAGCTAGAAAAAAACATGGAAGCTTGCATACGGATGAACCGGGGTGGATTTCTCATCGATCGGCTCTGATAAACCGCAAGATGTTTGGTTCATTTCTCTTCTTCTTTGTGTTTTTCTTCTTTGTTGGGTTTTGTATATTTATTGACTATGATCTCATGTATATTTGTCGCCCATGGCATTGTATAAAACTTTCTTTACAAATCTTTATTGGTGATTGTCTCTGATTTTCACTTTATGCGCGGGGTTTGAGTTGCGTTAGAGATAATCCTCGCAAACTTCGATTAGGGATGATTATCTATTAGTTTCTAGATTCTAGAGATAGATTTAAGAACTAACAATCTTCAATAGGCGTCGAAGCTTAATGCCTCTGTGCCTTGAGTCGCGTGCGAGAGTGTCGGTGAGGGTAACACGGTTGTTTTCTCAACTTTGCGTTAGACATAACCTTTGTTGTGAGCGATGTTGGGTGATATTGAGGAGTATTGTAGGTCGAGTATAACTGGTCGATAAGTTTAAGTTTGTGAGGAGTCGATTATGTGCATGCCGGATAAGTTTGTCTTACTGAAGAATGAATTTGTTTTATGTTTTAATATTTACTTTTCTGTTTCTATGTTTTAAACTATTTTAATCCAAACTCATAAACGCGAGAGGCTGTTGAACGACATTCTTTCCCTCGAACCGATCTCTGTGGACATGACATAAATCCCGGAGGGAATTCTTTCAGAAAATAAAATATTTTTGCTGCTTGCCCTATTCTGCAACCAACAGTAATCCAAACTCTGGCCAAGTTGAAGGTGGCACCTGAACAGGCTGAGGATTAGCATCTAAAACCTCCTGGATAACTGTCATTTGGGGTTGCTCTCCTCTAGCAATCAAGACCTAGAACATTTCAACGAGCTTTGTCATGCTTGACTTAAGATCATCGATCTCCATTTGGATATCTGCGTTGTGTGCTTCTTATTCTGACATCTTGCATCTGTAGTTAGCCCTAGTCCTGTATCTGTGTCAAGGAATCAGCTTGATGACTGAAAGATGACACTGGAAGATATAGACAACTGGAGATGAGTTGTTGGACAAACGGATGTATGCAATGAATCATGCCAATATGCAAATGATATGCAACGCAATGCAAGACAGGATGCAAATCACACAGGCAACATGATCAAAGGTTCGGGATCACAACATGGAGTCCGGGTAAAGAACCAACCACAGGGTGTGTACTAGGGGTAAAGCACATGCACAACGGGTTCTAACAAGGTTACCAGAGTCATCGATAAATCTTTCAGATATTATCGGCTTACACGACTACTCATGCTGCTAATAATATTCTCAAGATAATCTCGTCTGATTGTAGTATCGCATGACAACCACCACAAGTCTACACCTAGATGATCACTGCACTACGTCCTAAAAAGGCTAGGAGAGGTGACAGGATACTAAGGTCCTCAGCTTCACAGACTCCCAAGTCAAAAAAAGTAATGCCAATACGACTACTCGTATGACATCAGTAATCCCAAAGGGGGCTCCACTGAGCGTGGTTATATCATATGTTAATCATGTTAGGACTACTCCCAACAGTTAACTATTGATTATACCACAATCCTATCATAGGTGTATATTCAAGTCCGATTTAGGACTTATCTCACAACACAATGGTAATAACCCATGAAACAACAAAACAACAAGTAGACAAATATATACAAACCAATAACACATATAAAACAAGTTAGGTGTAACCCTTTTAGGGAGATATTCCCCAGTGAAGTCGCCATTTCTGTCGCGGTGAGAATCGGATACCATAGCTATTAATTAACTAGGCTCACAAATCTTAATTCACCACCGATCTTTAATTTATCCAAGGGAAGGGAAAAAGAACGAATGACCCATAAAAATGTTATGCAACGCAAAGAAAAAGAGAATCTAAGGTTCAGGGGTTGGTTATACCTAGGGAAGGTGCTAGCATCCTAAGTATCTGTAGTACTCTACAGGAACCTCTTATTTTGTTGTGTTATTTGTTATTTTGTCTGCTAAAGGGTGAAAAGGTAAAAAGGAGACCTAAGATGTTATTTCTAAGTATGCTCGCCAAGACATCGCATCTCGTGCCTACGTATCCTGACGGGAATGGAATCGGAGCATTCATAGTTCCCCTCAATAAGGGTAAACAAAGTAAAAGGAAAAGGTTGCTCCCAAGGATTGACCTTGTGCCTACGTATTCTCAAAAGGAACTTTGAGAAATCAGAGCGTCTGTAGTTCGGACAACTACGGGTAAAAAGAATGTTTATTGGTTGGTTTTAGGAGAAGAATACAAGTTTTCATCTTAAGGAGAATGCTCAACTAAACTACCACAAACACGTGGGAGATGAATCTTGCTTCATATTAAGAGAAGGGTCTCATGAATTATTTACAAGTGATCGATGAATAATTGAATTTAATATGGTCAAGGGTTTAAAAATATGCACAATTTGATTGCTTTAATACATCTAAAAAATATAAATAACCTATTTAAAAATAAAACATATTTTTGTTATTTTTATTTTTTAATATCTCATAAGACTAAATAAATAATTAAATTGTCAAAAGAAACTAATAATTAAATGAATTAATTAATATGTATTGACCTAAATAACTAGGGTGGAAAAGTGTAAAATGGGATGTCTATTGATAAACGAGGGTATAAGCCTAATTCATCTCTAATCCTAATAACAAATGAGAATCTATGGAAATAGAAAAAAATAAACAAATACTAAAATATACTTAATAAACAATAAAAGAAAAAATTAATAAAACAACCTAACTAGAGTAGTTTCAGCGCCCCACCCCTTATTTATCTCCTCACTTTGTTTTTTTTTATTTTTAATTTTAAATTACACTAATCACAATGTGACAAGTGGCATTAACAAAATAACAACACAACAACTCAACCACTCTACATACGCGGTGTAACACCTCAAAATTTGCCCTCTTGTTTTAGCATTAACTAGCTTATGTTCCATTGCATTCTTTGCATTATCATCTTTGCATATCATTGGCCTTAGCATGGGATCAAGGTATCTAAATCAAATCAAAGGAGTCTTGATCCTCAAGATATCTAAATTGATCCACCATCTCATCATATGATCAAGCTTGTCAAGAAATCTCAAGTGGATCACATTCTCCTAACCAGTGCAAAATTAGGGTTTTGGGATTCTTGAGTATAACACCCCAATGGGCAAGATCTTTGAGCTTTTATCATCTCCAAATGGCACATCTCATCATTGTTTAAGAGGATGCACTCATACTCTGAGGAATTTGGGTTTGGAGGATGTGCTGATTTCTCCTAGACTGAGGGTATAAAATTAGGGTTTGCCATAAAATCAGTTTATTTCTGATTTTTTGGGCAAGACTTGATTTCATGGTATTCCTCATGTCCTTAAGTGTCCAAGATTGAAGGATTATCCATCAATTTGGTTTGGAAAGGTTTCAATTGATCAATTGATTCAAAATCAAGAGAATTGGGGAAAAGTCAACTGTGCAGAGGAAAAGTCAACTTTTGACTTTTTTAAGGTCAAATTCATGTCCCTCATCTCAAATATGACCATTGATGAAAATTGGATCAAGAAATATCAAGGGATTCACCAAAAACCAAGAAAGATTCAAAGTTGCCAAATTTAGAAACTTAGGGTTTCCATTTATGGCAAGTTTTGTCAATTTGATGGGTCACTTTTGAAGCATTCTTTTTCCATGTTCCAAGCTTCAAACTCAAAGGTTATGGAGGCCTATCAAAAGTTCACATTCCAAGCTTCAAAACCATACCAAGAAGATCCTCATTGGATTAAAATTGAGAGAGATATGATGGATTAAAGTTGAGACAAATCAAGGCAAAATGGCAAGTCATGACCAGTCAGCACGCAGTTATTTTCACAAACACTTGGTGTGCATGTTGTGTCCAAGTTCAAGGGCAAATATCTCATTGATGGAGGCTTCAATTTGAAAAGTGGTCAACATCAATTTTGTTCCTCTGGATCTCCTCTACAACTTTGGTGTATGAGGAATTTTCATTTGATCAAGGTATGAGGAGATATGATGGATCAAAGTAGTGGTCTCAACTGATTCATCCCATGCACACATGAGCCTGGCACGACCAAGGCAAGTTGGTCAGCCAACCCAGTCATGACCAAGAGATTTCAGGGACATTTTTAAGCATCTTAAGGGATTCAATTGTGTTTGTTTTGAACACCAATGTTGTTGTCCTCCATCCTTTCTTTCCATAGCCACCTAGAGCTCCTAATTCCATCCTTTGAGTAAGGAGAAATTGTCTATTAAAGTCACATACATGAACATGGTTGTGTTGGCTGCAAAAATAGAAACAATTTATATTGTTGTTATTGCTTTACACGCACATCATACACCAACATTGCCTCAATTGTCCAAACACTCTCTTTCACTCTCAATACACCTCACACACTCTTTACCATAAGTGTGCAAACAAAAGAGAAGTGAGAAACTTGCATCATAAGTTGTTGCTGCTACAAACTCAGTGCACATCATCACCATCCTACATCATGAACACACCACAAGCTTCCATGCTCCCTCTCCACACATGAATATAACACAAGCTCACCATAACCTAAACTTCACTCTCACTTCCATTTCCATTTTTCATCTTCATTCACTCTCCAATTAACTCAACCACACTTCTAACTGTTAACTACAGTAGTTAGAAGTTAACCTCAGATATAAATACAAGATCTAACAGAATTTGCAACGAACTTGGATCATTCTTCACTTCTCCATTTCACACCCTTCTCTCTCTCTGAAACTTTCTCTCTCTCGAAGCTCTCACCACACTACATTCTCTTCATTCTTCAGCTTCAATTATCATCCATGAATGCATTGGGATGAAACAATAGATCGAGCATCATCACCTTCAACTCCAAACTTCTCTTTCTTCCATTGAAGTTCAAGTATTGCAAAGCTATTACACTGCCTTTATTTGGCCAATAATCACTTCAAAGATCAAGTGCTCCACCTCTGGTTTTCTTGTTTTCAAAGCTTCATTGAAGTTCAGGTTCATAGATCAAACATTCTTGCAATCTTATTTTGAATTTAAGCTTGATTTTGCTTGTTTTGGAGTCCTCTAGGGACGATGTGATATCCGGCTAGTTGATAGGCACCATATGTGCATAGTTTTGAAAACCTAGGGCAAACTTCTTTGATTCGTGTTGCTTGATTCTTGCATCATATGTGAATTCTAAGCCTGGATCTGTGACCTACGTGGAGAGAGGAAGAGATTGATATAAGGCATATCCATTTCTGGTGACATGTGAGGCTGAGCACGGCGGAGACTCGCCGGAGAAGACAACCGGAGTCTTCTCCGGCCACCTGAAACTTCAACATGGCGTGAACCCTAGCCTTTTGCCAGGTTAAGTCCTGGCCATTGATGATTTTCAATCCAACGCATGTAAGCGTGCCAACGCATTAATGAGAGAGGCTCTCTATCACGTGCCTCAATTCTGAGGTGATTTTGAAATTGTTTGATCTCACGCGCGCGTTCTATCATTATTATCATGTGCTTGCATTTTGAATCACGTGATTGTTCTACTTTTCCTAATCATCATGTGCTGACTCCATCCAATGGCTGAGGATGAGTCAATTGTTTGACTAACATCCATGGTATGGACCTCTTCAGACCACGCGCCCCGGGCCTTGTGTTTTTTATATGCGCGCCCCCTTTCCTTTAAGCCCAATGCCTTTTGAACTGGATTTTTGCTTTCGTTGCACCCCCTGCTTATTTCTTTTTGTTTTTTTATTTTCTTTTCATACATGAATGAAAAGCTTTTATTAAAAATACTTATGCATTCTTAAAAATTCCCAAAAAATTCATGATGCATTCTTAGACATTTAAATAATTTTTACATATTTTATTTTCTGATTTTGGATTATTTTACCATTTTTTATGAATTTCCATTTAATTTCTTTTATTTGAGCTCTATTCATGACACATGTTCATTGATGAATTGTTTGACACACCTATGATCTGAATTTTCACATGAAAATTGATATATGCTTTCATGACATATTGAGGCACTTTGTATAATTTTTGTGGATTTTTGGGATCAATTTTGGTAAATGTTTGAATGTCCTATTTGTGCCTAATCCTCGTGTCACTTATGTGAACTTGTGAAGCATGTTTGAGCATGATCCCTAATGATTTTTGAATCATTCTTTTGAGGCATGTTAACACACTGATTTCTCTTTAAGATGTTTGCCTTTTTCAATTTTTCATGTCTTCTTAACATGATCCTTATGAATTCGTAAAAGCATGTTTGTTTGTCTGAATGTTAGAGATCATATGCTAGGGTTTTGATGGACATTATATGCAACCCTCATTGACAATTGTTGAGACCTATTGACACATGTTGTATGAACATTATAGGTCATTTTTCTTATGTTATAGGTCTTTGCTTGTTCATCTTTACATGACTTGTATGCATTTGTTCAAACTTGAATTGTCTTGTGGGTTTGTGTTCATTCCTTTGCACATCTTTGATGGTTTGTTTTCACAAATGCTTGCATGATCTTGTACATCTATTTAAACATGATTCCACTGCTGTTTGTGATCATTTTCAACCATATGCCATGAATTCTAACATCATCTTAGATGCTTCTTAACTTCATGAACACATGAGAACTTGTTTGAACTTGTTTGAACCAAGTTTGTTTCTAATCTTTAATATGCTTTAACATGACACTTGTGTGGACTTTATATGATCATTATTGACTTATAAATATCATTTCAAATGTCATGTTCTACTGACTTGCATTCATTTACATGTATGTTCATATTGCACTTCCATTCCTTACTTGCATTACAAGTATGCATCAATGTATGAACTTGGAAGATGTTTGCTACCACTTCCTCCTACTTGATCAATGCTTGCATTCATGAATTGCATGCTATCTTAATGTCATCCCTATGCATTCTTAAATGTCATTCACTTCTGACTTTGATGTTTACATATGCATTTATTCATGTTCATGATTCATTTGCATTCATCTTGCATAGTTATTACTTAACTTGCATTCGTATGAACTTTTAGTACATAGTTTGACTTTATGTGCTTTCATTTAGCATGCTTACTTTAGTAGGATACCTTGGCATGTACCTACTGACCTTGGATGTTCCTTAACTCTTAGGACCCTTTCCTTTTAGTTTGAACCTTGCTTGCTTCTTAAGTTGTCTTCTTAAAGCAACTAGCATTTGTTTGGTTTACTTTTGATACTTGTATTCATTACTTGTAATCATTTGGTACTAACCTTTTATGTAGGGGTAGAGGTAAGGTTCTTGAACATGTGGATGGTTATCCATGTTCATCTCTTCTTTCATATCTCATCTATCTTACTTGTCGTTTCCTTTTGTGAATAGCATGATATAATGCTTGTTTGTGTAGAACCCTCTCACATCCCTTTGGGATCCTAGCTCATCCTTAATTTTTTATTAAGGTGAGGTAGGATAAGTATTAGGTAGTGCTATCCCTCTCTCTTCTTTAGACTTAGGTTGTTCTTAAACCTCCCCTTAGGGCCATCTTGCATGACAACTTTTAGGAAAGAATTCCCCCTTAGTGTTTTCTTCTTCTTTGAGTCTTCTCTTCTCATCTCATAACCTTTCTAAAACACTTAATAAAGGTTAACGTGTATTGCGCATGAGCCTTATATATGGGAAGTGAATAATTGGGGGGGGGGGGGTCTCCCTTCATTCTTCTAGGGTACTTAGTGTACGTCCTATTGGGGACGATACACGACGTATTCGTTCCTATGTTGTAGACTTGGGTGCAATGCAAGTTACAAACTAACTTCAATTCATTTCTGTCTAAAAAACACAAAATAAACTCAAACCTTTTTTATCCTTCGGGATCGTTAAGTTTCAAACCTATTTTCAGAAAAGGGCACGTTACTTTCCGTTTTGTCGCAAACAGGCATCAACCCTAACTGTCGGACGCGAACTTAACGTCGCTCCTAAAAAATACTAAGACCTCGTTAGGTCGAACTATGACTGCTCTGATTTCCTCCTTCTCATTAGATTGAGGATACGTAGGCACAAGGCAGCGATATCTTGGCGAGCAACCTCCCCCCTTAGTTCGTGTACGAACTACATTGACTCTGACTTTCCCATTGCACGAGGGAATACGTAGGCCTAGGACGTCGATGTCCTACCGAGTCACTTCTTTTTCTTTCCTCCCCCGTTTCTTCGCTCTTCTCCGGTCCCGTTCCTTTTCCTTTCCAGTAGCAGTGGAGCTCCAGATGATGACACCCTTTGATCGAGACAACAAGCGTGAATCCCATCGAGTACGATGGACGCGTGGGGGTGCTAACACCTTCCCCTCGCGTAACCGTCTCCCTTACCCGTTTCTCTTGGTCACGAGACCATGCTTTTCCTTTCCCTCAGGTTTACGCAGTGTTTCCTTTCCCTCTCTTGGGATAAATACACATTGCCGGCGACTCTGTTTCCGCGCCACTTTCGCGTTTGTACCTGGATGAAAATCCCGGGAGCGACACGCGACCCTCGATTTCTTCAATTCATTCATTGTTGTTTTTTTTTCTTTTTTTTAATAAAAAAATAAAGCAATCCAACCATTCATTTTACGGTACATGGTAATAAAAAATGAAAACATGAGAACCATAATGCTATCATAAGACATAAAGAAGAAATAACAAGCGGTTCACACACTCTTTCCCTCTCTTGTTCGCCCTCTAATATCCTCCTATTTCCCAGAGAAATAAATTTCTCTCAATTCTTCTTCATACTATCTCAATTTATCACTCCATCAACAAAATCGAACAAAACTTGTAAGATTAATCAATCAAAAACAAGACTCAAAACAACACAAACAACATGAATGAAAAAAAAAAGCTAAAAGTCGGCGGAGCGATGGCGATGGGGTGGCTACAGTGCGATTTCTGGCCAACAAGAGGTTGTGCGATCGGAAGGACAAAGTCGCGGTGATGCTCTTATGACGATGGTTGCGAGCGGTTTCTTCTTGCTGCTCCGTTTTGGGATCAACTTCTCCTTCCCCTTTTGTGTTTATTATTATTATTATTATTATTATTATTATTATTTTTGCTTCTTTTCAATATAACTTAGATTTGTGTTCAAATAATGGTGTTGAGTTGTTATGGTTTGAGTGAATCTAGTTTACAGTGTGTTAGTGTGGAATTTTGTGGTGGGAGTGAAGAGTTTTTATGTTGTTATGAAGGTTGTATAAAATGATAGAATAAAGATGAAGTTGGTAAATGGAGGTGGTAGTGTATGAAGAAATGTAGAGG
The DNA here is from genome assembly GCA_022829125.1 of Lathyrus tuberosus. Classification (NCBI taxonomy): domain Eukaryota; kingdom Viridiplantae; phylum Streptophyta; class Magnoliopsida; order Fabales; family Fabaceae; genus Lathyrus; species Lathyrus tuberosus. Next base: position 3,014,273 of record JALAZF010000395.1, read on the forward strand.
TATATACGTGTGTTTCTTAGTGTGATTGCTTGGTATTTTCTATCTGTGTGTATGTTGCTCTTTTATAGCCACCAGGTTTTGTGGCTTATGAATTCCTCGTCAACATGTCTGAACATATTTGGAAAGAGTTTAAATTCTTGTCTCCTTGTCCTGTAATTCATGAAAATGTTGTGATTGTGTAGGAATATGTCTGTGTATGTTTGGAAAGAAAAAGAACCTGTCTTGAACATGTTTTGCTTTATTTCCTTTTTCAATTTAGCATGTTGGGATTGTGGTTTTGTGAGTGGAAAGTCAAGTGGGATAAATGTGTATATGCTAATGATGATATGAGTGAGTATTCAGTGAGTGAGGCGCGTGTGTGTATGCAAGAATTGTTTCGTCAATTTAAGAAAGAGAACAAGATGCCTTTTTTTTTAAACTTTTTAACTAAGTTTTACCTAAAATAAAATAACAAACAAAAATTTAAAAAATTAAATATTAAAAGGAAAGTAATAAAATTAAAGGAATAAAATATACTATTAAAGATAAAAAAATCTGAAATAAAAATAAAAGATTAAATATAAATATTATTAATTAAAAATAGAAACGAAAGCGGTAAAAAAAATGAAAAATTGGACTCGTATCGAGGCACTCGAAAAAATAAAATGAATACACCAAAATGATCAGTAAAAAATATACAATTTGGAAAAATACAACGTTTGGTCAAATTTCGAAATTAATTTTACCCGGTTAAATGGCTCAAACTATCCAAAATGCGACCGAAAAGTGGTCGAAAAATTTAAATGAGCACGCCAGGTTAAACTATGCAAAATGTAGATTAATATCACTGACGTTTGCAGGCTCGATTTTAAAATTTTCCGTCCATTGATTTTACGCACAATTGACTTTTGATTTAACCGATTTGGCTGTAATTCCAACAAGTTTATTCCAGCTGATAAATTGAGTATTATGCGAGATGCATGAGGTGATAAACTATGCAAATGATGCAAAAAGGCGTGGGATCTTAGAGTAAAAAATTCGGGTATGACACAAGCGGCGTTGATACTTCCTCAACCGTTGAAACAACTTCAACAAATATTTAACATGGTCCTCTTCAGTCTTGGACTTAGCAATCATGGAAAAGAGTAGTCATGGTCCTTTGATATGTTGTGCCAACATTTTTCAAACCAAACGAAATTACTTTGTAACCTGAGAAACCATCCCGATTTGGTTGTAACCTGCGAAACCATCCATGAAAGAGAATACCTTATATTTTGCAGTGCTATCGACCAACATGTCAATGTGTGGCAGAGGAAAGTCATCCTTTGGACTGGCTTTGATCAAGTCTCGGTAATCAACGCACATGCGGACCTTACCATCTTTCTTTGGAACAGGTATAATGTTGGCTAACCATTATGGATACTCAGACATGACGAGGAAACCTTGTCGCAACGCGAAAAACAACCAGCGGAAAAAATAGAAGAGTCGCCACCGAACGTAATTTATCCCGACGGGGGGAAAGGAAATGATCGAAGAAAACCTCAAAAATGGAAAGACATGACCATCGCAACCAAAGTCCGGGTTCAGGAGTCGATTACGCGAGAGGAAGGTATTAGCACCCACCTTGCGTCCGTTGTACTCAACGGGATCCACGCTTGTTGTCTAATCAAGGGTTGTGTCATCTAAAGCTATACTGCTAAACAGAAATGGAAAGGAAAGAAAACAAAAGGAAACTCGATAGGACTTCGCCGTCCTATGCATACATATTCCCTCGTGCAATGGGAAAGTCATAGTCAACGTAGTTCGGAGGAATAAGGGTAGAGGGGGGAGGGAGGTTGCTCACCAAGACTTCGCCATCTTGTGCCTACGTGAAGGCTCTGCAGATTTGAGTAAATTTTTGGTAAAACAATGGGTTGGATGTAATGTTCCAACATGAAGAATACTGGTCAAGACATGATGTCCTAACGAATGTCCTGACATCTTAAACTGATATAGCAGGTTGTTTCTAAGTCTGGTCTAAGAATTAAGGAAGCAATCAGAATATGGATCAAGGAACAAGCCAACAGAAGATTGAAAGCCCAACGCAGCAGAAGCTTATAAAAGAAGACCAAGACCTAATGCAGAAAAGAGATAGAGAGGACAACATAGACTTAGGAATCCTATTTTGTAAAGTAGGGTTTAGGTTTTGAGATTCATAGGGTTCTCTTGTAAGTCTCCTTCTGTATCGATTTGATACAGTGTGGTAGACATAGGTACTTGTACAGATTCAGAAACCCGTAGGTAATGAATAATGTATTGTTCTTGTATGAAGCTTTGAAGAAAATCCAAGTTAACTTGTTAGTTAAGGATGCTTGACTGAACTTTGTACTGGAAGGGGTGTCTTTCAATAGGGATGATACATTTATAGTGTAGTAACTGTTAGATAATCACAGGTTGTGATTTAGGGAGTGAGATGGGTTTCTCTTATTAATTAGATGTGACTTCTAATGATAAAGTCTTCATTGGGTAGTGATAGGTAAGCGTGGGTGTTTACTGTAAACCTGAGGTTGTTTACATAAAAATATACTACTGATAGTGAATTCTTCTTCCTGGATTGGTATCCCACAGATGTAGGTGAGTTGCACCGAACTGGGTCATCATATTCTGTGTTGTTTATCATTCTGCAATTTACAGTTCAGTTTTGATTAACATGTTGGAACAGATGTCGAGACATTTGTGTTTATGCAGCTACTGATTTTCTGGAATTAGTCTGTTGTTCTGTTCTTGTTTAATAATTATGTAGAACAATGTCTTGACATGTGTTAGGACATCTGCCGTCTGCTATGCCAGAATTTCAATTGGTATCAGAGCATGCATCTTGTCTGTTTCAAGATGAGATCTTTGGGAGATACTTTCTGGCGTTTAAACAAGGAGGAGTTTTGAAGATCAGATCAGTCAACTCAAACATACTCAAGGGTATTAATGGATGGGATGGATGTTCTGGATCGAAGGTAACAACTCGGTGGTTGTTCATGTCGCTGAGGAGGTTCTACAACAACAGCAGGAGAAGTGGCTAGTTCTCTTGTTGGGGTGTCTTATAAGATGTTCTGACATCTTATTAGGGCAATCTGAATTTGTTCCTTGGTGGTTCTGCTGCATATGTTTCTGATGGAAGAGCTCTGGAATTTATAGGGTCCTGGAGTTGTTACTGAAGACAGATGGTGGAAGATGTCAATCGTCGGCCTCTTTATTTGAAGATATATGCATCTTTTTATTCCAAAGTTGGGAGCGATGGAATGGAGAGAGTTGTTGGAAGATGTCTGTTATGGTGACTTGGTACTTGGAAGCTTGGTTCTAGTGTGTTGTTTGAAGTCAGTTGAAGAGAAGGGGAGTTGAGATTAGGTTTATCAAGTTCTTGCTCTAGGAGTTTGATAAATTATTGATCGGCTAAGTTGTCAAAGATACTTGAGAAGTATCTCAAGTCCACTCATAAAGGTATATCAGTCGTGCATCTGGAGTCTTCTAGTTATTCTTCTGACTAGAGGGTGTTTCTGTGAAACATAAACCTGAAGAAAGTGGAGGTGATTTATTTTCACCATCCAAAACTGCAAGGAAGGATTCATCTCTCTTAATCCTAAGAGTGGATTCAATCTGAATGGAAATTTCAGAACTGTTGAGGTAAATAGGGTTCGTTCAGAGAGAATCTTAGTTACTTGAGTCAAGGGTGGTGTCACACCCTAATTTTTTACCCTAAGATTCTGCATTTTTCGTTTTGCATCGTCTGCATAGCATATCACGCATTTCATCTTGCATAATACCCAAATTTGTCAGCTGAAGTAAATTTGTTGGAACTACAGCCGAACCGGTCAAATAAAAGTCAACTGTGTGAAAAATCAGTGGACATAGATTTTTAAATCGAGCCTACAGACGTCAGCGATATTAATCTACGTTTCGCGTAGTTTAATCTGGCGTGCTCATTTAAATTTTTCGACCACTTTTCAGTCGCATTTCTGGACAGTTTAACCTGTTTCAACGGGTAAAGTTTATTTTGAAATTTGACCAAACGCTGTATTTTTCTGATACGTATATTTTGCGCTGATCATTTTGGTGTGTTCGTTTTATTTTTCTGAGCACTTTGATTTCAGTCCGATTTATCGTTTTTTAATCAATTTTTATTTTAATTTTAGTTAATTTTTTTTTATTATTTCAGATTTTATATTTTAGAATTATTAAAATAGTTTAATCATTTTATTTTATCATTTCCCTCTTTTTCATATATTTGCATTTTGAAATCTTGTTTTCTAATTTAAGTAAAACTTAGTCATTAAGTTTAGAATTTGATTTTTGGTTTTATTACTTCTTTTATATAATATACTAGCAGGCATGTACAAATTAAATTGATTCTCTTTTTTTACTCATACACATTGACACGGTACAACCATGAATTAGAAAAACACTACTTTTTTTGAATTCTCTCTCCCATCCTCCAATACCTAGTACACGCGGCTAGCTGCAGCTGAGGTTTTTCTTTTTTTTTTTCTTTTTTTATTTATTTTTTAATTGGGGACCACCACATATACATCCCAGCTAGCAAGGAAAAGCAAAAAGAGGATTCCCAGCATACACTACCACGTCTCACCAAACACCGACTCTTCAGCAATTGTTATTCCATTCAACTCACCTTTTTTTCTCCTTACTCATATCCTTCAGTTCCCTGCAACAATCCCTCTAAAAATAACACATCACCACATAACCTTCAAAGGGTAGCACATAAACAAGGAGCTGCTGCCACAACCACACGCAACAACATAATCATCTCACCTTTTTTTTAGCATCTTTATCATATTCAACAAACCGTTTTACTCCATGTTCACATCAATCCATTTTCAACAATCATAAAAACAAAACCGCATACATACTCTTTACAAGCCCTCAATCATCACCAAGCCATTTTCCATCTTCTTCATCACCAATAACAACACCTTGCGCTCCCACTATAAATAGAACCCAAATACCATTTCAAATCAGAAAAGAGATGCACTACGCCAAAATTTGCTTTTGGCAGCACAAAAAAGACAGCGCTTTTATTACAAAGCGCTGCTATAAGTTTTGGAAAAAATTCGCTAAATAAAAGCGCTGCTAAAGGCTACCTTTAGAAAGCGCTGCTAAAGGCCTTACATAGACACCACCTGAGAAAGCGCTTTTATAAAAGCGCTGCTAAAGGTATAACCTTAGAAAGTGCTTTTTAAAAGTGCTGCTAAAGGTATAACCTTAGAAAGAGCTTTCTAAAAGCGCTGCTAAATGTTAACCTTAGAAAGCGCTTTCGAAAAAGCGCTGCTAAAGGCCTTAAATTGGCCCCACATTTGAAAGCGCTTATAAGGAAAAAGCGCTGCTAAATATAGCACTTAAGAAAGCGCTTTTCAAAAGCGCTGTCTTAGGTCATTTATTAATTAAAAATTAAAAAACACCACATTTTCAGAAGAGCCCTATTCAATTTTTATAATCATTTTCACTCTCGCGACTGTTCTTCCTTTCTCCAACCGTTATCTCTCATTTTTTTTTGTTCTCTCTGCATTTTTTCCATTATCGACCGTCTGCTACTCATTTTTCGTTCGAAGAAGAAGAAGAAGCAGAAAACGAAAACGAAGAAGAGGCATTCTGTATTCTTCTCCGACCGTTATCGTGCAGGTACACATTCTTCTCCGACCGTTTTAGGTTTTCTTGAGATGTTAGAGTTTAAGTTTAGCCTATATTCTTGAATGTTGGTTCTTGAGAGTTATTGTCATCATATTTTAGGTTTTTGAATGTTGGTTCTTGAATGTTGGTTCTTGAGAGTTCTTGAACGAAGAAATGTTGGTTCTTGAATGTTGCTCATGTTGTATTGAATCATGTTGTATTGACTTTGTGTTGTTTAGGGTTATTTTCGGTCTTTTTTTCTTTTGTCCTTTACTGTTGTATTGAATCATGTCCTTTTTTTCTTTATTGTTATAAGTTACACAAGAAAGCAATACAAATTATGTCCTTAACTGTTGAGAATGAATTAATATTTCCATCATTATTCAACTCATTTTCTATTTCCTTTTGTTGTCTTTGTCACAGAACTGGTTACTTTTCCAAACTTTACTACATATGCACACAAATTAATTAATCATAATGCCAAACCTGTTTTCTTTGCAGGGACCTTTGGTCCCGTTGCAACTTACCATCTAAAAGTTGTTAGTAACAAGAACCTTGGACAATGAGAAACTCTCCATGTGCATGGTTTGTGTAGAATGTGTGTGTCATATACAATAAAAATAAAGAAAGAGTTTCATTTATTATATATGATGAAATCAAAAAGCTCTCTTGTTGTATCTTTTTAGAATAATCTAATCCCTAAAGTTGGGACTGACCCATACGAGTACCCCACAATTTGAACTTTTGACTTCTATTAAGAGTATAACAACATAAACAACCAAAAATTTTCATGTTGTCAAATTTAGGGACTTTTTCAAATAATACTTCATAAGGTATCATATAATTAAGCATACTAAACCCTGTTTGATTAATTTGCTTTTATTCTTCTAGCCTTTAACATGTAATTCTAACTCTAATTTTGATTCATATATTTTTCTTATTCTAAATAACTATTTGTCATAACAATTAAGATTACCTTGTTCCTGAGGATATATCTTGTTGAAGAGACATTGAAAAGTGAAAAGTTGGATTGATATTGATAGTATGATTGTTTTACAGGTGCAGAGTAAAAGTCTGATCGTTGGAGGAATCTTACATTGTGTGGGTCCAGAACTTGATACTTCTCTATAGGTAATTAGTTGTTCTTTTGCTATAGTTGCGTGAATAATTAACGTTTCTGTTTAGCTTAATTAGTAAAACCATTTGAATGAACTGCTATGATGGATGAGCATTGCTTGAAATGATTGAGAACTAACTTATTGAATTTGCTATATATAGGGGTTACTTGTGATCAAAGTGTGAAATTCGGATCGTTTCCCTACAGGTAAATATTTTTTATTTTGTTTTTGTTTAGCTTAATTAGTATAACTATGGATAAGAAATGGATGTCTTCAAGTCGATTGTCAAAAGAGTACGAGAACGGGGGTATCAGAATTCGTTAAGTTTGCTATTGCGCACGCCGAAGACACCAGTCGAATGATATGTCCTTGCTTGGGTTGCTGTTTTGGGAGTCGGGTTGACGCGGTTTAGTTGGCATCACATTTAAAGAGGTGTGGAATTGATAGAAGTTATACATGTTGGAATTTGCATGGTGAGAAAATTAACGGGAATGTTGAACCTGGGAATAATACGACCTATGCTTTGAATGACAATGGCACAGATACATACGATTATGATCGAGTCGAAGAGATTGCAGAAGCTCTTGAAGAAGATGTTAAGGATTGTCCCAAAATGTTTGAGAGGTTGGTAAGCGATGCAGAGAAACCGTTGTATAATGGTTGCACTAAATTCACAAGATTGTCTGCGGTATTAAAGTTGTACAACTTAAAGGCGGGCAATGGATGGTCGGATAAAAGTTTCACAGAGTTATTGGCCCTTATGAAAGATATGCTTCCAGAGGATAATGTTCTTCCCAATCGAACATATGAGGCCAAAACGGTGTTGTGCTCTATTGGCATGAGCTATGATAAGATACATGCATGTCCAAACGATTGCGTTTTGTTTCGAAATGAGTATGCGTCGTTAAATGAGTGTCCTAAATGAGGTGTCTCTCGATATAAGAAAAAGTTGTCTCCAGCAAAAGTCTTATGGTATTTTCCTATAATTCTGAGATTTAGACGCATGTTTCATAGTGAGACCGATTCAAGACACTTGACTTGGTATGCAGATGAAAGAATTATTGATGGAAAGTTTCGACATCCAGCAGATTCACCACAGTGGATGAAAATTGATGATGATTATCCTGAATTTGGAAAAGAAGCAAGAAACCTTCGCTTGGCATTATCTACTGATGGAATGAACCCACACGGTCTTCAAAGTATCTCACATAGCACTTGGCCTATGATCCTTATGATTTATAACCTACCTACATGGCTATGTATGAAGCGTAAGTACATGATGTTATCTATGTTAATTTCTGGGCCTAGACAACCAGGGAATGACATACACGTATACTTGGCACCCTTAATCGAAAATTTAAAGTTTTTGTGGGAGAACGGCGTGGACTAAGATACAAGTACTTACCAAATATGATTGATGTATTAGATTTTTGTTGACGATTAAGTCTTTCATTTACTTATACTAACACACTCTATGTGTATGTTTTTTCGTAGAGGTCTTTTAATATTGATGAAAGCCGAAAAAAGTATTGTCTTCAATTGGCCGAAAAAAGACACAGAGGGTTTTGAGCTATGTTATCAAACACATATCTTAGGGATGAGAAATTTTTTTTTGTTGAAGCAGAACTTCCACAGTTGTATGCGGACTTGATTACACCCGAAGAATGGGGCACTTTTGTAGCCAAACGAAAAACCAAAAAATTCAATGTAATATTAATTTGTCATATCTATTAATTGTATTATATACTTGTTGCATTAGTTTGTTCTGATATGACTTAAACTTGTTTATCCAGGAATTGAGTGCCATTAATCGCAAAAGAGCATCAAAACCCGCGTATCCATACAGAAAAAGGCATTTGGGATATGCACGCTTACAACAAAAAATGGTAAGTATATATAAATGCTATGATTTTATTAATTGTCTTATTGTGTTATAATTGATGATCTTATTATTTATCTCAATGTGTAGTTATAAGAGACGAAAAGTGAAGAAACATCACTTCCGGACCATGTTTTGTGGATGGAAGCTCGTGTGGGCAAGGATGGAGTTGTTAGGGAAGATGTTCAGCATGTTTATGACGAATGTGTAAGTATAACATTATGTCTTTAAGTCAATCAAAATTTTATTAAAATATAATTAATTTTTAATCCCCACTTATAATTTTCAATATGTCAATGAATTTCAGGAGACTCTATCTAAATCCTTAACCACAGGTGAGGAGGATTGTAGGAGCATACTTAGTCGAGTACTAAATGTTCCTGAGTATTCCGGTCGGGTGAGGGGTAAAGGATTTGGCGTGACTCCATCTTCCTTGTATAAGCATCCAAAGAGAAAAAATCCTAGCAATCAAGAAGTGATGCAATCGTTGGAGGAATTAAAAGCACAAGTCCGTGAATTGCAAAAGGATAAAGAGAGATATGAGGCGGAAAAGCGCGGTTCAGAGTTGAAAGATACTAGTGACAAAGCTAGTATCAATTGTCAAAAGAAAATTCCCGAGGTAATTATATATGTTATTATGAAATTAAATTAGCCCATTCATTTTAATTGACATATATACACATTAACATTAACATATTTATTATTGGTTTAGGGCATTTCATCTTGTCAGCTGTATTTATCGTCACCGACTTATCGCATAGTTGGCAAGGGAAAAGTGCATAACACTTTGGGAGATTTACTTCACCATAAACCGCTACCTGATGGATATTTGAAAGTATCGGTTGATATTGCATTAGAGCTGGATGCGTTGCTACCGATACCTGACGTTGTTTCAGAGACAACATTGTTGCAGGATGCAATAGGATCGTTTGTTGCATGGCCGTCAGACCTCATTTTCATAGATGATGAGGTATGTTGAAAACCATTATGAATCTTTCAGTATTCAAATGTCAATTCTGAACCATTACGTACATTTTTTTTACATGGTAATGTTAGACTCCTACGAAACCCGCATCTAAGGATAAAGGGATTTTGCCGCACAATGAGTCTGTTGCATCACAAAAAAAGGTACATTGAAAGTGTTATTCTATGATCCGAATTCAAAAGCTTCATGATTTTCTACTTTACCTAACTTATATGATTTTTAGGTTCCTGCTCAAGTTTCACAACAAGCCAGCAAGAAAAGAGCTCCTACAAAGATCAGGCAGGCAAAAAGAGCTCTTACACCTCACTTTCAGATGTGTCTTGAAACACTTGTGGCAACATCAGATTTGATGGATGGTGTTATTCGTCAAATAGACATGAACGAAGGTGTTTTTGGTTTTCCTCATTCCGAAATAATTGCAAAAGAGGACATGGAACAGATTTTTCGGCATCTTGAATTAGGCATCGGTGTTATGCATTCATACATCTGGTACTCCGATCAATCTATTATTTAATTAGTTTAACAATTTATTTGCACATTTCAATGAAAATAGTCTAATGTTTATTATGTTTTTATTTAAGGTGCTTGTATGACAAATTGATGCGCGAGAATCAATTGTCAAACAGATTCTATTTCTTGTCTTGCGCCCGTGTCAATGCACCGGCAATTGCTATTGATCCAAATTCAGTAAGAAATCACTTACTCGAGAGATTTATAGCCAGCAGTACATAAAGTTTGTATCTTTTACCGTATAATACTGGAAACGGGTAAGATTTTCATTCTAATTTCATTCTAATCTTTGTATCTTTTGCGTAGAAATTATCCATTTAAACTTTTGTTATATTTTACAGTGGACACTGGTTGTTGGTTTCTATTAATCCTACAAGAGAAGTGGTGTATTATCTGAATTCATTAGATCATAATTGGACAACATATCAGAATATGAAGGATTTGGTTGATACGTAAGTGAGATTGTTCTAAATATTCGTGTGTATTTGTATATTTAATTATTTCTGTGAGATTGTTCTACATTTACGTTTTTCTTTTATAGAACAATACTAGTATACCGAGCACAAAGAGAAGCTCGAGTATCACGGTCTAAAGCAAACAACATTACATGGATCAAAGTGGAGGTATATTAATTTTCACAATGTTGCTTATAATAGTGATGCTACTTGATAACACAAGACAACTATATATTAATTCTTATTTGTTTTTCTATGTGTAGTGTCCTCGTCAGCGTAATGGTATAGACTGCGGTTATTTCGTTGAGGTTTATGAGAGAAATCCTTCAATTGGATCGATTAGAGATTCCCATCATGGTATGGATTTATAACTTAGGATTTATTTTAATACTTATCGGATATTTCATGTAATTTATTATTTTAAACTAAATCATGCATATTGTGTTTTGTTATGTAGTACTTTGATGAATACACGTGTGCTCATTACACGAAAGATAAATTGGAAGAAATCAAGGAGGAATTGTGTGAATACCTTATTGAGAAAAGAATCATATAAGGTATGGAAGTTGGTGTGTAGTTATGGAGTACAATTGTATAGTTTTGGAAGTTGTTGTGTATTAGGAGATCTTTAGAAGTTAAAGGATTAGAATGGTTTAATTATGTGAATGGTTTATGGATTAGAATAGTTTAATTATGTGAATGGTTTATGTTAATGGTTTATGGATTAGAATGGTTTAATTATGGAAATGGTTTATGTGAATGGTTTATGGATTAGAACGGTTTAATTATTATGTGAATGGTTTATGGATTAGAATGGTTTAATTATGGAAATGGCCTAAAATGTGAATCATGGATTAGAATGGTTTATGTGATTTATAAGGATTAGAAATGGTTAATGGAAATGGCTTAAAATGTGAAGGAAAATATACATGTTTCTACAACTTTCTGCATAAAAAAGAAGGAAAATGTGATTTTTTAAAAAAATCATTAAAAAAACGTGAAGAAAAGAAAGCGCTTTTAAGAAAAAACGCTGCCTATAGTGAAAATAAAAAATAAAAAAGAAAGCACTTTCAATTAAAAGCGCTGCCTTAAAGTGAAAATAAAAAAAAAAATTAGACATCGCTTTCAAAAGCGCTGTCTAAAGGGGGACAATAGAAAGCGCTTTTTCCTGAGAAAGCGCTGCCTAAAGATGCCAATAGAAAGCATAAAAGGATAGAAAAAGCGCTGCTAAAGGCCGACTTTAGAAAGCGTTTTTTCAGTTAAAAGCGCTGCTAAAGGCCTACTTTAGAAAGCGCTTTTAAAGGTAAAGCGCTGCCTAAATTAGGCCTTTAGCAGCGCTTTCTCATAAAAAAAAAACGTTGTCTTTACCTACGGCAGCGCCACCTTAGGCAGCGCTTTTAAGCGCTGTTAAAGGCCAAAAAAAGCGATGTCTTTTCCTTTCTTTGGCGTAGTGATGAAAAAGGAAACGAGGTGAAAAAAAACACAACCTGGAACACGAGATCGAGCGGAGGTGGATTTTGATGACGAAATCGTTCTTCTGAATTTACTTTGTTGATGCGTTCATACCTTAGCTTTCCATCATGTTATTGTTTTGTTTAAAATGGTTGTGATTTGATAGAAGTGATCAATGGTTCTTTCCCTTTTTCGTTTTTACTGCAATGTTGAGTAGGTTTTGTTTTTTTTTATTTCACTTCAAATGATCTAACGTTGCCCATTTTCTGACCTTGTGGATCTTGGGCCTAAACAAAACCGTCTTAGTTCGGTAGGGTTCATTAACCCATTTTTTCCCTTTTATTTGTTGTGTGGTGACAACCGCATAATGGTGAGGATGATGGGCTTTCAAGGCCCAGATGATTCCTCTCTTTTTTTTTTCATTTTCACCCCTTCAATAATACGCACCCCTCTTTCCCTTTAATTATCTCTTAATTAATTTACATTCTCATTTTCTAAACTTTTAGTATGGTTTCTTATATTTATTGCTAAAGTTTTTTAATCAAATTTCACTTCCTATTTTGTTTTTTATTTTTGATGTTGTTGTTGGCCAATGATATAGCAAAAGATCATAGATTGTCAAATCTTGATCAATATGAGGTCATTTTCCTTTTTTATTGGTCAATGAAAGTCAAATATCAAAGATTATCGATTTATGGATTTGAATCTTGATTAAGACGAGACCATTTCGATTTCATGTTGATTTCCATTCCATTTCACATTATCTTCTTCTCATCTTCGATCAATGAAGTCTTTTTATTCACGAATGTTGATTGTTGAAGCGATTAACCTTCATTATTTCAAATCTGTAGTGAGTGATCATCGAGATCACTTTCTATACTTTGGGATCATGATAGGTTACCTTCGATTAATCAAGGAAAGTTTGTGATTAAGACGAGATTGTCACCTTTTCTTTTCGTGTGGCACGATTTCTTTGGAGAATGATCCTCAATATCATTTCTCTATCGTGTTTTGGCACAAACATCGTGATTGCGCGACCGCCTATAGTATGATCTTCGTCATGGATCGTGCTACGATGGTTTAGCGCTAAAGTGGACCCAATTCATCCGATTAACAGTTGACCACTAACTTTAATTTCTGCCTGTATACTCTTGATTTATCTTTCTGTTAATACATCACTGACTGTACACTATTGTTCATATTATCATACTATTCATACTATTATATTCATATCTTGTACATACCTCATTCATAACACTCAATAAAACTATCGAATCTCTAAAAAACTTTTAATTGGTGGACTATGGTTATTATCTCGAGCTTTGGACTGTGGACTTAGATCTAGGACCCTTCCCTATGCTCTTGGAGTTGAGATTTGGAGACCTTGCACCGGTTATGTTGCTTTGTCTGTATTGGCGGATCACCAGCCTAGTAGAGGGGAACGTTTGTCATGCGCCATATTTTTTGGTTAGATCCTTCCATCTCTTACTATTTGCTTGATGCCTGCTTTCATGATGCCTCCATTTATGTCTTGTACATACACTATTATTTGTTCATACTCTTGATTGTGCTGTCTGCTCATTGTACATTATCTTCATGATGCTTGTCTTTTTTATTACCCGTTTGAGTCCAAGGGAAGAATTTATTATTGACTATACAATCATTTGCATTCTGTTCATTTGCATCATTTACCCTTTGTGTGATCCATGTTTCCCCTTTAGGTTGATTACCTTAGGATGTACATACTTAGACTATTCATTCCCTTTAGACAGATACCTCTTAGGTAGTTTCCCTTAGGATGTTAACTTTAGACAACTTTCAGTTAGTCTCCCTTTTTCTCCCATGAAAGATTAGACATTAGTCATCCCTAGTTGAGATGTAGTTCTCCTACCCCATGACATAGTTGAGAAAGATGTTGATTCTTTTCCGCTTGAGAGAGGTATGTGGCATACTCGTCGATCCGATATCCGAGTCAGAGCCCTTTTCTTAATGTGAAGCAAAGATCCATCTTCCGCATGTTTGTGGTGGTTCAGTTGAGTATTCTACTTAAGATGACAACTTGTCTCTTCTCCTAAAACCAATCAACAAACATAGCTTTTATCCGTAGTCTGAACTACGGACGCTCTGATTTCTCAAAGTTCCTTTGAGAATACGTAGGCACAAGGTCAATCCTTGGCGAGCAACCTTTTTTTTTACACCCTTTGTTCACCCTTTGGGGGAAACTACGAATGCTCTAATTCGATTCCCGTCAAGATACGTTGGCACGAGATGCGATGTCTTGGCGAGCATACTTAGTGTATATACCCCTAGGTCTTTACCTTAGCACTTTTCCCTTTACCTTTTCACCCTTTAGCAAGCAGATAACAAATAACACATTAAAACAAGAGGTTCCTGTAGAGTACTACAGATACTTAGGGTGCTAATACCTTCCCTTTGTATAACCAACCCTTGAACCTTAGATTCTCTTTTGCTTTGCATTGCATTGTATACTTTTGGGTTATCCGTTCTTTTTCCCTTCCCTTGGATAAATTAAAGATCGGTGGTGAATTATGATTTATGATTCAAGTTTATTTAATAGCTTGATATCCGATTCTCACCACGACAGAAATGGCGACTTCACTGGGGAAAATTCTTATTCCCAAGAGGGTTACACGTATCTTGTTTTATGTGTTATTTGTTTGTATACTTGTATATTTGTATATCTGTATATTTGTATATTCGTATATCTGTATCTGCTTGGGTTTTTCTGTATGCAGGGTTGCTTTGAGTGGTGAGGATATGTCCTATACCCGGACTTGAGTGCACCTATGATATGAAGGTGGTATATTCAAGGAGACTTTGAGGGAGTCGATTTCCGAAAAAGTTGACTTGAGAAACCACCACTCAGTTGAGGCCCTCTTGAGAGTTAGTCATGTTGAAAGAGTCTATTCGTGAAAACGTTACTACTCTCGACTTAGGAGCCCATGACACTGATGACCATTAGTCACCTTTAACCCCACTTGGCCTTTTAGGGTGTAGAGAGATGGCTATGAGGGAGTCGATTCCCAAAATGGTTGATACGCGATACTACACTCAGACGAGACTCTCTTGAGAATATTATTGACTACCGAGTCATTCGGGAAATCGATAATATCCGAAAGATGGGTTATTGACTCTATGAACTTTTTAGAACCCTGTTCTGCAGATCACAAACCCATAGTACATACCTCTTAGGATGGGTAGACCATGGCTCAGTGCTCGTGATCTTCAAACCTAGGCCCTTGTTTGTTTGCATGTATATATGTGAATATGTAAATATGTGTATACCTATGTTTATGCATTGCATCCATCCATGCATTCATGCACCATTTCTAACTCTTCAAGGAACTTAGAGTTATTCTTGCGAATATCATAGGTTTTACCATGGATTTTGGAAGTTGTACTCCATTTTGCAATCCTTCAAAAATTTTAAAGAAATGAGATTTTTAGCCATTCAAAGTGTTATCCATTTTATGGTGTTTGCAAATATAACCTTTGAGTTCCTTGAAATGCATATGCATTTGCATAACATACATCATGTAGCATTACATTTGCATCCAACTTTTCCCTCAACAACAGCTCCTTTGGCCTTCTGTCCTTGTATCAATTAGCTGATTTCTTGGTATTTGTACCAAGCTTGAAGTAGTTACTGAAGCATAATGGAGAGGACAGAGAATGTAGATCCCATGTCAGGCTTCAGAGTGATGACTAACCCGATGTTTGATCTTCCTCCTGGCGGAGATGTTCCACAAGGGGGTGTTCCTACTCGACCTCAGACTGCGCAAAATGACATGGTTGTTCAAGTTGATGAAAGGGATTCTCGACTTCCAAGATATATGCCAAATCCTCAGAATGTCCACCCTGTGATAAAGGTGAATAATCCTAGAGTTGTAGAAATCGAGGAAGGAGTTCGTGATCTCGAGGAGCAATTGAAAATGATGAAAAGACTCAATGCATCTGGTCGTAAGGCTCATGACTTGTGTCTAGTTCCGGACGTGGTTATTCCCCTGAAGTTCAAAATGTCTGTCTTTGAAATATACAAAGGTGTTAGCTGTCCAAGGTACCATTTGACGATGTTCTGTCGAAAGATGACCGCTTATATCGATAACGACAGGCTGATGATTCACTGCTTTCAAGAAAGTTTATGTGGGGCATCCTTGATGTGGTATATGAAGCTAGAAAGGAACCATATTGTAGCGTACGATTTTTGTCGGTGACGCGACCACCTTACCGCAATGGTTGGAATTGGGTGCTACTTTCCGATTTCTTATTTATCCTATGAAGCTGGAAAGGAAAGGGAAGATATCTAAAACTAACCTTGCACGCAAATGTTTTCTTTAACAAATGCTAAGAGATTTGGGGTTCGGGGTCAGGTAATACAAAGGGAAGTTGTCAATCACCCAGTGTATATATGGTTATCCATAGACCTTTTATGGCATGTTTCTCTGTTATCTTTAAATACTTTCTGGTGTTTGTATGTCATGGGTTAGGGAAGTTTCTCCTTTGGGAGTGTTGAGAGAGTGTTTTTGTTGTTTTCTGGTTTTCTATTGTTTTTGGGAAGGTACTGGACCTAAGGTTTTTGATTTGTGTGCAGGCTAAGATTTCACAATCTTATGCCTACGTATTCCCGTAAAGAAAATTGGGAAATCAGAGCAATCGTAGTTCCTCCTATTTTATGGGAGGAAACGATATTTGGTGTCTTGTTCAAAGCCCAAGATTGAAGCTAGAGGTTATTTATGTCTTGTTCAAAGCCCAAGATTGAAGCTAAAAGTTTGACTGAGAGAGAATTTGTCATCTCTAAAGGGAGATATCTCACCTATTCATCACAGATGTTGGGATTGGTTATAAAGGGGAATTATTTTAACTGGAATGTATGGAATCCAGCAATGCCATAATTTCCTTTATAAGGGTGATGTCATGAAGGAAGAAACTTTAATTCAGTATTGAGCAATGCCATTTTTCCTTATGAGATTTTCATGCTAAGAGAAGGACATTGGCTTGGATGTAAATAATCCAGAGGCTTGCCACTTACAGCAATTAGATGAAAGAGAAAGTTTCCTAGGATAAAAGAGGGACCACAACTTAGATTTTTGAATCAACAAGTGTGCCGCTTATAGCAGTTATCTGGAAATTAGGTTTTTTTATTGTCTGTTTTGATATGTGATGTACAGAGAAATGTCTTCCTACAGAGAGAACTCTTGATTTCCTCTGAGGGGATGTTGATTTTTGTATGCCTTAATCAAAGCCCAAGGTTGAAGCTAAAGGGTTGACTCTGCTTAGGGAGTTTTGTGGCTGTCTTGTACAAAGCCCAAGATTGAGGCTAAAAAGAGATTAACTCCACTAGGGAGGTTTTATCTGTCTTATACAAAGTCCAAGATTGAGGCTAAAAGATTGACTCTGCTGGAGAGGTTTTTATCTGTCTTGTACAAAGCCCAAGATTGAGGCTAACTCTACTGAGGAAGATCATTATACAAAGCCTAAGAGGAGGCTGGCTGGGGGATATTCTTATATGAAGCCTAATAGGAGGCTAGCTTCTGCAGAGGATTGTTGAAATCCAGAGGCGGGTCCCATATGTATTAGGGAATCCAAAGGTTTTACTCTTTTTGGGGATTTGAAAATAGTTGAAATATCAGAGACCATGAGGCTTTGATCCTGTTAGGGTTTTATTGATGGTAAATTGACCCTGTCTGAGGTTTTTTAAGGTGAAGGTTTAAACCTTGAGTTTGAAAACCTATGGAGGTTTCAAACTCTGCTGGAGATTAGTATGTTGATGAAATGATCATGGTTTTTTCCCGTGCTTTTAGGAAACTTGAGGGCTTCTTTGAGATCCAAGAGGAGATGAGAATTTCCAAGTCTACTGGTATGAAGAGGTCGACTCTTAGTTGGAGAATAATCTTTGTATGATGCCCAAGAGGAGACTGAGATTTTAAGGGATGAGAATCAACCCTAGAATGGTTAGATGTTTTGGAATTCTGACTCTCTAGAGGATTGAACTAGTAGAGATGACTAAGTTATGTCCTATACCCGTAGGAGGTCTTCGGGTCCTTGTACTAAACCCAAGAGGAGGATGAGAACTTCTAAGAAGCCTGTGGGTCCTTGTACAAAGCCCAAGAGGAGGCTGGGGATTCTTTTAGGAAGCCTGTAGGTCCAAGCCTAAGAAACATTCAAGAAAGGTTTCACCGGGAATAAATCCTTTCTCTGCAGAACGATTCTAAGGTTTGAAGAAATTCAAAAGAGGTTTCACCGGGAATTAATCCTCTATGGGGAAATGAATTTCTTTTACACATATACTTCTAAGTTAGGACAGTCTTGAGAAAAGTTTCACCGGGAATAATGATTTTCTCTGTTCCATATTGTATAAGCCCAAGAGGAGGCAAGACTGTATCTGGAATTTCCTATGGGGAACTAGTTTTGACTGTGTTGAAAGAGTAACCACTAGTTTGACCTAAATCTAGACCTAACTGCTGGGGAAAACTCTAAGCAAGTATATACAAGCATATATATATATATATATATATATATATATATATACAGATGAAATATATAAACAAGTATGTATTGAAGAGATAATGGAACTTACAGTTGTGCAAGCCCAAGCATAGTAACTACAGCTGTATGGTTAGTTTTTCAAGAAATTGAAGAAATTTATGATAAAAATTTGAATTTGAATCTAAATAAAAAATAAAGTTGTTTTTTTTAAAGGAAGTTTGGAGCTTATACTCACAGGGAGGCCCAGATGATCTCTTTTGAAAAGGCAACGAACGCGTCTTTGTTTTGAAAATCACAGAGGGACTTATACAATGATTGAGGCCCAAATTATTTTATTTACAAAGAGGATGGATCTTACACTCTATTAGAGGCCCACGAGTTTATTTTTATACAAGAGATGGGGCTTACAACTCAAGGAGATGCCCAGATAAAAAACAGCGTTCGCGCAGTTATTTTGAAAATCGTATCGGGACTTATACAATGACTAAGGCCCAAAATATTTATGTACAAAGGGATGGGTCTTACACTCTATTAGAGGCCCAAAAAAGTGTTTGAAAAAGAAGGAAAATGGGACTTACAACAAAAGGGAGGCCCAGATGAAAATGGTTTTGAAAACGGCGATCGTGCCGAGATTTTTTTAATATCGTAGCGGGACTTATATAACGACTAAGGCCTCAAAAATGTTTATTTACAAAGGGATGGGACTTACACTCTATCAAGAGGCCCAAAAATGATTGAAAACAAGTTTTGAGGGTGAAATGAATTTAAACTTTAATTCGATTAAAAATGTATTTTATTTTGAATAAAAAACAATTAAAATGATCAAGATTATCAAACAGGTATGAAAAACAAGTTGTGATCTTGGATTAATGTTTAAAAAATTATGTTTTATTCATATGATAACTTGAAATTCATTTATGTTTGAAAAATCAAGTGAAAGAAAGGCTTTTAAATGCTTAAAACAAATAAACAAGAAATTCTTTGTGAAAATTCAAAATATATTAAACAAGTAATATTTTTTTTTATTTTTTTATGGAATAAATTATTTTAACATTTTTGTGAATTTTGAAAAAAAGAATCAATTCAAAAACATTAAAATCCAGAGAGAAATTAATTTTTGAATCAATTAATAAAATTAACTAAAAATTCAAAAATTTAAAAATTCAAAAAAGGCGCCAAGAACACTTGTTCTTGCTCGCGCGTGTTCGTTTTCCCCAGATTTGCAAAAACTCTCCTAACTCTCTTATTACTCAATGATTTTGCACGATTCAAACATCAATCTTACTCGTTTTTTAACAAGGAACAAGATTGTACCATTCAATTTCATTTCTTTTAAGTGTGGAGAGAGTTATCATGTATGAACACAGAAACCCTAGAATTTGCAGAAACTATCATGAAATCCTAAACACGAATGAAATATGGCAATTGATTGAGGGTTATCACTCTATGAACTGCCAGAAATAAGTTGGTAACTTGGAAATAAATTGATGATGCATGTAGTATAGAGTTTGAAGGGTTTAGGCTTACTTGTGCTTTCTTGTGCAAGAGGATTTTGAATTGTGTTTTGGAGGTGTTACAAATGTGTTGTGAGGACTTGGACAACTTCACTATACCTTATGGAGTGTGTTGAGATGTCTGGCCTTGATTGGAGATGCTTGGATCACCTTGTGGTATCTCAACTACAAATAGGCCTCAAGTGGATTTTGAGGTCTATGATTCTGGTGTTCCAGATGATGTATGAGTGTTTGAACAACTTATATATGATATATTGGATGTGTTTAGATCATAAGCTATGATGGAATTGCTCTCTAACTCAAAATTCGATGGTCACTTGCAAAATAAGGCATTTTTGGTTTTTTAGAGAGATTTTAAGGAAAGCAAGTGTTATCAAGCTTTGGTGTACTCAAACTAATCACAAATGACCTCTATTTATGGTACTTGTTGGAAAGCCCTCATGACATACTTTAACTTTGATGTCCAACATTGGTCCTGGTTCAGCTTGGATCATAATGAAAAATGGCCTCAAAGTTGGTGAATTTAGACGTCCCAAAAATCCTCTGACCTGTTTTTCAGTCTTCGGTGAAGGCGTTTCTTGAATGGCCTTGACCTTGTCAGGATCAACCTCAATACCTTTTTGGCTGACGATGAATCCTAAGTGTTTTCCTGAGAAGACACCGAATGTACATTTATTGGGATTCAAGCGGAGTTTGTATTTTCTCAGACGCTCGAATAACTTTGACAGGTGTGTCACATGCTCTTCTTCTATTTTAGATTTGGCGATCATGTCATCGACATACACTTCAATCTCTTTGTGCGTCATGTCGTGAAACAGAGTTGTCATGGCCCTTTGATAGGTTGCCCCTGCGTTCTTCAGACCGAACGACATTACCTTGTAACAAAAGGTGCCCCATGGGGTGATGAATGAAGTTTTCTCCATAACTTCTGGTGCCATTTTGATTTGATTATAGCTCGAGAATCCATCCATGAAGGAGAAGACTTTGAATTTTGTCGTGCTGTCAACCAGCATGTCAATGTGTGGTAGGGGAAGTCATCCTTTGGACTTGCCCTGTTTTGATCCCTGTAGTCTACACACATTCTGAGTTTTCCATCCTTTTTTGGAACTGGCACTATGTTGGCTAACCATTGAGGATATTCTGAGGTGGCGAGGAAACCTGCGTCGATCTGCTTCTGCACTTCCTTCTTAATTTTGATAGCCATATCTGGATGAGTCCTTCTCAATCTTTGTTTTACCGAAGGACATTCCATTTTTAGCGGTAAGTGGTGTTCCACGATGCTGGTATCCAACCTTGGCATGTCCTGATAGGACCAAGCAATCACATTTGGAAACTCTTTGAGAAGTTTTATCAAGTCTTCTCTGACAGTTGAACTGAGCAGTGATCCAATATTAACTTCTTTCTTTTCTTCTTTTGAACCTAAATTGACCGTTTCCAACGGCTCTTTTGAGGCTCAATAGACCTTTCCTCTTGTCTGAGTAATCGGGAGATCTCTTCAGGAATTTCTTCGTCCTCTTCTCCTTCAGCTTCAAATACCGGGAATTCAAAGTTGGGAGAAGGCATTGGATCATATGTTTCAATGGGGTTTAGAAAAAGCAATTTGCATGACGTGATGATTCATTTTTTAGCAAAGACAGAGAGAGAGAATGCAAGAGTGTGTGCAGTGTATTTTCTGAAAAATGCTTGTTTTTATTTTGGGTTGTTTCTAGGATTACTATTTTTTGAAAAAACAAAACTTTGTCGCTTTGGGCAAAGCGAAGAAGGACATTTACAAAAAAGTGAGCCCTATTAAAACATCCATTTCACCCGGGCAAGATGAAAGGTCAAAACAAAGATGGTAATTACTTCAACTTATGGACGACTTTCGGGACATCGACAGCAACCCAATGGCGACAAACTCCTCTGTGAATCATAAAGTCTGGTACTTCCCTTCTTGGGTTGTCTTCAGAAATGACACTAATTTCTGGAGGAGTAGGATCATTTGAGTCTTCTTCCCATGCAGAGTTGTCATAAATGAACTCTTCTGTCGCATCTTCTATAGTGTTTTCGCTATCAAGGGGATCTCCCCAACCAGTTGGCTGGATGTCCTCATATCTGATACGAGAGCTTTCGGGAGCAGTGTATTTGACTAGGAAGTCATATTTGCCACTCGGCTATCCCAAGGTGTCCCATGTTTCTGTGGGAATGGATGAGTCATCTTCCTCAATGACGTTAATTTTAGGAATCGCGTAGTTAATGAACTCTCGTCTTGCGATCCTTCTGAATTCATTAGCATGGTTTTGGACACTCTCGGAGTATGTTGGGTAATGATTCCATGACTCTGGGGGAGGAGGTGTGTTCCTTTCAAGATCATCCAGCTGATAGACATTGTCCGGCTGACTCTTTTGCCCAAGTTTTCCATGTATGGCTTCCAGATAGGAAAGTCATCTAGGGGATCATAATAATCATAGTCAAAGTTGTCTTTCATTAGATTGTCTTCCTCTAATGAATTGGGTGGAGCACGACATCCTTCAGGATCACAATCTCCATAGATCATCCAGACATCTGATCTTGGTATATATCTCGGGCTCTGCTTTGGAAAACAGAATGGCATGTGCGCTTCTTCCCGAGACATATAACTGTCATGGTTAAGGTAAGATTTCCACTCTTCATCCGTATCAGAGGAGTCGTTTCTGTCGATGGTGTGTACTTCTTGAGATACTGGGTGGAGGAAGCCTCCACTGTAGAAGAAATCCTGAATGGGACGAAAACTTTCGTCCTTTTTTGTAGTCTGGGCACAGGCCGGAGAGAAACCAATACCTTTTCTTGTTTTTTTATCTATAGGAGTTACTATCTGTCCCCATCCTTTTACGTCATTACTCCCGATTACTTTGAGAGCGTTCTTGTATGAGGAAATCGATGTCCCTCTTTCTTGGTGATTCTCATTGCTCACCGAGAAAGTTTGGAACCGAGTAGCAACCTCCTCCTTCGGTTCTACATAGGAGAATGATGATAAGTTGCTCACAATTCAGGCTTGGTCTCCACATACTGTGACTAATTTGTCATTCTTGACGAACTTCAACTTCTGGTGAAGTGTCAAAGTGACTACCCCAGCTTCGTGTATCCAAGGTCTTCCTAATAAACAACTGTATGCTTCTCGAATGTCCATGACCTAGAAAGTGACTTGGAAAGTGTGAGGACCGATGGTTATGGGAAGATCGACTTCACCGATAACTATTTTTCTAGATCCGTCAAAGGCTTTGACGATAATCTCACTGCTTCTCATCGAAGCTCCTTGAAATGATAGTCGTACCAGAGTTGATTTTGGTATAACATTTAAAGATGAACCTGTGTCCACCAGAACGCTGGCTAAACCATCGTCCTGGCAGTTGACTATAATGTTGAGCGCCATATTATGATTCTTGCCTTCTTTTGGCAGTTCTTCATCACTGAATCCTAAGTTGTTGCAGGAAGTGATGTTGGAGATGATGCTGTAAAATTGTCCTACCGTCACATCTTGTTCCACAAAGGCTTGCTCTAAAACTTTTTGTAGAGCTTTCCTGTGAGCTTCTAAACTAAGCAGGAGAGATAATACAGAAATTCGAGACGGAGTTTGTAACAATTGATCCACAATGTTGTACTCGCTTTTCTGGATGATCTTCAGCATCTCATAGTTTTTCTTTACAAGTTTTGGATTGCTGGATTGACCGACTTGTTGGTTAGGAATTTCCGTTTGAGGTTCCTTTTTTTTGGTAGGTTCTCTCACTCCCATGTTGAAGATCTGGCCGCTCCAGGTAACTCGACTGATGTCGGCAATGTTCACAACGAAGGGTAATGGAGTTTCGTTTCCATTTTCTATGGTCGTTGCACCATACTTGTATGGGATAGCTTTTTTTGACTTGTACAGTATTGGACTTGGCAAGTAGATAACCACAGGGGCTTTTCAGGCCTTTTGACCGTCATAGGCCACCTCAATTAGCTCCTGGTTGGGAACTTTTCTTCCATAAAGAGGGATCTTTGATTCATTGAGTAGAGGAATTATGGCGTAAACGTCCTTGGTTATTCCATGACAGGAGATTATGACAGCGTTTTTGTTCTGACTAGGGAGGTACTCATGTATTACGTTGATCGACCCAGAACTCAAACATGGTTGAATCTCCTTCCGGTCAAACTGATTCTGGAGGGATGCTCGCACTAGATATCATCCTTGGTTATTTTCTGAGCATACTCTACAACGCTCATAATTGTGAGGTGGTACCCGACCGTACCCACTTTGTATGCAGTGCATCTTTACTAGAACTGTTTCCATTGAGCGGATATCACGGCTTTGATGTCTACCAGGATCCCCATCAGTCATGTTAATCTATTGTGTGTCTTTATCTAGGTAGAGCGGAAGCCACCAGTGATCCAATAGATGTTGAAGAGTCCTTTGCACAAGCCCACACCCTTGGTCGCCTTCGCAACATTCTTTACAGTCTTGATAATCATGTGAAGCCAGAAAACCAAGTCTGACCTGCTTAACATGTAATTCTTCTAGACTGGTATTCATCAAGCATATGTCAAAGATCTGAACCATATTGACTTGATGGTCATTTCTTTCATGGTAGTCTTGGGTCCATCCAAGATCCATCTGACGTTGGAGGGCCTCTTGTACAAAAGAGCATCCCTGATTGTCGGTTGAGCAGATTGGACAAGTGCTATAATCGTGTCGCGGCAAGATGTAATACTGACTTTTTCTCGAATGCATTTTCACTAAATTGAAGTTCATTGCACGAATGTCGTGGTTCTGAACAATGTTGGGATGTGCATGGTCCATGTTTACTTCACGAATCCTGTGATCCTGAATCCAACCCAAATCCATTTGTTCTTGCAGAGCTGCTTGTACTATGATACACCCTTGATTGTCCTTGGAGCAGATATCACACTGATGATATTTATGAGATGGCACATGGTCGTACCCGCTCTGTTTGCAATGCGTATTTACCAGGTTGGTTCCCAGTAAGCGTACATTGTGAATTTGATAACCGTTGACGGGTACTCCTTCTATCAAATTCACTGTAGTCTTCTCATGTTGTGGTAACGGGTTCGTTTGAACATTTGAATTAGTATCTTTGAAAGATAAGACCCCGCTCCTGACAAGCTTCTGTACATCAGACTTGAAGCTGAGACAATTCTCAATGTTATGTCCTGATCCTCCTTGATGGTAAGGGCAAGCTTGATCTGCTTTGAACCAAAAAGGTGGATTTTCTGGTACTGTAAGAGGAGTCCTAGTTTGAACGTGCCCCTTGGCCAGTAGAAGTGGAAATAATTCTGTGTACAACATCGGTATAGGGTCGAACCAGGATGGTCGTGTAGTACGATTGTTATTGTTATACTTTGGACGAGCCTGTTGAAAAGGTTGTTGCTGCCTTTGCTGATACTGTTGTTGATTTGTATGACCCTAAGCAGCTTGAGGTTGATAAGTCGGAGCTGGCGCTGGGTTGATAGCGGGAGTTTTTGCTGCTATCGGTTGATACCTTCGCCTTTTCTTTCCCAGAGAGATATTACTGATATCTTGCTCTTTCTTTTTTTGGAAAGCATTGCCGTATCTTTTGGTACTGCTAGATGGCTCTGCATCTTTGACCAATCGTCCTTCTCAGACTGCTTCTTCAAGGTGTACTCCCATGTTCACCATTTCAGTGAAGTCACCGGGGGGGACAGATCTGCGCGGCAATTCACTACTACGAAAACCCCATTTAACGACGCCAGCTTTACCACGGTTTCGTATCCAACCGTTGTAACAGGATTAAAAATTTATAACGCCATATTTAACGACGGTTGTATTACATAACCCTTGTAATACAAGCTGTGTAACAAGCTTCGATTCCCAGCTCTATATTTTTTTCTCCATATTTTTACATTTTAACATGCTTGTATTAGAAGACCGTTGTACTACATGTATCACGCTTCGATTCACAGCAATGTATTCTTTAGTATTTTTAAGTGCAATAGAGTATATATATAACTTTAAAAATAAAACTGTAAGAGATGAACATATATACACATAATTTTATTTTAATATTCCATTGAGAGTACATTGATAAACATATTACATATCAAGATCATTGTCAGAGCCCATAGCATAAAATGAATATTCATAATCTAGACATCTCTCCTCACTCCCCTCATCGGAATCATAATATACAGGCCTCCTTTTCTTCTTTATCTTCTTCTTCTTTGGCTTCTTCTTCTTCTTCTTCTTCTTATCCTTCCTTACCCTTAAGGCATCCCTAAAGTTGGCAGTTGCTGGTTGGACGACCTCCTGGATTGGCGCCTGACGTTCCTCATTGAGGTTTCTAGGATTCTTATTTGTTGAACTCATTGTTACAAAGAATATATTATTTAGATATGTAAAATTGTTTATTTATAGATGAGGTTGAATATGAAAAGACTAATAGTTTAATGCTTGTAATGATGATAACTTGTAAACTGTTCATATTCTGGAACTATATTTTCTTGTAAACCGTTCATATGTTGGGAAGTGCAACGGTTAATAATATCACGACGGTTATAAGTAATGACCATAGCGATATCACTTATAATCCAGGCGTAACTTTAGGAGAATGTTATTGCCTGGTGTCGAACCTTGTACCACGTATAAGGGGTATCGCTACGGTTATTATAACTAACCGTTGTGATATTATTAAATTAATCTATAATCTATCATAACGGTTATTTAAGAAAACCGTTGTGAAACATTTACCTATATAAGGGAATTAACTTTCCCTTTTTGACAATCGCGCCGTTTCCTTCACAGCGAAACCCTAGCACCCAAACTTCATCTTTTTTTAGAATCTGCGAAAAGAAATTCAAGAAGTATGAAGCTTTTGATTTAAGCTTTTTCCTCCTTGAATTCCTTCTTGCAGAGTCTAAAACTAGATGAACATGGTGATGATGCTGGCATAGCAAGCGTAATGTACATATTGTTTATGGAAAATAAGGTATTCTTCCACTTCAATCTTTTTGTTAGATAGTACTCATTATCTCGTTTGCTTCATGATGTTTTTGTTGATTGTTCTCTTTTTGCGCAGATTCGACTTCAATGCTTCACAAGCAAGGTGAACTTCATTGTTATGGTACATTCCCACTTCTTAGCGTTTTCTTTCAACTTTTGCTTGTTTTGTTTTGAATACTAACTAATTTTCTTCATTGCTTCCCACTTCTTAGGGTTTGTTTCTAATTTTTCTTGTTTTGTTTTGAATAATAACTAATTTTCTTCATTGCTTTCCCACATCTTAGGTTTGTTTCACATGGTGATGATGATGGTAGTACATATATATATGAATTCATTCTAATATGGTACATATATATGAATTCATTCTGATATTGTACATATGAAATTTAGTTTATTATTCTGATATTGTACATATGAAATTTAGTTTATTATTCTGATATTGTACATATGAAATTTAGTTTATTATATACTATGTATATTGTTTGTTTTACTATCCTTTTAATGAAAATGCAATCTGTTAAATTGGTATCGAAACTTATAATCTGAAAATTAAGATGTATTTGAAAACCAACCATTATCATGTCAATGTTTTTCGAATCTCATCCATTTCATTCAGCACATTGAATGTTCCTTAACGCATAATATACGATTCAACGGTCTGATTCCTTCTACACATCGATATCTTTTATATTATATAGTTTACCTTTTCATCGCCAAAAATCATCGTGGTTTTTATGATCATGATTGTTATGATGATAAAATCGCGATGATTTTGGGCGATGGAGAGGTAAACTATATAATTAAAAATATCGATGAGTAGAGTGAATCAGACCATTGAATTGTATATTATGTGTTAAGGAACATTCAATGTGCTGAATGAAATGGATGCAATTCGAAAAACAGTGGTGTGTTTAAGTTGGTTTTCAAGAATATTTTAATTTTCAGATTATATATTTCCTTACCAATTTAATGGTTGTAATTCTTTAACTAGGTGTATGGTAAAACAAGCAATATACATTTGTATATAATAAACTAAGGGTACATGTAACAACGGTTGAAACTAATATCCGTTGTGATTGATAATATATTTCACAACGGTTGAAACTAATATCCGTTGTGATTAATAATATATTTCACAACGGTTGATACAACTAACCATTGCAATATATAGCGCGTTTTCCAGAATACAACAACGGTTTTCAGACCGTTGTAGAAATATCGAAGATACAACAACAATCTACATAACAACACCTTCGCCCGCGTCATTATATGTCATTCCCAACCGTTGTTAAATGGGTTTTTCGTAGTAGTGATTTCACGCCATCTCTGAGCATATTCTTTGAAAGTTTCCTTATCCCTTTGTGACACTGCTCTGAGTTGATCCCAATCTAGTGCCATGTCCAAGTTGTACTTATACTGCTGAACAAAGGCTGCCCCGAGATCTCTGAAAGAACTAATCTGGGTGCGGTTTAAACCCATGTACCATTTGAGTGCGGCACCGGTTAAACTGTCTTGGAAGTAATGGATCAGTAGCTGTTGATTTTCTGTCTGAGTAGACATTTTTCGAGCGTACATCACCAAATGACTTTTAGGGCAAGAGTTGCCTTTGTATTTTTCAAAGTCAGGCACCTTGAATTTCTGCGGTATTTTTACATTAGAGACCAAACAGAGGTCAGCGGCGTCCTTTCCGAATAAGTCTTGATCGCGAATGGCATGTAGTTCCTTCTGCATTTCCAAGAATTATTCCTGGAACTCATTCATCCTTTCGTACACGTCTTCGTTTCCACCAGAAATTGCTTGCGGAATCTGTCCTTCCGGGACAGTGTGTACCACTGGATGTGGTATAGACATTACAGCAGTGATTCTTGGCGCTTCAGTGCCCTGAAGTTTGTAACCTTCAGGTCCAGTGGTTCCCACTACGGCTTCTGGGTCTTCAGTGACCTGTGGGATATATCCTTCAGGTATAAAGTTGAAAGGCATGCCCTAGGGGCGACCTTTAGGCATGGTGTACCGAGGATGACTATCATGTGTCTCAAATATGGGTGTAGATGTAATCTCTGAGATCACAGTCCTTTGATGATGTTGCTCCTGAGCTGCTTCCAGGGATTGTATGTTGCTGTGAAGTTTTTTCAAAATTTCTTTTAGAGCGTCGATTTCTTCTCTCAGCTTTCTGTTCTCTTCCTCGAGATCGTCCATTTTCTTTTTTTGATTGGCCCGAGTGTTGTATGAATGAGACAGTTTGACTCTAGGATTGTGACACATACGTGAGACTTAAAGATAACAAATGTGTTATGTGAGAATGATGAATGATATGCAATGACATATTTTTTTAGTTTTTGTTTTCAAAAGAAACTTCAACAAATAGATTGCAAATATCACACAGTGGGGGGGGGGGAGGAGACCCCTTTTATTGAATTCGAAAGATTGCAGTATTTTACAAAGAAAAGTACAGTATTTTACAAAGTGCTGTAAGGAAAATGCCTAAGCTCATGGATCCTGAGTTCTCTCTTAAGAGAGCTCAGATGTCGGTTCCTGTATTTTTCTTTTCTTTGATCGGGCTTCTTCATCCGTGGTCGGGTCGATGATCCTTTTCCAAGTGAAAGGAGTGAGTAAATTTCTTCGGTCTTCCTGACTTTCTATGGCATGCTGCTCTAATATCTCAATCAGAGCATCATTTTCCTTTAGTAGTTCTTGAATCTTGGTACATTCCAAATTAAGGATCTAGTATTTGTTCTTCCAAGAGTTTTTCTCACGTTGGACTTTGTTAAGAGCGACCTGGAGTTTTTCCGCATCAGATATGAAATAAAGGACATATTCCTTTAAGGGAAAAACTTATCGACGAGGGTAAGGCATCCTCAGCTTGAGGGCTCTAGTTTGCACCCAGTGGAGATAAGGTTCCATGGAGGTACAGTTTGGTCTTCCCAGAGACTCTCTGCCTTTCCTGTGAATATGTTGCCAGACATGCACTATTTCTTTCTTTAGTGCCCTGACATTTTCTCCTTCCTTAAAGAGAATACCTTCCAGATGAATGTTATGTGGGATATTCTTCATCGGGTATCCGAGTTTATAGCGAGCTAAAATTGGATGATAGTTAATTCCTCCTTTAGTTCCAATGAGGGGTACGTTGGGGAAATTTCCACATCTGTCGATGATCTCTATCCCTTCGTAAATCTGATTGTACCAGACATAATCCTCTGTGACCAACATAGAGTACTCTTGTGATCCCAAAAAGCAGCTGACTTGGGCAAATGGGAAATGAACCATTTGTAGAGTAATGGTACACAACATGTGATCATTCCTCCGCTGTACAAATTCCTTAAATGTACAGAATGATAAGCATCTGGGAGCAAGGTTGGTACGAGGTTTCCTATTAAGAATATCTTGACAGCATTGGTATCGACGAAGTTGTAAATGTTGGGAAAAAGGAATAACCCATATATGAGTAGAACAAAGACGTCTTCGAAGGCAGTTATGTTTCCTACACTAGCAAAGTATAGAGCTTTCTCCATCATGAATTTAGCCGGTAAACCCTAGATTCCTCCTTTAGTGGTCATGTGAGTCCTAACTTCTGACTCATCCAAAGAGATTGCTCTTGAAATGGCTTGATCTTTTGGAATTTCTTCCAGTCCAGAAAATGGAGCTTGATCAGTGATAGGTAAATCAATCAGGTGGGAGTACTCTTCCAGTGTTGGTGCAAGTTGATAATCCAGGAAAGTGAAGCAGTGGTAAACCGGATAATAAAACTGAATCAGTGTAGACAGTATCTCTTCAACCACGTTGACCCTTAACAGAGACAACAGTCCTCCGTGCTTAGCTTTGAAAGCCTCAGGATTGGTAATCATCATTCCCAATTTCCTTAAGTCTTTTAGCTTCGGAGCCTTGAAGGTGTACCTGTGCGTTTTTCTTCTACCGAAATCCATAACGCTGTAGCGTGCGAATTTTGTCGGTGACGCGACCACCTTACCGCAATGGTTGGAATTGGATGCTACTTTCTGATTTCTTATTTATCATATGCAGCTGGAAAGGAAAGGGAAGCTATCTAAAACTAACCTTGCACGCAAATGTTTTCTTTAACAAATGCTAAGAGATTGGGGGTTCGGGGTCAGGTTATTCAAAGGGAAGTTGTTAATTACCCAGTGTATATATGGTTATCCATAGATCTTCTGTGGCATGTTTAAATACTTTCTGGTGTTTATCTGTTAGGGTTGGGAAAGTTTCTCCTTTGGGAGTGCTGAGAGAGTGTTTTTGTTGTTTTTGGGTTTTTTCGTTGTTTTTGATAAGGTACTGGACCTAAAAATTTTTATTTGTGTGCTCGCTAAGATTTCGCAATCTTATGCCTACGTATTCCCGTTAAAGAAAACAGGGAAATCAGAGCAATCGTAGTTCCTCCTATTTCTATGGGAGGAAAATGTTTGGTGTCTTGTTTAAAGCCCAAGATTGAAGCTGAAAGGATGTTTGTGTCTTGTTCAAAGCCCGAGATTGAAGCTAAAGGGGTATTTGAGAGAGAGAATTTGTCATCTCTATAGGGAGATATCTCACCTATTCATCACAAATTTTGGGAAATTGATTATAAGGGGAATTACTTTAATTGGAATGTATGGAATCCAACAATGCCATAATCTCCTTTATAGGGGAAATGTCCTGAAGGAAGAAACTTTAACTCAGTGTAGAGCAATGCCATTTTTCCTTAGGAATCTTTCATGCTAAGAGAAGGACATTAGCTTGGATGTGAATAATCTAGAGGCTTGCCACTTACAGCAATTAGATGAAAGAGGAAGTTTTACCAAGATAAAAGAGGGGCCACAACTTGGATTTTTTAATCAACAAGTGTGCTACTTACAGCAGTTATCTAGAATTAAGGTTTGTTTGATTGTTTATTTTGATATGTGATATACAGAGAAATATCTTCCTACACAGAGAACTCTTGATTTCCTCTGAGGGGATGTTGATTTTTGTGTGCCTTGATCAAAGCCCAAGGTTGAAGCTAAAAGGTTGTTTATGTCTTGTTTATAGCCCAAGATTGAAGCTAAAAGATTGACTCTACTAGGGGAGTTTTATATCTGTCTTGCATAAAGCCCAAGATTGAGGCTAAAAAGAGATTGAATCATCCAGGGAATATTTTGTCTGTCTTGTATAAAGCCCAAGATTGAGACTAAAAGAAATTGACTCCACTGGGGAGTGGTTTTATCTGTCTTGTACAAAGCCCAAGATTGAGGTTGAATCTGCTGAGGAAAAATCATTATACAAAGCCTAAGAGAAGGCTGGCTTCTCTGAGGATTATTGAGATCCAGAGACAGGTCCAAATTGGGGAATTAACTCTTGCTGAGGATTGAAGAAGAGTTAAAATATCAGATGCCCCGAGGTTCTAATTCTGTTAAGGTTTTATTGATGGTAAAGGTTTAAACCCTGAATATGAAAACCTATGTAGGTTTCAAACTTTCCTGGAGATTATTGAAATGATCAGGTTTTTCCTGTTTTTTTCTAGGAAACTTGAGCGTTTTTTTTTGAGATCCAAGAGGAGATGAGACTTTCCAAGTCTACTGGTATGAAGAGGTTGACTCTTAACTGGAGTATGATCTTTGTATGATGCACAAGAGGAGGTTGTGGTTTTAAGGGATGAGAATCAACCCTCGAATGGTTAGATGTTCTGGAATTCTGACTCTCTGGAGGATTGAACTAGTAGAGATGACTAAGTTATGTCCTATACTTGTAGGGGGTCTTCGGGTCCTTGTACTAAGCCCAAGAGGAGGATGAGAACTTCTAAGAAGCCTGAGAGTCCTTGTACAAAGGCCAAGAGGAGGTTGGGGATGCTTTTAGGAAGCCTGTGGGTCCAAGCCTAAGAAAAGTTCAAGAAAGGTTTCACCGGGAATAAGTCCTTTCTTTGCAGAACAATTCTAAGGTTTGAAGAAATTCAAGAGAGGTTTCACCAGGAATTAATCCTATCTGGGGAACTGAATTTCTTGTACACATATATTTCTAAGTTAGGACAGTCTTGAGAAAAGTTTCATCGGGAATAATGCCTTTCTCTGTTCCATATTGTATAAGCCCAAGATGAGGCAAAATTGTATTTGGAATTTCCTATGGGGAACTAGTTTTGACTGTGTTGAAAGAGTAACCACATGTTTAAGCTAAATCTAGACCTAACTGTTGGGGAAAACTCTAAGCAAATATTTACAAGCATATATATATATATATATATATATATATATATATATATAGAGAGAGAGAGAGAGAGAGAGAGAGAGAAACAAGTATGTTTTGAAAAGATAGTGGAACTTACAGCTGTGGAATTTCAAGCATTGTAACTACAGCTGCATGGTTAGTTATTCAAGAAATTGAAGAAAGTTTTGATAAAACTTTGAATTTGAATTTGGATAAAAGAAATTTGTTTTAAAAGAAGTTTGGGGCTTATACTCAAAGAAAGGCCCAGATGAATTCTTTTGAAAAGGCGACGATCGCGTCGTGGTTTTGAAAACCACAGAGGGACTTATACATTGACTGAGACCCAAATTATTGTATTTACAAAAAAGATAGATCTTACACTCTATTAGAGGCCCAAAAAGTTTATTTTTATACAAGGATGGGACTTATAGCTCAAGAAGAGGCCCAGATGAAAAACAGTGATCGCACCGTTGTTTTGAAAATTGTATCGGGACTTATACAATGACTGAGGCCCAAATTCTTTATGTACAAAAGGGGTTGGGTCTTACACTCTATTAGAGGCCCAAAAGTGATTGAGAAGAAGAAAGATGGGGCTTACAACACAAGGGAAGGCCCAGATGATTTTTGTTTTGAAAATGGCGATCGCCCCGAGATCGTATCGGGACTTATACAATGACTGATGCCCAAATTATTTATGTGACAAGGGATGGGTCTTGCACTTACTTAGAGGCCCAAAATATGTTTAAAAAAGGAGAAAGATGGGGCTTACAATACAAAGGGGAAGCCCAGATGATTTTTGTTTTGAAAACGACGATCGCGCCGAGATCTTATTGAGACTTATACAATGACTAAGGCCCAAATTATTTATGTGACAAGGGATGGGTCATACACTCTATTAGAGGCCAAAAAGTGTTTCAAATGAAGCTTGAAAATTTAAAATCAAGAGAAAAACCCTAATTTTAAATAAAAATATAATTTTTCAAAAAAAATTAAATAATAAGTGATTTAAAATATGAAATATATTCAAAAACAAATTGTAAACTTTGAAAAATGTTTTGAAAAATCATGTTTAATCTCATGAAAGCTTGAAATTCATTTGAAGTTGAAAAATCAAGGTGAGGAATTCATTTAAAATGTTTAAAAAACAAATAAAATGAAATTATTTACAAAAATTCTAACTATATTAAATAAATAATATAAATTTAATTTTTTTTTTGTAGAATAAAATATTTTAACATTTTTGTGAAATTTTAAAAAAAGAACTAATAAAAAATGATTAAAATTGAGAGAGAAATTAATTTTTGAAATCAATTAAGAAAATAATCAAAAATTCAAAAATTCAAATAATTTGAATTATGGCGCCAACAGTCACCTTCTTCTTCCTCGTGACCGCGCCATAGACGATTTGCAAAACCTCACTTTTCTCTCCGATTACTCAATGAAAACGACTTTTGTAAACATGAAACTTGTTCGTTTTTTATCAAGGATTACAACCATAT
Organism: Lathyrus tuberosus; assembly: GCA_022829125.1. Classification (NCBI taxonomy): domain Eukaryota; kingdom Viridiplantae; phylum Streptophyta; class Magnoliopsida; order Fabales; family Fabaceae; genus Lathyrus; species Lathyrus tuberosus. Next base: position 3,048,961 of record JALAZF010000395.1, read on the forward strand.
AAATTAATTACATTTATATTAAGTGTGGAGTGAGAAATCAAGTGATGAACTCAATAACCCTAATTTCTACAAGAACATCATGAAATCCTATACACGATTCATTCATAGCAATTGATTGAGGGCTATCACTCTATATACATGCAGAAACAAGATGGTAACTCAAAAACACATTTATGATGCATGTAGTATGGAGTTTGAAGGCTTCAGACTTACCTCTTGTAGCTGGTGATCAAGTTTGATGATGGAGATGTTACAGATGTGTTGTAAGGACTTGGCTCACCTTGTGGTACCTCAACTGCAAATAAGCCTCAAGTGGAATTTGAGGTCTATGATTCTGGTGTTCCAGATGAAGGATGAGTGTTTGAACATCTTATATATGATATATATATTGGATGTGTTTAGATCATAATCTGTGGTGGAATTGCTCTCTAACTCAAAATACGATGGTGACTTGCAAAGTAAGGAATTTCTGTTTTTTGAGAGAGATTTTGAGGAAAACAAGTGTTGTCTAGCTTTGGTGTACTCAAAATGACCACAAATGACCTCTATTTATAGTGTGTCAAGTTTGTTTTGGCAGCAATAGTGAATGGTGGCTGGTACAGTCCATTAAATGTTTCATGACAAATTTGAAAGTTTTGGATTTTGAACTTTGAATGCTATTTGCCAAATGATGAGGTTTTTGACTTGCAAGGCTCTATGGTGTTGTAGCTCTGCAGAGATCATGTTTATTGCACTTTAGAAACTTGTCTTGTATGGTGACAAGGCTTGCCAAGTCATGGAAATGACAAAATCGTGTGGCAAGTTCAAGACTGTCTTGTAAAAATAGTTTTGGAGGTGTCATGTTTTCATGCTTGTAACTCCCTACTCAAGTTGAATTAGGATGAGTTCTGGTACTCTTTGGAAAGCTTGTATGACATAGTTTAACTTTGATGTCCACCAATGGTCTTGGTTCAGCTTGGTTCATAATGAAAAATGGCCCTAAAGTTGGTGAAAAACCAAGACAGATTCTGTCCAATATTTTCACTAAGTGTTGGAAAGAATGGCCATTTTCATGTTTTTGTGATTTTGATCAATCCATAACTCAAAATCCATGAGGATTTGGAATCTTTTGTAGTCGACACTTTTGAAGTATGTCATGTTAACTTTCATTTGAGCTTTGGATGGAAGAAAAAGGCCTTAGGGTTTGGGAGTTATGACCTTGCAAAGTTGGTACCAAATCCATTTTGTTCATAACTTAGAAAAATTTAAGCTTCTTATGGTTGTCCCTTTTGCAAGTAACCTCACTTTTCTTGATTTTTCTTGATGGATGATGATCAAAACCATTCATTAACATTGTTTTTGACTTAGGGGAGCCAGATTTGTGAAAAAATTCAAAAAGTCAATCTTGATTTTGGGCACAGTTGACTTTTTGTTAGATGAATTTCAAACCGTGTGATCCTCTATGCAATCAAGTTCTTGACCTAATTCAAACCTAATGGATGGATTCCATAGGTGTTTTAGGGTGTATTGAATCATGTCCCAAGGTTTAGGGACATGTCTTGGTCCAAAGTCAAAGGTACAGTTGACCTTTTCTTCAAAACCCTAATTGTGGTCCAGATGAAATTGGAACTTGTGAATCAAACTTCTTGGATCAATCCATTGTTGTAAATGGATCAATTTGGTGTATTTGAGGCCCTCAAATTATGTCTTGAGGTCTTGGCCCATGTCTTGCCTCAAAAGTCAACTTAGGGGTGAATTAGGTCAAGAAACCCTAATTCCTGATTTTTGATGAATGCTTCTCCTGAGGCTATTTTGACTTGATGATTGGATCCATGAGGTCCCTTGGAGAATTTTGGATCATGTTTTGAGGTATTGGCTCATGCCCAAATGAAATTTTTCATCTGGAGGCCTTGGTCGATCAAAACCCTAATTTGGTGACACTGGCGATTTTGAGGCTTGATCCACTTGGAATGTTGCATCCTTGTGCTTGATTCTTGATATGGGAGACCTCTTGATCCTTACAAAAATTGACCAAAATAGTACAACCTTTGGGGATGGGTAGAGACATAACTCCATGCTCGTGAGGTCAAACCCTTGAACCCATGTTTTCAAATGTTTTTTTGTGCTGCATTCATTTAAAAAAAACTCTTTCAAACAAGAAAAAAAAACTTTTTTTCAAAAGAACTAAAACAATAATTGCAAATATCAGAGGTTGCGTTATGGATTTCGGTAGAAGAAAGACGCACAAGTACACCTTCAAGGCTCTGAAACTAGAAGACTTAAGGAAATTGGGAAGGATGATTACCAATCCTGAGGCTTTCAAAGCTAAGCACTGAGGGTTGTTATCTCTGTTAAGGGTCAACTTGGTTGAAGGGATCCTGTCTATGCTGATTCAGTTCTACAATCCGGTTTACCACTACTTCACTTTCCCAGATTACCAACTTGCGCCAACACTGGAAGAGTATTTCCACCTGATTGATTTACCTATCACTGATCAAGCTCCGTTTTCTGGACTGGAAGAAATTCCAAAGAATCAGGCCATTGCAAGAGCAATCTCTTTGGACGAGTCAAAAGTTAGTACTCACCTGACCACTAAAGAAGGAATCTAGGGTTTACCAGCTAAATTCCTGATGGAGAAAGCTCTATACTTTGCTAGTATAGGAAATGTAACTGCTTTCGAACATGTCTTTGTTCTGCTCATATATGGGTTATTCCTCTCTCCCATCATCGACAACTTCGTCGATACCAATGTTGTTAAGATATTCTTAATTGGAAACCCCGTACCAACCTTGCTCGCAGATGCTTATCATTCTGTAAACTTAAGGAATCTGTACAGCGGAGGAATGATCACATACTGTGTACCCTTACTCTACAAATGGTTCATTTCCTATTTGCCCAAGTCTACTGCTTTTTGGGATCACAAGAGTACTCTACGTTGATCACAAAGCATTATGTCTCTTACCAATTCTGACATAGTTTGGTACAATAGGATTTACAAAGGGATAGAGATCATCGACAAATGTGGAAATTTCCCTAACGTACCCCTCATTGGAACTAAAGGAGGAATCAACTATCATCCAATTTTAGCTCGCCGCCAGCTTGGATACTCGATGAAGAATATCCCACATAACATTCATCTGGAAGGTCTTTTCTTCAAGGAAGGGGAAAATGACAGGGCACTAAAGAAAGAAATAGTGCATGCCTGGCAACATATTCACAGGAAAGGCAGAGAGTCTCTGGGAAGACCAAACTGTACCTCCATGGAACCTTATCTCCACTGGGTGCAAACTAGAGCCCTCAAGCTGAGGATGCCTTACCCTCGTAAAGAAGTTTTTCCCTTAAAGGAATATGTCCTTTATTTCATGTCTGATATGGAAAAACTCCAGGTCGCTCTCAACAAAGTTCAACGTGAAAAGAGCTCTTGGAAGAACAAATACCAAATCCTTAATTTGGAATGTACCAAGATTCAGAAACTGTTAAAGGAGAAGGATGCTCTGATTGAGATATTAGAGCAGCATGCTATGGAAAGTCAGAAAGACCAAAGAAATTTGCTCATTCCTTTCACTTGGCAAAGGATCGTCGACCCGACAACGGCTGAAGAACCCTAATCAAAGAAAAGGAAAATACAGGAACCGGCATCTGAGCTCTCTTTAGAGAAAACTCAGAATCCATGAGCTTAGACATTTTCCTTTCAACACTCTGTAAAATACTGTACTTTTCCTTGTAAATAACTGCAGCCTTTCGAATTCAATAAAAGGGGTCTCCACCCCCCACTGTGTGATGTTTACAATCTATTTGTTGAAGTTTCTTTTTGAATAAAACAAAAACTAAAAAATATGTCATTGCATATCATTCATCATTCTCACATAATACATTTTTCTTATCCTTGAGTCTCACGTATGTGTCACAATTCTAGAGTCAAACTGTCTCACTCATACAATACTCTGGCTAATCGACAAAAGAAAATGGACGATCTCAAGGAAGAGAATAGAGAGATGAGAGAAGAAATCGACGCTCTGAAGGAAAGTTTGGAAAAACTTCACAGTAACCTGCAAACCCTGGCAGCAGCTCAGGAACAGCAACATCAAAGGACTGTGATCTCAGAGATTACATCCACACCCATATTGGAGACACATGAGAATCATCCTCGGTACAACATGCCTAAAGGGCGCCCTGGGGCATGCCTTTCAACTTTATACCTGACGGATATATCCCACCGGTCACTGAATACCCAGAAGCCGTAGCAGGAACCGCTGGACCTGAAGGTTACAAACTTCGGGAAAATGAAGATGCAAGGGTTATGACGGCAACTTCTGAAGGTTACAAACTTCAAGGCACTGAAGCACCAAGGGTCACCGCTGTAATGTCTATACCACAACCAGTGGTACACATTGTCTCGAAAGGACAGATTCTGCAAGCAATTTCTGGTGGAAATGAAGACATGTACGAAAGGATGAATGAGTTCCAAGAGCAATTCTTGGAAATGCAGAAGGAACTGTATGCCATTCGTGGTCAAGACTTATTCGGAAAAGACGTCGTGGACCTCTATTTGGTCCCTAATGTAAAGATCCCACACAAATTCAAGGTGCCTGACTTTGAAAAATACAAAGGCAACTCTTGCCCTCAAAGTCATTTGGTGATGTACGCTCGAAAAACGTCTACCCAGACAGAAAATCAACAGCTACTGATCCATTACTTCCAATACAGTTTAACTGGTGCCGCACTCAAATGGTACATGGGTTTAAACCGCACCAAGATCAGTACTTTCAGAGATCTCGGCACTGCCTTTGTTCAGCAGTATAAATACAACTTGGACATGGCACAGGATAGGGACCAGCTCAGGGCAATGTCACAAAAGGATAAGGAAACTTTCAAAGAATATGCTCAGAGATGGTGTGAAATTGCCGCTCATATTTGTCCCCCTCTTGAGGAAAAAGAGATGACAAAGATTTTCCTGAAAACCTTAAGCTCGTTGTATTACGACCGAATGGTCGCCAGTGCGCCCATTGACTTCACTGAAATGGTGAACATGGGAGTACGCCATGAAGAAGCAGTCTGAGAAGGACGATTGGTCAAGGATGCAGAGCCATCCAGCAATACCAAAAGATACGGTAGTGCTTTCCAAAAGAAGAAAGAGCATGATATCAGTAATATCTCTCTGGGAAAGCAAAGGCAAAGTTATCAACCAGTAGCAGCGGTAGCTCCCGCTAGCAACCCCACGCAGGCTCTGACTTATCAACCTCAGGTTGCTCAGAGTTAGCCAAATTAACAACAGTATCAGCAAAGGCCGCAACAGCCTTTTCAGAAGGCTCGTTCGCAGTACAATAACAACAATCGTACGACACTACCATCAGGGTTTGACCCTATACCGATGTTGTACATAGAATTATTTCCACTTCTACTGGCCAAGGGACACGTCTAAACCAGGACTCCTCTCGCAGTACCTGAAAATCCACCTTTTTGGTTCAAAGAAGATCAAACTTGCCCTTACCATCAAGGAGGATCGGAACACAACATTGATAATTGTCTCAGCTTCAAGTCTGATGTACAGAAGCTTGTTAGAAACGAGATCTTATCTTTCAAAGATACTAACCCAAATGTTCAGACGAGCCCATTACTGTAACACCCCGGTTTTTGTTACATTTATTTAATCGAGTTGATTGAATTATTTTTGGTCTTTATATTATTTTATTCTTGGTTATTATGTTTTATCGCGTTTTGGGAACGTTTGCGAGAAAATTGAGTGTAGGGGTATTTTGGTCTTTTTGGCTTGGTTAGATATTGTTACTCATTTAAAATAGAAACATAGAGAGAAAAATAGAAAGAAAAGAAGAGAAGAGAAAAGGAGAGTGAGAAGAAGAAAAAGAGGAAAACTTGGAGTGTAAGAAACCGATTTAACCGACACTTCGAAGCGCGGTTAATCGGGTAAGGGTGCGAAACTCGGTTATTTTATGCTTGTGTATGAATATGTATGTGTGTGTTTGAATGTTCTCTTGCCTTTCCTAGTTTTTCCATTTTAGGTTGAGATGAGAAAAATGAATCGAAATCGATGTTTTCATGGTCGGAAATCGATATAAACTGTGTTGAATGATCGTATTATATGTATGAACATTGTGGATATTTGTTTTGGTTGGTTGTAAATATCTTGGGTTGAGAAAGATGAATTTTTGGGGTTTGGAACTATGTAAAATGCAGCAGAATTTTTCTGTTTCTGGTGTAGACCGTCAGGCGATGCTTTGAGCGCCGGGCGACGCTTTGGTTGCGCCGCTGCTCCCCGGGCGATGCCCAAGAGGCGCAGCTTGTCACGCTGCTAACACTTTTAAGTTTTGATTGGGGTTTTATGCTGCTGCTTCGCCGGGCGATGCAGAGGCGAAGGGAGCACCGCCGGGAGCAAATAGGTACCGCCGGGCGCTCCTTGGGATTTTTCAATAAAATTGTTTTCTTTAAAAATGCATAACTTTTGATCCGTACTTCGGATCGGGAAGTTCCTAGTATCGTTGGGAAGCTAATGAGATGTTCTTTCTTATAAAAATGGTTTGGAGATTGGTGGCCGATTTAATTGTGTCGGGTAATTGAAAACGTGTCCTTTTGTCAACTTTTATCGTCATAATTGTGTGCGATTGATGTGTTATCATGCGATATGCTTTTGATATATAACGTATAGCTTATGTGCTGTTATATGATGTGAAGGTATATGATGAAATGTTGTGATGATGGTTTGTGGCCTTATGGCAAATAAATGCATTGTGTTATGTTTGATTGTATATGCATGATTATGGATGTTGAAATGGTTCGCATGGTTGTATATGGGTATGCATTTGATTGTCATGAGTCATTGTATGCCAAGCATCATGATATGCATTCTTGTGATATCGTGTGCCTTAGTGGGTGTGACCGACGAAACGATTCCCGATGGAATCTGCTATAACGGTCGTGAGCCTTATACAAAGAGGACCGAAAGCGACGTTATAGACGATCGTGAGCCTTAGACAAAGAGGACCGAAAGCGATCGGATCATGAGCCTTATACAAAGAGGACCGAAAGCGATCCATAAACGTCGTGAGCCTTATACCAAGAGGACCGAAAGTGACGGGGAACATCGTTTGCCCGACGGGGAGTTACACTAAGTAACAAGCGATGATTCCAATAATTGAGTGAATTAATGATGAGAATGATGGATGGAACGGTACCGTATTGCATTTGCATAGAGTCATTGTGTCGGTCTCTTTGCATTTGCGTAAGTCATGAATTGATTGATTATGTGTGGGAGAATTGTGAATGGAATTGATGAGTTGATATATATATATATATATATATATATATATATATATATATATATATATATATATATATATATATATATATATATATATATATATATATATATATATATATATATATATGTTGGCGATAAATGTATTGAGCATGATTGACATGCCTTTGTGATGGATGCATGAGATATGAATTGTGTTGTTTTGTATTTGAATTATGGTGTAAGTTGTGGTGAGATTGTTTTACATGGTGTATTTTGTGTTATTACATAATTGTATGCAGCTATATTATAATTGTGTTTCTCACCCTTCTGCTATTTTGAATGCTCTATAAGGCATTGCAGATTAGATGTTGGAGGTCTTTTTGTGAAGCCTATGTCTTCATTCTTTTGTTGGTCGGCTCTGATATGTAGCACCGATTAGTCGGGGAGATCGTTATGTGACTTTATGTATATATCTTTTTTTTGGATTTTACATGTATGACTCTGTGTATGACAGACAAACTTCTATGTTTATATATATGAGATTTCAGTTGCAGATTTTCCGCTTTTATTCTGTATCTGAATTGTGGGTGTTAGGAATTGAGTTTCTCTGTTTATGTTGCTACCTGATTGTTGCATATCTTTATGAGCAGGTTATTATATTTCATCATCGTGATGTGACGCTCCGTCTATGCCTTGAATGTTTTAATTCTACTCTGATTGATTGTTATCGATTTAATTACTCGGGTTATAGACTGGGGGTGTTACAATTACCGCAACATGAGAAGACTATAGTGAATTTGATAGAAGGAGAACCTGTCAACAGTTATCAAATTCACAATGTACTCCTATTAGGAACCAATCTGGTGAAACTACATTGCAGACATAGCGGGTACGGTCATGTGCCATCTCACAACTATCATCAGTGTGATATCTGCTCCAAAAATAACCAAGGGTGTGCGCTTGTGCCAAGAACCCTTCAACATCTGTTGGACCACTGGTGGCTTCCGATCTACGTGGATGAAGTCAAGCAACGGATTAGCATAACTGATGGGAATCTCGATAGACATCAAATTTGTGATATCCGCTCAACAGAAACAGATCTAGTAAAGATGCACTGCGTACAAAGTAAATATGGTCGGGTACCACCACACAACTATGAGCGCTGTAGAGTATGCTAAAAAATAACCAAGGATGTTATATCATACGAGCAGCCCTCCAAAATCAGTTGTACCGGAAGGAGATTCGACCATGTTCAAGTTCTGGGTCGATCAACATGATACAAGATTACTTCCCTAGTCAAAGCAAAAGCACTGTCGTAATCTCCAATCATGGAATAACCCAGGACGTTTGCGCCATAATCCCTCTGCTCCATGAATCAAAGATCCCTCTTTATAGTAGGAAAATTCTCAACCAAGAACCAATTGAGGATGCCTACGACGGTCAAAAAAATAAAAAAGCTCCTGTGGTTATCTACCTGCCAGGTCCAATACCGTACAAGTCAGAAAAGGCTATCCCTTATGAGTATGGTGCAACGACCATCAAAAACGGAAAAGAAACTCCATTACCCTCCGTCGTGAACATTGCCGAAATCAGTCGAGTTACCCGGAGCGGTCGGATCTTCAACAGAGGAGTTGGAGAACCTGTCAAAGAAAAGGAACCTCAAACGGAAGTTCCCAATCAACAAGTCAATCAATTCAGTAATCCAGAACTTGTAAAGAACAACAATGAGATGTTGAAGCTCATCCAGAAAAGCGAGTACAACATTGTAGAGCAATTGTTGCAAACTCCGTCTCGAATCTCTGTACTTTCTCTCCTGCTTAGTTCAAAAGCTAAAAGAGAAGCTCTACAGGAAGTCTTAGAGCAAGCCTTTGTGGAACAAGATGTGACGGTAGGACAGTTTGACAGCATCATCTCCAACATCACTGCCTGCAACAACTTAGGATTCAGTGATGAAGAACTGCCGAAAGAAGGCAAGAATCATAATATGGCGCTTAATATTACAGTCAACTGCCAAGACAATGCTTTAGCCAGCGTACTGGTGGACACGGGATCATCTTTGAATATTATGCCAAAATCAACTCTGATACGACTATCGTTTCAAGGAGCTCTGATGAGAGGCAGTGAGATCATCGTCAAAGCCTTTGACGGATCTAGAAAAATAGTTATCGGCGAAGTCGGTCTTCCCATAACCATCAGTACTTATATTTTCCAAGTCACTTTCCAGGTCATGGACATCCGGGCAGCATATAGCGGTTTATTAGGAAGACCTTGGATACACGAAGTTGGGGCAGTCACTTAGACACTTCACCAGAAGTTGAAGTTCGTCAAGAATGACAAGTTAGTCACAGTATGTGGAGAGCAAGCCTTAATCGTGAGTAACTTATCATCATTATCCAGTGTTGAACCAGAGGAGGTTGTTGGAACTCAATTCCAAGCACTTTCGGTGAGCAATGAAAATCAACAAGAAAGAGGGACATTGATTTCCTCATATAAAGATGCTCTCAAAGTGATCGAGAATAATGACGTAAAAGGACGGGGACAGATCATAACTCCTATGGATAACAAGACAAAGAAAGGTTTTGGTTTCTCTTCAACCTGTACCCAGACTACAAAGAAGGAAGAAAGTTTTTATCACATTCAGGATTTCTTCCACAACGGAGGTTTCCTCCACCCAGTATCTCAAGAAGTACACATCATCGATGGGAACGACTCCTCCGATATGGATGAAGAGTGGAAATCTTATCTCGACGATGACGGTTATATGTCTCAGGGAGAGGCGAACATGCCATTCTGTTTTCCAAAGCAGAGCCCGAGATATATACCAAGATCAAACGTCCGGATGATCTATGGAGATTGTGATCCTGAAGGATGTCGTGCTTCACCCAATTCATTAGAGGAAGATAATCTAATGAAGGACAACTTTGACCACGATTTTTATGATCCCCTGGATGACTTGCCTATTTGGACGCCATACACGGAAGACTTGGGGCAAAAGAGTCAGTCGAACGATGCCTATCAACTGAGTAATATTGAAAAGAATATCCATGTTCCCACAGAGTCATGAAATCATTACTCAGGATATTCCCAAAATGTCTGACACCATGGTGATGAATCTGCAAAGATTGTAAGACAAGAATTCATTAACTATGCATTTCCTGAGGTTAACGTCATTGAGGAAGATGACTCCTCTATTCCCACAGAAACTTGGGATACCTTGGGACAGCCGAGTGGAAAGTATGACTTCCTAGTCAAATACACTGCTCCCGAAAGCTCTCGTATCAAATACGAGGATATCCAGCCAACTGGATGGGGAGATCCCCTTGAGAGTGAAAACACTATGGAAGACACGACAAAAGAATTCTCCAATGACAACTCTGCATGGGAAGAAGACTCCAATGATCGTACTCCGCCAAAAATCAGCGTTGTTTCTGAAGACAAACCAAGAAGGAAAGTACCAGACTTTGTGATTCATAGAGGAGTTAGTCGCCACTGGGTTGTTGTCGATGTCCCGAAAGTCGTCCCTAAGTCTAAGTAATTACTGATGAGTCCAAGCCCTTGAGGTTGGCATCAATTTTGGTAAAACTAACTTAGCAGAAAGATGTTGGACAAGATTTCTTAACATGATGAAATAACTGCAGGTTAAGATGTTAGACAAGATGTCCTATCAGGTGGATTCGACATCTTTGCCTGTTACAGTTTGGAATAACTGTATTTTTGTTCCAGGTGTGATTGGAATGTGATTTAATCCCAGATGGCATCTGAGATGGAGGAATCAGAGATTCTGATTCTAAATGGAATATGTTTCCATGTAAGGAGACATTTTTGGAAACTTGGGATTGAAGAAAGGAATAAGTCACGGATTCTGTGGAGCAGAATTGTTGCGCTTTTGAAGCTCAAATCCAGTTCTATTTGGAAATATAAATAGGATGGATTTAACCTAGAGTGCGTGTTGAATATTGCATCTTTTTTTAAAGTACTAGGGTTTGTACTTGTGTGAGCCTCTCTTGTATTGCGTGAATACCAGAGGAGGACAGTTTATTGAGTTGTAATATTTTCAGTCACTGCTGTGATTGGAAGGGAATTGAGACGGGTCTTATACCTAGGAGAGTCTTAGGTAGAAATCTAGGAAGTGTAGCTTCTAGGTACTAAGTTGTAAACGTTAGAGTTTAACTTAGAACCAATTCTACTTAGTTGATTTCATTCCTGGCTTGGTAGCCCCCAGACGTAGGTTTTGTTGATCACCGAATTGGGTTAACAATTTCTGTGTGTTGTTTACTTTTTGCTGTTTATTTCTGTTCTTCCTTAATCCTTGTGAGAAGCAAAGATCAAGTGTCACGACATCCTATCTGACATCTTAGTGATCTGTTTAACCAAAATTTCAATTGGTATCAGAGCAGACATCCTGCTCTGTATCTGGGTGAGATTCAGGGACAATACTTTCTGATTTGATGGATAAAGAAGGAGGAAATCTAAATAGACCACCAATACTTGATGGTTCCAATTATGAATTAGAAGGTGCGCATGGTGGCGTTTATCAAGTCAATGGATGGTAAAGCTTGGAAGTCTATGGTTAAAGGGTGGGATCCTCCAAAGATCAAAGACATAGATGGAAAGCTCACTGATGAGCTGAAGCCAGAGGAAGACTAGGATGATGAAGATAATAAGCTTGGTCAAGGAAATTCCAAAGCCTTGAATGCCTTGTTCAATGGTGTGGACAAGAACATCTTCAGACTCATCAAAAATTGCACTGTGGCAAAGAATGCCTGGGAAATCTTGAAGACTGCTCATGAAGGAACCTCTCGTGTAAAATCCTCAAGACTTCAACTTCTCACCTCTAAATTTGAGAATTTGAGAATGAAGGAAGATGAAAGTATCCAAGAATTTCACATGAATATTATGGACATTGCCAATACTTCAAGTGACCTTGGAGAAAAGATTCCAGAAGCAAAGCTTGTCCAAAAGATTTTGAGGTCCCTCCCTAAAAACTTTGACATGAAGGTGATAGCCATCGAAGAGGCTCAAGATATAAACACCTTGAAAGTGGATGCACTCATGGGTTCTCTACAAACTTTTGAAATGGGACTAAATGAAAAATCTGAGAAAAAGAAAAGCTTAGCCTTGGTGTCAGATCATGATGAAGGAAAGATAAACTCCAATGAAGTGATGTCTAAGGCTGTTATATTTCTGGGAAAGCAGTATGGACAATTGCAAAAGAAAATGGAGGGGGAATCAAGATCGAATGCTAAGCCTCAATCATTCAACAACTATAAAAGAAATAGCCTTGGAAGAAACTCCAAGTGTGAAGAAAAGGATGACCAAGGAACAGGGATCAGATGCTATGAGTGTGAGGGATATGGACACACCGGATATGAGTGTCCTACCTTTCTCAAGAGAGAAAAGAAAGGACTCATTACATCCTGGTCTGAAGATGTGTCTACAAGTGATGGAGAATCACCTAAACAAGTTTCTGCTCTTACAGGAATATTTGATTCTAATATAGAATCAGAGATTGGAGATCTATCCTATAATGATCTAATCAAATCCTTCAAGGAGTTGTACAAGAGATGTGTTGAAATATGCCAGCTAGGAGAATGGAAACACAAGATTATTATGCTTCTTGAGGCTGAAAGAGTAGAACATCATGGTGTTATCTCTGATCTTGAGAAGGAAGTTATTCTGCTCAACTCCAAGCTTGAAAATGTGACAAAAAATGTTAGGATGCTCAACAACAGTTCTGATATACTAGATGAAATTCTTCAAGTTGGGAGGAATGCTAGAGATGTCAGAAGACTTGGCTACAATGATCAAGAAATGTCAAGCAAGAAAAGAAATCCAGAATGCAGTCTCAATCAGATCAAAGGAAAACAGACAATGTCAAATAGAATGTCTCAACATCGTTACAGACATCAGAGGAGACAAGACTGGAAATGTCATTATTACGAAAAGTATGGTCACATTAAACGCTATTGCTACAAGCTACATGGATACCCTAAAGGTAGGTGTGTTGGAAAGAAAAGGAGTTCCAAGAATGAGTCTGTGGCTCTGGTAGCCCATTCCTTTCAAGAAGAGTACACTGAAGAAAAGTGGTACTTCGATAGTGGATGTTCAAGACACATGACTGGTGTCAAGAACTATCTGGTGGATATAGAGACTCATTCCTCCAATTATGTCACCTTTGGAGATGGATCCAAGGGAAAGATCAGAGGAGTCAGAAGATTGAATCACGCTGGGAATCCTAGACTAGACAATGTGCTACTTGTCAAGGGATTAACTGCAAATTTGATTAACATCAGTCAGCTTTGTGACCAAGGTCTAAAGGTCAATTTCACCAAATATGAATGTCGAATTGAGGATGATAAAGGTAGGGTTATCATGAAAGGAGTCAGATCAAGGAACAAGTGTTATGTTTGGACTGCCTTGCAGATGGAGAAACATCAGAAACCTCCATCAGATCCAAACATTGGAAGATTAACCAAAATGACACATAGGAGAATGCAACTTCAGACTATCACAAGGATTGAGAATCTTCTTCAACAAGCCTCCATGATTAGGGAAATTGCTGAAAATAGATGCTCTTATGTTGTCACAACAGAATCAATCATAGAACCTGATGAAACAAGTGCTAAGAATGATTATCTTCAGATCATTGGAATTGAAAGTGTTTTGCTATGGCATAATGTCATACTAGATGTCATGACATCCGGCTGCGACATCTTAACCCACTCTGGTGCTACAAAAGTAGAAAGAAAAATTATGAAGGACAAATTCGGGTTTTACTTGGTTTGTGGGAACACTATTCAAGGGTTCGTATGGTTTGAGAATCAGATCACCCAAAACCGCCTCAACAATACATACCGTTACTTTGCTCTAATCCTCTCGAACTCATTCACCCTTCAGATTGAAGAACAAACATATCGTGTTTATGTGAAGATGTCTCAACAACAGTCACCGACACGAGCAACTAAGAAGGACACTACAGTGACGTCTGATTCCAGGTCAAAATCTAAGGAGCTACACGCTGAAGATGTAATTGATGTTGCACCGCTCGCTATCATGCCATGCAAAACGGAAAAACTTTCTATTAGAAGATCAAAAACTATCTCACCAGGTAACCCTTCGAATACCTCTGATGCCTTCTCTAGTCCTAGGAAAGGGATAGACAAGTTCAACACAGATGAAAGGATTGATAAAATAGTAGAGAAACTCATAAGTCAGGGGGATATAATGAGTGTTGCTGGAATCACCAGACCCCTTGCACAAATTATGCCACCCAACTCACCTCAGGACCCTGATGAGAATAAGAGAAATGCTGATAAAAGAGGAGATGATGATGAAGAGTCAGAAGGGAATCTTCACACCCTTGTTGACTCTGTAGTTAAAAATGTCGAGACAGATAATGAAACATCTTCATCTACATAAGTGGCTCCAGAACAGGCTGACAAAATTATTAATTTAGATGATTTACCTTCTGATGATGAAGTTATTGCAACAAGCCTCAAGCCGAGTGTGTCTGAACGACTAAGAAGGAGGAAAGATAAAGGTGTAGACATCTTTAATAAGCTGACTAAGAAATCTGCAGTTGGACCTCATAAGACCTGGAGCAAGGTAGCTATTGAAACCTAGAAAAGGAAGGTATAATCTGAAAATGAATCAGACTATGATGGCACAAAGGATGGACAGAGGGTCATAAAGAAACCAACCTCTAAGAAGACGTCTATCTCACTTCCTAAAGCTCCCATGGACAACATCTCTTTTCATGATGTTGTAAGTGTTAACAGGTGGAAGCATGTTTATCACAGAAGAATTGCTTTGGAGAGAGAACTAGGACAAAATTCCCTCCAATGTGAAGAAGTAATGAATTTGATTAAAGAAGTTGGGTTGTTAAAGACCGTCTCTCACTTTGACTCATGCTATGAGCAGCTGGTTAAAGAGTTTGTTGTAAACATTCCAGAAGGATGCAATGATCGAAGGAGTAAGGACTACTTAAAGTGTTTGTCAGGGGAAATGTTGTGACAGTTTCTCCGACTGAGATCAACAAGTACCTTGGCAGATTTGAATGCTCTCAGGTTGAACTTGAAGCCTCAAATGATCAAATTTGTAGGGAAATTACTGGAAAAACTGTGAGGAATTGGCCCAACAAAGAAAAACTGCCAGCTGGGAAGCTCAGTGTTAAATATGCCATTCTTCATAGAATTGGTACTGTGAACTGGGTCCCCACTAATCACACTTCAACTATTTCAACTGGGCTTGGGAAGTTTATATATGCGGTTGGAAAAAGAAAGCCTTTTTATTTTGGTGAATATATCTTTGATCAAATTTTGAAACAAGCTGTTTCTTCATCTGTTAAGTTGCCAATTTGCTTTCCATCATTCATCTGTGGAATAATTCTTCAACAATATCCGAGGATAATTTTATCTGGTGATGATATCATGAGAAGGAATCCACCTCTGACTCTTCATCATAAGTTGTTTGCTGGCAAGCATGTCTCAGAAATTGCCTCAACATCAACTCCAACAACTGCAGCACTGCAAAGAGCTTGATGAAATTATCAAGGTCAACACTGCCAGAAAGGAGAATCTAGAAAGATTGATACAAGCCTTGTCTGCTGAGCAGATCAAGAACACTGGAGTCAACACTGGAGATACTGAGGGTGCTGCTGAGGAGAACTGTGATGCAGGTGAAGAAGATACTGATCATGGTCCTAGTGGAAAAACAGGAGAAGAAGAAGACGATGAGGAAACTGAAGATGACTTCTGATAGTTGTCTTTTCCCATTCTTTTTGCTTTAAGTTTTTTTTTTGTTTTGTTTCTACTTTGGTTTTGGTTGTGTAAGGGCTGAATGCCCATGATAATTTTTACTGTTGTTGGGTGTGTAATTTAATTACTATGAACTGTTTAATTGGTTTTGAGTTAGTTCTTCTGCCTTTGGCATATTATGGCTAAAAAAGGGGAGAGATATACTAACATCACTAACCACTGCTGATATTCTACTAACCACTGAGGGGGAGTAGATATATACTGCTTGTAAGAAGTACTGATTGAGGGGGAGACAAATTAAAGTTGTGTTTCCACTGTTGTTCTGATAATGGTCTCCCTGATACACTTCTACAGGTCAATTGAAGTTAGTTTTAGCCAAAATCTGCCAAAGGGGGAGATTGATGAGTCCAAGCCCTTGAGGTTGGCATCAATTTTGGTAAAACTAACTTAGCAGAAAGATGTTGGACAAGATGTCCTAACATGATGAAATAACTGCAGGTTAAGATGTTAGACAAGATGTCATATTAGGTGGATTCGACATCTTTGCCTGTTACAGTTTTGGAATAACTGTATTTTTGTTCCAGGTGTGATTGGAATATGATTTAATCCCAGGTGGCATCTAAGATGGAAGAATCAGAGATTCTGATTCTAAATGGAATATGTGGTTTCTATGTAAGGAGACATTTTGGGAAACTTGGGATTGAAGAAAGGAATAAGTCGCAGATTCTGTGGAGCAGAATTGCTGTGCTTTTGAAGCCCAAATCTAGTTCTGTTTCGCAATATAAATAGGATGGATATAACCTAGAGTGCGTGTTGAATATTGCAGTTGTTTTTAGAGTACTATGGATTTTACTTGTGTGAGCCTCTCTTGTATTGCGTGAATACCAGAGGAGGACAGTTTATTGAGTTGTAATATTTTCAGTCGCTGCTGTGATTGGAAGGGAATTGAGAAGGGTCTCATACCTAGGAGTGTCTTAGGTAGAAATCTAGGAAGGGTAGTTTCTAGGTACTAAGTTGTAAACATTAGAGTTTAACTTAGAACCAAATATACTTAGTTGATTTCATTCCTGGTTTGGTAGCCCCCAGACATAGGTGTTGTTGATCACCGAACTGGGTTAACAATTTCTGTGTGTTGTTTACTTTTTGCTGTTTGTTTCTATTCTTCCTTAATCCTTGGGAGAAGCAGAGATCAAGTGTCACGACATTCTGTCTGACATCTTAGTGATCTTCTTAACCAGAATTTCAATTACCATCTTTGTCTTAACCTTTCACCTTGCCCAGGTGAAGTGGATGTTTTTATAGGGCTCACTTTTCTGTAAATGTCCCTCTTCGCTTCGCCCAAAGCGGTAGAGTTTTGTTTTATAGGGATGTATTTCAAGAATTGACAAATCATAAATAAATAATGTCATTCTGAATTCCCGCATTTATTGCTGTTTTCACTTTTTGTTTTTCAGAAAATGGTAATCCTAAAAGCAGCCCAAAATAAAAACAAGCATTTTTCAAAAAAAAATACACTGCACACACTCTTGCATTCTCTCTGTCTTTTCTAAAAAACGAATCATCACGTCATGCAGATTGCTTGTATTAAACCCCATTGAAACATACGATCCAATGCCGTCTCCCAACTTTGAATTCCCAGTATTTGAAGTTGAAGAAGAAGAGGATGAAGAAATTCTAGAAGAGATCTCCCGACTACTCAGACAAGAGGAAAGGTCTTTTGAGCCTCACAAAGAGCCGTTGGAAACGGTCAATTTGGGTTCAGAGGAAGAAAAGAAAGAAGTTAAGATTGGAGCACTGCTCAGTCCAACTGCCAGAGAAGACTTGATAAAACTTCTCAAAGAGTTTCCAGATGTATTTGCTTGGTCCTATCAGGACATGCCAGGGTTAGATACCCGCATCGTGGAACATCACTTACCGCTGAAAACAGAATGTCCTCCAGTAAAACAAATACATAGAAGGACTCATCCAGATATGGCCATTAAAATTAAGGAGTAAGTACAGAAGCAAATCGATGCAGGTTTCCTCGCCACCTCAGAATATCCTCAATGGTTAGCCAACATAGTGCCAGTTCCGAAAAAGGACGGAAAAGTCAGAGTGTGTGTAGACTATAGGATCTGAACAAAGAAAGTCCAAAGGACGACTTCCCCCTGCCACACATTGACATGCTGGTAGACAGCACATCAGAATTCAAAGTCTTCTCCTTCATGGATGGATTCTTAGGCTATAATCAAATCAAAATGCCGCCGGAAGATATGAACAAAACTTCATTCATCACCCTATGGGGCACCTTTTGTTACAAGGTAATGTCGTTCGGTCTAAAGAACGTCGGGGCAACCGATCAAAGGGCCATGACAACTCTGTTTCACGACATGATACACAAAGAGATTGAAGTGTACGTTAATGACATGATTGCCAAATCTAAAACAGAAGAAGAGCATGTGACACACCTGTCAAAGTTATTTGAGCGTCTGAGGAATTACAAACTCCGCTTGAATCCTAATAAGTGAACATTCAGTGTCCGCTCAAGGAAACTTTTGGGATTCATCATCAGCCAAAAGGGAATTGAGGTTGATCCCGACAATGTCAAGCTCATCCAAGAAATGCCTTCACCAAATACTGAAAAAACAGGTCAGAGGATTTTTGGGACGTCTGAATTACATGTTAAGATTCATATCCCTTATGACCGCGACATGCACGCCAATCTTCAAACTACTCCGAAAGAATCAAAGTTGTGTATGGACAGAAGACTGTCAAAAAGCTTTTGATAGTATCAAGGAATATCTGCTGAATCCACTGATTATGTCTCCTCCAGTGGAGGGAAGACCACTGATCATCTACTTAACAGTTTTGGAAGACTCCATGGGTTGTGTGCTTGGGCAACAAGACGAGACAAAAAGAAAAGAGTCTGCCATTTACTACTTAAGCAAGAAGTTCACGGACTGTGAAACTCTATACACTATGCTCGAGAAAACTTAATGTGCTCTGGCTTAGGCAGCCAAACATCTTCGCCAGTACATGATTTGTCACACTATTTGGTTAATCTCCGAGATGGATCCAATCAAGTACGTCTTTGAAAAGCCTGCTCTCACGGGAAGGATTGCCCGTTGGCAGATGTTGTTATCGGAATACGACATCGAGTACCGCGCTCAGAAAGCTGTCAAAGGAAGTATTTTAGCTTATCATTTGGCTCATCAACCGATTGACGATCAGGAATCAGTCAAATTTGACTTCCCAGATGAAGATATCATGTACTTAAAGATGAAAGATTGCGATGAACCACTACCCAGTGAAGGGCCAGAACCAGGATCCCAATGGGGACTAATTTTCGCCGAAACCGTCAATACTTACGGAAACGGAATTGGGGAAATCATTGTAACGCCTCAGGGTACCCATATTCCTTTCACTGCTAGACTGACATTCAAATGCACAAACAACGAGGCCGAGTACAAAGCTTGTATCATGGGTCACTAAGAAGTAATTGACTTAAGAATAAAGAATTTGGATGTGTACAGAGACTCATCCTTGGTTATCAATCAGATCAACAGAGAGTGGATTACATACAAATCAGGATTGATTCCTTACAAAGATTATGTGAGAAGGTTGTTACCATTCTTCAACAGAATTGAGTTTCATCATATCCCTCGTGAAGAAAATCACATGGCTGATGCACTAGCCACTCTCTCTTCCATGATTGATGTAAGTCAATGGAACGACGTACCTAAGATTGACATAATGCGCCTTGAAAGACCCGCTTATATCTTCACAATTGAAGCAGTCATAGATGACAAACCATGGTATCATGATATCAAGTGCTTCCTTCAAAGACAGGAGGAGCCGCCTGGGGCATCCAGAAAAGATAGGAAAACTCTCAGAAGACTGGCAGGCAACTTCTTCCTGAGCGGTCATACACTCTATAAGAGAAACTTCGACATGGTTTTGCTCAGATGCATAGACAAACGAGAAGCAAATATGTTGATGAAAGAGATTCACGAAGGATCCTTTGGCACTCATGCCAACGGACACACAATGCCGAGAAAAATTCTAAGAGCAGGATATTGTTGGCTAACAATGGAATCTGATTGCTACAAGTTGTTCCGGTGACAATCGGATAAGAAGATATTAATTAACTTGAATCACACATATTTGAAATTCACCACCGAGCTTTGATTTATCCAAAGGAAAGGGTAAAGAACGAAAACCCTAAAAAGAGAATCTAGGTTCGGGGGTTGGTTATACTAAGGGAAGGTATTAGCACCCTAAGTATCTGTAGTACTCTATAGGAACCTCTTGTTCATGTTTGTGTTATGTTAATGTTTGCTTGCTAAGGGAAATGTGCTAAAGGGAAAGACCTAAGGGTATATACACTAAGTATGATCGCCAAGACATCGCATCTCGTGCCTACGTATCCTGACGGGAATGGAATCAGAGCATTTGTAGTTCCCCTTACGACAGGGTAAAATGGTGAGAAAGAAAAGGTGGAATCCAAGAAGGCATTCGATGTAAAGGGAAAATGTGGAAAAAGAAAAAGGTAGAAAAGCAAAAAAAGTGGTTAGTTAACAATGCATAGATGATTGAACCTAAATGTCAATGTAAGATGTTATGACATCTAAGGGGTCAAATTTGGGGTACAATAGTTGCCCCTATTTAAATAACTTTACCGGATGATATGAGGAATGGAAATCCTCGGGCCATCAAGGTGAAAGGTATTTAAATATAGCAAACTGAAAATTTTGCCCTTAGATGGAATGCAGATGCTAAGGATAAGCAGCAGACATGCAAATGCTGACATGCCATGAACTTCTAGTATGACGTCATGATAGATGCAAAGGTGCAGACAGACCAGACACCAGAGATAAAGAGCAAACCATCACAGTGAGCTTACTGGGAAAGGATGAAGCTTAGTATCCATGAGGAAAACTCACTGGGGATACAGACTAACCAACATAAGAGACTCAATGAGGAGACTCTGAGGAAACACTGGGGAAAATAAAAGCACACTCTTTATTAGGCATGAAACCAGAAAGAAGACATGGCCTCTTCTGGGGATCAATTTGAAATAAAAGGATAGACATCAACAAAAGATTTTCTGGGATTTTCTTATACTGAAGAGCTCAAACGGGATCTTCAAGAAAAGTCTGAAAAGACAGAGAAAGGCACGTCTGGAAAAACATCAGATAGCAAAAGAAACCAGACATCCAATAATGGCTTTGAATGAAAGGTACAAATCACAATATCTAATAACGGCTTTAGATAAAAGTGAACAAAGTAGGGATCCAAGAAAGCATCAGATGCAAAGAAACCAGTCATCCAATAATGGCTTTGAATGAAAGGTGTACAATCTCAATATCTGAGAATGGCATCCGATGAAAGTGAGCAAACAAGGGTAATCCAAGAAGGCATTGGATGAAAGGACACCAGTCACAACATTCAGAAGATCATTGAATGAGGCGGGGAAAAACTGGGAGATACATGAGACAAGCAAACATCAGAGGTATTCAGAAAAGCATTGAATAAACTCTGGGAAACAAACTGACAACAGAGACATTCAGAAGAGCATTGAATGAACTCCGGGAAGCATATCAGAAATATTCGGAAAAGCATCAAATAAACTCTGGCACACATCCAGAAAAGCATTGGATGGAGAATGGAAACAGACTTGAAAATATTCAGTAGCCGTTAACCAAAGTTAGAAGCGATTTGAAGACATCTAGAAGAGCATTAAATGAAGACAAGAATTTTGAAGATACATTCGAAACATTTAGACGAGCATTAAATGTACGGGAAAAGGGTTTTGAAGACATATCCGGAAGAGCATCAAATAAGCAACATTATATCTGGAAGAACATCAGATAAACAAGGTCATATCCAGAAGAACATCAGATAGACACAAAAGGTGCCCTGGAAAAACATCAGGAGCAAAAGACTCAATCTAGAAGAACATCAGAAAGAGAAAGGCACATCCGGAAAAGCATAAGATGATTAAAGTAATGTCATTCCGAAAAAGCATCAAAATAAACAAAGTGATTATCTAGAAAAACATCAGATAAGTTCTGGAAGAACATCATAACAAAGACTCAATCTGGAAAAACATCACAGAGAGAGACACACACATCCGAAAAAGCATCAGATGGTAAAAGCAATGTTGTTACGAAAAAGCATCAGAATAACGAAGCGAAATATCTGGGAAAACATCAGATACGTTCTTGAAGAACATCAGAACAAAAGACTCAATCTGGAAAAACATTAGAAAGAGAAAGGCACGTCTGAAAAAGCATCAGATGATGAAAGTAATGTCATTCCAGAAAAGCATCAGAATAAACAAAGTGATTATCTGGAAAAACATCAAATAAGTTCTGGAAGAACATCAGAACAAAGACTCAATCTGGAAAAACATCAGAGAGAGAGAGACACACATCCGAAAAAGCAACAGATGGTAAAAGCAATGTTGTTTCGGAAAAGCATCAGAATAAAAAAGTGAAATATCTGGGAAAACATCAGATAAGTTCTGGAAGAACATCAGAACAAAAGACTCAATCTGGAAAAACATCAGAAAGAGAAAGGCACATCCGAAAAAGCATCAGATGATGAAAGTAATGTCATTCCGGAAAAGCATCAGAATAAACAAAGTGATTATCTGGAAAAACATCAGATAAGTTCTGGAAAAATATCAGAACTAAAGACTCAATCTGGAAAAACATCAGAAAGAGAAAGGCACATCCGAAAAAGCACCAGATGATGAATGCAATGTCATTCCAGAAAAGCATCAGATGGTAGAGAAATCGTGCATCCAATAATGGCTTTGAATGAAAGGTATAACTCACAATATCTAATAATGGCTTTAGATAGAAGTGAACAATGACTCGATCTGAAAAAACATCAGAAAGAGAGACACATCCAGAAAGGCATCAGATGGTAGAGAAACCATGCACCTAATAATGGATTTGAATGAAAGGTATAATTCACAATATCTAATAATGACTTTAGATAGAAGTGAACAAAGACTCGATCTGGAAAAACATCAGAAAGAGAGACACATCCAAAAAGGCATCAGATGGTAAAGAAACCCGACATCCAATAATGGCTTTGAAAGAAAGGTATAACTCACAATATCTAATAATGGCTTTAGATAAAAGTGAACAAAGACTCGATCTGGAAAAACATCAGAAAGAGAGACTCATCCGGAAAGGCATCGGATGGTAAAAGCAATGAAATTATGGAAAAGCATCAGAATAATGAAGCGAAATATCTGAGAAAACATCAGATAAGTTCTGGAAGAACATTAGAACAAAAGACTCAATCTGGAAAAACATCAGAAAGAGAAAGGCACATCCGGAAAAGCATCAGATGGTGAAAGCAATGTCATTCCGGAAAAGCATCAGAATAAACAAAGTGATTATCTTGAAAAACATCAGATGGGTTCTGGAAGAACATCAGAACAACGACTCAATCTGGAAAAACATCAGAGAGAGACAAATAAACGACATCCAAGAATGGCATTGGATACAAAAGAGGAACAAACATATCTAGAAAAACGATCGGATATTAAAAGTCATATCTGGAAGAACGTCAGATAGACACTACAATATCTGTTTGGTAGGTTCCAAGTGAGTTGGATTTTGACCACAAGGTAAAACGTGGATAATGACATGACCTCGGGAGAAATGCAAATGAGGATGAAACACTCATGACATGCATATGGTATAAATTTTGCAGATGATATATGATCAAATGCAAATGTAGATGTAGATGTCACAGCTCGATTCTTTTGGTGAGAAGACAAGACTGGGAGACTGATTCCTCAACACGGAGATCACTGTCATTTTGCTTGGGGACAAGAGATGCTAATGCTGGACGCATATCGGCCACACTGGTAAATTGTATCCAAATTGATGATCCATGTAGGAAGGATGAAGAGTTGCTTGGGGATTCTTCAGGTTAAACTGCCCCAGTTTAGCTGATTGTTGTAGATGAACTGATCATTGCTTCAGTTTTTCTGATTCTGTAACTAACTGCTTTGTTGTACGCTGGGAAAACTTTCCCCAGTATGAGTCTTGAAAGGTCTTCTGTATAAACCAATTCTGAGAAAGACTTGCCCCTGAACAATAAATCTTAGACTGATTCTTCAACAGGATTTGGAAAAACCTTGCCCCTGATAGGATCACTGACCAAGTTTCTTAATTGTTTGAAAATTCCTTGAGAGGAAAGCTAGTTTGCAAGCAAAAAATGTTCATACAAACGTGGTAAATGTAAAGTTCATGCAACTTTTAAAATCAATCATTTTTGAAAGAGGCAATGTATATGAGTCATTAGTCATAACACGGTGGTTCAAGACATTAAAGTGAAAAGTTTAAGCAAAAGGTGTGATGCCAAAATAGATGATCCGTAAAGATCTTTTAGAGTCAGTTTACGCAACCTTGCTGTAGTATGCTTTCAAAATAACCTTGCTTCAATTAGGTCTTTTGAGGGTTGTAACTTGGCCTGGTTCACGGTTTAAGAAACAAAGGATAAAGGCTCAAAGTTTATTTGTACCCACCCAATCTTCGTGATGATCTTCAGTCCTACGCTCAGTTAACTCAAACTATGCACTCAGGTTCCCATAGGCTAGGAATTGCACTGATGATAGTAAAGATGATGGTTCAAAATTCAATGGACTTGAGATGGCAGTCACTGCTTCCTTACAAATTTTGGTTGTCATACGAGCTTGTTTTTTCTTCTCTTTGTATAAGGTGAGCTTCACACCTTTCTTAGCTTTTGCCTCGAAAGGGACTCGTCTCATTCTTTGAGTAAGTATTTCTTGATGACCCTTCTTCATTTATCACTTTGGGAACAACTTGTACTATATTTATTAATTTGATTTGGAGGAGTTGAAAGGTTGTGAACGTCTGGCTTTAATGATTACGGCGAACCATCATTGGCGTTTGACTTGAAAGACATCTTCGACACTTGCTTGTTGTGTGCGAAGGAAAGTTTGTGAGCTTTTGTTGAAAGGCGTCATGCATGAAACTCTTGTATTTGAATGCACAATCCAGTTAACTGAGAACTTCCCTGCCCCAGGTTAAAATTGCGGGTTTTTATTTGTAAAGAAAAGAAACTCCTACTTCAAGGCTCGAAGGGGTTAAAGAGGGGTTAACTTCCTTATTTCTCCAGTGTTTAAGGATTGAAACAATGCCTTACATTGTCAGCAAAGTTTAATTGGAAGCATACCAACAGCAGTTATGAGTATAATGTATCATCATCCTCCCTCCAATCTTTGCATAATAAAAAATAAAGTGGAAAAGTTATAAAATATTTTGCAAAAGAAAGCATAAAGATGCAAATAGTGGACAAAATGAATTGAATCAAAAGTTACAAATGCTCATTTCATTAATTGTGAAAGTACAAACATAATTTGAAAACAAACAGCTAATACAAATAAGGAATATGCAAACAACAAGAAACAAGGCCTAGTGATTAATCAGAAACAGAGATGAGTTGTCCTGTCTGAAACACTGGCTTTTAGGAAAATAGTCTGCTGAAGTCGACTGAAGCTTCAATTGGTGTGATCTGGGAGCATCGTGATCACTGAGAGGGATCTCAAAATTAGCTTGAGTAATCTGGGCAACAGTATGAACCACAGGTCTAGACTCAACGAAAACGGGAGCTTGAAATACAAGCATAGCATTCTGACCAACCATAGCAGTAGTTGTAATCGGTGGAGAATAGTTGGGAGGTAAGCCAAACTCTGGCCAAGTTGAAGGCGGCATCTGAACAGGTGAAGGTTCATCACTTGAAACTTCTTGGATGACTGTCCTTTGGGGAGGTTCTCCTCTTGAAGCATCTCAGTTAGTTTAGTCATACTCGACTTAAGGTCATCGATTTCCATTCGGATCCCAGCATTGTGTGGCTCTTGCTTTGACATTTTGCGTCTGTGTCATACCCCAAATTTTGACCACTTAGATTTCCCATCATTGGGCAAATCATCATCACAATATGGGTAAACCATCATACCTCATCAGTCTCCCCAAAGATGGGTGAGCATTCACTACTATCAAAACTTAGGGTTTCAAGCCCTCTCAAAGCTATTAGACAAAGGATCAATCAAGAATTAACATGATATTCAACTTGTATAAACTCTCAAACATCCACAAGGGATCAAGAGGACTCCCACATCAAGGATTAAGCACAAGGCTGCTCCCTTCCAGGTGGATTAAGCCTCAAGATCACCAGTGTCACCAAATTAGGGTTTGGTCGACCAGGGTCTCCAGATGGAAATTTTTCTCTGGGCATGAGCCAATGCTTCAAATTATAACCTAATATACTCCATGGAACATCATGAACCCAATCATCAAGTCAATTTTTCTTCAGGGGATGCACTCATAAAAAATCAGGAATTAGGGTTTCTTGACCTAATTCACCCCTAAGTTGACTTTTGGGACAAATCATGAGCCAAGACCTCAAGAGAGGATTTGAGGGTCTCTAATAAACCACATTGATCCATTTGCAATAATGGATTGATCCAAGAAGCTTGATTCCCAAGTTTCAGGTTCATCAGAACCACAGTTAGGGTTTCGCAGAAAAAGTCAACTGTACCTTTGACTTTTGACCAGGACATGCTCCCAAACCCTAGGACATGAGCCAATACACCCTATACCACCTATGAAATCAATCCATCAAGTTTGATTTAGGTCAAGGACTTGATTTCATAGAGGATCTCACGGTTTGGAATTCATCTGACAAAAAGTAAACTGTGCACAAAAGTCAACTTTGACTTTTTGAGATTTTTCACAATTATGGTTCCTTAACCCTAAAATGATGTTAATGTGTGGTTGGAATCATCATTCATTAAGAAAAATCAAGAAAAGTGGGATAACTTGTAAAAGGGGTAACCATAAAAAACTTAGAAATTTTCTAAGTTATGGAACAAAGTGGCTAGGGTACCAACTTTGGAGGATCATAACTCCTAAACCACAAGGCCATTTTTCCCCATCCAAAGCTGGATTTGTAGCTCTCATGGCCCTCTACAAAAGCTTCAAACACAACTCATTCCAACACAAAAAGTGAAAATGTCACTTTTTTCTAACACTTAGTGAAAATTTCACTAAGTCAGAATCTGCCTTCACTTTTTTCGAAATGTAGGGGAATTTTTCACTTGGATCCATAAAGTATCAAAACCAATTATGATCAAACAGTTGTTGTATCATACGAGGGCTTTCCAAAATGGCCAAGAACTCCATCAAATTCCACTTGGGCCATGAGATATGACCATGCCAATATGCCTTGCTGCAAACTGTCATGGCAAGGCAGATTTGGGAGTTTTGCTCGATTTGCTCAAATTTTGCAAAGGGCAGGTAAATCTATCCATATGAACACCTCAAGGGGGGACTAAGGAGGGACAAACACTGATCCATCAGCCTCCCAAGTCTTTGGAACCAAAAGTAGCATGCCAAACCTAGAAATGCCTAAAAGAGGGACAAGACTCCAATTTTGGATTGGATCATTTAATGGATGCACCAAGGTGGCATGGACTGAGTCATTTCCAACTGAATTCAGTCAAGACTTATCCAAGACTAAGGGAACCAGCAGCCTGTGCCCTAACCTCTAGTCAATGAGGAGACTTGGATTCTCACTGCTCAACATTGGCCAAACCTCTGCTGCAGTTGCCATTCACTATTGAAGCCAAAACAAACTTGCTCTACTATAAATAGAGCTCAATTGTGTTCAGTTTAAGTACACCAAAGCACTACAACACTTGCTTTCCTCAAAATTTCTTTCTCTAGGCAAAAGTGCCTTCTTTAGCAAGGTAACTCTGAGTTTTTGAGTTAGAGAGCAATTCCACCACAGCTCATGATTCAAACACATCCAATATGTCATATCTAAGTTGTCCAAGCTCTCACAAGTGACCTGTAACACCAAAATCACAAAGTAACCTCTCAAAACCTCAAAATAGGACTTTTGTGCATTTTTCAAGCCATGTCTTGATTCAGTCACTTTCCAAACCAGATAAAACCTCAAACACACTCCAAATATCATCCTTGAACTGTCCCAAATGGTTCCCCCATCTGGAACACCATTTGAGAGAGTTGCAATTTTGGCCACTTTTGCCCCTTTAGCAAGAAAGAGCTCGAACTTTTTCCTGAGGTTCCAGCTGATTCCAACCATCCTAAAAGCTTCTAAGGGATCATTTGAGGTTGTTCAAAGCATCAAATTATTTCTGGAACAAAGCCCTTGGCAGATTGCACAAAAGCTCCAAAAAGAGGTAAGCATCACAACTTGGATTCTTTGAATCATGCTTTCTTTTAATGTCCACTGATCATGCATCTATTATACATGTTATATGTGTTGTGTTTGCACCAATTTATCATGTAATTCATGCTTGTACCAAGAGATGGCACAGAAAATGCAAATCATAGCCTATATCAAAACCACTATCGGGTTTTTCAATAGGAGCATGATCTGAAAAAAAAAACACCACCACCATTGGATTCCTTGTGAAATTCTAGGCAGGATAGACCTAAATTTTGTCCCAATCCATGGAGAAATGAGAAAGTTATGGCCTTCACTTTTTCAACCAAAATCTTGTCTTGCCTTGCCTTGGGCCAGGCCAAAAACAAGGCAATCCTTGTATATTTATGGTTGTGTTTCAATCAACGGATGTATCACCACCCCAGTGGTAAGGCGCGCGCCCTATACACAAGAGGTCTGGGGTTCGAATCCCCCTCGCCCCAGATCCTCTTTTTGCTATTTTTCCCCTTTTTATTGTTGTTCACATTATTTTTAATGATTTGAAAAATTAATAACTCCCTCAATTTTAATTATTTTTTATTGGTTCTTTTTGCAAAAAATCACAAAAATGTTGAAATATTTTATTCCACAAAAAAAATCAAATTTATATTAGTTATTTAATATAATTAGTATTTTTGTGAATAAATTCATTTTTAATTGTTTTTAAACATTTAAAAGGGAATATTTACTTTGAAAATCAAAACCAAATGAGTTTTAATTCATCTTGTGATTAAAACCTCATTTTTAAAACCTTAAACAAAAATCACAAGTGGTTTATTCAAACTTAAATGGTATTTTTATCATTTTATTTGATTTTCTTTAAATATTTACTTTTAAAGGAAAACAAAAATTAGGGTTTCTTTGATTTTCACCCTCACAAATCATTTTCAAACACTCATGGGCCTCTATTAGAGTGTAAGACCCATCCCCATTGTAAGTACACCACTTTTTGGGCCTCAGCCATTGTATAAGTCCCACAGTATTTTCAAAAACAACGGCGCGATCGTCGCCTTTTTAACAAAAACCTTGGGCCTCTCCTTGAGCTGTAAGCCCCCACCACTTGTACAAAAATAAACCTTTGGGCCTCTAATAGAGTGTAAGACCCAATCCCCTTTTAACCAAAACCATTTTTGGGCCTCAGATATTGTATAAGTCCCTCTGCGTTAAAAGAAAATCTCGGCGCGATCGCCAGTTCAAAAAGAAAAAACCTCTGGGCCTACCCACGTGTTATAAGCCCCATTCTTTTTATTTAAACACCTTTGGGCCTCTTGAGAGATTGTAAGACCCATCCCTTTGTACAGAAAACCTTTTTGGGCCTCAGTCACTTGTATAAGTCCCTGTACAAATTCAAAACAACAGTGCAATCATTGATAAAACCTTGGGCCTCTCCTTGAGCTGTAAGCCCCAACAATCTTTTCAAAGCACTTTCTCCTTTGATTTTGAATATAATATTGTTATCAAAGTTTTCTTTGTTGATAAAACTAACCAAACAGCATGGAAGCTCTACAACCGAGTAAGTGTTTACCCGCTTTCTTTATCCACTTTCATATATATATATATAACTGTATTGTGGGGCTGCTCACTGTAAGTCTTCTTTCATAAACTTTTATATACTCGTCAAATATCAACTGTGTAATACTAGTATAGTTATTTAGAGTTTTCCCCGGAAACTACATCTAGCACTAGGTAAAGCCCTGTTGATCACTCTTAAATACAAACAAAACTAGATCCCTATAGGATTACCAGACACAGTCTTCCCTCCTCTTGGGGTTAAACAATATGGAGACGTGAAAGGCAGCATTCTCAGTGAACCCTTTCTCAGACTGTCACCCTTAGAAATCGTCAAAGAGACTCTACTCCCCAGAGATGATCTTTTCTCCGTGAATGGCATCTCTTGAGTTTCTTCCAAATTCTCAGACTTTCCT
Source organism: Lathyrus tuberosus (assembly GCA_022829125.1). NCBI lineage: Eukaryota > Viridiplantae > Streptophyta > Magnoliopsida > Fabales > Fabaceae > Lathyrus > Lathyrus tuberosus. The sequence goes on from JALAZF010000395.1 coordinate 3,079,137, forward strand.
GGCTTGATCTATTCTCAGTGAATAGCATGTCTAGAACTTCTCGGTGTTTGGGGACCCACAGGCTTCTTAAAAGCATCCCCGCCTCCTCTTGGGCGTTGTACAAGGACCCTTCGGCTTCTTAAAAGCTCACATGCCTTCTCTTGGGCTTAGTACAAGGACCCAAAGACCTCTACAGGTATAGAAACAGAACCTAGTCATCAATTTGCTAGAGCTGTCTTTCTGAGTCAAGTGTCAGACCAGTTAATGGGTTGACCTTCATCCCTTAACATACCAGCCTTCTCTTGGGCATCATACAAAGATCATTCACTACCTGAGAATCGATTTCTCAAAACACCAGTAGACTTAGACAGTCTCAATACCCTTTGGATTTCCCATTTCCTTAAAGAACAGGAAATAACCCTGATCCTCTGATCAATCCTAAAGCACAACAATACCTTTAATTGTTCCCTTCATAAGAACTGATTTTCTCTTTTATCCAACATACTGGACCTATCGCTAAACTGAAATAGTAACCAGCACACTAGCCTCCTCTTGGGCTTTGTACAATGATTCTCCCCAGCGGAGCTAACCTTTTCACACTCTCTTGTTTAGTATAAAAGACTCTCTTATTGAGTTAATCCACCTTTTAGCCTCTCTCTCGGGCTTTGTACGAGATACAAAAGCACTCTCTTGTTGAGTATAAAAGACTCTCTTGTTGAGTCATTCACCTTTGAGCCTCCATCTTGGGCTTCGTACAAGACACATATAAAAACACTCTCTTGTTGAGTATAAAAGACTCTCTTGTTGAGTCAATCACCTTTGAGCCTCCGTCTTGGGCTTCGTACAAGACACATATAAAAACACTCTCTTTTTGAGTATAAAAGACTCTCTTATTGAGTCAATCTCTTCTTAGCCTCCATCTCAGGCTTCGTACGAGATACCAAAAACACTCTCTTGTTGAGTATAAAAGACTCTCTTGTTGAGTCAAACCTTTTAGCCTCCATCTCGAGCTTCGTACGAGATACAAAAGCACTCTCTTGTTGAGTCAACCCTTTTAGCCTCCATCTCGGGCTTCGTACGAGATACAAAACCACTCTCTTGTTGAGTTAACCCTTTTAGCCTCTCTCTCGGGCTTCATACGAGACACATAAAAGCACCCTCTTGTTAGGTCACTAGCCTCCTCTTAGGCTTTGTATAAGGAAACCCCGGTTGAGTCAATCAACCTTTTAGCATCAAAATTTGTGCCTTTCTCACAGTATACAAACATCAACAACTCCTTTTCCTTCATCTAAATTGCTGTAAGCGGCAAGCCTCTGGATTATTTACATCCACGCCACTCTCCCTCTTTTAGCATGAGGAATTCCTAAGGAAAGATGGAATTACTCTACACTGAGTTAAAGTCTTCTCCTTCAGGTTAAAAATCCCCTATAAAGGAAATTATGGCATTATTGAATTCACATATCCCAGTTAAAGTAATTCTCCTTTATAATCAGTCACCCCCACAGTTGTGACAAACAGACCAAGTATCCCCTTTAGAGATGACAAATTCTCTCTAAAGTCAAAACCCTTTAGCTTCACATCTTGGGCTTCGAACAAGATACAAATAGACCCTTCAGCTTCACATCTTGGGCTTTGAATAAGATACAAACCACATTTAGCTTTACGTCTTGCGCTTTGAACAAGACACCAAAACAACCCTTTTTCCTCCCATAGAATAGGTGGAACTACGATCGCTCTGATTTCCCTGTTTCGTTAAACGGGAATACATAGGCATAAGATTGAAAAATCTTAGCGAGCACACTAATCAAAAACCCAAAATCCCATACCCTCATACATCAATCAAAAAGCATCAAACCTAACATCCTACCAATAGCTTAGACACTGTTTTAACAAAATAACCTAAGAGATACCCACAATCTTTGTAGCATCTGTAAACCAATAGTCATCTGTTCAAACTCAGTTTGCAAGCAGGGTTAATTGGAGACATCTATTTCCCTTCCTTCATCAGCTTCAATAGGATAAAAAATGAATCGAGCTGTAGTACCCCAAAGCGATAGTGCTTCGCAACCACGCAAAAACTCGCCTACAGAAGAATGGCGACTCTGCTGGGGATTTTTCAGTATGATCTTGTTCCCTTCTCATTTCTTAGGTAGAAACCTTAGATAGTGCCACAGCAGATTGGTGACCACAGTGGGAGCCATTCTTTCTTTTTTCCCCAAGAGACAAAACCCTAAATTCATGTCACAGAAATGACAGCTCTGCTGGGGAGTCATTGTCTATATCGGATCATAAGACTAGAGGTCTAGGATGATTAAGACAAATATATATACTGCTTTTCCTAATTGATATCTATGTTTATTTTTCTGCTAATTGGAATGTGTGTGATGCCGCATGTGGAAAGATTGAGTATACACCTAAGATAGGTGATGGCAATGCGGGTAATCTTACTGGGAGTGAATTCCAGTTAAGAGCCCCCGATCAACCATCAAACTCAGTGGAGACTCCCTTTGCAGATACATTGCCTATACAACTTTGGTTGTTGAAAGTAGTGTGGTCGACTGGATTATCTGAGAAGTTGAGGTTTTTAGTAGACTTAAGCCATTTTGTAGTGCAGAAGCTATCGGAAATAGTTGTCACGCGATACTACCCTCATCTGAGATCACTCCAGGATACATCAGCTCGCTGGCGATCCGCTTGTTGTTGTTATCCCGGAGGGATCAATGATTTTGCAGACAGGTACAAAAAACCACCAGTATAAACCTTTGGGGGGGGGGGGGGTAGAGCCTTGACTTCATGACACCGACCCTTTTGACCCCATGTTTTTCTATGTTTTTGTGTGCTGCATTCATGCATTCATTTAAAAAACATTAAAACCAAAAAAAAATCTTATCTTCTAGTCTCTCTTTTTCAAATTAAACTAAGACAATGATTGCAAATGTCAGAGAGAAAAGAGATCGCGCTAATGGATTTCGGTAGAAGGAAAACTCATAAGTATACCTTCAAGGTTCCAAAGTTAGAGGATTTAAGAGGTTTGGCGAGAATGATCACCAACCACGAGGCTTTCAGAGCCAAGTATGGAGGATTGTTGTCCTTGTTAAGGGTCCACGTAATTGAAGGAATCCTGTCCACGTTAATCCAGTTCTACGATCCAGTTTATCACTATTTCACATTCCCGGATTATCAGCTAACACCAACACTAGAGGAGTGTTCTCACTTGACTGATCTACACATTACTGATCAAGCTCCCTTTTCTGGACTAGAAGAAATTCCAAAGGATCAGACCATTGCAAGAGCAATTTATTTGGACGAGTCAGAAGTCAAGACTCACATGACCACTAAGGGTGGTATCCAGGGTTTGCCAGCCCAATTCTTGATAAAGAAAGCCCTATACTTGCAAAGTATAGGGAACGTGGCCGCTTTCGAGAGCATCTTCATTTTGCTCACCTACGGGTTATTTTTGTTTCCCAACATCGATAACTTTGTAGATGTCAATGCCATTAAGATTTTTCTGATTGGAAACCTCGTACCGACCTTACTCGCAGATGCGTATCATTCAATACACTTAAGGAATTTATACAGCGGAGGAATGATCACGTGCTGTGTACCCCTGCTATACAAATGGTTCACTTCCCATTTGCCCAAGTCTGTTGCGTTTTGGGATCAAAAGAATACTTTACGTTGGTCGCAGAGAGCCATGTCTCTTACCAACTCTGGCATCGATTGGTACAATCTAATCTACGAAGGGATCAGAATCATTGACCGTTGTGGAAATTTCCGATATTGGTTCGTCGGCAATTTGGATACCCAATGAGGCATGTTCCGCGCAATGCTCATCTGGAAGGTCTCTTCTTCAAGGAAGGAGAAAATGATAGGGCACTAAAGATGGAAATAGTGCATGCTTGGAAACACGTTCACAGGAAAGGACGAGAGTCTCTAGGAAAACCAGACTGTGTCTCGGTGGAGCCTAATCTCCACTGGGTACAAACTAGAGCTCTCAAGCAGAGGATGCCTTACCCTCGCCAGGAAGTTCTTCCATTAAGGGACTCTACCCTTTATTTTATGTCTGAGACGGAAAAACTTCAAGTTACTCTCAGCAAAGTTCAGCAGGAGAAGAGGTCTTGGAGGAACAAGTATCGTATTCTCAATGTGGAGTGTAAGAAAATACAGCAGCTATTAAGAGAAAGAGATGCTCTGATTGAGATTTTAGAGCAACATGCTGTAGAAAATCAGGATGACCAAAGGAATTTGCTCGCTCCTTTCACTTGGCAAAGGAATGACAACCCGACAATGGCCCAAGAGCCCCGGTCAAAGAAGAGGAAAGTACCAGAACCAGCACTTGAATGAATGAGTTCCAGGAACAATTCCTGGAGATGCAGAAAGAACTGCAGGCCCTTCGCGGTCAGGATTTATTTGGAAAGGACGCCACGGACCTTTGTTTGGTCCCCAATGTGAAAGTTCCACACAAGTTCCAAGTGCCCGACTTTGAAAAGTACAAGGGTAACTCTTGCCCTCAGAGCCATTTGGTGATATACGCTCGACAAATGTCAGTTCAGACAAAGAACCAGGAACTACTAATTCATTACTTTCAGGATAGTTTAACCGGTGCCGCATTAAAATGGTACATGGGTTTAAACCGCGCTACGATCGGCACGTTCAGAGATCTTGGCGCTGCCTTTGTTCAACAATACAAATACAATTTGGACATGGCACCGGACAGAGATCAACTCAGATCAATGTCACAAAAGGACAAGGAAACCTTTAAGGAGTACGCTCAGAGATGGCGTGAAATTTCCGCCCAGATTTGTCCACCTCTTGAGGAAAAAGAGATGACAAATATCTTCTTAAAGACCTTGAGCTTATTTTACTACAACAGAATGGTCGCCAGTGCGCCCAGTGACTTCACCGAGATGGTGGGCATGGGAGTCCGTCTTGAGGAAGCAGCCCGAGAAGGACGTTTAGTAAAAGACGTTGGATCATCAAGTAGTACAAAACGATACGGTAGTGCTCTCCCTAAGAAAAAAGAGCAAGATATCGGGAATATCTCTCTCAGAAAGCAAAGGCGACGTTATCAACCAGTAGCAACTGTAACTCCTGCTATCAATCCTGCGCATGTTCCTACGTTTCAACCTCAGGTTGCTCATAGCCAACCTAATCAACAGCAAATTCAACAAAGGACACAACAGCCTCTTCAGCAGGCTCGTCCTCAGCACAGCAACAATCGTACAATGCGACCACTAGGGTTTGACCCTATACCCATGTTGTACGCAGAGTTGCTTCCATTATTACTGGTCAAGGGGCATGTCCAAACTAAGTCTCCTCTTACAGTACCGGAAAATCTGCCTTTTTGGTTCAAAGCGGATCAGACTTGTCCTTACCATCAAGGAGGACCAGGGCATAACATAGAAAAGTGTCTCAGTTTCAAATCTGACGTACAAAAGCTTGTAGGAGCGTGGTCTTATCTTTCAAGGATACGAATCCTAATGTTCTCACAAACCCGCTGCCTCAACATGAGAAAGCTGCAGACAATTTGATAGAGGGGGAGTCTAACAACACCTATCAAATTCATTATGTACTCTTGTTAAGGGCCAACTTGGTCAAGATGCATTGTAGACAGAGCGGATATGGCCATGTGCCACCTCATAATTATCACCAGTGTGATATCTACTCTAAAAACAATCAAGGATGTTCTGTGGTATAATCCGCTCTACAGGAACAATTGGATCTCGGATGGATCCAAGAGCATCGAGTTCGTGGAGTTAACATGGCCTATACAAATTCCAACATCATTCAAAACCATGACATCCGTGCAATGAATGTCAACTTGGTGGCGATGCACTCAAGGTAAAGCCATTATCATAATCTGCTGCTGCACGATTATAATTCTTGTCTGACTTGCTCGGTAAACAAACAGGGATGCTCTTTTGTATAAAAGACCCTCCAGCGTCAGATGGATCTTGGATGGATCCAGGACTACCATGATAGAAATCCTTATCATATCAACATGATTCAAATCTTTGATATCCGTCTGATGAATACCAGCTTGGTGGAGTTACATGCCAGGCAGGTCCAACTCGGTTTTCTCACTTCTCATGATTATCAGAACTGTAAAGGATGTTGTGAGAGTAACCAAGGGTGCGCTCTCGTTCAGAGAACTTTACAACACTTGTTAAATAACTGGTGGCTTCCGATCTATATGGATGAAGACACGCAACAAATCAGTGTGCTTAATGGAAACCCTACTCGGCATCAAAGTCAGGATGTCCGATCTATGGAAACTGACCTAGTAAGGTTACATTGTATTCAAAGCGGACGTGGCTAGGTGCCACCACACAACTATGAACGTTGTAGGTTCTGTTCGGAGAATAACCAAGGATGCTACCTTGTGCTGGCAGCCCTTCAAGGTCAGTTGGATCGTAAAGAGATTCACCCGTGTCTGAGTCCCGAGCCAATCAACTGGACGCCGGACTACTTTGTTGATCAAATCAGAGACATTGTCGTAATCTCTAATCATCAACAGAACAAGGATGTTTGTACCATCATCCCTCTACTGGACGAATCAAAGGTTCCTAGCCAGGAACTGATTGAAGTTACCTACGACAGTCAGAAAAATTAGAAGGCTCCTGTAGTTATCTATCTACCGAGACCATTACCGTATGAATCAGCTAAGGCGATCCCTTACAAATACGGTGCAACAATAATTGAGAATGGAAAGGAAATTCCATTACCCTCTGTCATGAATATTGCAGACATCAGTCGAGTAACACGGAGCGGTCGAATCTTCAACCGAGGAGTTGGAGAACTTAACAGAGAAAAGGAACTTCAGACCGAAGCTCATGATCCACCAGTCGGTCAATCCAATAATCCCGACCTTTCAAAAAACAATGAAGAGATGCTGAAACTCATCCAAAGGAGTGAATACAACATTGTTGATCAGCTGTTACAAACTTCTTCAAAGATCTCCGTGTTATCTCTTTTACTCAGTTCCGAAGCCCATAGAGAGGCTCTACAGAAAGTATTAGACCATACCTTTGTGGAACAGGATGTGTCAATACGACAGTTCGATAGCATCATCTCTAACATCACTTCCTGCAACAACTTAGGATTCAGTGATGAGTATTTGCCAGAGGGGGGCAAAAGTCACAACATGGCACTCAATATCACAGTTAACTGCCAGGACGATGCTTTAGCCAGCGTACTGGTAGACATAGGATTGGCCATCAACGTTATACCGAAGTCCACTTTAATGCGACTATCATTCAAAGGATCCCCGATGAGGGGCAGTGAGGTCATCGTCAAAGCATTTGACGGGTCTCAAAAAGTAGTTATTGGCGAAGTCGACCTTCCCATAACCATCGGTCCTCACACTTTCCTAATCACTTTCCAGGTCATGGACGTCCGGGCAACATACAGTTGCTTATTATGAAGACCTTGGATACACCAGGCTGGGGCAGTCACTTCGACGCTGCACCAAAAACTGAAGCTCATCAAGAACGATCAACTCATCACGGTCTGTGGAGAGCAGGCCTTGCTAGTGAGCAACTTGTCATCATCTACTTATGTAGAACCCGAGGAGGTTGATGGGTCTCAGTTCCAGGCACTTTTGGTGAGCAATAAGAATCAATCAGAGAAAGGAACCTCGATTTCCTCATACAGAGATGCTCTCAAAGTGATCAAGAATAACAGTGCAAAAGGGTGGGACAGCGTGTCATTCCTACTGATAATAAAATAAAGAAGGGTCTTGGTTTTTCTGCGACCTACACCCATACAGCTGCTAACGATGAAAGTCTTCATCCCATTCAGGACTTCTTCCACAGTGGAGGTTTCCTTCACCCGGTGCCTCAAGCAGTCCACACTATCAACGAGGAAGATGCCTCCGATACGGATGAGGAATGGAAGTCCTACCTTAACAAGGATGGTTCTACGCCATTTTTCTATCCCGCACAAAGTCCGAGATTTATACCCAGGTCAGACGTCGAAATGATACATGGAGATTGTGATCCGGAAGGATGTCGTGCTCCACCAAACTCATTAGAGGAAGACACTCTGATGAAGGACAACTTTGACCACGACTATTATGGCCCAATGGATGGCCTGCCTATCTGGCAGCCGTACCCAGGAGACTTGGGGCAAGAAAATCAGCCGAACAATAAAAATCAGCTGAGCATCATTGAACAGAATACCTGCGTCCCCACCATGTCATAGGATCAACACTCAGGTCATTTAGAAAATATCCAGCACGACGATGAATTCGCAAAGTTTGCCGGACTTGAGTTCATTAACTATGCTTTTCCTGAGATCAACGTCATCGAGAGAGATGACCCCTCCAGTTCCACAAAAGTGTGGAACACCTTGGGACAACCGAGTGGAAAGTTCGACTTCATGGTCAAGTACACTGCTCCCGAAAGCTCTCGTATCAGGCTCGAAGACATCCAGCCAACTGGATGGGGAGATTTGCCTGAGAGCACAAATACTATGCAAAATACAACAGAGGAATCCTCCTACGACAACTCTGCCTGGGAGACAGATTCCAATGATCCTGCTCCGCCAGAAATCAACGTTATTTCTGAAGACAAATCAAGGAAAGTACCAGACTTTGTGATTCACCGAGGAGTTTGCCGCCAATGGGTTGCTGTCGATGTTCCGAAGATTGTTCATAAGTCCAAGTAATTGACGTCTTTAACCTTTCACCCTACCCAGGGGAAACAAATGTTTTGATAGGGCTCACTTTCTGTAAATATCCCTCTTCGCTTCGGCCAAAGCGACAGAGTTTTGTTTTATAGGGCTGTAGTTTCAAGAGTCGACTTGTTCATAAATAAAATAACGTCGTTCTGTAATCTCCACATTAATTGTTGTTTTCTCTTTTCGCTTTTCTCAGAAAATGGTAATCCTAAAAAATAATTAATAATAAACAAGCAGTTTTTCAAAAAAAATACACTGCACACACTTGCATTTTCTCTATCTCTTCTAAACACAAATCATCACGTCATGCAGATTGCTTGTTTTAAACCCCATTGAAACATACGATCTGATGCCTTCTCCCAACTTTGAGTTCCCGGGGTTTGGGGATGAAGAAGAAGTTGACGACGAAATTCCATAAGAGATCTCCCGATTACTCCGACAAGAGGAAAGGTCCATTGAACCTCACAAAGGCCGTTGGAAATGATCAACATGGGTTCACAAAAAGAGAGAAGAGAAATCAGGATTGGGGCACTGCTCAGTCCAACTGCCAAAGAGAGTTTGACAAAGCTTCTCAGAGAATTTCCCGATGTGTTTGCTTGGTCCTACCAGGACATGCCAGGGTTAGATACCAGCATCGTAGAACATCATTTACCATTGAAATCGGAATGTCCACCAGTAAAACAGAGGTTAAGACGGACTCACCCGGACATGGCCATCAAAATCAAAGAGGAGGCACAGAAACAGGTTGACGCAGGTTTCCTCGCTACGTCTGAGTATCCTCAATGGTTAGCCAACATCGTACCCGTTCCCAAAAAGGACGGAAAGGTCAGGATGTGTGTCGATTACAGAGATCTAAACAAGGCTAGTCCAAAGTATGGCTTTCCTTTACCACATATTGACATGCTGGTAGACAGTACAACAAAGTTCAAAGTTTTCTCCTTCATGGATGGATTCTCGGGCTATAATCAGATTAAAATGGTGCCGAAAGACATGGAGAAAACTTCGTTCATTACCCCGTGGGGTACCTTTTGTTACAAGGTAATGTCGTTCGGTCTGAAGAACGTCGGGGCAACCTATCAAAGGGCCATGACTACTCTCTTTCATGACATGATACACATAAAAAATCGAGGTATATGTCGATGATATGATTGCCAAATCTAAAACATAGGAGGAGCATGCGACCCACCTGTCAAAGTTATTCGAGCGGTTGAGAAAATACAAACTCCACTTGAATCCCAACAAGTGCACCTTCGGTGTCCATTCAGGAAAACTTTTAGGGTTCATCATCATCCAGAAAGGAATTGAGGTTGATCCTGACAAGGTCAAGGCCATTCAAGAAATGCCTTCTCCGAAAACTGAAAAACAAGTCAGAGGATTCCTGGGACGTTTGAACTACATCTCCAGATTCATATTCCTCATGACCATGACATGCGCGCCAATTTTCAAATTACTCAAAAAGAACCAGGACTACGTTTAGACAGAAGACTGTCAAACCTCCTTCGATAGTATTAAGCAATACCTGTTGAACCCACCGATTCTATCACCTCCAGTGGAAGGAAGACCACTAATCATCTACCTCACAGTCCTAGAGGACTCAATGGGATGTGTACTTGGCCAACAAGACGAAACCAAACGGAAAGAGTCTGCCATCAACTATTTGAGCAAGAAATTCACCGACTGGGAGACTCGGTACACTATGCTTGAGAAAACTTGCTGTGCTCTGGCTTGGGCAGCAAAACATCTTCTCCAGTACATGATTCGTCACACTACTTGGTTAATCTCATAAATGGATCCAATCAAGTACGTATTTGAAAAGCCTGCTCTCACGGGAAGAATTGTCCATTGGCAGATGTTGTTATCAGAATATGACATCGAATACCACACTCAAAAAGCCGTTAAAGGGATTATTTTAGCCGATCATTTGGCTCATCAACCGATTGACAATCAAGAATCAATTGGGTTTGACTTCCCAGACGAAGATGTCATGTATCTAAAAATGAAAGACTGCGATGAACCACTACCCAGTGAAGGGCCAGAACCAGGTTCCCAATGGGGACTAATCTTTGACGGAGCATTTAATCATTACGGAAACGGAATTGGGGAAATCATCATAACCCCTCAGGGTACCCATATTCCTTTCACTGCCAGACTTACATTCAAGTGCACAAACAACGAGGCCGAATACGAAGCTTGTATCATGGGTCTCGAAGAAGCAATCGACTTAAGGATCAAGAACTTGGATGTATACGGCGACTCAGCCCTGGTTATCAATCAGATCAAAGGAGATTGGAACACATACCAATCAGGACTGATTCCTTACAAAGATTACGCGAGAAGGTTGTTACCTTTCTTCAATAGAATCGAGTTTCATCACATTCCTCGTGATGAGAATCACATGGCTGATGCATTAGCCACTCTCTCTTCCATGATTAGTGTGGGTCAATGGAACGACCTACCTAAGATCGACATAATGCACCTTGAAAGGCCTGCTTACATCTTCACAATTGAAGCAGACATGGGTGACAAACCTTGGTATCATGATATCAAATGCTTCCTTCAGAAACAAGAGTACCCACCTGGGGCACTAAAGAAAAGACAGAAAGACCCTCAGAAGACTAGCTGGCAGCTTCTTCCTGAGCGGTGATACACTCAATAAGAGGAATTTCGACATGGTCTTGCTCTGATGTGTAGACAGACCAGAAGCAAACACGCTGATAAAGGAAATTCATGAAAGATCCTTTGGCACTCATGCCAACGGACACACAATGGCTAGAAAAATTCTCAGAGCAGGGTACTACTGGTTGACCATGGAATCCGACTTCTACAAGTACATGAGGAAGTGTCACAAGTGTTAGATATACGCCGACAAAATCCATGTACCGCCAACGCATCTCAAAGTTCTTTCTTCCCCATGGCCTTTTTCCATATGGGGAATCGACATGATTGGCATGATTGAACCTAAGGCTTCAAACGGACATTGGTTCATCTTGTTAGCCATTGACTACTTCACCAGGAGGTCGAAGCAGCGTCATACGCCAATATAACCCGACAAGTGGTGGTCCAATTTATCAAAAACAATATCATCTGCCGTTATGATGTTCCGAGCCAGATCATTACGGACAATGGATCTAATTTAAACAACAAGATGATAAGAGAGTTATGTGCTGAGTTTAAGATCGAACACCATAACTCATCTCCCTATCGACCCAAGATGAACGGAGCGGTAGAAGCGGCTAACAAGAACATCAAGAGGATCGTTCAAAAAATGGTTGTAACCTACAAAGACTGGCATGAAATGCTACCCTTTGCTCTTCACGGTTATCGCACATCTGTCCGCACTTCAACAGGGGCAACCCCTTTCTCTCTAGTTTATGGCATGGAAGCAGTGCTCCTCGTAGAAGTAGAGATCCCATCAATCAGGGCATTGATGGAAGCTAAGCTTACAGAAGCTGAATGGTGCCAAAGTCGGCACGACGAACTAAATCTGATTGAGGATAAGCGAATCACGGCACTATGCCACGGTCAGTTATATTAGCAAAGAATGAAGAAGTCGTTCGACAAAAACGTTCGACCTCGCGTCTTCAGTGTAGCGAGCGATTTTGGATGTGGTTGCGAAGCACTATTGCTCTTTGGTATCTACAGCTCGATTCATTTTTTATCCTATTAAAGCTAATGAAGGAAGGGAACATAGATGTCTCAAATTAACCCTGCTTGCAAACTGAGGTTAAACAGTCAAAACTGTTGGTTTACAGATGCTACAAAGATTCGGGGTCTCTGTTAGGTTTATTTTTTTAAAAGTGGTGTTCGGTTAATTGGTGGGAGGTTAAGATGTTAGGACGGATATATGAAAGTATGGGATTTTGGGTTTTTTGTTTAGTGTGCTCGCTAAGATTTTTCTTTCAATCTTATGCCTACGTATTCCCGTTTACCGAAACAGGGAAATCAGAGCGTTCGTAGTTCCTCCTATTCTATGGGAGGAAATGGTTGTTTTGGTGTCTTGTTCAAAGCCCAAGACGTGAAGCTAAAGGTGGTTTGTATCTTGTTTAAAGCCCAAGATGTGAAGCTGAAAGGTCTATTTGTATCTTGTTCAAAGCCTAAGATATGAAGCTAAAAGGGTGTTGACTTTAGAGAGAATTTGTCATCTCTAAAGAGGGGGTTGTATGTCACAACTGTTTATAAAGGAGAATTACTTTAACCGGGATGTGTGAATCCGACAATGCCATAATTTCCTTTATAGGATATTTTTAACCTGAAGGAGAAGACTTTAACTAAGTGTAGAGCAATGCTATCTTTCTTTAGGAATTTCTCATGCTAAAAGAGGGACAGTGGCATGGATGTAGATGATCCAGAGGCTTACCGCTTACAGCAATTAGATAAAGGGGAAGGAGTTGTTGATGTTTGTGTACTGTGAGCGAGGCACAACTTTGATGCTAAAGGGTTGATTGGATCAACCAGTGGTTTTCTTAGACAAAGCCTAAGAGGAGGCTATGGGCCCAACAATAGGGTGTTTTTATGTGTCTCGTATGAAGCCCGAGAGAGAGGCCAAAAGGGGTTGGTCCTACAAGAGGATCTTTTATACTCAACAAGAGAGTGTTTTTGTATCTCGTACAAAGCCCGAGATGGAGGCTAAAATTTGTTTGGTTCAACAAGAACCTTTTTGTATCTCGTATAAAGCCCGAGATGGAGGCGAAAGGGGTGATTAACTCAACGAGGGAGTCTCTTATGTGTCTCGTACAAAGCTCGAGAGAGAGGCTAAACATTTGCTTTGCTGGGAAGAATCTTTGTACAAAGCCCAAGAGGAGGCTATTGTAACTGTTTTAGTTGAGTGACAGATCCAGTATACTGATTTTAAAGAGAAAATCAGTTCTTATATGAGTAACACTATACTCAAGGATTTGATTCAGGGATATTTCCTTTTCTTTGAGGAAACGGGAAATCCAAAGGGTATTGAGACTGTCCGAGTCTACGGGTTTCCTTCCTATTTTAACGAAGGGGTCACTTGAGAATGTCTTTGAGACTCAAGGATATTAGACTGTCCGTGTCTAGAGTTTCATCTTTCGTATTATGCTTTGAGAAATAGTAGTAGACTCTTTGAAAGGACTGTTCTATGTAGATGACTAGGTTCTGTTCCTATACCTCTAGGAGGTCGTCGGGACAATTTGTACGAAGCCCAAGAGGAGGCTGGAAGCTTTTAAGAAGCCGATGGGTCCTTGTACTAAGCCCAAGAGGAGGCTATCCTTCCCGGAGGAAGAGATCATTATACGAAGCCTAAGAGGAGGCTGTGAATACTTCTAGAAGCCGATGGGTCCTTGTACTAAGCCCAAGAGGAGACGGGGTTGCTTTTAGGAAGCCTGTGGGTCCTTGTACAATGCCCAAGAGGAGGTCGATGCTTTTAAGAAGCCGATGGGTCCCCAAACCCTGAGAAATTCAAGACAGGCTATTCACGAGGAATAGATCAAGCCAGGAAAGTTCGAGAATTTGGAAGAAACTCAAGAGATGCCATTCACGGAGAAAAGATCATCTCTGGGGAATAGAGTTTCTTGACAAGTGCTTTTAAGAAGCCTGTAGGTCCCCAAACCCCGAGAAGTTCAAGACAGGCTATTCACGAGGAATAGATCAAGCCAGGAAAGTCCGAGAATTTGGAAGAAACTCAAGAGATGCAATTCACGGAGAAGAGATCATCTCTGGGGAGTAGAGTTTCTTTGACAATTTCTACGAGTGACAGTCTATGAAAGGGTTCACCGAGAATGCTGCCTTTTATATCTCCATATTGTTTAACCCCAAGAGGAGGGAAGATTGTGTCTGGTAATCCTATAGGGATCTAGTTTTGACTATTTAAGAGTGATCAACGGGCTTAATGCTAGATGTAGTTGCCGGGGAAACTCTAAATATCTATACTATTATTACACAATTGATATGAGTTTATGAAAGAAGACTTACAGCGAAACAGCCCCACAATACAGTTATATACATATGAAAGCGGTAAATGAAAGCGTATAAACACTTACTCGGTTGTAGAGCTTCCATGCTGTTTGGTTAGTTGTTCAACAAAGATAGATTGAAAACAATAGTATATTCAAAATCAAAGGAGAAAGTGCTTTGAAAAAGAATGATTTAGGGCTTACAGCTCAAGGAGAGGCCCAGGGTTTTACCAGTGATTTCACTGTTGAATTTGTACAGAGGGAGTTATACAAGTGACTGTGGCCCAAAAAGGTTTTCTGTACAAAGGGATGGGTCTTACACTCTTTCAAGAGGCCCAAAAAGTTTTTAAAAGAAAAAGAGTGGGGCTTATAACACGAGGGTAGGCCTAGATGATTTTTCCGTTTAAAATGGCGATCGCGCCGAGGTTTTCTTTTAACGCAGAGGGACTTATACAATAAGTGTGGCCCAAAATTGTTTTGGTTAAAAGGGGATTGGGTCTTACACTCTATTAGAGGCCCAAAAAGTTTTGAATGGGTCTTATAGCTCAAGGAGAGGCCCAGATGGTTTATTTTTAAACTAGCGACGATCGTGCCGAATTTAAAAATGTACAGAGGGACTTATACAATAAGTGAGGCCCAAAATATTTCTGTACAAGTGGGTTGGGTCTTACACTCTAATAGAGGCCCAAAAGTTTTTTTTTTAAAATGATTTGTGAGGGTTGAATTAATCAAAAACCCTAATTTATTTCCAAAATGTATTTTAATTGAATAAAAATTCAATTAAAATGATCAAAAATTGTTTAACATGTGGGAAACGAATTATGATCTTGGATTAATGCTTCAAAAATCAAGTATTGACCTACAAAATAATTAGAAGTCATTAATCTTTACAAAATCAAGAGGGAAAAAATATTTTAAATGTAAAAAATAATTAAAATATTAATTCTTTGCAAAAATATCAATTATATGAAATAAATAATATTTTTGGGATTTTTTGGAAAAAATAAAATATTTCAACATTTTTGTGAATTATTAAAAAAAGAATCAACTCAAAATCATTAAAACTCAGAGAGAAATTAATTTTTGAATCAATTAAATAAAAATCACAAAATTCAAATATTCAAATGTTGGAAAATGGCGCCAAGAACAAGGGCAAGAACACGTGCGTGTTCTGAGTTTCCCAGATTTACATTTTCTATCCAATCTCACTGAATACTTAATCATATCATGCAATCCACATACCAATCAACTCGTTTCAACCTCACGATCATGTCTATGACAATTAATTTCATTTAAATTAAACATAAAACAAGAAATCATGAAAAATCCTCAAGAACCCTAGATTCTGCATGAAGGCTGGGATTTTTGATACACGATTCAAACAATGCAATTAATTGAGGGGAAACATTCCATGCATGATTATGAACATATGGCCAAATTATTGTGCAGCAAAAATTGCATGGATTGAGAGATGACCAAGTTTAGGCTTACCTCTAGGTCGTGACAGCAAGAGCAAATTGATTTCTGAGTTGGAGGTGTTACAGATGAGTTGTGATGATCTGAACAGCTTCCCTACACCCTATGGAGTGTGTTTGAATGCTTGGACTTGATTGAAACTGGCTGGATCACTTCATGGAATCTCAACTGCAACTTGGTTAAAACCTTGAGCAATTGACTGGTGATTCTGAGAAATCAGTGTTCCAGTTGTTGTTTAAGTGTTTGATCAGCTCATATATGATGTATATGAGGGGTGTGTGTGATTGGTTTGATTGGAAAAGCTCTCAAACTCAAAACCCGATAGTAACTTGCCTTAGAAGGCACAATTGGAGTGAAAGAAGAGATTTTGAGGAAAGCATCTGTTTGATGGATTTGGTGTACTCAAATTGATCGCAATTGACCTCTATTTATAGTAGAGCAAGTTTGTTTTGCAAGGAATAGTGAATGGCAACTGCTGAGTAGGTTTGGCCAATGTTGGCAAATGAAAATCCAAGTCTCCTCTAGCCATTGACTAGAGGTTAGGGCACAGGCTGCTGGTTCCCTTGGTCTTGGATAAGTCTTGACTGAATTCAGTTGCTAAGGGCTCAGTCCATGCCACCTTGATGCTTCCATTGAATGCTCCAATCCAAAATTGGAGTCTTGTCCCTATTTTGGCAATTCTAGGTTCAACATGCTATTTCTTGTTCCAAAGACTTTGGAGGCTTGGCTCAGTGATTGTCCCCTTTAGATTCAATCCTCAGAGGTGTCCAAGTGGATAGGAGTGTTTGGATTTGGCTGATTTTGGCAAATCGACCAAAAGTGCAAAAATCTTCCTTGCCTTGGCAGATTTCAGCAAGGCATCTTGCCAATGTCATATCTCATAGCTCAAATTGAATTTGGTAATGTTCTTGGCCATTTTGGAAAGCCCTTACATGATACAACAACTGTTTAAACATGTTTGGTTTTGATCTCTTTTGAATCCAAGTGAAAAATCCCCCTACATTTGGAAAAAAGTAAAGGCAGATTCTGACTTAGTGAAATTTTCACTAAGTGTTGGAACAAAGTGACTTTTCTTGATTTTGATCACTCCATAACTCAAAATCCATGAGGAATTTGGACATAGGTCAGTATGAAGCTTTTGTAGAGGGCAATGTGATCTACAAATCAAGCTTTGAATGGGGAACAATGGCCTTGTGGTTTAGGAGTTATGGTCCTCCAAAGTTGGCACATTAGTGTCACTTTTTCCATAACTTAGAAATTTTTCTAAGTTTTTATGGTTACCCCTTTTACAAGTTAACCCACTTTCTTTGATTTTTCTTGATGAATGATGATTCAAATCATACATTAACATCATTTTAGGGTTAAAAATCCATTTTGGTGAAAAATCTCAAAAAGTCAAAGTTGACTTTTGTGCACAGTTGACTTTTTATCAGATGAATTCTAAACTGTGCAATTCTTCAGGAAATCATGCCCTTGACCTAAATCAAACTTGATGGACATGTTCCATGGGTGTCATAGGGTATATTGAATCATGTCTTAGGGTTTGGGAGCATGTCCTGGTCAACAGTCAAAGTTACAGTTGACTTTCCTCGCGAAACCCTAATTGTGGTGCAGATGAAATTGAGACTTGTTGATCAAGCTTCTTGGATTAATCCATTGTTGCAAATGGATCAATATATTATATTAGAGACCCTCAAATCATGTCTTGAGGTCTTGGCTCATGATTTGTCCCAAAAGTCAACTTAGGGGTGAATTAGTTCAAGAAACCCTAATTCCTGATTTTTGATGAATGCATCCCCTGAGGTCAAATTGACTTGATGATTGGGTCCATGAGGTTCCATGGAGTATATTAGGTTATGTTTTGGATCTTTGGCTTGTGCCCAGATGAAAAATTTCCATCTGGAGGCCCTGGTCGACTAAAACCCTAATTTGGTGATACTGTCGATCTTGAGACTTGATCCACCTAGAAGGGAGCAGCCTTGTGCTTAATCCTTGAAGTGGGAGTCCTTTTGATCCATTGTGGATATTTTAGAGGCTAGACAAGTTGAAGATCAAGTCATTCCTCGACTGATCCTTTGTCTAAGGCTCTGAGAGGGCTTAAAACCCTAATTTTGATTGTAGTGAATGCTCAACAACCCTTGAGGCATTTGATGAGGCATGATGGTTCATCCATATTGTGATGATGATTGACACAATGATGGGAATCTTAGTGGTCAAAATTTGGGGTATGACATTCAGGAAAGGAGACCTTATGCTTAAGAAGATATAATCATTTCTCACTGATTCCCGGGGCAAATGGACTCCGAATTATGACAGCCCCTATGTGATCAAGAAAGCTTTTTCAGGCGGCACCTTGAGACTCGCAACCATGGATGGAGAGGAATTTGCCTACCCCACAAATGTTGACGTAGTCAAGAAATACTTCGCCTAAATAAAAAAAATGTCTCGGTGGATTGAAAACCCGAAAGGGCGGTCCAGGTAAAAATTAGAGACACAATAAAAAAATCATCCCGGTGGATTGGAAATCTCTAAGTACAATCCAGACAAAAGTTAGGGATAATGGCAAGTAACTACGTCCAACAGGGGAAAGTCCCTCAGCAGCAGTAATGCCATCCATCAGAAAACTCCAGTCAAGGCCATCTTCGACAGAAGCTCAGGATGTCCCGAATTCAAAGTTGGTAGAAGGATAGCGGTCGCCATGTTTCAATGTAGCCCTTTTCCCTTAAATTACCATTTTCTAACTTTGTAAATACTCCATGGAATCACGCGCTTGGCTGATTTCCATCCTATCAACAAAATTTGAGCCCTTGTGCTTTTGTTTGCAATTCTTATTTGTTTTAGCTTTACAAAACGACATTTTTAACATGATCAACGATTCTTGAAATAAAACAAAAATGAATTTACTTGTTAAAACTTTTACTGCTTTTTAAATAAAGATGGCAATTTTCTTTTAACTTTTGAACATCGAAAGAATATCAATTGCGTCTCCAAAGGTGTTCGAGCCTCAAAGTGCAGAATCAAAGTACTCCTTCTAAACCAGTACGCCTGAACGAAGGATCAGTTATGTCAGATACGAATACTCTGTCTGACATCCTCGGCCGAGTTCTTATCTCCTAAGCCCGACCAACGATTGTCCCCCACGGGGACTATCCCTCCTAAGCAAGGCATAATTGCTACTTTTGAACCAGCGGTATTTCTTCGTCCCCAGCTGTGGCCGAGTATCCAGTCGTGTTCATCCACTAGTCTGTATATCGCATCAGTTTTGTCAGCATATACATACATGTATCATGCATTGTTGATTTGCATTCATATTCATATTGCATCACTATTTCTCTAGTCGGTCTTGTCCCCTAGTGATAACAGTCCTCTCAATCGAGTTGTCAGCCCTGTCCTCGTCAGGAAGTGTTGCGTCTGAACAATGTAGCGAGCGATTTTGGACGCGGTTCTTAAGCGCTGGTCGCTCTCTGGAGTCAGTTTACTACAGGTCGATTCATTTTTTATCCTATTGTGAGCTGAATAAGGAAGGGAAATAGATGTCTCCAATTAACCCTGCTTGTATACCGAGTTTAAACAGCAGTCTGTTAGGTTAGGGATGCGATCAATGTCGTGGGGCCTTTCTTGTGTTATTTTGACAGACAGGTTTCTGGCGGGGAACAAGGATTAGGATGTTAGGATTGATGCTTTTTGATAGATACATGAGAGTATGGGATTTTGGGTTTTTGTTTAGTGTGCTCGCTAAGATTTTTCTTTCAATCTTATGCCTACGTATTCCCGTTTACCGAAACAGGGAAATCAGAGCGTTCGTAGTTCCTCCTATTCTATGGGAGGAAATGGGTGTTTTGGTGTCATGTTCAAAGCCCAAGAAATGAAGCAAAAGGTGATTTGTATCTTGTTCAAAACCCAAGATGTGAAGCTGAAGAGTCTATTTGTATCTTGTTCAAAGCCCAAGATATGAAGCTAAAAGGGTGTTGACTTTAGAGAGAATTTGTCATCTCTAAAGAGGGGGTTGTATGTCACAACTGTTTATAAAGGAGAATTACTTTAACCGGGATGTGTGAATCCGGAAATGCCATAATTTCCTTTATAGGGGATTTTATCCTGAAGGAGAAGACTTTAACTCAGTGTAGAGCAATGTTATCTTTCCTTAGGAATTTCTCATACTAAAAGAGGGACATTGGCATGGATATAGATGATCCAGAGGCTTGCCGCTTACAGCGATTAGATGAAGGGGAAGGTTTTGTTGATGTTTGTGTACTGTGAACGAGGCACAGCTTTGATGCTAAAAGGTTTATTGGATCAACCAGTGGTTTTCTTATACAAAGCCTAAGAGGAGGCTATTATGTGTCTCGTACAAAGCCCGAGAGAGAGGCTAAAAGGTTTTGACTCGACGAGGGAATCTTTTGATATCTCGTATAAACCCCGAGATGGAGGCTACTTGACTTAACAAGAGAGTTTTTTGTATCTCGTACGAAGCTCGAGATGGAGGCTAAACTTTGTTTAGTTCAATAAGAACCTTTTTGTATCTCGTATAAAGCCCGAGATGGAGGCTAAAATTTGTTTGGATCAATAAGAACCTTTTATACTCAACAAGAGAGTGATTTGTATCTCGTACGAAGCCCGAGATAGAGGCTGCAAAGGTTAACTCTGCTGGGGAGATCATTGTACAAAGCCCAAGAGGAGGCTAGGGTTACTGTTTCAGTTGAGTGACAGGTCCAGTATGTTGGTTAAAAGAGAAAATCAGTTCTTATATGGGTAATGTTGTACTCATGGATTTGCTCTGAGGACCGGGATTATTTCCTGTTCTTTAAGGAAACGGGGAATCCGAAGGGTATTAAGACTGCCCATTTCTACGGGTTTTCTTCCTATTTAACGAAGGGGTTACTTGAGAATGTTTTTGAGACTCAAGGATGTTAGACTGTCCAAGTCTAGAGTTTTATCTTTTGTACTATGCTTTGAGAAACAGTAGTAGACTCTTTGAAAGGATTGTTCTATGCAGATGACTAAGTTCTATTCCTATACCTCTAGGAGGTCGTCGGGACAATTTGTACGAAGCCCAAGAGGAGGCTGGAAACTTTTAAGAAGCCGACGGGTCCTTGTATGAAGCCCAAGAGGAGGCTATCATTCCTGGAGGAAGAGATCATTATACGAAGCCTAAGAGGAGGTTGTGAATACTTCTAAGAAGCCGAGAGGTCCTTGTACTAAGCCCAAGAGGAGGCGGGGTTGCTTTTAGGAAGCCTGTGGGTCCTTGTACGATGCCCAAGAGGAGGCCGATGCTTTTAAGAAGCCCGTGGGTCCCCAAACCCCGAGAAATTCAAGGCAAGCTTTTCACAAGGAATAGATCAAGTCAGGAAAGTTCGAGAATTTAGAAGAAACTCAAAGATGCCATTCACGGAGAATACATTCATCTCTGGGAGTAGAGTTTCTTGACAATTCCTAATGAGGACAGCCGAAGAGAAGACTGTATCTGGTGATCCTATTGGGGATCTAGTTGTCTATTTTTATGAATAAACGAAACTGCGTCACCTAGTTCTAGACGTAGTTGCCGGGGAAACTCTAAATATCTATACTATTATTACACAGTTGATATGAGTTTATGAAAGAAGACTTACAGTAAAACAGCCCCACAATACAGTTATATGTATATGAAAGCAGTAAATGAAAGCAATAACCACTTACTCGGTTGTAGAGCTTCCATGCTGTTTGGTTAGTTGTTCAATAAAGAAATATTGAAAACAACAGTATATTCAAAATCAAAGGAGAAAGTGCTTTGAAAAAGAAAGATTTGGGGCTTACAGCTTAAGGAGAGGCCCAGGGTTTTATCAGTGAGCGCACTGTTTGAATTTGTACAGAGGGACTTATACAAGTGACTGAGGCCCAAAAATTGTTTTCTGTACAAAGGGATGGGTCTTACACTCTCTCAAGAGGCCCAAATGGTTTAAAGAAAAAGAATGGGGCTTATAACACGAGGGTAGGACCAATTGATTTTTCCGTTTAAAATGGCGATCGCGCCGAGATTTTCTTTTAACGCAGAGGGACTTATACAATAAGTGAGACCCAAAATGTTTTTGGTTAAAAGGTGATTGGGTCTTACACTCTATTAGAGGCCCAAAAGTTTTGAATGGGTCTTATAGCTTAAGGAGAGGCCCAGAAGGTTATTTTTCAAAAGGCGACGATCGCGCCGTTTGTTTTTGACGGTATCGGGACTTATACAATACACTGAGGCCCAAAAAATGATTGGTCAAAAAAGGATTGGGTCTTACACTCTATTAGAGGCCCAAAATGTTTGAAAATGATTTATGAGGGTTGAAAGTCAAAGAAACCCTAATTTTAATCTTTAAAAGTAAATATTTTAAAGAAAAATAAAAAAATACCAAATAGGTTTGAATAAACCACTTGTGATTTTTGTTTAAGGTTTGAAAAATGAGGTATAAATCACAAGAGATATTTAAACTCATTATGTCTTGATTTTCAAAGTAAATATTCACTTTTAAAATGTTTAAAAAAACAATTAAAAATGAATTTATTCACAAAAATACTAATTATATTAAATAAATAATATAAATCTAATTTTTTTGTGGAATAAAATATTTCAACATTTTTATGATTTTTTGCAAAAAGAATCAGTAAAAAATAATTAAAATTGAGTGAGTTATTAATTTTTCAAATCATTAACAAAATAATATGAAAAATAAGAAAATAGGAAAAAGTGATAAAAAAAAGGTCTGGGGCGAGGGGGATTCGAACCCCAGACCTTTCGCTCGCTAGTACACACAAACCAGTTGATCAACCACTGGGGCGCAATGCCAATTCATTAATAACATGGCAAGCGAAAAATATATATCAAACTAGTTGGATTTTCTGAAAATGGCGCCATGGCCATCTTCTTCCTCAAGCTCTGATGCGTGAAGCCCTCTATCTCACTCATCTCTCAACCATTTGACATGATTCAAACACTAAACTCATGCGTTTTTTCACAAGGAAGAAGATGGCAATACCCAATTTCATTCATTTTCAGTGTATAACAAATTATATCATTGTGGCCGTATGAACACTAATTTTGCAAAAGCAATTGTGCAGACATGATTATGAGTCCTATGATCAAATTTTCTGAGGGAAAACAATCAACATATGATGGCAAGCAATTGGCAAAAATATCATGCGAGGAAATATGCATGGATCATGGAGTTGGAGTTTTGAGGCTTACCTTGATGCAAGCTGAAATGGAACTCTGCACAAACTTTGTTCCAGTTGTGAATTAATGATCCCTACAGCTTCAATGGATGTTATGGAGTGTGTTGCATGCTTTGGATCACTTTGAAACTCTTTGGATCAAGCTGGAGACCTCCACCTGCATAATTGAGGCATAATGGCTTGGTTGAAGGGTGATTTTGAGCCTGAGGTGTTACAGTCAGTGTTTAAGTGTTTGGACACCTCAAATACATCATATGTGATATGTTTGAGCAATTGGAATTGATTGCTTAAGGCTACAACTCAAAACCCGATAGTGGTTACTCAAAATCCAAGAAACTTGAGGTTTAAGGAAGAATGAGAGAAAGTTGTGTTGTAACTGGATTTGGTGTTAGTTGAATGATCCATTAGAACCTCTATTTATAGGTGATCAACTTTTGTCTTGGAGGAATAGTGAATGGCTGCTGGATCAGATCACATTCGCATGGATTGGCTTGGAGGATTTCTTCTCAAGCAAGGCAAACTAGCCACCCCCAAGAGCAGGGCTATGCCTTGACCAAAATCACATTCTTCAGATGTTTTTATTGTTGTTTAATCAGAGAACTTGACTGAGTAGAGTGGCTTTGTTGAAAATGCACTATTCCACATTAATGCCCTTTGAATTCAAGGCAAAATGTGCCAAAGTGGATGAATTTCAAGTTGGAATATTCCTTGGCTTTTTGACTCAGCCCTATCAGTTGGATCAGTTGGTTCATGATCAGTTTGAAGGCATGTGGCATAGTGATCATTTCTTTTGACTCAGAAATCGTGGATGGCACAAAACTCCCAAACTGATTTTTCATGGCAGCCTTGACATGGTGTGTTGTGGCAGCCATAATTCTTGGCACAAGTGGATTGGTTTCATGCTATTGAGTTGCTTGGATTCTTGGCAACATTTGCAACAACATTGATGTTTATCTTTGGAACTGATTCAGCTTGTAACTGTGTGAAAAAACCTCACAAGTTTTGGTGTTTCCAACAAAATTTGTCTTGGACAGAATTTTTTCTAAGTGTTGGAAAAGTGGTACTTTCATGTTTTCAGCCATTTTGGCTCACTCATAGCTCAAAATCCACAATGAATTGGAGTTAGGTCTAGTTGAAGTTTTTGTAGAGGGCAATGAGATCTACAAATCAAGCCTTGGATGGGAGAAAATGGCTTTGTGGTTTAGGAGTTATGACCCTCCAAAGTTGGTACCCTAGCCACTTTATTTTTAACTTAGAAAATTTTCTAAGTTTTTATGGTTACCCCTTTTACAAGTTATCCAACTTTTCTTGATTTTTCTTGATGAATGATGATTCAAATCATACATTAACATTATTTTAGGGTTAAAAATCCATCTTTGTGAAAAATCTCAAAAAGTCAAAGTTGACTTTTGTGCACAGTTGACTTTTTATCAGATGAATTCCAAACTGTGCAATTCTTCAGGAAATCATGTCCTTAACCTAAATCAAACTTGATGGACATGTTCCATGGGTGGTATAGAGTGTATTGAATCATTTCTTAGGGCTTGAGAGCATGTCTTGGTCAAAAGTCAAAGTTACAATTGACTTTTCCAGCGAAACCCTAACTTTGGTTCAGATGAAATTGAGACTTGTTGCTCAAGCTTCTTGGATTAATCCATTGTTCCAAATGGAACAATATAGTTCATTAGAGACCCTCAAATCATGTCTTGAGGTCTTGGTTCATGAATTGTCTCAAAAGTCAACTTAGGGGTGAATTAGGTCAAGAAACCCTAATTCTTGATTTTTGGTGAATGCATCCCCTGAGGCAAAATTGACTTGATGATTGGGTTTATGATGTCCCTTGGAGCATCATAGGTTATGCCTTGAAGCATTGGCTCATGCCCAGAGGAGAATTTCCATCTGGAGGCCCTGGTCGACCAAAACCCTAATTTGGTAACACTGGCGATCTTGAGACTTGATCCACCTAGAAGGGAGCAGCTTTGTGCTTAATCCTTGGAGTGGGAGTCCTTTTGATCCATTGTGAATGTTTGAGAGGTTAGACAAGTTGAAGATCATGTCATTTCTTGATTGATCCTTTGCCTAAAAGCTCTGAGAGGGCTTGAAACCCTAATTTTAATTGTAGCGGGTGCTCACCCATCTTTGGGGAGACTGATGAAATATAATGGTTCCCCCATATTGTGATGATGATTTGCACAATGATGGGAAATCTAAGTGGTCAAAATTTGGGGTGTGACAGATGCCCCTATTTAATCTTCTTGGACCCGAAGGTGTGAATGACGAAGGTATTCGGGCATTCGGGGTGCAAGAGGACTAAATATCAGAATACCCAAAATTTTGATGGTGGTTATGAATGGCAGCTTGCGCATTCATCTTATTTTGCTAAGCAATGATGCTTAGAAAAGGTAAACTTCCCCTCGATCCTGGTTTACAGCCAAGGAGCTAGTCTCAGTTTTCTTTTGAAATAAACCTCCCCTCGATCCTGGTTTCCTACCAGGGAACTGGTCTCAGTTTCTTTTGTTAATAAACTTTATTGACAATGGACGCTATTCGTAGCGGCTTTCCTTCAAACTTCTCGCCGAATTTTCCTGGGGATATGCCATTTGAGTGGAAAAAGTTTTGATGTCAGACTTGCTAAGGAACCCAGTCGTCTGAGTTGTAGAGGTGCACAAACTTCTCTGTTTGGAGACGCCATTTGTCGAATCTACTTGGGGAAAGCGAGTCTCTTGAGAGGCTGCTTCTGCGTGGGATCTTACATCATACTTTTCTCGGGATCTTCCCGGAGAAATGCCATATGACGGGGTCCAATTTTGAGGTGCCGATGACCTTTTCATCAGTGGGTTTTTTGGAGAAAAACTGTCGTACTGCCGAATCTCCGATTTAGGAGGCTTTCTCTGTGGATTTTCCTTAATTCGGGAAAGCAAGGATATCATCTTCAATGGCGAAGAGTGATGTTAACTGAGGGCTCTCTGGTCTTTCAAAGGTTCAATTTATCAAAGTGTTCGAGGACCCAACTTCAATCCAGAAATAAAACTGGAGGAGAGAGATTGTTCGGACGTAACACTTCCTGACGAGGAAAGGGCTGACAACTCGATTGAGAGGTTTTTTATCACTAGGGGACAAGACCGACTAGAGTGATAGTGATGCAATATGAATGTGAATGCAAATCAATAATGCATGATGTATGTATGTATATGCTGACAAAACTGATGCAACATTCAAACTAAAAGATGAACATGACTGGATACTCGGCCATCGCGGGGCGAAGAAGTACCGTTGGTTCAAGATAGCAATTATGCCTTGCTTAGGAGAGATAGTCCCTATTGGGAGCTATGTTGATCAGGCTTAGGAGATGAGAACTCGGCCGAGGGTATCAGATGGGAAAGCCGCATCTCATACAGTTGATCCTTCGTTCAGGCGTACCGGCCTAGAAGGAGTACTTTGATTCTGCACTTTGAAGTTCGCTTACTTCTGGAGAAGCGGTTGATGCTCTTTTGATGTTCAACAGTCAAAAGAAATTGCCGTCCTTATTAAAAAGCAGAAAAAGTTTTAACAAGTAAATTCATTTTTGTTTTATTTCAAGAATCGTTAATCATGTTAACAACGTCGTTCTGTAAAGCTAAAACAAATAAGAATTACAAACAAAAGCACAAGGGCTCAAATTTTATTGATAAAATGGAGATCAGCCAAACGCGTGACTCCATTGAGTATTTACAAAGTTAGAAAATGGTAATTTACAGGGAAAAAGGCCTACGTTGAAACATAATGACCATTATCCTTCTACCAACTTTGAATTCGGGATATCCTGAGCTTCTGTCGAAGATGACCTTGACTGGAGTTTTCCTACGATGGATGATGTAACTGCTGCTGAGGGACTTGCCTCTGTTGAACATAGTTACTTGCCATTATCCCTAATTTTTGCCTGGATTATAATATGAGATTTCCAACCCATCGGGATGATTTTTTCCATGTCTCTAACTTTTGCCTGGACCGCCCTTTCGGGTTTTCAATCCACCGAGACATTTTTGTTTTAGTTTAGGCGAAGTATTTCTTGACTACATCAACGTTTGTGGGGTAGGCAAATTCCTCTCCATCCATGGTTGCAAGTCTCAAGGCGCCGCCTAAGAAAGCTTTCTTGACCACATAGGGGCCATCATAATTCGGAGTCCACTTGCCCCGAGAATCAGTGAGAAATGATTGTATCTTCTTGAGCACAAGGTCTCCTTTCCTGAAGACGCGAGGTCAGACTTTTTTGTCAAACATCTTCTTCATTCTCTGTTGATACAACTGACTGTGGCATAGTGCCGTGATTCGCTTCTCTTCGATCAGATTCAGTTCGTCGTGTCGGCTTTGACACCATTCAGCTTCTGTATGCTTAGCTTCCATCAATACTCGGATTAATGGGATCTCTACTTCTATTGGGAAGTGCGAATAGATGTTCGATAACCGTGAAGAGCAAAGGGTAGCATCTCGTGCCAGTCTTTGTAGGTTACAACCATCTTTTGAACGATCTTATTGATGTTCTTATTGGCCGCTTCTACCGCTCCGTTCATCTTTGGTCGGTAGGGAGATGAGTTATGGTGTTCGATCTTGAACTCTACGCACAACTCCTTCATCATCTTGTTGTTCAAGTTAGATCCATTATCAGTAATGATCTCGCTTGGAACACCATAACGGCAGATGATATTGTTTTTGATAAATCGGACCACCACTTGTCGGGTTACATTGGCGAATGACGCTGCTTCGACCCACTTGGTGAAATAGTCAATGGCGACTAGGATGAACCGATGTCCGTTTGAAGCCTTAGGTTCAATCAAGCCAATCATGTCGATTCCCCATATGGAAAAAGGCCACGGGGAAGAAAGAACTTTGAGATGCGATGGCGGTACATGAATTTTGTCGGAGTATATCTGACACTTGTGACACCTCCTCATGTACTTGTAGCAGTCAGATTCCATTGTCAATCAATAGTACCCTGCTCATAGAATTTTTCTCGCCATTGTGTGTCCGTTGGCATGAGTGCCAAAGGATCCTTCATGAATTTCTTTCATAAGCATGTCTGCTTCTGGTCTGTCTACGCATCGGAGCAAGACCAAGTCAAAATTTCTATTATAAAGAGTATCACCGCTTAGGAAGAAGTTTCCAGCCAGTCTTCTGAGGGTTTTTCTGTCTTTCCTTAGTGCCCCAGATGGGTGCTCTTGTTTCTGAAGGAAGCATTTGATATCGTGATACCAAGGTTTGTTGTCTATGACTGCTTCAATCGTGAAGACGTAGGCGGGCCGTTCAAGGCGTATTATGTCGATCTTAGGTAAGTCATTCCATTGACCCACACTAATCATGGAAGAGATGGTGGCTAATGCATCAGCCATGTGATTCTCCTCACGAGGGATATGATGAAACTCAACTCTGTTGAAGAAAGGTAGCAACCTTCTTGCGTAGTCTTTGTAAGGAATCAATCCTGATTGGTATGTGTTCCAATCTCCTTTTATCTGATTAATAACCAAGGCTGAATCGCCGTATACGTCCAGGTTTTTGATCCTTAAATCAATTGCTTCTTTGAGACCCATAATACAAGCTTCGTATTCGGCCTCATTGTTCGTACATTTGAACGTAAGTCTGGCAGTGAAAGGAATGTGGGTACCCTGAGGGGTAACAATGATTGCCCCAATTCCGTTTCCATAACGATTAACTGCTCCGTTAAAGATAAGTCCCCATTGGGAACCTGGTTCTGGCCCTTCACTGGGTAGCGGTTCATCGCAATCTTTCATTTTCAAATACATGACATCTTCGTCTGGGAAGTCAAACCCGGTTGATTCTTGATCGTCAATCGGTTGATGAGCCAAATGATCGGCTAAAATACTCCCCTTAACGGCTTTCTGAGCGTGGTACTCTATGTCATATTCTGATAACAGCATCTGCCAACGGGCGATCATTCCCGTGAGAGCAGGTTTTTCGAAGACGTACTTGATTGGATCCATTTCGGAGATTAACCAAGTAGTATGACGAATCATGTATTGGCGAAGACGTTTGGATGCCCAAGCCAAAGCGCAACAAGTTTTCTCAAGCATAGTGTATCGAGTCTCGCAGTCGGTGAATTTCTTGCTCAAATAGTAAATGGCAGACTCTTTCCGTTTAGTTTCGTCTTGTTGGCCAAGTACACATCCCATTGAGTCCTCTAGGACTGTGAGATAGATGATCAGTGGTCTTCCTTCCACTGGAGGTGATAGAATCAGAGGATTCAACAGATATTCCTTGATACTGTCAAAGGCGGTTTGGCAATCTTCTGACCAAACGCAATCCTGGTTCTTTTTTAGTAACTTGAAAATCGACGCACACATGGCGGTCATAAGGAATATGAATCTGGAGATGTAGTTCAAATGTCCCAGGAATCCCCTAACTTGTTTTTCAGTTTTCGAAGAAGGTATTTCTTGAATGGCCTTGACCTTGTCAGGATCAACCTCAATTCCTTTCTGGCTGACGATGAACCCTAGCAGTTTCCCTGAACGAACACTGAAGGTGCACTTGTTGGGATTCAAGCGGAGTTTGTATTTTCACAAACGCTCGAATAGTTTTGACAGGTGGGTCACATGCTCCTCTTCTGTCTTAGATTTTGCAATCATGTCATCGACATATACCTCGATCTCTTTGTGCATCATGTCGTGAAACAGAGTAGTCATGGCCATTTGATAGGTTGCCCCGGCGTTCTTTAAACCGAACGGCATCACCTTGTAACAAAAGGTACCCCATGAGGTAATGAATGAAGTTTTCTCCATGTCTTTCGGCGTCATTTTGATCTGGTTATAGCCCGAGAATCCATCCATGAAGGAGAAAACTTTGAACTTTGTTGTACTGTCTACCAGCATGTCAATATGTGGTAAAGGAAAGTCGTCCTTTGGACCAGCCTTATTTAGATCCCTGTAATCGACACACATTCTGACATTTCCGTCCTTTTTGGGAACGGGTACAATGTTGGCTAACCATTGAGGATACTCGGATGTGGCGAGGAAACCTGCGTCAATCTGTTTCTGTACCTCCTCTTTGATTTTGATGGCCATGTCCGGATGAGTGTGTCTCAACCTTTGCTTTACCGGCCGACATTCCGACTTTAACGGTAAGTGATGTTCCACGATGCTGGTATCCAACCCTGGCATGTCCTGATAGGACCAAGCGAATACATCGGGAAATTCTCTGAGAAGCTTTATCAAACTCTCTTTGGCAGTTGGACTGAGCAGTGCCCCAATCCTGATTTCTTTTCTCTCTTTTTCTGAACCCAAGTTTATCGTTTCCAACGGCTCTTTGTGAGGTCCAATGGACCTTTCCTCTTGTCTGAGTAGTCGAGAGATCTCTTCTGGAATTTTGTCGTCATTTTCTTCTTCAGCCTCGAATACCGGGAACTCAAAGTTGGGAGAAGGCATCGGATCGTATGTTTCAACGGGGTTTAAAACAAGCAATCTGCATGACGTGATGATTCGTGTTTAGAAGAGATAAAGAAGAATGCAAGTGTGTGCAGTGTTTTATTTTACTGCTTGTTTTTATTATTGAATTTTTTTTTAGGATTACCATTTTCTGAAAAAGCAAAAAAGAGAAAACAGCAATTAATGCGGAAATTACAGAACGACGTTATTTTATTAATGAACAAGTCGATCCTTGAAACTACAGCCCTATAAAACAAAACTCTGTCGTTTTGGGCGAAGCGAAGAGGGAAATTTACAGAAAGTGAGCCCTATCAAAACATCTGTTTCACCTGGGCAGGGTGAAAGGTTAAAGATGGCAATTACTTTGACTGACGAACGACCTTCGGAGCATCAACAGCAACCCATTGGCGGCGAACTCCTCGGTGAATCACAAAGTCTGGCACCTTCCTTGATTTGTCTTCAGAAATGACGCTGATTTCTGGTGGAGCAGGATCATTGGAATCTGTCTCCCAGGCAGAATTGTCGTAGGAGGATTCCTCAGTTGTATTTTGCATAGCATTTATGTTCTCAGCTGTATCTCCCCATCTAGTTGGTTGGATGTCTTCGAGCCTGATACGAGAACTTTCGGGCGCAGTGTACTTGACCATATAGTAGTATTTTCCACTTGGTTCTCCCAGAGTGTCCCAAACTTCTTTGGAACTGGAGGAGTCATCTCTCTCGATGACGTTAACCTCAGGAAAAGCATAGTTGATGAATTCAAGTCCTGCAAACGTTGCGAATTCATCTTCATGTTGAGTAGTTTCTGAATGACCAGAGTGTTGATCCCATGACATGGTGGGGACACAGGTATTCTGCTCAATGACGGTCAGCTGATTTTCATTGTTCGGCTGACTTTCTTGCCCCAAATCTCCTGGGTAAGGTTGCCACATTGGCAGACCATCCATTGGGCCATAATAGGTGTAGTCAGAATTATCTTTCATCGGAGTGTCTTCCTCTAACGAATTTGGCGGAGCACGGCATCCTTCCGGATCACAATCCCCGTATATCATTTTGATGTCAGACCTGGGTATAAATCTCGGACTCTCTGTAGGAAAGCAAAAAGGAGTTTGTGTTTCGTCTTATGACATATAACCGTCCTTGTTAAGGTAGGACTTCCACTCTTCCTCTGTGTCAGAGGGATCTTCCTCATTGATAGCATGTACTGCTTGAGACACCGGGTGGAGGAAACCTCCACTGTGGAAGAAGTTTTGAAGGGGATGAAGACTTTCATCATTGGCAGCTGTCTGGGTACAGGTTGTAGAAAAACCAAGACCCTTCTTTGTTTTATTGTCGATAGGAATGACAAGTTGTCACCATCATGTCGTATCGGTACTCTCGACCGCTTTGATAGCATCATTGTATGAAGAAATGGAAGTTCCTTATTTGAACTGATTGTTCTTGCTTACCGACAGTGCTTGGAACTACGTTCCAATAACCTCCTCGGGTTCTATATCAGCAGATGATGACAAGTTACTCACCAGCAAGGCCTGCTCCCCGCAGACTGTGACAAATTGATCGTTCTTGGCGAACTTTAGCTTTTGGTGGAGGGTTGAAGTAACCGCTCCAGCCTGGTGTATCCAAGGTCTTCCTAATAAACAACTGTATGTTGCCCGGATGTCCATGACCTGGAAAGTGACTTGGAAAGTATGAGGACCGATAGTTATGGGAAGGTCAACTTTGCTGATAATCGTTTTCTGGATTCGTCAAATGCTTTGACGATGACCTCGCTGATTCTCATCGGAGGGCCTTTGAATGATAATTACATCAAAGTGGACTTCGGCATAACATTCAGGGCTGACCCTGTGTCTACCAGTACGCTGGCTAAAGCATCGTCCTGGCAGTTAACTGTGATATTGAGCGCCATGTTTTGACGGCGACCCTCTTCGGGTAATTCCTCATCACTAAATCCCAAATTGTTACAGGAAGTGATGTTAGAGACAATGCTATCGAACTGTCTGATTGTTACATCCTGTTCCACAAAGGCTTGCTCCAAGACTTTCTGTAGAGCCTCCCTGTGGGCTTCTGAACTGAGTAACAGTGATAATACCGAGATCTTTGAAGGAGTCTGTAACAGCTGATCCACAATGTTATATTCACTCCTTTGGATGAGCTTCAGCATCTCATCATTATTTTTCAAAAGGTCGGGATTACTGGATTGACCGACTGATAGATCAGGAGCTTCCGTCTGAAGTTCCTTTTCTTTGTTAGGTTCTCCAACTCCTCGATTGAAGATTCGACCGCTCCGTGTTACACGACTGATGTCTGCAATATTCACAACGGAGGGTAATGGAGTTTCCTTTCCATTCTCAATTATCGTTGCATCGTATTTGTAAGGGATCGCCTTAGCTGATTCATACGGTAGTGGTCCTGGCAGATAGATGACTACAGGAGCCCTCTGATTTTTCCGACCATCATAAGTAATCTCGATCGGTTCCCGATTAGGAACTTTAGATTCGTCAAGTAGAGGGATAATGGCAAAAACATCCCTGGTCCTGTGATGACCAGAGATCGTGACAACATCCTTCACTTGATCGGTAAGGTAGCTTGGCGTCCAGTTGATGGGTCCAGAACCCAGATATGGACGAATATCTCCACGATCCACCTGACCTTGAAGAGCTGCTCTCACAAGGTAACACCCTTGGTTACTTTCCGAACAGACGCTACAACGGTCATAATTGTGCGGTGGCACCTGGCCACGCCCACTTTGAATACAATGTAACCTCACTAGGTTAGATACCACAGATCGGACATCCTGACTCTGATGCCGAGTGGGGTTTCTGTTATTGATACTAATCTGCTGAGTATCTCCATCCATATAAATTGGCATCCACCAGTGATTTAACAAGTGCTGATGTGCCTCCTGAACAAGGATACAACCTCCATCGTTTTCGCAACCTGCTTTACAACTTTGATAGTCGTGTGATATTAAGAATCCGAGTCGGACCTGTTCAACATGTAACTCCACCAGGCTGGTATTCATTACGCGAATATCAAAGATCTGAACCATGTTGATTTGATAGGAATTCCTATCATGGTAGTCTTGGATCCATCCAAGATCCATCTAACGCTGGAGGGCCTCCTGTACTAAAGAGCATCCCTGTTTGTTTACCGAGCAAGTCAGACAGGAACTGTAATCATGCCGCGGCAGATTATGATACCGACTTTGCCTTGAGTGCATCGCCACCAGGTTGACATTCATTACACGGATATCGTGGTTCTGAATGACGTTAGAATTCGTGTAAACCATGTTAACTCCACGAACTCGGTGCTCTTGGATCCATCCGAGATCCATCTGTTCCTGCAGAGCTGCTTGCACCACAGAACATCCTTGATTGTTTTTAGAGTAGACATCACATTGATGATAATTATGAGGTGGCACATGGCCATATCCACTCTGTCTACAATGCATCTTGACCAAATTGGTTTTCAACAAGAGTACATCGTGAATTTGATAGACATCATTAGTCTCTCCTTCTATCAAATTGACTGCAGCCTTCTCATGTTGAGGCAGTGGGTTTGTGAGAACATTAGGATTTGTATCCTTGAAGGACAAGCCCCCGCTCCTAACAAGTTTTTGCACGTCAGACTTGAAATTGAGACAAGTCTCTATGTTATGTCCTGATCCTCCTTGGTGGTAAGGGCAAGTTTGATCCACCTTAAACCAAAAAGGAGGATTTTCCGGTACTGTAAGAGGAGATTTAGTCTGAATGTGCCCCTTAGCCAGTAGTAATGGAAATTGTTCCGCGTACGACATGGGTATAGGATCAAACCCTGATGGTCGTGTTGTACGGTTGTTGTTATATGGAGGACGAGCCTACTAAAGAGGTTGTTGTGTCCTTTGTTGATTAGGTTGGCTTTGCGCAACTTGAGGTTGATACGTAGGAATAGACGCAGGGTTGATAGCAGGAGTCACAGCTGCCACCGGTTGATAACGTCGCCTTTGCTTTCTGAGAGAGATATTCCCAATATCTTGCTCTTTTTTCTTAGGGAGAGCACTACCGTATTTTTTAGTACCGCTCGTAGATCCATTGTCTTTTACCAAACGTCCTTCTTGGACGGCTTCCTCAAGACGTACGCCCATGCCCACCATCTCGGTGAAATCACTGGGTGCACTGGCAACCATTCGGTCATAGTAAAATGAGCTTAAGGTTTTTAAGAAGATCTTTGTCATCTCTTTTTCCTCAAGAGGTGGACAAATTTGAGCGGCAATTTCACGCCATCTCTGAGCGTATTCCTTAAAGGTTTCCTTGTCTTTTTGCGACATTGATCTGAGTTGATCTCTGTCTAGTGCCATGTCCAGATTGTACTTGTATTGCTGGATGAAGGCAGTGCCAAGATCTCTGAACGTGCCGATCGTGGCGCGGTTTAAACCCATGTACCATTTTAATGCGGCACCGGTTAAACTATCCTGAAAGTAGTGAATCAGTAGATCCTGATTCTCTGTCTGAGCTGACATTCGCCAAGCGTACATCACCAGATGGCTTTGAGGGCAAGAGTTACCCTTGTACTTTTCAAAGTCGGGCACTTGAAATTTGTGCGAAACTTTCACATTGGGGACCAAGCAGAGGTCTGCGGCGTCCTTTCCAAATAAATCCTGACCGCGAATGGCTTGCAGCTCCTTCTGCATTTCCAGAAACTGCTCCTGGAATTCATCCATTCTATCGAACATAGTTTCCTTTTTACCAGAAGGTATCTGTGGAATCTGTCCTTCCGGGACAGTGTGCACCACAGGGGGTGGGACCGTGACTACGACAGCGAATCTTGGCGTTTCCCGAAGTTTGTAACCTTCAGGAGTCTTTAGTATGCCCCTGGCATCTTCGCTTTCCTGAAGTTTGTAACCTTCAGGCCCAGTGGCTTCTATTGTGATTCCTTGATCTTTAGTGATCGGCAGAACATATCCTTCCGGGATAAAGTTAACAGGCATGCCCCAAGGACGATCTTTCGGCATTTGATACCTAGGATCATACTTCTCCACTATGGGCATTGAGGTGATCTCTGAGATCACAGTTCTTTGTAGCTGAGCTTCTGCCATGGCTTGCATGTCGTTACGAAGCTTTCTCATATCCTCTCTCAGAGCGTCGATCTCTTCTTTCAACTCTCTGTTTTCTTCCTCAAGATCATCCATCTTTTTCTGACGATTGGCCCGAGTATTATACGAATGAGACAATTTGACTCTAGAACCGAGACACAAACGTGAGATTCATAGGTAAGAAGAATACGCGATGTGAGAATGATGAATGCAATGATTATATTAATTGTTTTTTGGTTTAATCAAAATAAACTTTGACAATTAGATTGCAAATATCAAACAGTGGGGAAACCCCTTTTTATTGAAATTCAAAGGATTGCGGAAATGGAAATACAGTAGATTACAAAGTACAGAAACAGAAACCTAAACTAATGGGTCCCGAGTCCTCTCTAAAGAGAAATCGGGTGTTGATTCTGGTATCTTCCTTTTCTTTAACCGGGGCTCTTGAGCCGTTGTCGGGTCGTCGTTTCTTTGCCAGGTGAAAGGAGTGAGCAAATTCCTTTGGTCATCTTGATTCTCTACAGCATGTTGCTCCAAAATTTCAATCAGAGCATTCTTTTCTTTTAGTAATTGTTGTATTTTGATGCACTCTACGTCGAGGGTGCGGTACTTGTTCTTCCAAGACCTTCTCTCCTTTTGAACTCTGTTGAGAGTAACCTGAAGCTTTTCAGTTTCCGTCATGAAGTACATGACAGATTCCCTTGGCGGAAGAATTCCGTAACGAGGATAAGGCATCTTTAGCTTGAGAGCTCTAGTTTGTACCCAGTGGAGATAAGGCTCCACCGAGACACAGTCCGGTTTTCCTAGAGACTCCCGTCCTTTCTTATGAACGTGTTTCCAAGCGTGCACTATTTCCATCTTTAGTGCTCTGTCATTTTCTCCTTCCTTGAAGAAAAGACCTTTCAGATGAGCATTTTGTGGGACATGCCTCATAGGGTATCCAAATTGACGACGAACGAGAACTGGATGGTAGTTGATTCCTCCCTTAGTTCCTATAAGGGGTACGTTGGGGAAGTTTCCACAACGGTCAATGATCCGGATTCCATCATAGATCCTATTACACCAATCTATATCAGAGTTGGTAAGAGACATGATCTTCTGCGACCAGCGCAAGGCACTCTTACAATCCCAAAAAGTAGCAGACTTGGGCAAGTGAGAGATAAACCATTTGTAAAGCAAAGGTACACAACATGTCATCTCCCCTCCGCTGTACAAATTTCCCAAGTGTACAGAATGATACGCATCTGCGAGCAAAGTCGGCACAGGGTTTCCAATGAGAAAAACCTTAATGGAGTTGACATCAACGAAGTTATTGATGTTGGGAAACAAAAATAACCCGTAAGTGAGCAAGACAAAGATGCTTTCAAAAGCAGTCACGTTTCCTATACTGGCAAAATACAGGGCCTTCTTTGTCAAGAACTGGGCTGACAAACCTTGGATGCCACCCTTAGCGGTCAGGTGAGTCCTGACCTCAGACTCGTCCAAATGAATTGCCCTTGCAATGGTCTGATTCTTTGGAATTTCTTCCAGTCCAGAAAATGGAGCTCGATCAGTAATGTGTATATCAGTCAGATGAGAATACTCCTCCAGCGTTGGTGCTAGCTAGTAATCCGGGAATGTGAAACAGTGATAAACCGGATCGTAGAACTGGATGAGCGCATCCATGATTCCCTCAATCAAATGGACTCTTAACAGTGGTAACAGACCTCCGTGCTTGGCTCTGAAAGCCTCTTGGTTTGTGACCATCCTCGCCAAACCTCTTAAATCCTCCAGCTTTGGAACCTTGAAGGTGTACGTATGAGTTCTCCTTCTATCGAAATCCGTTAGCGCAATCCTTTTCTCTGATATTTGCAATCATAATCTTAGTTTAATTTGAATAACAGAGAGACTAGAAGAGAAATTTTTTGAATGTTTTAATGTTTTTTAGATGAATGCAAGAATGCAGCACACAAAAACATAGAAAAAACATGGGGTCAAAGGGTTGTTGTCATGAAGTCAAGGCTCTACCCATCCCTAAAGGTTTATACTAGGGTGATTTTTGTACCTGTACTCATTATCATCAGCTCCTCCCAGGAAAGCAAAACAACAAGCGGATCGCCAGCGAGTTGTAGAGCAATCTTAGAGTAAGTGCCATTCACCGAGAATAGATCACCATCCTCAAATGAGGGTAGTATCGCGTAACAACTATTCCCGATAGTTTCTGCACTACAAAAGGGTTTGGCTCCTCAACTTCTCAGACATCACAATCGGCCCATTTTCTAGGTGAGAGAATGGGTTGCATTGGTCAGCCTCCACTGAGGTTGATGGTCGACCTCGTCGCCATCACTTATCTTAAGTGTATACTCAATCTTTCCACATGCGGCATCACACGCATTCCCATTAGCAGAAAAATAAACACGTATAGCAATTAGGAAAATCAGTATATACATTTGTCCTAATCATCCTAGACCTTTAAAGCTATGAATCCTAAGTTCCTGACAGAAATGGGTTCCCCGGCGGAAGCCCCAATCTGTTGTTTTCACACAAGTGAAGAGAAAAAAGAAATCGGGCCCCACGGTGGGTGCCATTTTTCTGTGGCGGCCACCGCCATGAAAAATATTCGTCCAAGGTTTTCACCTTAAATTTTAAGAAAGACCTATGATGCCCCACGGTGGGCGCCATTTTTCTGTAGCGAGCGATTTTGGACGCGGTTCTTAAGCGCTGGTCGCTCTCTGGAGTCAGTTTACTACAGGTCAATTCATTTTTTATCCTATTGTGAGCTGAATAAGGAAGGGAAATAGATGTCTCCAATTAACCCTGCTTGCATACCGAGTTTAAACAGCGGTCTGTTAGGTTACGGATGCGATCAATGTGGTGGGGCCTTTCTTGTGTTATTTTGACAGACAGGTTTCTGGCGGGGAACAAGGATTAGGATGTTAGGACTGATGCTTTTTGATAGATACATGAGAGTATGGGATTTTGGGTTTTTGTTTAGTGTGCTCGCTAAGATTTTTCTTTCAATCTTATGCCTACGTATTCCCGTTTACCGAAACAGGGAAATCAGAGCGTTTGTAGTTCCTCCTATTCTATGGGAGGAAATGGGTGTTTTGGTGTCTTGTTCAAAGACCAAGACATGAAGCAAAAGGTGGTTTGTATCTTGTTCAAAGCCCAAGATGTGAAGCTGAAGAGTCTATTTGCATCTTGTTCAAAGCCCAAGATATGAAGCTAAAAGGGTGTTAACTTTAGAGAGAATTTGTCATCTCTAAAGAGGGGGTTGTATGTCACAACTGTTTATAAAGGAGAATTACTTTAACCGGGATGTGTGAATCCGGCAATGCCATAATTTCCTTTATAGGGGATTTTATCCTGAAGGAGAAGACTTTAACTCAGTGTAGAGCAATGCTATCTTTCCTTAGGAATTTCTCATACTAAAAGAGGGACATTGGCATGGATATAGATGATCCAGAGGCTTGCCGCTTACAGCGATTAGATGAAGGGGAATGAGTTGTTGATGTTTGTGTACTGTGAACGAGGCATAGCTTTGATGCTAAAAGGTTGATTGGATCAACCAGTGGTTTTCTTATACAAAGCCTAAGAGGAGGCTATTATGTGTCTCGTACAAAGCCCGAGAGAGAGGCTAAAAGGTTTTGACTCGACGAGGGAATCTTTTGATATCTCGTATAAAGCCCGAGATGGAGGCTACTTGACTTAACAAGAGAGTTTTTTGTATCTCGTACGAAGCCAGAGATGGAGGCTAAACTTTGTTTGGTTCAATAAGAACCTTTTTGTATCTCGTATAAAGCCCGAGATGGAGGCTAAAATTTGTTTGGCTCAATAAGAACCTTTTATACTCAACAAGAGAGTGATTTGTATCTCGTACGAAGCCCGAGATGGAGGCTGCAAAGGTTAACTCTGCTGGGGAGATCATTGTACAAAGCCCAAGAGGAGGCTAGGGTTACTGTTTCAGTTGAGTGACAGGTCCAGTATGTTGGTTAAAAGAGAAAATCAGTTCTTATATGGGTAATGTTGTACTCATGGATTTGCTCTGAGGACCGGGATTATTTCCTGTTCTTTAAGGAAACGGGGAATCCGAAGGGTATTAAGCCTGCCCAAGTCTACGGGTTTTCTTCCTATTTAATGAAGGGGTTACTTGAGAATGTCTTTGAGACTCAAGGATGTTAGACTGTCCAAGTCTAGAGTTTTATCTTTTGTACTATGCTTTGAGAAACAGTAGTAGACTCTTTGAAAGGATTGTTCTATGCAGATGACTAAGTTCTATACCTATACCTCTAGGAGTTCGTCGGGACAATTTGTACGAAGCCCAAGAGGAGGCTGGAAACTTTTAAGAAGCCGACGGGTCCTTGTATGAAGCCCAAGAGGAGGCTATCATTCCCAGAGGAAGAGATCATTATACGAAGCCTAAGAGGAGGCTGTGAATACTTCTAAGAAGCCGGGAGGTCCTTGTACTAAGCCCAAGAGGAGGCGGGGTTGCTTTTAGGAAGCCTGTGGGTCCTTGTACGATGCCCAAGAGGAGGCCGATGCTTTTAAGAAGCCCGTGGGTCCCCAAACCCCAAGAAATTCAAGGCAAGCTATTCACAAGGAATAGATCAAGTCAGGAAAGTTTGAGAATTTGGAAGAAACTCAAAGATGCCATTCACGGAGAATAAATTCATCTCTGGGAGTAGAGTTTTTTGACAATTCCTAATGAGGACAGCCGAAGAGAAGACTGTATCTGGTGATCCTATTGGGGATCTAGTTGTCTATTTCTATGAATAAACGAAACGGTGTCACCTAGTTCTAGACGTAGTTGCCGGGGAAACTCTAAATATCTATACTATTATTACACAGTTGATATGAGTTTATGAAAGAAGACTTACAGTGAAACAGCCCCACAATACAGTTATATGTATATGAAAGCGGTAAATGAAAGCAATAACTACTTACTCGGTTGTAGAGCTTCCATGCTGTTTGGTTAGTTGTTCAACAAAGAAAGATTGAAAACAACAGTATATTCAAAATCAAAGGAGAAAGTGCTTTGAAAAAGAAAGATTTGGGGCTTACAGCTCAAGCAGAGGCCCAGGGTTTTATCAGTGAGCGCACTGTTTGAATTTGTACAGAGGGACTTATACAAGTGACTGAGGCCCAAAAATTGTTTTCTGTACAAAGGGATGGGTCTTACACTCTCTCAAGAGGCCCAAAAGGTTTAAAGAAAAAGAGTGGGGCTTATAACACGAGGGTAGGCCCAATTGATTTTTCCGTTTAAAATCGCGATCGCGCCGAGATTTTCTTTTAACGCAGAGGGAGTTATACAATAACTGAGGCCCAAAATGTTTTTGGTTAAAAGGTGATTGGGTCTTACACTCTATTAGAGGCCCAAAAGTTTTGAATGGGTCTTATAGCTCAAGGAGAGGCCCAGAAGGTTATTTTTCAAAAGGCGACGATCGCGCCGTTTGTTTTTGACGGTATCGGGACTTATACAATACACTGAGGCCCAAAAAATGATTGGTCAAAAAAGGATTGGGTCTTACACTCTATTAGAGGCCCAAAATGTTTGAAAATGATTTATGAGGGTTGAAAGTCAAAGAAACCCTAATTTTAATCTTTAAAAGTAAATATTTTAAAGAAAAATAAAAAAATACCAAATAGGTTTGAATAAACCACTTGTGATTTTTGTTTAAGGTTTGAAAAATGAGGTATAAATCACAAGAGATATTTAAACTCATTAGGTCTTGATTTTCAAAGTAAATATTCACTTTTAAAATGTTTAAAAAACAATTAAAAATGAATTTATTCACAAAAATACTAATTATATTAAATAAATAATATAAATCTATTTTTTTTGTGGAATAAAATATTTCAACATTTTTATGATTTTTTGCAAAAAGAATCAGTAAAAAATAATTAAAATTGAGTGAGTTATTAATTTTTCAAATCATTAACAAAATAATATGAAAAATAAGAAAATAGGAAAAAGTGATAAAAAAAAGGTCTGGGGCGAGGGGGATTCGAACCCCAGACCTTTCGCTGGCTAGTACAAACAAACCAGTTGATCAAGCACTGGGGCGCAATGCCAATTCATTAATAACATGGCAAGCGAAAAATATATATCAAACTAGTTGGATTTTCTAAAAATGGCGCCATGGCCATCTTCTTCCTCAAGCTCTGATGCGTGAAGCCCTCTATCTCACTCATCTCTCAACCATTTGACATGATTCAAACACCAAACTCATGCGTTTTTTCACAAGGAAGAAGATGGCAATACCCAATTTCATTCATTTTCAGTGTATAACAAATTATATCATTGTGGCCGTATGAACCCTAATTTTGCAAAAGCAATCGTGCAGACATGATTATGAGTCCTATGATCAAATTTTCTGAGGGAAAACAATCAACATATGATGGCAAGCAATTGGCAAAAATATCATGCGAGGAAATATGCATGGATCATGGAGTTGGAGTTTTGAGGCTTACCTTGATGCAAGCTGAAATGGAACTCTGCACAAACTTTGTTCCAGTTGTGAATTAATGATCCCTACAGCTTCAATGGATGTTATGGAGTGTGTTACAAGCTTTGGATCACTTTAAAACTCTTTGGATCAAGCTGGAGACCTCCACCTGCATAATTGAGGCATAATGGCTTGGTTGAAGGGTGATTTTGAGCCTGAGGTGTTACAGTCAGTGTTTAAGTGTTTGGACACCTCAAATACATCATATGTGATGTGTTTGAGCAATTGGAATTGATTGCTTAAGGCTACAACTCAAAACTCGATAGTGGTTACTCAAAAACCAAGAAACTCGAGGTTTAAGGAAGAATGAGAGAAAGCAGTGCTGTAACTGGATTTGGTGTGAGTTGAATGATCCATTAGAACCTCTATTTATAGGTGATCAACTTTTGTCTTGGAGGAATAGTGAATGGCTGCTGGATCAGATCACATTCGCATGGATTGGCTTGGAGGATTTCTTCTCAAGCAAGGCAAACTAGTCACCCCCAAGAGCAGGGCTATGCCTTGACCAAAATCACATTCTTCAGATGTTTTTATTATTGTTTAATCAGAGAACTTGACTGAGTAGAGTGGCTTTGTTGAAAATGCACTATTCCACATTAATGCCCTTTGAATTCAAGGCAAAATGTGCCAAAGTGGATGAATTTCAAGTTGGAATATTCCTTGGCTTTTTGACTCAGCCCTATCAGTTGGATCAGTT
Organism: Lathyrus tuberosus; assembly: GCA_022829125.1. Classification (NCBI taxonomy): domain Eukaryota; kingdom Viridiplantae; phylum Streptophyta; class Magnoliopsida; order Fabales; family Fabaceae; genus Lathyrus; species Lathyrus tuberosus. Next base: position 3,122,045 of record JALAZF010000395.1, read on the forward strand.
GGTTCATGATCAGGTTAAAGGCATGTGGCATAGTGATCATTTCTTTTGACTCAAAAATCATGGATGGCACAAAACTCCCAAACTGATTTTTCATGGCAGCCTTGACATGGTGTGTTGTGGCAGCCATAATTCTTGGCACAAGTGGATTAGTTTCATGTTATTGAGTTGCTTGGATTCTTGGAAACATTTGCAACAACATTGATGTTTATCTTTGGAAGTGATTCAGCTTGTAACTGTGTGAAAAAACCTCACAAGTTTTGGTGTTTCCAACAAAATCTGTCTTGGACAGAATTTTTTCTAAGTGTTGGAAAAGTGGTACTTTCATGTTTTCAGCCATTTTGGCTCACTAATAGCTCAAAATCCACAATGAATTGGAGTTAGGTCTAGTTGAAGTTTCTGTAGAGGGCAATGAGATCTACAAATCAAGCCTTGGATGGGAGAAAATGGCTTTGTGGTTTAGGAGTGATGACCCTCCAAAGTTGGTACCCTAGCCACTTTATTTTTAACTTAGAAAATTTTCTAAGTTTTTATGGTTACCCCTTTTACAAGTTATCCAACTTTTCTTGATTTTTCTTGATGAATGATGATTCAAATCATACATTAACATCATTTTAGGGTTAAAAATCCATCTTTGAGAAAAATCTCAAAAAGTCAAAGTTGACTTTTGTGCACAGTTGACTTTTTATCAGATGAATTCCAAATTGTGCAATTCTTCAGGAAATCATGTCCTTAACCTAACTCAAACTTGATGGACATGTTCCATGGGTGGTATAGAGTGTATTGAATCATGTCTTAGGGCTTGAGAGCATGTCTTGGTCAAAAGTCAAAGTTACAATTGACTTTTCCCGCGAAACCCTAACTTTGGTTCAGATGAAATTGAGACTTATTGCTCAAGCTTCTTGGATTAATCCATTGTTCCAAATGGATCAATATAGTTCATTAGAGACCCTCAAATCATGTCTTGAGGTCTTGGTTCATGAATTGTCCCAAAAGTCAACTTAGGGGTGAATTAGGTCAAGAAACCCCAATTCCTGATATTTGGTGAATGCATTCCCTGAGGCAAAATTGACTTGATGATTGGATTTATGATGTCCCTTGGAGCATCATAGGTTATGCCTTGAAGCATTGGCTCATGCCCAGAGGAGAATTTCCATCTGGAGGCCCTGGTCGACCAAAACCCTAATTTGGTGACACTGGCGATCTTGAGACTTGATCCACCTAAAACGGAGCAGCTTTGTGCTTAATCCTTGGAGTGGGAGTCCTTTTGATCCATTGTGAATGTTTGAGAGGTTAGACAAGTTGAAGATCATGTCATTTCTTGATTGATCCTTTGCCTAAGAGCTCTGAGAGGGCTTGAAACCCTAATTTTAATTGTAGTGGATGCTCACCCATCTTTGGGGAGACTGATGAAATATAATGGTTCCCCCATATTGTGATGATGATTTGCACAATGATGGGAAATCTAAGTGGTCAAAATTTGATGATGATGATTTGATAACTTGAACCTCTGAGAAGTCAGAGAGCTTTCGGCAAATGTCACTCTTCGCCATTGAAGATGATATCTTCGCTTTCCCGGATTAAGTAAAATCCCCAGAGAAAGCCTCTTAATCAGAGATTCGACAATGCAGCAGTTTTTCTCTAAAAAATCCGCTGACAAAAAAGTCATCAGCACCTCAAAGTTAGATCACATCATATGGTATTTCTCCGAGATGATCCCGAGAAAAGTATGAAGTAAATACCCAAGCGGAAGCAGTCTCTCAAGAGACTCGTTTTCCCCAGTAGATTCGACAAATGGCGTCTCCAAACAGAGAAGTTTGTACACCTCTACAACTCAGACGACTGGGTTCCCCAGCGACTCTGACATCAAAATTTTTCTATCAAATGGCATCTCCCCAGGAAAATTCGGCGAGAAGTTTGAGGAAAATCGCTACACATAGCGTCCCTTTGTCAATAAAGTTTATTGACAAAAGAAACATAGACCAGGTCCTTGGTAGGAAACCAGGATCGAGGGGAAGTTTATATCAAAAACTAAGACCAGTTCCTTGGTAAGAAACCAGGATCGAGGGGAAGTTTATTTCAGAAACTTAGACCAGTTCCTTGGCTGAAGACCAGGATCGAGGGGAAGTTTTTACCTTTTCTGAGCATCATTGCTTAGCAAAAGAAGAAGGATGCGTGAACTACCATTCCTAAACACCATCAAAATTTTGGGTATTCCGATATTTAATCCTCTTGCACCCCGAATGCCTGAATACCTTCGCCATTCACACCTTCGAGTCCAAGAAGATTAAATAGGGGCATCTGTCATACCCCAAATTTTGACCACTTAGATTTCCCATCATTGGGAAAATCATCATCACAATATGGGTAAACCATCATACCTCATCAGTCTCCCCAAAGATGGGTGAGCATTCACTACTATCAAAACTTAGGGTTTCAAGCCCTCTCAGAGCTTTTAGACAAAGGATCAATCAAGAATTGACATGATCTTCAACTTGTCTAACCTCTCAAACATCCACATGGGATCGAGAGGACTCCCACATCAAGTATTAAGCATAAGGCTGCTCCCTTCCAGGTGGATTAAGCCTCAAGATCGCCAATGTCACCAAATTAGGGTTTGGTCGACCAGGGTCTCCAGATGGAAATTTTTCTCTGGGCATGAGCTAATGCTTCAAAGCATAACCTAATATACTCCATGGAACATCATGAACCCAATCATCAAGTCATATTTTGCTTCAAGGGATGCACTCATAAAAAATCAGGAATTAGGGTTTCTTGACCTAATTCACCCCTAAGTTGACTTTTGGGACAAATCATGAGCCAAGACCTCAAGAGAGGATTTGAGGGTCTCTAATAAACCACATTGATCCATTTGCAACAATGGATTGATCCAAGAAGCTTGATTCCCAAGTTTCAGGTTCATTAGAACCATAGTTAGGGTTTTGCGGAAAAAGTCAACTGTACCTTTGACTTTTGACCAGGACATGCTCCCAAACCCTAGGACATGAGCCAATACACCCTATAACACCTATGAAATCAATCCATCAATTTTGATTTAGGTCAAGGACTTGATTTCATAGAGGATCGCACAGTTTGGTATTCATCTAACAAAAAGTCAACTGTGCACAAAAGTCAACTTTGACTTTTTGAGATTTTTCACAATTATGGTTCCTTAACCCTAAAATGATGTTAATGTGTGGTTGGAATCATCATTCATCAAGAAAAATCAAGAAAAGTGGGATAACTTGTAAAAAGGGTAACCATAAAAAACTTAGAAATTTTCTAAGTTATGGAACAAAGTGGCTAGGGTGCCAACTTTGGAGGATCATAACTCCTAAACCACAAGGCCATTTTTCCCCATCCAAAGCTGGATTTGTAGATCTCATGGCCCTCTACAAAAGCTTTAAACACAACTCATTCCAATTCCTCGTGTATTTTAAGTTATGGAATGATCAAAATCACAAAAAGTGAAAATGTCACTTTTTTCCAACACTTAGTGAAAATTTCACTAAGTCATAATCTGCCTTCACTTTTTCCAAATGTAGGGGAATTTTTCACTCTGATCCATAAAGTATCAAAACCAATTATGATCAAATAGTTATTGTATCATATGAGGGCTTTCCAAAATGGCCAAGAACTCCATCAAATTCCACTTGGGCCATGAGATATGACCATACGAATATGCCTTGCTGCAAACTGTCATGGCAAGGCAGATTTGGGAGTTTTGCTCGATTTGCTTAAATTTTGCAAAGGGCAAGTAAATATATCCATCTGAACACCTCAAGGGGGACCAAGGAGGGACAAACACTGATCCATCAGCCTCCCAAGTCTTTGGAACCAAAAGTAGCATGCCAAACCTAGAAATGCCTAAAAGCGGGACAAGACTCCAATTTTGGATTGGAGCATTTAATGGATGCACCAAGGTGGAATGGACTGAGCCATTTCCAACTGAATTCATTCAAGACTTATCCAAAACCAAGGGAACCAGCAGCCTATGCCCTAACCTCTAGTCAATGGCTAGAGGAGACTTGGATTCTCATTGCTCAACATTGGCCAAACCTCTGCTGCAGTTGCCATTCACTATTGCAGCCAAAACAAACTTGCTCTACTATAAATAGAGCTCAATTGTGTTCAGTTTGAGTACACCAAAGCACTACAACACTTGCTTTCCTCAAAATCTCTTTCTCTAGGCAAAAATACCTTCTTTAGCAAGGTAACTCTGAGTTTTTGAGTTAGAGAGAAATTCCACTACAGCTCATGATCCAAACACATCCAATATGTCATATCTAAGCTGTCCAAACTCTCACAAGTGACCTGGAACACCAAAATCACAAAGTCACCTCTCAAAACCTCAAAATAGGACTTTTGTGCATTTTTCAAGCCATGTCTTGATTCAGTCACTTTCCAAACCAGATAAAACCTCAAACACACTCCAAATATCATCCTTGAACACTCCCAAATGGTTCCCCCCATCTGGAACACCATTTGAGAGAGTTGCTATTTTGGCCACTTTTGCCCCTTTTGCAAGAAAGAGCTCAAACTTGTTCCTGAGGTTTCTAGATGATTCCAACCATCCTAAAAGCTTCTAAGGAATCATTTGAGGTTGTTCAAAGCATCAAATAATTTCTGGAATAAAGCCCTTGGCAGATTGCACAAAAGCTCCAAAAAGAGGTAAGCATCACAACTTGGATTCTTTGAATCATGCTTTCTTTTGACGTCCATTGATCATGCATCTCTTATACATGTTATATGTGTTGTGTTTGCACCAATTTATCATGTAATTCATGCTTGTACCAAGAGATGGCACAGAAAATGCAAATCATGGCCTATTTCAAAACCACTATCGGGTTTTTCAATAGGAGCATGATCTGAAAAAAAACACCACCACCATTGGATTCCTTGTGAAATTCTAGGCATGATAGACCTAAATTTTGTCCCAATCCATGGAGAAATGAGAAAGTTATGACCTTCACGTTTTCAACCAAAATCTTGCCTTGCCTTGCCTTGGGCTAGACCAAAAACAAGGCAAGTCTTGTATATTTATGGTTGTGTTTCAATCAACGGATGTATCAACACCCCAGTGGTAAGGCGTGCGCCCTATACACAAGAGGTTTGGGGTTCGAATCCCCCTCGCCCCAGATCCTCTTTTTGCTATTTTTTCCCCTTTTTATTATTTTTCACATTATTTTTAATGATTTGAAAAATTAATAACTCCCTCAATTTTAATTATTTTTTATTGGTTCTTTTTGCAAAAAATCACAAAAATGTTGAAATATTTTATTGCACAAAAAAATCAAATTTATATTAGTTATTTAATATAATTAGTATTTTTGTGAATAAATTCATTTTTAATTGTTTTTAAACATTTAAAAGGGAATATTTACTTTGAAAATCAAAACCAAATGAGTTTTAATTCATCTTGTGATTAAAACCTCATTTTTCAAACCTTAAAAAAAAATCACAAGTGGTTTATTCAAACTTAAATGGTATTTTTATCATTTTATTTGATTTTCTTTAAATATTTACTTTTAAAGGAAAACAAAAATTAGGGTTTCTTTGATTTTCACCCTCACAAATCATCTTCAAACACTCATGGGCCTCTATTAGAGTGTAAGACTCATCCCCATTGTAAGTACACCACTTTTTGGGCCTCAGCCATTGTATAAGTCCCACTGTATTTTCAAAAACAACGGCGCGATCGTCGCCTTTTTAACAAAAACCTTGGGGCTCTCCTTGAGCTGTAAGCCCCCACCACTTGTACAAAAATAAACCTTTGGGCCTCTAATAGAGTGTAAGACTCAATTCCATTTTAACCAAAACCATTTTTGGGCCTCAGATATTGTATAAGTCCCTCTGCGTTAAAAGAAAATCTCAGCGCGGTCGCCAGTTCAAAAAGAAAAAACCTCTGGGCATACCCTCGTGTTATAAGCCCCATTCTTTTTCTTTAAACACCTTTGGGCCTCTTGAGAGATTGTAAGACCCATCCCTTTGTACAGAAAACCTTTTTGGGCCTCAGTCACTTGTATAAGTCCCTGTACAAATTCAAAACAACAGTGCAATTATTAATAAAACCTTGGGCCTCTCCTTGAGCTGTAAGCCCCAATAATCTTTTCAAAGCACTTTCTCCTTTGATTTTGAATATAATATTGTTATCAAAGTTTTCTTTGTTGAACAAACTAACCAAACAGCATGGAATCTCTACAACCGAGTAAGTGTTTACCCGCTTTCTTTATCCGCTTTCATATATATATATATATATAACTGTATTGTAGGGCTGCTCACTGTAAGTCTTCTTTTACAAACTTTTATATACTCGTCAAATATCAACTATGTAATACTAGTATAGTTATTTAGAGTTTTCCCCGGAAACTACATCTAGCACTAGGTAAAGCCCTGTTGGTCACTCTTAAATACAAACAAAACTAGATCCCCATAGGATTACCAGACACAGTCTTCCCTCCTCTTGGGGTTAAACAATATGGAGACGTGAAAGGCAGCATTCTCAGTGAACCCTTTCTCAGACTGTCACCCTTAGAAATCGTCAAAGAGACTCTACTCCCCAGAGATGATCTTTTCTCCGTGAATGGCATCTCTTGAGTTTCTTCCAAATTCTCGGACTTTCCTGGCTTGATCTATTCTCGGTGAATAGCATGTCTTGAACTTCTCGGGGTTTGGGGACCCACATGCTTCTTAAAAGCATCCCCGCCTCCTCTTGGGCATTGTACAAGGACCCTTCGGCTTCTTAAAAGCTATCATGCCTTCTCTTGGGCTTAGTACAAGGACCCAGAGACCTCTACAGGTATAGAAACAGAACCTAGTCATCAATTTACTAGAGCTGTCTTTCTGAGTCAAGTGTCAGACCAGTTAATGGGTTGACCTTCATCCCTTAACATACCAGCCTTCTCTTGGGCATCATACAAAGATCATTCACTACCTGAGAATCGATTTCTTAAAACACCAGTAGACTTGGACAGTCTCAATACCCTTTGGATTTCCCATTTCCTTAAAGAACGGGAAATAACCTTGATCCTCTGATCAATCCTAAAACACAATAATATCTTTAATCATTCCCTTCATAAGAACTGATTTTCTCTTTTATCCAACATACTGGACCTGTCACTAAACTGAAACAGTCACCAACACACTAGCCTCCTCTTGGGCTTTGTACAATGATTCTCCCCAGCGGAGCTAACCTTTTCACACTCTCTTGTTGAGTATAAAAGACTCTCTTGTTGAGTCAATCCACCTTTTAGCCTCTCTCTCGGGCTTCGTACGAGATACAAAAGCACTCTCTTGTTGAGTATAAAAGACTCTTTTGTTGAGTCAATCACCTTTGAGCCTCTGTCTTGGGCTTTGTACAAGACACATATAAAAACACTCTCTTGTTGAGTATAAAAGATTCTCTTGTTGAGTCAATCACCTTTGAGCCTCCGTCTTGGGCTTCATACAAGACACATATAAAAACACTCTCTTTTTGAGTATAAAAGACTCTCTTATTGAGTCACTCTCTTCTTAGCCTCCATCTCGGGCTTCGTACGAGATACCAAAAACACTCTCTTGTTGAGTATAAAAGACTCTCTTGTTGAGTCAAACCTTTTAGCCTCCATCTCGAGCTTCGTACGAGATACAAAAGCACTATCTTATTGAGTCAACCCTTTTAGCCTCCATCTCAGGCTTCGTACGAGATACAAAAGCACTCTCTTGTTGAGTCAACACTTTTAGCCTCTCTCTCGGGCTTCGTACGAGACACATAAAAGCACCCTTTGTTAGGTCACTAGCCTCCTCTTAGGCTTTGTATAAGGAAACCCCGGTTGAGTCAATCAAACTTTTAGCATCAAAATCTGGGCCTTGCTCACAGTATATAAACATCAATAACTCCTTTTCCTTCATCTAAATTGCTGTAAGTGGCAAGCCTCTGGATTATTTACATCCACGCCACTGTCCCTCTTTTAGCATGAGGAATTCCTAAGGAAAGATGGCATTACTCTACACTGAGTTAAAGTCTTCTCCTTCAGGTTAAAAACCCCTTATAAAGGAAATTATGGCATTACTGGATTCACATATCCCAGTTAAAGTAATTCTCCTTTATAATCAGTCACCCCCACAGTTGTGACAAACAGACCAAGTATCCCCTTTAGAGATGACAAATTCTCTCTAAAATTAAAACCCTTTAGCTTCACATCTTGGGCTTCGAACAAGATACAAATAGACCCTTCAGCTTCACATCTTGGGTTTGAATAAGATACAAACCACATTTAGCTTCACGTCTTGGGCTTTGAACAAGACACCAAAACAACCCTTTTTCCTCCCATAGAATAGGAGGAACTATGATCGCTCTGATTTCCCTGTTTCATTAAACGGGAATACGTAGGCATAAGATTGAAAAATCTTAGCGAGCACACTAATCAAAAACCTAAAATCCCATACCCTCATACATCAATCAAAAAGCATCAAACCTAACATCCTACCAATAGCCTAGACACTGTTTTAACAAAATAACCTAAGAGAGACCCACAATCTTTGTAGCATCTGTAAACCAACAGTCATCTGTTCAAACTCAGTTTGCAAGCAGGGTTTATTGGAGACATATATTTCTCTTCCTTCATCAGCTTCAATAGGATAAAAAATGAATCGAGCTGTAGTACCCTAAAGCGATAGTGCTTCGCAACCACGCAAAAACTCGCATTACAGTCTGTAATTAGCTCTAGTCCGGTATCGGTGTCGAGGAAACATGCAAAGATGCAAATGATATGCAATGCGATGCAAACAGGATGCAAAACACATGTAACAGGATCAAGGGTTCGAGATCACAGCATGGAGTCTGGGTAAAGAACCAACCACAGGGTGTGTACTAGGGTTCTTGTATCCATAAACCAAGGTTCTAAGAAGTTCCCAGAGTCGACAACCCATCTTTTGGATATTATCGATTTCCCGAATGACTCGGTAGTCAATAATATTCTCAAGAGAATCTCGTCTGAGTGTAGTATCGCGTGACAACCATTTCAAAAATAGACTCCCTCATGGTCACCGCACTACGTTCTAAAAGGCCAAGTGGGGTTAAAGGTAACTACGATTCTTAGTATCGATGGCACCTATGTCGAGAGTAGTGACGTTTTCACGAATAAACTCGTTTAACATGACTAGACTCCCAAGAGGGCCTCACTGAGTGATGGTGTCTCAAGTCAACTTTTTCGGGAATCGACTCCCTCAAAGCCTCCTTGAATATACCATCGTCTTATCATAAATGTAAACTCAAGTCCGGGTATAGGACATATCCTCACCACTCAAAGTAACCATCCTGCATACAGAAAACCCAAACACAGACGTGTATATATACAGATATGAATATACAAGTATACAAGCAAGCAAACATATAAATAACACAAATACAAACAAGATAGGCTTAACCCTCTTAGGGGATGACCCCAGTGAAGTCACCATTTCCTGTTGCGGTGAGAATCGGATAACAAGCTATTAATTAACTTGAATCACACATCTTTGAAATTCACCTCCTAGCTTTGATTTATCCAAAGGAAAGGGTAAAGAACGAAAACCCTAAAAAGAGAATCTAGGTTCGGGGGTTGGTTATACTAAGGGAAGGTAGTATCACCCTAAGTATCTATAGTACTCTACAGGAACCTCTTGTTCATGTTTGTGTTATGTTAATGTTTGCTTGATAAGGGAAATGTGCTAAAGGGAAAGACCTAAGGTTATATACACTAAGTATGCTCGCCAAGACATCGCATCTCGTGCCTACGTATCCTGCAGAAATGGAATCAGAGCATTCGTAGTTCCCCTTACGACGGGGTAAAAGGGTGAGAAAGAAAAGGTGAAATCCAAGAAGGCATTGGATGTAAAGGGAAAATGTGGAAAAAGAAAAAGGTAGAAAAGCAAAAAGGTGGTTAGTTAACAATGCATAGATGATTGAACCTAAATGTCAATGCAAGATGTTATGACATCTAAGGGGTAAAATTTAGGGTACAACACAAGTACATGAGAAGGTGTCACAAGTGTCAGATATACGCAGACAAAATCCATGTACCGCTAACGCATCTCAAAGTTCTTTCTTCTCCATGGCCTTTTTCTATATGGGGAATCGACATAATTGGCATGATTGAACCCAAAGCTTCAAACGGACATCGGTTCATCCTAGAAGCCATTGACTATTTCATCAAATGGGTCGAAGCAGCGTCATACACCAATGTAACCCGTCAAGTGGTAGTTTGATTTATCAAAAACAATCTCATCTGTCGTTATGGTGTTCCAAGCCAGATCAGTACGGATAATGTATCTAACTTGAACAACAAGATGATGAAAAAGTTGTGTGCTGAATTCAAGATTGAACACTATAACTCATCTCCCTACCGGCCTAAGATGAATGGAGTGGTAGAAGCGGCTAATAAAAATATCAAGAAGATCGTTCAAAAGATGGTTGTAACCTACAAAGATTGGCACGAGATGCTACCCTTTGCTCTTCACGGTTATCACACGTCCGTCCTCACCTCAACAGGGGCAACCCTTTTCTCTCTAGTATATGGCATGGAGGCAGTGCTCCCCATAGAAGTAGAGATCCCATCAATCTGAGTATTGATGGAAGTTAAGCTAACAGAGACTGGATGGTGTTAAAGTCGACACGATGAACTGAACCTAATCGAAGAAAAGCGAATAACGGCTATATGCCATGGTTAGTTGTATCAGCAAAGAATGAAGAAATCGTTCGACAAAAAGGTCCGACCCTGTGTCTTCAGAAAAAGAGACCTCGTGCTCAAGAAGATACAATCATTCCTCACTGATTCCCGGGGAAAATGAACTCCGAATTATGACGGCCCCTATGTGGTCAAGAAAGCCTTTTCAGGAGGCGCCTTGAGACTCGCAACCATGGATGGAGAGGAGTTTACCAACCCCACAAATGTTGATGTAGTCAAGAAATACTTCGCCTAAATAAAAAAACTTCTCGGTGGATTGAAAACCCGAAAGGGCGGTCCAGGCAAAAATTAGAGACATAAGCAAAAAATTATCCCGATGGATTGGAGACCTCAAAAGATAATCCAGGAAAAGGTTAGGGATTCATGGCAAGTAACTAAGTCCAACAAGGTTAAATTCTTAGTGGTAACACCATCCGTCGAAAGACTTCAGTCAAGGTTATCTTCGACAGAAGCTCAGGATGTCCAGAATTCAAAGTTGGTAGAAGGATAGCGGTCATTATGTTTTAATGTAGCCCATTTTCCATAAATTACCATTTTCTAAACTTTGTAAATGCTCTATGGGATCACGCGCTTGGCTGATTACCATTCTATCAATAAAATTTGAGCCCTAGTGCTTTTGTTTGCAATTCTCATTTATTTTGCTTTACAAAATGACATTTTTAATATGATCAACGATTCTTGAAACAATCAAAAATGAATTTACTTGTCAAATTTTCTTCTGCTTTTAAAATTAAAGATGGCAATTCCTTTTGACTACTGAACGCAAAAAAGAACATTGGTGGCTTCTCCAGAGGTGATTAAACCTCAAAATACAGAATCAAAGTACTCCTTCTAAACCAGTACGCCTGAATGAAGGATCAAGTGTTCAGATACAATGATTCATCTATCATCCCCGTTAGAGTTTTTACCTCTAAGGACTAATTGACGGTTTTTCTCCCCAGAAGGGTCTACCCCTCCTAAACAGGAAAAGATTGATATCACTGAACCAATGATACTTTTTATCCCCCACAGTGGCCGAGTATCCAGTCGTGTCCATTCACCAGTCTGTATGTCGCGTCAGTTTTATCAGCATAAACATACATACATCATGCATGATTGATTCATATTCATACATATGTTGCATTAATATCACTCTGGTCATTCTCATCCCCAAGTGATAAACGCCCTATCTCCGTTAGAGTTGTCAGTTTTCCTTTCCACGTCAGATAGGACAAAATCCCGGCTCGAGTTCTTTCCTCTTCAGGAAATGTATCGTCTAAACAATCTCTCCCCAGTTTATTTCTGAATTGGAGACTGTCCTTGACCACTTTGATAACTTGAACCTCTGAAAGGAGAAAAGACATTCGACAGACACTTTTGGAACATCACTCTTCACCATTGAAGATAATATTTTTGCTTTCCCGGATTAAGGAAGATCCCCAGAGAAAGCCTCTTAACCAAAGACTCTCGGTAATACATCGGTTTTTCTCCCAAGAAATTCGATGTTAATGAAGTCATCAGCACCTCAAAATTGGATTACATCACATGGCATTTCTCCGAAAAGGTCTCAAAGAAAAGTATGATGTAACCTCACCAAACAAAAAACGGTCTCTCAAGAGACTCGTTTTTCCCCAGTAGGTCGACAAATGGCATCTCCAACAGAGAAGTTTGCACACCTCTGCAGTTCAGACAAATGGGTTTCCCCAGCAAGCCTGACATCAAATTTTTTCCATCAAATGGCTTCTCCCCAGTATAGCTCGGCGAGAAGTTTGATGAAGACTGCTACAAATAGTGTTCCTTGTCGAGGAAGGAACTCGACAAGAAGAAACTAAGATCAGTTTCATGGCTGAAGACCAGGATCGAGGGGAAGTTTATTTCAAAAAGAAAATGAGACCAGTTCCATGGCTGAAGACCAGGATCGAGGGGAAGTTTATTTCAAAAAGAAACCGAGACCAGTTCCATGGCTGAAGACCAGGATCGAGGGGAAGTTTATTTCAAAAAGAAACTGAGACCAGTTCCATGGCTGAAGACCAGGATCGAGGGGAAGTTTATTTCAAGAAGAAACTGAGACCAGTTCCATGGCTGAAGACCAGGATCGAGGGGAAGTTTATTTCAAAAAGAAACCGAGACCAGTTCCGTGGCTGAAGACTAGGATCGAGGGGAAGTTTATTTCAAAAGAAACTAAGACCAGTTCCGTGGCTGAAAACCAGGATCGAGGGGAAGTTTTACCCTTTTCTAAGTAACATTACTTAGCAAAAGAAGATGGATGAGAAAACTGATATTCATAACCACAGTCAAAGTTTCGGGTATTCCAATATTTAATCCTCTTGCACCCTGAAGGTCCGAATATCTTCGCCATTCACACATTCGGGTCCAAGAAGATTAAATAGGGGCATCTGTCATACCCCAAATTTTGACCACAAGATTTCCCATCATTGTGAGGATCATTGCCACAATATGGATGTATCATCATTACCTCATCAATCTCCTCAAGGATTGTTGAGCATTCACTACAATCAAGAATTAGGGTTTTGAGCCCTCTCAGAACACTTAGACAAAGGATCAATCAATATTGACATGATCCTCAACTTGTCTAGCCTCTCAAACACCCATAAAGGATCAAGAGGTCTCCCACATCAAGAATTAAGCACAAGGTTGCAACATTCCAAGTGGATCGAGCCTCAAGATCACCAGTGTCACCAAATTAGGGTTTTGGTCGACCAAGGCCTCCAGATGAAACTTTTCATCTGGGCATGAGCCAATACCTCAAAACATGAGTCAAGAAGCTGAAAGGGACCTCATGGACCCAATCACAAGTTCAAAATAGCCTCAGGGGATGCATTCAATCAAAAATCAGGAATTAGGGTTTCTTGACCTAATTCACCCCTAAGATAACTTTTGAGGCAAGACATGAGCCAAGACCTCAAGACATGATTTGAGGACCTCAAATACACCACATTGATCCATTTACAACAATGGATTGATCCAAGAAGCTTGATTGACAAGTTTCAATTTCATCTGGACCACAATTAGGGTTTTGAAGAAAAAGTCAACTGTGTCTTTGACTTTGGACCAAGACATGTTCCCAAACCTGGGAACATGATCCAAGACACCGTAAAACACCTATGGAATCCATCCATTAGGTTTGAATTAGGTCAAGAACTTGATTACATAGAGGATCACACAGTTTGGAATTCATCTGACAAAAAGTCAACTGTGCCCAAAATCAAGTTTGACTTTTTGAACTTTTTCACAAATGTGGCTCCCCTAAGTCAAAAACAATGTTAATATATGGTTTTGATCATCATCCATCAATAAAAATCAAGAAAAGTGAGGTTTCTTGCAAAAGGGGCAACCATAAGAAACTTAAATTTTTCTAAGTTATAGAACAAAATGGATTTGGTACCAACTTTGCAAGGTCATAACTCCCAAACCCTAAGGCCTTTTTATTCCATCCAAATCTCAAATGAAAGTTCATATGACATACTTTAAAAGTGTCAACTACATAAGATTCCAAATCCTCATGGATTTTGAGTTATGGATTGATCAAAATCACAAAAAACATGAAAATGACCACCTTTTCCAACACTTAATGAAATTTTCAAGTCAGAATCTGTCTTGGTTTTTCACCAACTTTGAGGTCATTTTTCACCTTGATCTAAGCTGAACCAAGACCAATGTTGGACATCAAATTTAAAGTAGGATATACAAGCATTCCAAAGAGCCCAAGAGCATGAGATAACTCCACTTGAGCAAGGAGTTATGGAGTGTCCAACAGGACTTGTTGCAAACTATTTTGCAAGACAAATTTGGTTATTACTTGCCACACATAATTTTTCTTATCAAGAGCAATGATCAATGCCTCTCACATTCATTGCATAACAGAAGGAATCAAGACAAACCTGCAAATTTGAGTCAAGGAGTCTTCCAACTTGAAGTAATGGTTTTTGTCACATTATGCCTTGAATTCAAAGGCATTTATGTGCAATAGTGCACATTCAACAAAAGGACATCCCTCAGTCAAGATGCTCACATAAACAATAATAAAAATGACTGAGGAATGTGGAATTGGTCAATTAGTAGTTGATCTATTTGGACACCTTGATGTACCTTGCATTAGGGGTAATGATACCATTCCAAAACCATTGAACCAAGGCCTTATCTTCCAATCTGAAGTTGTTCATCCAAGACAACCCTCCTCTACTATAAATAGAGGTCATGTGTGACTGATCAAACCCCCCCTAAAACCTCTGAATTCATGTTTTCCTCCAAATCACATTCCAAAAACCAGACTTTGCTTCTTCTTGAAGTCACTATCGAATTTTCAAATTAAGAGTAAATCCATCAAAACCAATCATGCCAACACCTCACATTCATCATATATGAGTGATCCGTAACCTCAAAACACATTTGGAAGACCAGAATCACAAAGTCACCATTCATTTGCTCAAGCTTTTTGGCAAGGTTGCAGTTAAGGTACCATAAGGTGATCCAAGCATCTCCAATTAAGGCCAAGCATCTCAACACACTCCGTAGGGTATAGTGAAGTTGTCCAAGTCCTTACAATACATCTATAACATCTCCATCATCAAGCTCGATCACCAGCTGCAAGAGGTAAGCCTGAAGCCTTCAAACTCTATAATACATGCATCATAAATGTGTTTTCAAGTTACAAACATGTTTCTGAACTTATGTGGAGTGTTTCCCCTCAATCAATTGCTATGTATGAATCGTGTATAGGATTTCATGATGTTCTTGCAAAAATTAGGGTTCTTGAGTTCATCTTCTGATTTCTCACTCCACACTTAATATAAATGCAATTAATTTATATGGTTGTAATCCTTGATAAAAAACGAGCAAGCTTCATGTTTACAAAAGTCATTTTCATTGAGTAATCAGAGAGATATGAGAGGTTTTGCAAATCTGGAAAACCAGGGCACGCGCGAGGTTGAAGATGACCATTGGCGCCCTTTTTCAAATTATTTGAATTTTTGATTTTTTAATTTTATTTAATTGATTTCAAACATTAATTTCTCTCTCATTTTTTTATCATTTTTTATTGGTTCTTTTTTTAAAAAGTCACAAAAATGTTAAATTATTTTATTTTACAAAAAAATCAAATTTATCTTATTTATTTAATATAGTTAGAATTTTTGTAAATAATTTCATTTTTATTTGTTTTTAAACATTTTAAATGAAATTCTCACCTTGATTTTTCAACTTCAAATGAATTTCAGGCTTTCATGTGATTAACAATGATTTTTCAAAACATTTTTCAAAGTTTGCAATTTGTTTTTGAATATATTTGATATTTTATATCATTTATTATTTAATTTTCTTTGAAAAATTATATTTTTATTTAAAATTAGGGTTTTCTCTTGATTTTAAATTTTCAAATTTCATTTGAAACACTTTTGGGCCTCTTGATAGAGTGTATGTTCCATCCCTTTGTAAATATTTGATTTGGGTCTCAGTCATTGTATAAGTCCCGATACGATTTTAAAAATCTCAGCGCGATCGTCATTTTCAAACAATTTTCATCTGGGCCTCCCCTTGTGTTGTAAGTCCCATCTTTATTCTTTTCAAACAATTTTGGGCCTCTAATAGAATGTAAGACCCAACCTCCTTTGTACATAAGTAATTTGGGCCTCATTCATTTTATAAGTCCCGATACAATTTTCAGAATAACGGTATGATCACTGTTTTTCATCTGGGCCTCTAATAGAGTGTGAGACCCAATCCTTTGGTAAAGTGATTTTCCAAAAGAAAGTTACTTAGCCTTTCATACATACCACGTCAGTTTTTTGGTGACGTGGCCACCTACCGCATAATTGGTGCTACTTTCTGATTTCTGTATTTATCCTATGAAGGTTGAAAAGAAGGGGAAGATATCTTAAACTAACCGTCCACGCAAGTGTTTTCTTTAACAAATGCTAAGAGATCGGGGATCGGGGTCTGGTTATACAAAGGGAAGCTATTAACACCCAGAGTATCTATAGTAATCTATAGGAACCTTCTTTTGCATGTATTTCTACTATTTGAAATGCTTTCTTGTGTTTATCTGCTATGGATTGGGAAATTTTCTCCTTTGAGAGGGTTAAGAGAATGTTTTTGTTGTTTTTGGGTTTTCTATTGTTTTTGGGAAGGTACCTGGACCTAAGATTTTTTATTTGTGTGCTCGCTAAGATTTCACAATCTTATGCCTACGTATTCCCGTAAAGAAATTTGGGAAATCAGAGCAATCGTAGTTCCTCCTATAGGAAAGATATTTGGTGTCTTGTTCAAAGCCCAAGATTGAAGCTACCAGAGTATTTATATCTTGTTCAAAGCCCAAGATTGAAGCTAAAAGGGTGACTGAGAGAAAGAATTTGTCATCTCTAAAGGGAGATATCTCACCTATCCATCACAGATGTTAGGTAATTAGTTATAAGGGAAATTACTTTAACTGGGACGTGTGGAATCCAGCAATGCCATAATTTCCTTTATAAGAAAAATGTCATGAAGGAAGAAGCTTTAACTCAGTGTAGGGTAATGCCACTTTTTCCTTTATGAATCCTTCATGCTAAGAAAGGGACATTGGCTTGGATATGTAGAATCCAGAGGCTTGCCCCGTATAACTGTTAGATGAAAGAGAGATTTTAGCCAGGATAAAGGAGGGACTCCAGCTTGGATTTTGAATCAACAAGTGTGCCACTTACAACAGTTTATCTGGGAAAATGGTTTGATTGTTTGTTTTGACATGTGATATATAGAAAGGGTATCTTCCTACAGAGTGGGCTCATGGTCTCATCTGAGGGGATGTTGATTTTTGTGTGCCTTGATCAAAGTCCAAGGTTGAAGCTAAAGGAAACTGACTCCACTGGGTAGGGTTTTATTTGAGTATCTTGTTTGAAGCCCAAGATGATGAAGCTGAAAAAGTTTGAGTATAGAGAACTTACTCAATTAAGGAGTATGATGTTTGTCTTGTATAAAGCCCAAGATTGAGGCTGACTGGGGAAATTCTTATATGAAGCCTAAGAGGAGGCTGACTCTTGTTGAGGATTCTAAAAATCCAGGAAAAGGTCTAAACTGTATTGGGGAATCCAAAAGGGGACTCACTCTTACTGTGGAATTAGGGAAGAGTTGAAGTACCAGATGTCATGAGGCTTTGATTCTGTTAGGGTTTTGTTGATGATAAATTGACCCTGGCTGGGATTTTCAAGGTGAAAGTTTAGCCTTGTTGGGGGGCCTGAGGAGTTTAGAGGTGAGTTTGAAAGAAGATTATGAGGGTGAGACTTTCCAAGTCTACTTGATTGAAGCCCAAGAGGAGGTTGAGACTACCCAAGTCTCTTGAGAAAAGGTAAATTATGGAGAGAGTGAGATCCTTGTATGGTGCCCAAGAGGAGGCTGAGGGTATTAGAGATGTAGATCAACCCTTGAATGATGGGATGTCTTGGAATTTTGACTCTCCTGGGGATTGAACTAGTAGAGATGACTAAATTCTATCCTATGCTTTTAGGAAGCTTTTGGGTCCTTGTACTAAGCCCAAGAGGAGGTTGGGGAACTTCTAAGAGGCCTGATGGTCCTTGTACTAAGCCCAAGAGGAGGCTGGGGATGCTTTTAGGAAGCCTGTGGGTCCAAGCCTAAGAAAAGTTCAAGAAAGGTTTCACCGGGAATTAATCCTTTCTGGGTTGAACAGTTATAAGGTTTGAAGAAATTCAAAAGAGGTTTCACCGGGAATTAATCCTCCCTGGGGAAATGAATTTCTTGTATATGTTTCTATGTTTTGATAGTCTTGAGAAAAGTTTCACCGGGAATAATTCCTTTCTCTGTTCCATATTGAATAAAGCTCAAGAGGAGGCAGACTGTATTGAGGGAAGTTTCCTATGAGGGAACTAGTTTTGACTAAGTTAGAAGTAACATCTGGTTTGATCTAAGTGTAGACCTAACTATTGGGGAAACTCTGGAAAGATATGCACAAGTATATACATATAAGTGAATTAACAGGTATATAAACAAGTATGCGTTGAATTAAAAAAATGTTGGGTCTTACACTCTGAAAAGAGGCCCAAGTGTATTGTGATTGATTGTATGATTTTAACTGTATGATTAGGGTTTTAAGAAATTGAAGAAAGTTTTGAGAAAACTTTGAGTTTGAATTTGAATTAAAAGAAATTTGTTTAAAAGAAAAGAATTTTTGGGGCTTATAACTCAAAGAGAGGCCCAAGTGGTCTAAGAGCAGTTTCACCGGGAATAATGCTCCTCTTAGTATCAGTTAAAACATATAGATGATTTTGAAAACAGAGGTATGGGGCTTAAAACTCAAGGAGAGGCCCATGGAAGTTGTTTGTTATTTAAAACAAAGTTTATGTACAAAAGATTGGGGCTTATACTCAAGGAGAGACCCAGATGACTTGTTTTGAAAACAGTGGTCGCACTGCGATACCGAAAGACGTTGTGGGACTTATACTACAGCAGAGGCCCAAAATTTATTTATGTACATGGAGGTTTTGGTCTTACACTCTATTAGAGGCCCAAAAGTGTTTGTAAAGAAGAAAAATGGGGCTTATGCTCAAGGAGAGGCCTAGATGAAAAATAATGAACGCGCCGTTGTTTTGAAAATCGCACCGGGACTTATACTGTGACAGAGGCCCGGGAATTATTTATTTACAAAAGGGGTTGGGTCTTAAACTCTATTAGAGGCCCAAAAGTGTTTCAAATGAAGTTTGAAAATTTAAAATCAAGGGAAAACCCTAATTTTAATTAAAAACACATTTTTTCAAAGAAAAATTAAATAAAAAATGATATAAAATATCAAATATATTCAAAAACATGTTGTGGACTTTGAAAAATGTTTGAAAATGGATGGTTTAATCCACAAGATGATTTGAACTCAATTGATTTTGAAAAATCAAGAAAAATATTTAAAATGTTTAAAACAATTAAAAAAGAAATTATTTGAAAAATTCAAAAATATATCAAATATAAAAAATTTTTTGATTTTTTTGTGGAATTAAATATTAAAATGTATAAATGATTTATGTTTAAAAAATCATTTGAAAAAGATTATAAATGAGAGAGATATGGATTTTTGAAATTAATTGAAAATATTAAAAATATTTAAAAATTGAAAATTTTGAAAAAAGGCGCCAAGAACACCTTCTTCTTCCTCGTGCCTCCCTCCATGTTCAGATTTGCAAAAACTCACATATCTCACTCAATACACAATGAAAATGACTTTTGTAAACATGAAAGTTGCTCTTTTTTTAACAAGGATTTCAATGATACCAATTAATTGCATTTCTTTTAAGTGTGGAGTGAGAAATCATGTGAAGAACAGATGAACCCTAATTTTTGCAAGAACACTATGAAACTCCATACACGATAGATACAAAGCAATTAATTGAGGGGAAACACTCTACATAAGTGCAGAAACATGTTGGTAACTTGAAAACACATTTATGATGCATGGATCATAGAGTTCAGATTTGAGGAAGCTTACCTTGCAAGTGAGAATCGAATTCTGCAGTGTAGGTACCATAGCCCTCCACATGGCTAACTCATCTTTTGACTCAATCCACATTTCTCATATGCTTTTATTGTTGTTTATGTGAGCATCTTGACTGAAAAGAGTCTTTTTGTTGAATGTGCACTATTGCACATAAATGCCATTTTGAATTCAAGGCATAAAGTGATAAAACCCATCATTCCACTTGAGATATCCTTGACTCCTTGGTCTAACTTTGCAGGTTTTTTGTGATTCATCTATTATACATTCAATGTGAGTGGTATTGATCATTACACTTGAAAAAAAGAATCGTGGCTAGCAAGAAAAAACCAAAACTGTCTTGTAGACAGTTTGCAGCAAGGCATGTTGATCACTCCATATCTCTTTGCTCAAATGGAGTTTGATGATGTTCTTGTACTCTTTGGAAAGCTTGCACATCATACTTCAACTTTGATGTTTAACTTTGGTCTTGGATCAATGTGGATCATGGAGAAAAATGACCTCAAAGTTGGAAAAAATGCAAACAAATTCTGTCCAAAATTTCACTAAGTGTTAAAGTGAAAATCCCATGAAACCCTAACTTCGTGGCTTAATAACTCAAAATCCATGAATCTTTTGACTATGGGTCAAGAGGACACTTTTGTAGTATGTAATGAGAGCTTTCATTTGAGCGAAAATGGTTGCTTAGATCACAAGTTATGGTCTTGCAAAGTTGGGTAAAATTCATCCTTTTTCCATAACTTAGTGAAATTTTAAGTTTCTTAAGATTACTCCTTTTGCAAGTAACCTCACTTTTCTTGATTTTTCTTGATGGATGATGATCCAAACCATGAGTTAACATTGTTTTTGACTTGAAGAAGCCATGTTTGTCAAGAAATCTCAAAAGTCAAACTTGGTTTTGGGCACAGTTGACTTTTTATCAGATGAACTTCAAACTTTGTGATCCTCTATGAAATCAAGTCCTTGGGCTAAATCAAACCTAATAGATGTATTACATAGGTGTTTTATAGTGTCTTGAATCATTTCCCAAGGTTTGAGATCATGTCTTGGTCAAAAGTCAAAGGTATGGTTGACTTTTTCTCAAAAACCCTAGTTTGTGGTCCAGATGAATTTGAATCTTTATATTGCTCATGAACCAAGTTCTTTGTGTCAATTTAAACTTGTGAGAGGATCAATATAAGATATTTGAGGTCTTCAAAACATTCCTTGAGGTCTTGGCTCGTGTCTTGCTCCAAAAGTCAACTTAGGGGTGAATTAGGTCAAGAAACCCTAATTCCTGATTTTTGATGAATGCATCCCCTGAGGTTATTTTGAACTTATGATTGGACCCATGAGGTCCCTTTGAGCTTCTTGAATCAGGTTTTGAAGTATTGGCTCATGCCCAGATGAAAATTTTCCTCTGGAGGCCTTGGTCGACCAAAACCCTAATTTGGTGACACTGGTGATCTTGAGGTTTGATTAACTTGAAATGTTGCAATCTTATGCTTGATTCTTGATGTGGGAGACCTATTGATCCTTCATGGATGTTTGAGAGGCTTAACAAGTTGAAGATCATATCAATTCTTGATTGATCCTTTGCCTGAGTGCTCTGAGAGGGCTCAAAACCCTAATCTTTGATTGAGGTGAATGCTCAAAAATATTTGATAGGATTGATGAGGCATGAAAGTACCTCCATATTGTGGTGATGATTTTCACAATGATGGGAAATCTTGTGGTCAAAATTTAGGGTATGACAATACCAAGCTCTAGGAGCCTGTTTCAGACCATATAACGATTTTTTAAGTTTGAAAACAAAATCTGGGTTTTCAGAACTCTCAAAACCAGGAGGTTGGTGCACATACACTTCTTCAGAAATATATCCATTTAAAAATGCACTATTTACATCCATCTGATATAAAGTAATGACATGATTCACAGCAAATGAAATTAAGAGACGAATTGATTCTAACCTGGCAACAGGTGCAAAGGTTTATGTATAGTTTATCCCTTCTTGCTGACTATAACCTTGTGCAACCAGTCGTGCTTTGTTTCTTATGACCTCAACTTTCTCATCTATCTTGTTTTTGAATACCCATTTTGTTCCAATGACATGGACACCTTTGGGTTTCTGAACAAGATCCCATACATCATTTTAGGTGAATTGATTCAGTTCTTGTTGCATGGCTAGAATCCACTCATTTTCCCTAAGAGCTTCATCAACTGATGTTGGCTCTATCAGAGACACCAAACCCAGAAGAGTTTCTTCAGAAGGTTTGAATGATGAACGAGTTCTGACTGGATCAGTTTTGTCTCCCAGAATCAATTCTTCAGAATGAAAAGTCTTTAGTTTATTATACTTCTGATGAGATGGACTATTTTCAGATTCTGGTAAGGTTATATTTGATTCTAGAGAGTCTGCATCTTTGTCTCCTTCTTTTGAATCTTCTCCCTTGGATTCTGATAAGGTAATCTTCAGATCTGCAAACTTTTCAACTAGCTTTGACTTTTCAGGGTCAAGCTCATCATTGAATTTAACATGAATTGATTCCTCAACAATTCTTGTTTCTGTGTTATAGATTTTGTATCCTTTAGAGCGTTCAGAGTATCCTAACAGTAAACACTTTTGAGCTTTGGAGTCAAACTTGCCAAGATTCTCTTTAGTGTTCAACATAAAACAAATACATCCAAAAGAATGAAAGTATGAAATGTTGGGTTTTCTATTCTTCCACAACTCATAAGGAGTCTAACCCAGAATAGGTCTTATAGAAATCTTATTCTGAATATAACATGTTGTATTTACTGCCTCTGCCCAGAAGTGCTTAGCCATGTCAGTTTCTTGGATCATGGTACGAGCCATTTCTTGCAAAGTCCTATTCTTCCTTTCCACTACTCCATTTTGTTGTGGAGTTCTGGAACAGGAGAAATCATGGGAATCAAAAAAATTCTCAAAGTATCTGTTCTCAAATTCTCTGCCATGATCACTTCTGACTCTGACTATTTTGCAATCCTTCTTTGTTTGCACTTGAGAGCAAAAGGTAGAGAACACAGAATGTGACTCATCCTTGTGTTTCAAGAATTTCACCCATGTTCAACGACTATAATCATCAACAATAACTAATCCATAATTCTTTCCACTGATTAAAGCAGTTTTCACTGGTCCAAACAAATCAATGTGTAGAAGTTCTAACGGTCTAGGGGTGGACACAACATTTTTTTCTTTGAAGGAAGTTTTAGAGAACTTTCCTTTCTGACATGCTTCACAAAGAGCATCTGAAGAATACTTCAGATTTGGCAAGCCTCTGACAAGTTCAAGCTTATTTAGCTGAGAAATCCTCCTCATGCTAATATGGCATAAACGTCTATGTCATGCCCATTGCTCCTCATTAACAGACATTAAGCATTTGACATTCTATTCATAGAAATCAGAAAGTCTAATTTTATAAATGTTGTTTTTCCTCTTTCCAATAAACAGGATTGAGCCATCTTTCTAACTAACAGCCTTATAGGACTTTTGATTAAAGATGATATCATAACCATTGTCACTAAGTTGACTAATTGACAACAAGTTATGCATCAAACCATCGATCAGAAGAACATCAGTAATAGAAGGAAGGTTACCATTACCAACAGTTCCAGAGCCAATAATTTTTCCTTTCTGGTTTCCTCCGAAACCAACGAAGCCTCCGGGCTTAAGTTCCAGACTTTGGAACACATGCCTTCTTCCCATCATGTGTCGCGAGCAACCACTGTCCAGGTACCATGATTGGTGTTTCAACTAAGCTGCTAAGGATATCTGCAACATAGATTATCTTGTCCTTAGGTACCCATTTTCTGGGTCCTCTCTTGTTAGTTTTCCCAGAGTGTTTGACAACTTTGGGCTTATGTGCAACAGGATAATCAAGTGGAATTTGTGCATGATATTTAACTTTAGAAATAGGTTTTTGTGTCGGTGGGGGTTTCTGTGCAAGCTCAGTGCCAGAAGGCACAAAATGGTCATAGAGAGGTTTTGGTTTAACAAACTGACTTTCGTCAATTTCAAATGTTTTTGTACACCCCAAACCTTTCTTACCATTTTTGCTAACTCCATAGATCATGGAAGCTATTCTGCTTCTATCTAAGCTTTTAGCTAGAAAATATTGGAATGCTCTATCATACTTGTTAATACAGCTTGTGTCAGAGACATTGGAGATTAATTCTTCTTCTAATTTAGAAATTTTTCTTTTCAAAGAACAATTACTATTTTTTAAGGAAAAAATGTTTTCATTTAGAGAAGAATTATTCTGCTCAAGCTTATCTTTTGCCTCAGAAGCAATTACATGTGATCTTTTAAGATCCTTGTATTTACTCTGAAGAGTTTAATATTTTTCCAGCATTTATGAAAGACATGACTCTAATTCACAACGAGAGAGTTTAGATAATACCTCTCAGTCAGATTCTGAGTCTGATTCTGGTTTTGATTATAGTTTGTCTTTTGGTTCTCTAGAAACTTCAGCGTCAATTGTTGCTACTAGCGCAATGTTTGCTTATTCTTCATCATAGTCTTCTTCTTCAAAATCAGAGTCATCCCAAGTTGCCATTAGTCCCTTCTTCGCTTTGGAGAACTTCTTGTCTTTCTTAAGCTTTGGACACTCATTCTTGTAATGACCTGGCTCATTACACTCATAGCAGATGACTTCTTTTCTGGAACTCTACTTCTTTTATCCAGATGATGACTCAGAATGGCCTTTGTTTCTTCTTGATCCTCTGAAGTTTCCTTGCCTATGTTTCTAGAGTTTGTTGATCCTTCTGGAGATAAGTGACAACTCATCTTATGATTCTTCATCAGAATCTTCTGATTCTTCTCCAGCTTGATAAGCCTTTGCCTTTTCAGGTTTAAACTTAAGAGTAATAGATTTACTTTTCTTCTGAGGTTCATCTTCTTCCAGCTCTATCTCATGACTTCTTAAAGAACTAGCAAGTTCTTCAAGACTTATTCTATCAAGATCCTTGGATAACTTTAGAGTTGTTACCATAGGTCTCCATTTCTTGGGAAGACTTCTGATGATCTTTTTAACATGATCAGCAGTTGAGTAACCTTTCTCCAAAACTTTAAGTCCTGCGACTAGCATTTGAAACCTTGAAAACATAGTTTCAAGTGTTTCATCATCCTCCATTCTGAATGCCTCATATTTCTGAATTAGGGCCAACGTCTTTGTCTCCTTAACTTGAGCATTTCCTTCATGAGTCATTCTTAGAGAATCAAAAATGGATTTGGTCGTTTCTCTATTTGTTATCTTCTCATACTCAGTATAAGAGATAGCATTTAGCAATATGGTCCTTGACTTATGATGATTCTTGTAATCTTTCTTTTGTTGGTTGTTCATAGCACTTCTAGACACTTTAACACCTGTAGCATCAACTGGGTTAGTGTAGCCATCGACTACAAGATCCCAAAGATCTACATCATAACCAAGAAAGAAACTTTCAATTCTATCTTTCCAATAGTCAAACTTTTCACTATCAAAGACTGGTGGTTTGGCACTGTAATGATCTTTCTCTTCTACAATAGGATTAACATTAGTTGCAGCCATGATATCTCACACAAATAGTGGATCGGTACTGAACACGGTGAAGTGTTGATAAATCTTTTTATCACAATCAGAACCGGAGCTCTGATGCCAATTGAAGGTGTGAGAAAACACAAGAAATGGGGGTTTGAATTGGGTTTTCAAAATGAAAGCTTTTTGTGAAACTCAAACAAAGATCGCAAATAAACTAGCAATAGAGAAAGACGCACGATATATCCTGGTTCACTTGAAAACTATCAAGTTAATCCAGTCCACCCGCCAAGGTGATTTTGCCTTATACACAAGGACGTAATCCACTATAACCAAACTGATTACACTGCACTAGCAAATGCTGGTTACTAACATACATAGACTAACCGTCTCTTCTTAAGGATTCTGACCCAACTAGTCCGTTAAGGAATACAAACAACTGTTTGAACAAATTTAATGTTTACAATGAATTGCTTCTACACAAGCTGATATAAACACTATGAATAGCTCAAGTAAAATCTATACAGTATGAACAATATATTTTCTCTGTATTGTGGTACTTTACTGTTCACGCATATGTTTCTCTCATGTATTTCTATGTTTCTTTCTCGTATGAATCAGTGTCTCTATTTTTCACACCGTGTATATCAATGTTATATTCTTCTTCGAGCGATCAAGTTCTTATATAGCCAGAAAAAGATCCATTGAAGGGCATATCAGGAATATCAGTAAAATTGTTGGCGACTAGAAATAATGTCGTTATGCTTGGATGAAAATCGTACACAAATGTTTTCCTTTGTACCACCAAATCAGGGTAGTGGAATGGTAGTGGAAAAGAACGTGTTAGATCAGTACTATGTAGTATTTTCCCTTCCAAACATTTCATCTTCTTCTATTCATCAGAGGCTTCTGAATGGATATGGTTGAAGCATGATCAAAAGAATTGATCACTGGGTCTTTAGAGTCTTGGGTCATCAGAGTCTTGAGAACTTGTTCAGCAGAACCTTGTCTTTAGAGTCTTCAGCACTCCTTCTTCAGAACCCTTGGTTATCAGAAACTTAAGTCTTCAGAGTCTTCAGAACATTGTTCAACGGAACCTTGTCTTCAGAGTCTTTAGCACTTAGTCTTCAGAAACTTAAGTCTTCAGAGTCTTCAGAACATTGTTCATCAGAACCTTGTCTTCAGAGTCTTTAGCACTTAGTCTTCAGAAGGTAATTATCATAGTCATATTCATAGCCAGAATCCAAGAGAACATTGCAGCAGCAACATATTGTCTTCTTAGAATCTTTCTGAAGCAGATCAGAAGCAAACTTGCTTCATTGGCGCAGAAGCGACTTTTGATCAATTAAGAGTGACGTTCCACGTGATCTCTATCAGAGTCAGAGCTATATTTATCAGAGTCAGATCCTGTTTGCCAATACTTTAGAAAACAAACATTAGAGTACCAAAATTTTTCTCACACAAATACAACTTTGTTATTATCAAAACTTAGAGATATCCTGCAGAACCAAATCTTGTTCTAACACTATCCATTCTTCCTACAAGAATCATTAACTTGATACAGTTTACCAATGTGGCAGAGATTGTGTTTAGTAACATCTTTAGTCCCCAAGCAGAATGGCAGTGATCTCCGTGTTAAGGAATCAGTCTTCCAGTCTTGTCTTCTCCCCAAAAGAGTCAAGTTTTGTCATCTGCATCTTCATTTGATCATATATCATAGCATAATTCATATACATATGCATAGCAAGAGTGTTTCATCCTCATTTGCATCCTCCGTAGGTCGTGTTGTTATCCACGTCTTACCTTATGGTCTAAGTCCAACTCACTTGGCACCTACCAAACAGATACTGTCGTGTCTATCTGATGTTCTTCCAGATATGACCTTTTTTATCCGATTGTTTTTCCGAATATGTTTGTTCTTATTTTACGTCCAATGCCATTCTTGGATGTCACGTGTGTCCGTCTCTCTGATGCTTTACCAGATTGAGTCTTTTGTTCTGATGTTCTTCCAGAACTTATCTGATGTTCTCCCAGATTGAGTCCTTTGTTCTGATGTTTTTCCAGAACCTATCTGATGTTTTTCCAGATATTCCCTTATTTATCTGATGGTTTCCCATATTCGAGTCTTTTGTTATAATGTTCTTCCAGAACTTATCTGATGTTTTTCTAGATATTTCCATTATGATTCTGACACCCTTCCAAAATTTGTTTTACTCCCCAGTGAGTTTCCAGATATATATACCTTTGCAATTCTGATGCTTTTCCAGAATCTATCCGAGGTTTTATCGGATATATTTATCTCTCTGATGCTTTACCAGATTGAGTCTTTTGTTCCGATGTTCTTCCAGAACTTATCTGATGAATTTCCAGATGTGTCTTTTGTTCTAATATTTTTCTAGAACTTCTTTATGTCTATCTGACGTTCTTCCAGATACGACTTTACTTCTGATGTTTTTCCATAACCTCTTGGTGTCTATCTGACGCTCTCCCAGATACGACCTTGTTTATCTGATGTTCTTCTATATATGATGTTGCTTATCTGACGTTCTTCCAGATATGTCTTTAAAACCTTTTCTCGTACATTTAATGCTTTTCTAAATGTTTCGGATGTATCTTCAAAATCGTTGTCTTCATCTAATGCTCTTCTAGATGTCTTCGATTTATTTCTGACTGTGGTTAGCAGTTGTTGATTATTTTCAAGTCTGTTTCCATTTTCCGTCCAATGCTTTTCTGGATGTGTTCTGGAGTTTATTCGATGTTTTTCCGAATATCTCTAATGTTTTCATATGTTCTAGAGTTTATTCAATGCACTTCTGAATACCTTTGATGTTAGCTTGAAGGTCCTTAATGCATTTCCCTGAGTTCTCCTCACCTCATTCAATGATCTTCTGAATGTTATGACTCTTTTCCATCTAGCTCGTTTCTTGGATGATGACTGTTTATTCCCCAGTGGAGTTTATTCAATGTTATTCTGAATATCTCTTATTGATGCATGTTTATATTCCGAAGTTCATTCAATGATCTCCTGAATGACTTTGATGGTTGTTGATGTACTTTCCCAGAGTTTTGTTCAATGCATTTCTGACAAAACCTCTTATGACTTAACTCCTTCCCCAGTAAGTTGCTTTTGTTTTCTGGATGTTTCTGTGTATTCCACTATAAAGTTAAAAGCTTTCTTGGAAATCTCTGTTGCATACTCAGATTTGGTCTCGCAGCACATCTAATGCTTCTCTAGATGTTTCTGATGTGTTTTTCTGATTTGTGTTACTTTCAGCATCTGATGCTTTCCCGGATGTCTGTATCTCCATTCAGGTTTTGTCCCTCTTTTTTTTCAAGTATTATTGGATATTCTTTGTCACATTGGCAGATGTCCATAATATCTTCTATTCTTCAGTTGTGTCTCCTTGATACTTTTCCCCGTGGAGTCTTGCTCTGCTAAGTTGTTCCTCGTTGGGTCTTTCATTCTTTAGTTTTGCTTTCAGCAACATTTCCATATACAGTTATCCCCTGTGGCGCCATTCCCCACAGGATCTCTGTCTTGCATTCATATCATTTCATGTAATATCATGTGCATTCCGTGGCATCTTAGGCCTAAAATTATGCATATTTGTATTTAAGTCTCTCCTATCACGCCGAGACGAAGATTTCAATCTCCATATCTCCGGATAGAAGAAACTTAAATAGGGGCATCTATCATACCCCAATTTTGACCCTAAATCGCCTAATCAATATAGTTTTCATGACATCTGCGTTATCTCCACAGCATAGCATGCACTTCATCTTGCATAGTGTCTGAAATGTCAGTCAGAATAAATTTGTTGGATTTACAGACAAACCGGTCTAAATTTATTTCAAAATCTGACCAAACGCTGTATTTTTCCAATATGTTTATTTCGCGCTGATTATTTTGGTGAGTTCATTTTATTTTTTTCAAGCACTTTTCTGGCCGACTTTTTATTTCGTTTTTTTATCATTTTTATTTATTTATAGTTAAATAATCATTTAATTTATTTAGATTTAATTAGATATTTAATTTAAATTTTTATTTTGTTTATTAATTAATTTTATTTTAATTTGTTTATTAATATTTTCTCTTTTTATAAAAAACACAAAAACATCATATTTAATCAATACTTAATTATGTTTCTTCTTCTAAAAACACAAAAATATAATATTTAATTATTTTTATTTTTGTCTCATTATAAAAAAACAAAAAAACATTGTGTTAATTGTTATTATCATTCTTGTCTATTTTCTAGTCCTATATATATGCATTAGAAAAAACAAAGATGACACAAAAAAAACACTCATGCTTCATCTCTCTCTCACATCATCGTGCACCACCAGTGGCTACGAAAAATTATCGTCGTCCAACTACTACCCTCCGCTCCTCCATTGACGAGAAGCACCGCACGACCCACCTTCTAGACGACGTGCAGCCGGACGCACCGCTTCGTTGCAAATCAGCAAAGAGTCTTGATGCTTTTGACAAAGATAAAAAAAAGTGATTGGAATACGGGTCTTTCACGTGGAGAGAGAGAGAGAGAGAGAGAGAGAGAGAGAGAGAGAGAGAGAGAATTTTAGATTTTATGACATTTTCTTTCTTTTTATTTTATTATTATTATTATTTTATCTTATTTATTAATATTTGTTTTAGTTAATCTTGACATTTATATTCAATGAATTGTGCAAAATTTTGGAGTGAGTTATAGACCCATAGTTGATTCATACATCTTGCTCTCTTTTGCACACCCCAAATTCCTTCTAGCAACTCTCCTTGATTTTAAAATTTTGTTTATTTTGATTAATTTAATTTTGACATTAGTCTTAATTTTGACTTTTATTTTGATTATTCTTAATATTATTTCAATATTAATTTCTAATTGAATTTTGATGTTAATTACAATGTTAATTTTAATTGGATCTTGATATTAAATTTAATATTAATGTTGATCGAATGTTAATATCGATGTTGATTTTAATTTGCCATGTTCCCTTAAGATATCTCGATTATATTTGATCTTCGATTAAATTTAATTAAGATTATATATTAGTGATCAATTTTGATTAGAACTGGTATTTCATTTTTAACACTAATTTATGGTCTTTGATTATAATTTAGGATTAAATTTTAATTAACTTGTGAGTAACTTTATGTGACTAACTTCCCTTATCTCACGCCGCCGCGCGATCGAGACTAACTTACCTTTCCCTTTATCCTAGCCTTAGGATTAGAGTCGCTGTACTCTATGTAGGTGTTCTGCCATAGACATTTACTTCCCTTTTATCCTAGCCTTAGGATTGGAGTCGCTGCACTCCATGTAAGTGTCATGGTTATGAACACTTATTTCCCTCTGGAAACTTGACCACAGTCAAGAGTTCCTCACCCTCATTAAGGGGAACTACGAATGCTCTGATTCCATTCCTGTCAGGATACGTAGGCACGAGATGCGATGTCTTGGCGAGCATACTTATAAATAACACCTTAGGTCTCCCTTTACCTTTTCACCCTTTAGCAGACAAATAACAACTAACACAATAAAACAAGAGGTTCCTGTAGTGTACTACAGATACTTAGGATGCTAGCTCCTACCCTAGGTATAACCAACCTCGAACCTTAGATTCTCTTTGCTTTGCATTGCATTGCATATTTTGGGTTATTCGTTCTTTTTCCCTTCCCTTGGATAAATTAAAGATCGGTGGTGAATTAAGATTTGTGAACCTAGTTAACTCAATAGCTATGGTATCCGATTCTCACCGCGACAGGTACCAACCAAGAGTTGGAATACAGGAAAGGCACAATACCAACCAAAAGTTGAAATGGAAACGATAGGCACCAACCAAAAGTTGGGATAATGGATACTGACCTAGAGTCAGAATGACCAACACGCCGACCGAAGGAAAAATCTTCACAAAGGACATCAACCAAAAGTTGAAATTGGAATAGAATACCAACCAAAAGTTGGGCTGAGCACACAGTACCAACCAAGAGTTGGGATGCAAACAACAGATACCAACCAAAAGTTAGGTACCAACCAAAAGTTGGGATAAAAGATAAGATACCAACCAATAGTTGGGATAACACAAGATACCAACCAAGAGTTGGGATAAAGGATACTAACCAACAGTTAGAATAAACAAAACGCCGACCAAAGGCGAATTTCTCATAAAGGATACCAACCAAGAGTTGGGATAAAACCAGAGGGTACCAACCAATAGTTGGGATAAGAGATAAGATACCAACCAATAGTTGGAATAAACGAAAGATACCAACCAATAGCTGGGATACAACAAAGATTACCAACCAAAAGTTAGAATGCAACAAAGATTACCAACCAAAAGTTGGGATACAACAAAGAATACCAACCACAAGTTGGAATTTGAACAAAATATACCAACCAAAAGTTGGGATAAACATAGGGTACCAACCAAGAACTGGAATAACAACGAGAGATACCAACCAAAAGTTGGAATTTAACACAAGATACTAACCAAAAGTCAGAATTCAACGAAGAGGACCAACCAAAAGTTGGAATTAAGAGAAAATACCAACCAAGAGTTGGGAGAAAAGACATCAACGGATTTACAATTCGAAGTAAAAAAAAGATGACTCCGTTGGGGAAAGGAGAAGCCTAAACAGATAACTCTGCAGGGGGAGCACAAAATGATTCCTCTGGTAGGAAACCACAACCAAAAGTTGCCTGGGGGATAAAGTCAAACGATATCTTCTGAGATACGCCACTTTCTGCCGGGGAAAAGGCTGGAAATAGCATCAAACCTGGCTTATGCTTCAAATGCATATGTTTGAATTTTTTCTATGGCGTAATGCTCCATATGAAATGGAAATACTACACATTTGGAGGATGCAATGCAAATATACTTATGAAATGCAAGAAAATACTCCACCGAAAGAAATGCTGAAGAAACCGGAAATAAATCCGCAGGGTAAGACAAAATGCTTCCGCTGAAGAAACCCACATGAACTTCCGCTCTGCCGGGATGTAAGAATAATATCGGTATGCTGGGGGCAACGCCCCAAACTCTGATGGAGCAAAGTGCCAAGGACCGATGGGCTTAGCATCTGCTGAAAATGTCAACCCCCTGCTGATTTAACTGCTAAGGGAACAAACTCTGCTTGGGGAGAAGAATCAATAATACGAAACTTGCTAAGGGATGATACTGAACTTATCCTTCCGTTAGGTAGATAACCCTTAACCTTACCTTGTTAGGGATAAAAGCAACCCTTGCAGGCCAAAATCACGGTTCATAACCTGATGAGGAGAGTATATACCAAGAATTTGTGGGGAATGTAAAATCTCTACCATAGGAGAGAAATCAATCAAGCATCCTGCTGGGGATATCAACCTGGTTGGGGAGAGCAATTCCTGAACTATGATGGGGAGAGAGAAAATCACGCCATCCTGCAAACAAACAAAAGAATGTTCTATATGCGACATGGCAACCTTGGTTACAACCCAAGAGACTTATCAATCAAGCAATTTCCAGTATTTAACATGTTCTGTAGAACTTTAATGTTTTCATATGCAATGGTTATCAAAAATATCAGACGTTTTTGCAAACAAAATAGTAAAAGTAAAAACAAGAAATGGAAATCTTTTGAGTGATTGAAATTTTATTGATTGAAATGGCCTGTAAATAAGCATGTACAATTTGGGAGGCAATTCTTGGAAAGTGGTAATTATGTAAAAGTAAAAAGAAAATACATAAGTTGGCAATGTGGGAACAGATTTCCACCATGCTTCGATTTAGCTAGGACTCGTATGTCTTTGATGCTCTCCAATGCTCGGCCTTCCGAAAAAGACTGATTGGACCGATTCTTACCCTTTGAAATTCCTATATACCAAGAAGAAATTATAGATCGAACGCAGATCACAGCCTCTCGCTTTCAAATCCCTAACTTTTGCCTAGATCGCCCCTTCGGGTTTTCAATCCACCGGGATACCCATTTTTGCCAAAGTTGCCTTTTTCAGGTTTTCAACTTTGCGGGTTTATTCAATTCTTTTCTTTTCTTTTATCCCTAATTTTTGCCCGAACCATTTCTTTTTGTGGTTCGTTGGGATGCCCCTTTTTTGCTTGGACCTTTTCTTTTTGTAGTCCAGCGGGTCTTTCTTATGCGTAGTATTTTTTAACTGCGTCTGCGTTCACAAGGGATGTAAAATCTTCGCCATCCATAGTTGAGAGTAACAAGGCTCCGCCAAAGAAAACCTTTCTTACAACATATGGCCCTTCATAGTTTGGAGTCCATTTGCCCCTGTGATCTGTCTGAGGAGGAAGGATCCTTTTCAAAACCAAGTCACCTGGCTGGAAGCACCAAGGAAGCACTTTCTAATTAAAGGATTTCTTCATCCTGCTTTGGTACAACCGACTATACGTAATAGCTTCCAATCTCTTCTCTTCAATGAGGTTTAGCTGATCTAATCTGGATCGTACCAATTCAGCCTCATCGAGTTTCACATCTACCAGAATTCTCAAAGAAGGAATCTCAACTTCTAATGGTATGACTGCTTCTATACCATACACCAGTGAGAAAGGAGTTGCCCCAGTTGATGTCCGTACCGAAGTACAATAACCATGTAAAGTAAAGGGCAACATCACGTGCCAATCTTTATACGTTACCACCATCTTCTGCACAATCTTCTTGATATTCTTATTTGCTGCCTCAACAACACCATTCATCTTTGGACGATACGGAGAAGAATTATGATGTTTAATTTTGAAACTCTGGCACAGTTCCTTCATCATCTTGTTATTCAAGTTTGAACCATTATCAGTAATGCTTCTCTCGGGGATACCATAACGGCAGATGATGTCCTTTCTTATAAACCGGGCGACTACCTGCTTTGTAACGTTGGCAAACGACGCGGCTTCTACCCACTTGGTGAAATAGTCAATGGCCACTAGAATAAAGCGATGCCCATTAGAGGCAGTCGGCTCAATATTTCCGATCATGTCGATGCCCCACATAGCGAAGGGCCATGGAGATGTTAATACATTCAGAAGATTCGGTGGTACATGCTCCTTGTCAGCATAAATCTGGCATTTATGGAATTTTCTGGCATATTTGAAACAATCAGACTCCATAGTCATCCAGTAATACCCCGCCCTCAACAACTTTCTGGCCGTAGCATGCCCATTGGCATGAGTACCGAAAGAACCCTCGTGAACCTCTTCCATTAACAGGTCTGCCTCCTGTTCATCAACACAACATAGCAGGACCATGTCAAAGTTCCTCTTATATAACACATCGTCCTCATTCAAAAAGAAATTACCAGAGTCTTCTTATCTTTACTGGATGCCCCAGATGGGTACTCTTGACTTTTGAGGAAACATTTAATATCATGATACCACGGTTTACCGTCTAACACCTCTTTAACCGCAAACACAAAAGCAGGTCTGTCAAGACGCATGATGCTGATCGCTTGAACTTCATTCCACAGATTCACCTTGTACATCGAAGCTAGCATCGCCAATACATCTGCCATCTGATTTTTAGCCTGGGGTACATGATGGAAATCAACTCTATCAAAGAATGGCAACAATCTTCTGGCATAGTTCATATAGGGCACTAAGTTTGGATGGCACGTCTCCCATTCACCCTTAATCTGATTGATTACCAACGCAGAATCACCATAAACATCAAGATTTTTTATTCTCAAATCAATAGCCTCTTCTAATCCCATGATGCATGCTTCATACTCTGCTTCATTGTTGGTACAGATAAATGCTAATCGGACAGTAAAAGGGATGTGAGAACCCCTAGGAGTAGTAATGATTACCCTGATTCTGTTACCATATGTATTGACAGCCCCATCAAGGATTAAACTCCACTAAGATCCAATCTCAGGTCCTTCATCAGGTAAAGGTTCATCACAGTCTTTCATCTTCAAAAATATGATATCTTCATCCAAAAACCCAAACTTCATCGGTTGATAATCTTCAATTGGTTGTTGAGCAAGATATTCTGACAGAACACTTCCCTTGATGGCTTTCTGGGAAACATATTGAATATCGTACTCCGTCAGAACCATCTGCCAACGGGAAATCCTTCCAGAGAGTGCTTGTTTCTCAAACACATACTTGATCAGATCCATCTTCGATATCAATGGGGTCGTGTGATTTAACATATACTTCCTCAAACGCTTGGCGGCCCAAGCGAGTGCACAACATATCTTTTCCATCATTGAGTATCTCGAATCACAATCAGTAAACTTCTTACTCAGGTAGTAGATAGCATGCTCTTTTCTACATATCTCGCCGTGTTGACCGAGCACACACCCCATTGAATTCTCAAGAACCGTAAGATACATAATCAGTGGTCTTCCTGCTACCGGCGACATGAGGATCGAAGGTTCCTGCAAATACTCTTTTATCTTTTCAAAAGACTTTTGACAGTTTTCATTCCACCTAACCGCTTGATCTTTTCTCAACAATTTGAATATTGGCTCTCATGTGGCTGTAAGATGAGAGATAAATCTAGCTATGTAGTTCAACCTCCCCATGACACCACGAACCTCATTTTCTATTCTCGGCTCAGGCATCTCTTGTATTTCTTTTATCTTAGCAGGATCTACCTCGATACCTCGTTCACTAACAAGAAAACCCAGCAGTTTACCAGATCTTACCCCGAAGGTGCACTTATTCAGATTCAACCTCAGCTTGAATTTCCTTAACCTTTCAAACAACTTTTGAAGATTCACCAGATGCTCCTCCTCCGTTGGTGACTTCGCAATCATGTCATCAACATAGACCTCGATCTCTTTGTGAATCATATCATGAAAGAGAGTCACCATTGCCCGCTGATAGGTTTCCCCTGCATTTTTCAATCCAAAAGGCATTACCTTATAACAGAAAGTCCCTCAAGGTGTTATGAACGTCGTTTTCTCCATGTCCGCTGGGGCCATTTTGATTTGGTTATACCCAGAGAAGCCATTCATGAAGGAAAACACAGATTATTGAGCAGTATTATCCACTAACACGTCAATGTGAGAGAGCGGGAAATCATATTTCGGGTTGGCTATGTTTAGATCACGGTAATCAACATACATCCTGATCTTTCCATCCTTTTTAGGTATAGGAACAATATTAGAAAATCACGGAGGATAATTAGTTACAGCAAGAAATCTGGCATCCAACTATTTCTGAACCTCTTCCTTAATCTTGACAGCCATGTCGGGTCTTGACCTTCTCAACTTCTGCTTGACCGGATGACAACCTTCTTTAAGAGGCAAACGATGCACTACGATGTCCGTATCAAGTCCAGGCATGTCTTGATAAGACCAAGCGAAGATGTCCACATACTCTCGAAGCATTTTAACCAATCTTCCCTTGAGACTGTCTTCTAAAGCAACCCCAATTTTGACCTCTTTCCTGACGTCCTCGGTACCCAGATTAACAGTCTCAATATCCTCCTGATGAGGTAAAATGATCATTTCCTCCTGTTTTAGAAGTCTGGCTAATTCCTCAAGCAAGTCGCAGTCTTCATCAGCCTCTTCTTCAGCTTGAAAAATGGGATTATCGAAGTCATACTGAGCCATAGCTAAATCATTATCGATGGAATCTGGGGTGATAGATGTGCATGAATGATGTTTTTATGTCTTAATAAGAATGTAACAAATGAACAAAACAAAAACACATTGCCATTTTACCTTTTTTAACAAAATGTAAAAGCAAAAAATGAAAGACAGGGAGCGAAACATTTGAATGCAAAAACGTCCTTTTATTCATGATAGCATTGAAAGTAAAAACAAAGTGGCCCTACAGAATGGGTCACTATGGCTTGGGCAGAACGTAGGACTTAACACATGCAAAAACAATAAAAGTTACTCTTCTGAAGTAACTAGGATGACTTCTTCAGCGGTCCAATTGCATAATTCTTGACTGGGAACATAAGGGCGGATCCAACAGTCCATATCACAGTCACTATCAGCATCCTTATCCCCTATAGCATTGTGCCTGTCAAATATAACCCCAGCACTCGTGAATTTGACTAGACCTCTGTACCTCGGAGGAGCTTGAGATGACTTTGATGGCTTATACCCTAACCCATATTTATCTTGCTTCATTGGTACATCAATAA
Organism: Lathyrus tuberosus; assembly: GCA_022829125.1. NCBI lineage: Eukaryota > Viridiplantae > Streptophyta > Magnoliopsida > Fabales > Fabaceae > Lathyrus > Lathyrus tuberosus. The sequence goes on from JALAZF010000395.1 coordinate 3,159,827, forward strand.
CTTGGCCCCACTTCTGAGAACTGCCAGCCTCAACCACCACACGTGCTTCTTTGAACGAAGACATCGAAACCTCAGGCCTCCTGTCCTCCACAAGAGGCTCCTTCTGAATTTGAACAGCTTCGAAGGTCTGACAGAGGGTTTCGTGAATCTCTCCATCAACTTCAACATACTTAAAGGACGAAATATGGCTAACCATGATATCTTCTTTACCACACACCGTGACCACTTTTCCTTCAACCATGTATTTAAGCTTTTGATGTAACGTAGATGTTACTGCCCCAGCATGATGAATCCAGGGGCGGCCAAACAAACAGCTATAAGCTGGCTGAATGTCCATGATGTAAAAGGTAGTATCAAAATTTTTGGGTCCCACTGTCACACCCCAAATTTTGACCACAAGATTTCCCATCATTGTGAGAATCATTACCACAATATGGATGTACCATCATACCTCATCAATCCTTAGCATTCACTACAATCAAGAATTAGGGTTTTGAGCCCTCTCAGAGCACTTAGACAAAGGATCAATCAAGAATTGACATGATCTTCAACTTGTCTAGCCTCTTAAACACCCATAAAGGATCCATAGGAATCCCACATCAAGAATCAAGCACAAGGTTGCAACATTCCAAGTGGATCAAGCCTTAAGATCGCCAGTGTCACCAAATTAGGATTTTGGTCGACCAAGGCCTCCAAATGAATTTTTTCATCTGGGCATGAGCCAATACTTCAAAACATGATCCAAAGTGCTCAAAGGGACCTCATGGATTCAATCATCAAGTCAAATTAGCATCAGGGGAAGCATTCATCAAAAATCAGGAATTAGGGTTTCTTGACCTAATTCACCCCTAAGATGACTTTTGAGGTAAGACATGAACCAAGACCTCAAGACATGATTTGAGGGCCTCAAACACACCACATTGATCCATTTACGACAATGGATTGATCCAAGAAGCTTGATCCACAAGTTTTAATTTCATCTAGACCGCAATTAGGGTTTTGAAGAAAAAGTCAATTGTACCTTTGACTTTGGACCAAGACATGTTCCCAAACCTTGGGACATGATTCAAGACACCCTAAAACACCTACGGAATCCATCCATTAGGTTTGAATTAGGTCAATAACTTGATTGCATAGAAGATCACATAGTTTGGAATTCATCTGACAAAAAGTCAACTGTGCCCAAAATCAAGTTTGACTTTTTGGATTTTTTCACAAAAGTGGCTTCCCTAAGTCAAAAACAAAGTTAATGTGTGGTTTTGATCATCATTCATCAAGAAAAATCAAGAAAAGTGAGGTTTCTTGCAAAAGGGGCAACCATAAGAAACTTAAATTTTTCTAAGTTATGTGAACAAAATGGATTTGGTACCAACTTTGCAAGGTCATAACTCCTAAACCCTAAGGCCTTTTTCTTCCATCCAAAGCTCAAATGAAAGTTCACATGACATACTTCAAAAGTGTCAACTACATCAAATTCCAAATCCTCATGGATTTTGATTTATGGATTGATCAAAATCACAAAAAGTGAAAATGACCACTTTTTCCAACACTTAGTGAAATTTTCAAAAAGTCAGGATCTGTTTCATTTTTTAGCAACTTTGAGGTCATTTTTCATCATGATCCATGCTGAACCAGGTCCATTTGTGGACATCAAAGTTAAAGTATGTCATAAGAGCTTTCCAAAGAATACAAGAACTCTCATTTATTCAACTTAATCAATGAGTTATGGACCTCACAACATGCCTTGCTAAAACTAATTTCCAAGACAGATTTTGTGAATTACTTGTGGCACACGATTCTTGAGTCCAATTTTGGTGACTATGCAAGATTGGTCCTCATCCAAATTCAACAAGAATCTCAGTCAATCATGAAACACCTGCAAGCTTGAACCCTAAGGAAAGAATCCCATCCTTTGGCATGTGATCATTCAAGTTTCAAATCAAAAACTCCAAGTTTATCATTTGGCATTGATGTGGAGCATAGGGCTGTCATTAAATAAGCCATATCAGTCCAATTGAGTCAAGAGTGACTCAAAACTCAGAATACCTAGAGCTATAAAGATCAGCTCAATCAATGGCCAAGTGAAGACTTGGTACCTTGGCATTTAAGAAAGTGATACATGGGCATATCCATTGGATAATAGAGTGATCCCTCATCCAACACTATTCCTTCAAAACCAAAACTCATATACTATAAATAGAGGTCATTTCTGATGTTTCAAACCACGCCAAAACAATACCAAAACCTTTTTTTTCCCACTCCCCCTCTCTTACTTCAATTTCAAGTCACATTGGAGCAATTTGGGAATTCTTGAAACCAGAGCAAAAATCACTCAAATAACCATCCAAACACATTATAAATCATCCATTGGAGGTGTTCAAACCTTCATCCACATTGTACAACCTCAAAATCAAAAAATCAACCTACAAAACCTTAAATTTTGACTTTTCTGCATTTTTCAAGCCACGTCTTGATCCAATCACTTTCAAGACTAGCTAACCCTTCAAATACTCTCCAAATATCATCCTCAAATTGTCACAACAGGTTTCCCTCAACTGTAACACCATTTGAATTCTAAGGGATCAATCAAGAGTGTCTAAAGCATTGGATTACTTCTGGCACAAGTATCTTGACAGTTAGCACAAGGAGCTTCAAGAGGTAAGTGCATCACAACTTGAAGTCTTAAAATATGCATTGCTTTGATATCCACTGATCATAAACATGTCATATATATATCAAATGTGTTGTGTTTGAACCAATTTACCATGCTATTGTTGCTTGTATGATGAGATAGCATAGAACTTGCAAATCTTTGCCTATTTTGAAACCACTATCGGTTTTTAAAATAGAAGCATCTTTAGAAAATTCTAAAAGGACCATTGGATTCCTCATGAAATTCTAGGCATGATCCATCTAAATTTCATCCAATTCCATGGAGAATTGAGGAAGTTATGGCCTTCTTGCAAATCCACCAAGACTTGATTTTTTGCCTTGGTTAGGCCTAAAATTCAGGTCACCCTTATGTATTCATGGGGTGGTTTTGATACACGGATGTATCACCACCCTAGTGGTAGAAGCGCGCTTGTGTTTGGTTGGATGTCGTGGGTTCAAGACCCACCCAGACCAGTTTTGCCTTTTCTCTCATTTTTGCTATTTTCATATTTTTTATGGTTTTTATTAATTAATTCAAAAATTAATTTCTCTCTCAATTTTAATTATTTTTTATTGGTTCTTTTTTTGAAAAATCACAAAAATATTGAAATATTTTATTTCACAAAAAAATTGAATTTATATTATTTATTTAATATAGTTTGAATTTGTGTAATTAATTTCATTTTATTTGTTTCAAACATTTTAAAAAAATGAAGTTTCCACCTTGATCTTTCAAAACCAATTGATTTTTAAGCCTTCATGTGATTAAACATGATTTTCCAAAATATTTTTCAAAGCTTACCACTTGTTTTTAAATATATTAGGTATTTTATCTTTAATTTCCCTTTGAAAATAACATTATGTTAATTAAAATTAGGGTTTCCCTCAATTTTAATTTTTTAAACTTCATTTGAAACACTTTTGGGCCTCTTGATAGAGTGCAAGTCCCATCCCTTTTTAAATAAACCTTTTTGGGCCTCAATCATTGTATAAGTCCCGATACGATTTTAAAAATCTCGGCGCGGTCGCCATGTTCAAAACAATTTTCATCTGGGCATTCCCTTGTGTTGTAAGCCCCATCTTTTTTCTTCTCAATCACTTTTGGGCCTCTAATAGAGTGTAATACCCAACCCCCTTTGTACATAAATAATTTGGGCCTCTGTTATTTGTATAAGTCCCGGTACAATTTTCAAAATAACGGTGCGATCGTTGTTTTTCATTTAGGCCTCTCCTTGAGCTATAAATCCCAACTCTTGAATCAAAATAAACTTTTGGGCCTCTAATAGAGTGTAAGACCCGTCCTTTTTGTAAATACAACAATTTGGGCCTCAGTCATTGTATAAGTCCCTCTGTGGTTTTCAAAACAACGACGCGATCGTCGCCTTTTCAAAAGAGATCATCTGGGCCTCTCCTTGAGTATAAGCCCCAAATTTCCTTTTACAATAAACTTTATTTTTTATTTAGATTTAAATCTTAAGTTTCATCAAAATTTTCTTCAATTTCTTGAATAACTAACCATACATCTGTGGTTACAATGTTGGAACTTGCACACCTGTAAGTTCTACTATTTCTTCTACACATACTTGCTTATATATTTCATCTATATATGTATGTCTGTATATACTTGCTTAGAGTTTTCCCCAGCAACTAGGTCTAGTTTTAGATCAAACCAGTGGTTACTCTTTCAACACAGTCAAAACTAGTTCCTCATAGGAAATTCCAAATACAGTCTTGCCTCCTCTTGGGCTTATACAATATGGAACAGAGAAAGGCATTATTCCCGATGAAACTTTTCTAAAGACTGTCACAACTTAAAAATGTGTGTACAAGAAGTTCATTTCCCCAAAGAGGATTGTTCCCAGTGAAACCTCTTTTTAATTTCTTCAAACCTTATAACTGTTCACTAAAGAAAGGATTATTCCCGGTGAAACCTTTCTTGAAATTTTCTCAGGCTTGGACCCACGGGCTTCCTAAAAGCATCCTCAGCCTCCTCTTGGGATTTGTACAAGGACCCACAGACTTATTAGAAGGTCTCAGTCTCCTCTTGGGCTTAGTACAAGGACCTAAAGACCTCCTACAGGTATAGGACAGAACTTAGTCATCTCTACTAGTTTAATCCTCCAGAGAGTCAGAATGTCAAAATATCATACCAGTTTACGTTGATTCTCATCCCTTAAAAAAACATCAGCCTCCTCTTGGGCTTTGTACAAGACATATAAAACCTCTCCAGCCGAGTCAATCTCTTTTTAGCCTCAATCTTGGGCTTTGTACAAGACATATAAAACCTCCCCAGTGGGGTCAATTTCTTTTAGCCTCAATCTTGGGCTTTGTACAAGACAGATAAAACCTCTCCCCAGTGGAGTCAATCCTTTTAGCCTTAATCTTGGGCTTTGTACAAGACAGACAAAACTTTCCTCGGAAGAGTCAATTCTTCCAGCCTCAATCTTGGGCTTTGTACAAGACAGATATAAAACTCCCTAAACAGAATCAACCTTTTAGAGTCAACCTTGGGCTTTGATCAAGGCACGCATAAAAATCCCCTCAGAGGAAATCAAAAGTTCTCTCTGCAGGAAGGTATTTCTCTATACATCACATATCAAAACAGACAATCAAAAAACCCTAATTCCAGATAACTGCTGTAAGTGGCACACTTGTTGATTCAAAAATCCAAGTTGTGGTCCCTCTTTTATCCTGGTAAACTTCCTCTTTCATCTAATTGCTGTAAGTGGCAAGCCTTTGGATTATTTACATCCAAGCTCATATCCCTCTCTTAGCATGAAAGATTCCTAAGAAAAAATGGCACTGCTCAATACTGAGTTAAAGTTTCCTCCTTCAAGACATCTCCCATATAAAGGAAATTATGGCATTGTTGGATTCTCATATTCCATTTAAAGTAATTTTCATTTACAACCAGTTACCCAACATTTTGTGATAAACAGATGAGATATCTCCCTTTAGAGATGAAAAATTCTCTCTCAGTCACCCTTTTAGCCTCAATCTTGGGCTTTGAACAAGACACAAATACTCAACCAGCTTCAATATTGGGCTTTGAACATGACACCAAACATCTTTCCTCCCATAGAATAGGGGGAACTACGATTGCTCTTATTTCCCTGTTTTTTTACGGGAATACGTAGGCATAAGCGAGCACACAAATAAAAAACTTTAGGTCCAGTATCTTACCAAAAACAACAAAAACACTCTCTCAATATTCCCAACCTATAACAGTAAACACCATAAATTATTTGAACCTGCCAAAGAAAGTCTATGAATAACCATATATACACTGGGTAATTGACAACTCCCCTTTGTATAACCTGACCCCGGACCCCCCAATCTCTTAGCATTTGTTAAAGAAAACATTTGCGTGCAAGGTTAGTTTTAGATAGCTTCCCTTTCCTTTCCAGCTTTATAGGATAAATAAGAAATCAGAAAGTAGCACCCAATTTCAACCATTGCGGTAAGGTGGTCGCGTCACCGACAAAAATCACACGCTACACCCACTTTGATTGGCATAACAACTTCCCCAAACACAGATCTTTTAGAACCATCAAAATCACACACCACCAAATCACTAGGCGTGCAAATCAACCCTTGAGTGTCGGGCTTCATAAGAGCCTTCTTTGGAAGAACATTTAACGATGAACCAGTATCCACTAACACATGTGACAATAATGAACCTCTGCACTCTATGGAGATATGCAGAGCGTTATTGTGATTTCTCCCTGCGGGCGTCAGATCTAAATCAGTAAAACCCAGGCCATTTCCAGCATTAATATGTGCTACTACCCCTTCAAGCTGATTCACGGAGATTTCCTGTGGCACATAACCGGCATTTAACACCTTCAACAAAGCACTCAGGTGAGCCTCTGAACATAACAACAGAGACATGATAGAAATTTTGGGCGGCGTTTGATTCAACTGATCAACAATATTATAGTCACTCTTCTGTATCAGCCTCATAAACTCTTCTACATCCTTCAAGAATAAAGCATCATCAGCTTGTTTCTGCGCTGAGTTATCAACAACTTGATTTCCCTTCCCTCTGTTAGAATTATCAGTAGTAACCTCTGGCGGAGAAAACACTCTACCACTTCTTGTAATGCCACCGGTCCGCATAATATTCTCAACAGAAGATCCTATCCCTGACGAACCCACTAAGGCAATCCCATAATTCCATGGGATTGCCTTTGTACTTTCATATGATACCGGGCCAGGGGTAGTAATAACAACTGGAGCATGTCGTACCGGCGCTGAAATGTGAATAGTTCTGTATGGGATAGAGATTGTGGCAACATCATCATTATTATCTTCAACTTTCTTCTCAACACTAGTTCTGTCAAATTGTAACTGTCCATCGTCCATCATTCTTTGTATCCCTTCTCTCAATAATTTACAGCCCTCTGGTCTGGCTGCACATTCCTGACAATCAACATCACATCTGGGGAATACACCCCTTTTTAACAACTGTTCTTTGACAAATAATAAAAGAGTCTTCAACTCCTTAACACAGATACCAGATTCAAATTTTCCCCATCTTCAATTGCATTAACCCTTGTCGCACCATGTTGTGGCATAGGGTTTTGAATTACATTCGGCCACCATTGGTGAAATCAATTGCCTTGGAGTCAAGCAAATCCTGTACTTTATGCTTAAAGGATTTACAATTATCGATATGGTGTTCGGGCGCACCTGAATGAAACTTGTAATGAGCGTTGGCATCATACCCTGGCGGTGGGAGTGCCAGTAAGAGGAGCCAAAGTCCTTTTCTGTACCAATTGTAACTGAAGTAAATGCTGTAATAACTGAGAATAAGGCATCGATGGAGTCTCAAAATGCCTATTTGTTGTCCTTGGTCGATCTGGATATCGGCGAGGAACATTATTTTGTTGCTGAGGCACTGCCAGAATGGCTACAGTAGCAACCTACTGTGTGTAATTCTGATTAACCCTGCCTTTACCACGATAAGAAGAAACTGAGTTAGTGTCCCCTTCTCTTTTCTTCGGATTCCCTGCATACGGTTTCTTATTTCCTCCAGTCGAGGAACCAATACCTGCCTGAATCTTTCCTGCCTTGATTCCACTCTCTACTATTTCTCCTTCCAACACAAGATCTGAAAACCCATCTGACAAACACCCAACTAATTTCGCAAAATAAGGCCCTTGGAGCGTGCCCATAAACATATCAATGAGTTCTCGCTCCATCATTGGAGGTTGAACCCTAGCTGCCAGCTTACGCCACCTCTGGGCGTGCTCTTTGAAGCTTTCATTTCCCTTCTGAGAAAGGTTCTGTAATTGCATTCTATTGGGAGCTATGTCGTTATTGTACTGGTAGTGCTTGACGAAAGCTTCCGCCAAGTCTCTCCAGCTTCTAATGTGCATTCTCTTTAAGCCCATATATCAATCCAGAGAAGCCCCAGCTAGGCTATCCTGAAAGAAATGCATTAGGAGTTTCTCATCATCTAAGTATGCCGACATCTTTTGATAGTGAGCACGAATATGAGTTTTGGGACAAGTCGTCCCCTTATACATATCGAAATTCGGCACTTTGAACTTGTGAGGTATCTTTACTCCAGGAACCAACCCCAAATCTGTCATATCAAGCCCAAAAGAATTCTGACTCTCATAGGCCCTCATCCTTTCCTCTATCATTTTGAATTTTCTATTAGCTTCAGATGGGAGGCCCACGTCCAGGTCATGCATAGAGAACGCAACCTCCTGACGGTCCTCCTCCCATTGATGTCCACCAGCGTGATGAACAGCACAGACACTCCCCCCACCGGAAATACCACCAACAATACCTCCGCCAGGAGGAATAATGACTCCAGCATCTCCCTTAATAACCCCAGGACCACCTCCGCCAGGAGGATTAGCACCACTTACGACATCTCCGCCTAGAGGAATAACACCAGGACCATCGTAAACCACACCTCCTCCATCAACCCTTGGAATATCAATCAATGGCTAGACCATATTTCTCAATTGCTCCTGCCCTTGGGCTACATTCTGCATTAACTCCATAAACTGATTCATTCGTGTCCTAACTTCTAGAAGCTCAGCTTGCATCTTCTCTATTACTCTCTTTTGGTTGCTGCGAGTGGCGTACCGATGAATGCGAGATTCCGCAATCCTGTTATAGAAAACCAAGTAGAGGTAAGAAAGAAGCCTAGAACACCTGTCATGCAAATAAATATGCAAATGCAAATGTCATGCTTGAATATTTCCAGGGTGATCTACACCGTGATTCCAGTTTTATAAAAATAAAACACAAGAGATGGATAGAACACTGGTAAACTCTACTCATAGATTAATCGAATAGGGGGATAACAACAAGTCAAAATATACAGCCCATACAGATAGAGACATAATCAGATACAAAAATCAATGATCCCAACCAACAAGCCTGACGTTGATCAAATACAAAAGAAAGAAAGCCCCTAAGACATATCATCAATATCTACCATAGACAACCTTTCCCAGCCTTCACGCTCCTTGCACCAGGCTTGAATCTCCCTGAATAACTCCTTAGTGTCAAGGTGCTTCGGTCTTTGGACCAACTCCTGAATGAGAACATCGCGTCTGTGCATGGTCTCCTCCAAATATTGACATCGTGACTCCCAAGTATCTTCACCAAAAGCGTCCTCAAGTTTAGGCTTCTTTACCCTTGCTCGAATCTTGAGCTCCTAGAAGGTTGACAATGTCTCTTTTAGCTGTTGCTCACTCCTACATCTGCGAGAGGATTCTTGTATAACCTCTCTTTCCTTGTCTCTGAGTTGTAGCTTCAGCTTCTCAATCTGGTCTCGAAGGTCATCTTATTTCATTTTGTGAGCTATCACCGTAGCGTTTAATTGACTATCAAACTTAGAAATATGGACACGAGCTCTCTCTAAATCCTTCTTTCTCAGTTGCAATAAGCTATTGGCGCTTCTCAAATCTTGGCCTACTCGTTCTCTATTCTTGACCTCCTCTGCAAACTTTAGCTCTTTCTTAGTCAACAACTCTGCTTTCACCTTGGCTGCGTAAACTGAATCATCTCTGGCCCATCCTAAATGGCTGATTTCTATCTTCAATTTTCCATTCTCCTTTTGGAGCTCTTCCTTTTCAGCCCAAAGTCTGTTATACTTCTCAACCTCCACCGTAGTTGGTTGTTCAATGGCCAAAGAATACAAAAGAGTTTTTTTTATTGGAAATGGAAAGTGAACGACCTCAACTCTCTTCAGCAACCACTCCAAGTAAAGGGGATAAGCTTGGCAGTCACTTTTACCTAGGAACGGTTTTCCTCTCCTCTAAATAGTGCCCTAGGCTTTCACAACTCTCTTCATGGCTTCAGGATTACCAGCTCCACTGTAAAACAAAGATTCCCTCACCTCTTCGTCTGTCGGAGGATCCTTCAATCCATACTCCAACTGTCTTATAGCAAGGGAAGGATTGTAGTTGATTCCTCCCTTTATCTCCATGAGAGGGACATTGGGAAACTCCCCACAACTATAAATCATCTTTGATCCAAGCAATCTTCTTTCAAACCACTGAATATCCTTAGCGACAAGGCCCATTATCCTTTCTCCCCAATTCAAGGAGTCTTTAGAATCAAAAAAAGCGTCATCACGGGGGAGATGACTCATGAACCACTTGCAGAGAAGAGGAGCACAATAATAAAGAAGTCCACCTTTCTTCTTATGATTCCTCGAGTGTACTGAGTGATACACATCACCAAGGAGTGTTGGCATGGGATTCCTCGTCGTAAAAATCTGAATGGCGTTCATATCTACGAAACGCGACACATTGGGGAAGAGAGCAGTCCCATAAATACACAAACTGGGGATGGTGTTGAAGGCAGTCCAATTACAGGCTTCAGCAGATATCATCACTTCACTCACCAAAGAACTCAGAAGAATAGCAGATAAACCACCCTTGGATTGCAGATTACACTTCACCACCGACATGCTCAAATAAAGAGCGTCGACAATAGCTTTCGGATCGGGAATTTCCATAGGTTCATGGAAAGGCACCTGATCTTTAACCGGTATATCCAAAATTAGGGAAAACTCCTCCAAAGTGGGAGTAATCTGGATACCTTCACAGAAGTGTAACAAAGTATGTATAGCCCCTCTTTCGTATTCTATAATAGTATGAAGCATGCTGAGAATCTTCCCATAATCGTCCTTGAAGGTATCCAGATTACTCTGAGTAGTTTTGGCAACCAGGCTGCAAATCGGACTCAAATCTGGTGATTGAAACTTATAGCTGATGGTGTCTTTCCTACCAGTACCTATCTGTGAAGAGCTCGTCAACAGGAATTAAAGATAAGATACAAACCCTGGAAATAAACAAACATGAAATGTTAGGATGCAAAATGATGTTATGCAAATGCAAACATGGGATCAAGGCACCCCCAAATTCTGAACAACTGTTGTGATGCTGACTGAATAAAACCAGAACTCCGCTCTGATAAGAAATCCAGAATACCCAGAACACCAGAAAACCAAGATAGTCAGAATATAAGTTCACACTAATAAGAAGACTAGAAAACCGAGTTGGTTGAAGGTCAAGGTTCACTGCAAAAACCCATCCCCTCTCGCATGTGGGTTCTAGTCTTAGACAAAGGCATCCTAGCAGGTCCTCAGTATCACGGACTCTCAGGTCGAGAAATGATGATACATTTACCATTTCCGATTTGGCATCATCATCAATCAAGGAGGCCTCAACCGATTTCCAATGAACGGTCTCCAGAGTCATAAGCTCCTATCAAACCACCCTGGTTACTACATAAACATGCAGTTTAAAGTATCCTCAAGAAAACCTCGTCTGGATGCGAACTCAAGCGAACAATACATGTCAAACGCCACACATGTCAACAAGAGCCCACTTTAATCCTATATGTGCACTCAAGCCTAGGTATTGGGCTTATCTCTCACAAAACAATCCCACCTTACAGCACAACAACAGCAGAATAATAGGATGACAGTAATCAAATGCAAATGCAAGTAATATACAACAGATAATGTACAATAAATAAAGCAAATAAATGCACAAAAGTAACTTCCCAATGAAACAGAAACAGGCAAACGCTAGGATTGACTCGCATAGGGAACCAGAGTCGCCAGCTGTCGTAACGCGAAAAACAACCGGTGGAGAAAACAGAAGAGTTGCCACTGAACGTTATTTATCCTGACGGGGGAAATGAAATGATCGAAGAAAACCTCAAAAGATAAAGACATGGTCATCGCAACCATAGTCCAGATTCGGGAGTCGGTTACGCGAGAAAAAGGTATTAGCACCCCCTCGCGTCCGTTGTACTCAACGGGGTCCACGCTTGTTGTCTAATCAAAGGGTGTGTCATCTAAAGCCTATTGCTAAACAGAAACGAAAAGGGGAAAAACAAAAGGAGACTCGATAGGACTACTCTGTCCTAGGCCTACATATTCTCTCATGCAATGGGAAATTCAGAGTCAATGTAGTTCGGAGGACTACGGGTGAATGGGGGAAGGTTGCTCGCCAAGACATCGTCGTCTTGTGCCTATGTATCCTCAATCGAACAAGAAAGAGGAAATCAGAGCGTCCGTAGTTCATGGGACTAACCACAGATTGGTTAAGTGTTTTTTATGAGCGACGCTAAGTTCGCGTTCCAGCAGTTAGGGTCGATGCCTGTTTGCGGTAGAACGGAAATAACGTACTCTTTTTTGAAAATGAATTAACACTAATCCCAAAGGATAAAAAGAGTTACACTTGGTTTGTGAGTTTTAAACAGAAGTGGATTGACTTTGTTTGAAATGCGCATCGCACTAAAGTCTATGACATAGGATCGAATACTTCACGCTAACGATCCAAACGTCTCGTGCATAAAGTATTCTAAGATGAGGTTAGAAATGCATCCGCTCATCTTTTCCCATGTGCTTAAGGCTCATGGCGCACAATGCACATCATACTTATTAAGTGTTTTGATTTAGTTTTGAGATAAGAAGAAAGAGGTCTCAAAGGTTGAAAAGAAAAAAAAACTCAAGGAAACTGACTCCTAATGTTGTCATGCACAATGGTCCTAAAGTTGAGATAGAAAGAGAATTCTAATTAATGTTAGCATGCAAAGAGATTGACCTAAGGTTAAGGTTTAAAAGGGATTATCCTAATTGTTATCATGCAAAGGATTGAAAGCCTAATGTCTCTCCTACCTCCAACTTAATTAGAAATTAAGTGGAGCTAAGAATCCTAAGGGATCATGTGAACGAACACAAGTAAACACTAAACAACTCAATTATAAATGATATTCAAGTATAAAAAAAACTCAAAGAGAAATTGTGAAAGGAGATGAAGAGAAGAAAGATCAAGGTATCAAGTAAGAAGATTCAACAATTAATTCTCATACATCAATGCTAAAGTGAAAGCATGTTTATCATATGGATCAAAACATCAAAGATGGATAAGGCACACAATCAACATACATATTCACAATCATCGCAAACCATGATCAAAGTATTTACACATTGAAGTTCAAGAAGATAGGTAAAGATAATAATAGGAGTACACAAGTAAACATGTCTTGAAACCATATTAAACAACACCAATAAGCAAACCAAAACAAGATGGGTTAAGAAAGGTAGGAATCAAGGAAGTTCAGAACCTACATCATGTCATGATTAACATACTTCAAGGATAGCAAAATGATCACAAGAGTATCAAACATGCATCACACCATTAGCTACACAAATGTCAACAATTGTCTCATGCAAAACACATCACAAATGATTCAAGGGATGAAATTAAGGCATGGATTCAAGGTGGGGCAGTAGCATATCCAAGAATTTTAATTCAAAGTAACTCCAAGATCAATCAAATTCAAGAAGAATAATATTCAAAACATGTATCAACAACTAAGTAAGCATCATGCATGGTCAACTTCAAATGAAAGTAAGCATCTAAGTAAGGTGTAAAGAAGAAATGATAAAGTAATGAACATAAAAACATGAAGGTCAGAAGCACACTCAAACATTTCAATTCAAAACAAACTCATGTTAACAAGAAAGATTCAATAGGCATCACATTCAAAGCATGAGTAAGAAACTAGGTATCCATCAACCAAAGTCATCCACAAAAGGAAACAACTAATCATGAGGAGCAAAAGAGACAAGATGATCATACAATAAACATAAAATCATGAGGGTCAGAACCTCAAAAAAATTGTTTAAGTCACACAAAAGTCATAAACATCAAGGGATCACATAAGAGAACAAATTCAAGAGACTAGGTCAAGAACATACAAGTATCATGTTCAACACTTCCTCAAATTGAAACCTCAATTAAAAATAGTTCAATGATCAAACAAATAAAAGTTTAGGGTTCTAACTCATGGAAAAGTAATCACAATCAAGTAGGAAAGGGATCCCAAAAGCATTTCATAAATGCATCCTCAAAATCAAGTCAACAAGATCAAGTATGTCACTAATCGAGCATATATCGAGGGCCAAACAAAACCAATTAAGAATCATCCAAGAATTAATCATCAAGGCACCAAAATAGCATTCAAACATTCATCATTCATATGTCAAAGTATGGACAAAATATTGGGTCAAGAAGGCAAGCACAAGTCTTCAAAACATAAACCCTAGTTCAAGGACAAAAGTGTAAAAGCACATCACAAATTATTTCAAAATAAAATAGAAAAAATAATTTAAAAATAAAATAAAAATCATGAAAAATATCTCAAGACATCAAATAATCAGAAATGTATTTTTGTTGATTTTTAAAATGGTTTTAACAATTAAAAATAAAATAAAATGGAAAATAGAAAAGAGAATGAAATAAAAAAGAAATAAGGCAAGGTAGGGTGCATCAGCAAAACCAGATTGAACTAGAATCCTGTTATATGCGTAGTGGGCCTGGAATTGAAGGGTGTCAATAACATAAATGTGCAAGCCCAAACCAATTGAAATAAAAAACAAACAAAAATAAGCCATGCGAGCTAGCTCACTTATCCAGTGTGGCGCCACATGGGCACACGTCAGCCAGTCAACAAGCCAAAAGACCAAGCCACCTCAGATGTTGGAGCTAGGGCTCCGGTCATCTTCCCCGTTGGCTCCTCGTCGGAGCTACATTCCAACTGAACAGAAACTCACTAAACCAAACATCATTCCACACAGTTTTTAATGTTGGTCACGAATCTAACCTCTGTTTCCATTAATACATGCTCTAACACCATGAAAATCGAGCTCGAAAATAAGAACAACAAACTGAAACCTCACTGAACTAAGAAAACACATAAGCAAACATTGTCACCTTCTTTTGAATCTTCTTCCTTGGACTCTGATAAGGTAATCTTCAGATCTGCAAACTTTTCAACTAGCTTTGACTTTTCATGGTCAAGCTTATCATTGAATCTGACATGAATTGATTCCTCAACAATTTGTGTTTCTGTGTTATAGATTATGTAGCCTTTAGAGCGTTCAGAGTATCCTAACAGTAAACACTTTTGAGCTTCGGAGTCAAACTTGCCAAGATTCTCTTTAGTGTTCAACATAAAACAAATACATTCAAAAGGATAAAAGTATGAAATGTTGGGTTTTCTATTCTTCTACAACTCATAAAGAGTCTAACCCAGAATAGGTCTTATAGAAATCCTGTTCTGAATATAACATATTGTATTTACTGCCTCTGCCCAGAAGTGCTTAGCCATGTCAGTATCTTGGATCATGGTACGAGCCATTTCTTGCAAAGTCCTATTCTTCCTTTCCACTACTCCATTTTGTTGTGCTGGGATAGGAGAAATCATGGGAAATGCCATGGGAATCAAAAAGATTCTCAAAGTATATGTTCTCAAATTCTCCGTCATGATCACTTATGACTCTGACTATTTTGCAATCCTTCTTTGTTTGCACTTGAGAGCAAAAGGTAGAGAACACAGAATGTGACTCATCCTTGTGTTTCAAGAATTTTACCCATGTCCAACGACTATAATCATCAACAATAACTAATCCATACTTCTTTCCACTGATTGAAGTAATTTTCACTGGTCCAAACAAATCAATGTGTAGAAGTTATAACGGTCTAGAGGTGGACACAATATTTTTTTCTTTGAAGGAAGTTTTAGAGAACTTTCCTTTCTGACATGCTTCACAAAGAGCATCTGAAGAATACTTCAGATTTGGCAAGCTTCTGACAAGTTCAAGCTTATTTAGCTGAGAAATCCTCCTCATGCTAATATGGCCTAAACGTCTATGTCATACCCATTGCTCCTCATTAACAGACATTAAGCATTTGACATTCTGTTCACGGAGATTAGAAAGTCTAATTTTATAAATGTTGTTTTTCCTCTTTCCGATAAACAGGATTGAGCCATCTTTCTGACTAACAGCCTTATAGGACTTTTAATTAAAGATGATATCATAACCATTGTCACTAAGTTGACTAATTGGCAACAAGTTATGCATCAAACCATCGAGCAGAAGAATATCAGTAATAGAAGGAAGGTTACCAATACCAATAGTTCCAGAGCCAATGATTTTTCCTTTCTGGTTTCCTCCGAAACCAACGAAGCCTCCAGGCTTAAGTTCCAGACTTTGGAACACATGCCTTCTTCCCGTCATGTGTCGCGAGCAGCCACTGTCCAGGTACCATGATTGGTGTTTCAACTGAGCTGCTAAGGATGTCTGCAACATAGATTATCTTTTCCTTAGGTACCCACTTTATGGGTCCTCTCTTGTTAGTTTTCCCAGAGTGTTTGACAACTTTGGGCTTATGTGCAACAGAATAATCAAGTGGAATTTGTGCATGATATTTGACTTTAGAAATAGGTTTCTGTGTCGGTGGGGGTTTCTGTGCAAGCTCAGAACAAACAAGCTCAATGCCAGAAGGCACAAAATGGTCATAGAGAGGTTTTGGTTTAACAGGCTGACTTTCGTCAATTTCAAATGTTTTTGTACACCCCAAACCTTGCTTACCATTTCTGTTAACTCCATAGATCATGGAAGCTATTCTGCTTCTATCTATGCTTTTAGCTAGAAAATATTGGAATGCTCTATCATACTTGTTGATACAGCTTGTGTCAGAGACATTGAAGATTAATTCTTCTTCTAATTTAGAAATTTTTCTTTTCAAAGAACAATTACTATATTTTAAGGAAAAAATGTTTTCATTTAGAGAAGAATTATTCTGCGCAAGCTTATCTTTTGCCTCAGAAGCAATTACATTTGATCTTTTAAGATCCTTGTATTTACTCTAAAAAGTTTGATATTTTTCCAGCATTTCTGAAAGACATGACTCTAATTCACAACGAGAGAGTTTAGATAATACCTCTGAGTCAGAGTCTGAGTTTGATTCTGGTTCTGATGATAGTTTGTCTTCTGGTTCTCTAGAAACTTCAGTGTTAATTGCTGCTACTAGTGCAACGTTTGCTTATTCTTCATCAGAGTCTTCTTCTTCAGAATCAAAGTCATCCCAAGTTGCCATTAATCCCTTCTTCGCTTTGGAGAAGTTCTTATTAGGCTTCTTGTATTTCTTAAGCTTTGGACACTCGTTCTTGTAATGACCTGGCTCATTACACTCATAGCAGATGACTTCTTTTTCGGAACTCTGCTTCTTTTGTCCAGATGATGACTCAGAACGGCCTTTGTTTCTTCTTGATCCTCTGAAGTTTCCTTGCCTATGTTTCCAGAGTTTGTTGATCCTTCTGGAGATAAGTGACAGCTCATCTTCTGATTCTTCATCAGAATCTTCTGATTCTTTTTTAGCTTGATAAGCCTTTGCCTTTTCAGGTTTAGACTTAAGAGCAATAGATTTACTTTTCTTCTGAGGTTCATCTTCTTCCAGCTCTATCTCATGACTTCTTAAAGAACTAACAAGTTCTTCAAGACTTATGTTGTTAAGATCCTCGGATAAATTTAGAGCTGTTACCATAGATCTCCATTTCTTGGGAAGACTTCTGATGATCTTTTTAACATGATCAGCCGTTGAGTAACCTTTGTCCAGAACTTTAAGTCCTGCGACTAGCATTTGAGACCTTGAAAACATAGTTTCAACTGTTTCATCATCCTCCTTTCTGAATGCCTCGTATTTCTGAATTAGGGCCAGCGTCTTTGTCTCCTTAACTTGAGCATTTCCTTCATGAGTCATTCTCAGAGAATCAAAAATGGATTTGGTAGTTTCTCTATTTGTTATCTTCTCATACTCAGTATAAGAGATATCATTTAGCAATATGGTTCTTGCCTTGTGATGATTCTTGTAATCTTTCTTTTGTTGGTTGGTCATAGCACTTCTAGACACTTTAACACCTGTAGCATCAACTGGGTGAGTGTAGCCATCGACTACAAGATCCCAAAGATCTACATCATAACCAAGAAATAAACTTTTAATTTTATCTTTCTAATAGTCAAACTTTTCACCATCAAAGACTAGTAGTTTGGCACTGTAATGATCTTTCTCTTCTACAATAGGATTAACATTAGTTGCAGCCATGACATCTCACACAAATAGTGGATCGGTACTGAACACGGTGAAGTGTTGATAAATCTTTTTATCACAATCAGAACTGGAGCTCTGATGCCAATTGAAGGTGTGAGAAGACACAAGAAATGGGGGTTTGAATTGGGTTTTCAAAATGAAAGCTTTTTGTGAAACTCAAACAAATATCACAAATAAATTAGCAATAGAGTAAGATGCACGATATATCATGGTTCACTTGAAAACTATCAAGTTAATCCAGTCCACCCGCCAAGGTGATTTTGCCTTATACACAAGGATGTAATCCACTATAACCAAACTGATTACACTGCACTAGCAACTACTGGTGACTAACATACATAGACTAACCGTCTCTTCTTAAGGATTCTGACCCAACTGGTCCCTTAAGGAATACAAACAACTGTTTGAACAAATTTAATGTTTATAATGAATTGCTTCAACAGAAGTTGATATAAACACTATGAATAGCTCAAGTAAAATCTATACAGTATGAACAATATATTTTCTCTGTATTGTGGTACTTTACTGTTCACGCATATGTTTCTCTCATGTATTTCTATGTTTCTTTCTCGTATGAATCAGTGTCTCTATTTTTCACACTGTGTATATCAATGTTATATTCTTCTTTGAGTGATCAAGTTCGTATATATCCAGAAAAGATCCGTTGAAGGGCATATCAGGAATATCATTAAAATTGTTGGCGACTTGAAATAATGTCGTTATGCTAGGATGAAAATCGTACACAAATGTTGTCCTTTGTACCACCAAATAAGGGTAGTGGAATGGTAGTGGAAAATAACGTGCTTGATCAGTACTGTGTAGTATTTTCCCTTGCAAATGTTTCATCTTCTTCTATTCATCAGAGGCTTCTGAATGGATATGGTTGAAGCATGATCAGAAGAATTGATCATTGGGTCTTCAGAGTCTTGGGTCATCAGAGTCTTCAGAACTTGTTCAGCAGAACCTTATCTTCAGAGTCTTCAGCACTCCTTCTTCAGAACCCTTGGTTATCAGAAACTTAAGTCTTCAGAGTCTTCAGAACATTGTTCAGCAGAACCTTGTCTTCAGAGTCTTTAGCACTTAGTCTTCAGAAACTTAAGTCTTCAGAGTCTTTAGAACATTGTTCATCAGAACCTTGTCTTCAAAGTCTTTAGCACTTAGTCTTCAGAAGGTAATTATCATAGTCATATTCAGAGCCAGAATCCAAGAGAACATTGCAGCAGCAACATATTGTTTTCTTAGAATCTTTCTGAAGCAGATCAGAAGCAAACTTGCTTCTTTGACGCAGAAGCGACTTTTGATCAATTGAGAGTGATGTTCCACATGATCTCTATCAGAGTCAGAGCTATATTTATCATAGTCAGATCATGTTTGCCAATACTTTAGAAAACAAACGTTAGAGTACCAAAATTGTTCTCACACAAATACAACTTTGTAATTATCAAAACTTAGAGATATCCTGCCGAACCAAATCTTGTTCTAACACTCTCCATCCTTCCTACAAGAATCATCAACTTGATACAGTTTACCAGTGTGGCAGAGATTGTGTTTAGTAACATCTTTAGTCCCCAAGCAGAATGGCAGTGATCTCAGTGTTGAGGAATCAGTCTTTCAGTCTTGTCTTATCCCCAAAAGAGTCAAGTTGTGTCATCTGCATCTGCATTTGATCATATATCATAGCATAATTCATATACATATGCATAACAAGAGTGTTTCATCCTCATTTGTATCCTCTATAGGTCGTGTTGTTATCCACGTCTTACCTTGTGGTCAAAGTCCAACTCACTTGGCACCTACCAAATAGATATTGTCGTGTCTATCTGACGTTCTTCCAGATATGACCTTTCTTATCCGATTGTTTTTCCGTATATGTTTGTTCTTCTTTTGCATCCAATGCTATTCTTGGATGTCACATGTGTCAATCTCTCTGATGCTTTACCAGATTGAGTCTTTTGTTCTGATGTTCTTCCAGAACTTATCTGATGTTCTCCCAGATTGAGTCCTTTGTTCTGATGTTTTTCCAGAACCTATCTGATGTTTTTCCAGATATTCCCTTGTCTATCTAATTTTTTCCCAGATTCGAGTCTTTTGTTCTGATGTTCTTCCAGAACTTACCTGATGTTTTTCTAGATATTTCCATTGTGATTCTGACACCCTTCCAGAATTTGTTTTACTCCCCAATGAGTTTCCAGATATATACCTTTGCAATTCTGATGCTTTTCCAGTATCTATCCGAGGTTTTACCGGATATATTTATCTCTCTGATGCTTTACCAGATTGAGTCTTTTGTTCTAATGTTCTTCCAGAACTTATCTGATGATTTTCCTGATGTGTCTTTTGTTTTAATGTTTTTCCAGAACTCCTTTATGTCTATCTGACGTTCTTCCAGATACGACTTTACTTCTGATGTTTTTCCAGAACATCTTGGTGTCTATCTGACGCTCTCTCGGATACGACCTTGTTTATCTGATGTTCTTCCAGATATGATGTTGCTTATCTGACGTTCTTCCAGATATGTTTTCAAAACCTTTTCCCGTATATTTAATGCTTTTCTAAATGTTTCGGATGTATCTTAAGAATCGTTGTCTTCATCTAATGCTCTTCTAGATGTCTTCGATTTATTTCTGACTGTGGTTAGCAGTTGTTGATTGTTTTCAAGTCTGTTTCCATTTTCCATCCAATGCTTTTCTGGATGTGTTCTCGAGATTATTCGATGTTTTTCCAAATATCTCTGATGTGTTCCGGAGTTTATTCGATGTTTTTCCAAATATCTCTAATGTTTTCATATGTTCTAGAGTTTATTCAATGCTCTTCTGAATACCTCTGATATTTGCTTGAAGGTCCTTAATGTATTTCCTTGAGTTCTCCTCACCTCATTCAATGATCTTCTGAATGTTATGACTCTTTTCCATCTAGCTCGTTTCATGGATGATAAGTGTTTATTCCCCAGTGGAGCTTATTCAATGCTATTCTAAATATCTCTGATAGATGCTTGTTTATATTCCAAAGTTCATTCAATGCTCTCCTGAATGACTTTGATGGTTGTTGCTGTACTTTCCCAGAGTTTTATTCAATGCATTTCTGACTAAAACTCTGATGACTGTAACCCTTTCCCCAGTAAGTTGCTTCTGTTTTCTGGATGTTTTTGTGTATTCCACTATAAAGTTAAAAGCTTTCTTGGAAATCTCTGTTGCATACTCAGATTTGGTCTCGCACCACATCTAATGCTTCTCTAGATGTTTCTGATGTGTTTTCCTGATTTGTGTTACTTTCAGCATCTGATGCTTTTTTCGGATGTCTGTATCTCCATTCAGGTTTTGTCCCTCTTTTTTTTCAAGTATTATTGGATACTCTTTGTCACATTGGCAGATGTCCATAATATCTTCTATTCTTCAGTTGTGTCTCCTTGATACTTTTCCCCGTAGAGTCTTGCTCTACTAAGTTGTTCCTCGTAGGGTCTTTCATTCTTTAGATGTGCTTTCAGCAACATTTCCATATACAGTTATCCCCTATGGCGCCATTCCCCACAGGATCTCTGTCTTGCATTCATATCATTTCATGTCATATCATGTGCATCCCGTGGCATCTTAGGGCCAAAAATTGTGCATGTTTGTATTTAAGTCTCTCCTATCACGTCGAGACAAAGATTTCAATCTCCATATCTCCGGATAGAAGAAACTTAAATAGGGGCATCTGTCATACCCCAATTTTGACCCTGAATCGCCTAATCAATACAATTATCATGATATCTGCATTATCTGCATAGCATAGCATGCACTTCATCTTGCATAGTGTCCGAAATGTCAGTCAGAATAAATTTGTTGGATTTACAGATAAACCGATCTAAATTTAATTTCAAAATCTAACCAAACGCTGTATTTTTCCAATATGTTTATTTTGCGCTGATTATTTTTGTGTGTTCATTTTATTTTTTTCAAACACTTTTCTGCCCGACTTTTTATTTGTTTTTTCTTTATCATTTTTATTTATTTTTAGTTAAATAATCATTAAATTTATTTAGATTTAATTTAAATTTTTATTTTTTTATTAATTAATTTTATTTTTAATTTGTTTATTAATATTTTCTCTTTTTATAAAAAACACAAAAACATCATATTTAATCAATACTTAATTATGTTTCTCCTTCTAAAAACACAAAAACATAATATTTAATTCTTTTTATTTTTGTCTCATTATAAAAAAAAAATCAAAAAAAACATTGTGTTAATTGTTATTATCATTCTTGTCTATTTTCTAGTCCTATATATATGCATTAGAAAAAACAAAGATGACACAAAAAAAACACTCATGCTTCATCCCTCCCTCACATCACCGTGCACCACCAGAGACTACGAAAAATTACCGTCGTTCGACTGCTACCCTCCGCTCCTCCGTTGATGAGAAGCACCGCACGACCCAACTTCTAGACGACGTGCAGCCGGACGCACCGCCTCGTTGCAAATCAGCAAAGAGTCTTGATGCTTTTGGCAAAGATGAAAAAGTGATTGGAAAACAGGCATTTCACGTGGAGAGAGAGTGTGAGAGAGAGAGAGAGAGAGAGAGAGAGAGAATTTTAGGTTTTATGACATTTTCTTTCTTTTTATTTTATTATTATTATTATTTTATCTTATTCATTAATATTTGTTCTAGTTAATCTTGACATTTAGATTCAATGAATTGTGTAAAATTTTGGAGTGGGTTATAGACCCATAGTTGATTCATACATCTTGCTCTCTTTTGCACACCCCAAACTCCTTCTAGCAACTCCCCTTGATTTTAAAATTTTGCTTATTTTGATTAATTTAATTTTGACATTAGTCTTAATTTTGACTTTTATTTTGATTATTCTTAATATTATTTTAATATTAATTTTTAATTGAATTTTGATGTTAATTGCAATGTTAATTTTAATTGGATCTTGATATTAATTTTAATATTAATTTTGATTGAATGTTAATATCGATGTTGATTTTAATTTGCCATGTTCCCTTAAGATATCTCGATTATATTTGATCTTCGATTAAATTTAATTAAGATTAGATATTAGTGATTAATTTTGATTAGAATTGGTAATTAATTTTTAACACTAATTTATGTTCTTTGATTATAATTTAGGATTAAATTTTAATTAACTTGTGAGTAACTTTATGTGACTAACTTCCCTTATCTCACGCCGCCGCGCGATCGAGACTAACTTACCTTTCCCTTTATCCTAGCCTTAGGATTAGAGTCGCTGTACTTTATATAGGTGTTCTGCCATAGACATTTACTTCCCTTTTATCCTAGCCTTAGGATTGGAGTCGCTGCACTCCTTGTAAGTGTTATGGTTATGAACAGTTACTTCCCTCTGGAAACGTGACCACAGTCAAGAGTTCCTCACCCTCATTGAGGGGAACTACGATTGCTCAGATTCCATTCCCATCAGGATACGTAGGCACGAGATGCGATGTCTTGGCGAGCATACTTAGAAATAACACCTTAGGTCTCCCTTTACCTTCTCACCATTTAGCAGACAAATAACAACTAACACAGTAAAATAAGAGGTTCCTGTAGAGTACTACACATACTTAGGATGCTAGCACCTTCCCTAGGTATAACCAACCCCGAACCTTAGATTCTCTTTGCTTTGCATTGTATTGCATATTTTGGGTTATTCGTTCTTTTTCCCTTCCCTTGGATAAATTAAAGATCGGTGGTGAATTAAGATTTGTGAACCTAGTTAACTCAATAGCTATGGTATCCGATTCTCACTGCGATAGGTATCAACGAAGAGTTGGAATACAGGAAAGGCACAATACCGACCAAAAGTTAGAATGGAAATGATAGGCACCAACCAAAAGTTGGGATAAAGGATACTAACCTAGATTCAGAATAACCAACACGCCGACCGAAGGCGAAATCTTCACAAAGGACATCAACCAAAAGTTGAAATTGGAATAGAATACCAACCAAAAGTTGGGCTGAGCACACGGTACCAACCAAGAGTTGGGATGCAAACAACAGATACCAACCAAAAGTTGGGTACCAACCAAAAGTTGGGATAAAAGATAAGATACCAACCAATAGTTGGGATAACACAAGATACCAACCAAGAGTTGGGATAAAGGATACTAACGAATAGTTAGAATAAACAAAACGCTGATTGAAGGCGAATTCCTCATAAAGGATACCAACCAAGAGTTGGGATAAAACTGGAGGGTACAACCAATAGTTGGGATAAGAGATAAGATACCAACCAATAGTTGGAATAAACGAAAGATACCAACCAAGAGTTGGGATACAACAAAGATTACCAACCAAAAGTTGGAATGCAACAAAGATTACCAACCAAAAGTTAGGATACAACAAAGAATACCAACCACAAGTTGGAATTTGAACAAAAGATACCAACCAAAAGTTGGGATAAACATAGGGTACCAACCAAGAGTTGGAATAACAACGAGAAATACCAACCAAAAGTTGGAATTTAACACAAGATACTAACCAAAAGTCGGAATTCAACGAAGAGGACCAACCAAAAGTTGGAATTGAGAGAAAATACCAACCAAGAGTTAGGATAAAAGACATCAACGGATTTACGATTCAAAGTAAAAAAAAGACGACTCCGTTGGGGAAAGGAGAAGCCTAAACTGGCAACTCTGCAGGGGGAGCACAAAACGATTCCTCTGGAAGGAAACCACAACCAAAAGTTGCCTTGGGGATAAAGTGAAACGATATCTCCTGAGATATGCCACTTTCTGTCGGGGAAAAGGCTGGAAATGGCATCAAACCTGGCTTATGCTTCAAATGCATATGTTTGAATTTTTTTCTATGGTGTAATGCTCCATACGAAATGGAAATGCTGCGCACTTGGAAGATGCAATGCAAAGATGCTTATGAAATGCAAGAAAAGACTCCACCGGAAGAAATGCTGAGGAAACCGGAAATAAATCCGCTGAGGAAGACAAAATGCTCCCGTTGAAGAAACCCACATGAACTTCCGCTCTGCCGGGAAGTAAGAATAATATCAGTCTGCTAGGCAAACGCCCCAAACTCTGATGGAGCAAAGTGCCAAGGACCGGTGGGCTTAGCATCTGCTGAAGATGTCAACCCCCTGCTGATTTAACTACTAATGGAATAAACTCTACTTTGGGAGAAGAATCAATCATACGAAACCTGCTAAGGGATGATACTGAACATATCCTTCCGTTGGGTAGACAACCCTTAACCTTACCTTGTTGGGGATAAAAGTAACCCTTGCAGGCCAAAATCACAGTTCCATTATTTAACCCATAGGAGAGAAATCAATCAAGCCTCCTGCTGGGGATATCAACCTGGTTGGGGAGAGCAATTCCTGAACTATGATAGGGAGAGAGAAAATCACGCCATCCTGCAAACAAACAAAAGAATGTTCTATATGCGACATGGCAGCCTTGTTTACCACCCAAGAGACTTATCAATCAAGCAATTTCCATTATTTAACATGTTCTGCAGAACTTTAATGTTTTCACATGCAATGTTTATAAAAAATATCGGACGTTTTTGCAAACAAAACAGTAAAAGTAAAAACAAGAAATGGAAATCTTTTGAGTGAATTGAAATTTTATTGATTGAAATGGCCTGTAAATAGGCATGTACAATTTGGGAGGCAATTCTTGGAAAGAGGTAATTATGCGAAAGTAAAAAGAAAATACACATGTCGGCAATGTGGGAACAGATTTCCACCATGCTTCGATTCAGCTATGACTTGTATGTCTTCGATGCTCTCCAATGCTTTGCCTTCCGAAAAAGACTGGCTGGACCGATTCTTACCCTTTGAAATTCCCATGTACCAAGAAGTAATCATAGATCGAACGCAGATCACAGCCTCTCGCTTTCAAATCCCTAACTTTTGCATGGATCGCCCCTTCGGGTTTTCAATCCACCGGGATACCCATTTTTTCCAAAGTTGCCTTTTTCAGGTTTTCAACTTTGCGGGTTTATTCAATTCTTTTCTTTTCTTTTATCCCTAATTTTTGCCCGAACCTTTTCTTTTTGTGGTTCGCCGGGATGCCCCTTTTTTGCTTGGACCTTTTCTTTTTGTAGTCCAGCGGGTCTTTCTTATGCATGGTATTTTTTTACTGCGTCTACGTTCACAGGGGATGTAAAATCTTCGTCATCCATAGTTGAGAGTAACAAGGCTCCGCCAGAGAAAACCTTTCTTACAACATATGGCCCTTCATAGTTTAGAGTCCATTTGTCCTTGTGATCTATCTGAGGAGGAATGATCCTTTTCAAAACCAAGTCACCTGGCTGGAAGCACCGAGGAAGCACTTTCTGATTAAAGGTTTTCTTCATCCTAATCTCGTACAATCGACCATGCACAATAGCTTCCAATCTCTTCTTTTCAATGAGGTTGAGCTGATCTAATCTGGATCGTACCCATTCAGCCTCATCAAGTTTCACATCTGCCAGAATTCTAAAAGAAGGAATCTCAACTTCTAATGGTAGGACTGCTTCCATACTATACACCAGTGAGAAAGGAGTTGCCCCAGTTAATGTCCGTACCGAAGTACAATAACCATGTAAAGTAAAGGGCAACATCGTGTGCCAATATTTATACGTTACCATCATCTTCTGCACAATCTTCTTGATATTCCTATTTGCTGCCTCAACAACACCATTCATCTTTGGACGATACGGAGAAGAATTATGATGTTCAATTTTGAAACTCTGGCACAATTCCTTCATCATCTTGTTATTCAAGTTCGAACCATTATCAGTAATGATTCTCTCAGGGATACCATACGACAGATGATGTCCTTCCTTATAAACCGGGCGACTACCTGCTTTGTAACGTTGGTAAACGACGCGACTTCTACCCACTTGGTGAAATAGTCAATGGCCACCAGAATAAAGCAATGCCCATTAGAGGCAGTTGGCTCAATCTTTCTGATCATGTCGATGCCCCACATTGCAAAGGGCCAAGGAGATGTTAATACGTTCAGAGGATTCGATGGTACATGTTCCTTGTCAGCAAAAATCCGGAATTTATGGAATTTTCTAGCATATTTGAAACAATCAAACTCCATAGTCATCCAGTAATACCCCGCCCTCAATAACTTTCTGGCCATAGCATGCCCATTGGCATGGGTACCGAAAGAACCCTCGTGAACCTCTTCCATTAACAGGCCTGCCTCATGTTCATCAACACAACGTAGTAGGACCATGTCAAAGTTCCTTTTATATAACACATCGTCCTCATTCAAAAAGAAATTACCAGAGTCTTCTTATCTTTGCTGGATGCCCCAGATGGGTACTCTTGACTTTTGAGGAAACATTTAATATCATGATACCATGGTTTACCATCTGACTCCTCTTTAACCGCAAACACAAAAGCATGTCTGTCAAGACGCATGATTCTTATCGCTGGAACTTCATTCCACATATTCACCTTGTACATCGAAGCTAGCATCGCCAATGCATCTGCCATCTGATTTTCAGCCCGGGGTACATGATGGAAATCAACTCTATTAAAGAATGGCAACAGTCTTCTGGCATAGTTCTTATAGGGCACTAAGTTTGGCTGGAACATCTCCCATTCACCCTTAATCTGATTGATTACCAACGCAGAATTACCATAAACATCAAGATTTTTTATTCTCAAATCAATAGGCTCTTCTAATCCCATGATGCATGCTTCATATTCTGCTTCGTTGTTGGTACAGATAAATACTAATCGGGCAGTAAAAGGGATGTGAGAACCCCTAGGAGTAGTAATGATTGCCCCGATTCCGTTACCATACGTGTTGACAGCCCCATCAAGAATTAAACTCCACTGAGATCCAATCTCAGGTCCTTCATCAGGTAAAGGTTCATCATAGTCTTTCATCTTCAAAAACATGATATCTTCATCCGGAAACTCAAACTTCATCGGTTGATAATCTTCAATTGGTTGTTGAGCATGATATTCTGACAGAACACTTCCCTTGATGGTTTTCTGGGAAACAAATTGAATATTGTACTCCGTCAGAACCATCTGCCAACGGGAAATCCTTCCAGAGAGTGCTTATTTCTCAAACACATACTTGATTGGATCCATCTTCGATATCAATAGGGTTGTGTAATTTAACATATACTTCCTCAAACGCTTGGCGGCCCAAGCGAGTGCACAACATGTCTTTTCCAGCATTGAGTTGACCGAGCACACACCATATTGAATTCTCAAGAACCGTAAGATACATAATCAGTGGTCTTGCTGCTACCGGTGACATGAGGATCGGAGGTTCCTACAAATACTCTTTTATCTTTTCAAAAGCCTTTTGACAATTTTCATTCCACCTAACCGCTTGATTTTTTCTCAACAATTTGAATATTGGCTCTCATGTGGCTGTAAGATGAGAGATGAATCTAGCTATGTAGTTCAGCCTCCCCAAGAAACCCCGAACCTCCTTTTCTATTCTCGGCTCAGGCATCTCTTGTATTTCTTTTATCTTAGCAGGATCTACCTCGATACCTCGTTCACTAACAATAAAATCCAGCAGTTTACCAGATCTTACCCCGAAGGTGCACTTATTCGGATTCAACCTCAGCTTGAATTTCCTTAACCTTTCAAATAACTTCTCAAGATTCACCAGATGCTCCTCCTTTGTTTGTGACTTTGCAATCATGTCATCAACATAGACCTCGATCTCTTTGTGAATCATATCATGAAAGAGAGTCACCATTGCCCGCTGATAGGTTGCCCCTGCATTTTTCAATCCAAAAGGCATTACCTTATAACAGAAAGTCCCCCATGGTGTTATGAACGTCATTTTCTCCATGTCCTCTAGGGCCATTTTGATTTGGTTATACCCAGAGAAGCCATCCATGAAGGAAAACACAAAATATTGATCAGTATTATCCACTAACACGTCAATGTGAGGGAGCGGGAAATCATCTTTCGGGTTGGCTCTATTTAGATCACGGTAATCAACACACATCCTGACATTTCCATCATTTTTAGGTATAGGAACAATATTAGAAATCCACGGAGGATAATTAGTTACAGCAATAAATCTGGCATCCAGCTGTTTCTGAACCTCTTCCTTAATCTTGACAGCCATGTCGGGTCTTGTCCTTCTCAACTTCTGCTTGACCAGATGACAACCTTCTTTAAGAGGCAAACGATGCACTACGATGTCCGTATCAAGTCCAGGCATGTCTTGATAAGACCAAGCAAAGATGTCCACATACTCTCGAAGCATTTTAACCAATCTTCCCTTGATATTATCTTCCAAAGCAACCCCAATTCTGACCTCTTTCCTGACGTCCTCGGTGCCCTGATTAACAGTCTTAATATCCTCCTGATGAGGCAAAATGATCTTTTCCTCCTATTTCAGAAGTCTGGCTAATTCCTCAGGCAAGTCGTAGTCTTCATCAGCCTCTTCTTTCAACTTGATAAATGGGATTATCGAATTCATACCGAGCCATAGCTGAATCATTATCGATGGAATCTGGGGTGATAGATATGCATGAATGATGTTTTTATGTCTTAATAAGAATGTAACAAATGAACAAAACAAAAACACATTGCCATTTTACTTTTTCTTAATAAAACGTAAAAGCAAAAAATGAAAGACAGTGAGCAAAACATTTGAATGCAAAAACGTCCTTTTATTCATGATATCATTGAAAGCAAAAATAAAGTGGCCCTACAGAATGGGTCACTATGTCTTGGGCAGAACGTAGGACTTAACACATGCAAAAATAATAAAAATTACTTTTCTGAAGTAACTAGGATGGCTTCTTCAGCAGTTCAATTGCATAATTCTTGACCGGGAACACAAAGACTGATCTAACTGTCCATATCACAGTCACTATCAGCATCTTTATCCCCTATAGCGTTATCTCTGTCAAATATAACCCCAGCACTCGTGAATCTGACTGGACCTCTGTACCTCGGAGGAGCTTGAGACGACTTTGATGGCTTATACCCTAACCCATATTTATCTTGCTTCATTGGTACATCAATAACCTGGCCCCACTTCTGAGAACTGCCAGCCTCAACCACCGCACATGCTTCTTTGAACGAAGACATCGAAACCGCATGCCTCATATCCTCCACAGGAGGCTCCTTCTGAATTTGAACAGCTTCGAAGGTCTGACATAGGGTTTCTTGAATCTCTCCATCAACTTCAATATACTTAAAGGACGACAGATGGCTAACCATGATATCTTCTTCACCACACACCGTGACCACTTTTCCTTCAACCATGTATTTAAGCTTTTGAAGTAACGTAGATGTTACTGCCCCAACATGATGAATCCAGGGGCGGCCTAACAAACAGCTATAAGCTAGCTGAATATCCATGATGTAAAAGGTAGTATCAAAAACTTTGGGTCCCACTTTGATTGGCATAACAACTTCCCCAAACACAGATCTTTTGGAACCATCAAAAGCATGCACCACCAAATCACTAGGCATGCAAATCAACCCTTGAGTGTCGAGCTTCATAAGAGCCTTCTTTGGAAGAACATTTAACGATGAACCGGTATCCACTAACACATGTGACAACAATGAACCTCTGCACTCCATGGAGATATGCAGAGCATTATTGTGATTCCTCCTTGTGGGCGTCAGATCTAAATCAGTAAAACCCAAGCCATTTCCAGCATTAACATGTACTACTACCCCTTCAAGCTGATTCACGGAGATTTCCTGTGGCACATAAGCGGCATTTAACACCTTCAACAAAGCATTCCTGTGAGCCTCAGAACACAACAACAGAGACAAGATAGAAATTTTGGACGGCGTTTGATTCAACTTATCAACAATATTATAGTTACTCTTTAGTGAAATTCTGGTATGACAGATCCCAGATGTCCTACAGGATGTCGAGACATCTGGTCTGCTACAGATAACATGGCAAGGTATAAACAATAACAGTACTAAAAAGCATAAACAACACACAGAATTTGTTCACCCAGTTCGGTCTAACAACCTATATCTGGGGGCATACCAAGCCAGGAAGGAAGTTCACTATCAGCAGTATCAATTCATAGACCCTACAACCAACACACCCGTTGATGATCTACTCACTTAATCACTACCCAATGACCCTTATACCTAAGTCCACCCTAGATAGGAGACTTCATCTCCCTTCCAATCATCGCAATGATGTCTAGCAGTCAACACCTCAGCCACTGCATCAACAGCTTGATTTCCAATCAACTCTTCAATCACAGAAAAATAGAAGACACACTTCAATTACAATACCTAGACATGACACACATGACTAAGAATAATACTTAGAGTTGCTTAACAGCTTCCTCCAAGAACAATACATCTCTTACCTACAGGCTTCTAGATACACACGATGACCATCCCACAAACCGGGTGGTTCATCAACCAACACAGCCCTTATAATTTACATGATGGCTGGCTTCTTTTATTAGGTTGCAATGCTTCTATTTATAACCTAAACCCAACTGGATTTGGGTTCAAATCACAACATATCAGCTGCTACAAATCTACAAAAGATTCTCCTGCAAATTAGATCTTCAATCAAATCTTCCTAAAATATCTCCATATTTAAATACTCAATCTTCTCTTGATTTTATCTTGAATCTTCCAGACCTCTAAATCAGCTCCACAAAGGATACCATAATATTCCCAGAAACATTCCTTACATTGGGCTTGTGCATTATAAAATCACAGATTTGATTTAACAATAAAGCATATTTATTCTCCAAATCTCTTCGCCCTAAAATAGTAACAAAATATACTCCACAAAGTAATAGGAATTGATTGTATCAGAATAAATCTTCTCCAATAAATTCGCCTGCAATCTCTCAAACAAAATCTCACACGTTACTAAATAACGCGCAGCCCATAAAACAAAACATTCTTAATAGAATGTACTGTCAGCACAGCAGATGTTAAGACATCAGTTTTGACATCATACACACGGTCCTGCAATGCTAATAAAAACACCACCTGCATAATGTTAGAACAACATGTCAAGACATCACGAAAGACATCTTGATGTACCACATTGTTTTACCAAAATTGCTGCCAATTCAGAACTAACAATCTCCCCCTTTGGCAATTTTAGCTAAAATAATTTATGATCACAAAACATATCAGAGATCCCTGCAGCAGAAACAGCTCACACCAGACAACCACATCTAACCCAGAAAGTCCAATGTACACATATCATTACTATGTCAACATTACTAAGCCACACTACTCTCCCCCTTTTAGCCATAATTAGACAAACTCCACTAGGAAACTTCCATAACAACCAGAACAACTAAGCAACATTCAGACCAAATCCATAGAGAAGAGAGTACATTAATACAGACCAAGCACAAAAAGTTCCAAAGGCAAACTCTGAATCATCCAACCAACATACTCAGAACAGAACATTGGGGTAAATGTACACTTCTGGTTCAATCCATTGACACACCAGGTCTAAACTGTCATGTCCATCATGAACTTCACCAGTAACACAATGTCACGACATCTTGTCTGACATAACACCCTCACCAGAGCCACAAACAACTGCACTACTTCAACAACAAAAATTCAACTCCCCCTATCTAAGATAAACAGTGCTCCTTTGCAAGATGAACACCTTAAATGAATGGAAAACATAAGACTCATCTTCATGTCTTCAAGAGCGCACCCTTTGTTCAACACACCTGCTGAACGCATTCACATAATGTTTGATCCTTAAACAACACTAGTACATTTAACAAGAACCACCACCAAATCACCCACAAGTTCTGAAGCACAAACACACTGCCTTCCACTACACTCTAAGTAAAGTCCTCTTACTTTGAATTAATAACACACACCAAGACAAGTGTGACATCTCCCATCAACCAAGACCCCTACAGAGTTCTTCCAAAAAAAACTGCAGAGAAAAATAAATTCTCCTAGACACAATAAGGAGTTCCACATCTTTTCAACAGTAGCAATCCCGCATGACAGACTATCATGCTCCCCCTAAATAGTTGCACAAGTTCAGCAACAAAAATGTAACTACTCTTCCTAAGCAGTAGTACACACATGACATAAAGTCATGACATCTGATCTGACATCATAAACATCAAACAAAACACCACTTTACTCCCCCTGAGGCACACAACGGAAACAAAAACACCAATCCTTAGTTCAAGCACATGAACATCTTCATGCTCATACAGACCCCACGAATTCTCAGCTTACTTAAAAGCTTTACTAAGATCCAATCTCTTCAAGAGATACTTGCAGCAGCAGAAAGAACAACTCTTAAAAAAACTTTCTGATCAGATCACATCATATGACACAATTCCTCTGCCATTACATTCACTTGTAGTTGTTGATACTAGTGAAGTCTTCAAAATTAGTAGTCATGCTTTGCCAGAACATACTACTAAAAACAAGCTCAGAATCCCCACATTCTAATCCACAAAGTCAGAAAACACCTCTTCTGACAATAATGCTTAAGCATCCAACTCCACATGAAGTTACAATAAGGCTATTCGTGAGGAACATAAGAATCACCATCCTCCTTCAAACAAACTGTTAGATAAGGATTCAAAATCACATAGATCCCCCAACTCTCCAAAGGCAGTCATTCCCTATCATACTCTCCATCTTCAGATTTCCAATTAATCAATACCTGACCTACTTCAGTCTTTTCTACATTCTCCATCCAAGGCAGACCTTCTACTTCATCATTCTCCCGTATGACTATGTAGACGCTCCTTAGGCATAATGTAGGCACCATGCTTCTGAACCAGAGCATAATCATCCTTCACCAAGGATATCCAACTAGATAATGTCCCAACACAAGTTAGAACATCTGCCACACACCAAGACATCATCACCATGATTCTTGATATGCTCCACCAACTGGACTTACTATAGCATAGTAATCCAAAGAACTAGAGAAATAAACTTTCATCCACCTTCAAGAAGAATAATCTCCTTGAGTCTTCAACTCATCACCTTATCATAAGTTGATGTGCCACATCACCAACTGAGACTTCTGATGCTAAGCTAGATGTCAGAACATTATGACATCCAACTGTTGAATTCAGCTCCTCCTTCTGCCACTCAGAAGAACCTCCTCCCTTTGCAGAACCAGATTTCCATGCTCTCATAGACTTGATTCAACAATCAAGTTTGAGTAGACAATCTCCATCCTGTTTAGAAACTCCAAAGACTTCAAACCTACCACATCTGAATCTTAAGAAAATAAGTAGTCCAAGACTACCCCATAGCCATACAAAAAAAATGCCACTTCTAAATACACTATAGAACACACAATCTCATCTATATAATCCCAAGCTTCTTTTAACCACCATGATTGTTTCAATATCATGTAGGACATCAACACAGAGTTCTTTGAACCCAGGATGATCTCCAAGGCTCACACCTTCAGCAGCTATTTCAGGCCGTCACACACCAACACATCACGAAGAGAAAAAAAATAGCCACATAGAGAAAAGTAAATTCACACCACTTCAGCAGTCCTGCACTTTTACATCAGACATACATAGTCTCCCGTCAATGTATATTGTCATTAGTTGAATGCACAACATCTTAGATAAACGCTCAGCTCCCGTCAGAGTATTCATTATCGGTTAGATGCACATCCTTATCAAAAGCAGACAAATACTCAACTGGTGTCAAGCTATTTATCATATGTGATAAGGTAACCTTCTCACACAAGGTACGACATTTGGTCTGTTCTGACATTCTTTTCCTGCACACTTGTGGCACTAGCTGATCCCTCTTTTATTAATCCACACCACTGATCACTTCAGATTAGGTAAGTGGATTGACCTGATACTCCACCATGAGCACAACTAACTTTCTTTGGCTGAGAAAGCAAAGAACTGAAATGATGTTTCAACATCACTTCCGAAATCAGTCTAAATCACATTAAACAACTACTATGGCTTTGGAGACAACCACCATAGTAATCCACACACATATCTTGCAAGGGACATAAGAGGATCAACCATCAGTAGCTGACCAACCTTCAAAACCAGATCATACACACATGCAGGAACCTGCATACTCTACATCTCAAGAATCTTCTTCTCAAACTTCTAATGTTCAGACCTCTTGTCTGACTTTGAGATGTTGGATGCCATCCTTCTGCACCTAAAGAGGAGATTCCCTCTAACAGGTTTCTGGAGCAAAAAAATATTGACTGGTCATCACAAACAGATTGTAAACAAAATATGCTTCTCCCAACACTTCAACCTACAAGGATGCTCTTCCATTATGTGAGGACACCACACAACTGAACTCCAGCTTAAGAAGAACCTTCTCATGCAAATACCAGGGAACCATAATCTTTTGGTCCAAAAAAAACACCAACTCATATTTGTTCCAAACACAACTGCTCATCCTAGATGGTTTGGATGACATTCCAACAAGGAAGACAACAATCAACCTCCTCTATGCAAGCCAGGAGTAGGTTCCAAACACATTTGCAATGCCAAATATTTATCCACAAGATTCTGCACACTCTGCTGGTTTGATGTCATAACAACCGGTAGAACATCATTCAAGAACAACACCATGGGATCCTTCAATTTAGACCTGTGGATGGTCTTTCAGAGAAGAAAGTAAAAATAAATTGCATCCTTCTGATCTCTCATCAACAAACTTATTGAAAATGCCTTTATGAGTGGACTTGGGTCAAACCTCAAGTATATTTGGTCACTTTAATAGGTCAATCAAAATTATCCTCAAGTATCACAACACCATGTGATACACCTTCAGAGGAGAACAGAGTGTTGCAGCCTCAACACACAAAACCACCAGGAGTTTTCTAACAGATACATAAGCAGCGGAACACAGATAAAGAAAACCCCTCAACAACCATCAGGTAAAACTTAATAACCTTTGCACAACCACCACAATCCATGTGCAATAGGTCAACATAGGTTTGAAAAATAAATCAAACAACACAGCAGCTCACCACCAAAGCTACAAGCCTGATAACAGACAGGTCCAAAACACACCATGTCATGAACAACCCATCCTCCACTTCTAGGGACTATTCAAACAACAATATGAATTTCTCCAAGTTCAAACAACTTTTCAGTAGGTACCACCTACCTTGCCCATGACCAAAAAGTATCTTCCCTAAGATCTCACCTAGAAACAGAACAGGATGCCTACTCTGATACCAATTGAAATTCTGGTATGACAGATCCCAGATGTCCTACAGGATGTCGATACATCTGGTCTGTTACAGATAACATGGCAAGGTATAAACAATAACAGTACTAAAAAGCATAAACAACACACAGAATTTATTCACCCAGTTCTATCTAACAACCTACATCTGGGGGCATACCAAGCCAGGAAGAAAGTTCACTATCAGCAATATCAATTCATAGACCCTACAATTAACACACCCGTTGATGATCTACTCACTTAATCACTACCCAATGACCCTTCTACCTAAGTCTACCCTAGATAAGAGACTCCATCTCACTTCCAATCATCGCAATGATGTCTAGCAGTCAACACCTCAGCCACTGCATCAACAACTTGATTTCCAATCAACTCTTCAATCACAGAAAAATAGAAGACACACTTCAATGACAATACCTAGACATGACACACATGACTAAGAACAATACTTAAAGTTACTTAACAGCTTCCTCCAAGAACAATACATCTCTTACCTACAGGCTTCGAGATACACACGATGACCATCCCACAAACCGGGTGGTTCATCAACCAACACAGCCCTTATAATTTACATGATGGCTGGCTTCTTTTTCTAGGTTACAATGCTTCTATTTATAACCTAAACCCAACTGGATTTGGGCTTCAAATCACAGCATATCAGCTGCTACAAATCTGCAAAAGATTCTCCTACAAATTAGATCTTCAATCAAATCTTCCTAAAATATCTCCATATTTAAATACTCAATCTTCTCTTGATTTTATCTTGAATCTTCCAGACCTCTAAATCAGCTCCACAAAGGATACCATAATATTCCCAGAAACATTCCTTACATTGGGCTTGTGCATTATAAAATCACAGATTTGATTTAACAATAAAGCAGATTTATTCTCCAAATCTCTTCGCCCTAAAATAGTAACAAAATATACTCCACAAAGTAATAGGAATTGATTGTATCAGAATAAATCTTCTCCAATAAATTCGCCTGCAATCTCTCAAACAAAATCTCACACGTTACTAAATAACGCGCAGCCCATAAAACAAAACATTCTTAAAGAATGTACTGTCAGCACAGCAGATGTTAAGACATCAGTCTTGACACCATACACACAGTCCTGCAACACTAATAACAACACCACCTGCATAATGTTAGAACACCATGTCAAGACATCACGAAAGACATCTTGATGTACCACATTGTTTTACCAAAATTGCTGCCAATTCAGAACTAACATTTAGTATCAGCCTCATAAACTCTTCTACATCCTTCGAGAAGGAAGCATCATCAGTTTGTTTCTGCGCGGAGTTATCAACAACTTGATTTCCCTTCCCTCTGTCAGAATTATCAGTAGTAACCTCTGGCGGAGAAAACACTCTACCACTTCTTGTAATACCACCGGTCCCCACAATATTCTCAACAGAAGATCCTGTCCATGAAGAACCCACTAATTCCTACTTTTGTCCATTGCAAAATACTTCCGCCTCATAATTCCATGGGATTGCCTTTGTACTTTCATATGATACCGAGCCAGGGGTAGTAATAACAACTTGAGCATGTCGTACCGGCGCAGAAATGTGAATAGTTCTGTATGGGATAGAGATTGTGGCAACATCATCATTATTATCTTCAACTTTCTTCTCAACACTAGTTCTCTCAAACTGTAATTGTCCATCGTCCTTCATTCTTTATATCCCTTCTCTCAATAATTTACAACCCTCTGGTCTTGCTGCACATTCCTGAAAATCAACATCACATCTGGGGAATATACCCATTTTTAACAACTATTCTTTGACAAACAATAAAGGAGTCTTCAGCTCCTTAACACTGATACCAGATTCAACTTTTCCCCATCTTCAATTGCATTAACCCTTGTCGCGCCATGTTGTGGCATAGGGTT
Source organism: Lathyrus tuberosus (assembly GCA_022829125.1). Classification (NCBI taxonomy): domain Eukaryota; kingdom Viridiplantae; phylum Streptophyta; class Magnoliopsida; order Fabales; family Fabaceae; genus Lathyrus; species Lathyrus tuberosus. Next base: position 3,197,969 of record JALAZF010000395.1, read on the forward strand.
TTGAATTACATTCGGACCACCATTGGTGAAATCAATTGCCTTGGAGTCAAGCAAATCCTGTACTTTATGCTTAAAGGCTTTACAATTATCGATATGGTGTTCGGGTGCACCTGAATGAAACTCGCAATGAGCGTTGGCATCATACCCTGGCGGTGGAGTGCCAGTAAGAAGAGCCAAAGTCCTTTTTTGTACCAACTGTAACTGAAGTAAATGCTGTAATAACTGAGAATAAGGCATCGGTGGAGTCTCAAAATGCCTATTTGTTGTCCTTGGTCGATCCGGATATCAGCGAGGAACGTTATTTTGTTGCTGAGGCGCAACCGAAATGGCTATAGTAGCAACCTGCTGTGTGTAATTCTGATTAACCCTGCCTTTACCACGATAAGAAGAAACTGAGTTAGTGTCACCTTCTCTTTTCTTGGGATTCCCTGCATATGGTTTCTTATTTCCTCCAGTCGAGGAACCAATACCTGCCTAAATCTTTTCTGCCTTGATTTCACTCTCTACTTTTTCTCCTGCCAACACAAGATCTGAAAACCCAACAGACAAACACCCAACTAATTTCTCAAAATAAGGCCCCTAAAGCCTGCCCGTGAACATATCAATGAGTTCTCGCTCCATCATTGGAGGTTGAACCCTAGCTGCCAGCTCACGCGACCTCTGGGCGTACTCTTTGAAGCTTTCGTTTCCCTTCTGATAAAGGATCTGTAATTGCATTCTACTGGGAGCCATGTCGTTATTGTACTAGTAGTGCTTGACGAAAGCTTCCGCCAAGTCTCTCCAGCTTCTAATGTGCGTTCTCTTTAAGCCCATATATTAATCCAGAGAAGCCCCAGCTAGGCTATCCTGGAAGAAATGCATTAGGAGTTTCTCATCATCTGAGTATGCCGACATCTTTTGATATTAAGCACTAATATGAGTTTTGGGACAAGTCGTCCCCTTATACATATCGAAATTCGACACTTTGAACTTGTGAGGTATCTTTACTCCAGGAACCAACCCCAAATCTGTCATATCGAGCCCAAAATAATTCTGACTCTCATAAGCCCTCATCCTTTCCTCGATCATTTTGAATTTTCTATTAGCTTCAGATAGGAGGCCCATGACCAGGTCATGCATAGAGAACGCATCCTCCTGACGGTCCTCCTCCCATTGATGGCCATCAGCGCCATGAACAACACAGAGACTCCCCCCACCGAGAATACCACCAGCAATACCTCCGCCAGGAGGAATAATGACTCCAGCATCTCCCTTAATAACCCCAGGATCACCTCCGCTAGGAGGATTAGCACCACTTACGACACCTCCACCTGGAGGAATAACACCAGGACCACCGTAAACCACACCTCCTCCACCAACCCTTGGAATATCAATCAACAGCTAGACCATATTTCTCAATTGCTCCTGCCCTTGAGCTACATTCTGCATTAACTCCATAAACTGATTCATTCGTGTCCTAACTTCCAAAAGCTCAGCTTGCATCTGCTCCATTACTCTCTTTTAGTTGCTGCGAGTGACGTACCGATGAATGCGAGATTCTGCAATCCTGCTATAGAAAACCAAGTAGAGATAAGAAAGAAGCCTAGAACACCTGTCATGCAAATGTCATGCTTGAATATTTCCAGGGTGATCTACACTGTGATTCCAGTTTTATAATAATAAAACACAAGATATGGATAAAACACTGGTAAACTCTGCTCATAGATTAATCGAATAGGGGGGGTAACAACAAGTCAAAATATGCAACACATACAGATAGAGACATAATCAGATACAAGAATCAATGATCCCAGCCAACAAGCCTGACGGTGATCAAATACAAAAGAAAGAAAACCCATAAGACATATCGTCAATATCTACCATAGACAACCCTTCCCAGCTTTCACGCTCCTTGCACCAGGCTTGAATCTCCCTGAATAACTCCTTGGTGTCAGGGTGCTTCGGTCTTTGGATCAACTCCTAAATGAGAACATTGCGTCTGTGCATGGTCTCCTCCAAATATTGACATCGCGACTCCCAAGTATCTTCACCAAAATCATCCTCAAGTTTAGGCTTCTTTACCCTTGCTCGAATCTTGAGCTCCTCGAAGGCTGACAATGTCTCTTTTAGCTGTTGCTCACTCCTGCATCTGCGAGATGATTCTTGTATAACCTCCATTTCCTTGTCTCTGAGTTGTAGCTTCAGCTTCTCAATCTGGTCTCAAAGGTAATCTTCTTTCATTTTGTGAGTTATCACCGTAGCGTTCCATTGACTATCAAACTTAGAAATCTGGACACGAGCTCTCTCTAAATCCTTCTTTCTCAGTTGCAATAAGCTATTGGCGCTTCTCAAATCTTGGCCTACTCGTTCTCTGTTCTTGACCTCCTCTGTGAACTCTAGCTCTTTCTTAGTCAACAACTCAACTTTCACCTTGGTTGCGTAAACTGAATCATCTTTGGCCCGTCCCAAATGGCTGATTTCTATCTTAAATTCTCCATTCTCCTTTCGGAGCTCTTCCTTTTCAGGCCAAAGTCTGTTATACTTCTCAACCTCCACCGTAGTTGGTTGTTCAATGGCCAACGAATACAAAAGAGTTTTTTTATTGGAATTGGCAAGTGGACGACCTTAACTCTCTTCAGCAACCACTCCAAGTAAAGGGGATAAGCTTGGCAGTCAATTTTACCTAGGAACGGTTTTCCTCTCCTCTGAATAGTACCCCAGGCTTTCACAGCTCTCTTCATGGCTTCAGGATTACCAGTTCCACTGTAAAACAAATATTCCCTCACCTCTTCATCTGTTGAAGGATCGCTCAATGCATACCCCAACTTTCTTATAGCAAGGGAAGGATTGTAGTTGATTCCTCCCCTTATCTCCAGGAGAGGGACATTGGGAAACTCCCCACAACTATAAATCATCTCTTATCCCAGCAATCTTCTTTCAAACTACGGAATATCCTTAGCGACAAGGCCCATTATCCTTTCTGCCCAATTCAAGGAGTCTTTAGTATCAACAAAAGCGCCATCACGGGGGAGATGACTCATGAACCACTTGCAGAGAAGAGGAGCACAACAATAAATAAGTCCACCTTTCTTCTTATGATTCCTCGAGTGTACTGAGTGATACATATCACCAAGGAGTGTTGTCATGGGATTTCTCGTCGTAAAAATCTGAATGGTGTTCATATCTACGAAACCCGACATGTTGGGGAAGAGACAGTCCCACAAATACACAGATCGGGGATGGTGTTGAACGCAATCCAGTTACAGGCTTCAGCAGATATCATCGCTTCACTCACCAAAGAACTCAAAATAAAACCAGATAAACCACTCTTGGATTACAGATTACACTTCACCACCGACATGCTCAAATAAAGAGCGTCGGCAATAACTTTCGGATCGGGAATTTCCATAGGTTCATGGAAAGGCACCTGATCTTTAACCGGTATATCCAAAATTAGGGAAAACTCCTCTAAAGTGGGGACTAGCTGATAATCCCAACATGAAACACCTCAGAGCGGGATCATAGAACTGTAACAAAGTATGTATAGCCCCTCTTTCATATTCTGTAATAGTATGGAGCTTGCTGAGAATCTTCCCATAATCATCCTTGAAGGTATCCAGATTACTCTGAGTAGTTTTGGCAACCAGGCTGCGAATCAGACTCAAATCTGGTGATTGAAACTTATAGCTGATGGTGTCATTCCTACCAGTACCCATCTATGAAGAGCTCGTCAACGGGAATCAAAGATAAGATACAAACCCTGGAAATAAACAAACATGAAATGTTAGGATGCAAAATGATGTTATTCAAATGCAAACATGGGATCAAGGCACCCCTAAATTATGAATAATTGTTGTGCTGCTAACTGAATAAAACCAAAACTCCGCTCTGATAAGAAATCTAGAATACCCAGAACACCAAAAAACCAGGATAGTCAGAATATAAGTTCACACTAATAAGAAGACCAGAAAACCGGGTTAGTTGAAGGTCAAGGTTCCCTGCAAAAACCCATCCCCTCTCGCATGTGGGTTCTAGTCTTGGACAAAGGCATCCTAGCAGGTCCTCAGTATCACAGACTCTCAAGTCGAGAAATATTGATACGTTTACCATTTCTGGTTTGGCATCATCATCAATCAAGGAGACCTCAACCGATTTCCAATGAACGGTCTCTAGAGTTATAAGCTCCTATCAAACCACCCTGGTTACTATATAAATATGCAGTTCAAAGTATCTTAAAGAAAACCTCGTCTGGATATAAACTCAAGCCAACAATACGTGTCAAACGCCACACATGTCAACAAGTGCCCACTCTAATCCTATGTGTGCACTCAAGCCTGGGTACTGGGCTTATCTCTCACAGAATAATCCCACCCCACAGCACAGCAGCAGCAGAATACTAGGATGGCAGTAATCAAATGCAAATGCAAGTAATATACAACAGATAATGTACAACAAATACAGAAAATAAATTCACAAAAGTAAACACCTAATGAAACAGAAACAGGAAAACGCTAGGATTGACTCGCATAGGGAACCAGAGTCCCCTGTAGAGTCGCCAGCTGTCGCAACGCAAAAAACAACCGACGGAGAAAATATAAGAGTTGCCACCGATCGTTATTTATCCTGACGGGGGAAAGGAAATGATCAAAGAAAACATCAAAAGGGAAAGACATGGTCATTGCAACCATAGTCCAGATTCGGGAGTCGGTTACGCGAGAAGAAGGTATTAGCACCCCCTCGCGTCCATTGTACTCAACGGGGTCCACGCTTGTTATCTAATCAAATGGTGTATCATCTAAAGCCTATTTCTAAACGGAAACGAAAAGTGGAAAAACAAAAGGAGACTCGATGGGACTTCTCCGTCCTAGGCCTACATATTCCCTCGTGCAATGGGAAAGTCAGAGTCAACGTAGTTCGAAGGACTACGGGTGAATGGGGAAAGGTTTCTCACCAAGACATCGTCGTCTTGTGCCTACGTATCCTTAATCAGACAAGAAAGAGGAAATCAGAGCATCCGTAGTTCGTGGGACTAACCACATATTGGTTAAGTGTTTTTTATGAGCGACGCTAAGTTCGCGTTCCAGCAGTTAGGGTCGATGCCTATTTGCAGTAGAATGGAAATAACGTACCCTTTTTTGAAAATGAATTAACACCAATCCCGAAGGATAAAAAATTTGCACTTGGTTTGTGAGTTTTAAACAGAATTGGGTTGACTTTGTTTGAAATGCGCATCGCACTAAAGTCTATGACATAGGATTGAATACTTCGCGCTAACGATCCAAACGTCTCACACATAAAGTATCCTAAGATGAGGTTAGAAATGCATCCGCTCATCTTTTCCCATGTGCTTAAGGCTCGTGGTGCATTATGCACATCATACTTATTAAGTGTTTTGATTTAGTTTTGAGATAAGAAGAAAGAAGTCTCAAAGGTTGAAAAGAAAAATAACTAAGGGAAACTGACTCCTAATGTTGTTATGCACAATGGTCCTAAAGTTGAGATAGAAAGGGAATTCTACTTAATGTTAGCATGCAAAGAGATAGACCTGAGGTTAAGGTTTAAAAGGGACTATCCTAATTGTTATCATGCAAAGGATTGAAAGCCTAATGTCTCTCTTACCTCCAACTTAATCAGAAATTAGGTGGAGCTAAGAATCCTAAGGGATCATGTGAACGAACTCAAGTAAACATTAAACAACTCAATTATAAATGATATTCAAGTACAAAACAAACTCAAAGAGAAATGGTGAAAGGAGATGAAGAGAAGAAAGATCAAGGTATCAAGTAAGAAGATTCAACAATCAATTCTCATACATCAATGCTAAAGTCAAAGCATGCTTATCATATGGATCAAAACATCAATGATGGATAAGGCACACAATCAACATACATATTCCCAATCATCACAAACCATGATCAAAGTATTTACACATTGAAGTTCAAGAAGATAGGTAAAGATAATCATAGGAGTACACAAGCAAACATGTCTTGAAACCATATTAAACAACACCAATAAGCAAACCAAAGCAAGATGGGTTAAGAAAGGTAGGAATCAAGGAAGGTCAAAACCTACATCATGTCATGATTAACATACTTCAAGGATAGCAAAATGACCACAAGAGTATCAAACATGCATCATACCACTAGCTACACAAATGTCAACAATTGTCTCATTCAAAACACATCACAAATGATTCAAGGGATGAAATTAAGGCATGGATTCAAGGTGGGGCAGTAGCATATCCAAACATTTTAATTCAAAGTCAACTCCAAGATCAATCAAATTCAAGAAGAATCATATTCAAAACATGTATCAACAACTAAGTAAGCATCATGCATGGTCAACTTCAAATGAAAGTAAGCATCCGAGTGAGGTGTAAAGAAGAAATTTTAAAGTAATGAACATAAAAACATGAAGGTCAGTAGCACACTCAAACATTTTAATTCAAAACAAACTCATGTTAACAAGAAAGATTCAATAAGCATCACATTCAAAGCATGAGTAAGAAACTAGATATCCATCAACCAAAGTCATCCACAAAAGGAAACAACTAATCACGAGGAGCAAAAGAGACAAGATGATCATACAATGGACATCAAATCATGAGGGTCCGAACCTCAAATTTTTTTTTAAGTCACACAAAAGTCATGAACATCAAGGGATCACATAAGAGAACAAATTCAAGAGACTAGGTCAAGAACATACAAGTATCATGTTCAACACACCCTCAAATTGAAACCTCAATTAAAAATAGTTCAATGATCAAACAAATACAAGTTTAGGGTTCAAACTCATGGCAAAACAATCACAATCAAGTAGAAAAGGGATCCCAAAAGCATTTCATAAATGCATCCTCAAAATCAAGTCAACAAGATCAAGTATGTCACTAATCGAGCATATAACGAGGGCCAAACAAAACCAATTAAGAATCATCCAAGAATTAATCATCAAGGCACCAAAATAGCATTCAAACATTCATCATTCATATGTCAAAGCATGGAAAAAAGATTGGGTCAAGATGGCAAGCACAAGGCATCAAAACATAAACCCTAGTTCAAGGACAAAAGTGTAAAAGCACACCAAAAATTAATTCAAAATAAAATAGAAAAAATAATTGAAAAATAAAATAAAAATCATGAAAAATATCTCAAGACATCAAATAATCAGAACTGTATTTTTGTTGATTTTTAAAATGGTTTTAACAATTAAAAATAAAATGAAATGGAAAATAGAAAAGAGAATGAAATAAAAAAAGAAATAAGGCAAGGTAGGGTGCATCAGCAAAACCAGATTGAACTAAAATCCTGTTATACGCGTATTGGGCCTGAAATTGAGGGGTGTCAATAACATAAATGTGCAAGCCCAAACCAATTGCAATCAGAAACAAACAAAAACAAGCCATGCGAGCTAGCTCACTTATCTAGTGTGGCACCACATGGGCACACGTCAGCCATTCAACAAGCCAAAAGACCAAGCCACCTCAAATGCTGGAGCTAGGGCTCCGGTCATCTTCCCTGATGGCTCCTCGCCGGAGCTACATTCCAACTGAACAGAAACTCACCAAACCAAACATCATTCCACACGATTTTTAACGCTGGTCATGAATCTAACCTCCGTTTCCATTAATACATGCTCTAACACCATGAAAATCGAGCTCGAAAATAAGAACAACAAACTGAAACTTCACTGAACTAAGACAAAGCATAAGCAAACATTGCCTCTATCACTGGAGGACTTCAGATGCAGTTGCTAGGATCAAAACAATCAAGTTAGTTATTGGTCTAGCAAACATAAACAATTGACACATATGTCAGATGGATGTGAAATGTTCATTCCTGAATGGCCCCTTAAATAAAGAAGTTTATGTTGCACAACCAGTTGGGTTTGTGAAACAAGGCGGAGAAAGAAAGGTTTACGGGTTGAAAAAAGCCATGTATAGACTTAAGCAAGCTCTGAGAGCTTGGAACATATAGCTTTCTAAGGGATATGGAAATTGTGAAGTGCACGTCTGAGCATGAAGTGTATGTAAAAAGAAGCAATAGTGAATTGCTTATACTATGTCTTTATGTCGATGACTTGTTGATAACAAGAAGCTGAAAGAAGGAGATCAAAGATTTCCAACTTGACCTAAGTGAGGAGTTTAAAATGTCAGACTTAGGAAATCTCTCATATTTCCTTGGCATCGAATTCTACTAGAGCTGTAGTGGCTTAATGATGCACCAAAGAAGATATGTAGGCGAAATACTCAAGAGATTTGAGATGCAAGATTGCAAACCAACTTTGACTCCAGCTAAGCCCAGAATGCAACTGTCGAAAGACACAAATAAAGATGATGTCGATCTAACGCACTACAGAAGACTCATTAGATCACTTCGATACCTTTGTCACACAAGGTCTGATCTAGCTCACATTGAGGGTATGGTGAGTAGATTCATGCAAAAGCCAAAGTTATCACACCTAGCAGTGACAAATAGGATACTAAGGCATCTGAAAGGAACTCTCGACTATGGCATTTTGTTTCCTGCAGCTGATGAAGGAAAAGAATGCAAGTTAGTGGGATACACCGACTCAAGTTGGTGTAGTGGTGTTGAGGATAGAAAATCCACAACTGGCTATATTTTTATGCTAGGTGGTGCACCGGTTGATTGGAGTTAAAGACAAGAACTAGTAGTAACACTACCATCATGTGAAGCAACGTAGATAGCTTTTTCTCTCTGTGCATGTCAAGCAATGTGGATGGTGAATTCGGCCGAAGAGATTACAAGTAAGAATCACGGAGCAATTACCATGAAGATCGACAACATATCTGCTATCAATCTGGCGAAGAATCCGATAGCACATGGACGAAGCAAACACATCGAAATGCGGTTCTATTATCTTCGAGAGCATGTGACAGATGGGAAGATGAACTTGGAACACTATAGAACTGAGAATCAGATTACCGATATCATGACGAAGGGAGTGCAGGTCGAAGGGTTCAAGAAGTTAAGATCTATGATGAATGTAGATAGCTTAGACACAATGAATTAGGTGGTGTGTTGAATTGTAATTCCCTGTGTCGAAACATATTGCTCGACGAGAACAAGAAAGTTGTCGAATAGTTGTGTGTGTGTGTGTGTGTGTCGAAAGACATATTTTTTGAAGTGTCGGGGAGTTAACCTCAACATGGATTTTGTCTTAAACCTAATTTTGTAGTGTTAGCAGAATTAGGTATTTTGAGCTTTTGTTTTTGGGCTTTACTTAGGGAGCAAGCAAGCTAATCTATAAATAGGGAGTAACCCTATTATTATAAAGAGTGATTCACTTGAATAAAATTGCAGTTTTTAGAGCAGAGAGTTACTCTGCTGAAATTTCTCTTCTTCCCTATTTTGTGAAAACCTTAAACTTCTTCTTCTTCGCAAATTCAATTTTCTTTTTCTTATTTTCATCACCATTGTAGTGTGATACAATCTTGCAACTAAGGTTGGTTGATTCACTCGAGTGAAGAGTGAAGAACAAGAGGAAATTCGATTGATCGATTGAATTTTATTCGTCAAGATTGATTCGGAATTACTCAAATTCTTGATTTAATTCCAACAATGTTATGGGTGTCCGTGCTTCATACGTTACATTGATTCATTAAATTAATTATGGTAGTTACAATCATATTTTTGTCAATCTATACATAAATAGGAGCTATGAAGTAGAGATTCTAACACAGACACTGAAACATGACACTGACACGGATAATTTTAAAAATTTTAGATGTTGACACTATTACATAAATGATAATATTTGACTTTAATTTATCCTAATTAGAAAAATCAAAAATATTTTAAAAGTTAATGTAACACATGTTTATTCATTTTAGATTTTAGATGTATATGAGAATTGTATAAAAAAATTTATAAGGTGTGACTTGATAAGCAAAGAAAAAACATTTTTTGAAATATTTGTTTGAATTATTCGAGAGATGTTATTCTTTCATATGAATGTCAAAATTCATTTCAAAAAGTGTTGAAGGAAAGAAAAAACCAACCTTTTTAGAACACTTATTTGATATTTTTGATATTTGTTTAACTTTTTAACACATGTCGTACCAGTGTTATTTAAGTGTCGGACAACGTCAAACATCATACTCCATGTGGATAATGCAAACTTTAATACAATACTTATTCGATAATTTTATGCTTTATAATTTTAGTTTATTCTTTTTTTTTTTAATTATTGATTTATAAATATTAATATTTTAAATAATGTAGAATCCTCGTTAAACTTCTAATTATAATAATTACTTGATTATATATATATATATATATATATATATATATATATATATATATATATATTATTTGGCTTAAATGTATTTTGATTCCTTATTCAGGTGTTTTAATCTTTTAATCTTCTATTGCAAATCAAATAATAACTTTTTAAATATTAATGTTTTTAACCTTTTTTTTTTCCTTCCATTTAGTGTGACATTAATGACTAAGATCTTATTAATTAATTTAAAGATATTAATTAATTTATATTTTAAAATAATTTTTGTGGGCTTTTGGCCCAAATTATTTTAGCATCTTTTTAATCTACAAGAAGACCAAGTTTCTTCTTGCAATCTCCAAATTAAATTTGGCACCACCACACTCCCTATTTTTTTTTTTATCATATTAGCTCTGCATAATATTTTTTTTTCTAAGAACATTTTGGTTTTTTAAAAAAGCTTTATAGATTTTCACACATTTTGAATACACTATTGAATATTTCGTTTGATGATAAGTAAGTTTGTATTTTTATTGCATTTTTAATTATTTTCTTTGAATTTTTTACCGAATGTTTGAAAATATTCTGAAAAAATATAATGTTTTTTTTTTTGCATTTTGAAAAGTGCGGCAAAAATACATATATTTTTTTTTCGTATTTTTTTGAAAAATGCATACATCTTTTTGCATTTTTTGAAAAATTCAGTAAAACTGCTTAAACGTTTTTGGATTTTCTAAAAAATCCGCTAAAAATGCAATGGTTTTTTCCAACTTTTTTTTAAAAATTCGGATCAAATTCATACGTTCAACCACATTTTTTTGAAAAATTCGGAAAAATATTATATTTTTATCGGATATTCCAAACATGCGGTAATTCCATAAGTTCCTGATTATTTGTAAAATCTAATAATTATAATTTTTTTTTCTTTTTTGAAGTGAATACTAGAGACGATGATGGTACGATTGATGGTCGATAGCGTGATAGAGTTGCTGCTGTGAGGGCTCGAGTGAGGGAAGCTGACGTTGATGACTCGCATCTTCGGGCGGAGAGAGTGCCAGCGATCGATTCTTTAGGACTTCCCTCGACCAGTCCTTGGTATTCCATTTAAGGGCATTGATAGTTGGTTTCATGGTAACATTATGAGTTCTACACGTGCCATTAGAGATCATGTAGTGACAGTTCAGTTCCCTACGGAGTGTGTGAATGGGTATTTGGAGCGTTAGCATATGGTATCACACCCTCGCATCATCCTACCTGGGGAGCATGGAGATGATGTTGGACCTTCTCAAGTTGGATCTTTTCATGTTGATGTTGGGGTACCTTCCGATGACGTGTCACCGCGTCCACATGGTGCGGATGACGTTCAACCAATGTTTTAAAAACCAGACCGAACCGACAGGTTCAACTTGTTAGACCGAGAACCGAAGATGAATCTGATTGGGTCAACATTTCAAAACTGCTAGTGGGTCAAAACCTGAGTAAAATCGGTACAACCAGATTGAACCGTTCAAAACCACTCGAACCCAAGGACCGGAGCCGATTTTGTAAAACCGTCCGGTTCAAAAAGTGCATAAAATTGGCTATTTTTAAATTTTAATATGCCAATATTAAAACTTACATACATTTTCCAATCACAAAAAAAACTGTATTTTTTTACAATCATACAAATTTCTAAGTTTTGTCACTCCATTATAATTTTTCTTCCAACCGCATTCCATCATCATCATGTCGTCTCTTTTAAACATAGTCACGATGTCCAACTCAATATTTATTTTCATCAAGTTAATATTGTTTGTTGTTGTCAATTATGACTTGTTTGTTGTAGTTCAACTCGAATTCGCTTTTTGTTGTTTAATTATGTATATTGTATTGCTTATTTATGTGATTCTATCTTATTTTATTTTATTATTCTTAATTATTTGATCTTTATTTAGCTATTATATTCTAGGCTTAAATGCACTTTTAGTCCCCATAGTTTAATTTTTCTAAACAATTGATCCCCCTTTAAAAAAACCCAGCTTTTAAGTCCCTTGTTTTGATTTTTTTTGGGAAAATTTTGGTCCCCTCCCAGTTTAGCATATGTAGCGCTCCAAATAATGACATGGCAATGTTTTTGTTGACCAATTTTGATGACTCAATGCCAGCTCATTTGCCACATCAATAATGTGAATTATAATTTATGATGGCTAGAAATTAATTAAATTAATAATTATTTGATGACTCAAAAGCCTATTTTCTATTTAATAAATAAATAATTATTCATGGATGGCTAGAAATTAATTATTCAAATTTTGGAAAATAATAACTGGGTCTAAGCCCAATTTAATCAGCATCAATATCACTTAGCATTGGTTCAACCCACGAGGTGACAATAAACATTGTGTGATTTCATTTTATAAACACTTATTTTATTTACAAACAAAACAATGTGGGACTTTGTTATGAACAAAACAACTTAAGGCTATTACACTGCAAGTATTGAAAACATGTTGCATTTCACTGCAAGTATTACACTGCATTTTGTTCCCTCACCCTACCTCATTTCTCTATAAATAGAAAGCTATTATACTGCATTTCACAAGCTTGAAAAGCCAAGAAAATGCTGCACAAACCAGTCCAAACCCTCACCAAAAGCAAGTTGGTTCTCTCAATTCTCAAGGCCTCAAGCTTGTTTCTTTGTCCAGATCTCAAGTAGGAAGATCAAGAAAGATTACGTGACGAAGATCAAAGCAAACGGAGCATTGTGGAGTGAGAACGAAGCTCATTTTCAGAGCACTTTGATCACTACGGGACCGGTAATTTCGTGAGCTTTTCTCAAGTTTCTTTATGCTAACATGATTGTCTTGCTTTCCTGACCATGAATCCATTTTTAGTTGCCATTCTTCTTGCATAAATGTCATGAAATAAGCATGAATCCGTTTTGAAGCATGTTGAGTTTGCATGAATATCTTCATGACCAGTTGATATGAGCAAAAACTGATGACATATTCATGATCTTCGTGAAATTTCACTTTAAATGGTCGTCTTGTTTTGAATTTATGTCACGAGTTGTAGAGCTTCATTTTTTGGTGTAATGGAGAAGATGAAGTAGCTCCAGTGTTCTTCCAAGGTTAAGGCATTCTATGGTTTTGACTTTTTGATTTAGCATGGAATTATGTGTCAGCATGTATTAAAGTGTGCTTTTTCATTTTATGCTCTCCTGAGATAATGCCCGCGCGAATATTTAGATTGCAACCTTAGATCTGACATGGATTTATGTTCATGCCAATGATAGTGCATAAGTTGAGCTTGAGTTGTTTTGTTCATAACAAAGTCCCACATTGTTTTGTTTGTAAATAAAATAAGTGTTTATAAAATGAAATCACACAATGTTTATTGTCACCTTGTGGGTTGAACCAATGCTAAGTGATATTGATGCTGATTAAATTGGGCTTAGGCCCCGTTATTATTTTCCAAAATTTGAATAATTAATTTCTAGCCATCCATGAATAATTATTAATTTATTAAATAGAAAATAGGCTTTTGAGTCATCAAAATTGGTCATTAAATAATTATTAATTTAATTAATTTCTAGCCATCATAAATTATAATTCACATTATTGATGTGGCAAATGAGCTGGCATTGAGTCATCAAAATTGGTCAACAAAAACTTTGCCATGTTATTATTTGGAGCGCCACATATGTTAAACTGGGAGGGGACCAAAATTTTCCCAAAAAAATCAAAACAAGGGATCTAAAAGCTGGATTTTTTTAAAGGGGGATCAATTGTTTAGAAAAATTAAACTATGGAGACCAAAAATGCATTTAAGCATATATTCTATTATTTTAATTTTGATTTGAATTAGTTTAACTTATTTTATTGTAATTCATTAATTTGTTCAAATTATTCTTAAATGAAAATTGAAATGAAGTGTACAACTTTGTTATGTTATTATATGTACTATCAATATTATTGTATTAAGTTTTTAATGGATTTTTGAAATATTTATTATATTAAGTTATGAACATATGATTATGTGTCATATATCTATGAATTTAATTTTATATTATTAGTTTATTTAATAAATGGTTCGACCGTAGGTTTAACCGGTTTAACCAATTGAACTTTAAACCAGAAGTTTCACTAGTCAGATTTTTAAAACAGTGCGTTCAACGACTGCAGATGATAACAATGATTATGGATAAACTCATGGCTTTGGTGAACTCTGATGACGAGACTTATTGTTTGATAGCCCAGGCAATATACATAGCCTGTATGGGGCCTATTTAGACATTATTATTTTTATATTTATGTATTATTTGTAGGAAAAATTACACCAATGGGCCTTTAAGTTATTTTTTCTAACATGTTGATTATTTAAGTTTTTTTTAACAACGTGGTCCTTTAAGTTAGCAAACGCGTGCATTGTTACCCTTTTTAACAAAGTGAATGTGTTCATTATTAATGTAATTATTTTGAGTGGTATGAGAATGATGGCGTGCAACTAGAAATACAACAGTCACAAATCTTTAAATGTTCAAAATGTGAGAAAAATGTAGAAATTAACCCAAAGGTCCAAGTTGTAACAATAAAAAACTTAAAAGACCAAGTTGTTACAAATAAAAACTTAAAGGACCTCTGGTGTAATTTTGTCTTACTTGTATATTATGTGTAGCATTACTCAGACATTTGCATAACACTGTTTATTAGAAAATATTTTGACACTTTCAATGATGCATGATGAAAATAACTTAACATTTGACAAACGATTACATAAGTTAGATAAACAATCACATAACTTAAGAAACCAAAAAGATATAAGAAAACCTAAACATTACCAGATAATTTTGAACGTTTCAACAACTTTATTATGTCGTCGACATATTTAGAAGTTGTTGCATCAAACTTGATCAGTCCTTTAGTTAGCCTACGATGATATGATCTCCACATAACTTTCAAAACTGCATCTTTCTTCAACTCAATAAGGTTGTATTTCACCCTTCCATCAGTATCAATTCAATCTTCACAAAACTTGATCTTTCTCACCTTTCTATTATCTGTGTCGGACAACAAATCATTCAACGTGGATCTCAAGACGGCGATACTGGCAGTTTCCTTTGGAAGTCGAAACTCTATGGGGGGTTTCACTCTGTTGAAGTGCACTTTTGCCTTAATCAAATACTGAGGAAGAGTCATTCTTAGATGTTTTTCTTAATAACAGATGATCCTTATTTATATAACCTTGAATTCATTCTGAACCATACAAAACATTCAGTGCAATCACAACCGTACACTAGTGTCGACAAAATCTCAAACATTTAATTTTCACTCTTTTTATAACTATCAGATATTTCACTCATGGACGAAATATCCGATAATTTTCAAATATTTTAAAAAAAATTGGCACTTATCAAAATTTCGGATATTTGAAAATTTCGATTAATCAGATTTTTCATATATACTATTAAATTATGGTGATTTCTTAATACACCATTCAAGTTTCTTAGGCACCACGTGAAATTTTATTTTTGCCCCCAGATTCTGGATTTGCACATCCGGACGCACCAATTTTTTAAAAAACGCTGATATGTTCCGGATGCGCACATCCGGAAGAATTCCTGATTTACAAATCCGGAAAAAAATCAAAAGAATTCCATAAAATCATTTACTTCTAAATATAATTAAATCCAATCTAATTAAAATCCAATATAATTAAAATTAATATCATTTTTTCAATATAATTAAATTCAATATAATTAAAATCTATATTAATTAAAATTAATATGATATTTAATATAATTAATTTTTTTCAATATAATTAATATGATTAATATGGTATTTAATTCTAAATTATTTTTTTATATTGAAAAAATTAATTTAATTATATTGGATTTAAAATTATATGGTATTTACTTCTAAAATTAGATTTAATTATATTGATATTTAAAATTATATGGTATTTACTTCTAAATTAAAATTAAAATTATATGGTATTTACTTCTAAATTATAATTAAAATTATATGGTATTTACTTCTAAAATTAATTTAATTATATTGAATTTAATTATATTGAAAAAATCATATTAATTTTAATCATATTGGCTTTAATTAAATTGGATTTAATTATATTGAAAAAATCATATTAAGTTTAATTATGTTGGATTTTAATTATATTGGCTTTAATTATATTAGATTTAATTATATTTTGAAGTAAATGATTTTATGGAAATCTTTTGATTTTTTCCGGATTTGCAGATTAGGAATTCTTCCGGATGTGCACATCCGGAAAAAACTAAAAAATTTTAGAAAAAGAGTGCGTCCAGATGTGCACATTCGAAAATTGGGGGCAAAAACAAAAATTTGGTGGTGCCTAAAAAATATGGATGGTATGATAAGAAACCACCTAAATTATTTTAAATTATTTTGCTAGATTCCAGATTTTTTAGTTTATTCTACTAGATATTATTTCAGAATTTTTTAATTTTCACAAAAACAACATGAATATTATTGAAATATTAGGAGTGTCAAATATAATTTGAGAATGATGGAAAGAAACTTTCAAAAACACAATTCTTCAACTATACGTTGATTATAAAAAAAGAAAGATTATTCATGCACAAAATAAACTATGTGAGACTATGCAGGACCAAAATAAGCTTAATAATTTAAATAATTGTTTTTATTGTATTTTAAAGTTAATTGTTTTATTATCAATTCATTAATTATTAATTTTTATATTTATTCATTATTAATATATTAAATTGCATTGACCCTTTTGTTTTGATTTTTCTCATTCTCATCTTCCAAAAATAAAATAAAACGAAATAATGCATGCCACGTGGAAATAAAGGCCGCACCTGCAAGTTCCTTCGATCTTCGAATCAATCTACCAAAACGACACTCCTAATCCATCATCGCTTTTTCTACCACCTACCCAGATCCCAAGTTTCAATCTTTCCTTCCTTTTACGATTCAAACCGATTCAATTTTCACTTATTCTTTCTGATTCAATCGATCGCAAATAATCATGTTTAGCAGAGTTTTTGGTAAACCTAAACAGGAAATCAGCAACAATGCTCTTGCAACTCTGGACAAGTTAAACGAGGTACCAATTCTAATTCTAATTCATTCCTTGAATTCATTATACTTTTCTATTTTGCAATTAGTTTTTATTTCGGTAAAATTACTTAATTGAACAATTAAGCACTTAAAGCATAATCCTTTATCATAGAGGTGATTATATATAGGTTATTTATACAACAGAAGATAAAATAAAGTTTAATTATTTCATATAAACTATAATCTGTTTTAGTAAGCTATTCTGGAGAGTTTGTGAAGATAAGTTGATAACCGTTGTGAACTGTTTTCATAAACTATTTTAGAGAATTTAGGGAATTACGTTGAAAACAACTTATAGGCATGTTTATAGGCCTGTCATAAGTTGTTTCTGTAAGCTCTCACAAATGATCTGGAAAGTGTTTGTTGTTGTAGATAAACTTAAATAAGTCAATTCAAACGGACAGTTAATTGTGATCTTAGACTCGGGTGTTTTTGGCATGTAGAGAGAAGATCGGTAGATTCTGTGGTAAGGAGAGTAGATCAGATGAGAGAAATCAAACAACTAGAAGTAGAGGAAGACCTATAAAAACTATAAGAGAAGTTATTAAGAAAGATTTCGAGATTAACGAGTTGGGTAGAAACATGGTCTTGGATAGAATATTATTGTGAAAATTGATTTGTGTGGTGTAGCCGATCCTACTTAGTGGGATAAGGTTTGGTTGTTGTTGTTGCTGTAGGTTAATTATGACCTTGCTGCATGATTAATGCTATATAATTTCACGTCAACTCTAATTCCTATTATTATACTTCACCTATGAGTTTTGACTGAGTGCTGAATAATACATAATAAGTAAATAAATTGATTTCCCTATATTCCATTTAAGTTAGTGTTTCAATGAATAGCTTAATTAAGCGCTTATGATATAAATGCTTATTTATAAGCTATTTCTGTAACAAAAGGTAATATAGTTTAAACTGATTTCATATAACTTATAGGTTGTTTTCATAAGCTATCCTAGAGAATGCATGAGAATAAGCCGAAAGCATATTATGGGCATGTCACAAGTTGTTTCTTTCATATAACCTATAGGCTGTTTTCACAAGCTATCCTAGAGAATGTATGAGAATAAGCCGAAAGTATATTATGGGCTTGTCATAAGTTGTTTATATAAGCTCTGCTTAGTGTTTATGTAAGTAGATAAGTTCAAGTTAGGCAATCCAAAGAGACTGTTAAACCTTTTGTTAATTGGCACAAAATTACATTAAAATACATCTTAGTATCTATCTCTATATTTTCAATTTATGAGCACTCCATTTGCAAAGAATATTCTTGTAATTCTTCTCATAGTCATAGCATTTGAATCTTTATCTGAGTTCTATTGTTGAATATGTATGCTTTCCGTTTTGAAACATGTTTCTTGTATGTATGTTTATGCATAAATCATGTGACAGTAGATGTGTGCAACGGTTATTGTTATCTATTTGTTTTAAGCGTTAACTTACAGTTTTTGAGATTGTGTGAGTGGATTTAACAATTTGAATTTTCTTTTTCTTTGAAATTATACAGACACTTGAAATGCTTGAGAAAAAGGAAAATGTACTCCTTAAAAAGGCCGGGGCAGAAGTTGAAAAAGCCAAAGAATTCACTAAAAGAAAGAACAAAAAGGGTAGGTTCTTAAACTGAATTTTTGTACTTGTTCTTCAGTGTTTTCTGTAATCCTACTTTCCTTATTTTTAATTACGCGTGACTCGAGTTTTTGTTTTATACAGCGGCAATTCAATGTTTGAAGAGGAAGAGGTTATACGAACAGCAAATTGAGCAGCTTGGAAATTTCCAGCTGCGTATTCATGACCAGGTGCAAATGCAATTGTATTTGGTATTAGTTCAGACAATGGTTTATATTATTAATCTTCTTTTGCATCTTTTGGTGGTGATTTGTGTTATAGATGATAATGTTAGAAGGTGCTAAAGCCACCACGGAAACAGTGGATGCGTTACGAACCGGAGCCGCTGCTATGAAGGCTATGCAGAAAGCAACGTACTTACTGCTATTATATGATTCTAAATCTTTAATGAGCCGTTGATTATGATTTATGACATTACTATGGTCCTGTTTTGATTTGTTTATTTGAACTTATCTACTAGCATAAACATTTGTGAGACTGTTTAGAAGTTGTGAAAACACCTTGTGACATGTTTATAGCTGTTTTTCATCTACATCCATAAGCTCTTCAATATAGCATATGAAATTATGAATAGCTTATAGTTTATGTGTAAACAAAGCACTTATATGATAAACACCAATGCTATAAGTGCTTAATTATGCTGTTCATCCAAACATGACCTAAGTTTGCTTCTGTTTCTTTTTTCAGGAATATTGACGATGTCGACAAAACCATGGATGAGATAAATGAACAGACTGAGAACATGAAGCAGATTCAAGAAGCATTGTCAGCTCCAATTGGTGCAGCAGCTGATTTTGATGAGGTAATTCTCAAATATTTACTTATTTGTTATGTCGGTTGCAAACATGATATTTGTACCTTTTGATTGTTTATAGTGTTTTAGAGTGCTAATGCATGTCCATGATTGATGGGATGGCTCGTAGTTTAATCATAAGAGGGCAGGTCACTCACAGTTCAGGAGTAATCTTGTATAGTGGACCGTAGTATTTAAACACTATTGTAATGTATAAACCCTAGACTTGAATAATAGAAAGATACTCCAGCCGCACTACAATAGGAGGCGTAGGCACCATTGGCTGAACTCCGAGATCAAATCTCGTGTGTTCTTTGTTTGTGTTTTTTCCGTATGTGTTTGCTTTTGAACCGGGGTTGTAGTTCTAACAATAAGGTGTTCTGAATTTATTGTCCTTTTCAGGATGAACTGGAAGCAGAACTTGAAGAATTGGAGAGTGCTGAGTTGGAAGAACAGCTTCTTCAGCCAGCAACTACAGCTCCTGCTGCCACATCGTATGTTCCAGCTGGGCGGCAACCTACACGCCCTGTTCCTGCAAAGCCAACTCCTGAGGAAGACGAATTGGCAGCTTTGCAGGCTGAGATGGCACTTTGATCGGGTACTTTTTCTCGTCTGTGTCACTACCGATGGATCTGTGTTGTCATCTATGCATTAGTTTCTTTCATCTGAACTGGTGTTGCATTTAGTATGTAAGTTAAATGATATGGTTATGTCACATTTTCATGTTTTGCCTATGCCAGAAATATTTTAGGTAGTTGTTCTATTTTGTTTTGCCGCAGCTGGCTTAGTTTAAGCCAGAATTGCGCTGGCTTTATTAACTATGACGATAAGTGTTTTCCACGACATATTTGTAATATGTAACTTAAGACTGATGTGGAGAATTCTGATTCTCTCCTTTTGGCTTTGCATGTGTGAAATTATTGAACAGATCAGAAGATGTATATAAAAGCTGAAAAAGAAGTTGAACATAGAAGTCCCCTTCAACACTTGCTGCTTTTCTCATTGATGTGTTTTAACCTTTTTTCCAGGTCTGCGTATCAAATGTTAATTTATTTGGCTATCTCAAGCATATGTTGATTATTCGATACCAGTATGTAAAATGAAAATTATGTTCCCTAAATCATTGAGTTAAATACTCGGAACTTACATTATAATATACTGTTCTGAACATACTATTTTAGAAGTCATGTTTCATTTGGTCTTGTTTTTTTTAACATTCTTGTCATGTAACTTAGTATAACAGATATGTAAAATATGTTAACAAGTGATAAGGATTTAATTTTGATAGCTAATATCGTTTTCAACTGAGACTCAAACCTTGCAATCTTCAATCCTTAAGCACTCTCTTGGCTAATTCTATGTTCACGCCCTGTTAGGTTTACTTCATATAAATAAATAGCTATATAGCTATGACCTTGAGTCCCAGATTGGCAGATTCTGTCACTTGGCCGTTGGCAACCCTGCTTATTTGCTATCATTTGCTCCTTTAATTTAATCTTTTGCAATTAGCCTTTTTAGAGGTAGTATTTGTTTAAAAGGCTAAAGAAATTGGTTGAACAATTGCTTGCATTCATGCATTATGCCACCACACTTGAAGGAGTATCAGGTTCTTTTCCTCCTCTCTCATTTCTTGATCATCAAGTTTGGTGAAAACAGGATCATCAAAGTGAGATTAACCCCCCAAAACCATCACATACTCCAAAGTGACTGTTCCCTCACCAAAAGGGAAACACAAAGGCAATAATGTCTCGCAACACCATTTCTCGA
This sequence comes from Lathyrus tuberosus, assembly GCA_022829125.1. Classification (NCBI taxonomy): domain Eukaryota; kingdom Viridiplantae; phylum Streptophyta; class Magnoliopsida; order Fabales; family Fabaceae; genus Lathyrus; species Lathyrus tuberosus. Next base: position 3,219,473 of record JALAZF010000395.1, read on the forward strand.
CAATCACACAACTATTAACTAAGCTGCTTTAACGCGAGATGAATGTTGCATTTAGAGTTTAAAATCTGGATTCTTTTACGAATGTTCTGAAAATTAAAATCCAAACTGATTTAATGGCGAATTTAAATTGTCTTCTATTTTATTAGTTGTTGTTATCGTGCACCTCAATGCCATTATCAAAGCTATTGCATCTAAGGATGTTAAATCGGGTTTGTCCAAATTGATGTTGGAAAATTATTTATCAATAAACAAGAGTTTGCTTTACATGAACACATGCTTTAATGGGCCCACATAAAGATTGTCAAATTAGGGTTCAATATTGTTATCGAGAGACCGGATTTTGGTTCTAATAGAAGACATGTATTTGTTATGATGAGATGCGAAAGAAGTGACAAGTATAAAGAAACTATCCGAAAGTTGAAACGCAATGACACCAGATTGAGAAAATGTGGTTGTCCTTTTCAGTTGCCCGGGTACCACAAGGTGAACAATATATGAGTATTTGTGGTATACATGACTATGTTCTATGTCACTGGTTAGCCAGGTTATTCGATTGTATGTAGTCTGAGTTCTTAAGAGAAGATACTTGTTTATGACATAACATTGCATGGTTCATCCCAAAAACATATTATCCACTCTAAAAAAGAAAATACCTGAAAGTGTCTCAAATATTAGGAAAGTATATAATGTCTGCACTCGAAATAATAAGTCGATAAGAGGTCTAAGATCTGAAATGTAATAATTGTTGAAGTTATTGGAAGATGGTCATTATGTATCTAGGTACAAAGTGTGTGAGGATGATTTTTTTTTTTGAGATGTATTATTGACTCATCATGTTTCCATCAAGTTGTTCAACACATTTCTTGTTATGCAGATAATTGATTCCACATATAAGACCAACAAGTACGTGCTTCCACTTTTGAAAATTGTTATTGTTACTTTTAGATAGATAACTTTTTCAGTTCGGTTTGCATTTTTTAAAAGTGAAAAAGAGGATAATATTATGTGGGCTTTGGAAGTGTGTCAGACTATGTTGAAAGACCAAGAAACATGCAATAGGTGATTGTCACTAATCGAGATACCATACTGATGAATTCAGTTGCAAAGGTGTTTACTACATCATATGCTTTATCTTGTAGGTATCATATAACAAAAAATTTGATACTCATGGTTTTTCTCCCGAGATCCCATTATCAGCTAGAAGCCCATAATCCCAATTTAAGTACGACCGAGCCTTGTTCAACAATTCGTTCATGTTGTATACCCTAACTTCTCTCGAAACCTACATTCCACTCTCAAGTCTTTCTTAAAGATCCAACGTTTTAAGCCGTCTTCCCCACCTCATACTACCATGACCACTTTGGTGAATCTGTCAATGTATTTCCACAAGGTCTCTTTCTTGCCTAGTGTGATTTTGCTAAGCACGCCATCGTGGTCGGTTGCTTCTTAACACTGCATGTGTACAACTATATCGAAAGAGTAAAGCGTTATCGATCCTCATAGACAAATTTGAGTAATAAATTCTAATGTTCCTGTGTTTATCTAAGACGATTGTTTAAGTTGGTTTGTTTTGAGATTAATTAAAACCGATTTTTAACTATTTATAAAATGGGATCCATGACTATAATTCCTGTCTTAGACATACTCATGCGAATTTCAATTTTAGTTAATAATGAGATTTTTTTTATAGAAAAATAATAGAAATTATTCGAAATGTCCACTTTCGTCAATACATTAGCGTGTTCTAAACTAACGAGTTATATGCTTTTGCGGCGTACCTCGTTCTGTTAAAAACCTTTTAAAAATCAAATTTATTAAAATTGATGGATCGTTTATCACTTGACTCTGAGATACTTTCGTCGCCTTAGATTCAACTGTCCAAAATTTCTAAGCCAAACATTAACTATACCCTTTCAAGATATAATTGGTGCCTAAATCGTCCCTCATTTCGTACCAAACTTAATCTTTCAAAACAAAAAATTAGAACAAATGGAAGTTTCTCATTATTAGTCATTCATCAGGAAACCTACATCTCATGCAGATTCTCAACTCTTTTCATTACGAGAAAAAGTAATTTGTAGAAAAATAGGAAAAGTTAATAACACCTCTTTTCGCTAGCATGTTATTCTTTCCTAAACCAATAATCTACCCACTTTCGTCAACATAGTTTGTTTGTTTAGGATCAATTTTAGAGAATAATTATTTGAAAACGATACTTTCTCAGTTGAGTTTGAGAAACTTTGGTAGCCTCAAACTCAATTTTTTGGTATTTCTAGTGCATATACCAATTCACACCCTTTTCACTGTGATTGGTATCTAAGACATTCCAACCTTCGTAGTGAAATTGCGCGTATAAAGTATAAACCCATAACAAGTGCTATATTTTTCTCGTAACAAATATTGTAAAGAATCTACATGAGGTTTGTCATAGGAAAGTCCTCATGATCCTAAATCGTAAAAAGATATACTCGGACATGCTTACGAATTAATTAAATAAAACAATAGGCAACACAAGCATATTCATAAAGTAAAACTAGATTTAAAAACATGGAATGTAGAGTAACTTGATACAAAAGTTAACTCTAAGGAGACTTTAACAGTAACACCCATATATAATATATGTCTAAAATTTTCATATCATACATGGTTGCAAATTTGGTACAGAAATATACAAGTTCCTAGTAACACATTATACATAATAAATGCCAAAACAAAACTACTAAAAGTGGCACCATATATATACAAGATGTCCAAAATAAAACAAAGAACTAGATTATTAAAGAATGATCTCAAAACAAAGGTCTTCGCAACGGAAAAGGCCATCCAAAAGGTGAGATAAGTAAGGACAATCAAGCTACCTTGTCCTTACCCTTCGCCGAATCGGAACTACCTGAAAAATAATCAACAACATGGGGTGAGATAATAATCCCAGTGGGTTCCCTATCTTACGGGTTCTCTCGGATCTACATGGTTCTAATCATCTAATACTTCAAGTCCCAAAAGGAAAAAATGAGGAGACTTGAACTCACAAAACTTGCACTATATGGCAGCATGTCACTTGAGTTTAGCAACTCAAACTATCACTAATCGGAAACCATACCAAGGCATCTTTCCCCGGCCAACACTACGTCTAGACTTATCAACAAGGGTCACGGATCCTTGTATCTACTTTGACATACGAAATAGATTCGGATTCAAGGTGCTTTCCACATGAATCGTCGCTTCCCATGGAACCACCTTCATCTCAAGCCTTTTACCTGTAGGCTTTATTCGTACACACAGGAATCAAACCTATCAAAGTAATAGTGCATACATCCCAAAGGAGCTCTACATAAGCATCGACTCTTGGGATGACACATCTCAATGGTTATTTCCGACTATGTGATCAAATAATCAAAGCGTGATTGTATTCGACAATCACAAGGCAAACACATTCACCTTAATCACAAAGCAACACAAAACCAATACATGTTCCATATAATGCATCACCTCACCACTAGACATCTACTTGTCAAAGATACACACCTAGGCGTCAAATGCCCAAGCATTGTCATCTAAGTCATCCATTTTGTCCTAAGTATCTTACTACTTCATTTCATTAGTTTTACATTAAGGTTTCCTCACCATTCTTACTAATTTTTTAATCATGTTATCACACATCTTACAAGCAATTAATTATGGGTAGAAAACATGTATGAGAACCACAATAATCCATATATCGTAATGTAGGACATATCTAAACATGTATGCAAAACAACCAAACAAAAACAACAAGAGGCGAGCTAGCTCGCTTTTAGTTCGCATTGCGAACTCAAGGCGAGAGGCGGGCAGTGGCAAAATGCCACCATGGTTGTTGTGTAACCTCAAGGCGAGGCCTCGCTTTCCGTCCACTGGACCTCGCACATCGACCTTAGCAGGAAATGCAGATCGCTTTTAGTTCGCTGGCAGCTTGCAATGCGAGTGTGTCGATTTCTGCATACTGACCTGCAGAACTGGTAGTGATACCAATGGGTTTTTACCCCAACCCCCATCTCAAGTTCAAACCACACATAAAACTAACATTGAGCAACAATTTCATCATGAACAACATGAACACAACAAGAATCATGGCATTTTCATGGAAATGGAAACAAAATATATCACAATCAACATTTCCAATTCTATCTAACAAACCTAACTTAGTGTATCTACCTAGAATCCGCCTCAAGATGAAGATGAAGATGTTGGAATGATGAAGATGAAGATGAAGACGATGAATAGTAAAGAATGATGAAGATCTTCTTCTTCTTGGTTTCCTTTTCTTCTTTCCCTTTTTCTCCTCTTTCTCTCAATTCTCTTACTATCTTTCTCTTTAAATCTTATTCCCAAAAAGTTGGAAAGAAAAGGAAAATGAAAAGAAAAGATACTTAGAGATATTCAAAAATCTAGTAAGACCAAAAGATGTTTTATGTGGTTGAAAAGAGTATTAATTGGTAAAATGTCCAATATTAATGTTATCAAAATGTCTTAGTTGTACGGATTAATAAAAGGTCAGAGTCGAATAATATTAATTAAATCAATCTAAGCTCACTAGTTACTCTAATTATCCCAACTGATAATTCTCAAAGCACATAGGGACTCATCAGATCTCAACTAATATTATATAGGGCACTTTAGAACAATACGGGGTATTACATCCCCCCCAAAATAAAAATTTGTCCTCGAATTTAAAGATTACCTGAAAAAGGTGAGGGTTAGCTTCTCGCATCTCTAAGTCAAGTTCCCAAGTAGCATCATCCAGATGTGTCTTGTCCCACTAAACCATAACAAGAGGAATTTCCTTATTCCTCAATTCTTTAGTTTCTCTTCCCACAGTATGACTTGGTTGAGGTTCAAAAGTCAAATTTGCTTATATCTCCACTGAATCTAGAAGAATTGACTGGAGAGGATTAGGAATGAACTTCCGGAGTTGAGACACGTGAAAAACATCATGCATCTCGGATAGAGAAGGCGGTAAGGCTAAACGGTAGGTAATTTCACCAATCCTTTCTAAAATCTGATACAGTCTTACATATCTCGGACTCAACTTCCATGATTTAAACGGTCCTTTCAACCTCAGTCTTGGAGTAACCTTCAAAAATACATGATCACCTTCCTCAAATTCTAAAGGCCTCCTACGATTATCCACATAACTCTTTTGACGATCTTGTGCCTTCTTTACCTTATCACGTATCATTCTTATCTTTTTTGTAGTTTCTTGCACAATTTTCGGTCCTAGAATCCGTTCTTCACCAACTTCCGTCCAACACAAAGGTATCCTACATTTTCCCCCATACAAAGCTTCGTAAGGAGCCATTCTGATACTTACGTGGTAACTATTGTTGTATGCAAATTCAATTAATCGCAAAAGCTTTTTCCAATTTCCTCCACTTTCCAGCACACAAGCTCTCAACATATCTTCCAATGTTTGCATCGTCCTTTCCGTCTGACCATCCATCTGAGGATGATTCGACGTACTTAAGCACAACTTAGATCCCTTGGCTTATTGAAAAGCTCTCCAAAATCTTGAAGTAAACTTTGGATCTCTATCAGACACAATACTAGAGGGGACACCATGTGGTCTCACAATTTCCTCAACAAACAATTGTGCAAGATGATTTGCCTTGTAAGTAGTCTTCACTGCTAGGAAATGTGCGGACTTTGTTAACCGATCCACAATTACCCATGTAGAATCATAACCACCTTGCGTACGAGGTAAACCCAGTGAAAAATCCATTGAAATGCTATCCCATTTCCATACCGGGATCTCTAACGGTTATACCAAACCACCTGGTCTCTAGTGCTCAATATTCACCTGTTGGCACACCACACATTTGGACACAAACTCCGCAATATCCCTTTTCATCCTGGACCACCAATAGTCCTTCTTAAAGTATTGATACATCTTTGAAGTACCGGGATGTATGGTAAAAGCGCATTTATGAGCTTCCTCCAAAATCTTCCTTTTTAACTCTACATCATCTGGAACATAAATTCTTTGATTAAAAAGAAAAACGCCATTGGTGGCAAGAGTGAAACCCGATTGATCCAACATCACTTGCAACTTCGTATTCGTTATTTGTCCTTGTTGAATTCCCCTTCTTAGAGTGGAAGTAACATTCAAATTTCCCATTATCAAACCATTCTGAGTCCAAACAAATTTAAGAGTAAGATCTCGAAACTTTTCCAACAACGCATACTCAAACATCATCAACTCGGCTTTATGTACTTCTTTCTGACTTAACACATCTGCCACTTTATTTGCTTTACCTGGATGATACTTCAATTCAAAGTCAAAATCCTTCAAATAATCCATTCATCTCCTTTGACGCATGTTCAACTCCTTTTAATCGAATAAATACTTTAAACTCTTGTGATCACTAAACATCTCAAAGCGCACTCCATACAAGTAATGACGCCATACCTTTAGTGTAAAAACAACATCCGCTAACTCCAGATCATGAGTTGGATAATTCTCTTCATGAACCTTCAACTACCGAGAGGCATAAGCTACGACTTAACCACCCTACATTAAAACTCCCCCTAATCCTTTCTTAGACGCATCACAAAATACTTTTTACGGTTTACTAGGATCAAGGATAATCAAAATAGGAGTAGTCGTCAATCTCTCCTTCAAACTCATAAAACTTTGCTCACAACTTGAATCCCAATTGTAAGGAATCTCCTTTCGGGTAAGTCGAGTCATCGATAACGGCAACTGGGAAAAACCTTTAATGAACCTTCTATAATAACCTGCCAAACCTAAGAAACTTCTGACTTCATAAGCATTCTTCGGTCTCTCCTAATTAATCACTGCTTCCACCTTTGAGGGATCTACCGCCATGCTTCATTGAGATATTACATGACCAAGAAACTTCACTTCCGTCATCCAAAACTAACACTTGCTTAACTTTGCGAAGAGTTGTTTCTCTAGCAACACCGATAGGACAATTCTTAGATGTTCTCCGTGCTCTTGTGGAGTACGAGAATAAATGAGAATTTCATCAATAAAGATTACTATGCATTGGTCCAAGTAAGGATGAAAAATTCGATTCATGTAATCCATGAAAACAGCTGGAGCATTCGTCACACCGAAAGGCATCGCAAGAAATTCATAATGGCCATATCGGGTCCTAAATGCAGTCTTTGGTACATTAGAATTCTTCACACGAATTTGATGATAACCCGACCGTAAATCAATATTCGAGAACACACAGGTTCCTTTCAATTGATCTAACAGGTCATCTATCTTGGGTAGAGGGTACTTGTTCTTGATGGTGACTTTATTCAACTGGCGGTAATCAGTACATAACCGCATACCACCATCTTTCTTCTTTACTAGCAGTACTAGGGCTCCCCATGGTGAGACACTAAGTTAAACGAAATGCTTAGCTAGCAACTCTTCCAATTGCTCTTTCATTTCTCTTAACTCTAGTGGTGCCATCTGATACAGAGAAACAAATATTAGGATCGTTCCCGGTATCAGGTCAATAGAGAATTCCACTTCCCTCTCCAGAGGAAGAGAAGTGACATCCTCAGGGAAAACTTCTAGAAACTCATAAACTATAGGAATTTGTGAAACCTTCAGGTCGTCACTTATCTCTTGGGTGAGAACTAAGAGAACAAACTTCTCCTTCTCAAATAAGAAATTAACCATGCCAACCGTACCTTCCAAATTAGTAGTTAACACATCCTTTGTAGTAGTTTCACAAGGCGGAATGATGATTAACTTCTCCTCACAACCTATGAACGCCGTGAAAGCTCCTGAGGTTTGACTAAATTTTGGTTAAAACTTAATGAAGAATGTTGTAGAAAAATATGTCGAAGACAATGTCCTAACATTCTGATATAACAGGTTCTAAATCTGGTGCAAGAATCAAGGAATGATTATAGCAATGGATCAAGGGATCAATAAATAGAAGATTCGAAGCCCAAGGAAGCAGAAGCGTATAAAAGAAGACCAAGACCTAGGTCTGAAGAACTAAACCTATTGTAACACTTTTGTAAAGTAGAAAATAAGGTTTAGGGTTTTGAGAGTCGTAGGCTTTCTTGTAAGTCTCCCTCTATATCGATTTGATACTTTGTGGCACACATAGGTACTTGTACAGATTCAGAAACCCGTAGGTAATGAATCGAGTATTGTTCTTGGATGAAGCTTTGAAGCAAATCTAAGTTAACTTGTTAGTCAAGGATGCTTGACTGAACTTTGTATTGGAAGAGGTGTCTTTCAATAGGGATGATACATTTATGGTGTAGTAACTGTTAGATAATCACAGGTTATGATTTAGGGAGTGAGATGGGTTTCTCTTATCAATTAGATATGACTTCTAATGATAAAGTCTTCATTGGGTAGTGATAGGTAAACATGGGTGTTTACTGTAAACTTGAGGTTGTTTACATAAAACTATATTGTTGATAGTGGATTCTTCTTCCTGGATTGGTATCCCCCAGATGTAGGTGAGTTGCACCGAACTGGGTAATCATATTCTATGTTGTTTATCATTCTGCAATTTATAGTTCAGTATTGATTAACATGTTAGAACAGATGTCGAAACATCTGTGTATCTGCAGTTACTGATAGTTTGGAAATCAGTCAGTTGTTCTGCTTCTTGTTTAATAATTATGCAGAACAATGTTTTGACATGTGTTAGGACATCTGCTGTCTTCTATGCCAGAATTTCACACCGAATTAGCAAAAAGCCAATCCATCCCTAAGACTACATCAACTTTCTTAAGCGACAAACAGATAAGGTCAATCTGGAAAACTCTACCATCCACTGACAACGAACAATTTTCACAAATCAACAGTGTCTCGATAACATCATCCATGGTGGTAGTGACCACCATGGGAGGAGACAAAGGAATTGCTTGCAACCCAAGTCGCTTCATGCATTGTATCGACACAAAAGAGTACGTTTCTCCACAATCAAATAATACAAAACAAGGATGTCCATTCACGAAACACGTATTGGCAATCAAAGCATTGTTACCTTTAGCTTTCTTCGCATCCAAAGTATAAACCCGACCAGTATTCTTCCCTTGAATTTGATTCATATTCTGAGGACAATCTTTAGCCATATGACCCGTTCCTTGACATTGATAACACCTCAGACCACCGATAGAACATCTTCCAAAATAAGTCTTACCACAATTACGACATAAGGGAGGAGTGTTAGGTCTATCATTTTGCACTTGTTTCCCTTTGAAAGGTTGTGGTCTAGGCCTAAACTGGTGACTTCGTCTTCCTTGGTCCTTTTAAAAAATCCTACCCAAATCCCTCTCTTCCTGAACTTTCTTTAAGCTGTTCTCAGTCACATAACATTGTCTTAGCAATTCTGCATAAGTGGTAAACACCCTTTGAGATACACTATGAGAAATCTCATCCCATAATCCAAATAAAAATTTGCCAATCTTCCACTTCTCATCCGGTGCATAAATAGCCTGCCTAGAATAAGCAACCATGTCCTCAAACTTTTAAGCATAAGCAGCCACTATCATGTTACCCCATCTAAGGTGTTGAAATTAAAACTCTTTCTGGGTCCTCAAGGAACAAGGAAAATATTTGTCCAGAAAGGTAGTCATAAAATGTTCCCACACCCTAGGAATCCCTTGGTTAGTCATCAGAGTTGAAGCACTTTCCCACCATCTCATAGCAGGACCTCTCATCATGTGAGAAGAAAACACCACCTCGTTCTCCTCACTGTAAGGCACTATTAGAAAGATTTTATCCATACCAGACACCCACTCACGAGCCTTCACAAAACCTAGCCCGCCATGGAATTCGGGAGGATTCATGCAGAAGAAATTTCAGAAACTCCCACCCGCAGCTTCTGGTGGATTCACTAGAGGGTGAAGACCTCCATCCAACTGTTGCATCATCTGCTGCATGAATTGGTTATGTTGTTGTTGCATCTGCTGAACAAACTGAGGCCACTGAACACTTTCACTACCGCCTGGTGTATTCGAATCGGAAGTCTGAGTTCTGGGCCTACCATGGCTTCTGCGTCTGTCAACCATGATCCTAAACGTCATACAAATAGAATCAAGTTGATCAGGCTCAATACTATTGGTATTATATCCAGGACAATGATAACAACACACATATGAAGCAGAAAGAAATACTTATAATATTTCATGGCTAGGTCGAGGATATGGCCTGCTCTGATACCAACTATAATACCCATATATAATATATGTCTAGAATTTTCATATCATACATGGTTACAAATTTGGTACTGAAATATACAAGTTCCTAGTAACACATTGTACATAATAAATGTCAAAACAAAACAACTAAAAGTGGCACCATATATATACAAGATGTCCAAAATAAAACTAAGAACTAGATCATTAAAGAATGATCTCAAAACAAAGGTTTTCACTGCAGAAAAAGGCCATCCAAAAGGTGAGATAAGTAAGGACAATCAAGCTACCTTGTCCTTACCCTTCGCCGAATCGGAACTACTTGGAAAATAATCAACAACATGGGGTGAGATAATAATCTCAATGGGTTCCCTATCTTATGGGTTCTCTCGGCTCTACATGGTTCTAATCATCTAATACTTCAAGTCCCAAAGGGAAAAAGGGAGGAGACTTAAATTCACAAAACTTCCATTATATGGCAACATGCCGTTTGAGTTCAACAACTCAAACTATCACTAATCAGAAACCATACAAAGGCATCTTTCCCCGGCTAACCCTGCGTCTAGAGTTATCGACACGAGTCATGGATCCTTTTGTCTACTTTGACATATGAAATGGATTCAGATTCAAGGTGTTTTCCACATGAATAATTGCTTCCCATGGAACCGCCATCTCAAACCTTTTACTAGTAGGCTCCATTCGTACACATGGGACTCAAACCTATCGAAGTAATAGTGCGTACATCCCAAAGGAGCTCTACATAAGCATCGACTCATGGGACGACACATCTCATGGGTTGTTTCTGACTACGTGATCAAATACACAGAGCGTGATTGTATTCGACAATCACAAGGCAAACACATTCAACTTAATCACAAATCAACACAAAACCAATACATATTCCATATAATTCCTCACCTCACCACTAGACAACTACTTGTCAAAGATACACACCTAGGAATACAATGCATAACCATTGTCATCTAAGTCATCCATTTTGTCTTAAGTTCTGACTACTTTATTTCATTAGTTTTCCATTAAGGTTTCCTCACCATTCTTACTTATTTTTAATCATGTTATCACACATCTTACAAGCAGTTAATCATGGGTATAAAATATGTATGAGAACCACAATAATCCATATAAAATAACATAGGAAATAGCTAAACATGTATGCAAAGCAACCAAACAAAAAAAACAAGAGAAATTATCAAAGTCCTGTCAGCGTTACCTAGCGACCGGAAAGCGAGCTAGCTCGCTTTCAGTTCGCACTGCAAACTCAAGTCAAGATGCAGGCAGTGGCAAAATGCCACCATGGTCATTGTGAAACCGCAAGGCAGGCCTCATTTTCCTTCTGTCGAACCTCGCAAAGTGGCTTTAGGAGGAAATACAGGTCGCTTTCAGTTCGTTGGCAGCTCGGTGTGCGAGCGTGATAAGTGCAAAATGTACCTATTTTTGTATATAAGTTTTGTTGCACTTATCTATACTTTTTATTAAATATCATACGAGTAAACCCTGTTTTGTTTGTAAATGCGTATAGTTTACATTTTAGTGTATATATTGCGTATCGTGTAAATATCATTGAGTTTAATTGATTTTCTCTCATTTTTTTGGGTATTCAAGTAAAGATATTTTTCCATTTTCATAAAGAGCATTGCATAAGCTTTCCAGCGCTTCAAACCGTGCGTCAATCCGAGTTGCGGTTCAAAAGTTATGAAGAAAACAAGTTCTGGTTTGCTGTCATGTTCGCTGTGCGAACTGGAGGCGAGCGTATTCGCTAGGGAGTTCGCAATGCAAACTCTGGTTAATAAAAAGTGCCCAGAAGTGTGAAAAACACTGTTTTAGGCAGTGGCTAAGGCGGCATATGTTCGCTAGGCGAACGGGGGTTCGTAGTGCGAACCTGGGAAACCAATTTTGCTTATTTAAGTCATTTTTCAGCATTTTTTAGGTTATGTCTTGGGGTATTTGTTCCCAATTCATCAAACCTTCATCCTTTGTAGTTTAGAGCTTAGAAAAGCATCAATGGTGGTTGCAACTCGACGATTGACGGCGGATGATTCTTGGATCGTGATTGACACCGCGAGAGATTTTGATTCCTCTTCTCTCTTCCCTTTGTAGTTTCCATTAGTGTGAGTTTGTATGTAAGTTTACCTTGATAGTATGTATATTTATTGCTCACGGCTTTGTATGCAAGCTCTTTTACAAATCTCTATTGGTGTTATCCTTGTTTTAATCGCTTTATGCATGGATTTGATTTGCAGTAGACATATCCTCCTTGAATCCGGAACTAGGATGAACATTTATTATGTTCTTGACTCTAGATATAGAATGAGGATTAATATTCACTTGAGTATCGATTCTTAACGCTTCTGTGTGGTCGAGTTGCGTGAGACATCACCTCCGAGGCTATACGGTTGTTCTCTCAACTTTGCGTTAAACATAACCTTTGTTGTGGGCGATACGTGATAATATGGACGAGTGATTTAGGTTGCGTGCAAATGAGTAGTAAGTTTGAGTATTTGATAGGGTAGATGAAATGTAAACTCGAGAGTTCTCTACTCTCCAAAGAATGAATTCTTTTTCTGTTCAATAGTTTTATTTCTTGCATTTACTTTTAAGCACATTTGAAACCCAAACTCATTAATGTGGAAACTGTCGAACGACAGTTCAATAGAACCAATCTCTGTGGACACGATAAATTCCCGAAAAAATACTTCCACAATGTTTGTTGCTTGTCGCTATATCTGCACTCAACAAAATGGCGCCGTTGCCGGGGATTGGTTTTGATATTGAATCACATTGCGATAGTTTTTTTGTTTTTGAGTTTTGTATATATCGTATATATTGTCTATTTCCATTATGTTTGTTCAAGTGTTGTATACATTTTGTTCCCGTAACGTTTGTTTAAGTGTTTGGTTAGGGCACTTGCTTTGGTTTGCGCGATGAGGCATCAGTATGGCATGAAGGAAGGAAGTTGCTAGCTAAGCATCGTAAAGGCGTCGAGCTTACGACGTAAAACAAGCATGGTGTATTCTTTTCTTTTGTTGTTTTTTAGTTTAGGTAGTGTGGTGAGTATTCATTAAACAAGTTGTACTCGGATTTTTCGTAAAATTCTCAAATCTTCACTTTACAACTTGTTTAATGAATTTTTGCCGGTTTTTTAGTTTGTGTATATTAATAGTTTTTGTGTTTGTCAATGCGCTTGTTTTGAGTTGCTTGTGGAAATTTAAGGTGATGTTCCAAGTTTGATCGTTTCAACTTACGGATGTGTGGTAATGATATTTTTAAGTTTTGTACTCGTCCAAGGTATGTATTTATCGCTTTCTTGACTTTAGCATAATCATGATACTTAGGCATTTTACAAACTTCCATGTCATTCATTCTTTTGTATACTAGTTCTTGTTGTGAATCACTTTAGTTTCCATCCTTTTTGTGAGGTAGCCTTTTATTGTTCATATATGCACGGAGTACCAACATTCATGTTTTAATTGGATTTTATTATGCTTAATCTTTCGTTTGTGTTGATTATATGAAAGCATGAAAAGGATCAAGGCATTTTGTTTCATTTTGAGCACAACTACCTAGCCAAATAGTCATTCACCTTGTGAGTGTGTGATCATTTGTAACCCCTTTGAGCCTTTGGTCATTATCCATGTTGTTTGAGCTTGATGCTTGTCTATGAGTGTCAAATTCATTTTTTGTGTGGATCTTGGTTGTTGTTTTTACTTGAACCCTCAACTTTGCGTTGTTGTATGAATTTTTACCTTGCCTTAGAAAGTAGGGAGTATTCACATGATGATGTGGTTGAATTCAAATTGGGGAGAGAATGATTGTTTACTCATTGGTTGGTTTCTATGAGGTCAAATAAAGGGCTATTTTGCTGTCATGTTCGCTTTGCGAGTATGATAGCGAATGTTCGCTGTGCGAATACTTGGCGAGTGTCCCAACGAAGGAATCCAGAATGAGGCTGTGGCGAAAGGGACCAAAGTTCGCTTTGCGAACGCCCTAGCGAGTGCTCGCCTAGCGAATGATCGTTCGCTTTGCGAACCTCTGAAAAAAAAGAGAAAAATATGAAAAAGAAAAGAAAAGAAAAGAAAAAAGGAAAGAAAAAGAAAATCCTTGAGAAAGGAAACAAAAAGAGTTCAAATAATTGTGCTAAATAAGTATTATGTTTTGTGTAACACTTGGGATTTTGGAAGAAGTTGATTGGAATTTTGTGTTTGAGTCTTTGTGAGTTGATCACTCCCTTAGGTTTAGGCAAGTTTTTGTTTCAATTACCTTTACAAATTGCCCCTTGTTTGTTTACCCGACCACGCTACAACCTTGAAAAGTCCTTGTGATTCTTGCCTTTGTATGTTCAATGTGAATTATTGGATGAATGCATAATTTAGTCTTTTGTTTTCAAGATTGTTGTGTGAGTGTAAAGTACCCCATTTTGTGTTTTTCATCTACCGATGATTGTTTTTGCTAGGTGTGATTCACATTTGAACCTGTGTTGTTTTAGGATGTTTGGAATGATTTTTGTATTTTGCATTTGTTTCGTGACTATGTTATCGTTTTAGTTTAGTGGTAAGTATTTACTTTGTGTGTACCATTTTCGATTGAACCATTGCATTTGTTTTCCATTTTCAAAACCTGTTGATTCGTGATTCTTTGGTTATTGCTTTTGTTTCTTTGAGTCGCTTGATTTTTGTTTGAGGACAAACAATTATGTAAGTTAGGGAGAGTTGATAAGTACAAAATGTACCTATTTTTGTATATAACTTTTGTTGCACTTATCTATACTTTTTGTTAAATATCATACGAGTAAACCCTGTTTTGTTTGTAAATGCGTATAGTTTACATTTTAGTGTATATATTGCGTATCGTGTAAATATCATTGAGTTTAATTGATTTTCTCTCATTTTTTTAGGTATTCAACTAAATATATTTTTCCATATTCATAAAGAGCATTGAATAAGCTTTCCAGCGCTTCAAACCGTGCATCAATCCGAGTTACGGTTCAAAAGTTATGAAGAAAACAAGTTTTGGTTTGCTGTCATGTTCGCTGTGCGAACTGGAGGCGAGCGTATTCGCTAGGGAGTTCGCAATGCGAACTCTGGCGAATAAAAAGTGCCCAGAAGTGTGAAAAACACTGTTTTAGGCAGTGGCTAAGGCGGCATATGTTCGCTAGGCGAACGGGGGTTCGCAGTGCGAACCTGGGAAACCAATTTTGCTTATTTAAGTCATTTTTCAGCATTTTTTAGGTTATGTCTTGGGGTATTTGTTCCCAATTCATCAAACCTTCATCCTTTGTAGTTTAGAGCTTAGAAAAGCATCAACGGTGGTTGCAACTCGACGATTGGTGGCGGATGATTCTTGGATCGTGATTGACACCACGAGAGATTTTGATTCCTCTTCTCTCTTCCCTTTGTAGTTTCCATTGGTGTGAGTTTGTATGTAAGTTTACCTTGATAGTATGTATATTTATTGCTCATGGCTTTGTATGCGAGCTCTTTTACAAATCTCTATTAGTGTTATCCTTGTTTTAATCGCTTTATGCATGGATTTGATTTGCGGTAGACATATCCTCCTTGAATCCGGAACTAGGATGAACATTTATTATGTTCTTGACTCTAGATATAGAATGAGGATTAATATTCACTTGAGTATCGATTCTTAACGCTTCTGTGTGGTCGAGTTGCGTGATACATCACCTCCAAGGCTATACGGTTGTTCTCTCAACTTTGCGTTAAACATAGCCTTTGTTGTGGGCGATACGTGATAATATGGACGAGTGATTTAGGTTGCGTGCAAATGAGTAGTAAGTTTGAGTATTTGATAGGGTAGATGAAATGTAAACTCGAGAGTTCTCTACTCTCCAAAGAATGAATTCTTTTTCTGTTCAATAGTTTTATTTCTTGCATTTACTTTTAAGCACATTTGAAACCCAAACTCATTAATGTGGAAACTGTCGAACGACAGTTCAATAGAACCAATCTCTGTGGACACGATAAATTCCCGGAAAAATACTTCTAAAATGTTTGTTGCTTGTCGCTATATCTGCACTCAACAAAATGGCGCCGTTGCCGGGGATTGGTTTTGATATTGAATCACATTGCGATAGTTTTTTTGTTTTGAGTTTTGTATATATCGTATATATTGTCTATTTCCATTATGTTTGTTCAAGTGTTGTATACATTTTGTTCCCGTAACGTTTGTTTAAGTGTTTGGTTAGGGCACTTGCTTTGGTTTGCGCGATGAGGCATCAGTATGGCATGAAGGAAGGAAGTTGCTAGCTAAGTATTGTAAAGGCGTCGAGCTTACGACGTAAAACAAGCATGGTGTATTCTTTTCTTTTGTTGTTTTTTAGTTTAGGTAGTGTGGTGAGTATTCATTAAACAAGTTGTACTCGGATTTTTCGTAAAATTCTCAAATCTTCACTTTACAACTTGTTTAATGAATTTTTGCCGGTTTTTCAGTTTGTGTATATTAATAGTTTTTGTGTTTGTCAATGCGCTTGTTTTGAGTTGCTTGTGGAAATTTAAGGTGATGTTCCAAGTTTGATCGTTTCAACTTACGGATGCGTGGTAATGATATTTTTAAGTTTTGTACTCGTCCAAGGTATGTATTTATCGCTTTCTTGACTTTAGCATAATCATGATACTTAGGCATTTTACAAACTTCCATGTCATTCATTCTTTTGTATACTAGTTCTTGTTGTGAATCACTTTAGTTTCCAACCTTTTTGTGAGGTAGCCTTCTATTGTTCATATATGCACGGAGTACCAACATTCGTGTTTTAATTGGATTTTATTATGCTTAATCTTTCGTTTGTGTTGATTATATAAAAGCATGAAAAGGATCAAGGCATTTTGTTTCATTTTGAGCACAACTACCTAGCCAAATAGTCATTCACCTTGTGAGTGTGTGATCATTTGTAACCCTTTTGAGCCTTTGGTCATTATCCATGTTGTTTGAGCTTGATGCTTGTCTATGAGTGTCAAATTCATTTTTTGTGTGGATCTTGGTTGTTGTTTTTACTTGAACCCTCAACTTTGCGTTGTTGTATGAATTTTTACCTTGTCTTAGAAAGTAGGGAGTATTCACATGATGATGTGGTTGAATTCAAGTTGGGGAGAGAATGATTGTTTATTCATTGGTTGGTTTCTATAAGGTCAAATAAAGGGTTGTTTTGCTGTCACGTTCGCATTGCGAGTATGATAGCGAATGTTCGCTGTGCGAATGGCTGGCGAGTGTCCCAACGAAGGAATCCGAAATGAGGCTGTGGCGAAAGGGACCAAAGTTTGCTTTGCGAACGCCCTAGTGAGTGTTCGCCTAGCGAATGATCGTTCGCTTTGCGAACCTCTGAAAAATAAAGAGAAAAATATGAAAAAGAAAAGAAAAGAAAAGAAAAAAAGAAAGAAAAAGAAAATCCTTGAGAAGGAAACAAAAAGAGTTCAAATAATTGTGCTAAATAAGTATTGTGTTTTGTGTAACACTTGGGATTTTGGAAGAAGTTGATTGGAATTTTGTGTTTGAGTCTTTGTGAGTTGATCACTCCCTTAGGTTTAGGCAAGTTTTTGTTTCAATTACCTTTACAAATTGCCCCTTGTTTGTTTACCCGGCCATGCTACAACGTTGAAAAGTCATTGTGATTCTTGCCTTTGTATGTTCAATGTGAATTATTGGATGAATGCATAATTTAGCCTTTTGTTTTCAAGATTGTTGTGTGAGTGTAAAGTACCCCATTTTGTGTTTTTCATCTACCGATGATTGTTTTTGCTAGGTGTGATTCACATTTGAACCTGTGTTGTTTTAGGATGTTTGGAATGATTTTTGTATTTTGCATTTGCTTCGTGACTATGTTATCGTTGTAGTTTAGTGGTAAGTATTTACTTTGTGTGTACCATTTTCGATTGAACCATTGCATTTGTTTTCCGTTTTCAAAACCTGTTGATTCGTGATTCTTTGGTTATTGCTTTTGTTTCTTTGAGTCGCTTGATTTTTGTTTGAGGACAAACAATTATGTAAGTTGGGAAGAGTTGATAAGTGCAAAATGTACCTATATTTGTATATAAGTTTTGTTGCACTTATCTATACTTTTTGTTAAATATCATACGAGTAAACCCTGTTTTGTTTGTAAATGCGTATAGTTTACATTTTAGTGTATATATTGCGTATCGTGTAAATATCATTGAGTTTAATTGATTTTCTCTCATTTTTTTTAGGTATTCAAGTAAAGATATTTTCCGTATTCATAAAGAGCATTGAATAAGCTTTCCAGCGCTTCAAACCGTGCGTCAATCCGAGTTACAGTTCAAAAGTTATGAAGAAAACAAGTTCTGGTTTGCTGTCATGTTCGCTGTGCGAACTGGAGGCGAATAAAAAGTGCCCAGAAGTGTGAAAAACACTGTTTTAGGCAGTGGCTAAGGCGGCATATGTTCGCTAGGCGAACGGGGGTTCGCAGTGCGAACCTGGGAAACCAATTTTGCTTATTTAAGTCATTTTTCAGCATTTTTTAGGTTATGTCTTGGGGTATTTGTTCCCAATTCATCAAACCTTCATCCATTGTAGTTTAGAGCTTAGAAAAGCATCAATGGTGGTTGCAACTCGACGATTGGCGGGGGATGATTCTTGGATCGTGATTGACACCGCGAGAGATTTTGATTCCTCTTCTCTCTTCCCTTTGTAGTTTCCATTGGTGTGAGTTTGTATGTAAGTTTACCTTGATAGTATGTATATTTATTGCTCATGGCTTTGTATGCGAGCTCTTTTACAAATCTCTATTGGTGTTATCCTTGTTTTAATCGCTTTATGCATGGATTTGATTTGCGGTAGACATATCCTCCTTGAATCCGGAACTAGGATGGACATTTATTATGTTCTTGACTCTAGATATAGAATGAGGATTAATATTCACTTGAGTATCGATTCTTAACGCTTCCATGTGGTCGAGTTGCGTGAGACATCACCTCCGAGGCTATACGGTTGTTCTCTCAACTTTGCGTTAGACATAACCTTTGTTGTGGGCGATACGTGATAATATGGACGAGTGATTTAGGTTGCGTTCAAATGAGTAGTAAGTTTGAGTATTTGATAGGGTAGATGAAATGTAAACTCGAGAGTTCTCTACTCTCCAAAGAATGAATTCTTTTTCTATTCAATAGTTTTATTTCTCGCATTTACTTTTAAGCACATTTGAAACCCAAACTCATTAATGTGGAAACTGTCGAACGACAGTTCAATAGAACCAATCCCTGTGGACACGATAAATTCCCAGAAAAATACTTCCAAAATGTTTGTTGCTTGTCGCTATATCTGCACTCAACAAAATGGCGCCGTTGCCGGGGATTGGTTTTGATATTGAATCACATTGCGATAGTTTTTTTGTTTTGAGTTTTGTATATATCGTATATATTGTCTATTTCAATTATGTTTGTTCAAGTGTTGTATACATTTTGTTCCCGTAACGTTTGTTTAAGTGTTTGGTTAGGGCACTTGCTTTGGTTTGCGCGATGAGGCATCAGTATGGCATGAAGGAAGGAAGTTGCTAGCTAAGTATTGTAAAGGCGTCGAGCTTACGACGTAAAACAAGCATGGTGTATTCTTTTCTTTTGTTGTTTTTTAGTTTAGGTAGTGTGGTGAGTATTCATTAAACAAGTTGTACTCGGATTTTTCGTAAAATTCTCAAATCTTCACTTTACAACTTGTTTAATGAATTTTTGCCGGTTTTTCAGTTTGTGTATATTAATAGTTTTTGTGTTTGTCAATGCGCTTGTTTTGAGTTGCTTGTGGAAATTTAAGGTGATGTTCCAAGTTTGATCGTTTCAACTTACGGATGTGTGGTAATGATATTTTTAAGTTTTGTACTCGTCCAAGGTATGTATTTATCGCTTTCTTGACTTTAGCATAATCATGATACTTAGGCATTTTACAAACTTCCATGTCATTCATTCTTTTGTATACTAGTTCTTGTTGTGAATCACTTTAGTTTCCAACCTTTTTGTGAGGTAGCCTTCTATTGTTCATATATGCACGGAGTACCAACATTCGTGTTTTAATTGGATTTTATTATGCTTAATCTTTCGTTTGTGTTGATTATATAAAAGCATGAAAAGGATCAAGGCATTTTGTTTCATTTTGAGCACAACTACCTAGCCAAATAGTCATTCACCTTGTGAGTGTGTGATCATTTGTAACCCCTTTGAGCCTTTGGTCATTATCCATGTTGTTTGAGCTTGATGCTTGTCTATGAGTGTCAAATTCATTTTTTGTGTGGATCTTGGTTGTTGTTTTTACTTGAACCCTCAACTTTGCGTTGTTGTATGAATTTTTACCTTGTCTTAGAAAGTAGGGAGTATTCACATGATGATGTGGTTGAATTCAAGTTGGGGAGAGAATGATTGTTTATTCATTGGTTGGTTTCTATGAGGTCAAATAAAGGGTTGTTTTGCTGTCACGTTCGCATTGCGAGTATGATAGCGAATGTTCGCTGTGCGAATGGCTGGCGAGTGTCCCAACGAAGGAATCCGAAATGAGGCTGTGGCGAAAGGGACCAAAGTTTGCTTCGCGAACGCCCTAGTGAGTGTTCGCCTAGCGAATGATCGTTCGCTTTGCGAACCTCTGAAAAAAATAGAAAAATATGAAAAAGAAAAGAAAAGAAAAGAAAAAAAGAAAGAAAAAGAAAATCCTTGAGAAGGAAACAAAAAGAGTTCAAATAATTGTGCTAAATAAGTATTGTGTTTTGTGTAACACTTGGGATTTTGGAAGAAGTTGATTGGAATTTTGTGTTTGAGTCTTTGTGAGTTGATCACTCCCTTAGGTTTAGGCAAGTTTTTGTTTCAATTACCTTTACAAATTGCCCCTTGTTTGTTTACCCGACCATGCTACAACGTTGAAAAGTCATTGTGATTCTTGCCTTTGTATGTTCAATGTGAATTATTGGATGAATGCATAATTTAGTCTTTTGTTTTCAAGATTGTTGTGTGAGTGTAAAGTACCCCATTTTGTGTTTTTCATCTACCGATGATTGTTTTTGCTAGGTGTGATTCACATTTGAACCTGTGTTGTTTTAGGATGTTTGGAATGATTTTTGTATTTTGCATTTGCTTCGTGACTATGTTATCGTTGTAGTTTAGTGGTAAGTATTTACTTTGTGTGTACCATTTTCGATTGAACCATTGCATTTGTTTTCCGTTTTCAAAACCTGTTGATTCGTGATTCTTTGGTTATTGCTTTTGTTTCTTTGAGTCGCTTGATTTTTGTTTGAGGACAAACAATTATGTAAGTTGGGAAGAGTTGATAAGTGCAAAATGTACCTATTTTTGTATATAAGTTTTGTTGCACTTATCTATACTTTTTGTTAAATATCATACGAGTAAACCCTGTTTTGTTTGTAAATGCGTATAGTTTACATTTTAGTGTATATATTGCGTATCATGTAAATATCATTGAGTTTAATTGATTTTCTCTCATTTTTTTTAGGTATTCAAGTAAAGATATTTTCCGTATTCATAAAGAGCATTGAATAAGCTTTCCAGCGCTTCAAACCGTGCGTCAATCCGAGTTACAGTTCAAAAGTTATGAAGAAAACAAGTTCTGGTTTGTTGTCATGTTCGCTGTGCGAACTGGAGGCGAATAAAAAGTGCCCAGAAGTGTGAAAAACACTGTTTTAGGCAGTGGCTAAGGCGGCATATGTTCGCTAGGCGAACGGGGGTTCGCAGTGCGAACCTGGGAAACCAATTTTGCTTATTTAAGTCATTTTTCAGCATTTTTTAGGTTATGTCTTGGGGTATTTGTTCCCAATTCATCAAACCTTCATCCATTGTAGTTTAGAGCTTAGAAAAGCATCAATGGTGGTTGCAACTCGACGATTGGCGGGGGATGATTCTTGGATCGTGATTGACACCGCGAGAGATTTTGATTCCTCTTCTCTCTTCCCTTTGTAGTTTCCATTGGTGTGAGTTTGTATGTAAGGTTACCTTGATAGTATGTATATTTATTGCTCATGGCTTTGTATGCGAGCTCTTTTACAAATCTCTATTGGTGTTATCCTTGTTTTAATCGCTTTATGCATGGATTTGATTTGCGGTAGACATATCCTCCTTGAATCCGGAACTAGGATGAACATTTATTATGTTCTTGACTCTAGATATAGAATGAGGATTAATATTCACTTGAGTATAGATTCTTAACGCTTCCATGTGGTCGAGTTGCGTGAGACATCACCTCCGAGGCTATACGGTTGTTCTCTCAACTTTGCTTTAGACATAACCTTTGTTGTGGGCGATACGTGATAATATGGACGAGTGATTTAGGTTGCGTTCAAATGAGTAGTAAGTTTGAGTATTTGATAGGGTAGATGAAATGTAAACT
This sequence comes from Lathyrus tuberosus, assembly GCA_022829125.1. NCBI lineage: Eukaryota > Viridiplantae > Streptophyta > Magnoliopsida > Fabales > Fabaceae > Lathyrus > Lathyrus tuberosus. Next base: position 3,241,991 of record JALAZF010000395.1, read on the forward strand.
CGAGAGTTCTCTACTCTCCAAAGAATGAATTCTTTTTCTGTTCAATAGTTTTATTTCTCGCATTTACTTTTAAGCACATTTGAAACCCAAACTCATTAATGTGGAAACTGTCGAACGACAGTTCAATAGAACCAATCCCTGTGGACACGATAAATTCCCAGAAAAATACTTCCAAAATGTTTGTTGCTTGTCGCTATATCTGCATTCAACAGAGCACGTCGATTTCTGCATACTAATCTGCAGAACTGGTAGTGAAACAAAGGGATTTTTACCCCAACCCCCATCTCAAGTTAAAATCACACATAAAACCAACATAGAGCAACAATTTCATCATGAACAACATGAACACAACAAGAATCATGACATTTTCATGGAAATGGAAACAAAACATATCACAGTCAACATTTCCAATTCTATCTAACAAACCTAACTTAGTGTATCTACCTAGAACCCACCTCTAGATGAAGATGAAGATGTTGGAATGATAAAGATGAAGATGAATATGATGAATGGTGAAGAATGATGAAGATCTTCTTCTTCTAGTTTTCCTTTCCTTGTTTCCATTTTTCTCCTCTTTCTCTCTATTCTCCTACTATCTTTCTCTCTAAATCTTATTACCACAAAGTTGGAAAGAAAAGGAAAATGAAAAAAAAAAAAACTTAGAGATATCCAAAAAGCTAGTAAGACCAAAAGATGTTTTGTGCGGTTGAAAAGAGTATTAATTGGTAAAATGTCCAATATTAATGTTATCAAAATGTCTCAATTGTACCAATTAATAAAAGGTCATAGTCGAATAATATTAATTAAATCAATCTGAGCTCACTAGTTACTCTAACTATCCCAATTGATAATTCTTAGAGCACATAGGGACTTATCTGATCACAACTAATATCATCTAGGGCACTTTAGAACAATACGGGGTATTACATTAACAAAAGCACGACAACAACACTTGCAGAATGTAAAAATGCTTGAAAAAACTAAAGCTTGAGAGAACTAGTATGTAGAATAACTTGGTGTCTTTTTCTTAAAGTTACACGGCTTTATACAGGCCTCAACCCATCATGAATGACTTAAATTTGTGTAAATGAGCCTTTGATGATGAAATGAAATAGTCAAAACAGTCCAAATTTAAGAGGAAAAAGAAAACAGTCAATTAAAAATGGAATATGAGGATGGGTTGCACCCATTACGACCATAATGCTCATTACGGGCTGTTGCACCCATATAGCCAATAACAGCCATAACGCCTAGCCATAATGGGCTTTAGTTTGTCCTATGGACACCTCCTTTTGTGAAGTCTTCAGACGTTTTGTCTCAGTTTCGCTCCAACTTGCCATGTCTTGTTCTTTTTCATATAAAACACTTGAAAAATAAAGAAAAACAAAGATACAAAAGTAAAACTTTAACGGTAAAAAATATGCAAAAAACAATTAAAATACCACTGATCAAATCTCCTTATACTTGAATCATTGATTCTCCTCAAGCAGTTTAACTATCAAAGAAACAAAGAGGACAAATCAAGCTTTTAAGAAAAACTTAGAGTAAAACATGTATGAGTACTCACAAAAAATCTATGATCTATTTATCCTAAACCTAGATCGTTTGGCACTTTGTTCTGACTAAAGGTTATTATAAAAATGCTTACTAAAGTCTCCCTTAGAAATAAAAATCTCACCGAAATCTTGACTATAAATCTTTGTTCCTACCATTTTTCCTTACAAAGCACAATGATGATCAAAATCAAAGTATTGTTCAACAATTTGGCATTGTTTTAATTTATATGTTGTTTTTTAATTGATAAAACTTTTCATTAAGGACCTCACATATCTTTTGGAAGGACAACTAAGGGAGGGTTATTGACTTACTCCGATTACAAGCCCTTTTATTCATTTTTTCTAGGAATTGGGGATCAACTTGCCTTTGAGTTGAATAACCAGGTGAGGGTTACCCAGCTTAGTAAGTGTAATTGCCTTTTATTGCCTTTTTTTTTTCATTTTTCTATATACGTTTTTTTTCTTTTTTTCTTTTGTATCTTAGCTTAATCAACGCAGAACAAACGAATATCTACTGTTCTAGACTGGGCCTAAGGTTGGCCGACCGTTGGGCACGACCCAACCCAAGTCCTCGTCGAGGAGGCTCAATTGAGATCCAGCCCATCTGCACGCCCGAGGAGCTCTCACACGTCTCCCCCACAGACTCCACATGCCCCTCTCGTGGGGACATGTCCTCAGGAAACTACCCACTTCCGAAAGAACTGGTCAGCCCATCTTCCGAAGATCACGAGGCAGTTGAACCAGGGCGAAGACCACGTGCTGGTCTTCCCTATGCCATGTAAGCCCTGACAGTTACTCGTATTGGGCCTTGCGACCCAACCCAATGTAAAGTAATCGTTGGCCCTGCGCTGGGGCACATTATAAATACCCTCTTTCACTAGAGGGTCAGGTATTCTATTCTTTACACTTTTTCTCTGTACTTGCGCTGATTACTCCGTCTCTGACTTTAGCATCGGAGTACCTTGCAAGTACACCCCCACATCTTCACCACCACCGGCGAATAAAGGAGCTCACGACGTGTTGCTGCCTGCTGATCTATTTCTAATCCGATAAGATCAGTTGCGCCATCTGTGGGAAACCTTGCTTCCCCGTTCTTTCTCCCGTAGAAACTCAAGAACCAAAGCAGTTTACAACCTCCGTTGATCATGGCCAGCCCACGCATTGACGACAATGCTCCAGAAACCGCCCTCACTCTGTTCACCAACGGTGACGATCACAACCCCAACGTGACCATTCAGGGCGACCTCAGGGATGGGCACACTGCCTCACCCTCCTCGAACGACGCGGTCTTCAACGCCGCCCGACGCTTTGATAGCCCGACTGTCTACGAGCCAATCCCTGTACTGCCTAACGCTGACCCAACCACAGTGGCTCTATTCGAGGCGATCAATCAGACAAATCTGATAATTTTCCAACAGAATGAGCAAATATGGATACTCGAGAAGGAGCCACAATCACACTCTCCCCCGCAGAGACATCGTCGCACCATTTCTCACAGTCCCTCATCTCCCTTGCAGAGGACACAAAACGATGACTTTCAGAGCCCTTCTCCCCGAAAGCCTGGGCGTCTCCCGCGTTTGGAACGACCTCATCCTGTGGCCACCCACAAGCGCGACCGATCCCCTCGCGGGAAGGAGCGACGTTCCCCCGTTCATAAGAGGAATAAAGCTAACGGATACGTCGAGAAGCCAAAGAGCCGACCAAAGAGCCCTCCTCGATGGAGCAGTAACGACCGAGGTGACCTATCCCCATCACGATCACCTATCAGGAGCGACGAGGATGACCAGCGTACACCACTATCCAGGGACATCATGGAGACTCCCTTGTCCGTCGGGATGGAAAAACCCCCGCCCTTGGCGACATATGATGGTACGACCGACCCGGATGACCACATTGAAAGCATCGATGCGATGCTCGACTACCGGAACGTCCGAGGAGCCATCAAGTGCATGCTCTTCCCCTCTACCCTGAGGAAGGGTGCTATGGCATGGTACAAGAGCCTTGCACACGAGTCCACCACCTCCTGGAAAGAGCTGAAGAGGCAGTTCTCCAGGCACTTCACCGCTTCCCGGCGCTACCCGAAGATGGAAGCATCCTTGGAAGCCATCATCTAGGGAAAAGACAAATCTCTTAGAGATTACATAGAGAGGTTTAACCGAGAAGCTGTCCATGTATCCACCTCGAACGACATGAATAGATTTTTTATTGAGCGAGGACTGCGACCTCACACCGAGTTCTCCAAGGCAGTCGGCATTGAAAGGCCCAACACCTTAGACGCGCTCCTCCATAAGGACCAGGAATACATCCAGTATGAGGAGATAGAGGCCGCCCACTGTGCCCGCGACTCGAAGAATCAAGAGGGTGCCAAGGGCTCCAGGCACGAGGATTCCATCGTTCCCCGACGAGGCGGGGAAAGAAGAAGAGAAGACCGGCCCTGAGACACCCGAGAACAGAGGGTGCTAGTGGACCGTTTCACCTAGTACACGCTACTCACAGCTCCCCGCGAGCGCATTCTGGCCGAGTGCATCAACTCGGGCGAGGAGGTATCCGCTTCCCAAAGCTGACATCCCCTAAGACAAATGTCGAAAAGTCTAAGTACTACCGGTTCCACAGGAGCCACGGAAACGTCACAGAGGATTGCATCCACCTCAACGATGCCATCGAGATCTTGATTAAAGAGGGGCACTTGAAGCAGTACACAAAGAGGAGCAAAGCCCCCCGACAAGAGACCCGGGAAACAAAAAGGTTCGAGGAGGCTACCCCGTCCTCCGGCGATAACGGACTACAAGTCGCCCTGTGTGTCACCCGACCAGAGGACTTCTACTTCCCCTACGAGCCTGACACACATGTAACTGCTCGCAGCCCATGGGAAAGCTTCCCCGCCGCCATGGTCATATCCGGTGGGGGGGTTCAACGAAGTCTCGGTGGGGTCGATCAAGTGGAAGTTCGACAAATTGATAGAGGCGAGCTCAGTGCAGAACGCCACCTTCGAGAAGGTCCAGGGAACGTCGAACCCCATCACCTTCTACCTCGAAGAATTGTCGGGTGGCGCCCCCAACTCCAACATCCCCCTCCTGATCAGAGCACAGATGGTGAACTTTGACGTTCGCCGCATCCTGGTCGACCAAGGGACCTCAGTGGACATAATGTAGGCCCACCTATTCACTACCCTCCAGCTCGACGAGACACATCTGACCTCGTACGTCGGCTCAGACCGGTGAGGTTTCAATGGCACCACCACCAGAACGTGGGGCTACGTCGAGCTAATGGTCACATTCAGGAACGATGATACTGTCCGACAAGTTAAGGTCCACTTCCTGGTAGTGGAGTGCCCCTCTCTATATCAGTGCATCCTGGGAAGGCCGACCCTAGCCGAGCTCACAACTGTGCCATCTACAGTTCACCTGAAGATAAAGTACTACACAACCAGGGGTCGTGTCGTCATCCTCCACGGGGATATTGAGGCGGCCATGAGATGTTTCAAGGCTACAACCAAGGGTTTAAACTTGATCAACATCAAGTCCAAGACCATGGGTAAGTCAGCCCAGGATGAAGAGCAGAACCCACTCCCGTACGTCAATGCGGTCGACCTCGACAGCCGCTTCCCCAGCAAGCAGGAGCAGAACGAGGTAGCGGATCACACCCCTCCAGCTAAAGGCAACAGGCAGCCTCTTCACCCCATGTGCCCCATTTCAAATGGAGACTTCGAGTTTATCACCCTCGGGGACGACCCAGACATGAATGTGAAGATTGGCACGGGCCTCCCTGACCTGGCAAGGAAACAGTTGAAGGCCTGCCTCAGGGAGAATGCTGACCTGTTCGCGTGGAGCATTGCAGAGATGACCGGCCTCGACCTAGATGTGGCCTACCACCAGCTCACAATAGATCCAGCCGCTAGGGATGTAGTACAACATAGGCGTAGGCAGTCTCCCAAGAAAGCGGAGGCTGCTGAAAAGGCTGTAAAAGACCTCTTTGAGGAGAACTTTTTTTCGGAAGCCCAGTACACAACCTGGGTATCCAATGTTGTACTCATTAAAAAGAATAATGGAAAGTGGAGAATGTACGTTGATTACACCTATCTTAACCGGGCATGGCCGAAAGATGCATACCCATTGCCTAACATCGACAAACTGGTCAAAAATTCTGCAGGTTTTAAATTGCTGTCGTTCATAGACGCATACTCGGGATACAATTAAATCCCCATGGCAAAGGCCGAAAAACAGTACACAACTTTCATGAATGAGTCAGGCAACTATTACTACAATGTAATGCCCTTTGGTCTGAAGAACGTCGGCGCGACTGTTAGTAGAGTAGTAGTGGGGGTCTTTTTAATCGTCTCCACAGCGATTGCCTGATATTTGATGCTTGTCGTTCAATAGTTACACCGTTTTAAGTTCAAAGGTTTCAATTGGTTCTCAATTTCGTTTAACATCAATTTGTAGCAAAGAGTAAGTTTTAACAAAAAGTGTGAAAGGTTTTTATAAAAGCATGTCAAGGTTAGGTTTCGCTAATCCTTTTCACATATACCCGAATAATCAAGTATATGAACAAGGTTTCCGACCAATACAACCGCGTATCCTCCCGACTAAGTTTATGTCTAAGCAAAGTCGTGAGTATCATTGTTTAAACCGTTAGATGATGTCTCACGCTAACAATCTAAACAACAATCGTTAAGTTCAACACAAAGCGAATAACAAATCCCAAATCTATGTCTAGAGTTTGGTTTTTAAGAGACGAAATTGTTAGGTCATGATTTGTAGAATCTATGTCTAGAGCAAAACAAATCACACATAAAGCATTAAGAGAAAACAACTTCATCTATATTGATCAAAGACTTTGTTCATACACAATAGATCAAAACAAATACATATAATCAGAATCAAATACTTCTAACCTCAACACAAGAGAGTTTAGATACCCATTCTCATGGTAGCTTGGATTACAAGTTGAAAGAGGAGATGAATGAACATCCACGTCGAATAATCGAGAATGAATGTGACTTCAGCTTCTCAAAGTAAAATTCCACTCTTGGATGATCAAAATACTATAAACTATGTTTTTGGGTGAAAAAGGGAAAAAGATCCCTTCCAATAAAAGTAAAAATCTATTTATACACTTCTGAAATCTGCAGCATTCGCACTGCGAGCAAATCATTCGCACTGCGAATGAGAGAAAATGGCACTTCAAGTGCCTCTGAGACTTAAACCGCCCAATGCTGACATCGTGGGTTCGCACTGCGAATAACCCATTCGCACTGCGAACCAACTAGCGAGCCTTCGCTAGGAGTTCGCAGTGCAAACTTTTGGATATTTTCCATGAAAACATTCTGCCACCCTTCGCTGGGAGCTTCGCTGACGTTCGCAGTGCGAACCTTCGCTTCACCCTCGCCAGCTCTTTCGTACTGCGAATGCTCTGTTGCAACAACAATTTCAATGGCAACTTGCATCCCCTCATTGTGTCTCACAATCTTGATCCTTTGGTGCCTACTCCTGCACATTAACACACAAATTACGAGCTCCACTCATGTATTCCAATGTAAGCACTACAACACAATTTACCACTTAAATCACCCGATTCCACATGGAAAGTTAATGAAAAATGCCAATTATTGTATACTAATATATAACATGTTTGACATCTAACAAACTCTCCCCAACTAACTCTTTGTTTGTCCTTAAGCAAAGTATGCCTCTCACGAGGATTTGCTCGAGCATTCAATTCAACCAAGACGTGAAAAACGGCTCAACTAAACAACGATCATAACAACGCAACAATTACACAATTCAAGAACCTATAAATTAAAAGAACTTTCCTCTTAAACAATTTCAAACAATGTTTCAAGAGACAACTAACTCATCCTGCACATGTCATTCTACACTCCTCTTCGAAAAAGGATTAAAGGCAAACGTGCATACAAGCACGGGACAATTACACTCAAATGACCAATGATGCAAATACTAAGCAATTCATACCATATCTTAATGAACACAAAAGAAATCATGGAAGTAAAAAATCACTAAGGACTTCAAGGTTGTAGCTTGGTCGGGTAAACAAAAAGGGACATTTCTAATGGCCATTGAAACGAAATTGCCGATGCAAAAGAGCATTCACTAAACACAAATTCACACATCCCAACTTCATTTCACCAATTTTTCATTACACCCTCACAAACTACCGTGCACAATTATTGAATCTATTTTTTTTCATTCAAGCAAGCATTTTCTCATTTGTACAACATATTCACACTCTTTTCCTTACATGCTTGCTTGAAATTTTTTTTTTCAAAATTTGGAGTAATGCACCCATCTTCTTTTTATTCTCCCCAACTCATTTTCGACTCAACCTAAAGTGAATGTTCCTTGCTTTTTAAGGCAAGGAAATCAAAGTATATAATTTTCAAAGGTTCAAGAAGAAAATGTTAGAAACTCACCAAATTCAGTGATGAACCAAACTTGCAAATTATGTACATAAAACAAGTTCATCACTAAACTGAGTTCTAAACTGTTTAGGCTCAAAGGGGCTACCAAATGCTCACTCCTCACGGGTGAATTACTATATGGACATGGTTGTGCTCACTTTTAACAAGTGCCTTGATCACTTCTCATACTTCCACAAAATCACATGGTCACAAGATAAGGCATGAATTAAAAGTAAAAACAACATTCATCATCAATCCTTAGCATATAGTAACACTTTGGAGGCTTCTCACTTTAATGGTTTTTGATCCAAAAATGACACATGCATTCAAAGGAAGTTGTAACATGAAACAACATTTTCAATCGCACCAAGACGCAAAGTTCTAAAACATACAAAATTCTCGAACTAGGTAACGATGTACCTTGTCGCAACACAATGCTTAAGGAACTATCATAGCCCTCACATCTTGGAGGAATCTTCCTTTAAAATCAAGAGTCTCCAACCTAACTTCCAAAATTCCATCATAACAAGAAGGAACATTAAAATGAAAACATATTAACAGTTTACGAGTTGAACATTCGTAAACTGAAGAATTCAACACTTAATACAATAATTAAAAACCAACAAATTATTAGTAAAAGCGAAACAAATTTTTTTACTAAAAACACTTAACATTACTAATAATAATAATAAAGTGCCTGGTGTAAAAACACCTACATAATCCAAAAGGGTACCTCTAGGGTACAAGTACAACAATATTCAAAATATTCCACTATGTGGATACAATAGACTAGTAAAAGCTGGAAAAAACAAAAAACAAATACAAGAAAACTTCACTTTGGTGACCAAAGGAAGTACATAAGTCTGAAAATCACAAAATCAGTCCTCATCGGACTCCGTCTCTAAGACCTCGGTAACCTGCTCATCATCATCTCCCTCATCAGAACCAGAACCAGAAACCTCAACATCCTCGCCATCGCCATCTCCCTCCTCCTCATCATCATCATCCGCAGGACCAGTTGCATCCTCTCCCCCTCCGAAAACTGGCATGGCCTCAGGCCATCCAGCATGTGCGAGGAACTGTTCCCTCGACATCAAAGACTGCTCCGCGGCGGGATCCCGAATCTGCAGCTGAAGTACCTGCATAGAGTCATGTAAATCAAGCATGGCGCACTGAGAAGCGGCCATCCAATCCCAGTTGTACTGGAAAATCTCCTGCTGATAAGGATAGAAATTAGGAGACCCAGAAGTATCACCCCCACTCGTACCAGTCTCTGCACCTGCTCTAGAAGATTCAGTCCTAACACCCTTAGGTTTGCAAAATTTGTCGACGTATCGATCATCGGTAGCCGACGTGAAAGTAACCTGACGACGCGAAGGCAACAGAACACCAGCTTCAGCACATAAGGTCATGATCAGACAAGGAAATGTGAGAGGGGAATTCTTCCTCGAAGCGTTTCCTCCTTAACCACTCTCGACAATTGCCCTTATCTCATCGGCAATAATCCTCGCGACATCAATCTGTACATTAGTAAGGATGCTATGGACCAAGTGAGCAAGGGGTATCGGCACTGTTGAGGAATGTGACTTTGGTTTAATATTGGTCACAACCAAAAGTAAAACAAGCTGGGCCAAAGGCAACATGTGCTCTCGATGAAACCTGACGGGAACCCCAAAATGGTTGAGTTCAACAGTCTTACCCGGACGCAACAGATCGCGATTCATCTGTGGAATATCCAGATTACAGTTCAGAGTTCTATGATAAGTATCCTCCTCACTAGCACGTAGAGGAAGAGGTTCACCAAGAACCCGACTGATCGTCCTTCTGTCAAACCTCACAGTTTTTCCTCCAACCACTGTAGTCCAATTAAAAAGATCACCCTCATCAGGAAGGGCATTTGCATAGAATTCTCAAACTACCTCCACATTATATGAATCAAGCGGAGTTATCAGCTGATCCCACTTTTTTGCATGCAAGAGGGCAGCTACAGAACGATAACTCCCTTGATCATTCAGAATAAATCTCTTCTCTGCCAGGATGGTCCTCTTTTCTAAAACCAAATACCTCTCAGCCTGTCTGTGTCCTCTGAATCGAGTATCGTCGAATTGGATCGGTACTTGTCTTGAGGTAGATGCTTTCCTTTTCTTGGCCAAATTAGTCTTAGGACCCATCTCCACATATGACAAACAAATCCCACACAAAAACACCAAGACAGATCATTAGAAATTAGGACACAAATACATCAGAATGCACTAATAAAAAAAACAAAAATCTGGGCTGCTCGCTGCAACGTTCGCATTGCGAATCCTGGCGAACGTTCGCCCCCAGATTTGCACTGCGAATGGGCCAGCGAATACACGAAAACTTTGAAAAAAATTAACAGACCCAGATTTCCCAACATGGCATCATTCTACATGTCTTCTATACCCTAAAGCCACTAGAAAATTCAACATGCATTAAACAACCCAAAACAGAATTTTAACCCAAATTCCTAAATATTTCTCATGCAAATTTCACAAACAAAATCACAACTAACAGAAAGCACATAGAAAAGAAATTCAAACCTTGTTGGAAATGGCAATTGAGTAAAAAAAATTGAGAGATGGAAAGCACACACACGTGAAGGAGAAAGAGCACTTGAGAGTTTTCCTATTGTTTGTCTTTGAATGGTGAGAGGGAAGTTGACTAGGGTTTTTTCCCCTCAAGTCATCAGAAGTTCAACATGGGTCTTGGGCCTACGTGCAGGCCCACCCACTTACAAAACCCTCACTTTTAATGAGGTGGCAGCAAAACCACAATGTCTGGTTCGCTGATGTTCGCAGTGCGAATGGCTGGCGAATGCTCGCCCCAGACTCGCAGTGCGAACAAGCCAGCGAACAAGACAGTTTTGCAAATTTTTCAGGTCTGTCCTGCTGCCACAATGCCAATGGTTCCAAATTGTAAAATCACTACAAACAGCAAATGAGAAGCAAAAATACTTACAATGTTGGGGTGCCTCCCAACAAGCGCTTGTTTAACGTCGGCTAAGCTCGACGGTCCGGAGACTAGACGCCTCGCAAACAAAAGCAAAACCACCGGCTACTGAACCGAACACACTACGTGCCCACAAACTCATCAGTTATCGTGCCCAGTTTTTGGTCTCCTTTTCTTTAAAAACGACCAATCCCAACATGAATTCATCAAGGCTACCTTTGCATCTTCATTCTTTTTCTTTTCAAATGCTATACGTTTCAACTTCTCTTTTTCCAAGTCTTTTCCTTTTTGCACGACTTCATCCACTTGATTCACAAACATCACTCCTTTGAACAATGTAAAACAAGCTTCTTCCTCCATACCACTTTCCTTGATCCGTACTTTCATTAAGCCTTCATCAACATCCACCAACATTTTGGCGGTTTTCATAAATGGTCGGCCCAATATAATCGGTGTATTTTCATCCTCATCCATTTCAACAACCACAAAATCAACAGGAAAAAAGAATTTATCTACTTTTACTAGCACATCCTCCACAACACCATACGGACGCGTTCTAGACTTATCCGCAAGTTGTAATGTCATGGTTGTTGATTTTATGGTCATATTATCAAGTCTTTTCACCACTGACAAGGGAATTAAATTGATGCTCGCACCCATGTCAACCAAAGCTTTGCATTGAAAATCAGTACCTATTGTAATAGGTAATGCTACTCTTCCCGGATCTTGTTCTTTCCGCGGAAGCACACATTGGATGACGACACTACACTCGGCATTAAGATCAATGTTGTTTTTGTCAGTGCACCTCTTCTTTTTCATGAGTATGTCTTTCATGAACTTGACATACCTAGGCATTTATTCAAGAGCTTCAGAGAAAGGTACGGTTACTTGCAACCGACTAAATAACTCCAAAAACCTTGCATAATGCCTATCATTCTCTTTTTTCTTTAGAGTAGGGGGATACGGTAATCGTCTTTGTAAGACTTCCTTCTCAAACTCCTTCCTTTCTTTTTCTTTTTTCTTCCTCACTTCTTCATCATTCTTTTCAACTACCCCATTTTCATCATTTTTTTTGACTTCTTCCAACACAATATCGTTTTCCTTTTCAACTACCACCTCATGCTCAACATCACTTCCAATTGTTCTACCACTTCTTGTGAAAATGGCTTTACACTCCCCTTTGGGATTTGGTTGAGTGGTAGCGGAGACGGATGGCCCCGGTTGGTTTTCGGCTAATTGCTTGGCAAGTTGCCCTACTTGCGATTCAAGATTTCTAATCGAAGCTTCCGTACTCTTTTGAGTTGCCATAGATAACTGCATGAACTTGGTGAAAGTCTCCTCCATTCTTGAACTTCCACTAGGTTCTTGGGGTGGTTGGTAAGGATTTTGTCTCCATCCTTGTTGATTTTGGTAGTTGCTTCGAGGTTGATAGCCTTGTTGATTTTGGTATGGTGGTTGAACACTTTGGTACGGAGGTCGTCCTTGATAACCTTGAGTCGGATTTCCAGCATAATTTACCTACTCCACAAGCGGAGGACAATAGCCGGTAGGATGATCTCCCCTACACAATTCACACAAAGCTACTTGTACACTTTTACCCGTGGAGTCATGAATTTCTTTGAATTGTTGCGGAAGTTTAGACATTTGCTTAGTCAATAAATCAACCTGTTGTGACAATAACTTGTTCTGCGCAAGGATAGCATCGTTTGTTCCCAATTCCAACACTCCCGGAGTTCGTTGAGAAGGTCCACGGTTATGACTACCTTGATGGTCGTTCAATGCCATCTTATCAATAATAGTTGTGTCTTCTGCTGCAGTTTTGCTTAACAAGGATCCACCAGCGGTGGCATCCAACAAGGTTTTGTGTACAAGTTGAAGTCCATTTCGAAATATATGAATTTGTGACAATTCATCAAAACCATGGCCTTTGCACTTTCTTAACATTGATTTGAATCTCTCCCAAGCTTCATTGAGAGATTCATTGGCTCCTTGTGTGAACACCGCGATGGCGGTATTTGCCTCCATAAACCGAGTGTGTGGGAAAAATCTCTCCAAAAATTTCTCTTCCAATGTATTCCAATCCGTCATTATGGCCGTTGACTGATCAAGATACCATTCCTTTACCTTCCCAATGAGAGAATGCGGGAATAGTCTCTTAAACAGAGATTCCTCTTCAGCTTCGGGCGCACCAGTCGCTCCCGCAATTTTGTCAAATGGGTGAAAGGATCTTCATGATCCATACCCGTAAATGGACTTTGATATAACAGTTGGAGAATACCGGTCTTCATTTCAGAATGAAGACCATTTTGTGCATGGCGAACGAACTGAGCATTGTGTCTCAGACTATTTGTGTATGGCCTAGAAGCAGGTGGTGGTGGTGGTGGTGGATCTCCCTCCATAACTGGAAGTATCTGTGGAAGTGGTGGTGGTGTAGAAGTACTTTCCTCTTGTTCTCGCTTTTGTCTTGCTAGATGCCTCCTTCGTCTAGTTCTGCTATTGATTCTACGAGCGGTTCTCTCAATCTCAGGATCGAAAAGAAGTTGGTCCGCCGGTAGTTTCCCTCGCATAAACTAAGTCTGCACACTAAAACAAAAAAATTAACAAGTTCAAGATAAAGTTAATAAGCTTAAAACAGCACACTATCGCAATGCTTGCAATATCACTAAGCAATCCCCGACAACGGCGCCATTTTGTTAGTAGAGTAGAGTGGGGGTGTTTTTAATCGTCTCCACAGGGATTGCCTGATATTTGATGCTTGCCGTTCAATAGTTACACCGTTTTAAGTTCAAAGGTTTCAATTGGTTCTCAATTTCGTTTAACATCAATTTGTAGCAAAGAGTAAGTTTCAACAAAGAGTGTGAAAGGTTTTTATAAAAGCATGTCAAGGTTAGGTTTCGCTAATCCTTTTCACATATATCCGAATAATCAAGCATATGAACAAGGTTTCCGACCAATACAACCGCGTATCCTCCCGACTAAGTTTATGTCTAAAGCAAAGTCGTGAGTATCGTTGTTTAAACCGTTAGATGATGTCTCACGCTAACAATCTAAACAACAATCGTTAAGTTCAACACAAAGCGAATAACAAATCCCAAATCTATGTCTAGAGTTTGGTTTTTAAGAGATGAAATTGTTAGGTCATGATTTGTAGAATATATGTCTAGAGCAAACCAAATCACACATAAAGCATTAAGAGAAAACAACTTCATCTATATTGATCAAAGACTTTGTTCATACACAATAGATCAAAACAAATACATATAATCAGAATCAACTACTTCTAACCTCAACACAAGAGAGTTTAGCTACCCATTCTCATGGTAGCTTGGATTACAAGTTGAAAGAGGAGATGAATGAACATCCACGTCGAATAATCGAGAATGGATGTGACTTCAGCTTCTCAAAGTAAAATTCCACTCTTGGATGATCAAAATACTGTAAACTATGTTTTTGGGTGAAAAAGGGCAAAAGATCCCTTCCAATAAAAGTAAAAATCTATTTATACACTTCTGAAATCTGCAGCATTCGCACTGCGAGCAAATCATTCGCAATGCGAATGAGAGAAAATGGCACTTTAAGTGCCTCTGAGACTTAAACCGCCCAATGCTGACATCGTGGGTTCGCACTGCGAACAACCCATTCGCACTGCGAATGAGAGAAATTTTGCCTCAAAAACATTTTGCCTCCCTTCGCCTGGACCTTCGCACTGCGAACCAACTAGCGAGCCTTCGTTAGGAGTTCGCAGTGCGAACTTTTGGATATTTTCCATGAAAACATTCTGCCACCCTTCGCTGGGAGCTTCGCTGATGTTCGCAGTGCGAACCTTCGCTGCACCCTCGCCAGCTCCTTCGCACTGCAAATGCTCTGTTGCAGCAACAATTTCAATGGCAACTTGCATCCCCTCATTGTGTCTCACAATCTTGATCCTTTGGTGCCTACTCCTGCACATTAACACACAAATTACGAGCTCCACTCATGTATTCCAATGTAAGCACTACAACACAATTTACCACTTAAATCACCCGATTCCACATGGAAAGTTAATGAAAAATGCCAATTATTGTATACTAATATATAACATGTTTGACATCTAACAGCGAGTACTTGGCCCTAGTAAAAGAGAAGATGAAAAAATTTGTTTTGGCGGAAGTAAGTCACATCCCGCGCGAACACAATACCCGGGCGGACATCCTATCTAAGCTGGCGAGTACAAAGAAAAAAGGCGGGAACAAATCCGTCATCCAAGAAGTGCTTTAACGGCCAAGTATCGAGAAACCTGTCATACCCCAAATTTGTCCTACCTATTGTATGTTTTCTACACCAAATTTTCGTGTTGACTCTAAAATTCAGATCATAAGGGTTTGGCATGTGTTTGAAATGCTTACTAGCTTGTGTTGGGTTTGCTATGATTTCAAGAAGGGATAAGGAGGATTGAGGCTCTAGTTTTATGGTTATTCGGTCAAGACATGATCAATTGGCTTCAAGCTAATTTTAAGCTATAATCAAGAAGATTTTTTTAACCATATTCCAAGTGTGACACTGAGGCTGTATGGTTAAAGCAAGGTAAGAAATGGACATTCATATAAGTTTGAATAGATTCAAAGAATGAATGGATGATTTTAGATCATGTACATAGTAAGTAGCGTGACCGTTACAGATCAAATGTGCAATTCAATCCAAGTATTGTTCAAAAGTTATAAGCAAAGCATAATTGGAGTGTGTTACAAGTGACTGTCAAACTCTCGAAATTCTTCCAAGATTATCCTTCAAACCATACTAGAATTTATTTCAAGCTACATACTATGTGGAGACCAAGAGCTACCCGTAAAGCCTCGACATGATAGGTTTTGAGATGTTGGTTTCAAGAAGTGCTAAGGTACCATTTTGAATCATGACTACTTTGAATCTTAAGATATTTCAAGTCTGTGAAGGTCATAAGAGCTAAGGTCACAATGCACAATTACAAAAGTAGCAATGAACCGAGGTTATTATGCAATTCACAAATGTCAAATATGTAGGATTTTTAAAGACCTCATATCAAGATGAGGAGACACGAGTTTATATCATAACTAGTCCCTTGGCAAACCGTGTGTAGCACGCCCAAATTGAGGTGATGATAAGCCACGTTCATGCTTAGAAAGCAATACCAAATTGGCAAAGTTGCAGTACAATAAAAAGTCCACAAATCTCTTCACAAAGTAAAGTCACGAATGACCATGACTTGAAAAGAAGCACATAGTTAATATACCTTAAAAAATAAAGCTATCAAACAAAGATTTATCGACTTTCCTCCAAAAATGAAGTATACAAATTCTACACGCTACAACATTGTAGGGAACAACTCAGTTACGAAACAAGATGAAAAGAATTCCAATATACAAAAGAAGTTTCAAAATTCAAGTGTTTGGATGGTCCTACAGAGTTATATAAAGTCCTAGCCTACTAGTTATTTATTGCTAAGCATAGGACCCAAAGTAAGGATTAAACTCCATGCTGTTATACGTGAGCCTGTTTTCCAAACTTCATTCCTATGCCAAAACCACTGTATATAAAAGGGAAATCAAAGAAGCAATGAGAATTACATAAATTTGTATCAAAATACACAACATCTGCTAGGAAAGAACAAATGAAATTCAAAAGCAAGGCACAGAAGTAATACATATCTGGTGTGGCTGCTTCCAATTAATTCATGTCTTCATGCTACCATTACACCAAAATCACAAAAGAAAACCTGCATGCAAGCATTGAAGAAACTGCCATCAAGTCTGCATCTAAGCTAGAGAGTTTGATATCCATTAATAAGAAGAAACCAACTTCTGCAACATTCCAAACACGGTTGAAAATCACAAGTTGACTGCAGGCCAAACAAATCGGTCCTTGTAAAAGCTCAAACCATCACATAAACCATTATCAGTTTGTACACCTTGAAGCCATCAAAACCAATTCACTCACTCAATGATACACACGCAGCACCATCAAGCCATAACAACGAGAACTCAGTTCTGTTTCTCAAAATATTAATGTGTGAAGCCATGGTGAAACTCACAAATAAAATCACATTCAAGACATGGAATCCAAATCATGAAAGTCAAGGATTAGCAACTGATTCACAAAGTGACTGCACAGTTCAAAAAAAATACGACACGAGTATCACTTACAAGAATGGTACCTAGTCTTAGCTCAAGGAAAACCCGCCGGTAGCTTCTGCAACATGGTTTGGAGTCTTAACCAATTCTTAAGCAATACAGGCCTCACCTCATTTAATTCTCACACCAAATTTGCAAAAACACATATGGAGAAGATGAGAGAATCGGTTAGATCAACAACATTTTAGTTTACAAGGAACTAGGAATCATTCATAACAAAGCGACATATATTCAAGAAGAAGTAAAACAGGACAATGTCATATTTCGCAACAAGTTCATCATGTCATCACAGGTCCATGAAAACATCCACAACCCAACACAATTCTTCACAACATGTCATTCATGAAGCATATAGAACAAGAATCATGAAAATGTGCAGGGTATTACAGAAAATACAAAGTTGTTGCATCATTACAAACAGAGAAATAGTTACTAATACTACCAGATGCCAAACAGGGGACATAAAATTTATGATACTGAGAATCGGATTTTGACTCCTTTACCTTGTTCCTACAAGCCTCGTAATCTTTTTCTTGTAACAAGATTGGTAGTTGTAGTTGCATATGATCTTGTAGGATCAGGCGATTTTCGATGCTCTCCTGTTCTGTTCCGCATTACAGTTGCCATACTCTTCTTTCTCCTTACTCCTTCTCCAACCTTGCAAACATAAAACAATGATACCAAGTCAGATGCTGAGTTCAGGGATATCAAAGTCATTCAAATATCAACATTAACATTACAAATTGGTGACAATAACATGATCACACCAAGACATTCACAGTATATGAAGTAAAAATACAAGGAAAACCAAAAACACGTTGCACAACAATTCATTCCAGATATTCAAATAGTCAACATAAGCCACATCAGCAAAATCCAAGATTAGTAAAAGAGCAGTGAAAATCATATATTCACGCAGTGAAAATTTAAAGATATTCTAGAAGAAGTACAGCTCACACTACAAACAAAATCAGAGAAGGAGTACCTATCACCCTGGACCCACAAAATCGTTCAGCAAAAATCCTCTCTAACGGTATTGAAATTGACAGCTCAAATTCTCACATACTTGAAGGAATATTCCTCAAAATTTTACCCTAATCCCACATGTATCAGAAAACCACAAATCCCCTATAAATATAGTGCTAATCATTGGCAAATGAGGGGAGAAAACCCTAACGAAGTTCTGCGGAAATCCACCCCTAACCTTCACTAAAGCTCTTTTCTCAAAACCTTCTCAGAGCTCACATCAGAACTCTGAGCAAGGTGAGCTTAACCACGGGCTTACACACTCAGAAACGCATTAGTATTAGCAAGATACTCAGAACGCACGATAGAGGAAGAAGAAGCGAGCTGAGAAAAAAGGAAAGAGTGGAAAGCAGCAAAGCAACACGTACCTACTCGAGACATCACCCTTGGCGGAATTTCTCATCGGACTAGCTCCGATCGTGTAAGTCCTTCCTCCTTCCACTCGATTCCTCTTTGGTATAATACTCGCCTTGTAGTGTTGATCAAAACCCCCATCCTAATTGCTCGTTGTAATGCTCCATCACCGTTAAATCTTTCACTGAAAATCTAGGGTCTAGTTTGGTTTTGTTGATTTCGTTGAGATAATTTGGTTATTGTGAGTTCGGAAACGTTTTTCATGAAGGATTGAAAAGAGGGAAGGGTGTGGGTTTGGGTAGAAGCTCTTTGGTTTCTTTTTGTTTTTTTGTTGAAACGAGAGAGAGTTGGAGATAAGAGACTCGTTTTGAGTCTGAGAGAGAAAGATGAACAGGTTATTGAGAGAGGCGAAAAGCATAGGGGTTTTAAAACCATGTTTTTAATTTCATCATTATTGCTACTAGAAACTGATAGTAAATTAGTCTTTAGTATGTTGTTATTGTCCATTAAAACGCGTTTCCCCAAGTAAGTCTAATTGACACATTGCAGTGATTTGGGACTTATCATTTTTTTCTTGACCGTTACATGCACTGGGTGTTAGACTCACATGTGGAGTTTGAATGTTTTGGGCCGCTCGGGCCAATAGGAGTCGGCCCTATCTTTTGGTATATAAAGGGCAATTTGGGCCCATGTTTAAAACTTATTAAGGCTACTTGTTTGTACGATACAACTAATGTTGAGGTAATTAAAAATAAGGGAAATAATTATTTTATTTAGTTTAGGACCAAATATTTGAATCAATGATTAATTGTGCTATTATCTCTATGTTATAGATTTAATATTTATTTAGTTAAATCTTAACTAATTACTCAATTTCTAAAATAATTCGAACTATTTTCTAATTAAATATGAAAGTAGTGGACTCTTGGGGTCTAGCATGCCTTGGGTCCTTGGATGAATGCTCTTGAGGCGCACGCTTTGAGTTGTGTTCATTCCGTCTTTCGTTTATCAAAAAATACTTAAAACGTTTAATCTTTACCTAATCAAAATATTGACTTTTAATAAAAACCCTTAATTAAATTAAAAAGTCATAATCTAAAAAACTTCTAACCCTTTTAAAATACTTAAAACATTTAATCTATATCAAAATACTCAACCCCTAAAAATACAATATTTTCTTAAATTAAAATACCTAATCTAGTTAATTTCTTAACTTTTAAAAATAATTCTCTTAAATCAAATTAAAATCCACTTTGTTAAATTCCTAATAATTTTCCCAAATAAAATTAAATCATAAAACATTACTTGATCTTTTACAAACATTTTCTTAATTAAACTAAAATCATAAACCATTCAGGTTAGTATTTCTAATCATTTTCTTAATCAATAGTGGAAGTATTGGGCTTTTGGAGTCTAGCACTCCTTGGGTCCTTGAACGATCGCTCTTGGGGCGCACGCCTTGGGTTGTGATCGTTCCGTCTTCCATTTCTAAAATACTTAAAAATATTTTAATCTAACTAAAGCGTTCAACCTTTAAAAACACTTTCTTGACTTAGAAGTCATAATTCAAATTTAAAACGATTACCTAACCTTTTCACAAATACTCTTTTAACTAAAAATTAAAATCATAATCAAAATTAAAATGCTTAAAATATTTTCTTAACTGAAATGTTTAAATTAATACTTCTAAAATCTATTTTCCTAATTAATTATGGAAGTAGTGGGCTTTTAGAGTCTAGCACTCTTTGGGTCTTGAAACGATCGCTCTTGGGGCGCACGCCTTGGGTTGTGTTCGTTTCGATCTTCCATCTCTAAACTTCAAAACTCTCAACCCAATTAAAATACTTAATCATCTTTAGAATATTAACAACCTCAAATCCAAATTCAATTAACGCGTCTAAAATACATCAAATTCAAATCTTTTTCCTAATCAAACTACGAAAGTAGTGGACTCTTGAGGTCTAACACTTCTTGGGCCCTTGAATGAATGCTCTTGAGGTGCACATT
Organism: Lathyrus tuberosus; assembly: GCA_022829125.1. Taxonomy (NCBI): domain Eukaryota; kingdom Viridiplantae; phylum Streptophyta; class Magnoliopsida; order Fabales; family Fabaceae; genus Lathyrus; species Lathyrus tuberosus. The sequence continues at coordinate 3,262,471 of JALAZF010000395.1, forward strand.
TTGGGTTGTGTTCGTTTCGATCTTTCGTTCCTAAAACACTCGCCCTAATTACATGGACAAATAAGCCCATTGTCCAACGAAGACAATTTCATAATTAATATAATGAAAAATGTGTCGTTGAGATCTAGCATCTCAGTCATGCCCCGATTAATTAGTTGCGAGGCCGACGTCTCATTTATCGAATAATCGTCATTCTTCCTCAAAATACTTAACAAGCTAAACACTTCTTACGCGACCAAAACCCTAAAACATACGCAAATCAAACTCTTTTTTTAATCAAATCTTTAACACACTTAATTCATATTCAAACAATTTTTCACAAAAAAGAACACTATTTAGCCCATTCTTTCGCGCATATGAACTAGTGCTTCAGCCTCCCTTGACGAGCAGACAAGCCAACGTTTAGCAGTTATAATGCGAATTAAACACTCGTTCGTTTAAAAAATACCAACCAACCGTAGTCCCACGAACTACGAATGCTCTGACTTACCCATTGCACGAGGGAATACGTAGGCACAAGGGTTCCCAATCCTTGCCGAGCACCCTAATAAAAAACCACCCATTTCCCTTCAGAAAGCAATACTTCCTTAGAAGAAAACAAATAAACCAAGCCAACATATCTCCCGAATCGAATCAAGAGGTTCCCGTTGAGTACAACGGACGTAGAGGGTGCTAACACCTTCCCTTTGCGTAATCGACTCCCGAACTTGAATTTGGTTGCGATGACCATTTTCTTATCCTTTAAAGGTTTTATCAATATTTCCCTATTCCTTCCTTGGAATGAATAAAGTTCGGTGGCGACTCTATTTCGAACAGTTTTTTCCGTGTCCATCGCGAGGATCGTATTTTTCGAGGTACGACAGATGACGACTCTGCTGGGGATATGCATTGCCCTATGCTAGAGAGAGTCAAGCCTAACTTGACTCGATTCGAGAGTATTAACTTCGCTTGGTTGTCTTCTTCTCAATTGTTTCTATATTACTTATTATTTGTTTTTATTGCTTTCTCTTTATCATATGTTGTTTATCATACTTGACTGTTGGATTTTGGGTTGATATCACAAGTAAGGCTCTATACCCGAGTCTTGGAAAAAGAAGAGAGAACACCTAGTTTAGATTTTTGGAAGTAATTAGTGTTAGTCCCCAAGGACTCGCTCCTTGTGTGCCTAGCATGAAAGCTTCCCCTAGAGTAGACCTTTTCGTAGATCTTGTTGTAACGCAGCTAGCCTGTCGCATGACTTGATTCATGAAGGGTCCGTGACTCTGGGAACCACTCTTAGCACCAGTTTCTATCTTGGTGGTCGTTAGTATTAGTCTCCGAGGACTCGCTTCTCGTGGGCCTAGCATGAAGACTACACTCAGGATAGACCTTTTCGTATCCCCGTCACAATGCAACTAGCCTGTTGTGTGGTGTTGATGCGACTAGTGTCCGAGACCCTGGGAACCATATCCATCAAGGTAGGAGCTATCCTGTGAGTGGGTTTATGGGTAAAGAATCTAGAACTATCCTTATAAAGCCTACCTGTTAGGAGGGATGGGAAGTTACTTGTGATAACCTGGATCCAACATCGTGCATTCATAATCATTTACATTTACATCATGACTTACAAAAGAACATTTTTTATTTTCATGGAATCCCTTGTATCTACTGTTTATCTTGATTCAAAGTAACCATGGATTCAGGAAAAAGGAAAACTCTACAGCTGAAAGCTATCATGCCAGATACTACCGTTGTGATGAACTGTTTGAAAGAAATGCCTCCTTTCTTCAAGAAAACTCTAGAGGGGAGATTTGGCCAGGTTCTTGATCTCCTTATTGTCAATGTGCAAGTTCCTGCCATCACAGCTCTAGCACAGTTTTATGACCCACCGATGAGAAGCTTTTTGTTCCAAGATTTCTACTTGACTCCTGCCATTGAAGAATTTGAAGGATTTTTGGGTTTCTCCGTGAAGGGTAAGGCACCCTACACTATGATTGGCCAGACACCCGAGAAAGAAAAGCTAGCTGAAGCCCTCCAAATCCCTATTTCAACGGTCAAGACTGGGTGGAAAAAGAGAGAAGATTTCTTTGGTTTCCGAAGCACTTTTCTGGAAAAAGAAGCGATAAGGTTTTTTAAGAATAAGCAATGGGATGCTCTAGTGAACGTGTTGGCTCTCCTCATATATGGGCTTGTACTCTTCCCCACTTTTGAAGAATTCATTGACTCTGCTGCCATCAGTGTGTTTTGGGCTGTTTGGAAGGAAGGACAAAGCCGGGTCTATCCCCTCTTAGCTGACATCTTCCATACCCTACATCTCCGCCATAAAAGGAAGGGTTCATTGTTGACATTCTGTATTCCGCTCCTCTACAAATGGCTCACTTCTTATGTGTTCAAGCGTTATGCCATTGTCCCTGACTTGAATAGTGGGGAATGGGCTCAGTTGCTAGTGTCTCTCTCTGAAATGAATATCACATGGTATCCCAACAAACTAGATGTTGATAAAATCATTATGAGTTGTGGGAGCTTTGTTAATGTGCTGCTGATTGGGTCAAAAGGTTGTATAAGCTACAATCCCATACTAGCTATACGACAATTTGAATACCCTATGTTGAGAAAGCCTGAAGAAAAAGAGTTGGAAGAAATGATTCTTCATGACAGCGGTACTAAAGATCCTTCACTCCTTTGTAATATTGTACGCTCCTGGCAGAAGGTTCATACTAAGGGGTCCGAGTTGAGGAAAAGGGATGGAACACCTAGGGTGCCGTATCAGCCATGAGTTCTGGAGAGGATTAAGATGGTCAAGCTTACTTTCTCCATTGAGGCTCCTCCTAGGCATGCTAGCCCACAACCTGTACCCGTCTCTTGGGAAGAGTTGGAAGGTCTTAGAGCCAAAATAGCCCAACTTGGGAAGGATAACGAAGAGTTGGAATTGAAGCTGCAAACAGTGACAAATGAGAAAAATAATCTGAGGGATGAGCTAGAGTGCAAAAAGAATCAGCTTGGGGAAGTGGGAAAGAGAGCCGGTGAAGAAGAGCACCAAAAAAAGAGGGTTAAGGTATGTCTTAACCAAGCTGATGGAGCGTTAGATAGGCTTAAAGAAGACCTGGATAAGGCTTATAGGAAAAGTGCAAAAAATGAAAAGGCTTGGCTTTTTGCCACTAGAAAGAACAAAGAACTCAAAGAAGAAATGGGAGCGCAAATTCGACAACTAAGTGCCGACCTACGCTTGTCAAGAGCTTCTGAAGCAAGAGAATAACGGCTTAAGGAAGACTCTATGAGGATAGCCTGGGTCAGAGCTGATGATTGGGACGCATTACGAAGGGAGTTGGATGGTGTCAAAAGGGTCGTTGAAAATTAGCAGAATCAGATGAGGGTTATTCTCGAAGACAAGGCCATTTGGTTGGCAGAAAGGGAAAAATTGCTCCAGGATTACGATGGTTTTGAGCAATCTATGATTATCCTAAGGGACAGCCGAGACATGTACCGCAACAAACTCAACGGTTTGATTGAGTTTTGTAACTGGCTAGCTAAGGATCTGATTTGGAAACACAGGGATGCGTATGAGGCACTAGAAGACTCTACTCCTCGGGCCATTATTGATTTTGTTTGCCTTTGCAAGGCAATGCTGAAGAGATTTAAGGAAGAACTTGAGGAACGTGAAGCACGAAGGCCTGCAGCTTGAAGATCATCATCTTATTTTCTTGTTATTTGTATTTGGCTTGTATTAGTTGAAACTTTGGTACTTCGGAATTATGTAATGACTTAATGAATGAATGATAATTTAGCTTTCCTTTATTTTCTTGTCTTCGTGTTATTTTGAATGCTTGTTAAAATCTACGAATGATTCCCTGAAAATAAAAAGACATAAAACATAAGCATAAGCATTTTGCATTCATATCCCATGTGCGTTTGAATACCAACTCATACACTCTATCCTTTCTCCAAACAGAAAACCTGACTACTCGACACCGATACGAGACTCGTCAAAGATTCAAGATGACGGTGGAACAGATTGAGGAGAACCAAAACACAATGAGGAATGATATTGATTCACTGAAGGCTAAAATGGATCAGCTACTGGAAACTATGATGTTGCTTGCCCAGAAAGAGAAAGATGCTGAAACAGTGGCCAATGCCAAGAAGCTGGCTGAAAAGATAGGCACTTTTGGAGTTAAAGGAACCCTTACCTCTGATGTGTCAGAACACTCAGCTCATCACGAGTCCGTGAGTGATGTGGATGAGCAATTCGATGCCTTCTATGTACCACCTCCACCTCCACCTCCACCTCTTCAACTTGTGGGATCTGATCCATCTGCTGATCGGTTGCACGTACTAGAAGAGAAATTCAAAGCCTTGGAGGTTCAGACAACTCCTGGCTTGGATGCTGTCGACATGTGTTTGGTCCCTGGACTGGTGATCCCTCATAAGTTTCAAGTGCCAATGTTTGACAAATACAAGGGACTTAGCTGCCCTAAGACTCATTTGCGAGCATACTGTCACAAAATGGTTGCTCACGTTACGGACGACCCTCTTCTAATTCACTACTTTCAGGATAGCCTAAGTGGGGCATCGCTGGAATGGTACATGCAGTTAGAGAAGAGGCAGATTAGTACCTGGAGGGATCTCTCTGAGGCGTTCCTCAAACATTACCAGTACAACACTGATTTAGCGCCAAACCGTACTCAATTACAAGATATGACTCAACGCAACAATGAGTCATTCAAAGAATATGCTCAACATTGGCGGGAATTGGCTTCTCGTGTTCAACCACCCTTGTTGGACAAAGAATTGATGGATATGTTCATGGGAACTTTGCAGCCTCAGTATTCGGACCGTATGCTGGGATCTAGCTTCCCCAACTTTGCTGAGATTGTGTCAGTAGGAGAAAGAATCGAGAGCCAGTTGAAGAAAAAAGCTGATATTGCTTCTACAAGCGGAGTCAAAAAGCCTTTTGTGAATAGGAAGGATGAAGAGACTAATGTTGTCATGAGAGGACGAGGGGGTAGAGCCCCAGTGAATATACCATATCAGGAAGTGGCTGCAGTTGCACAAGCCCCACCTCAACAGCCTACTCAACAACCGAATTATCAAAATGTTCCTCCGCCGCAATATCAGAATGCCCCACCACAGAGGCAACAAAGACCAAGAAGGCATATTGATCCTGTGCCAATACCGTATAGCCAGATTTTTTCTCAACTGTATTAGAGTGGGCATTTTAAGCTCATAGATTTGAGGCCAGCAGTCTTCCCATATCCTCCCGGATACGATGCCAATGCCCATTGTGAGTTTCACAAGGGTGCTCCCGGGCATAATATAGAAAACTGTTATGCATTTCAGAACAGAGTTCAAGATTTAGTTGAGTCCAAAGATCTTACTTTCACTCAGCGAAGCGCTAATGTTAAACACAATCCCATGCCCCCGCATGGAGGACCGTCTGTTAATGCTGTGGAAGAAGGCAGCGGCCAGAGATTGATTACAAGGGTTGAAGATATTCGTACTCCTATGGCGGTTATAGGAGAAAAATTGAAGAGATGTGGGATGATTCCTGAAGATGAGCTTGATAATTTGACTGATGAGGTGGTTAAGAAACATTTGCAGAGATTCCTGGATCAAGGTGTGATTCAGGTTAAACGCCGGGATGCAAGAGAGCAAAGTGTGGCTGTCATTAACATTCAGTATTATGCACCCGAAGGTCGTCAACAAAGACAAGTTCGTCCTGCTCCGATAATCATTGAATATGATGGAGCTAAAGTTTTCCAACAAAGACCAGTTCGTCCTGCACCTATGATTATTCAGTTTGATGAAGTGGATGTTAGCAAACCAAGGCCAGTGCGCCCTGTTCCAATAACTATTGAGTATCCTGTTAGTGTTCCTGAGTCCGAAGTTTTTAAACAAGGTCCAGAAAAGGTAGTCGTTGAATATGGTGGTGCTAAGTGTGACGCTGTAGTAGGACCAGGTGGAATGACCCGTAGTGGTCGAATCTTTGCAGCAAAACAAACAGATGTGCCAAACAATGACAAAGGTAAGGCAATTGCTATACCAGTTGAAACTCCGAGTGCTGAAACACAAGAAAGGTTGTTGTCTCCAAGAGGGGCATTCACACAGAAAGAGGCTGAAGAGTTTCTGAAGATTATAAAGAAGAGCGACTACAAGGTAGTCGATCAGCTGAATCAAACTCCTGCCAAGATATCTATGCTCGCCTTTTTGCTCAGTTCCGAGGCACATAGATCCTCCCTGCTGAAGGTATTGAGTGCTGCACACATCACCAAGGATATCACTGTAGCACAATTTGATGATGTGATAGCCAGTGTCACCACTGGCAACTTTCTGGGGTTTAACGATGGTGATCTGACTGCTGAAAATAAAAACCATAACAAGGCTCTTCACATTTCCATTAGATGTGAAGACGTTTTGATATCTAGAGTCTTGGTGGATACTGGATCCTCCTTAAATGTACTCCTGAAGACAACGCTGGAGAGGATACTGGTGAATAGAGTAATCATGAGGCCAAGTACTCTCATAGTGAAGGCATTTGATGGATCTAGGCGTGCAGTTATTGGTGAGGTGGACTTGCCAATTAAGATTGGACCTACTATCTTTACCATTACTTTTCAAGTAATGGACATTTATCCTGGTTACAGTTGCTTGCTAGGAAGGCCCTGGATTCACTCGGCAGGGGCAGTTACGTCCACTCTCCATCAGAAACTGAAGTTTATTACCAATGACAAAATGGTTGTGATAGGAGGTGAAGAGGATATCCTTGTAAGTCATTTGACATCGTTCCTCTACATTGATGTTGAAGGCGAAGTGGTTGAGACACCTTTTCAGTTCTTTGAGGTGGTGAGTACGCTAGCTATGCAACGAGTGCCAGAGCACCAAGAATTAAGATCATCGATGGCCTCATACGAGGAAGCTAAAGTTGTGGTGGAAGAGGGGAACGCCCAAGGATGGGGCAAAATGGTTGAGGTTACTGAAAAGCTTGATAAGTTTGGGCTAGGTTATCAGCCGTCCCGCAATTCAGCCTTTGTTCCATACAACGGAAATCAGATCCTTCCTGTTGAGAAGATTTTTACAAGTGCTGGGCACATCTTTGGTTCTCCAGTAGCAATGATCATTGAATACCATGTTGGTGATGAGCAAGCTTCTGCAAGCTGGATTCAACAAGCAAAGCCTGGTGAAGAGCTCCAGAATTGGAAGACCATTGAAGTCCCTCAGTTCTTCACACACCAAACGTAATTTTACTGTTTATCAAAAACCCTACGCTCTGCCCAAGGCGTAGTGGAGCATTGTATGGGCCACCTGATGTTTTCAAACATTGATTATCATTAATGAATTTCAGTTTGCATTCAATTTTCGCTCACTTTATTTCTTTTTTTTACTTTACAATAAATGGCAATATTTTTATGCACACACTTTCCTAAATAAACTGCATAAATCATAAACATGCAGAAACACCACCGAGGTCCTTGATATAGACGCTGCTACGGGCCTATATGATTTTGATTGCCCAATCTACCAAGCTGAAGAGGAAGGCGTGAAAGGTTGTGAACTCCCCGACGAGTTGGCAAGGTTGCTCAAGCAAGAAGAGAAAGTCATCCTGCCGCACCAAGAAGACATTGAAGCCGTCAACCTGGGTACTGAAGAAGACAGAAAAGAGGTAAAGATAGGTGCATCTCTTCAGATTGAAGTCAAGACCAAGCTGATAGAACTCCTCCGTGAGTACGCTGATGTATTCGCCTGGTCGTATCAAGACATGCCTAGGTTAGATACTGATATGGTTGTACAAAAGTTATCACTCAAGGAGGAATGCCATGCTGTCAAACAGAAGTTAAGAAGGACCCGTCCGGATATGGCTCTCAAAATTCGTGAAGAAGTCCGAAAGCAGCTTGATGCTGGATTCCTGGCAGTAGCAAAGTACCCACAATGGGTTGCCAACATTGTGCCAGTGCCGAAGAAAGATGGAAAGGTTCGCATGTGTGTGGATTACAGGGATTTGAACAGAGCTAGTCCTTAGGACGACTTCCCATTACCTCACATCGATGTATTGGTTGACAACACAGCTCAGTTCTCTGTATTCTCTTTTATGGACGGATTTTCTGGGTATAATCAAATTAAGATGGATCCAAAGGATATGGAGAATACCACATTTATCACACCATGGGCACCTTCTGCTATAAGGTGATGCCATTCGGACTTAAGAATGTTGGGGCAACGTATCGACGTGCAATGGTAATGCTATTTCATGACATGATCCATAAAGAGATTGAAGTGTACATCGACGATATGATTGCCAAGTCTCAAACCGAATAAGAGCACTTGATCAATCTATAAAAGCTGTTTGTTCGATTGAGGAAGTTTAGATTAAGACTCAACCCCAACAAGTGCACATTTGGGGTACGATCTGGAAAATTTTTGGGCTTCATTGTAAGTCAGAAAGGAATCGAAGTGGATCCTGATAAGGTGAGGGCAATTCAGAATATACCTGCGCCTAGGACAGAGAAAGAGGTTCGTGGCTTTCTGGGAAGATTAAACTACATTGCCAGATTTATTTCACATCTTACCGCCACCTGTAAACCTATTTTCAAGCTGCTAAGAAAGAATCAGTCAATTGCGTGGGATGATGATTGTCAAGGGGCATTTGATAAAATCAAAGAGTATCTGCAAGAACCACCGATCCTGATACCGCCTGTACCTGAAAGGCCACTCATTATGTACCTGACTGTACTTGATGAATCTATGGGCTGTGTGTTGGGGCAACAAGATGAGACGGGGAAGAAAGAACATGCCATCTATTACCTCAGCAAGAAGTTCAATGACTGCAAGACAAGGTATTCCTTACTCGAGAAGACTTCTTGCGCATTAGCCTGGGCTGCCAAACGTCTCAGGCAGTATATGTTGACCCACACTACTTATCTGATTTCTAAGATGGATTCCATTAAATACATCTTTGAGAAACCTGCTCACACTGGCAGAATAGCCCGATGACAAATGCTTTTATCTGAGTACGACATTCCATACGTCACTCAAAAAGCCATCAAGGGTAACGTACTGGCAGACCATCTTACCCATCAACCGATGAATGATTATCAGCCCTTGAAGTTCGATTTTCTAGACGAAGACATAATGGTACTAAAGGATTATGAAGAGCCAGGTCCGGATGAGGGGCCCGAACCAGGGGAGCGATGGACTCTCATGTTCGATGGTGCCTCAAATGTTCATGGAAGTGGAATTGGGGAAGTGATTACATCACCCAAGAATTTCCACTTACCCTTCACAGCTAAGCTCTGCTTTCCATGCACCAATAACATGGCTGAGTATGAAGCTTGTATACTTAGATTGGAAGAAGCCATCAATTTGAGGATTAAGACTCTTTATGTGTTTGGAGATTCTGCTTTAGTAATACATTAGATTCGAGGTGACTGGGATGCCAAACATGCCAATCTAATTCCATATCGAGATTACGTGGCAAAGCTACTTCTCAGATTTGATGATATCACCTTTACCCATGTGCCTAGAGAGGAAAATCAAATGGCAGATGCTCTGGCAACTTTGGCTTCTATGTATAAACTGATATGGCCCAACCATCGGCCGCATATTGATCTACAACGATTTGAAGAGCCCGCTCACTGTTTGGCTGCTAATGAAGAGTCAGATGAAAAGCCATGGTTCTATGACATCAAACGTTATCTGGAAAAACAAGAATATCCAGAGGGCGCTTTGGCGGTGGATAAGAGAACTTTGCGCAGATTGGCATCAAATTTCTTCCTCAATGGGAATGTGTTATACAAGCGTAATCATGATACTGTACTACTCAGATGTGTGGAAAAGCATGAAGCTGAGCAGATTCTGAAATACATTCATGAAGGTTATTTTGGTACCCACGTAAATGGGCATACTATGGCAAAGAAGATATTGAGAGCAGGCTATTATTGGCTTACCATGGAGGATGATTGCTACCATCATGCCTGAACATGCCATAAATGCCAGATATACTCTGATAAGATTCATGTACCTCCCACTCCTTTGAACTTCTTGACTTCACCATGGCCTTTTGCTATGTGGGGAATAGATATGATTGGGATGATTGAGCCAAAGGCCTCAAATGGACACCGCTTCATATTGGTTGCCATAGACTACTTTACCAAATGGGTTGAGGCTGCATCGTATACGAACGTTACCAAGCAAGTGGTCGCTCGCTTCTTGAAACACAACATTATATGCAGATATGGAGTGCCTAATCGTATCATCACTGACAATGGGTCTAATCTCAACAACAAAATGATGGATGAACTGTGTGCTAGTTTCAAGATTGAGCACCATAATTCGACACCATACAGACCCAAGATGAATGGAGCCGTTGAGGCAGCCAACAAAAACATCAAAAAGATCATTCAGAAAATGGTGGTCACTTATAAGGATTGGCATGAGATGCTACCTTTTGCGCTGCACGGCTACCGTACCTCAGTGTGAACTTCAACAGGGGCAACTCCTTAATCATTGGTTTATGGCATGGAAGCGGTCCTTCCGATTGAAGTCGAGATCCCCTCATTGAGAGTATTGATGGAAGCTCAGCTTGATGAAGCAGAATGGGTGAAGACGAGGTTTGATGAACTCAACCTTCTTGAAGAAAAACGCTTGGCAGCAATATGCCATGGCCAGCTCTATCAAAGACGTATGAAGAAAGCTTTTGACAAGAAAGTTCATCCTCGGACATTCCAGGAAGGTGACTTGGTGCTCAAGAGGATCATGGCTATGTATAATGAATCCAGGGGCAAGTGGACGCCAAACTACGAAGGCCCATATGTTGTAAGAGAGGCATTCTCGGGTGGTGCCTTAAAGCTCGCAACTATGGACGGTGAAGAATTACCATACCCGGTGAATGCAGAGTACGTTAAGAGATACTACGCCTAAAAAAGTGGAATAATAAAGCCGCTAAGTCAAAAACCTGAAAAGGCGACTTAGGCAAAAATGGCAATCCCGGTGGACTTGAAAAAAAACAAAGTCAGTCCAGGAAAAAATTAGGGATAAAATAAAAAATATAGGCCCGCTGAATTGAAACCCCGAAAGGGCGGTTCAGGCAAAAAAGGGCCTCCCGGTGGATTGAAAACCCGAAAGGGCGATCCAGGCAAAAGTTAGGGGCAAATTCCAAGGCAAAGTATCTATTCTGCATGTCGACTTGACCTTGATGTGTCACTGAAGGGAAGAATCGATCCAGCCGTATTCCTACAAAGCAAGGTGTTGAAGTTATCAAAGTCATAGGGTCCATAGCAGTGTTTAGACTCAATGGAATCTCATTTATTTGTATTGCCATTATGTTTTTCTTGCACCGCAATTACCTCATTAAGGAATTGCATCTTTGTACGTACTTACCCGATTAAGGGTCAAATCAATACAAAGAGAGATTCCTCATCAAATTGTGCTCATTTCTTTTTTACTTTATCTGTTTGTTTGCAAATTAATTTTGTTTTTGATAAACTGTGTTTTGAAATTTCGGTTAATAAAGACAATATTTGAAAACAATAAAATTTGTTTTGGTGTTAGGAGAACTAAAAAGGAAACAAATAGTCTCCAAGGAGCTCCACCACATGAAAGCATCAAATCAGTTGTCAGTCGGTTTGGCTCTTCACCATAAGCAGTATAACTTTTCAGGGATTTGCTCAACGTAATCCTTAGCAGTGAATCTTTCAAAGCCCAACAGGGGCAATCACGCTCCTTAGTCATCTTTGGCTTATTTTTTAAAAGAGGTCTAGTAGTCAAGCACTCTCACCATCCACATAAAACCTAAAGTCCAATCCTTTATTGGCAACTACTCAAAAACCCACACTCGTTGGCAACTTCAAATTTGCCCTTTAAAGTCCATTCTTCATTGGCAACTACTAAAGTCCACCGTTGTTGGCATCCTCATAACACTTGAAAGTCCAATTTATTCGCAAACACAAAATAACCAAAGTCCAATTTCATTTGGCAATTATCAAATTCAATCCCTGGTGATACCCTCGACAAGGAAACTTATCCCCAGCGCACCCGATCATTTGCATTGTCATACGCATGGCATGCAAGCGTAGTATCATAATCATATTGAGCATATTAATCTTTTGCATTCATACGTGCATTAGATTCCCTAGCAGTTGCATCTTAGTGTGTTTCAGTGCATTGTGTAGTGCATGACATATCCATCCCCAACATAGCATAACAGGATCCAGGATCGGTTCACAAGCATCTAGGCCAGTCTTCCATCAAAGTCGGCAGTATTCCTCTGAAAAGAGTTGGTACCCCGCACGTACTCAAGGAATTCTATTCCCCAACAAGTCGTTCTTCAACTATGCAGTCGATGTTGATAATCCCCAACAGCTGTTGCTATTCTTACTCCCCAAGGAGAGGATATCCTAGAAAGTTTCTTGTGAGTTTTCCCCTGCAAAGCCGGCGTACCTCCTTCGACAGGAATCTTGCTCAACTATTCTCCAGTAAATTTGCATCAAAGATACTGCTTTGGTATCATTGAGGAACCTTAACGGATAAGGTACTGCTTCAATGTTCCAGAGAATCTTCTGCTTCCAAAGATACTGCTTTGGTATCATTGAGGAACCTTAACGGATATGGTACTGCTTCAATGTTCCAGAGAATCTTCTGCTTCCAAAGATACTGCTTTGGTATCGTTAAGGAACCTTAACAGATAAGGTACTGCTTCAATGTTCCAGAGAATCTTCTGCTTCCAAAGATACTGCTTTGGTATCGTTGAGGAACCTTAACGGATAAGGTACTGCTTCAATGTTCCAGAGAATCTTCTGCTTCCAAAGATACTGCTTTGGTATCATTGAGGAACCTTAACGGATAAGGTACTGCTTCAATGTTCCAGAGAATCTTCTGCTTCCAAAGATACTGCTTTGGTATCGTTAAGGAACCTTAACAGATAAGGTACTGTTTCAATGTTCCTGAGAATCTTCTGCTTCCAAAGATACTGCTTTGGTATCGTTGAGGAACCTTAACGGATAAGGTACTGCTTCAATGTTCCAGAGAATCTTCTGCTTCCAAAGATACTGCTTTGGTATCGTTGAGGAACCTTAATGGATAAGGTACTGCTTCAATGTTCCAGAGAATCTTCTGCTTCAAAGATACTGCTTTGGTTTCATTAAGGAACCTTAACGGATAAGGTACTGCTTCAATGTTCCAAAGAATCTTCTGCTTCCAAAGATACTTCTTTGGTTTCGTTGAGGAACCTTAACGGATAAGGTACTGCTTCAATGTTATAGAGAATCTTCTGCTTCCAAAGATACTGCTTTGGTATCGTCGAGGAACCTTAACGGATAAGGTACTGCTTCAATGTTTCAGAGAATCTTATGCTTCAAAGATACTGCCATGGTCATATCCGGCGGGGGGGGGGGGGTTCAACGAAGTCTCAGTGGGGTCGATCAAGCGGAAGTTCAACGAATTGATAGAGGCGAGCTCAGTACAGAACGCCACCTTCGAGAAGGTCCAGGGAACGTCGAACCCCATCACCTTCTACCTCGAAGAATTGCCGGGTGGCGCCCCCAACTCCAACATCCCCCCTGATCAGAGCACAGATGGCGAACTTTGACGTCCGCCGCATCCTGGTCGACCAAGGGAGCTCAGTGGACATAATGTATGCCCACCTATTCACTACCCTCCAGCTCGACGAGACACATCTGACCTCGTACGTCGGCTCAGATCGGTGAGGTTTCAATGGCACCACCACCAGAATGTGGGGCTACGTCGAGCTAATGGTCACATTAGGGAACGATGATACTGTCCGACAAGTTAAGGTCTGCTTCCTGGTAGTGGAGTGCCCCTCTCTATATCAGTGCATCCTGGGAAGGCCGACCCTAGCCGAGCTCACAACTGTGCCATCTACAGTTTACCTGAAGATAAAGTACTACACAACCAGGGGTCGTGTCGTCACCCTCCACGGGGATATTGATGCGGCCATGAGATGCTTCAAGGCTGCAACCAAGGGTTTAAACTTGATCAACATCAAGTCCAAGACCACGGGTAATTTAGCCCAGGATGAAGAGCAGAAGCCACTCCCGCGCGTCAATGCGGTCGACCTCGACAGCCGCTTCCCCAGCAAGCAGGAGCAGAATGAGGTAGCGGATCACACCCCTCCAGCTAAAGGCAACAGGCAGCCTCTTCACCCCATGCGCCCCATTTCAAATAGAGACTTCGAGTTTATCACCCTCGGGGACGACCCAGTCAGGAATGTGAAGATTGGCACGGGCCTCCCTGACCTGGCGAGGAAACAGTTGAAGGCCTGCCTCAGGGAGAATGTTGACCTGTTCGCGTGGAGCATTGCAGAGATGACCGGCCTTGACCTAGATGTGGCCTACCACTAGCTCAAAATAGATCCAGCCGCTAGGGATGTAGTACAACATAGGCGTAGGCAGTCTCCCAAGAAAGCGGAGGCTGCTGAAAAGGCTGTAAAAGACCTCTTTGAGGAGAACTTTATTTCGGAAGCCCAGTACACATCCTGGCTATCCAATGTTGTACTCGTTAAAAAGAATAATGGAAAGTGGAGAATGTACGTTGATTACACCGATCTTAACCGGGCATGCCCGAAAGATGCATACCCATTGCCTAACACGAAAAACTGGTCAAAAATTCTGCAGGTTTTAAATTGCTGTCGTTCATAGATGCATACTCGGGATACAATTAAATCCCCATGGCAAAGGCTGAAAAACAGTACACGGCTTTCATGAATGAGTCAGGCAACTATTACTATAAAGTAATGCCCTTTGGTCTGAAGAACGCCGGCGCGACCTACCAACGGATGATGAAGAAAGTCTTCCGCGGCGAGATTGGAGACATGCTCGAGGTCTACATGGACGGCATGATCGTAAAATCACAAGAAGAGGTCGACCATACTGCCCATCTCAGAAGAGTCTTCGACATAGCGAGGAGATGCAAGATGAGGTTCAACCTGGAGAAATGCACCTTCGGTGTCCGAGTAGGCAAGTTCCCCGGTTTCTATCTCACATAACGAGGAATTGAGGAAAACCCTGACAAGTGCAGGGCATTCTCCGAGTTTCCAACTCCGAACTCGAAGAAATTGATCTAATCGCTAAACGAGATGCTCACATCATTGTCCCACTTCGTGGCCAAATCGGCCCAACACACACTTCCATTTTTCTAACTCCTATGCAAAGAAGCCACATTCGAGTGGATCGAGGAGTACGAACAGACACTCCTCCACCTCAAACAAGTCCTCTTGTAGCCCCCGGCCCTCTCCCGACCAGAAAACAGGGAGACGGTGTACTTGTACCTCGCTGTCACAACCGAGACGGTCAGCGCGGCTCGTATCAAAGAAACCCCTGAATGACAGAAGCCGATATACTTCACTAGTAAATCCCTCCAAGGCCCTAAGCTTAGGTACCAGGAGATCGAAAAGGTTGCTCTGGCCCTCGTCACTGCGGCCAGAAGGTTGCGGCACTACTTCTTGGCCCACACGACCGTGTTAAGGACAGGCCAACCCGTGAGGCATATCCTTGACCAACCCGACATGGAGGGTAGGATGCTCAAAGGGTCGCTCGAGCTCTCAGAGTTCGACGTCCAATACGAGGGTAGGAAGGCCCTGAAGGCTTAAGTACTAGTCGACTTCATCGTGGAGATGACCACCCCAGAACCCTCGACCGAAGGATCCCAGAAGTTGACGATCTACGTCGACGGGGCATCCAATTCGACAGGAAGCGGAGCAGACGTCATCCTAGAAAATGAGGAAGGCATCTTGATCGAGGTCTCTCTCACATTATCCTTCCCGACATAAAATGACCAAGCCGAATACAAGGCCTTCCTCGCCAGATTATGCCTTGCTAATGGACCTAGGCGTGAAAGTGGTAAAAATATTTACCGACTCCCAGGTGCGGGGAGAGTACCAGGCCAAGAACGACAACCTCATCGAGTACTTGGCCCTAGTAAAAGAGAAGATGAAAAAATTCGTCTTGGCGGAAGTAAGTCACATCCCGCACGAACACAATACCCGGGCGGACATCCTATCTAAGCTGGCGAGTACAAAGAAAAAAGGCGGGAACAAATCTGTCATCCACGAAGTGCTTTAACGGCCAAGTATCGAGAAACCTATCATACCCCAAATTTTTCCTACCTATTATATGTTTTCTACACCAAATTTTCGTGTTGACTCTAAAATTCAGATCATAAGGGTTTGGCATGTGTTTGAAATGCTTACTAGCTTGTGTTGGGTTTGCTATGATTTCAAGAAGGGATAAGGAGGATTGAGGCTCTAGTTGTATGGTTATTCGGTCAAGACATGATCAATTGGCTTCAATCTAATTTTAAGCTATAATCAAGAAGATTTTTTTTAACCATATTCCAAGTGTGACACTGAGGCTGTATGGTTAAAGCAAGATAAGAAATGGACATTCATATAAGTTTGAATAGATTCAAAGAATGAATGGATGATTTTAGATCATATACATAGTAAGTAGTGTAACCGTTATGGATCAAATGCGCAATTCAATCCAAGTATTGTTCAAAAGTTATAAGCAAAGCATAATTGGAGTGTGTTAGAAGTGACTGTCAAACTCTCGAAATTCTTCCAAGATTATCCTTCAAACCATACTAGAATTTATTTCAAGCTACATACTATGTGGAGACCAAGAGCTACCCGTAAAGCCTCGACATGATAGGTTTTGAGATGTTGGTTTCAAGAAGTGCTAAGGTACCATTTTGAATCATGGCTACTTTGAATCTTAAGATATTTCAAGTCTGTGAAGGTCATAAGAGCTAAGGTCACAATGCACAATTACAAAAGTAGCAATGAACCGAGGTTATTATGCAATTCACAAATCTCAAATATGTAGGATTTTTAAAGACCTCATTTCAAGATGAGGAGACATGAGTTCATATCATAACTGGTCCCTTGGAAAACCGTGTGTAGCAAGCCCAAATTGAGGTGATGATAAGCCACGTTCATGCTTAGAAAGCAATACCAAATTGGCGAAGTTGCGGTACAATAAAAAGTCCACAAATCTCTTCACAAAGTAAAGTCACGAATGACCATGACTTGAAAAGAAGCACATAGTTAAAATACCTTAAAAAATAAAGCTATCAAACTAAGATTTATGGACTTTCCTCCAAAAATGAAGTATAAAAATTCTTCATGCTACAACATTGTAGGGAACAACTCAATTACAAAACAAGATGAAAAGAATTCCAATATACAAAAGAAGTTTCAAAATTCAAGTGTTTGGATGGTCCTACAGAGTTATATAAAGTCCTAGCCTACTAGTTATTTATTGCTAAGCATAGGACCCAAAGTAAGGATTAAACTCCATGCTATTATACGTGAGCCTGTTTTCCAAACTTCATTCTTATGCCTGTCGCTCCCGGGATTTTCATCCTAGTACAAACGCGAAAGTGGCACCGAAACAGAGTCGCCAGCAATGTGTATTTATCCCAAGAGAGGGAAAGGAAACACCGCATAGACCTGAAGGGAAGGAAAAGCATGGTCTTGCGACCAAGAGAAAGGGTAAGGGAGTCGGTTACGCGAGAGGAAGGTATTAGCACCCCCTCGCGTCCATCGTACCCGATGGGATCCACGCTTGCTTGTCTCAAGCAAAGGGTGATAGAAAAGATGCTGGAAAAACACTGGAAAAGGAACAGAAAAGGAAAGGAGAGAGAAAGAGAAATAAATGTAGGGAAAATAAAAGAAGTGCTCGCATGGGCCCTACCCCACTGCCTACGTATCTCATCGGGAGCATGAGAATCAAAGCGACGTAGTTCCCCTCACTAGGGATAAATTGTTTGTGTTTTTTAAGGAACGGCTAACGTTTTAGCTCAGGTGTTGCAGGCTCGCCGGTCCGAGTGCGTTACCATCTTGCAAGAGAATGAGTAGGAGTGCGTTCGTGCGTTGAGAATGAGTGAGGTGAGAAAAGAATTCCCGAAGGAAAGACGTTATTGTTTGTTTTTGTCTTTTAAGAGTTTTTTCATTTGTTTGCATATGATAGTGTATCTAAATCTTAGTCATTGGAATGTGTACATTCTCACATTCCAAAATGGAATGAATAAGAAAGCACACTAAGGGTGAAGAAGACCCTCACACTTAGTTCCAATTGTCAAGGTTCAAACACACTAGCATACTTGTGTTTATTAAGTGTTTTTGTTGGTTATAAAATGAAGAAGTGTTTTTTATTTATTTGTACCTTCAACAAGTATTGCATTTAAGTCCCTCATACAAGATCAAATGTTTAACACATTGACCCAAGATGGGATATATGCTACACATTCTAAGATTATAAGAGAAGACCCCTTATAATCTTTTCTTCATATGAAAGGCCTAAATGAAATAAATGCCTACCTTTATTAGATATTTTGAATTTTCTTTGAGATGAGAAGATGAAAGACTCAAGAGAGGGGTAAAGGTAAAAATCTATGTGAACTAAGACTCAATCCTAATTGATTAGTTAAGGGAGTGATCCTAATGGTTTGTGAGGTTGCAAAACCTAAAGTCTAAAGAAAGAATGAGTTAAACAATTCACTTCTAAAGTAGAAGATGAATTGTAACTCAAAAGGGAAAGTGATGAGTTATTAAAAGAAAGCACGTAAGTGCTTAACAAACACAAGATTGAATTGTAAAATATGAAGGGATAGAAGTTTGAATGTGGATTCCTTACCCACACTCAATTGAAACTTACCAAAGCCCCTACATGGTTAGTAAACATGTATAAGAAGTATAAGAAGTAAAAGAACATTTAATGCACCATAAAACTCAAAATAATTAGATGAGAAATCAAATCCTATAACCACAACCAGAATGTACATCAAATGGAAAACAAATGATCATTATCATGCAAGTCCAAGTGGATAGGCAACAAACATCATCCATGACATTAGAACATGCTACCATAAGAAAAGGGAGAATGAAAGATGAAAAGAAATGAAAAAACATGCATGAATGGAACATGTAATCTAAGGATCAGAATTGAAATGAAATGAAAAATGATTCACAAACATCTCCCAAGTGTTCATGCATAATACATCAAGACATTTAAGAAGTGATAGAAGAAGTAGAATTGAAATGGAGGTTCAAAAAAGGAAAGTGCAAACACAACATGTTAAAGGTGCACAAGGTTCAAATGATAATCAACATGCAAAGATGACATATAATATGTATCAATGACCTATTATGTCACATGAATGGTTCACCAAGTATGCAAATGATCATGCAAGTATGTACAAAAGAAATCATGTAAACATACACAAAAGTTAAGATGATATGACATATTATTATGCTTCAAAGGTAATGCATTAAACAAAAATTAGATGGCCTCATGGAAATTAAGCAAGCATGGTTTAAAGATACACAAATCAGAAGTGAATCATATACCAAAATAACATACAAGAAATCAAGGCAAAAAGGCTTTATACAATGCACTTAGGTCAAGTATACACATCATACAAAGTAATGCAAAGATGGACATCCAAACATGTCATAAAATGATCTAAAAAATTAAAATAAAAATCAAAGGACCTACTTAAAGATGTTAATGACTCAATTCAAAAAGAAACAAATCAAAACTATTTTTAAGGATCAAGAACAAAAATGCACAAAATCATGTACCACATTAAGAATGCACACAAAAGAAAATCAAAGAAAATTGTGGAACAGGGGCAAAAAGGTCATAAAATCAAGAGATGAAAACATCAAAAATTTCCTAAATGTCTTAATGATGTTCATGAATTTTTGTGGAATTTTATAATGATATTTGGTATTTTAAAAAATTGAAAAGCAAACGTGCAGAAAAATGAAGAAAATAAAACAAAATAGAAAGAAGAATGGGGGTGCAAGCATAGCAAAAAATGAGTTCAAATTAATTGGGCTTTGGAACAGGGAGGTGCGAATATCAAATTGGTCTAGGTCCAAGTCTGCGCAATCCACACTATCAACCATGTACACTCAGTCAACAAAATGTCAAAGCAATCCAAGCCATCAGATTAAGTCAAGTCAAACAAGCAGTCAAAGTACACAAATCCAAAACACACACGCGAAAGACCATGCATACTACCATGCACTGCACCACATAATGTTTAAAATAAAATCAGAATTGAGCACGTGCAAGGCATGCTTATTTTAATGCGCTGGCAGCTTTTTAACCACACGATTGGAACACATCAACGACTATGATTAAAACACACAAAACCCTAGCACTTAAGATAACCGGCCGGAGATGACCTCCGGTCACCTTCTCCGGTCATGCGCCACCGTCTGCAACTCCATAATTTTCCAGAATTCCACGAAAATTATACCAAAATGAAGAGCAGCTCACGTAGATTATCAATACACTCATAAAAACAACAAAACATACACACATAGCAAGAACAGAGGGGATGAATATGTGCCCTAACTTTTGGATCTAAGCCTTTACAAGGCCTATCAACTAGCTGGAGTGAGAAATGCTCCTAATGAGCTCAAAGCACCAAAAAAAAACAAGTGAAAATGACCAGAAATCGTGCAATCCAAGTTCAAGAGTTCAAACCTGAAAGTGATGAAGCTTTGAATACAAAAGAATACCAGAGGAAAGTGCTTCTTCCTTGAGCTTCACTTGGCCAAATAAAGGCTTAGATGCAAAAATAGAGGATGATTCAATGGAGTTGCGGTGTGTTTGCTTCAACAATCCATAGTTGCTTCAAGCTTAGTGATGATTGAAGATGAAGCTTGAAGAATGAATCAGAGGAGAATGATAAGGAACTCGTGCAACTTGGAGAGAAAAAAATAGAGATGAAGGGAAAGAGAGATTGAAGTGTTTGAGAGTGAATGTGAAAAAATGAAGCTCCATTGGATTTGTGAGGTGAGATTTTGATTTATAGCATGAGTTAGAAATGAACCACAGTGGTTAAGTGAGTTGGTTAAGGTGAGTTATCATGGTTAAAGTGAGTCCACCCTAACTAACTGAGTCAAGTTAGTTAGGGGACGATTTATCAATGGCTGGGTTATGGTGAGGTTAAGCTTATGACAGTTGTGGTGAGGATGAGAGTGAAGCTGGGGTGATGAGGTTATGTTATGCAGCATGTCATGGCATTGCTTATGGTACAAGTTTCTCCTTTGAAAACCTTCCTCCACAATGTATGATGGCTGATATGCATAAGTATGGTCATAAGGATGTTTGTTCAAATGAGGAAATAAAGTACACGAAGTGTTTGTAGGATGACTGAACCAAATCGTGTACACAGCCTGCTAACATCATTTACTGCATCAGTGATAATTATGGTACTTTGCCAATGAAATTCTCCCTACTTAATGGATGATTTGATGAGTTCTTGGGGTCATTGGAGAGAGGACACATTGGAGAATAATGTTGATGTTGAAAACAAGTCAAATGGAAGTGTGTAAGATGGTGAAAAATAGCTCCAAACATCAAGACACAAATCTGGCTTCATGAGCGCGTGACTTGAGGCATGGCAAGGCAACATGGCGCCTGGGTTTCAGTCACGATCACCATGACTTTGGACCATCATAACTCCCAATCCATTGATCAGATGAAAAATTGATAAACACCAACTTTGAAGATCTCACATAGAGGAACAACTTTGATGTTGAAAGATTTTCCATTTGAGGCATCTAACCATGAGTAATTGATCCATACATTTTGCCCACCAACTGTTTGAGAAAATGATGTGCGCGTGACATGAAAATCCTTGGTCATGACCTAGTTTTGAACCTACTTTGCCCAAACTTTGATCAATCATATCTCACTCAATTTTGATCCAATGGAGATGTTCTACACATGGATTTGAAGCTTAAAGAAAGAACTTTTGTTGTGGCCGAGTGGAATTTTCATTTGGTGCTTCAATTTTAAATGGCCTTGGTTCAAACTCTGATGCAAAATGGTCAAAACTTGCCTTATTTAGTAACCCTACTTCTTCAAAAAATGGCAACTTTCCACATCTTGATTTTTTTTATGATTCCTTTGGAGTTTCTTGATCAAATTTTGTACATTGGTCACATATAACATGAATTTCATGAATTTGGCCTCAAAAAGTCAAGAGTTGACTTTTTCCTCTGATTATTTGACTTGGCCCCAAATTCTCTGATTTTTTATCTTTCTTCCAATTGAACCACTTCTAAAACCAATTGAGAGGCAATTTTCCACATACATACACTTAAGGACATGTAGAATACCATGACAACAAGTTTTGTCCAAAAATCAGAGATTCCTTGATTTTATTAGAAACCCTAGTTTTGGCCCCCTCTGGTTAGGAGGGAAAAGTGCAGTCTTCAATTTCAAATTCCTCAGAGTATGTTGTGTATCCTCTTAAAGGATGATGAGATATGCCACTTGAGGGTGATTTTGAATCAATGAGCTATCTCTTTTGAGGGTTTTCCTTCAGTTTTTTGAACCTCTTGCATGATGAAGTATGTATTATTTCAATCTCCTATTGAATCTCACTTTCTTGAGGTATTGGATGGTCAATTGAGATAATATGAGACATGGAAGACCTCTTGGCTTTCTTTGAGACAACTTGATTGACCTTTTGTGCCTTGAATGACTCCTTGATTGTCCATCTCCCCCCTGATCACATGCCTTGATGGTAAGAGGGATGCTATGCTTCATTTTTCTATGTTAAATGCAATACAATGCTAATGAGGTGGATATGATATGATAAATGATAATGCTATGCTATGATGACAAAAGGGAGAGCAAATTTTGGGGTATTACAGCTGCCCCTATTCAAACGCTGTAGACCTGAATGCCTGAAAGCGATTGCTTTCAGACTTTCAAGGTATATAGTGATTGAATACTAAATATAACCAAAAAATTTGCTCTAGATGATGAAGAAGAAAAGGGATATAAACCCAATGACACTGCTGGGTTGAATCTTCAAATGAACGTTGTCGGAGAGCTCTGTCTTTTGAACGACGCCAGGCGACTACTGGCTTGCCACACTAAGGGTGGACTTTAATAATGTCTTTTTGAACGAAGCCAGACGACTACTGGCTGGCCACACTGAGGGTGGACTTTCAATAATGTCTTTTTGGACGAAGCCAGACGACTACTGGCTAGCCACACTGAGGGTGGACTTTCAATAATGTCTTTTTGAACGAAGCCAGATGACTACTGGCTGGCCAGACTGAGAGTGGACTTTAATAATGTCTTTTTGAACGAAGCCAGAAGACTACTGGCTGGCCACACTGAGGGTGAACTTTAATAACGTCTTTTGTACGACGCCAGACGACTACTGGCTGGCCACACTGAGGGTGGACTTTAATAATGTCTTTTTGAACGAAGCCAGACGACTACTGGCTGGCCACACTGAGGGTGGACTTTAATAACGTCTTTTGTACGACGCCAGACGACTACTGGCTGGCCACACTGAGGGTGGACTTTGCTGAGAATATAGCTGTTTATCATCATCCCACATGCTGGAATAATATGAACAAACCGTCTGTATGCCAAAAATAAATTGGACTTTGGATTGCAAATGGACATTGCTGAAAATTATACCACTTGCTGAGTAATGTCGTTGGCCGGCACCTTGCTAAAGGAAAGATTCTGTCGATCTCTTTAAACCTTGCTGGGGATGCCTTTTGAGAGGATTTTACAGAAGACCCAACGTCTTCAAACTCTACTGGGGATAATAGATCGGGAGTATCCTTTGCTGGGGAGATAACATGCCCCCTGCATGGGATGGTCGATAACTCCGCTGGGGATTAATCTTTGACAAATTTCATATGCTGAATTCTGCGGGAGATATAATACTACTGCTTGCTGGTACATCCTGCCAAGAGTAAACTCCACAAGGGATGTTACTGCTAGAAGTTTCGTCTCTTAAGAGGATTTTATAGAAAACCAAGCGTTTTCAAACTCTTATACGAACACTCTGCCTTGAACTACCCTTCACATCGTCTGCAAGGTACCGGAGGGTTGGCACTCGTTATTGACCTGGAGCGTTCACTGCATTAATAACCGTCATCAACACAGAAGAATTCCATCTTCGACCGCCGTTGCCGTCACGAAACTTGGTGGGAGCTCTTGAATGGAAGAATCGACTTAATAAGATACAACAGTATCAAGTCAAAGCAAATATCTGTCGATTGTGCTGAGAGAATAACTTTCGTGCTGCTTGGGTCGATCGTACTCATTACCTGCAACAAAAAAAAAGAATATGCACATGCCCCAGGATATTGCGTGGTCTTTTGAGTCCACCATCCAAGGTTGTCCAACAAGCAAAGTAATTTGTATTGTCTTTGTGCATGTTTTGCAAGGCCAAGATATTTTCAAAGTAATGTTTTATTATCAAAAATCAGACGTTTTTGCAAACAAAACAGTGGAATGAAAATGAAAGCTCGTGACTGAATATTCAATTTTATTGATGAAACGCCAAAATCGGCGAATTTACAATCGGAAACAAACCCCTGAAAGAGGCGATTGCCATAAAATTGAGAAAAGAAATCTATCCTAATGATAATGTGGAAATTGGATTCCAACTGATTTCTGATTCTATTATAGCCAGTATGTGTTCCAACTCTCCTGATTATCTTTGCCTTCAGAAGCTCGTGGTCGGACCAATTCCTCCTTTGGAATTTTACCAGTTCGCTGAAGAGTAGAGAACATACAGATCAATTCAGATTACAGTCATTCGCTTTAATCCCTCTTTTGCGTGGATCGCCTTTTCAGGTTTTCAATCCATCGGGATACCCATTTTTGCCTAAGTTGCCCTTTCGGGTTTTCAACTTACCGGGTGTACAATTCTTTTCAATTATATCCCTAATTTTTGCCCGAACCTTTATTCTGTTTTTGGTTCGCCGGGATGCCCTTTTTTGCCTGGATTGTTTTTTTCTTTTATCCAGCGGGTCTCTTTATACGAAGTATTTTTTAACTGCATCTGAATTAACAGGGGATGAAAAGTCTTCACCATCCATGGTTGTCAGCAACAAGGCTCCACCTGAGAAAACCTTTTTAACCACGAATGGACCTTCATAGTTAGGAGTCCATTTGCCCCTGTGATCTATACTCGGGGGAAGTATTCTCTTGATTACCACATCCCCGACCTTGTAGACTTGGGGTCTAACCTTTTGATCGAATGCCCTCTTCATTCTGCGCTGATATAGTTAGCCATGACATACTGCTGTTAATCACTTCTCCTCAATAAGGCTCAGCTGGTCAAATCTGGCTCGTACCCATTCAGCTTCATCCAGCTTAACGTCCATCAATACTCAGAGAGAGGGGATCTCAACTTCTACCGGTAGAACTGCCTCTATTCCGTATACAAGTGAGTATGGTGTTGCCCCAGTGGATGTGCGGACTGATGTTCGATACCCATGCAAAGCAAGTGGTAACATCTCATGCCAATCTTTGTACGTGACAACCATCTTCTGCACAATCTTCTTGATATTCTTGTTGGCCGCCTCGACCGCGCCGTTCATCTTCGGGCGGTACGGAGAAGAATTGTGATGTTCGATTTTGAAGTCCCGGCATAGTTCAGCCATCATCTTATTATTCAAATTAGAACCATTATCAGTAATGATTCTTTCGGGAACTCCATATCGACAAATGATATTTCGTTTCAAGAAACGAGCCACCACTTGCTTAGTGACATTGGCATAAGATGCTGCTTCAACCCATTTAGTAAAGTAATCAATGGCGACCAAGATGAAACGATGGCCGTTTAAAGCAGTAGGCTCAATTTTCCCGATCATATCAATGCCCCACATTGCAAATGGCCATGGAGAGGACATGATACTCAACGGATTAGGAGGAACATGCACTTTATCTGCATAGATCTGGCATTTGTGACACTTGCGAGCATACTTGCAGCAATCTGACTCCATGGTCAGCCAATAATACCCCAATCTCAACAATTTCTTAGCCATCGCATGTCCTCCGGCATGGGTACCGAAAGAGCCTTCGTGCACTTCAATCATCAACAGGTCTGCCTCGTGTCTATCCACACATCTAAGCAGAATCGTGTCAAAATTTCTCTTATACAGCACGCCATCTTTATTCAAGAAGAAACTACCGGCTAGCCTTCTTAATGTCTTCTTGTCATTGGAAGATGCCCCAGGCGGGTATTCTTGTTTTTCCAAGAAGCTTTTAATGTCATGGTACCAAGGCTGATCATCAGACACTGCATCAACCTCAAACACAAAAGCAGGCCTATCAAGACGAGATACATCAATCCTGGGCACAAAGTTCCAACCATGCACTTTGATCATCGAGGATATAGTGGCCAAGGCGTCTGCAAACTTATTTTCATCTCTGGGAACATGGTACATCTTGACAGTTGTAAAGAATGTCAACAATCTCCTCGTATAATCTCTATACGAAATCAAATTCTGCTGGTGTGTGTGCCAAGTTCCCTTTACTTGATTGATTACCAGTGCTGAATCACCAAAGATATCGAGGGTCTTGATTCGTAAATCAATAGCTTCCTCGATCCCTAGTATGCAAGCTTCATATTCTGCTTCATTGTTGGTACACCCGAAAGTTACTCGGGCAGTGAAGGGCATATGAACACCTTCTGGCGTAATGAGGACTGCACCAACTCCGCACCCATTCATATTAACTGCCCCATCAAACATCAAACTCCATTTGGATTCAGGGTCAGGCCGCTCCTCCAGAAGTGGTTCCTCGCAGTCTTTCGCTTTAAGAAACATGATGTCCTCATCAGGGAAATCAAATCTCATGGGCTGGGAATCATCAAGAGGCTGTTGCGCCAGATAATCTGACAGTATACTTCCTTTGATTACTTTTTGCGAAGTAAATTGAATATCGTACTCTGTCAGTGCCATCTGCCACCTTGCAACTCTGCCTGTAAGCGCTAGTTTCTCAAAAATATACTTGACCGGATCCAACTTTGAGATCAACAGGGTTGTATGTGTGAGCATGTATTGTCTCAATCGCTTGGTGGCCCATGCGAGTGCACAACATGTCTTCTCAATCATTGAATAACGCGATTCACAATCTGTAAATTTCTTGCTCAGGTAGTAGATAGCATGTTCTTTCCTACCTGTCTCGTCGTGTTGACCGAGAACACAACCCATGGATCCTTCGAGCACTGTCAAGTACATAATCAGTGGTCTCCCTTGAACTGGAGGTATAAGAATCGGAGGTTCCTGCAAATATCTTTTTATTTTATCGAAAGCATTTTGACAATCATCATTCCACCTGACCGTTTGATCTTTTCTTAGCATTTTGAAAATCGGTTCGCAGGTGGCTGTTACGTGGGGTATGAACCTTGAAATGTAGTTCAATCTCCCTAGAAAGCCGCGAACTTCTTTCTCAGTTCTCGGTACAGGCATATCTTGTATAGCTTTCACTTTAGCAGGATCAACCTCTATCCCTTTTTCACTGACAATGAAACCAAGCAATTTTCCGGATCGCACGCCGAAAGTACATTTGTTAGGATTCAGTCTCAACCTGAATTTCCTCAGCCTCTCAAACAATTTCTTCAAGTTGATCAGATGTTCCTCTTTTGTCTTTGATTTAGCAATCATGTCATCCACATAGCACTCGATCTCTTTATGAATTAGATCGTGGAATAACGTCACCATTGCTCTTTGATAAGTTGCCCCTGCGTTTTTCAACCCAAAAGGCATTACTTTGTAACACAAGGTACCCCACGGGGTAATGAATGTCGTCTTTTCCATGTCTTCAGGCGCCATCTTTATCTGATTGTACCCAGAAAATCCATCCATAAATGAGAACACTGAAAACTGAGCGGTATTATCAACCAGCACATCAATATGAGGGAGTGGAAAGTCATCTTTAGGGCTCGCCCTGTTGAGATCTCTGTAATCCACACACATTCTGACCTTGCCATCTTTCTTCGGCACCGGTACTATATTGGCCACCCAAGGAGGATAGTTGGTCACCGCCAGAAAACCTGCATCCAACTGTTTCTGTACTTCTTCCTTGATCTTCAAAGCCATTTCTGGTTTCGTTCTGCGCAGCTTCTGCTTGACCGGTGGACAATCCTCTTTCAACGGTAGTCTATGCACAACTATGTCTGTATCTAAACCTGGCATATCTTGATATGACCAAGCAAAGATGTCAACGTATTCCCGTAGCATGACTATCAACTCTTGCTTTACATCAGCCCGCAGACTTGCGCCGATCTTGATCTCTTTCTTGCTTTCTTCTGACCCAATATTGATGATCTCAAGAGCTTCCTGATGCGGATGAATGGTCTTCTCTTCCTGTTTCAACAACCTAGCCAACTCTTCCGGGAGTTCATAGTCTTCATCACTTTCTTCCTCGGCTTGATAGATCGGATTGTCGAAATCATACGTGGGCATAACAGAATCATTTTCAGAGGAATTCACAGAATCAAGTCTGCATGATTGGATTTATGCTTTATTTTAGATTATTTTTGCTTGAAAACAAAAGAAAAGAAAGTGCATTATCATTTTTTTTATTTTCTTTGTGCAAAAATAAAAAATAAAGAAAGAGTAAAGGAACACAAATTTGTAAACAAAAACGTCCTTTTATTGATATTTGAACATTATATGAGAAAATATGGTGGCCCTACAAATGGATCCTTACACCTTGGGCAGAGTGTGGGATTTCATGCATTATGAAAGACAAGAATTATTACTCTGAATGGTGAACAACATGAACGATTTCTTCACTAGACCAATTTTGCAACGCCTCGCCCGGAGCCAGTGCATATACCCATCTGTCCAGATAATCTGAGCTTTCAGCACCATCCTCTATTGCTGAGCAGGACTGATTGGGATTGATGATTCCTCCACTGTTGAAACTGATTGGTCCACGGAATCGGGGAACTGGCGTCCGGCCCGGTTGGTATCCAATGCCAAACTTATCTTCTTTCACAAACACGTCAATAGCCTTACCCCAACCCTGGGCATTCCCGCTTTCGACCACTTCTCTGGCCTGCTTGTAGGATGTAATTGATGCACTCGGCCCACCTGGCACATTCGACACCACTGCTGCTGAAGTAGACTCTGGTAAGTTATTGATATTCAGGGTTTCGAAAGACTGGCATAGGGTTTCATGAATTTCTCCCTCCATTTCCACATATTTGAAAGTGGATAGATGACTCACGAATATATCTTCCTCGCCGCAAACAGTAACCACTTGACCCTCGAACACATATTTGAGCTTCTGATGAAGTGTTGATGTAACTGCGCCCACTGCGTGAATCCATGGTCGGCCCAACAAACAGCTATAAGCAGGCTGAATGTCCATAACATGAAAGATCGTCTTGAATATCTGTGGACCAACCTGTATTGGTAGTTCAACTTCCCCAAACACCGATCTTTGGGATCCATCAAAAGCTCTCACAATCAGATCGCTGGGTCTCAGAACCAATCCATCTACTTCAATTTTCATCAGGGCCTTTTTAGGTAACACATTCAAGGAAGAACCTGTATCAACTAGCACATGCGACAAAACAGCTCCTTTGCATTCAAGTGTGATGTGCAGCGCTTTGTTGTGATTACGTCCATCCGGAGTCAAATCCCTATTCGTAAACCCCAACCCGTGGCTCACATTCACATTCGAAATTACTCCCTCCAACTGATTCACTGTAATCTCTTGGGGAACGTATGCCATATTCAGAACCTTCAACAAAGCAGCCCGGTGTGCATCTGAACTCATTAACAGGGATAATATCGAAATTTTAGAGGGTGTCTGATTAAGCTGGTCAATGATCTTGTAATCACTCTTTTTGATAACCCTCATAAATTCTTCAACATCATTATCAAAATTGACTTTAGGGTCCTCTTCCTGAGCAGGCACCTTGTCATCAACAACCTGTTTTCCTTTCGCTCTTGTAGCAACTTCAGCCTCTTTATCATTCCTTAGAGTATGGGGAGCAAACAATTGACCACTCCTAGTGAAACCACTTGGTCCACTGACATTCTCAACACTGGTACCGACAACCTCTGCTTTCTGTCGACTTCCTCCTTGATGAGTATCAGTTCCATATTGCCATGGAACTGCCCTATTGGACACATAAGCAGCCGATTCAGGTACTATAATCGTAACTGGTCTCAGTCTCTCGGGCACGATGATAGCAACAGGAGCTTCAACAGGCACCTGTATCTCAACTGGATTATAATATATGGTAACAGCAGAAACATCCTTTTCCTTCTCTACTTTGTCAAACTGAAGGCTTCCTTCGTCCATAAGATCCTGCAGTCCAGCTTTCAACTTACTGCAGCCATTAATCTGTATCGAATAATCCTCGCAATCAGAGGCACATCCAGGAAATACCTTCCCTTTTAACAAACGTTCTTTTACAATCAACAGCGGGGTCTTTACCAAATTAACATCAGTAATCAAATTCAGCTTCTCACCATCAGAAATAGCATGCACGCCTGCATCTCCATGATTAGGCATTGGATTATCACGAACATTCGGGGGCTTGGAGAAATTAATAGCTTTTGCGTCAATCAGGTCCTGAACCTTATGATGAAAAGTCCAACACTTTTCTATCGAGTGACCTGGCGCACCAGAATGAAATTCACATCGAACATTGGCATCATAATTTTGAGGCAACCTTCCAGTATCTGACGGCCTCATAGTTCTAAGTTCAACCAACTTCTCTTTAAGCAATTGTGGTAACAAAGCAGCATATGTCATAGGCAAGGGATCAAACTTACGGTCCCTTGTTCTGTTAGTCTGGAATCGGGGTCGAGCTTGCTGATCTGGAGCTAGCTGTCCTGCTGGAACCGGAATAGTTACAACGTCCACCTGTGATAGGATTGATTCCTGCCTCTGCCAGCTCCTCTATGCACAGCACTTGACTCCCCTTCTCTTTTCATTGGCCCATTAGCAAAGGGTTTCTTTGAACTTGCAGCGCAAGTCCCACTGACATCTTGAATTTTACCCAATTTCAGCAGACTTTCTATTCGTTCCCCAGCAACGACGATATCGGCAAACCCCGTGGAAGGACATGCAGCAAGTCTATCCAAATACGTCCCTTGAAGTGTGCTCATGAACATATCAGCCATCTCACGATCACCCAAAGGTGGTTGAACTCGAGCAGCCAATTCTCTCCATCTCTGTGCATACTGTTTAAAGCCCTCCTTGTTATCCTGAGTCATACTCTGCAATTGAGTACGATTAGGTGCCATGTCCAGATTATATTGATACTGTTTTAGAAACGCAGCGCACAAATCTTTCCAACTCCTTATATGAACCCGGTCCAGCTTAATGTACCATTCCAGGGAGGCGCCTGACAGGCTATCCTAGAAAAAATACATCCAGAGCTTTTGGTCCTCGGTGTAAGCGGCAATCTTGCGATTGTAAGCTTGCAAATGTGTTTTGGGACAGGTGCTGCCATTGTACTTATCCAAAACAGGAAGCTTAAACTTGGGAGGGATTCGCACACCCTGCACGAGACCCATGTCTTCTACATCAATTCCCAGAGGATTTTGGCTCTCAATAGCCTTGAGTCTTTCATCCAGCCCTTCATACTTCCGGTCATCATTGTAGAAACCCATGTCATTGTTGAATGCAGTGAACTGGTCTTCCTGACCATCCTCATTGTTATCAAATCCCAGATGTACCCCACCAGTAGGGATTGTGCCAACAGGAGGAGTGTGCACGTTGCGATTTGGGATTTCAGTTTCCAGCCTCTGGATAGTGGTTCTCATAGCTTCTTGTCCAATCCTCATGTTTTCTTGACCAGTCCTCAGCTCCTGCTGTCCTTGAGCAATCCCCTGCATAAGGTTCATGAACTGTTCCATCCTTCCCCTCAAATCAGCTAACTCAGTCTGAACTTGCTCCATGACTCTTGCTTGATTGCGTCGGGTAGAATATCGGTGAACTGGGGTATCAGCTATCGTGCCTGAAAACCAAATAAAGGTTAGCAGGCGCCTGCAAAAGGAAAACCTGCAATGCAAAAATGATATGCAAATGCAAATGCAAAGTTATGTTTGTCGTTTCAAGATACTTTTCATATCCTGATTCCAATCGTAACCACGAATTCCTGACGACCAGAAATCGTGATTATTGAGTTTTGTCATGAAGAGATATTCATATACATCGATCACGAATATCTGAAGACCAGAAATGGTGACTTTGTAGTGTGCCAGTGTGCAGATATCACCTCACATATATCTGAAGACCAGAAATTGTGAACAAAAATAGCTCATTTCATACAAATTCCAGAAAACTTTCAAGCACGTTTGTCATAGTTTCAACAACAAAATAAGAAATAAGCAGTCAACTGGATCCATCAACAATTCTGATGGTAACCATTACAAATTACAAAGAAATGACAAAAATCACTAATCCGACAGCTCTACATCCTTCAGCTTCTGGCTGGAATACTTAATCTCTTCAAACAGGATGCGGGTACGCTGATGATGTGGCTTCTCAATCAGCTCTTTGATCACGACGTCCCTTTTCTCCAGCGCATCAGATAATGAACCCATGTGCATCAGCAAAGCTTCATCTTCATTGGCTCCTTTGCACCTCTTGATTCCAGCTTAAATTTTAACCTGTTTCAGCTCTGCTGTGACATCTTCAAGCTCTTTGTTGGCGATTTTCAGCCTATCTTCAGCGTTCCTTACCTGTTCCTGGCTTCTGTCAAGGTCTTCTCGATGCTTTCTTCTTGCTTCATGTGCTTTCTTTAGCTCTTCATTTTTATCTTTTATTTGGGTCAGCAATTTAGAGTTCTCAATTCTGACTTCATCCCAAGCTTGACGGAGTTTAGCTAACGAATCCTTGCTTCGGGCTAACGCCTGTTTTGTAGCCTTATGAGCCTGACTAGTATCATCAGCTCCCAAGGTAAGCTTCCGGAAGTATCGAGCTCTGTCATCAAAGTCTTCTTCTTTGTCCGCCAGGGTTTTTTCCGCTTTCAACGCTCTCTTCTCCAAATCTTTGTTGTCAGCTAAAGCTTTCTGAAGACATCTGCTCATTCCAGAGTTCTCTATCTGTAACTCCCTGACCATTTTCTTCAATTTCTCGTACTCTTCAACCGGTACCATGGAATGTTGATCTGGACATAAGAGAACTTCTCGGGAAAAGGGTAGCAACAGCTTTTTGACCTTCATCTCAATCCAAGCATCGTAGTCAGGGTATGATCTACAGTCTCCTTTACCGAAAGTTAATTTTCCCTCTCTCTGCCTAAATTTCCAAGCATTTATTACTTCCGGCACTCTTTCATTCTTGGTTCCCACGAAAAACAGAGAAGCGCTAATCTCTTCATCAGTAGGAGGATGTCTCGAGGCATAACCAAATTGTCTAACTGCCAATACCGGGTTATAATTAATCCCACCTCTTCTTCCAAGTAGAGGCACATTCGGAAAACTTCCACATTTGACAGTAAGCTCTATAGTCAGTAATTTGGGATCAAACCAAATGATGTTATTGGCAGTCAAACCTATCAATCTCTTGGACCACTTCATTGTCTCAGCAGTTTCTATAAACGCACCAGTCTGAGGTAAATGTTTGAAGAGCCAATGACATAACAACTGGGTACAGTAACTAACCAGACTTCCTCTTCCCTTCTCATTTTTGTAGTGTACTGAGTAATAAAAATCCCCTAGCAAGGTAGGAATCGGATTCTTCGAAACGAACACTTTCATCGCTTGCATATCAACAAAATCAGGCTGACCGGGGAAAAGCACCAAACCATAGATGCAAAGAGCTAACACAGCGTTGTAAGTAGTCCAATTTTTAGCCTTGGCAGCTTCCTGAGCTTGTTGAAAAAGAAACTCCAAATGAAATCCTTCATCTTCTTTGAGTCTGCTTAGGCCACTTTTCACAACAAACAGGTCCAGACGTAGAACAGCAACAATTACTTCAGGGGCAAGACCACCTTCAGAAAAATACGGTATAGAAGACGTGACTGGAATTCCCAAAATAAATGAGAATTCCTCCAGAGTGGGCATCAGAATGTAGTCAGGGAATAGGAAACATCTCATTGATGGCTCATAGAACTGTAAGAAAGTATGCAACCCATCTTTCTCATACTTTGTGAATGCACAGACCATCTTAATCAGCTCTCCATATTCCTTCTGAAAAGTGCTGAGAACATCAGAACTAGCCATGCCTATCATCTTGTTCAATAAATCTAGCTTAGGGTCAGGGAATTTGTATGACACATTATTCTTCCTTTGAACCTCAACTTCTTGGGAACTCATGATTGGAATCAGACAATATGGTAGGTACCTGAAAATGACAAACATAACCTGTTATGATATGATTATGCAAATGCAAAAGGCATGTGATCAGGTATCCAGGTGTCTGTGTCTGTGTTGAACTGTGTGCACTGTGTCTCAGTACTGAATCTGGCAATATATCTGAGATAAATACTCAAACCACTGTCATAGGATACACTGTCGGTAACAATCATAGAATCACAAGTAAGGTATGTAGGAGGCTGGGTTACCTGCAAACCTGTAAACATCCCACCCATACTCACATGTGGTTCCTAGAAAATAAAGCTTGTCAGTTTCAGAGGTTTGAGAAGCGATAGCACATTCAGCCCGTAGGATACAATGATATGCCAATCAAAGACGTCGTCCACTGACTCACCTTAGAAAACAAAAGTCATCCTATGCAAGTACCAAAGTGGGCCCTCGGGTGCGAGTGGGTTTGCCATAGAATATGGTCTGCCACTGTCACCACTAAAGAGAGATGTTTCCACTAAGGTCCTCATGATCGGTCACTAGAGTCGACAGCTCTCTAGATCGACATCCTGGAATACGCAAGATGCGCATGCCACGATGGGTCCCAAGATAGCCTCGTCTAGCTGTGAATTTCGTGATTACCCACGTACACAGATGGCACGTAGGTCCCACTACTCTCCACTCTAAGTCTAAGTGTATACTCGAGCCTGTGTACTGAGCTTATCCCTCAGAAATCCCATCCCGCCAAACAGACAGAACAGTGCAACACAGTATAATATACAAAATGTAAATGATAATATGTTGTAAATATGGTACAAGTAATAAAATACAGTAAACAGCAAATACAATATAACAGTAAACACCCAATGAAAAAAAAGCAAACAAGCGCTAGGATTGACTCGCTTAGGATGGACCAGCAATAGGTCAACCTGTCCCCAGCAGAGTCGCCAGCTGTCGCTCCCGGGATTTTCATCCTAGTACAAACGCGAAAGTGGCACCGAAACAGAGTCGCCAGCAATGTGTATTTATCCCAAGAGAGGGAAAGGAAACACCGCATAAACCTGAAGGGAAGGAAAAGCATGGTCCTGCGACCAAGAGAAAGGGTAAGGGAGTCGGTTACGCGAGAGGAAGGTATTAGCACCCCCTCGCGTCCATCGTACCCGATGGGATCCACGCTTGCTTGTCTCAATCAAAGGGTGATAGAAAAGATGCTGGAAAAACACTGGAAAAGGAATGGAAAAGGAAAGGAGAGAGAAAGAGAAACAAATGTAGGGAAAATAAAAGAAGTGCTCGCATGGGCCCTACCCCACTGCCTACGTATCTCATCGGGAGCATGAGAATCAGAGCGACGTAGTTCCCCTCACTAGGGATGAATTGTTTGTGTTTTTTAAGGAACGGCTAACGTTCTAGCTCAGGTGTTGCAGGCTCTCCGGTCCGAGTGCGTTACCATCTTGCAAGAGAATGAGTAGGAGCGCGTTCATGCGTTGAGAATGAGTGAGGTGAGAAAAGAATTCCCGAAGGAAACACGTTATTGTTTGTTTTTGTCTTTTAAGAGTTTTTTCATTTGTTTGCATATGATAGTGTATCTAAATCTTAGTCATTGGAATGTGTACATTCTCACATTCCAAAATGGAATGAATAAGAAAGCACACTAAGGGTGAAGAAGACCCTCACACTTAGTTCCAATTGTCAAGGTTCAAACACACTAGCATACTTGTGTTTATTAAGTGTTTTTGTTGGTTATGAAATGAAGAAGTG
The DNA here is from genome assembly GCA_022829125.1 of Lathyrus tuberosus. NCBI lineage: Eukaryota > Viridiplantae > Streptophyta > Magnoliopsida > Fabales > Fabaceae > Lathyrus > Lathyrus tuberosus. The sequence goes on from JALAZF010000395.1 coordinate 3,298,283, forward strand.
TTTTTTATTTATTTGTACCTTTAACAAGTATTGCATTTAAGTCCCTCATACAAGATTAAATGTTTAACACATTGACCCAAGATGGGCTATATGCTACACATTCTAAGATTATAAGAGAAGACCCCTTATAATCTTTTCTTTATATGAAAGGCCTAAATGCAATAAATGCCTACCTTTATTAGATATTTTGAATTTTCTTTGAGATGAGAAGATGAAAGACTCAAGAGAGGGGTAAAGGTAAAAATCTATGTGAACTAAGACTCAATCCTAATTGATTAGTTAAGGGAGTGATCCTAATGGTTTGTGAGGTTGCAAAACCTAAAGTCTAAAGAAAGAATGAGTTAAACAATTCACTTCTAAAGTAGAAGATGAATTGTAACTCAAAAGGGAAAGTGATGAGTTATTAAAAGAAAGCACGTAAGTGCTTAACAAACACAAGATTGAATTGTAAAATATGAAGGGATAGAAGTTTGAATGTGGATTCCTTACCCACACTCAATTGAAACTTACCAAAGCCCCTACATGGTTAGTAAACATGTATAAGAAGTATAAGAAGTAAAAGAACATTTAATGCACCATAAAACTCAAAAGAATTAGATGAGAAATCAAATCCTATAACCACAACCAGAATGTACATCAAATGGAAAACAAATGATCATTATCATGCAAGTCCAAGTGGATAGGCAACAAACATCATCCATGACATTAGAACATGCTACCATAAGAAAAGGGAGAATGAAAGATGAAAAGAAATGAAAAAACATGCATGAATGGAACATGTAATCTAAGGATCAGAATTGAAATGAAATGAAAAATGATTCACAAACATCTCCCAAGTGTTCATGCATAATACATCAAGACATTTAAGAAGTGATAGAAGAAGTAGAATTGAAATGGAGGTTCAAAAAAGGAAAGTGCAAACACAACATGTTAAAGGTGCACAAGGTTCAAATGATAATCAACATGCAAAGATGACATATAATATGTATCAATGACCTATTATGTCACATGAATGGTTCACCAAGTATACAAATGATCATGCAAGTATGTACAAAAGAAATCATGTAAACATGCACAAAAGTTAAGATGATATGACATGTTATTATGCTTCAAAGGTAATGCATTAAACAAAAATTAGATGGCCTCATGGAAATTAAGTAAGCATGGTTTAAAGATACACAAATCAGAAGTGAATCATATACCAAAATAACATGCAAGAAATCAAGGCAAAAAGGCTTTATACAATGCACTTAGGTCAAGTATACACATCATACAAAGTAATGCAAAGATGGACATCCAAACATGTCATAAAATGATCTAAAAAATTAAAATAAAAATCAAAGGACCTACTTCAAGATGTTAATGAATCAATTCAAAAAGAAACAAATCAAAACTATTTTTAAGGATCAAGAACAAAAATGCACAAAATCATGTCCCACATTAAGAATGCACACAAAAGAAAATCAAAGAAAATTGTGGAACAGGGGCAAAAAGGTCATAAAATCAAGAGATGAAAACATTAAAAATTTCCTAAATGTCTTAATGATGTTCATGAATTTTTGTGGAATTTTATAATGATATTTGGTATTTTTAAAAATTGAAAACCAAACGTGCAGAAAAATGAAGAAAATAAAATAAAATAGAAAGAAGAATGGGGGTGCAAGCATAGCAAAAAATGAGTTCAAATTAATTGGGCTTTGGAACAGGGAGGTGCGAATATCAAATTGGTCTAGGTCCAAGTCTGCGTAATCCACACTATCAACCATGTACACTCTGTCAACAAAATGTCAAAGCAATCCAAGCCATCAGATTAAGTCAAGTCAAACAAGCAGTCAAAGTACACAAATCCAAAACACACACGCGAAAGACCATGCATACTACCATGCACTGCACCACATAATGTTTAAAATAAAATCAGAATTGAGCACGTGCAAGGCATGCTTATTTTAATGCGCTGGCAGCTTTTTAACCACACGATTAGAACACGTCAACGGCTATGATTAAAACACACAAAACCCTAGCACTTAAGATCACCGGCCGGAGATGACCTCCGGTCACCTTCTCGGGTTATGCGCCACCGTCTGCAACTCCATAATTTTCCAGAATTCCACGAAAATTATACCAAAATGAAGAGCAGCTCACGTAGATTATCAATACACTCATAAAAACAACAAAACATACACACATAGCAAGAACAGAGGGGATGAATATGTGCCCTAACTTTTGGATCTAAGCCTTTACAAGGCCTATCAACTAGCCGAAGTGAGAAATGCTCCTATTGAGCTCAAAGCACCAAAAAAACAAGTGAAAATGACCAGAAATCGTGCAATCCAAGTTCAAGAGTTCAAACCTGAAAGTGATGAAGCTTTGAATACAAAAGAATGCCAGAGGAAAGTGCTTCTTCCTTGAGCTTCACTTGGCCAAATAAAGGCTTAGATGCAAAAATAGAGGATGATTCAATGGAGTTGCGGTGTGTTTGCTTCAATAATCCATAGCTGCTTCAAGCTTAGTGATGATTGAAGATGAAGCTTGAAGAATGAATCAGAGGAGAATGATAAGGAACTCGTGCAACTTGGAGAGAGAAAAAATAGAGATGAAGGGAGAGAGAGAGAGATTGAAGTGTTTGAGAGTGAATGTGAAAAAATGAAGCTCCATTGGATTTGTGAGGTGAGATTTTGATTTATAGCATGAGTTAGAAATGAACCACAGTGGTTAAGTGAGTTGGTTAAGGTGAGTTATCATGGTTAAAGTGAGTCCACCCTAACTAACTGAGTCAAGTTAGTTAGGGGACGATTTATCAATGGCTGGGTTATGGTGAGGTTAAGCTTATGACAGTTGTGGTGAGGATGAGAGTGAAGCTGGGGTGATGAGGTTATGTTATGCAGCATGTCATGGCATTGCTTATGGTACAAGTTTCTCCTTTGAAAACCTTCCTCCACAATGTATGATGGCTGATATGCATAAGTATGGTCATAAGGATGTTTGTTCAAATGAGGAAATAAAGTACACGAAGTGTTTGTGGGATGACTGAACCAAATCGTGTACACAGCCTGCTAACATCATTTACTGCATCAGTGATAATTATGGTACTTTGCCAATGAAATTCTCCCTACTTAATGGATGATTTGATGAGTTCTTGGGGTCATTGGAGAGAGGACACATTGGAGAATAATGTTGATGTTGAAAACAAGTCAAATGGAAGTGTGTAAGATGGTGAAAAATAGCTCCAAACATCAAGACACAAATCTGGCTTCATGAGCGCGTGACTTGAGGCATGGCAAGGCAACATGGCGCCTGGGTTTCAGTCACGATCACCATGACTTTGGACCATCATAACTCCCAATCCATTGATCAGATGAAAAATTGATAAACACCAACTTTGAAGATCTCACATAGAGGAACAACTTTGATGTTGAAAGATTTTCCATTTGAGGCATCTAACCATGAGTAATTGATCCATACATTTTGCCCACCAACTGTTTGAGAAAATGATGTGCGCGTGACATGAAAATCCTTGGTCATGACCTAGTTTTGAACCTACTTTGCCCAAACTTTGATCAATCATATCTCACTCAATTTTGATCCAATGGAGATGTTCTACACATGGATTTGAAGCTTAAAGAAAGAACTTTTGTTGTGGCCGAGTGGAATTTTCATTTGGTGCTTCAATTTTAAATGGCCTTGGTTCAAACTCTGATGCAAAATGGTCAAAACTTGCCTTATTTAGTAACCCTACTTCTTCAAAAAATGGCAACTTTCCACATCTTGATTTTTTTTATGATTCCTTTGGAGTTTCTTGATCAAATTTTGTACATTGGTCACATATAACATGAATTTCATGAATTTGGCCTCAAAAAATCAAGAGTTGACTTTTTCCTCTAATTATTTGACTTGGCCCCAAATTCTCTGATTTTTTATCTTTCTTCCAATTGAACCACTTCTAAAACCAATTAAGAGGCAATTTTCCACATACATACACTTAAGGACATGTAGAATACCATGACAACAAGTTTTGTCCAAAAATCAGAGATTCCTTGATTTTATTAGAAACCCTAGTTTTGGCCCCCTCTGGTTAGGAGGGAAAAGTGCAGTCTTCAATTTCAAATTCCTCAGAGTATGTTGTGTATCCTCTTAAAGGATGATGAGATATGCCACTTGAGGGTGATTTTGAATCAATGAGCTATCTCTTTTGAGGGTTTTCCTTCAGTTTTTTGAACCTCTTGCATGATGAAGTATGTATTGTTTCAATCTCCTATTGAATCTCACTTTCTTGAGGTATTGGATGGTCAATTGAGATAATATGAGACATGGAAGACCTCTTGGCTTGCTTTGAGACAACTTGATTGACCTTTTGTGCCTTGAATGACTCCTTGATTATCCATCTCTCCCCTGATCACATGCCTTGATGGTAAGAGGGATGCTATGCTTCATTTTTCTATGTTAAATGCAATGCAATGCTAATGAGGTGGATATGATATGATAAATGATAATGCTATGCTATGATGACAAAAGGGAGAGCAAATTTTGGGGTATTACAATGCCAAAACCACTGCATATAAAAGGGAAATCAAAGAAGCAATGAGAATTACATAAATTTGTATCCAAATACACAACATCTGCTAGGAAAGAACAAATGAAATTCAAAAGCAAGGCACAGAAGTAATACATATCTGGTGTGGCTGCTTCCAATTAATTCACGTCTTCATGCTACCATTACACCAAAATCACAAAAGAAAACCTGCATGCAAGCATTGAAGAAACTGCCATCAAGTCTGCATCTAAGCTAGAGAGTTTGATATCCATTAATAAGAAGAAACCAACTTCTGCAACATTCCAAACACGGTTGAAAATCACAAGTTGACCGCATGCCCAACAAATCGGTCCTTGCAAAAGCTCAAACCATCACATAAACCATTATCAGTTTGTACACCTTGAAGCCATCAAAACCAATTCACTCACTCAATGATACACACGCAGCACCACCAAGCCACAACAATTCTCAAAATATTAATGTGTGAAGCCATGGTGAAACTCACAAATAACATCACATTCAAGACCTGGAATCCAAATCATGAAAGTCAAGGATTAGCAACTGTTTCACAAAGTGACTGCACAGTTCAAAAAAAAATATGACACGAGTATCACTTACAAGAATGGTACCTAGTCTTAGCTTAAGGAAAACCCGTCGGTAGCTTCTGCAACATGGTTTGGAGTCTTGACCAATTCTTAAGCAATACATGCCTCACCTCATTTAATTCTCACACCAAATTTGAAAAAACACATATGGAGAAGATGAGAGAATCGGTTAGATCAACAACAATTTAGTTTACAAGGAACTAGGAATCATTTATAACAAAGCGACATATATTCAAGAAGAAGCAAAACAGGACAATGTCATATTTCGCAACAAGTTCATCATGTCATCACAGGTCCATGAAAACATCCACAACCCAACACAATTCTTCACAACATGTCATTCATGAAGCTTATAGAACAAGAATCATGAAAATGTGTAGGGTATTACAGAAAATACAAAGTTGTTGCATCATTACAAACAGAGAAATAGTTACTAATACTACCAGATGCCAAACAGAGGACATAAAATTTATGATACTGAGAATCGGATTTCGACTCCTTTACCTTGTTCCTACAAGCCTCGTAATCTTTTTCTTGTAACAAGATTGGTTGTTGTAGTTGCATATGATCTTGTAGGATCAGGCGATTTTCGATGCTCTCCTGTTCTGTTCCGCATTACAGTTGCCATACTCTTCTTTCTCCTTACTCCTTCTCCAGCCTTGCAAACATAAAATAATGATACCAAGTTAGATACTGAATTCAGGGATATCAAAGTCATTCAAATATCAACATTAACATTACAAATTGGTGACAATAACATGATCATACCAAGACATTCACAGCATATGAAGTAAAAATGCAAGGAAAACCAAAAGCACATTGCACAACAATACATTCCAGATATTCAAATAGTCAACATAAGCCACATCAGCAAAATCTAAGATTAGTAAAAGAGCAGTGAAAATCATATATTCACGCAGTGAAAATTTAAAGATATTCTAGAAGAAGTACATCTCACACTACAAACAAAATCAGAGGAGTCACTATCACCCTGGACCCATAAAATCGTTCAGCAAAAATCCTCTCTAACGGTATTGAAATTGACAGCTCAAATTCTCACACACTTGAAGGAATATTCCTCAAAATTTTACCCTAATCCCACACGTATCAGAAAACCACAAATCCCCTATAAATAGAGTGTTAATCATTGGCAAATGAGGGGAGAAAACCCTAACGAAGTTCTGCGGAAATCCACCCCTAACCTTCACTAAAGCCCTTTTCTCAAAACCTTCTCAAAGCTCACATCAGAACTCTGAGCAAGGTGAGCTTAACCACAGGCTTACACACTCAGAAACTCATTAGTACTAGCAAGATACTCAGAACGCACGATAGAGGAAGAAGAAGCGAGCTGAGAAAAAAGGAAAGAGTGGAAAGCAGCAAAGCAACACGTACCTACTCGAGACAACGCCCTTGCCGTAATTTCTCATCGGACTAGCTCCGATCGTGTAAGTCCTTCCTCCTTCCACTCGATTCCTCTTTGGTATAATACTCGCCTTGTAGTGTTGATCAAAACCCCCATCCTAATTGCTCGCTGTAATGCTCCATCACCGTTAAATCTTTCACTGAAAATCTAGAGTCTAGTTTGGTTTTGTTGATTTCGTTGAGATAATTTGGTTATTGTGAGTTTGGAAACATTTTTCATGAAGGATTGAAAAGAGGGAAGGGTGTGGGTTTGGGTAGAAGCTCTTTGGTTTCTTTTTGTTTTTTTGTTGAAACGAGAGAGAGTTGGAGATAGGAGACTCATTTTGAGTCTGAGAGAGAAAGATGAACAGGTTATTGAGAGAGGCGAAAAGCATAGGGGTTTTAAAACCATGTTTTTAATTTCATTATTATTGCTACTAGAAACTGATAGTAAATTAGTCTTTAGTATGTTGTTATTGTCCATTAAAACACGCTTCCCTAAGTAAGTCTAATTGACACATTGCAGTGATTTGGGACTTATCATTTTTTTTCTTGACCGTTACATGCAATGGGTGTTAGACTCACCTGTGGAGTTTGAATGTTTTGGGCCGCTCGGGACAATAGGAGTCGGCCCTATCTTTTGGTATATAAAGGGCAATTTGGGCCCATGTTTAAAACTTATTAAGGCTACTTGTTTGTACGATACAACTAATGTTGAGGTAATTAAAAAGAAGGGAAATAATTATTTTATTTAGTTTAGGACCAAATATTTGAATCAATGATTAATTGTGCTATTATCTCTATGTTATAGATTTAATATTTATTTAGTTAAATCTTAACTAATTACTCAATTTCTAAAATAATTCAAACTAATTTCTAATTAAATATGAAAGTAGGGGGCTCTTGGGGTCTAGCACGCCTTGGGTCCTTGGATGAATGCTCTTGAGGCGCACGCTTTGAGTTGTGTTCATTCCGTCTTTCGTTTATCAAAAAATACTTAAAACGTTTAATCTTTACCTAATCAAAGTATTGACTTTTAATAAAAACCCTTAATTAAATTAAAAATTCATAATCTAAAAAACTTCCAACCCTTTTAAAATACTTAAAACATTTAATCTATATCAAAATACTCAACCCCTAAAAATACAATATTTTCTTAAATTAAAATACCTAATCTAGTTAATTTCTTAACTTTTAAAAATAATTCTCTTAAATCAAATTAAAATCCACTTTGTTAAATTCCTAATAATTTTCCCAAATCAAATTAAATCATAAAACATTACTTGATCTTTTACAAACATTTTCTTAATCAAACTAAAATCATAAACCATTTAGGTTAGTATTTCTAATCATTTTCTTAATCAATAGTGAAAGTAGTGGGCTTTTGGAGTCTAGCACTCCTTGGGTCCTTGAATGATCGCTCTTGGGGAGCACGCCTTGGGTTGTGATCGTTCCGTCTTCCATTTCTAAAATACTTAAAAATATTTTAATCTAACTAAAGCGTTCAACCTTTAAAAACACTTTCTTGACTTAGAAGTCATAATTCAAATTTAAAACGATTACCTAACCTTTTCACAAATACTCTTTTAACTAAAAATTAAAATCATAATCAAAATTAAAATGCTTAAAATATTTTCTTAAATGAAATGTTTAAATTGATACTTCTAAAATCTATTTTCCTAATTAATTATGGACGTAGTGGGCTTTTAGAGTCTAGCACTCTTTAGGTCTTGAAACGGTCGCTCTTGGGGCGCACACCTTGGGTTGTGTTCGTTTCGATCTTCCATCTCTAAACTTCAAAACTCTCAACCCAATTAAAATACTTAATCATCTTTAGAATATTAACAACCTCAAATCCAAATTCAATTAACGTGTCTAAAATACATCAAATTCAAATCTTTTTCCTAATCAAACTACGAAAGTAGTGGACTCTTGAGGTCTAGCACTTCTTGGGCCCTTGAATGAACGCTCTTGAGGCACACGCTTTGGGTTGTGTTCATTTTGATCTTTCGTTCCTAAAACACTCGCCCTAATTACATGGACAAATAAGCCCATTGTCCAACGAAGACAATTTCATAATTAATAGAATGAAAAAGGTGTCGTTGAGATCTAGCATCTCAGTCATGCCCCGATTAATTGGTTACAAGGCCGACGTCTCGTCTATCGAATAATCGTCATTCTTCCTCAAAATACTTAACAAACTAAACACTTCTTAAGCGACCAAAACCCTAAAACATACGCAAATCAAACTCTTTTTTTAATCAAATCTTTAACACACTTAATTCATATTCAAACAATTTTTCACAAAAAAGAACATTGTTTAGCCCATTCTTTCGCGCATATGAACTAGTGCTTCAGCCTCCCTTGACGAGCAGACAAGCCAACGTTTAGCAGTTAGAATGCGAATTAAACACTCGTTCTTTTAAAAAAATACCAACCAACCGTAGTCCCCCGAACTACGAATGCTCTGACTTTCCCATTACACGAGGGAATACGTAGGCACAAGGGTTCCCAATCCTTGCCGAGCACCCTAATAAAAAACCACCCATTTCCCTTCAGAAAGAAATACTCCCTTAGAAGAAAACAAACAAACCAAGCTAACATATCTCCCGAATCGAATCAAGAGGTTCCCGTTGAGTACAACAGACGTAGAGGGTGTTAACACATTCCCTTTGCGTAATCGACTCCCGAACCTGAATTTGGTTGCGATGACCATTTTCTTATCCTTTAAAGGTTTTATCGATATTTCCCTATTCCTTCCTTGGAATGAATAAAGTTCGGTGGCGACTCTGTTTCGAACAGTTTTTTCCGCGTCCATCGCGAGGATCGTATTTTTTGAGGTACGACAAAACCTACCTCGATCGTCGATGTAAACGCCATCGCTGACGGCCACTATTGAATGACCTCGATATACGAATATCTCAGCACGGGGAAACTGCCCGACAACCCTAAGGAGGCTAGCATAGTCAGGCGACGTGCCTGCTCGTATGTTATCGTCGAAGACAAGTTATACCGGCAGGGTTTCTCCATCCCCCTCCTCAAATGCGTCGAGGAGTCCAAGGTCCCCAGCATACTCCAGGATATCCACGAAGGGATCAACGCGTAGCACCTCAGCGGATGATCCCTAGCCCGTAAAGCATTGCGGTCAGGGTACTACTGGCCCACCATACAGCAAGACGCCAAAGAGCACGTCAAGAAGTGCGACAAGTTCCAGCGACACGGGTGTCATACCCCAAATTTTGACCACTAATATTTCCTATCATGGTGCAAATCATCATCACAATATGGATGAACCATTAGTCTCCCCAAAGATGGGTGAGCATCCACTACAATCAGACTTAGGGTTTCAGGCCCTCTTAGAGTTCTTAGACAAAGGACCAATCAAGGAATGACATGATCTTAAACTTGTCTAACCTCTCAAACATCCATAAAGGATCAAGGGGACTCCCACATCAAGGATTAAGCACAAGGCTGCAACCTTCTAAGTGGATTAAGCCTCAGGATCGCCAGTGTCACCAAATTAGGGTTTTGGTCGACCAAGGCCTCCAGATGGAAGTTTTCCTCGGGGCATGAGCCAATGCTTCAAAGCATAACCTAAAATTCTCTAAGGGAGCTCATAAACCCAATCATCAAGTCAATTTAACCTCAGGGGATGCATTCACAAAAAATCAGGAATTAGGGTTTCTTGACCTAATTCACCCCTAAGTTGACTTTTGGGGCAAAGCATGAGCCAAGACCTCAAGAGAGGATTTAAGGGTCTCTAACACACTACATTGATCCATTTGCAACAATGGATTGATCCAAGAAGCTTGAGCAACAAGTTTCAATTTCATCAGAACCACAATTAGGGTTTCGCGGGAAAAGTCAACTGTGCCTTTGACTTTTGACCAGGACATGCTCCCAAACCCTAGGATATGATTCAATACACCCTATAACACCTATGAAATCAATCCATCAAGTTTGATTTAGGTCAAGGACTTGATTTCATAGAGGATCGCACAGTTTGGAATTCATCTGATAAAAAGTCAACTATGCACAAAAGTCAACTTTGACTTTTTGAGATTTTTCACAATTATGGTTCCTTAACCCTAAAATGATGTTAATGTGTGATTGGAATCATCATTCATCAAGAAAAATCAAGAAAAGTGGGATAACTTGTAAAAGGGGTAACCATAAAAACTTAGAGGCCGTTTGGAGGATCATAACTCCTAAACCATATGGAACAAAGTGGCTAGGGTACCAACTTTGGAGGATCATAACTCCTAAACCATAAGGCCATTTTTTCCCATCCAAAGCTATATTTGTAGCTCTCATGGTACTCTACAAAAGCTTCAAACATAACTCATTCCAATTCATCATGGATTTTGAGTTATGGAATGATCAAAATCACAAAAAGTGAAAATGTCACTTTTTTCCAACACTTAGTGAAATTTTCACTAAGTCAGAATCTGCCTTACTTTTTTTCCAAATGTAGGGGCAATTTTCACTTGGATCCAAAATGTATCAAAACCAATTATGATCAAACAGTTGTTGTATCATATGAGGGCTTTCCAAAATGGCCAAGAACTCCATCAAAGTCCACTTGAGCCATGAGATATGACAATGCCAATATGCCTTGCTGCAAACTGTCATGGCAAGGCAGATTTGGGAGTTTTGCTCGATTTGCTCAAATTTTGTAAAGGGCGAGCAACTCTATCCATCTGAGCACCTCAAGGGGGATTAAGGAGGAACTAACTCTGATCCCAAGCCTCCTAAGTCTTTTGAACCAAAAATAGTATGCCAAACCTAGAAATCCCTAAAGAGGGGACAAGACTCCAATTTAATTTTGGAGCATTCAATGGATGCACCAAGGTGGCATGGACTGAGCCATTTCCAACTGAATTCAGTCAAGACTTATCCAAGACCAAGGGAACCAGCATCCTGTGCCCTAACCTCTAGTCAATGGCTAGAGGAGACTTGGATTCTCATTGATCAACATTGGCCAAACCTCTGCAGCAGTTGCCATTCACTATTGCTTGCAAAACAAACTTGCTCTACTATAAATAGAGCTCATTTGTGCTCAGTTTGAGTACACCAAAGCACTACAACACTTGCTTTCCTCAAAATCTCTTTCTCTAGGCATAAATACCTTCTTTAGCAAGGTAACTCTGAGTTTTTGAGTTAGAGAGCAATTACACCACAGCTTATGATCCAAACACATCGAATATATCATATCTAAGTTGTCCAAACTCTCACAAGTGACCTGTAACACCAAAATCACAAAGTCACCTCTCAAAACCTCAAAATAGGACTTTTGTGCATTTTTCAAGCCATGTCTTGATTCAGTCACTTTCTAAACCAGATAAAACCTCAAACACACTCCAAATATCATCCTTGAGATGTCCCAAATGGTTTCCCCCATCTGGAACACCATTTGAGAGAGTTGCTATTTTGGCCACTTTTGCCCCTTTTGCAAGAAAGATCTCAAACTTGTTCCTGAGGTTTCCAGCTGATTCCAACCATCCTAAAAGCTTCTAAGAGATCATTTGAGGTTGTTCAAAGCATCAAATCATTTCTGGAACAAGTGGCTTGGCAGATTGCACAAAAGCTCCAAAAAGAGGTAAGCATCACAACTTGGATTCTTTGAATTATGATTTCTTTTGATGTCCACTGATCATGCATCTCTTATACATGTTATATGTGTTGTGTTTGCACCAATTTATCATGTAATTCATGCTTGTACCAAGAGATGGCATAGAAAATGCAAATCATGGCCTATTTCAAAACCACTATCGGATTTTTCAATAGGAGCATGATCTGAAAAAAAAAATACCACTACCATTGGATTCCTTGTGAAATTCTAGGCAGGATAGACCTAAATTTTGTCCCAATCCATGGAGAAATGAGAAAGTTATGGCCTTCACATTTTCAACCAAAATCTTGCCTTGCCTTGCCTTGGGCCAGGCCAAAAACAAGGCAAAGCCTTGTATATTTGTGGTTGTGTTTTAATCAACGGATGTATCACTACCCCAGTGGTAAGACGCGCGCCCTATACACAAGAGGTCTGGGGTTCGAATCCCCCTCGCCCCAGATCCTCTTTTTGCTATTTTTTCCCCTTTTTTATTGTTTTTCTTATTATTTTTAATGATTTGAAAAATTAATAACTCCCTAAATTTTAATTATTTTTTATTGGTTCTTTTTGCAAAAAATCACAAAAATGTTGAAATATTTTATTCCACAAAAAAAATTAAACTTATATTAGTTATTTAATATAATTAGTATTTTTGTGAATAAATTTCTTTTTAATTGTTTTTAAACATTTAAAAGTGAATATTTACTTTGAAAATCAAAACCAAATGAGTTTTAATTCATCTTGTGATTAAAACCTCATTTTTCAAACCTTCAACAAAAATCACAAGTGGTTTATTCAAACTCATTTGGTATTTTTATCATTTTATTTGATTTTCTTTAAATATTTACTTTTAAAGGAAAACAAGATTAGGGTTTCTTTGATTTTCACCCTCACAAATCATTTTCAAACACTCATGGGCCTTTAATAGAGTGTAAGACCCAATCCCCTTTTAACCAAAACAGTTTTGGGCCTCAGATATTGTATAAGTCCCTCTGCGTTAAAAGAAAATCTCGACGCGATCGCCAGTTCAAAAATCAAACCCCTTGGGCCTACCCTCGTGTTATAAGCCCCATTCTTTAAAAACCTTTTGGGCCTCTAGTAGAGTGTAAGACCCAACCCTTTTTGAAAACCAAAATAATTTGGGCCTCACTTATTGTATAAGTCCCGATACCATCAAAAAGTTCGGCGCGATCGTCACCTTTTAAAACAAAACCTTGGGCTTCTCCTTGAGCTGTAAGCCCCACCACTTGTACAAAAATAAACCTTTGGGCCTCTTGAGATAGTGTAAGACCCATCCCTGTGTACAGAAAACCTTTTTGGGCCTCAGTCACTTGTATAAGTCCCTCTGTACAAATTCAAAACCACAGTGCAATCACTGATAAAACCTTGGGCCTCTCCTTGAGCTGTAAGCCCCAAACAATCTTTTCAAAGCACTTTCTCCTTTGATTTTGAATATAATATTGTCATCAAAGCTTTCTTTGTTGAACAACTAACCAAACAGCATGGAAGCTCTACAACCGAGTAAGTTTTTACCCGCTTTCTTTATCCGCTTTCATATATATATATATATATATATATATATATATATATATATATATAACTGTACTGTGGGGCTGCTCACTGAAAGTCTTCTTTCACAAACTTTTATATACTTGCTAAATATCAACTGTGTAATACTAGTATAGTTATTTAGAGGTTTCTCCGGCAACTACGTCTAGCACTAGATAAAGCTCTGTTGATCACTCTAAAATACAAACAAAACTAGATCCTCATAGGATTACCAAACACAGTCTTCCCTCCTCTTAGGGTTAAACAATATGGAGACGTGAAAGGCAGCATTCTCGGTGAACCCTTTCTCAGACTGTCACTCTTAGAAATCGTCAAAGAAACTCTACTCCCTAGAGATGATCTTTTCTCCGTGAATGGCATATCTTGAGTTTCTTCCAAATTCTCGGACTTTCCTGGCTTGATCTATTCTCGGTGAATGGCATGTCTTGAACTTCTCGGGGTTTAGGGACCCACAGGCTTCTTAAAAGCATCCCCGCCACCTCTTGGGCGTTGTACAAGGATCCTACGGCTTCTTAAAAGCTCTCATGCCTTCTCTTGGGCTTAGTACAAGGACCCAAAAACCTCTACAGGTATAGGAATAGAACCTAGTCATCAATTTGCTAGAGCTGTCTTTCTGAGTCAAGTGTCAGACCAGTTAATGGTTTGACCTTCATCCCTTAACGTGCCAGCCTTCTCTTGGGCATTATACAAAGATCAGTCACTACCTGAGAACCGATTTCTCAAAACACCCGTAGACTTGGATAGTCTCCATACCTTTTTGGATTTCCCATTTCCTTAAAGAACAGGAAATAACCCTGATACTCCGATCAATCCCTGAGCACAACATTACCCATATAAGAACTTATTTTCTCTTTATCCAACATACTGGACCTGTCACTAAACTGAAACAGTCACCAGCACAATAGCCTCCTCTTGGGCTTTGTACAAATGATTCTCCCCAGTAGAGTTAACCTTTTCAGACTCTCTTATTGAGTCAAAGCCTTTTAGCCTCCATCTCGGGCTTCATACGAGATAAAAATCACTCTCTTGTTGAGTATAAAAGACTCTCTTGTTGAGTCAAACATTTTCAGCCTCCATCTCGGGCTTCGTACGAGGTACAAAGACTCTCTTGTTGAGTCAAACACCTTTAGCCTTCGTCTCGGGCTTCGTACAAGACACATACAAAAGCACTCTCTTGTTGAGGCAACCCTTTTAGCCTCTCTCTCGGACTTCGTGCGAGACACATAAAAACACCCTCTTGTTGGGCCAAAAGCCTCCTCTTAGGCTTTATATAAGGAAACCCCGGTTGAGCCAATCAACCTTTTAGCATCAAAAGCTGTGCCTCATTCACATTATACAAACATCAACAACTCCTTTCCCCCATCTAATTGCTGTAAGCGGCAAGCCTCTGGATTATTTACATCCACGTCACTGACCCTCTTTTAGCATGAGAAATTCCTAAGGAAAGATGGCATTGCTCTAAACTAAGTTAAAGTCTTCTCCTTCAGGTTAAAAATCCCCTATAAAGGAAATTATGGCGTTGCTGGATTCACATATCCCAGTTAAAGTAATTCTCCTTTATAATCAGTCACTCAACAGTTGTGACAAACAGACCAAATATCCCCTTTAGAGATGACAAATTCTCTCTAAAGTCAAAACCCTTTAGCTTCACATCTTGGGCTTCAAACAAGATACAAATAGACCCTTCAGCTTCACTTCTTGGGCTTTGAACAAGATACAAACCACCTTTAGCTTCACGTCTTGGGCTTTGAACAAGACACCAAAATAACCTTTTTCCTCCCATAGAATAGGAGGAACTACGATCGCTCTGATTTCCCTGTTTCGTTAAACGGGAATACGTAGGCATAAGATTGAAAAAATCTTAGCAAGCACACTAATCAAAAACCCAAAATCCAGTATCTCCACCAAATCAACCCAGAAGCATCAAATCTAAACACAGTATCAAAAACCTCACCAATAGTCTAAACACCTTGTTCTCAAACAAAATAACCGAAGATTGGGCCCCACTTCCACATAGCATCTGTAACCTAACAGACCGCTGTTCAAACTCAGTATGCAAGCAGGGTTAATTGAAGACATCTATTTCCCTTCCTTCATCAGCTTCAATAGGATAAAAAATGAATCGACCTGTAGTACCCCAGAGCGACAGTGCTTAAGAACCACGTCCAAAATCACTCACTACAGAAAAATGGCACCCGCCGTGGGGCCCTCTTCTCATTCTTACAATCTTAGGTAGAAAACCCTGAGTTCACAAAGTATCACAGAAATGACAATCTCTGCTGGGGAGTCATTGTCTGTATAGGGTCATAAGACTAGAGGTCTAGGATGATTAAGACAAATATATATACTGCTTTTCCTAATTGATATCTGTGTTTATTTTTCTGCTAATGGGAATGCGTGTGATGCCGCATGTGGAAAGATTGAGTATACACCTAAGATAGGTGATGGCAATGCGGGTAATCTTACTGGGAGTGAATTCCAGTTAAGAGCCCCCGATCGACCATCAAACTCAGTGGAGACTCCCTTTGCAGATACATTGCCTATACGACTTCGGTTGTTGAAAGTAGTGTGGTCGACTGGGTTATCTGAGAAGCTGGGGTTTTTAGTAGACTTAAGCCATTTTGTAGTGCGGAAGCTATCAGAAATAGTTGTCACGCGATACTACCCTCATCTGAGATCACTCCAGGATACATCGGCTCGCTGGCAATCTGCTTGCTATTATTATCCTATAGGGGTCAATGATTTTACGGACAGGAACAAAAAATCACCAGTATAAACCTTGGGGGGGGGTAGAGCCTTGACTTCATGACACCGACCCTTTGACCCCATGTTTTTCCTATGTTTTTGTGTGATGCATTAATGCATTCATTTAAAAAACATTAAAACAAAAAAAATCTTCTCTTCTAGTCTCTCTTTTTCAAATTAAACTGAGATAATGATTGCAAATATCAGAGAAAGGAGATTGCGCTAATGGATTTCGGTAGAAAGAAAACTCATAAGTACACCTTCAAGGTTCCAAAACCAGAGAATTTAAGAGGTCTGGTGAGAATGATCACTAACCACGAGGCTTTCAGATCCAAGTATGGAGGAATGTTATCTCTGTTAAGGGTTCATATAATCGAAGAAATCCTGTCCATGTTAATCCAGTTCTATGATCCGGTCTATCTCTGTTTCACATTCCTGGATTATTAGCTTGCACCAACGCTGGAAGAGTATTCTCACCTGACTGATTTACATATTACTGATCAAGCTCCCTTTTCTGGACTGGAAGAAATTCCAAAAGATCAAACCATTGCAAGAGCAATTTATTTGGACGAGTCAGAAGTCAGGACTCACATGACCACTAAGGGTGGCATCCAAGGTTTGCCAGCCCAGTTCTTGACAAAGAAAGCCATGTACTTTGCTAGTATAGGGAACGTGGCCGCTTTCGAGAGTATCTTTGTTTTGCTCACCTACGGGTTATTTTTGTTTCCCAACATCGATAACTTTGTAGATATCAACGCCATTAAGATTTTCCTGATTGGAAACCCTGTACCGACCTTACTCGCAGATGCGTATCATTCGGTACACTTAAGGAATTTATACAGCGGAGGAATGATCACGTGCTATATACCCCTGCTGTACAAATGGTTCACTTCCCATTTGCCCAAGTCTGCTGCATTTTGGGATCAAAAGAATACTTTACGTTGGTCGCAGAGAATCATGTCTCTTACCAACTCTGACATCGATTGGTACAATCGAATCTACGACGGGATCAGGATCATTGACCGTTGTGGAAATTTCCCAAATGTACCCCTTATAGGAACTAAGGGGGGAATTAACTATCATCCAATTCTCGTTCGTCGTCAATTTGGATACCCGATGAGGCACGTCCCACAGAATGCTCATCTGGAAGGTCATTTCTTCAAGGAAGGAGAAAATGACAGGGCACTAAAGACGGAAATAGTGCACGCCTGGAAACACATTCATAGGAAAGGACGAGAGTCTCTAGGAAAACCAGACTGTGTCTCGGTGGAACCTTATCTCCACTGGGTACAAACTAGAGCTCTCAAGATGAGGATGCCTTACCCTCGTCAGGAAGTTCTTCCATTAAAGGACTCTGCCCTTTATTTCATGTTTGAGACGGAAAAAATTCAGGTTACTCTCAGCAAAGTTCAGCAGGAGAAGAGGTCTTGGAGGAACAAGTATCGTATTCTCAATGTGGAGTGTAAGAAAATACAGCAACTGTTAAGAGAAAAAGATGCCCTGATTGAGATTTTAGAGCAATATGCTGTAGAAAATCAGGATGACCAAAGGAATTTGCTCGCTCCTTTCACTTGGCAAAGGAATGACAACCCGACAAAGGCCCAAGAGCCCCGGTCAAAGAAAAGGAAAGCACCCGAACCAGCACCCGAGCTCTCTTCAGAGAGGACTCGGGATCCATTAGTCTAGATTTCCTTTTCCAGCACTTTGTAATCTACTGTATTTCCATTTCCGCAATCCTTTGAATTCAATAAAACGGGGTTTCCCCATTATTTGATATTTGCAATCTAATTGTCGAAGTTTACTTTGAATAAACAAAAATAATTAATATAATCATTGCGTTCATCATTCTCATAAACGCATTCTTCTTACCTACGAATCTCACGTTTGCGTCTCGATTCTAGAGTCAAACTGTCTCATTCATACAATACTCGGGCCAATCGTCAGAAAAAGATGGATGATATCGAGGAAGAGAACAGAGAGTTGAGAGAAGAGATCGACACTCTGAAAGAGGATCTGAGAAAGCTTCATAACGACATGCAAGCTCTAGTAGAAGCTCAGATGCAACAACAAATGACTGTGATCTCAGAGATCACATCAACGCCCGTAGTGGAGAAGTATGATCCTAGGTACAAGATGCCGAAATATCTCCCCTGGGGCATGCCACTTAACTATATCCCGGAAGGATATGTTCCACCGATCACTGAGGATCAGGGAACCGCAGCAGGAGCCGCTGGGCCTGAAGGTTACAAACTTTGGGAAAGCGAAGATGCCAGGGGCATGACAACAACTCCTGAAGGTTACAAACTTCGGGAGGTACCGAGAGTATCGGCCATAATGACTATACCACCACCCGTGGTACACACTGTCCCAGAAGGACAGATTCCCCAGATACCTTTTGGTGGAAACGAAATCATGTTCGACAAAATGAATGAATTCCAGGAACAGTTCCTGGAAATGCAGAAAGAACTGCAAGCCCTTCGCGGGCAGGATCTATTTGAAAAGGACGCCGCAGACCTCTGCTTGGTCCCCAATGTGAAAGTCCCGCACAAATTCCAGGTGCCCGACTTTGAAAAATACAAGGGTAACTCTTGCCCTCAGAGTCATTTAGTGATGTACGCTCGGCGAATGTCAGCTCAGACAAAGAACCAGGAGCTACTAATTCACTACTTTCAGGATAGTTTAACCGGTGCAGCATTAAAATGGTACATGGGTTTAAACTGCGCCACGATCGGCACTTTCAGAGATCTTGGCGCTGCTTTCGTTCAATAATATAAATACAATTTGGACATGGCACCGGACAGAGATCAACTCAGATCGATGTCACAAAAGAACAATGAAACCTTTAAAGAATACGCTCAGAGATGGCGTGAAATTTTCGCTCAAATTTCTCCACCTCTTGAGGAAAAAGAGATGACAAAGATCTTCTTAAAGACCTTAAGCTCATTTTACTATGACAGAATGGTCGCCAGTGCGCCCAGTGACTTCACCGAGATGGTGGGCATGGGAGTTCGTCTTGAGGAAGCAGTCCGGGAAGGACGTTTAGTAAAAGATGCTGGATCATCAAGTAGTACAAAACGATACGGTAGTGCTCTCCCTAAGAAAAAAAAGCAAGATATTGGGAATATCTCTCTCGGAAAGCAAAGGCGACGATATCAACCAGTAGCAGCTGTAACTCCTGCTATCAATCCCACGCCTGTTCCTACGTATCAACCTCAGGTTGTGCAGAGCCAACCTAATCAACAACAATATCAGCAAAGGACATAATAACCTCTTCAGCAGGCTCGTCCTCCATACAACAACAACCGTACAACGCAACCACCAGGGTTCGACCCTATACCCATGTTGTACACAGAACTGCTTCCATTATTACTGGTCAAGGGGCATGTCCAAACTAAGTCTCCTCTTACAGTACCAAAAAATCTGCCTTTCTGGTTCAAAGCGGATCAGACTTGTCCTTACCATCAAGGAGGACCAGGGCATAACATAGAAAACTATCTCAGTTTTAAATCTGATGTGTAAAAGCTTGTTAGGAGTGGGGTCTTATCTTTCAAGGATACGAATCCTAATGTTCTCACAAACCCGCTGCCTCAACATGAGAAAGCTGCAGTCAATTTGATAGAGGGAGAGTCTAACAACATCTATCAAATTCATGATGTACTCTTGTTAAGGGCCAACTTGGTCAAGATGCATTGTAGACAGAGTGGATATGGCCATGTGCCACCTCATAATTATCACCAATGTGATATCTGCTCGAAAAACAATCAAGGATGTTCTGTGGTATAATCAGCTATACAGAAACAAATGGATCTCGAATGGATCCAAGAGCATCGAGTTCGTGGAGTCAGCATGACCTATACGAATTCCAATGTCATTCAGAACAACGACATCCGTACAATGAATGCCAACTTAGTGGCAATGCACTCAAGGCAAAGCCAGTATCATAATCTGCCACGGCACGATTACAATTCCTATCTGACTTGCTCGGTAAACAAACAGGGATGCTCTTTTATACAAGAGTCCCTCCAGCGTCAGATGGATCTTGGATGGATCCAGGACTACCATGATAGAAATCCTTATCAGATCAACATAATTCTAATCTTTGATATTCGTCTGATGAATACCAGCTTGCTGGAGTTACACGCCAGGCAGGTCCAACTTGGTTTTCTCACTTCGCATGATTATCTGAACTGTAAAGGATGTTGTGAGAGTAACCAGGGATGCGCTCTCGTTCAGAGAACTTTACAACACTTATTAAACCACTGGTGGCTTCCAATCTATATGGATGAAGACACGCAACAAATCAGTGTGGTTGATGGGAACCCCACTCGGCATCAAAGTCAGGATGTTCAATCTACGGAAACAGATCTAGTGAGGTTGCACTGCATTCAAAGCGGGCGTGGCCAGGTGCCACCACACAACTATGAACGTTGTAGAATCTGTTTGGAAAATAACCAAGGATGTTACATTGTGAGAGTAGCCCTTCAGAGTCAGTCGGATTGCAAAGAGATTCACCCATGCCTAGCTTCGGGGTCCATTGACTGGACGCCAGACTACTTCGCAGATCAAATCAAAGACGTGGTTGTAATCTCTGACCCTGAGAGGAACAAGGATGTTTGTGCCATCATCCCTCTACTGGACAAATCAAAGGTTCTTAGCAAGGAACTGATTGAAGTTACTTACGACAGTCAGAAAAATCAGAAGGCTTCTGTAGTCATCTATCTACCGGGACCGTTACCATATGAATCAGCTAAGGCAATCCCTTACAAATACGATGCAACAGTAATTGAAAATGGAAAATAAATTCCATTACCCTCCGTCGTGAATATTGCAAACATCAGTCGAATAACACAGAGCGGTCGAATCTTCAATCGAGGAGTTGGAGAACCTAACAAAGAAAAGGAACCTCAAACGGAAGTTCCTAATCCTCCAGTCGGTCAATCTAGTGATCCCGACCTTTCAAACAACAACGATGAGATGCTAAAGCTCATCCAAAGGAGTGAATACAACATTGTTGATCAACTGTTACAAACTCCTTCAATGATCTCAGTGTTATCACTTTTACTTAGTTCCGAAGCCCACAGAGAGGCTCTACAGAAAGTCTTAAAGCAGGCCTTTGTGGAACAGGATGTGTCAATACGACAGTTCGATAGCATCATGTCTAACATCACTTCCTGTAACAACTTAGCATTCAGTGATGACGACTTGCCAGAGGGGGGCAAAAGCCACAACATGGCGCTTAATATCACAGTTAACTGCCAGGACGATGCTTTAGCCAGCGTATTGGTAGACACGGAATCGGCCATCAACGTTATGCCGAAATCGACTTTAATGTGACTATCATTCAAAAGACCCCCGATGAGGGGCAGTGAGGTCATCGTCAAAGCATTTGACGGGTCTCGGAAAGCAGTTATCGGCGAAGTCGACCTTCCCATAACTATTGGTCCTCACACTTTCCTAATCACTTTCCAGGTCATGGACATCCGGGCAACATACAGTTGCTTATTACGAAGACCTTAGATACACCAGGCTGGGGCGGTCACTTCGACCCTGCACCAAAAACTGAAGTTCGTCAAGAACGATCAACTCGTCACGGTTTGTGGAGAACAAGCCTTGCTCGTGAGCAACTTGTCATTATCTACTTGTGTAGAACCCGAGGAGGTTGTTGGGACTCAGTTCCAAGCATTGTCGGTGAGCAATGAGAATCAATCGGAGAAAGGAACCTCGATTTCCTCATACAGAGATGCTCTCGAAGTGATCAAGAATAACAATGCAAAAGGATGGGGACAGCTTGTCATTCCCACTAATAACAAAACAAAGAAGGGTCTTGGTTTTTCTTCAACCTTCACCCAGACAACTGCTAACGATGAAAGTCTTTATCCCATTCAGGACTTCTTCCACAGTGGAGGTTTCCTTCACCCAGTGCCTCAAACAGTCCATACTATCAACGAGGGAGATCCCTCTGATACGGATGAGGAATAGAAGTCCTATCTCAATGAAGACGGTTATATGTCTCAGGAAGAGGTGCCTACGCCCTTTTGCTATCCCGCACAGAGTCCAAGATTTATACCGAGGTCAGACGTCGAAATGATATATGGAGATTGTGATCCAGAAGGATGTCGTGCTCCACCAAACTTATTAGAGGAAGACACTCTGATGAGAGACAAATTTGACCATGACTATTATGGCCCGATGGATGGCCTGCCTATCTGGCAGCCGTATCCAGGAGACTCGGGGCAAAAAAATCAGCTGAACAATGAAAATCAGCTGAGCATCATTGAACAGAATACCTGCGTCCCCATCATGTCATGGGATCAACACTCAGGTCATTCAGAAGATATCCCGTACGACGATGAATTGGCAAAGCTTGCCGGACTAGAATTCATCAACTACGCTTTTCCTGAGGTCAACGTCATCGAGAGAGATGACTCCTCCAGTTCCAAAGAAGTGTGGGACACCTTAGGACAACTGAGTGGGAAATTTGACTTCATGGTCAAGTACACCGCTCCTGAAAGCTCTCGTATCAGGCTCGAAGACATCCATCCAACTGGATGGGGAGATTTGTCTGAAGGCACAAATACTGTGCAAAATACAACTGAGGAATCCTCCTACGACAACTCAGTCTGGGAGACAGATTCCAATGATCCTGCTCCACCAGAAATCAGCGTCATTTGTGAAGACAAATCAAGGAAAGTACCAAACTTTGTGATTCACCGAGGAGTTCTCCGCCAATGGGTTGCTATCGATGTTTCGAAGATTGTTCATAAGTCAAAGTAATTGTCGTCTTTAACCTTTCACCCTGCCCAGGTGAAACGGATGTTTTGATAGGGCTCGTTTTCTGTAAATATCCCTCTTCGCTTCGCCCAAAGCGACAGAGTTTGTTTTATAGGGCCGTAGTTTCAAGAATCGACTTGTTCATAAATAAAATAACGTCGTTCTGTAATTTCTGCAGTTATTGTTGTTTTCTCTTTTCGCTTTTTCAGAAAATGGTAATCCTAAAAAAAACAACTCAATAATAAAAACAAGCAGTTTTTCAAAGAAAAAACACTGCACACACACTTGCATTTTCTCTATCTCTTCTAAACACAAATCATACCGTCGTGCAGATTGCTTGTTTTAAACCTCGTTGAAACATACGATCCAATGCCTTCTCCCGACTTTGAGTTCCCGGTATTTGGGGTTGAAGAAGAAGTTGACGACGAAATTCCAGAAGAGATCTCCCGATTACTCTGACAAGAGGAAAGGTTCATTGAACCTCACAAAGAGCCGTTGGAAACGGTCAACTTAGGTTCAGAAAAAGAGAGAAAAGAAATCAGGATTGGGGCACTGCTCAGTCCAACTGCCAAAGAGAGTTTGACAAAGCTTCTCAAAGAGTTTCCCGATGTATTCGCTTGGTCCTACCAGGACATGCCAGGGTTGGATACCAACATCGTGGAACATCATCTACCGATAAGGTCAGAATGTCCGCCAGTAAAACAAAGGTTGAGACGGACTCATCCAGACATGGCCACCAAAATCAAAGAGGAGGTACAAAAACAGATTGACGCGGGTTTCCTCGCCACGTCAGAATATCCTCAATGGTTAGCCAATATCGTACCCGTTCTAAAAAAGGACGGAAAAGTCAGAATGTGTGTCGATTACAGAGATCTGAACAAGGCTAGTCCAAAGGACGACTTTCCTTTACCACACATTGACATGCTGGTAGACAGTACAGCAAAGTTCAAAGTTTTCTTCTTCATGGATGGATTCTCGGGCTATAATCAGATAAAAATGGCGCCGAAAGACATGGAGAAAACTTCGTTCATTACCCCATGGGGTACCTTTTGTTACAAGGTAATGCCATTCGGTTTGAAGAACGCTGGGGCAACCTATCAACGGGCCATGACTACTCTATTTCATGACATGATACATAAAGAAATCGAGGTATATGTCGATGACATGATTGCCAAATCAAAGACAGAAGAGGAGCATGTGACCCACCTGTCAAAACTATTCGAGCGGTTGAGAAAGTACAAACTCCGCTTGAATCCCAACAAATGCACCTTCGGTGTTCGTTTAGGGAAACTTTTAGGGTTCATCGTCAGCCAGAAAGGAATTGAGGTTGATCCTGACAAGGTCAAGGCCATTCAAGAAATGCCTTCTCCAAAAACTGAAAAACAAGTCAGAGGATTCCTGGGACGTTTGAACTACATCTCCAGATTCATATTCATCATGACCGCGACATGTGCGCCGATTTTCAAATTACTCAAAAAGAACCAGGACTGCGTTTAGACAGAAGATTGCCAAACCGCCTTCAACAGTATTAAGGAATACATGTTGAATCCGCCGATTCTATCACTTCCAGTGGAAGAAAGACCACTGATCATCTACCTCACAGTCTTAGAAGACTCCATAGGTTGTGTACTTGGCCAACAAGATGAACCAAAAGAAAAGAGTCTGCCATCTACTATTTGAGCAAGAAATTCACCGACTGCGAGACTCGGTATACTATGCTCGAGAAAACTTGTTGTGCTCTGGCTTGGGCAGCCAAACGTCTTCGCCAGTATATGATTCATCACACTACTTGGTTAATCTCTGAAATGGATCCAATCAAGTATGTCTTTGAAAAACCTGCTCTCACAGGAAGGATTGCCCGTTGGCAGATGTTGTTATCAGAATACGACATCGAATACCATGCTCAGAAAGCCGTTAAAGGGAGTATTTTCGCACCCTTGGTAGCCGTAGGCTTCATGATACGTTCCTGCACGTTCGACATCTGGCCTGCGACAATAAACAGAGAAAAATGATTCAGTACGAAAAAGAGAAAAGGGGCAGACGCCCGAGCAAAGCAAATGTTCACTACCTAAGAACCTCAAGGCTTCCTCATGGGACCCGCACTCGAGGAGGGCCTTAGTGTTAATAAATCGAGCCTCACGACAAACTTCCTTGCGATCGTCAAGGATGAAACTCCCATCCATGTTAACACATTTGGCAGGAGTGAAGCGGAGACGAAGTCGACTATCTTCTTGTAAGATTCCTAGTCGTCAGCATCCAGGTCGCTATGCTTCACAATGTAGTTCTCCGTGCCCTTCGTGAAGTGGTCTTCCTGCCACTCGAGGGGAAACTTCAACACCAACATATCCTCACGCCGCCCATCATCCTAGGTGACCACAAGGTCATTCTGGGAGTTGACGGCCGCATGCGAGATGGGCTTGACGACATAGAACTTGTCCTTAAAGGTGCGGACAAAATCATAGTAAGTCCGGAATAGCTTCCTCAGCAGCTTCAGGGATACCCAGTTATGTCGACCATTAGCAGACGCCCATTGCAGGTGAAAAGTGAAGAAGAACAAAGGAAGCGTGGTCCTAATATGGAGGTGTTCGCACACAAGTTCGAACTCCCGTACGAACGTTATCGCATTGGGGTGAAGCTATGAAGGCGCCAGACGCAACCACTGGAACACCCCCTTCTGAAAATCGCTGAAGGGGAGACGGATCCCTGCGTCCCAAAACGCGAACTCATACATCGGCAACCTCATCCCCCTGAAACGCGAGCAGATATGGTGGTTTTCTTTTTGCTTATAGACCATCCAACTCGAGGAGGAGCCCACGACAAAGTCCTCGATGGTGGCGAAGGCGTCCGTGTCCTCAACGGCAAAGCGTGACGCGAGGCTAAGAGGTTCCTGCACGACCCAATCTCCGGGCGTGCGGACTCCTTCAGCGCCAACTTGCTGGGCGGGTGCGTCGAGGTCGGCTTTATCGTCGATATGAATGACTCCCTCGATCCTCGCGCCTATTTTACCTGAAAAGCAGAGGAAAACGGTGAATTCGACTTCCGAGATCAAATCCACCCTTCCACCCCAAATCAAGTGAAAGGGCGAAGAGAGAGACGGGGAGCCCCATACACACTCTCCCCGGCACAGAATCGCGAGCCCCTCCTAGATGAGGAGACTCATCCACGAAGAAACTCTCGGCTACATGACGCGGCAAGCGTCCTCGACAGGGATGTGAGAACAAGAATTGTCTCTACAAGTCAATCTATATTTTGATGATAATAATAAGTATTTGTGAAAGAACCATTTTATGGTCTAGCGTGTGTTGTGTGCAGATCATAAGAACTAAAGACATCAGAACCAACATGCACCAGCTAGATGTACTATGATTGAATATATACATATGCGAAGTTACTATGTGTGACTAAAGTCGCGAGAACCAAGAACACTTCTTTATCTAGTCATGATCAGCCAGATCCAAGGATGCCAAGATTGCTGTTGCAATGCTCTTGTGGTTGCTCTTTGAAAGTGATTGAGATTCTGAAGATAGCGAAGCTTCTGAAGAAGTACACTCTGAAAGAACCAAAGTGCGGAAGACTCCTATGACTTGAAGTTCGGATGGCTGAAGGCGCTGAAGACCAAGTGCAGAAAGAATCTAAAGACTTATAAGTTCTGAAGATCAGGGTTTCAAATATCAAGTTCTGAAGACTCTGAAGACAGTTCTGAAGATTCGGAAGACTTGAAGCAAAAAAGAATAACGTTCTTAAAGACCAAGTGCTGAAGTTCTGAAGACTGATTCCTAATAGACTTCTTCAGTCGACTGAAGACTTGAAGCATCAGATATTCTACTAAGAAGACTCTACTCATGCTTCATCAAATTAACATCAGAAGCCACTGAAGTTTTGAAGTCTAAATATTACCGTTGTGAGTTAAATATACACACTGCCTAAGAAAAGATGTTTGGTCACTTCTCCCTCTGCAAAAAGGAGATGTGTCAGTACAACTCATTATATCACAACGTCTCTTTTCCAAACAGCCAAAAGTATTCTCAAACAACTATATTTCTACTGGCTAATTAATGGAAAGGGTTTTTGCTTCTGATGTGTCGACCACTTGTAGAATCACGAGCTGAATGTTCATCTACAAAATTGACCAAGTCATTGTGAAGATAGCCACAACGATGAGTTCTCGTTGTAACACTCAGAATATTCAAAAGCTATCATTATTTCACTAATGGCAACTGTTGTTGAAACTCAATAAGACAAATCAACACAACAACAACAATTAAGAACACAAGTTGTTGATGAAGAAGACAACATTGAAGATCTATCAAGTCATCAACCTACCTTCTTGTCAGGACTACATTGAAGATCTGAAGCAAGGAGTTGCTGCTCAAAGCTTGCTCAACCAAGAAGACGAAGAAGAAGAAGATCTACAAGATGTCAATAATTGTAATATCTAAATACATTTTTGTAGTTTCTTAGGAAAGCAAGGAGTTGTTGCTCAAATCTTGCTTGAACACATGTGTGTGTTCTTTGTACTTAAACTTAGGAGAAACTTGCTTATTAAGAAGCACAATTTGTAATCTCTAGTTTGCCAATTCAACTAAATAAATTGAGACTCCTCCAGTGAATGTTATATCCAGAATGGATCCCTGAACGGTTCAGCTGTGAGTTAAGGCCCTTGAGTAGATCACGTGGTGATCAGATACTTGAGATGACAATGGTTGGGTGTCATTGTGGAAAATCCTGAAATATGGTCAGTAGCGTTATATTCATTGTGATGAATCCATGAACGGCTAGCTGTGAAATCCCAGCAGTGGGTCTGCTCGGTCAATGAACGTTGTATCCTGTTGGATCCCTGAACGGTTCATTGGGTTGTTAGTCACAGTGCGGCTGTGCAAGTTGTTAGTCACTGACGTGGCCTGTGCAAGTGTAATCATGATTTGGTTATAGTGGATTAAGACCATGTGTTCAAGGCAAAATCACCTGAGGAGGGTGGATTGGATTAGCCCACGAGGTAAACCAGGATATATCGTGTGTCCTTTACTCTCTTGCTTAGTATCTCTATTTATGTTTTTGCATTGAACATCAGAACCTCATATTAAGCAAAGTCAGAACCTTGCAGCCTATCTCTGATAAGCTTCCGCACTGCAAGTTCTGAGTATTGTATCTTATGATCAGAACCTATATGGTTCTCATGCTCCATAGTTAAGAGATCAGAATCTCTCAACGAACTTTGAAGGTTCTTGAGCGTCTCTTTAACAAGATGCGAAAAGTATTTAGAAGAGTAAATTCACAATTCAAACCCCCATTTCTTGTGTCTTTCTCGCACCTTCAAGGGAGGTTCCCAGCGTGACAAGACCTCGATAAATGCGGGGGAACTCCTCGACAAAGACCTCCTCGCAATATTCGCATACTTGCGGGGAGCAAGGCTCCCCGAGGCCTTCATCACAACTCCGCGAGACCTTCATCGCAGGTCCTCGAAGCCTTCATCAGGAACTTTATAAAGTTTCCAGAATCCTCATGAACTTCCCGGCGTCTTGACCGAAAACTTCATGAGCACATCCGGAAAACTCATACGTCCCCCCTCCTAAATCCTACGTGCTCCCCAGAAAATCGCTGGTAAATTCATAATGCTGGAGATAAAGATCAAAAACTTACTTGAAGAAAGAAGATATGGACGACGGAGACTGGATAACAGCGGAGACAGCGACGATGACGGCGGACGTGGTCTGAAGAATTTGGAGAGACTTGGAGAGAATTCCGATTGAGATGAAGGGGAAGCGTGAAAATGAAGGGAGTTTTCCTCCTATTTATATGCCTAGCACGGGAAGCGAGGCAGAACTAGGCACTCAAGTGCCCCTACGCGTAGCCGCCCTAGGCATTAATTACACGTGACACGTGGCACTAGAAGACACCACGCGTGTCCCCTCAGCTTCCCCTTGTGCCCGAGGACCGGGCATACCCGTCCTTTTCCATCTTCGCCACACCAGAGCACCAAACGAGGACGTGCCCAGAGGGGGAAGGAACAAAAGGGTCAGTATTACGGCTAACAGACCGACCTCCCCGCGTAGTCCTGTCTCATCGCGCGTCTCTTACTCCTGGCCCCGACAGCGACCCCCTAGCTTGGTGTTCCGAACATAGTGACGCTCTTCTGGACGGGTCCTCGACGCTTGAACTGACTCTTAAGTCATTACTCCTCCACTTCGGAGCAACGACTTGGGGGGCTCCTATTTTGGACTGGGCCTAAGGCTGGCTCACCGTCGGGCACGGCCCAACCCAAGTCCTTGTCAAAGAGGCTCAATTGAGATCCAGCCCATCTGGACGCTCGGGGAGCTCTCACAAGTCTCCCCTCGGACTCCACGTGCCCCCCACGCGGGGACACGTCCTCAGGAAACTACCCACTTCCGAAAGAACTGGTTAGCCAACCTTCCAAAGATAACGGGGCAGTTGAACTAGGGAGAAGACCACGTGCTGGTCTTCCCTATGCCACGTAAGCCCTGGTAGTTACTCGTATTGGGCCTTGAGACCCAACCCAATGCAAAGTAACCGTTGGCCCTGTGCTGGGGGCACATTATAAATACATTCTTTCACTAGAGGGTTAGGTATTCTATTCTTTACACCTTTTCTCTGTACTTTCGCTGATTACTTCGTCTCTGACTTTAGTATCGGAGTACCTTGCAGGTACATTCTCACCTCTTCACCACCACCAGCGGATAAAGGAGCTTACGACATGTTGTTGGCTACTGATCCATTTCTAATCCGGTAAGATCATCTACTATCATAATAAGAAAGTTAATACCTACCATTTTTACTTTCATGTCCAAACTAAAAACTAATTACAAAGGGTAAACCATGCCCTTTATCGTCATTCCAAATTTATAATCTCTTTCCACATTTAATGATGTCTGCGTAATTATTGCATCTTTTAATCATGTCATCTTTTACATTCAACGATAAATTTACAATTATGTATTTTCTTTTGAGTTTCCAATGCAAAATCTTTCCATTGATACCTAAATAATATGTTTGTACCAGTGCAGCTCACTTAACCCGCAATTCTTATCCGAAAAACGTAATTCATTGGTCCATTCAAAAGCGAATTTTTTTAGGTATGGCATACTTATATTTTTTATAAAATATTATAGATCTATTCTCTTTTAAATAAAACTTATCTTACAATGTTTTCAAATTTTAGATATCTATATATTGTTCTTACACATATGTCTGTTAAAATTCTTGAGTCATGTTTAAGAGTTTTTCTTATGTACTCTGATTCAACAATTTTAGTGTATGCTCTTTGAAAGATTTTAATATTTATATTGATTAGAATTTAATGACTATATACATGATTTAATCTGTTATTTTATCTTGCAGTCCAAGGCAATGACACTGTTATGCTACAGTTTTGCTTATTTATCTTGGATGTGCATAGTGGTTACAATGTCTTACAATAATTAAAGGTGCTTATAAAAGTTGTGTTTGTATGCATGTATTGTTATTCAATAGGCATCTGTCACAACAAAAACACCAAAAACCATTTCATCTTTGCTTCTTCTCGGGCCTCTTTCTTTAGGTACGCGTTACTTTTCTTTTGGATAAGTTATTATAGATATATTATGTTTCATCTATTTCAATTGATAGTGATCGTTCAATATCCTTTTAGATCTATTATGTCTTATAATTTCAGTTGATAGTTATCTATTTATCATGTGTGTCAATGTGGTTCCTAATAAGTTTAATTCTCCATTTATTCATGTGATATCCATTTCAGGTGTGTACAACAAATTAATAGAGGCAGCGCTGGAAAAGTAAGTCTTGAAGAGGTAAAGGATAGACAGGTTTTGTTATATAGTTTGAAAATTCCAATAAGAATTTATAATTTAAATGTGTTCTATATATTTATAAGAGTGGTGTATATATGCATGTATTGGTTGACTTCCAGGAAAAATATTTTATTTAAGGACTGAGTATTGCTAAAGTTGATTCAAACATGGATAGAGAAGTTCATTTTGATTGTGACAAAATTGGATGTACTCAGTATTCAGGTACCAAAGGGGAGAAGAAAGTTAAGATTGAACCAAATAATTGTTCACATTTAAAGCATAAATTTTGACTTTTGAAATTTTTGGTCGGGAAATTTTATGTATTTAGGATAAATTATTTTACAATGTTTGTTATTGTTCGATATCTTTGTTTTGTTCGTAGACATCTGTATATTGCAATTATTAAGTCATTTTCCAAAATTTTGCTGATGTACTCTGAATCAACAGTTTGAGTGTATGTTCTTTGAATGAATTTTATGTTTACATTTTTTAGAAGTTGATGATTGTATTCTTATTCGTTGTTGCAACAATCTCCTTCACAATATCAGTAGAGCAAAACTCACGATATCAGTAGAACAAAAGGTACCATATTTTTTATTGGGAAACAAATGTGAGTTGTGTTGAGAAATAAGTGTGAATTCTAAGTCTCACATTGCTTATAAAAGTGGAGGTTAAACACTTTATAAGTAAGAGGACCCATACACCTATCATCTTAAGGTTTTGAGTGAATATGTGGTTTCTCTCTCACTTGTTTGGGTGAGTCTTTGCGCTTTAGGTGAGTGTTTGATCCAATATGAATGCTTCCTCTTCATGATGACCCATCAGTGGTATTAGAGTCGTGGTTTGGGTAAGAGACCGACTCCTTGTATCGAAATTCTTCCTGACATGGTGGTCAAGCAGCGTGTCCTGTTGTAGTGCCCATAACAAGTAAAGGTGTCTCTCAATGGCGGTACAAGCATGTGGATGAAAGAGCTTCCGCTTAAGTGAAAGTATAGTGGATGAACTCCCACTTGAGGGGAGATTATTGGATTTTATAAGTAAGAGGACCCATACACCAATAATCTTAAGGTTTTGGGTGAATATGTGGTGTTTCTCTCACTTGTTTGGGTGAGTGTTTGACCTTTAGGTGAGTGTTTGACCCGTGAATGTTTTTCCCTCATGATGACCCATCACTTTTCACTGTCTATTTTTTTTTCAATTTTTTTATTAACATTTAAAATATAGTTTATTCAATTATGCAACATAGTTGATTGAAGTAAGTTTTATTTGTATGTCATGTAATTCATTTAGCTTCTACTTGAAATTTGCAGGCGGTTTGATCGTTTTTGTCGCGGGCTCCCATAGTATGTATATTGTCAATCAATTTCAAATATTCGGATAACCAATTTCACAATCCAATTTATTTCATATTATCTCCATTTCTTTGTTGAATGAAGACAAGGTTGAGAAATTCAGTGTTTGGAAATTAATTGTTTTGAGGTTCATAATATGTCAAATATTCTTAGTGTATTTTAAAAGTCCCTTTCAAATATATTTGAAAAGTGTATCGATGAAAAACCTATCAGTTTCTAATTTTTCTATTTCAAACTATATGATTGTGATTTTGAAACCGACAGTGAACTTGAACTTTTTTGTTCAACTTACTTTTTCCCTAATATATAATAATAATAATAATAATAATAATAATAATAATAATAATAATAATATTATTATTATTATTATTATGCTTATATTAGTGATATGATTGTAGTAATATATTTCTAAATTTTAAAACTTGAGTCAACAAATAAAAACTATTTTCAACAAATGAATTTATCATTTTATGCTTTAAAAGATAACTATATAGTAAATATCTAAGTCTACATCATTTCCACTATCACACATTAATCAAATTAATAGAATTTAATTATTGTTTTTCATTTTCTTTTATTTTTTTATATTTTTTTTTCAAACCATATACTCAAAATAAACTAATAAAGAAGTTTTGCCATACATACTTTTTGGAATAATTAATTATTCTATAAAAAATGGGTCGTAAATATTAATTTATAAAATTATTTTTAAAATCTAAAAAATAAAACACAATCAGACAACCCCATTATCTCACAGTGTTATGAAAGAGATGCCCATTATTAATAAGGCTTTGTTGAGCTTATAGCTAATAAGCTCGTATGACAATAAAAAATATATTTTATACATGACTATTTAATATATACATGTATAAAATATACATATTCGACGGCCCGAGACTACTTAATTTGTATTTCTTTAATATACATTTCTTAACCATTACTATACTATATTAATTTACTATTTGTAACTGAAGGTGTGAAAAGTACACAAGAAAGGGGGATTGAATTGTGTTTTCACGTTTTCTTTAATTTAACTTCTGATCAAAGTTTCAGAATACGAACTGGTGTTCAGATTCTGTTTTAATTCAATGGCAGCGGATGTAACAGAAGTAAATAAAATAATAGTAGAAGACATAAAAGATTTATCCTGGTTCCTCCCATAACTGAGAGTACTCCAGTCCCCTTGCCTCACAAGAGAGTTTCATTATAACCACTTCATGATTACAATCGCTTATGCTTCTGCATAAGACTTTTACACCTGCTCAGACCAACTGTCTGAGACTTCCTTTGCTTAGATCACATGTCTAAGACTTTCCCTTTGCTCACACCTTCTGACTAAGCCACCTGCTCCAAGGTCTTCTAGTTAAGACTTCTCCTTACTTAGAGCACATGTCTAAGAATTCTATTGCGCACGTCCTCTGACCGAGCCACCTGCTCTTCTGGCCATCCAGACTGAGACTTCCCATTTGCTCAAGCTCTCTTGAGACTTCTTGCTCACGCCCCTCAGACGGAGACTTCCCCTCTGCTCAATCAGACTAGCTGAATAAGACTTTCATTGCTTACGCGCTTAAGCAATGAGACTTGCGTGGCATAAGCATCTTGGCTCAAGACTTGTTGCTTGAATCCCAATGAGACAATACTTTTGCTCAAGCACATAGCAAGAGACTTAATCCAAACTACTGAAGACTCGCCAGAATAGAGAAGAAGGTGTACATGATGCAAGCATCAGAGGTACAAGAAATCACTATAACAAAGACCTAAAGCTCTTAAGATTTCTAAGATATTTAATGGTAAGAAATCTTAAGGCTTTTACAATTACAACCTAAAACAGAAAATATGCATATTACATTAGAGTTGATAACTGTTTGATCATGCTACTCATTCATCAGAAGAATCCTTGTTAAGATTCAAACTTGAATCTTCAGCCATATATATAGCCTTTGCAGAAACTAGCCATTGAGGAAGTGACTTTATCAAGTGTCTTTGTCTTTACTCCATAGTACAAGAGACATTGAAGATGGATGCACAACAGATTTTGGATCCAGTGTGTAATGCGTTTAACCCTTTAGTCTTCAAGAGGTTATGTACTGAAAGAGCTGTTGGGAGCAGACGTTCGTAGAGCATGTCAACCTTTCTTAAGCCTTGCAATCTTCTAGACTCTAGATGACAAGCTGATTAGACAATACAACTTGCTTTCTGTAGTACGGATAATCCACAACTTTATCACCAACTCTGAATGGTACCAGATGCTGATATACAATTACCAAGTGTAGTAACTCGTCTGAATGTTGAGGCCTTCAACTCAGAGTCTGCGCCAAGTCACACTAATAATTGTTCTTCAGACTCTGCCACCAGAAGCTAGCAATTAAGCAACTCCCAAGTGTGTCTAAGTAAAATAGATTCTGATTATTTATGTACAAGAACCTGCATAAATAAAACACACATCAAATAAACCATTGTTCTTTTAACACTTTTGTTATCATCAAAACTAAAAGATAATATGTCATGAACAAATCTTGTTCTAACAATCTCCCCCTTTTTTATGATGACAAACACGAGTATTTAAAGGATAATGTTGGGCATTTAATTTTCTCTGCAACAACAGGGTATGAGGTTTATAAGCTCCCCCTGAGTCTGATAGTCCACAGCTGAGTTCTATTGACTCTAACACCAAGAATTATTTTTCAAGAAGAAATAAATTAGTCTTCTTAGTAACACCAGGGTCTGAGGTTTGCAAGCTCCCTCTGAGTCAAACAGTTCCAAGGTTGAGGTTTGTAAGCTCCCCTTTAGTTCCATATTTAAGAAAACCAAAATAACAACATTTTAACTTCCTTTGGAAACATCAGAATACAATGTTTGTAAGCTCTTTCTGAGTCTAATAGGCTTAGTCAGAGGTTTGTAAGCTCTTACTTAACACTATGTACAAGAGAGTTAAAATATGTTGCCCTTTTTACATACCAGAATATGAGGTTTGTAAGCTCCTTCTGGGTCTGATAGGCTAAGTCTGAGGTTTGTAAGCTTTTCCTTAGACCTATGTACAAGAAAGTTAAAAATACGCCCTGGACAAGGTAACCGTAAAAAAAGAAAATAAATGACCAATATGTACAAAACACGTATTCAATGGGTTCAGTTTCCACTTAAATACTTACTATTATTTCTCCCCCTTTTGTCACATCAAAAAGAATAAAAGGAAAAGAAAGGAAAGAGAAAGAATATCACTAATAAATGTATCTCAGATCATCGCTACTGGATCAGTTTCCAAAGAGGAAAAATAATCAAGTAATAAGAGTCATTAAGGTTTGTAAAGTGCATGCTTTGAAGTCTTAGTGGTCGTTACTATTCCAAGAATTAAACAAGGATTAATTTTAGACTCTTGGTATCCACAGAAGTCATTATAAAAGCATCCAGCTCCTAAGTCATTTTCATCAATCATCAACCAAGAGATATGGAGTCATCAACTAATAGTCATAATACATCCGTCATAACAGATGTAACTGAGAGCTCTACTAGTTTAGCAACCCAATCCCCTCAAAGGCAAGCTACTTCTGAGTCCTCTATAACTGAGTCTTTGCCCTCAGCAATTCAGAAGCGGCAACTTCAGCAGTACCTGAACGACCTTCAGAAGGAGGTTCATCAGTAGCTGCTTTGAAGCCAAAGAGAAAAAGCATGAAGAGATTAAATAAGAAAAAGAGGGTCAACAAGAAGTTATACCGCTCTCTCCCAGTCATAGAAGAGGAAGAAGTGATTGATTCTGAAGATGAGGAGGTGGCCTATGGAAAAAGTGGACGTCGTTGGTCACGAGATGCTCTAGCTAGGGATCTCTTCTAGAACGATCTTGTTCCTTTTTTTTCAAAATATTTTTGTAATCCATTAGTTTAATATTAATGAAATAGTTTATTTGACCAAGAATTCTTTTCAGCATGCAAGTACATTCCATTAATTTCTTTAGATTTTCTGAAAGTACATTAAAAAAGTGAAACTGACGCAGAAACGACAATTAAAATAGATCGATCATAAACTCATAGTTATTCAGAGAATCTTAATAGCTTAGACTGCTAGATCATATTTCCAAGAATCATTATTAGAGTACTGATAAGATTTAATTAGTACTTAAATAATATTAAACTCAAGACAATGTATGTAACACGTCTATAAAAAAGACTCTAGTGAGCTTTCTTCCATAATCACTTAATCCCTAAAACAACAAGATGTATAAGCAAAAGTAAATCTAGGTCCAAAGAGAGATTTCAGGAAGACAACATTACTCAATGCAGCAACTCAAGCAAACCAAGGCAAGACAGCACCTGAAGGATCTGCAAGCAAGCAGACGGCTTCAGAAGTGCTCTCCTCTTCAGCATCCTTTGTGAAGACTCACAGAAGAAGAAGATCTTCTGGATCCAGACGCAGAAACAAACTGAGAAATGAGGCTTTGGAGTTTGCTAAGGAAGAATGACAAGATTTCTTAGATAATCTAGACATGTCAAATTATCCTAGGGAATTCCTAAGGGCTCCTCCATTAGACTAGAAAATCCAATTGTCTTGTAATAGCTTCCTTTTTATTAATGAAATAAGTTGCAAACATTTGAGTTCTTTTATCTATTTCAGATTCTCATTGAACAACAAGAATAAATATTATTCAGATAGAACTGAACACAAGCATGAACAAACTCTAGATTTATTAATAAGATGCGCAATACAAAGATTTCAACAACATACAAAGCATAACTTATGCAGAAATCTAACATCAGAATCTTTCATAAATAGCTTCAAACTTGTCTCTCCAAATCTTAGAAGAACTAGCCTCAGAACTTATGTTAACCCCTTGCTGAACAAGTATTTCAAAAATAACTCGTCCATAAGGAATGGAGAAGGAATTTCCCTTTTGAAAAGAAGAAAGAGACCTCTTCAGATGGTCAAACATAACTTGAGGAAGATCAATCTTTAAATCTGAATTAAGAAGTAGAAGCAGATCTTTTTCAATAGGGTCTACTTGGTCTAAATCCTTATCCTTAAGAAGTAAGTTTGAAATCAGAATCTGATTCCAAACAACAGCATCAAGAAGAAGATTTGTGACCTCTGATGTATTAGATGGGTCTACAAATATATGCCACGTAAAAAGATAGTGTTCTTAAACAAGAGTTCCTGGGATTTCACATATCGCCTCATGATTGATCACATTTACAATCACTTTAGAGGTTACTGTAATAGAAACACCAATTACTCTAGACAGAATTGCATACTCAGAATTCAGCTCAATAATGGAGGCATTGATCCAAAACTCTTTGACAAGACTTGGAAAAGTGAAACCACTGAGCATCTGAAAGTATCCATTCCAACCTTGTTTAGAAACATTCTTCCAGAAGTTGAAACCAATCTTAAGTGACTCATCAAAATTCGCAAACTTTTCATTGTTGACAACCAGCTGATTCAAAGGAGAATTAACTAAAGAACTCATCTCAGGGTTGGTTTGATCAGCACACAAACAAGAAGAGGAGAAGAAGAATGACACAATGATGTTTCACAATACAAGGAATAGTAACAGCAAGTACCAAAAGAGAAAACATCATTACCCAATGGTTCTTTATCCAGTAAATATTTCAATTCCACTAGATGAGTTTCATCTTTATGAAAAGTTAAGTATTATAAAGTTTTTTGAAAAACTTTTTACTTAAACTGTTATGACAGTAAAAAAGAATCTTCTTCTGAATCTTAGAATCTGAAAACTTTCAAAAGCTATAATCCATCAGAGTCTAGTAGATCTAGACTTAGACAGAGATATCATCTGTCAGTCACAAGTCTCTAAGATTCTATTCAGAACTAGTACTTTATCTTGAAACAAGAGTCATGAGTGATAGATGAATAATGAATTATATTCTTTAGACAGCTAACAAGAAACAGTATCAACACAAAGAGTGAGAAGTTGTTTCCATAAATATGATTATCATCTGGCTTAATAAGACATTCAGTATAGATAAACACAACAGAGTTTCCTCTTAAAGAATTCTGAAGTTCTTTTTTTTTTAAAAGAACTTCTCTAGAAGTATAACAGAAACTTTGTATCTACATCTATACAAATGTTTCATTGAATCAAAAGATAAGTCAGAAAAGAACAAGCATACCCTTTTTTGTTGGCCAGACTCAATTCGGTATTCAGACTTGACCAATAGAGTCTGAACAGAGTTTTAAGTGGATTCTGATTCAATGGTTATCTAACCATTAATTCCACTACTCTCACCAAATTCAGTACCACCGGTACTTGAATTTGGGTTGTTGGTTCTTCCTCCAATAAATGTTGTAAACAACCTTATGGAAGATGTCTCTGCTTCTTTCCTTGATATTTGTAGCAGATACATTATGATACTCATATTTCTATAAGACCATACATGTAAGTACAAACAGACTCTTCTTTGCCTTATATCTCAATCTAATAGCAAAATCATAAGTCACTCCAGAGTATAAGTCTAGGATGAGATATGATAGGAACAAAATCTTGTTCTAAGCAATGTCACTAATCTCATTGTCTGGGATTGAATCTTTTGACTTTGAAATCAATGACAAACTTAGAACTAGATGGTGTTAGCTATCAGAAATTGACATAAAGCAGATCAAATTACTGTCTTAGTATAACTGACTGAAATCAAAGAGAAGTTGATGATTTCTCATAGAATTGTCTTTTAAGACAACTTCTATGATGGTCCTCAACCAAGAAGCAATAGAGTTTCTTAAGATATCAGCTTAAAGAAAAAACTCCACATTATCAAATATTTTGAAGCAAGATGGCTTTAACAACATCTCTTGCTCTTCAATAATTAATTTTTATTTCAGAACACAAATGCTTCTTTTCACCTATATCCTGCACTAAGATCAGCTTCAAAAGATTAG
Source organism: Lathyrus tuberosus (assembly GCA_022829125.1). NCBI lineage: Eukaryota > Viridiplantae > Streptophyta > Magnoliopsida > Fabales > Fabaceae > Lathyrus > Lathyrus tuberosus. The sequence continues at coordinate 3,337,555 of JALAZF010000395.1, forward strand.
ACATTGAAGAGCGTCTGATATTAGGCTCTGGTAGTGTTTCTTCTTGCTTTCAAATTTGGGAAATCAGTTGAAATACAAGTATTTTAGAAGCTTCTAAAGTTACTCTTCTAACAACAGATATCACAATCCATTCAGTCAGTATGGAAGTTTTTCTGACAAGAAACCTAAGTTTCTCATCATCAATCATTCCAAGGAACTGATCCAAATTGAGAAGGTGATCTTTTGAATAGTTTTTCATCATCTAACTTCATTTCTTTCCTTTGAAGATTGCAAGACAAACCTTCAGAACACAACAGATTCAAGATGTAAACATTAAAAAAAACTGTGACTCAAAGAGCAATCTTCTCATAATTTTCTTGAAAAGATTAGATGAAGTGTAACTACTTCAAGCTTCAAAAACGAATCCCCACAAATCTGAGCACACGAGTTCAAAGATAATCCAAGAAACAGAGATATCAATGATGTTGATATACTCAGAAGTGAGATAGAGCATCTACCAGAATACAACTACCTCTGAAGATATTCAATATGCATCTTCTGAGTTGGTGAAAAAGATTTTCAAGATGATCATCTTTAACACCATCAACTTCTATAATAATAACTCTTTCAAGGATATTCTATAGACCTTCAGCAACCCTTTATCAAGTCCAATGAGTTAAAAATATGTTTAGCTTATCACTACTACAAAACGCGTAAACAACGACGCCATGCTCACAACGCTTCATCCCTACACCGTTGTAACATATCTAAACTAAGGTGCGGTTGTATTTTATTTGTTTATTGAATAAAAATTATCTGTATATAACAACGGTTGATAAACCAACCGTGGTGATTATCTGTATATAACAACGGTTGATAAATTAACCGTGGTGATACCATAAAGCTTTCATGTGTTCGAACCTCAGCGCCATCATATATATTATTCCTTTTATGTTAAAGCGCGCCTTTTCTTTTTTATTTACTTTTAAATAAAAAAATTAAAAGTTATGACTACGGTTATTTATTTACACCGTTGTGATATATTTTGTATGTTTTTTTAATTTTTAATTCTAAATATAACTCTCTGGCGCTTTAATATGAAATTTCATTATGAAAATAATATATCATAACGGTTTACAAGGTTGAACGTCGCAGTAGCTTTTCAATATTTTCCAAGCTAGCTAGTTTCATTGTCTCTTCAGTATCTTTTTTTCCATTGAAAATAGAAACCAGACGAAACGTTACACGATTTCAACCCTAAACCCTAACATTCAATACTGTGTGTTAGTTCTTGGATTGGCTAGAATTTTGGTAAAACAAAGTTGTGCAATGTCGATGTCACATGGGTGATGTCTTAACATTGAGTCTTAACATTAGTTTGTGTTAAGTGCTTAAGTTGGATGTCTGATGTCACATGCGATGTTGTGACATCAGGTCTGCAGAAGATTAATAACATCAGGTTTAGTGATGTTGTTAGGGTTTGCGTTTTAGCTGGATATTGGGAGAGCTGTTAGTCTCATTGGATGCGGATATCTTGGGATAGATATTCTCTGTTGCATAGAGATTTGATACAGATTTGTAGGGAGGTTTAAAGACTGAGATTTAAAAAGATTTTGGGGATAAAATCTGTTTTGAAGATTCAGTTTTAAATAACAAATCAGGTCAGATATTGCAGGGGATCCAAGCCCAATTAAGATGGCTATATAAAGCGCGTCAACCAAAGGAAGAAGACACAGAAAGTAGACAGAAGAGAGAGAGCATCGACTGAGTGTCAATCATTGTCTTTGTACGAGTATCGTGTTAACCATTCAAGTGTGAATTGGTGAGTGTAATCTGTCGTCTCTAGAGCTGTGAAGCAAGAGAGTTTTGTAACTTGATCAAAACTGTGAAGCAGGATCAAGGTGTTTCTCAAAGTGTTTGATCTTTGAGAGGTTTTAGGGATTGAGTAGTGTTCTCATACCTAAGTGGTCTCTTAGGTAGAAGGTTCATTAGTAGAGATTAAGTTTAGGAGATGTCAACTGGGTTGTTGAGTCTGTAAATTAATTCTACAAGTAGTGAATTTCATCCCTGGCTTGGTAGCCCCCAGATTAAGTTGTTGAACTGAACTAGGTAAACAATTATGTGTGTTTCTCTTGTTGTTTGTTATTGTCCATAGCAGAGTGTGTTGTTGTGACATTAAGTGTGACATCACATATCTGGTACCAGAATTTCAATTGGTATCAGAGCAGGCATCCTGCTCTGTATCTGGGTGAGATCTAGGGCTGATACTTTCTGGTAATGATGGACAAGGAAGTTGGTGGATTTGTGAATAGACCCACTATTTTGGATGGCTCTAATTATGATTATTGGAAACCAAGGATGATCACCTTTTTGAAATCCTTGGACAGCAGGGCTTGGAAGGCTATCATAAAAGAATGGAAAGCACATGTTGTGTTTGAGAAAGATGATGCTGGGAAAGATAAAGAGGGCACCTCAAAGCTGAAGCCTGAAGAAGAATGGACCAAGGAAGAAGATGAGCTTTCCCTTGGTAACTCTAAAGCCCTAAATGCTATCTTCAATGGAGTTGATAAGAACATCTTCAGGTTGATCAACTCATGTGAAGTTGCTAAGGAAGCATGGGATATTTTGAAGACTACACATGAAGGATCATCTAGAGTTAAGATGTAAAGACTTCAGCTTCTAACATCAAAGTTTGAAAGTCTAAAGATGAAGGAAGATGAGACTATCCATGACTTCCACATGAGTATTCTCGAGCTGTCAAATGCATCCAGTGCTCTTGGAGAAAAGATGTCAGAAGAAAAGCTTGTAAGGAAAATCCTTAGGTCCCTTCCTAAGAGGTACAAGATAAAGGTGACTGCCATTGAAGAAGCACAAGACATCAGCCAGATGAGGGTTGATGAGCTCATTGGATCTCTTCAAACTTTTGAGCTTAGGTTGAATGAGGAAGAACCTGAAAAGAAGCCAAAGAGTATAGCCTTGGTTTCAAATGCTCAAGAAGAGAAAGGGAATAGTGATGAATCCCAGGAGGATCTATCTCAGGCCATTGCTATGTTGGGAAGGCAGTTCAACAAGGTGTTCAAAAGAATGAACAAGAACTTCGAGCCTAATGTCAAGAACATCGCTTCTGACATCAGCAAGTCTAAGGAGAAGGATGAAGAGAAGACTGCTCAAGACAAGGGTGTTCAATGCTTTGAGCGTGAAGGTTATGGACATGTTAAGAAAAAATGTCCCACATTCCTGAAGAAGCAGAAGAAAGGAATGACAGTTTCTTGGTCAGACTCTGACAGTGAAAGTGAAGGAAAGTCAGCCAAACATGTCAAAGCTTTAACTAGAACAGTTGTTTCTGATGGTGATTCAAGTGATGAGGAACTGACCTTTGAGGAGTTAGCATCCACTTATCAAGAGCTTTGTCTGAAGAGTGCTGAAATCTGTCAAGAAAGTGAAAAACAGAAGAAACAGATTGTTCAGCTTGAGACTGCTAAAGCTGATTTGGAAAATGAAGTCTTATTGGTCAAAGCTCATCTTGATCATATGACCAAATCTGTTAGGATGTTGAACAGTGGTACAGACACACTTGATAAGATCCTTCAGACAGAAAGGTTGCTGGAGACAAGTCAGGCATAGGGTTTGTGGTTAAGGAAAAGGTATCCGCTGAAGCAAGCACTTCAGGAACCAAGAAGGAGATGTCTCAACCAATGTCTCAACATCACACAAAGAGACAGGATCCTAAACCTAAGAAGGTTGCTCATCCACAACCTCAAAATGTTGGGAAGAGGCATGCTCATGGTCCTCAAAGGAAGGCACATGTTTCTGGAGCTAGGCAGTATATGCCTCCACAATATCATAAGAGCATGCAGGCCTCTAGGTTCAAACAAAACATGTTTCATCAGATGTCTCAACATCAGGGAAACATGTATGGCTATGGATATAATAATGTTGTGCCTTATTATTATGGAAGAAGGAAGCCTCATCACCATAGAAGACAGCCAAAAAGACAGTATCCTTACCATAGAAGACAGTCAAACTATGGGAGAAGAGGACAACATTATGGGTGGCAGCCACAGCAGTATCATCATCAAGGTGGCAGAAGGTTTAACCACTTCAGAGAAGACAGAGTTAGGTGCTTTTACTGTGGCAGATTTGGACACATGCAGTTTTCTTGTTTCAAGCTACATGGTTATCACAAGTCTAACCCTCAACCCAGACAGAAGGTGAGCAGGCCCAAGGTTGTTAAGCAGTGGGTTCCTAAAGAAGAGGTTAAATGTCTATTGGCTCACTTTTCAGACAGACACTCTGCTAAGGATGGATGGTACTTTGACAGTGGTTGTTCAAAGCACATGACTGGATTCAAAAACCAATTGGTGGATGTCAATTCTTGCTCATCAATTGATGTTACTTTTGGAAATGGAGAGAAATGGGTGGTAAAAGGTGTTGGAAAAGTGAAGTGTCATGATGGACCTGATCTTGACAATGTGTTACTTGTCAAAGGTTTTAGTGCTAACCTTATTAGCATAAGTCAGCTCTGTGATTATGGATGTAAGGTCAGCTACACCAAAGATGAGTGTGTGGTGACAAATGAGCAGAATGAGGTAGTGATGAAGGGAATAAGATGCAGAGATAATTGCTTTCAATGGGTACCTCAAGTTGACAGCTTATCTGGTGATGTTAAGGTTGATGTTGTAACATCAGATTGTGACAACAAGTGTGAAAGTCTGCTGAAAGGTCAAGTAGGGTTAATTACTCTTAATGTGAATCCTTTTAAATTTTTAAAATGAAAGTTAATTTGGAGGGAGAAACTCATTGATTGGTCTTTAAGGGATACACAAAATCAGGTGCCATACCTTAGACCATCATTCCCTATTGTAGTAATATCACGTTTCATCAAAGCTCGTATCTCCCGATTGTTCGTCTCCTTCAACGAGAAGAATCATCTGTCTCTGAACCTATACTGCTTCAAGGGAACCATGTCAAAACAGATGTCTTCTCCATCAAAGAAATCTGTCTCACAAAGTTCCTCGCGAGATAAAGCTAGGGTTTCTACAGAAGAGGGGACTGCAGAAGAAGCTTTGAATGTATAACTCATCTCTATGATGCTCCCAGAGTCAGGTAAATCTAGACCTTCTAAACTTGTTCCAAAACGGGCTGCGACTATCTTTAGAGATAATGAAACAAAAAAGCTTGTTACTAGTGTTCTATTTAGTGGTAAAACAGCACCTAGGTCATCCACTTCTCATAATGTTAAAGAAAGGGTAGATGTTGACAAAAGCTTAGGTCAGATTGTTGATAAGATCTTTAAGAAAGGGCTTCCTATAAAGGGTATATCTAGACCACTGAGGCAAATGTCTGCTGAACATTCTGAAAGGGAAAAGAGTGACATACAATCTACTGAAACCAATCTCCACAGATTGGCTGTGTCAGTTATTGAAGATGCTGAGATTGAAGAAGAAGCAGAAGCTGAAAGAGAAAGGGATGTGCATGTTGAAGAGGAAGTTGTTGTTGAACAAGATGTTGAAACATCACCTGCTAGAGATGTTACCCCTAGTCCAAGAGGCAAGAAGGATGCTGATGTGGTGGATGTTGTTGACTTATCTGACAATGAAGTCATTGGAAATGTTGTTCCAAGTATTGCTAAGAGACTGAAGACAAGGAAAGGAAAGACTGTTGAATCCTCTCCAAAGAAGTCTTCTGAAGGCAAGAAGAAAACTGTTGTTGTTGGTCCTACAAAACCTTGGAGCAAGGTTGCTACATCCTCCAAAAAGAGGAAGATCAGGGAAGATTCTGATTCTGACTTTGATGTTGAGGATGATGTTCAAGACATCACTCCTGTGAGAAAGTCAATCTTGAAAAGAATCTCTGACAAAGTCCCTGAAGTGCCAGTTGACAACATTTCCTTTCATTATGCCAGCAGTGCATCAATGTGGAAATTTGTATGTCAAAGAAGACTAGCCCTAGAGAGGGAGCTTGGGAAAGAAGCTTTAGAGATGAAGGATATTATGGAGCTGATTAAGGCTGCTGGATTGGTAAAGACTGTTTGTAGGTTCTCCAAATGTTATGACAGTCTGGTTAAGGAATTCATGGTCAACATTCCTATAAATATCTCTGACAAAAGGAGTGGAGATTTCATGAAGGTGTTTGTGAGAGGAAAATGTATTGGATTTTCTCCTGAGGTTATCAACAATTATCTAGGAAGAAAAGAAGAAGAGTTTACAGAGCTTGAAGTCACTGATAATGATGTCTGCAAGGAGATTACAGTTGGTCAGGTAAAGGTTTGGCCATTGAAAGGGAAGTTGAAGGCTAGTAAACTTAGCATCAAGTATGCCATTCTTCACAGAATTGGCGCAGCCAACTGGGTGCCAACAAACCACAAGACAACAATAGCTGTTGGATTGGGTAGGTTTATCTATGCGGTTGGGAAGAAGATCAAGTTTGACTTTGGAAGCTACATCTTTGAGCAAGTGGTGAAACATGCTGAAACAAATGCTATCAAGTTACCTATAGCATTCCCATCCCTTGTCTGTGGAATCATCTTGGAGCAACATCCTGAAACTTTAACAAGTTCGGATATAGCTTGCAAGAGGGAGTCAGCCTTGTCCTTGCATCCTAAGTTGTTTGTTGGACATCATGTTCAAGACATTGTTGTAATATCAGATGTTGGTGGCAAAAAGAGTACCAAGGCAGAATAACTTGAAGAACTGAAGGCCACTTGCAAAGATCTTGATGAGGTCATTAGTACCAGCACAGCAAGAAAGATGAAGATCAAACTGCTGATAAAATCCTTGGAACAAGGTGATGGTGATAAAGGTGTTAATGTCAATACTGAAAATTCAGAAACTGAAGATAGTGGAGATGGTGCCAGCTCTGATGAAGACTAGTTTCCTTCCTGCTTTTTCTAGATAGTAGTTTAGTTTTATTTTCGTTGTTTTGTTCTGCACTTGATGTGCTTATATATGTAATTTGAATATTGTGGTTGTTTAAGCACTTTTACGTTCAATGATTTGTCTTGTCTTGTTTGCTGACTTTAGACTGACAATGAGAGCTTGTTTAGGACTAAATGTAGTGAGTAGGACTTACATGTTGAGGTTTGTCCAATTATGGCTAAAAAGGGGGAGAGTTAGCCAAGAGTTAGTCAAGGTGTTGCAATGCCAAGAAGAAGAATTATTCATTGTGTAATGCTAAGGAGTACAGCTAGTGTGATGCTGAAATGCAGATATTGAGGAGGAGAGTGGCTGAACACTTGTTGATATGTTGATTCTTGCTTTGAGGGGGAGCTTTCCCTATGCTGCTAATTAGTGTTTGAAGTGCTGCAGCTGTTTGTAGAAGTGCTGCTAGGAGTTTTATACTAATTTGTTTGTCCGCTGCTGAAGTCTCTGATGTTGCAGAGATTGTTTTAGCCAAAATTAGCCAAAGGGGGAGATTGTTAGTTCTTGGATTGGCTAGAATTTTGGTAAAACAAAGTTGTGCAATGTCGATGTCACATGGGTGATGTCTTAACATTGGTTTGTGTTAAGTGCTTAAGTTGGATGTTTGATGTCACATGCGATGTTGTGACATCAGGTCTGCAGAAGATTAATAACATCAGGTTTAGTGATGTTGTTAGGGTTTGCGTTTTAGCTAGATATTGGGAGACCTGTTAGTCTCATTGGATGCGGATATCTTGGGATAGATATTTTCTGTTGCATAGAGATTTGATGCATATTTGTAGGGAGGTTTAAAGACTGATATCTAAAAAGATTTTGGGGATAAAATCTATTTTGAAGATTCAGTTTTAAATAACAAATCAGGTCAGCTATTGCAGGGGATCCAACCCCAATTCAGATGGCTATATAAAGCGCGTCAACCAAAGGAAGAAGACACAGAAAGTAGGCAGAAGAGAGAGAGCATCGACTGAGTGTCAATCATTGTCTTTGTACGAGTATCGTGTTAACCATTCAAGTGTGAATTGGTGAGTGTAATATGTCCTCTCTAGAGCTGTGAAGCAAGAGAGTTTTGTAACTTGATCAAAGCTGTGAAGCAGGATCAAGGTGTTTCTCAAAGTGTTTGATCTTTGAGAGGTTTTAGGGATTGAGTAGTGTTCTCATACCTAAGTGGTCTCTTAGGTAGAAGGTTCATTAGTAGAGATTAAGTTTAGGAGATGTCAACTGGGTTGTTGACTCTGTAAATTATTTCTACAAGTAGTGAATTTCATCCCTGGCTTGGTAGCCCCCAGATTAAGTTGTTGAACTGAACTGGGTAAACAATTTTGTGTGTTTCTCTAGTTGTTTGTTATTGTCCATAGCAGAGTGTGTTGTTGTGACATTAAGTGTGACATCACATATCTGGTACCAGAATTTCACTGTGAAACAATACACGATTTCAACCAAAGCTTGCATCATCAGTATCCAATCTTCACCGTGTTGTTGTCATTTTCGTCATCATCGTCACGATCATGAAGAAAATAGAAGATTACGCACCTACCAACACCGTCGTCATCATCGCCACCGTCGAGAAGGAAGATAACAACAACACCGCCATTGTCGTAAGGAAGGAAGACAACAACAACACCAACACCAACATCGTTTACTTAGTCGTCACGTTTAGGGTACGTAAAATATTTTCCCCATTCATCTACAGTAAACTCATTTGCCATTGTTGTTCATTTTGTTGTTATTCTTTTTGAACATAGATGTCGAACTTGTCGAGTTCTACATCAGGAAGCAGCGAAGATGCTCAAACGATTGAGTGTTCTGCGAATACAACTCAAATGATTGATACTCAATCAAAAAGAGCACAAAGAGGTGTCACAATGATGCCCTAATTTACATCAGTCTGTAACTCATCTGGTGTAAAAATTCCGATCGAGTTTGATTCACACTACAGATTAGTGGATTATCCATATTACGCTACTTTTAGGAGTTATGTTGCGTTCCTTGCACGTAGCAAAGTCAGTATACTGATTGATGATTGGAGAGAAGTGGATGTTAATGTCAAAGACAGCATATGGACAGACGTTAAGGTATTTCATACTATAATTTTCATATATTTGATATCACTACCTATAGTTTCTAATTCATACTTATATATTGATTTAATGTAGTTGAATTTTGAGTTTACCGATGACTCAAATTGAAAAGAAAGTGGATAACTTATGCCGGTGTTCGTTGGAGGAGATTTAAGTCACGGCTCACGGCTGACTACATTACGAAGCCTAAGAGCGGTCTCCAACCTCCATGGATTCGGTATAGTTTTTTATCGAAGAAGGTGTGGCACAAGTTTGCGAAGAAACGCCGTTCTGAGGAATTCAAGGTTAGTACTAGTCTTATGTAACCTATAGTGTTATGTTAATGAGTTATAGATACTAATCATACACATTTTTCACTATGTTAATAACAGGCTAAAAGCGAAGTAGGAATTCAGAACAAGGCGAAAAACATGTACCCCCATAGATTGTCTCGTGGGGGTTACAGGAAACTTGAGAAGAGGATAATGCAGGAAAAACAACAAGAAGGAGGAGATGGTGACATTCCATCTCCACCTTCAAGACATGAGAAATGGAAGAGGGCTCGATTAAAACCTAATGGAGAGTACACCTTTGAGGCTTCAAGAGTAGTTGCTGAGAAAATTATAAGTATATGTTTTGTTTAAATGCGTTTGCTTATGTAAGTTGCTCATTAGTTGTTATTTAAATGTGTTTGCTTATGTAAGTTGCTCATGAGTTGTTATTTAAATGCGTTTGCTTATGTAAGTTGCTTATGTTGTGTAGGATAATTTGGTTGTGGCGACCCGTGAAGGCACATTTGTTTCGGAAGCACGACATGACATATTAGTCGAAGCTATTGGAACAGCTGAGCATGGAGGTCGTGTTCGTGGTGTTGGAGATGGTGTCGGCTTGAGGTCATACTTTGGACCTCAAAGAAGAAGCACCGAAACTGTTGAATTTCTTGCTCAACGACAAAAGATTGAGAATGTTGAGAAGCAATTGGCAGAGCAAAGGAGGTTATTTGAAGAGGAGAGGGAAAAAAGGGATAAAGAAGTGGAAAAGTTATAAGAGTTGTATTCGGTATGTGTCGTAAATCGCGCTTATTTTTGTATGATATATATTGTATGTTCTAATTGAATATATTGTGCTTATTTTTGTTTTATGTTCTAATTGAATGTTATGATGTAGAGATTAAGTGAAAGCCTCGAACAACGAACTAATAATGAAGATCATCGTTGCGTTGGTGATGATCAAACTCCAAGTAGAAGTGTCGTAAATCACGCTTCTACAAAAGGAAGTAATTATACAGCCCCTCCCCCTGTAGATAACCGCAATGGGATATTGGACCCTAGTCCAAATGAAATAACAAGTTTATACCTGTCCATTTCAACAACAGACCTTGCGCAAGCTCTCCCGCTAGAACATTGCCCGAAATTGGATTTAGTGTATTACACTCCTGAAGATGTGAGGGATTTTCTCGAAGGATTTAAGTGGCTTGACATAGCTATTTTGCAAGTTTGGTGCACTTAAGTATATAGTCGAATATACATGTCATTATAGAACATTATAATTTTTTGTATTTTCTCCCTTAATTTATTCATTTTCTTTGACCATTTAGGTACATTCACTGTGTTTGTATAGAATTGAATAAATCAAGTACCTATGGAATCTTGGATCCAAGTTTTATTTCTTGGGCGTATAATGATAAAAATATCAGAGAAAAGTACTTGAAAAGCCGGCTAAATGACGGAGGAAAAGAATGTTACCTTGCACCGTTCCTCTGTGGGTTAGTATTGTTGTAATTTATTTCTATATTCTATATTTAGTTTTGTTTTAGTAACAACTAATAATATATATATATATATATATATATATATATATATATATATATATATTCTCGTGTTCATTCAGTGGCCATTGGCAATTGATCATAATATCGTTTAGGACAAATACGGTGACATTACTGTGTTCCTTACATGATCCACTCCACAAACCAATGAAAGATCTTGTATTAACGTAAGTGTCTTTGCTTAATAATATCATTTTATTTGGCATTAATTGTAACTAGTTTACCATGTAATATGTTTAATTCGATTTTCAATGTGCAGTATTGTGGAGCAAGTTAATATAATGAATAATGTTAGGAAAAAGCCCACATACCTTGCTCCTAAAGTAAGTGGCTCAATTACCTGTTTATTTCATTTACATTCATGCATGTATGGTTGTATTCATGTTTTTATATTCATGTAATTTGTAGACGAGGAAACAACGTGGGTGTTACGAGTGTGGGTATTTTATCATGAAGCACATGTTAAACATTGTCCTTGTCGGCACTATTGATTCATGGGATACGGTATATATGCCATAAAATGTTTACATATATTAATATATAAGTTGACTATTGAATTATTATTATGCATGATCTTTAATTTTTTGCTCTTATGTAGATGTTTAACAACGAAACCTCATTCCCCGTTGAGGAGTTTGTGGATCTTCGTAAACGTTGGGCGTATATCCACAATGCGCTTAAGGGTGCTCCTGTTGTTTGATATATCAACAACATTTTTTTATGCACATATTTTTGGATTTTGATGCACATAATGTGAACAATAGTTTTGGCTTTTGATGCACATAATGAAATCAATAATATTGGCTTTTGATTTAAACAATGTTAGTAGTTTAAATGTCTGATTCATTTAGCTTTTGATGTAAATTTCTTTTGATGTAAATTTCTTTTGATGTAAATTCTCTGATTCATTTATAAGGATAAAATATAGGAAGAATTGTGTTTGATGCACATATTGTGTTTGCATGTAAACATAAGCTGTTTTGACAGGATAAAATATAGGAAGAATTTGATAAGCAGATAATTTTTATATTTAAAACATATTGTTTTTGGCAGCAGTTATAAACCTATCCGTAGTTGTATGTCAAACGCTGACCAAAATAATATAAATAAAAAATGTTGTAGCTGAGAATCGAACCAGATCACCTTTAGTTATATCACAACGGTTGAGTAAATTAACCGTTGTGAAATGGTGCACGCATACTGGAATACAACAACGGTCACAAGACCGTCATTGTATGTACCTCATATACAACAACACTCTACATAACAACGCCTTCACCCCCGTCATTATATGTCATTTCCAACTGTTGTTAAATGGGTTTTTCGTAGTAGTGTTTCCATCATTTAAATTCAGTGGAGCCATCCATTTGAATATGGTAGGAAAAGTCGTATGATATTTTTCATGTGGCACTTGATTCCTTCTTGAAGAAGAAATGTACATTTCTTATTGGATCATTATATGCGCAACTGTTATGTGTTAAGCACAGACCATGCTCTGATACCAATTGAAGGTGTGAAAATTACACAAGAAGGGTGGTTGAATTGTGTTTTCGCATTTTCTTTAATTTAATTTCTGATCAGAGTTTCAGAATCAGAATGGGTGTTCAAATTTTGTTTTAATTCAATGGCAGCGGATATAATAGAAGTAAATAAAATAATAGCAGAAGACATAAAAGATTTATCCTGGTTCCTCCCCTAATTGAGAGTACTCCAGTCCCCTTGCCTCACAAGAGATTTTCATTATAACCACTTCATGATTACAATCGCTTATGCTTTTGTATAAGACTTTTACACCTGCTCAAATCAACTGTCTGAGACTTCCTTTGCTTAGATCACATGTCTAAGACTTTCCCTTTGCTCACACCTTCTGACCGAGCCACCTGCTCCAAGGTCTTCTGGTTGATACTTTTCCTTACTTAGAGCACATGTCTAAGACTTCTCTTTCTCACGTCCTCTGGCCGAGCCACCGGCTCTTATGGCCATCCAGACTGAGACTTCCCCTTTGCTCAAGCTCTCTTGAAACTTCTTGCTCACGCCCCTCAGACGGAGACTTCCCCTCTGCTCAATTAGACTAGCTGAATAAGACTTTCATTGCTTACGCGTTTAAGCAATGAGACTTACGTGGCATAAGCATCTTGGCTCAAGACTTGTTGCTTGAATCCCAATGAGACAAGACTTTTGCTCAAGCACATAGCAAGAGACTTAATCTAAACTACTGAAGACTCACCAGAATAGAGAAGAAGGTGTACATGATGCAAGCATCAGAGGTACATGAAATCACTATAACAAACACCTAAAGCTCTTAAGATTTTTAAGATATTTAATGGTAAGAAATCTTAAGGCTTTTACAATTACAACCTAAAACAGAAAGTATGCATATTACATTAGAGTTGATAATTGCTTGATCTTGCTACTCCTTCATCAGAAGAATCCTTGTTAAGATTCAAACTTGAATCTTCATCCATATATATATATAGCCTTTGCAGAAACTAGTCGTTGATGAAGTGACTTGATTAAGTGTCTTTGTCTTTACTCCATAGTACAATAGACGTTGAAGATGGATGCACAATAGATTCTGAATCTAGTGTGTAACACGTTTAAACTTTGAGCCTTCAAGAGGTTTTATACTGAAAGAGCCGTTGGGAGCAGGCGTCCATAGAGCATGTCAACCTTTCTTGAGCCTTGTAATCTTGTAGACTCTAGCTGACAAGCTGATAAGACAATACAACTTGCTTTCTGCAGTACGGATAATCGACAACTTTATCACCAACTCTGAATGGTATCAGATGCTGATATACAATTATCAAGTTTAGTAATTCATCTGAATGTTGAAACCTTCAGCTCAGAGTCTGCGCCAAGCCACACTAGCAATTGTTCTTCAGACTCTGCCACCAGAAGCTAGCAATGAAGCAACTCCCAAGTGTGTCTAAGTAAAACAGATTCTGATTATTTATGTATAAGAACCTGCATAAATAAAACACACATCAAATAAACCATTGTTCTTTTAATACTTTTGTTATCATCAAAACTAAAAGAGAATGTGTCATGAACAAATCTTGTTCTAACAATAACGACATTGTGCGACTCGTACAAACACACAGGTTTCTTACTAGTAACAACAATATGCCTGACCATCAAATGAATAAAGTTTAGAAAATTTTGCTAATTAAAGAAATATTACAAGTAAAAAACAAGCTAAGTTAAGATCTAATAAGGAGGCTTTAGGCGTTAAGATAAAAATGGTTGCTAAATATTTTCCAAAATCACTAAATCTAAACCTCACATCACATAGATTTATCATTTTTTTCTCACAATGCAAAAATTCATTTTTTTTTTAAATTTTCACATTTTCGTAATTATTAAAAAATAAGGGAAATTCAATAGTCACACACAAAAATAGAGAAATTATTGAAATCATAAATATTATAAAATATCTCATACTTAAATTTTAAATTGTCCTTAATGTAAATAGTAAAATAAAAGGGAGAAAGAAAGCTCACAATAAGTGGAGGCAATGGAAAATGGACATGACTCCGTTGTTCAGCTTCAATGCTTTACCCCACTCTTGATTATCATTTGTTGACACGTGTTGTCTAGTAGGAGGTGGTGGTGAATGGACTATTTGTTGTGCAACTTTCTTTTTATTCCTACAAAAATAAACATATAAGTAAAAATAAATCACACAATTGTGTGGGCTGCCTCCCACGCAGCGCTTCCTTAAGGTCATTAGCTAAAACTATTTGACCTTCTTGATCAAGAAGATGCTTCCTTCTAACTTGAGCCATTAACATTGTGTTCAAAAGATCTAGAGCTCTATTTGAACAAATATAACCATTTTCTAGATACCTGAGGTCTAATGGTAAAGATTTCTGTTTCACTTTTGGGAGTGCCTCGTGTACTAGTGTCAAACCTCTATTTTAAAGCTTCGGTCTTGAGTGGTGGTACTTTCAACCAATACCTTCTCGTAAGCCTCAATTTCTTTATCTTTTTTACCCTGGTTAATAACACTTATTAGGTATACTTCCACTGTGTCAGGGGGATTGGTTCAGAGGGGGGATCATCGACATCTTTTTTAACTATGTCGAACCTGCAACAAGAGTCTTTAAAAGTAGGGCTTTTATAATTTTAGATATTAATAACTCAATATTTTTATCCCCTGCATCAAAATTGAGTTTCCTGCGCTTAACATCTATGACTGTCTCAACTATGGCAAGAAAATGTCTTCCTAAAAGTATTGGGATTTCAGAATCTTCTTCTATATCCATTACTATGAAATTCGTAGGAATAATAAGTTGTCATATCCTTATTGGTACATCTTCTATAATTCTTACTGGGTACTTGACTGACATGTATTCTAGTTGTAGATATATTTTTGTGGACTTCATTCGACAATGATCTAGTTTTTCATAAATTGATAAAGGCACCAAGCTCACATTCACCCCTAAATCACATAAGCTTCTCTCAAAACTTATTGTGCCTATAACACAAGGAATTCAAAAAATCTCAAGGTTTCTTAACTTTGAAGCAACTTGGTTTGTACTATAGCATTACATTATTTTGTCAGCATAACAGTTTTGGTAACTTCCACTTTCCACTTCTTCGATAGAATTTCTTTAAGGAAATTAGCATAAGATGGAATTTGGGCTATGCCTCGGTGAAAGGTGTTGAACATACAAATCCATATACAAGAGGTAGGGGTGAAATGTGGAGATTTTAAAAATGATGGTTTACAAGAAAATTATTTTCTAAATCAGGGTTTGAAAATATTTTCTAAGAAACGTTTGGATATGTAGTAAAAAATAAGGATAAAGAAAATAAGCGGAAAGTAGAAAGTAAAGGGAAAAAAGATAACACCAGATATTTATAGATGTTTGTTCTTAAAGAAGTGGCCTAATCCTCTCCCCAAGAATGGATAGTTGCATGTCCAGTAAAAGTAAGTCTTACAATTATCGTATGCAGAGAGACCGGTGGTTTCAAAGACAAAGTAATATTGGTTTATTATTCTAATAAAAGGGTTTTGTGTTTGTTATGACGCATAAAAGTAAATAACAAAAAATAAATTATAGGAAATAAAGTTGGAGATTTTAGTGTTAACAGTGAGAATGTTTATTGGGGTAGATTTCATCATTATGTATTTATCATGCATATCCATAAGCCAGTAATATGCTCTTTTACTCAGTGTATGATACTACCACTTGTTACCCTAATTCGTATCTCCTTTCGGTCTCTATGTCGTGAGATCAGTGTATTACCTAATAGAGTCACATACTTTACTATTAACCAACACAAAGTATTAAGCCCCAACATTCGTAAAGTAACGAGACTCCATATTGATCCTGCTATAATACGTGTGGATATTGAGCCTATGCCTATGTCTAGGCTTAGTACTCAATAGGTGATTATCTTGGATCTAGTAATGACAAGCACCTTTCGATGTCAGATCACACCATGATAATAGGTTTTATGTTGCAAAGCTAGAATAATTATTAAGATTAAAGTGTCACCAATATTACATCGTGAGTAGAATTACAAGAACATCATGACCTATTTAGTACATGAATATAATGACTACATCTAACCCCAAAAATATAAATTTTAGCTAGCTTACACATGGTCACCGTGATAGCTGGACTTTATAGAGAATTGAATTCGGAACCAGGATCTATCTTGTCACCTGAACAGCGCTTCCGCCTTCAAACTTCCTTTCTTATCCTTTTGTTGTAGACCAGAGTGAACCTACTCTAATTGTGTACTCCTTCAATCAACTGGAACTCCCTTTGCACTGAACTGAAAACTTCTATTTATTGGAAAATTTGTGAGGCTCTCGTTGGGTGCACTGTTCTTGCACCCACCGTGCCTACCCAACTCTGACACTTTTGGCCAACTTGTTTTCTTCTTCAACAAGCAATACTTGCATGTATTCCATGTGTCCCTGGCTGCCTTTTATTGCATAGCGCACCATTTCTTCGAATAGCGTACCAACCCTTGCTTCACCATGAAGTACTTTCACCTAGTGTTGCCACTTAGCCCTACTTTATGCCTAGCACGCCTGTAGATGGGGTTTAGTGAGCCTTACTTTTTTAGGGTTTTTCTTTTTCTTGTTTTCTTTTTCCTGTTTTTCTTTTTTCAGTAGATGAGGCATACCATGAAATTATGGCAAAAAGTGATTAAATGGAGACTAAGATAAGAGACTCAAGTCGCTAAAAACAATTTAGTTTTATGCTTGGGGTCAACCATGGAAGCAATTTATCTACTACGACGCGTGATGGAATAATATCAGATGGACCAACAAGAATTGCACTTAATTTTTATTGACTTGGAGAAAGCGTATCATAGAGTTCCTAAAGAGATTTCCTGGAAAGTCCTAGAGAATAAAGGCATTGAGATTTCATATATTCGAGTCATACAAGATATGTATCAAAGAGTATTGACTAGTGTGCAGACATAGGGTGGAGAGACAGACAATTCCCCCATTACAATAGGTTTTAAATCAAGGTTTCTCCCTAAATCCCTACCTTTTTACTTTAGTTTTGGACGTACTCACGAAACATGTCCAAGAGCTTGTACCGAGATGCATGCCTTTTGCAGATGATATAGTCCGACTTGGAGAATCGAATGAGGA
This sequence comes from Lathyrus tuberosus, assembly GCA_022829125.1. NCBI lineage: Eukaryota > Viridiplantae > Streptophyta > Magnoliopsida > Fabales > Fabaceae > Lathyrus > Lathyrus tuberosus. The sequence continues at coordinate 3,354,961 of JALAZF010000395.1, forward strand.
TTTAAATGAGAGGTCGAAGACTTGGAGACGAGCTTTAAAAACGTATGGCTTTTGCCTAAGCATAAGTAAAACGACATATATGGAATGTAATTTCAATAAAAGAACAAGTGTTTCTAACCTAGGGGTGAAAGTTGGAGACCATATCATCCCACAATTCACGTGGTTTAAATATCTCAGATCTGTAATACAAAAAGATGGAGAAATAGAAGGGAATGTAAACCATTGAATTAAATATGGATAGATGAAATTGAGGAGGGCTTCAGGGGTTTTATGTGACATAAAGGTATCACTCGAGATGAATGGAAAACTTTATCGAACGACAGTGAGACTTGCGATGTTGTACGGGATATAATGTTTGGTGGTTAAGAATTAACACGAAAATAAAGAAAGTGTAACATAGATAAGGATGTTATGTTGGATGTATGGTAAGACTAGACATGATATGATTAAAAAGGACAATATTATAGATAATGTTGGGGTAGCAACTATAGTAGATACAATAGTGGAAATAGACTTAGGTGATTTTGACATGTAAAGAGAAAACCTATAGATTTTTTAGTAAGAAAAGTATATCATATGGAAAGAAGTCAAACAACTAGAGGTGGAAGAAGACTTAGAAAAACTATAAGAGAAGTTATTAAAAAGACCTCGAGATTAACGATTTGGATATAGTCATGGTACTGGATAGAACATTACAACTAAAGTTGATCCATGTAACTAGGGATGGTAATGGGTACCCATGGGTGTAACACCCTGAAACCCCCGATAAATTTCTCATTTTTAATTCATAAAACATTTTGGAAGATAGTAGAAACATTAAGGGCATTACATATTAATACTCAACATTTAACTCAGGAAGAAAGGATAAATTCATAATATTAATAAAACATAAGGATTCAATTCAATTGTGAGGAAAAAGATAAAACAAAGATCTATGCCCGATGTTACAAATTCTTAGCTACAAGCGAGCTAAAACTAATAGTCGAATTAAGGCTCGACAGAACATGAAATAACATAAAGAATAACAAACATCTTCTACTACTAGCTGCTAAGTCACTCCTCAAACTCAACCTGAGAGTTTCCTACGTAGATTCGTATACATAAAATCATAGGAAACAAGGAAGGGGTGAAAATACATTCGATAATTATATTTGGCATCATAACAACAAGGATAATTCATAGCACATATTCATTCCTAGACACGACACACGATAACATGATACTCATAACAATGCAAATATAATACTCATTAAGGCACAATACTCAATACCATAATACATTTAATAATGAAATGTAATGCTCATCTCCTCTACTCCCATGCATGTGGTACAATCGCCATATTTCAGAGTAATGTTATTGAGAATCCTAAATCGTCAAACTGATGCCCTAAATCGTCGAACCGAAGTCCTAAAATCACTAGATCGAAGTCCTAAAATCCCCGAACCGAAATCCTAACCTAAATCTGATATATATGATGCATGATAATGACAAACAAATTCAATGCTTCCTTCCGAACCTCCAAACTCAAGAAATCACTGCCAGTTAAGGCTAACGCTGATTATCATGAACCTAAAAATCACCGCCCACTGGGCTACACACCGGTCCTATCGAATCTAAACACAAGAAACACTGGTTCTTATCAAAACTCAGGGTATTAACATGACCACTCGCAGGACACCATAACATCATATCAACATCGAACTTGCATCATTACTTTAACAACTTAACTCATATACATATTATCAAGACATTGGACTAAAGTCCTAAACATTGACAACTTGAATATCATAACCCTTTATCAAGACATAACTCATATCTTACAACACTCACAAATGAGGTTAGACATGTATTCATCGAAATGCTAGGTTTATGTTCCCAATATTACGTCGCTTACTCAATTAATATTTTCCTACATCATTTATCTTATAAACATCATGAGTAAATCATTATATTCACTACCTCATTTACATAATTAAACATCTTGAGATATTATCGTAAGGTAGTCCTATTAGCTTTCCAACGCTTCAAATCACGCCTCAATCAGAGTCACGGAACTTCAGTTATGATGAGAACAATATCTGAACAAAATATGCATCTTTTGATTTGAATCATGTTGTTTTCCTGATTCGAATCAAATAAGTCATGTGTGTTTTCTACTAAATTTTGACATCTGAATCTAATCATGTTGAAACCTTTATTCGAATCAAACCAAGAAGAAGCGGTTTCTACTAAATTTCGACCACTGATTCGAATCATGTTGCAACCTTATTACGAATCAAACCAGGCTGAAGCGTTTTCTGCAAATTTTTCCACTAAAATATCACTCCTAAACCCAATTTCTTCAACCTAGACCTATCACAATCCAATTTTAAACATGAATGATCATACCAAATCATTTATATACATTATTCAACTTATAAGACTGCAATTATCATTATCATCAATCATCAACAATAATTCACATCAATTTGACGACACTACTAAATCAACCATGGCATCAAATTTTCAACATCAATCACATGTATTTTAACACAACACTATCACATCAATTGCCCACAATTTTCATGGCATCACATAACAACATATATGGTTCACAATCATGAAGGTTCTATACAAAACTATAAGATCAAAGATCAACAAAACCTAAAAAGGGGTTAAGGAAATCCCCACTATTTCATTGCTAACAGCCAATTATCAAATAATTCTCCTTACTTCAATTAGCAACAAATTCCTGAACTTCTAGGGATGAGAGAGCCTACGCTTGGTCTTGTTGTTATTAGAGTTGTCACTTTTTCTTCTTTTCTCATGAACAAATAGGTGTTCTCTAAAACCTCTTATATTCCCCTTTTAGACTAAACTTATTTATTTAATTATTTTTATTCCCACTAATTCCCGTTTTTTCATTATTTTCTTTTCCTTCCCTTTTATTTTACTAATAATATTAACAACTCAACAATCCCGTTAATTCGTTATTACTTTATTTTTATCTCAAAATTTCAAATATTCTCTGCCAATACCACACTTTCTATATTATTATCAATTTCTACCCAATAATACATCAATAGTCACACTAAACACCAAAATATCAAATAAATATTCAAATTAAAATTTTGAGACGTCACAATGAGCATGGGTACTAGTTTCCAACTACCTGTCTTACTTAGTACATATGATACCCGTACCCGTGTCATACTCGTTCGTATATGCATCCGACATGTATTTGTGAATTTTGAGATACTTACATATATTCACGAATATCCATGAATACCTTTTTAAAAAAAACTATGATTTATTAATTTTTCTTATACAATGAATAGAAAATCATGTGTATAACTTTTGAAGAAGATGCAAGGCAAGAAGAAGACGCGGAAGAAAAACGTATGCAATTAAGATTTTAAGTTTAAAGGAAGATTATAACTTAAATTAAGTGGCTATTAATGAAAGAAATTTATCAAATATAATATTTTTTAAAAATATTTAAGTAATTTTTTAAATTACTAACGGATAGTTAAATGTCCTTTAATTTTATCCAGGAATACCCATCAAGCTATCCAATCTCGTGTCCGTGACGGATTTTACCTATGAATATCGACGGATCCGGACTTTTTTTACCATCCCAACACATAAACTCCACTTAGTGAAAGAAGGCTTGGTTGTTAGTAGTAAGCAAAGCTTAATTATTTACCATTTCAAGTTGTTTTTTTTGTGGAAATCACAATGTACATCATCTTTTCTCTAAATTCAACAAATCAATTTCAACCTGGCTTTTACTAATTGGAAACAGTTAATTAAGATCACCAAAAAAAATCTGAGATGACCCGCCTGAATCCTAAAAGAGCCATGGTATTCAGCCAAAATTTGTTGACAAGGTTACAACTCATTACATAGAGTGTAGTGTGGAACCACTATTGATTAACCTTCAAGCAATCCTAGAGATTAATTTTTCGGGTTAAGGTTTAATCTCTCGCCTCGAATAGTAAGACCTAAGCATGTAACAACTGAGCCACGCCATGTTGCACCAGAGAAACAACGATAAACAAAGAGAAACAGACACAAAGGATTATGAAAAGAATTTTATTAAAAGAATCGATTTGAAACAAAATAATTAAGTACAAAAAAAGAGACACTAAAAGAAAAGCATGTTCAATAGATGAATCAATCCAGAAATTGAGTTCTGCTGCCCTAATTTCCAAAAACTAATGAATGATGTAAGTAAGAGCCAAAGCCAACAGCATCAGTATACATGCAACTCCTTGGTCCAATGTTGTTCCTGTCAAAAACAAATAACATCATAAATCAACACAACACCTACAAATTCACTTGTTTCCCAACAAACTCACTTGAACATTTTAACAAACCCATTAATTAATCATCATAAAAAATTGTAGACTAACCTGTTCCCAACAAACCCATTATTTAATCATCATCAGACCAGAAAAAAAAAATTGAAAATTTACTTGTTCCAAACAAACCCAATTGGAATTTAAACAAATCATGACTAAATCATTATCAAAACAGGAAGAAAAAAAATGAAAATTTACTTGTTCCCAAACAAACCCAGTTGAAATTTAAACACATTGATTAATCATCATAAAAAAATGAAAATGGACTTGTTATCAACAAACCCATTTGGAATATATTCGCACCCATGACTTAATTATCATCAAAGCAAGAAAAAATTGAAAATTTACTTGTTCTTCATAAACCTAATTGAAAATTCACTTGTCCCACACAAATCCACATGATTAATCCATCATCAAAGCAGAAAAAAATTGAAAATTGACTTATTCCCAACAAACCCAATTGAAAATTAAACAGACCCATTGATTAATCATCAACAAATTTGAAGAAAAAAAAAACAGAAATTTTTTAGGGTTTGTGATATTAATACCATCACTTGTGGGAGCTGGAGCAGGTGCAGGGATCTGAGCATTGATGGAAGGAACAACAAAAGCCAAAGCAAGAGAGAGAATGGTCATGACGAAAAGCTGAACTCTGAGAATCTCCATTCTTACAAAGAACGAAGCTAGCACACTCAATTTGAAACTTGTGAAATGCAATGTTAGGGTTTTGTTTTAATTTATAGTGATTTTGATCGAAAGAATCTCGACAAGAAAAACAACAGAGCCACTCTGGCTGAGGAAATAGTTAGGGAACAAAGGTTGTCGTTGGCCGTTGATGGATGACACGTGTAGGGTTGAGATAGAATGCACGTTATGGAAAACAGTAGTGAAATGGAAGGAGGGAGAAAGAGAGAGAAAGAGAGAGAGAGAGAGAGTCCAACCAACCAATGAATATGTTCTTTCTCTTACCTGCCAGTCTGCCACATGATTGATAATTGGTCGAATATGAACAGTACAACCTGTATTTTAGTATTGAAATCATTCTGGTTTGTAACGTTTGTTTCTTCAATTGAATTCAATTTTTTTTATTAGCATAATTGTTTGAATTGTGTTATTTTTATCTCTTTATTGCATTTTAAACAAATTATTCTTTTATAAAATTTGAGTACCCTTGCTAAAAAGTATAGACCACTCTAGTTGGGGGAGAGGATGATAACGAATATTTATATATTTATGGTTGCATTCGAATCTAGAATTTATAATTAAAAAGAGAATGATTTTTAGCCACCTCATATTACACCGGTTGATTATATGAATAAATTTTGATTATATGAATAAATTTACGTCATGATATTCTATCCATAATTATATTTCTATCAAAAACATTAATATTGATATTGTTTTAATTAATTTTCTTAAATTTTTTCTTTACTTTTTTTATTATTTGATTTCTTTCTGTTTGATCTATTATTTTTACTGCATAATCTATAAGTTTTATCTCTCCATACTCAAATCACTTAAGTTATTTTTCACAATCTTCTTACCGCATAATCTATAAATTTCATCTCAACATACTCAAACCACTTAAGCTATTTTCTACAATCTTTTCTATCATAGGTACTGGTTAACACTCTCTTTAATAATATTGTCATTTTTAATCTTATTTTGTCTAATATTATCACACATTCAATGCAACATTTTTGTCTTTGCTACTTTGACTTTATTTTCGTGTTAAATTTTTAAGTGTCAAAACATTTCGTTTCATACTACATTGCATGGCTTCTATAGTTTGCATTCCTATAAAAAATTTCCTGCAACTTTAACCGAATCTTGGAGTCATTGAAGTTCTCCTGCATTTCAATCACTTGAGTTTGAATTTAATGATTTAGATCTTTTTCTATTCTACCATTGTTTTATATTACACATTCAAAATATATAAATCACATAAATGGTGGAATGATAAGGTCTTCAACTTTCACATTTAAGTTAGAGATGATTATCCTTTTATTAAACTTACATTGCACATAAAATCATTTGTTTCGAAAACTCGTCTCCAACCTCTCATTTAAACTGTCTATGACATGTATTTAATAACTTAAGTTAAAAATAAATAAATATAAAAATATTACAACAACTTTTTAAAAGTATATATGTTTAATTATTTTTAACAAAATTTCTATTTTTACACTTAGGAAAATGCATAACATATTTTAAACACCATGTTATCTTAAACACCATGTGCACCCTCCCAAACTTTCTTTTTTGTTTGAAAGTGAGGTACTTTAAGAATTTTTTTAATTCTCTAAAATATGAGTTATTGTGAAAATTAATTTGAAAAAGAAAATTATTTAGGTAAAAATTCTAATATAAGTATTATCTAATTCTCTATATTAAAAGTTTTAACTCGTAAAAAGTTGTCGGGTAATTTAATAGTATCACAATCAAATTCCTTAATTTATGTAGTTTACTAAAAGAATTTAGGACTCAAGAATTTATTAGAGGGAAAAAACATGTACTACTTTTCCAAAGTTTGAATTTTACGTCATTCTATATAATTGAAATTGAACACGACAACAGATAAATTAAAAAAATCCCTATTATATCCTAGCGCTTGATTAATTTGAATCTTTTGATTTATTGATAATTTGAAATGATATTGAATAGTGCTTTTCTTTGTTGTTTTAATTCAAAATCCTAGCTGTTTTTTTTAAGCTCCAAAGACAACATGTTGTTAACCGTTACCTTGGACGGCATCCGTTGGCTTGGTCTACATATGGTGGGGACACATACAACTAATTCATGACACACCAATACGTTTCGTTAGATCATTAGTTGATATTTTCAATGATTTGAATTAAAGAAAATGACTAATCACTTTATCTGTTGTACAACTGTAGCCGTTTAAAGTTGAGAACCAAATCACAACATGTTTGAGTGTATGTTTGGTTGTAAATTTAGAGGAGACAAAAGAAGAAAAAAAATAAGAGAAAAATTAGCATAACAACATCACTTATTCATGATGCGCAGCCAGTAATACTTACTTTAGTTAAAATAGTATTAGCAAATAAAGAAGCAGAAAAGGATAATCTTTATATATACATATTTTCAAAACCTAATCCGGATTAAGACAGCTAGAGAGAAAAATACAAGTCATTTCTCTACAAAAGTTGATGTCATAGGCAATACCAAGTTTAAATTTTAGTTATCAGTGTTTGAGAGAAGCACGGCAACCAGATTGGGCTTTCAGATAGACCAAGTAATATTCATTCAGCTACTGCTTTGGATGGTAGAGGTGCCATCTCCAAATAGTCGAAATCATCTGTTATACCAATCTGCATGGAGACACAAGGTGCAAGATACATGACTGACATAAAAAACAGACATACAAAAGTAAACAACTTGACTGATAGTATCACAGATAGCTATGTTTTAGATTATAAGATTAATAAAAGGATATGTAATGTGGTAAGATTGATAATATTACCAAGTTATAAAGCCCATTCAAAAAAACATATACCAATCCATTTGTTGTAACTATTTCAGAACCAAAAGAAGCTTAATAATTGGTTAAGAATTAGAGTCTGCTTGCAGATTGAAGCATTAAACTGAAATGACTGACCTCCTTGTACATGTTTTCGAGTTGTTCTTTAGCCTGAGGGAAGTTGTTTGAACACCATTGCTTCAGAGTGAAAATATTGTCTGTGACATTGTTTAGCCATAGCAAGAAGATAATAATAGGCATCATCATCATAGTATGAAAATGGGAAATTTCAAATAACGGACACAATTCAGAGGGACAAAATGAAGGTGAAAACATAGAAAGTAGAACCTGTCCATCTGTTAGCTGATGTATGAGCAACTTCAATTGCTTCCTCTGCCAATAGTAATACCAATACATCAGTGTCACGATTTCCAATGACAGTATTCAGATTAACCTTCTGAATCATTCAATAAGTGTTCATATGAATTGCAAAAGAGAAGCATTTCTTAACTCATTGCTTCAAAAGCAGCCGGATCGTTATCTCTATACTTTTCCAACTCACTCTGCAAATGTCAAATATTATTTGACTGTTACAAAACTCATGCAATAAAGATCAAACGTAATGCATTACTAACACATCATCTGTAAGCCAACCTTCAATTCCTTATGCTTCTGTTCAATGGCTTTTAAATCTGCTAGGGCCGCCTCTCGTTCATCCTAAAAAAAAATGCAGTGTTAGGATATATGAAGACCAGCCATTTGATTCCTAAAAAAGTAGGGAAATTGGAATCTGGTAGGGTAGGCATTATAGCTCACAGTTTCCTCACGCCCTTTCTTTAGTGCCTCGCATTGTTCAACAAGTTGGGCATGCCGCTTCCCACTGCTTTGCAGATCAGAATCAAGTTTTTGATGCACATTCCTAAGCTGTGAATCGTGTTTACAATATTGTAATTAGGCTACTTTGGGATAAAGTAGAGCACAGTGATTGTGAGCAGTGACCAACAAATATCAACATGAAGATGGTACAGTAACATATTTTAGTAACTTTTCCATTAGAGCTTCACCTGATTTCCAGCACAGCTAGGAAGACTCCAGAAGTATACCTGAGAGGCAAACATAGGAGCATTGATCAATTAATCAATTAGAGGAAGAAACTTAACTCAACCAGAAAAGACTTGTCATTTTTAGTTTTACATTGGAACTCTCAAAATATAATTTTGACAAAAGCTATAACATGTACTCCCCCCTTTCCATATTTTAGGTAGTTTAAGATTTTCGCACACATTTTGAGAAAACATTTAATTGATGTATATTTGTAGAAAAATATCTTTACTACTCCCTCCGTCTCATATTATAAGCAAATTTTACTTTTTAGATTCATTCAATAATTAATGTATCTGGTCTATGTATAGACCAGATACATTAATTATTGAATAAATCTAAAAAATAAAATTTGCTTATAATATGAGACAGAGTGAGTATATCATTAAGGGTTCTATAAATTCCTTTTTTTCAATGTAGAGAGCATAAATATTTTAAGGGTGTAGTTGGAAAACAAAGGTCAATAAATACCTTGAATTTCGATGTTAGGATCAGTGGTATACAATGGAAAAGAGTGCAATGGAATGGAATGGTATTTCATCTCTATTAAAAACCTAACTAACATATTTCATTCCATTCACTCTATTCCATCTTATTCCATGAATCCAAACATACCTCCACTTTGAAATGTTGTGCCAATTCCAGATTTAAACTACCGCATACTTGTTTCGTAGCTTTCAATTAACACTCGATGTTTTGAAACACAGATTAATTAAAACTACCAAATACTTCAAATGGAGAGAGTAAAAAAGCAAAAACAAACATGCACTCGATATCTTTGATCATTTTCCTAATACCTAAACTAGTAATGTTGTAATAAGCTCAAATAGTACAATGCCAAAAGATAAAATAAATACATTGTTTTCGTAGAAGCTAAAATTGATTTCATAAGCTATCTTGGAGAACTTGTGAAAATAAGCTAAAAACAACTTAGAAAATGTCATGAGTTGTTTTTATAAGATATCTCAAACAGTCTCACGAAACTTATGCAAGTAGGTAAGTTCAAATAAGTCAATCGAAGCAAGTCGTAGAACTAAGAATCATCACAAATTAAGGTGTTAACTTACGGAAGTTCCTATCTTATCTTTGGAAACAAGGTCATCATCCACCAAGCTTTGGACAACATCTTTCACAGACTGAGAAATGACACCCTTCTTAGGGCCCATCTTCTCAAGCTCCTTAAGCTGAAATCAACAATAGCAACAGCAAACGCATATAAGTGTATGTTTGCAAACACGATGAATTTGACATAATCAAGGCGAGCCGCCGTGATTTTGCAAAAAAAACTATATTTCGCAGCTTCAACAAAATCACATTGCAATGGTGATTTTGTCAAATCCATTACCAAACATCTCTATAGCACCAACACCTCTAAAAAATGTGTGTCTGTGTCAGTATTTAAAACCGACATCTTCCCTTGTGATTACGTTTAATTTACTTGTTTTTTAAAATTATTATCAATGTCAACGTGTCAGTGTCGGTGTCGTGTTTCCGGTATCTTAATAGAAGAAATGATAAATGTTAATGGCGGTAACCAACCAGGTAGAAGTCTTGGGACTCGTAAAATATTTGAAGCATCTTCTCTCGCTTCTCTTCTAAAGACAAACCTCTTTTCTTCGACTGAATCAAACCAAAAACACATCAATCAAATCGCAATTCATGGAAACACAATTTGCAAAATCAACATACCGATTTAGCACTAAATTAGGTTAATTTTCAGAAATCAATCAAAATAATTCATAACTTAAGCGATTATATCAACTGAAAATGAACAAATTGAATAAAACTGAAATGTTAGCTATTGAAGTTAGCGATTCAAACGATTAAGTTCAAATTAAGATGAAAAGAGCATTAAACAGTAAAATCGAAACGCGCATAGCGAATTTGTTGAAAGAGATGAAGCGGATTACCATTGCTACGGCGGCGGAGGAGGGCTGTAGAAGATTCTAGAAATGCGATTCTCTGCTTTTAGCGGGAAAATGGTTCCATAAATAACACTAATTTTATCTTTAACATTTATTTTTAAAAATACAAAAAAAAAAAAAAAACTTAAGTGCGGGATGCGTCTAATAGAAAAATTAATTGTAATAAAAATTAATTAGTAATTGAAAAACCAACCAAAAAAAAGTTAAAACATTATTAAGTGAGACTTAAATTGTTAGGATGACTTGAATTAGCATAAATTTTCGTAGATTTATTGGTTGTATTTGTCATGGAGAAACTTGCATTCGCAGACATCTATATCTATATTATTAAAAACAATTAATAAGAAGAGATGAAAAATTAAATGTATTATAAATTTAATTTAATTTTTAATTAAAATTAAGGGGTGGTGGTTAATAAGTAAGAGAGAAAAAATATTACTTTTATTTTTTAATTATTAAAAAAATTATGATTGATTATTTCTAAATGTGTTATGTTCGTTTCTACAAAAAAATATTTATGTTTGTCATGTTATGTAATATTTATTGGGTATCAAGTAATGAAGAAAACTTCTTTTAATTTGTTATATCACTTGATTTCATTTTATGTCATCTAGAAACAAACTTGTTTTTGGGAGGTTTGGAAGACTTAAGACCGAACATTGACACCGAAAGCAGTTAAGTGCTTAAAATAAGTGGATCTCCCCATTTTTCAAGATGGACTATTTTGTCCATCTGAGCCTTATCAATTGTCCAAATTCATCTGACGTTTGACCGTAATTCATGCATCATTTCATATTTTTAGTTACAAATCGCTTTTTCTATTTAAGAGAGGAACGCACAATCTCTTAAATATTCAAATTCATTTTCATCACACATCATTTTTTCACTCTCTTACTGACATGAAAATTTGAGTGTTAATCGTGTAGGTCAGTCATCTCTCCACTGCATCAGAAGCTTAGGACCACCGCAACAAGCTATGCTTTCTTGCTTACCAAACAATTATGATTCCACAACATAACAGTGACGTTGTCTGTGGGAATCAAAATATGATTCTCGTGCATTTCCACGACCAGATCTCTTTCATTAGAATTTTTTATCTTCTCCACTTTATGCTCTGTTATTCTCTGTTAGAGGTTCAGACCTCTATTTCTTGATCACTTTCTCAAATCTTAACCTCCTCTCTGTTAGATCCTTTCTCAGATCCCTAGACTATGGTGGCATCTAAAGCCACTTGCTTTGCCATTTAACCGCAAGCCACTGCCACTACTGTTGAAGCTGCCAAAAGTCAACTTCTTATTCCTCAAATAGTGGACGATTCAATCTTGATAGCATTTTCATCTGATCTTTCATGACAAGATCCTACTTAGCCCATGAAAGGAAAGAAAGTGATTTAACCGCTTTCATTCCTCGAATACGCGAAACATTTTCACCAAGGTGAGCCTTCGCACCGACCTCCACCACTATCTATGATACATGGACAAGAAATGCTTCCTAGTTTTCAACTACCACAAGTTAACCTTGTTGTACATGGAGCAAACGATCTATTGACCATCATTTACAACATGGTGCAATAGAAGAATTTGTAGGCCCTAATAAAAAGGATATTCAGGATTGAAGAGAGTGTGCAACACATTAGTTCAAAGAAAAGTATCGTGCAGGAGGCGTCCTCTTGAAGAAACTAAATCTTCATCCCTGAACTGGTGCCCGTAAAAATAGCACCACACCGAGAAGAAATCCAGAGGTCGACGATACCATATACACAAGACTCATCTCTCTGATCCTGAATGGAGGGAGCGGTAGTCATACTCTTCCAAAAGTCTGTCTTCCCAAAATGAAAGAAAGTTATGAAGAAGAGGCTCTTCCACAAGCTAACCTTGTTGTACATGGAGCAAACGATCTATTAACCATCATTTACAACATGGTGCAATAGCAGAATTTTTAGGCCCTAACAGAAAGGATATCCATGATTAAAGAGAGTGTGAAACACATCAGTTCAAAGAAAAGTATCATGCAGGAGGCGTCCTCTTGAAGAAACTATGTAGTCATCCTTGAACCGGTGCCCGTAAAAATAGCACCACACCAATAAGAGATCCAAAGGTCGACGACACCATATACACAAGACCCATCCCTCTGATCCTGAATGGGGGAAGCCATAATCATACTCTTCCAAAAGTCTGTCTTCCCCAAATGAAGGAAAGATATGAAGAAAACGCTTCAGTCTCTGAGCAAAAAAGAAACCCCATGTCTGATCGCTTCCACAATATTAGGATTTCAGGATCATTGGAGAAGTCGTTGAACCTCTAAAGTTATGATGAACAAGTCGATCACGTGGATGAGCGACTAGACTACTACCACACTGTTTACTGGTATTTTTAGTAAACAATCACAATTTTGATTCACTTAAGAGATTAAACTCGAAAATATCTCAAAGACAATTTGTGGAGAAAAGTGCAAAGAAAAGTGTTTGCGACCAAAACTTAAATACTTGAAGGTTAACAATCTGAATGTAAATTTGAACGAAAATAATGCATAATTGCTTTGGAGAAATAAAATACACAAAAAGCATAATAAATGTATAAGTCTTGGGTTCGTGGAACCTAAGCAAGAAGTCTTGAGCGAGGAGCTTGAGCATGAAGTCTTGGACCTTGGGTCTGAGCAAATGTAAAAGTCTTATGAATAATGCATAAGCGATTGTAATAATGATTTGATTATAGTGAAAATCTCTTGTGAAGCAAGGGGCTGTACTACTCTTTGTTTGGGAGGAACCAATATAAATCTTTGAGTCTTCTACTACTATTTATTTACTTCTGTTAACATTCTGCTGCTAAGAATTAACCAGAATTTGAACACCAGTTTAGATTCTAAACTCTGATCAGATGCAAACTAAGAAAACGTAAAACATAATTCAACCCCCTCCATGTGTACTTTTCTCACCTTCACTTTGGTCTCAAATCTTTGTCCTCGTGCAAATGTTTGGAATTAGATTCTGAACTCAAACTTGCTTCCTAAGGATAAGGATCTAGACCTCATGGACCTTATTGAAAAAGATTTGCTACTACTTCTCAATTTAGACTTGCAGATTGATCTTTCTCAAGTTATGTTTGACTATTTGAAGAAGACTCTTTCTTCCTTTCATAAGGGAAAAACTTTTTTCATTCCTTATGGACGAGTTCTTTCAGAACTACTGGTCCAACAGGGAGTTATCATAAGTTCAGAGGTTGATTCTTCTAAAATCTGGAGAGACAAGTTTGAAGCTATCTATGAGAGTTTCTGATGTTATACTTCTGCAAATTTATGTTTTGTAACTTTTAAGACTTTTTGTGTTACGCAATCTTATTGTTAATCCAAGTTTCTTCATACTTTTGTGCATCTTAACTATTATAAATATTCATTTATATTGTTGTTCAAGAGGATAAAACAAATAAGATTAAAAACTCTAAATATGCAACATTCTCGTTAATTATAAGCTATTAAAAATTGTTAAGACTTTCTAGGCATTCGGATTTACCCTAAGGTATTCCCTATGATCATCTGACATATCTAGATTGTCTAAATAATCTTGCCGTTCTTCCTTTACAAACTCTACAACTTCTTTTCTCAGTTGATTTATGCGTTTTGACCTAGAAGTTCTTCTTCTTATGCGTGTCTCAACGAAGGTTGATGAAGAAGTGTGTGCTTCTGAAGCCATCTGCTTACTTGTAGATCCTTCAGTTGTTGCATCACTCTTGTTTGCTTGAGTTGCTGCATTAAGCATGTCTATCTTTCTGAAATCTCTCTTTGGAACCCAAATTTGCTTTTACATATACATTTTGGTGTTCAGAAGATTAAATGGTTATAAAGTGAGTCTGCTAAGGAGTTTTTATAGAGTCTTTACATTCATTGTCTTTGAGTATTCATTATTTTATTACTGGTTAAGTCAAATCAATTTTAAATACTGACTCTTGGAAATGATGTCTAGTATTCTAACCTATTAAGATCCTCTTAACATCTATAAATTTTATTGTTAACATGTTAAAATGTCTGTTCTGTTCATTACTTCATTAATGTCCATATCATAAAATCTAAAGAGCAAATGAAGTGTTTGTACAATTGCATAATATATACTGGTCAAAATAACTTTTTATTAATTAAGCATAAAGGATTACCAAAACATAAGGAACTAGTTTGAACTTAGAATAAAACTATATCTAAGTCATCCATTGCCTTGTAGGAGAAACAGTTGCCATAATTAACATCTGGCTTATCTTCATCTATATCCTCCTCTTTTGCCTCTGGGACAACAAGACGGTAAAACATCTCGCTGATCCTCTTCCTCCCCTTCTTCTTCATGGACTTCTTCCTTGGCTTCAAAACAACTACTAATGGACCTGCTTCTGTAGGTTTTTGAGGTACTGATGACGAAGCCTCGTCTGAAGTGTTTAGGGCAGAGGACAGAGGCCTAGTAGCAGATGCTTCGAAAACCCTGGCTTCTGAAGGTTTTGGATATTCAGACTCGTAGAGTTCTCTGTGACTTCTGTCACAACATAGATTTTTTTGCTCTCAGCTGAAGATTCCTTGATGTTTTGGTGGATGTTAATGAAAATGAACTAGGTTTTGGTTGCTTTTATAATGGCTTCTAGGTAACCTAAACGACTGAATAAAATCCTTTGCTTGATTCTTGAAACTGTTACGACCAATAAATATTTAACAAGCACTGTACAATCCTTAATGAACCCTGTTACTTGATTGTTTTCCCTTCCTCAGAAACTGATCTTGTAATGATGGCTTGTTATGCATTTATGACTGAAATTCTTTTCTTTTTTTCTCTTTTTATTCTTTTTGATGTGACAAAAGGGGGAGAAAATGTTGTAAGCACTATGCCAAAGAAAGGCTTAGACAGCGCTTTTTTTTGGCTTAGACAGCGCTGCCTATTCAGGCGCTGCTATAAGTAAAGACAGCGCTTTAGTTAATGAGAAAGCGCTGCTAAATGTCAGCTTTAGCCAGCGCTTTTACTTTGAAAGCGCTTTCTGTTTTTCACTTTAGCCAGCGCTTTGTCTGTAAAAGTGTTGTCTAAAGAACCCCTTTAGGCAGTGCTTTTGTTTATCTTTAGGCATTGCTTTAGACAACGCTTTTCTTTAAAAGCGTTGTCTATTTTCTACTTTAAGCAGCGCTTTTTATTTAAAGCGCTGTCTAATCCCCACTTCAGGCAGCGCTTTTTTCTTTGAAGCGCTGTCTAATGTCCACGAAATTTTTTATATATAAAACTTAAAAAAAGCGCTGTCTGATATATACAATAAATATTTACTAGATTATCACCATATTTTGCACCAGGTTTTCACCACATTTTGCACCAGAATATGCATTTAGAATTTGCACCAAATTTTCATAAATTAGAGCTTCAATCCAATAAATATGCACCAAATTTGTCTATTTATATATACATCTTTAATCCAATAATTTATATATACAAAAAATTGATGATATTCAAGCTAAAAAACAACAACAATTCATATATCTTGTTAGCTACAAAAAAATCTGATATTCAAGCTAAAAAACAATAACAATGAACTTGTTAGCTCTATCTTCTACATCTGCACATATAACCTGAAACAAAACAACAACAACATTAGACAAAATATAGAAGAAAACAAAGAAGGCATTGTTCTTATCTGATATTCAAGCTGCAAGCATTGCCAAATCTGATATTCAAGCTGCAAGCATTGCCAAAAATGTCAACAAATGATCATGAGTTATTGAATATTGCCAAGTGCCTATGAAAATCAGTATATGATTCCAACCTTCTATGGCCAAGATATCAATCAATATTTGGCAGCACCAACACAATTTATGATTCCAACCTTCTATAACAAACAACAACAACATTGCAACACAATTTAATATACTAATGACGACATATCATCTCATCAAAACTCAAACTTATATATACTCAAAATTCTCATCAATGAAAGAAAGACAATATACCTTATAAAACTCTCAGCTCAATAATGAATTGACACCATTCCTCCTTAAGTTCATCCATTTGATCTTTTGAGTAACGAGCACATTTGAATTCATCAAAGTACTACATAATAATATAACATAGTATGATTTAGCTAAAACTATTTAATTATATGAGACATGTGGTAAATATTAAAATAATTCCTAAGTTAGAAATCCATACCTTGGATGGAATATTTATTCGATCCAAAAGAAGAGTTTCTTTCATAAACCTCAACATGAAATATCTGCAATCTATTCCATTACGCTGACGAGGACACTACACATGGAAAGAAAATACGGATATATATCAGGATATACCCCTTAACTAGTTTTATCAAGTATCATCACTAATATAATCAAAATTGTGAAAATATACCTCCACTCTAATCCATGTAATGTTGTTGGCTTTGCTCTTTGGAACTTGAATATCTCTTTGTGATCGAAAAACTTGTATAACGCTAATAAAATATAAACGAATATTTAGAACATGTCACATAAATAAATAAATATATACACGAATATTTAGAACAATCTCACTTACGTATCAATCAACTTCTTCATATCTGGGTATGTTGCTTGATCATTGTGTAAAGAATCCAGATAATATACAATTTCTCTTATCAGATTAATTGCCACCAACAACCAATGTCCACTGTAAGATTAAACAAAGGTTAGATGGAAACTTTCTACACAACTTCAAAAAACAAAAAATTATAATAGATGAAGTTAGAATGAAAATCTAACCCGTTGCCAGTATTATATGGTAAAAAGAACAACTTTTCTGTATCTTTGCTGGCCATAAATAAACCGAGTACATACTGTATGACTTCATCTGGTTTCTGTACGATTAACCATGAGTTGATAGTCATGGGAGATAAGAAAGCGAATCTTTGTTCCAATCCACGCGGACGCATCAATTTGTCATACAGAAACCTTAAATAAAAACATCATTAACATATTAGACTATTCATTTGAAATGAGTAAATAAATTGTTTAATTAATTAAACAAAGTTGATCGGAGTATACCTAATGTATGTATCGACAACACCGATGCCTATTTCCAAATGTTTAAAAACTTGCTCCATATCCTCTCTACCAATTGTTTCCGAATATTCAAAACAAAAAATACCTTCCTCCATAGGTACAAGCCGAGTACCACCATCAGGAATATCTGTTATAAGTAAACATGTCTGAAGGCACGACCTATACTGAGAAGTAGGTTTTTTTCTAGCCGCGGTTTTCTTAGCAACACCCTTTGTTTGTGTGGGAATGTTGCTAATTTCAGGCATCTTACCCCTACTGACTTGTTCAATCTCTTTAGCCTGAATCTAAATATCATATAATTAGTTAGGTGAAGTATAGGATCACAAATTAACATTTTCCATGCATAAATATCATATAATTATGTTGTACCTCTTTTCTCGATGCAACTGACTCGGTTTGCCGCATAATCCCCTTATCATTTGATTTGGATTTTGTTGGAGTCTAACATTACCATGTAAAAAAAATGTACGTAAAATGCCCGTAAAAAATTTGAATACCCAAAGGTTCATAATGGTTTTAAGCTTACCTTATCATCTAGGCAAATGAGGCTTGACGGCCATGCAACAAACGATCATATTGCATCTCCCAACAATGTTGCATACGAAACATCGTCAGGTAGTGGTAATAAGGCATCCCCCTCTAAAACAATATCAATCGATACTTTCAAAAATCCAGTGGGGAGCGGTTTATGGTGAAGCATTTCTCCCAAAGTGTTATGCACTTTTCCCTTGCCAACCATCCGATAAGTCGGTGACGATAAATAGAGTTAACAACGGGAAATTCCCTAAAACTAATAATAAATATGACATTGTTAATGTGTATATATTTCAATTAAATAAATTAAACTAATTTAATTTCATAATAATATATATAATTACCTCGGGAATATTCGGTTGAAAATTACAATTGATACTATCTTTCTCACTAGTATCTTTAAAAGCTGAAGCTTGATCTCTTTCTTTTTCCTTTTTCAATTCACGAACTTCAGATTCTAATGCTTCCAACTTTTCCTGCAGTTCTTTATTGCTAGCCATTTTTTTCTTTGGTTTTTTCAAGGATGTTGGAGTGATCCCATATCCCTTACCCCTCACACGACCAGAATACTCACGAACATCTAATGCTCGACTAAGTAGGCTCCTGCAATCATTGTCTTCATCTGGAGATATAGACTGAGATAGAGTCTCCTGAAATTCATATGAATATCGAAAATTTGACTTAATTATATGTTAATAAACTTTTGATTTAATTCAAGCAATAATGTTATACTTACACATTTCTCAAAAATTTGTTGAACATCTTCTTTAACAACTCCATCCTTACCCACACGGGCTTCCTTCCACAAAACATGTTCCGGAAGAGATGTTTCAGAACTTTTCTCCTTTGTTAACTACACATTAAGCCAAATAACATGATCAAAAATAACTCATGATGAACAAGTATATCATTGCAATTTATAGATAGTTACTATAGATTATTGTAAGCGTGCATATCCCATACGCCCTTTTTTGTATGGATACGTGGGACTTGATGCTCGTTGCCAATTTATGTCACTTACACTCTCAAATTCTAGGGTTTTTCGTTTGGATTTAAAAGTTTCCCATTCTTGAGGTGTAATCAAATCAGCATATTTCTGTGGAAGCTCTGCATCAATAAATTTTTTATCCGCGTCCTTAAGAAACTTGTTTGATAAAAAAGATCTAAACCCTCTATGTATTTTTTCGGCCAATCCGAGTATATAATCTTTTCTGGTATCATCAATGTTGAAAGACCTCTTCGAAAATCATACACAGAGTGTGTTAGTATAAGTAATTTAAATACATAATCGTCATTAAAAAAAATAACATCACATATGGTACCTGTATCTCAATCCATATTTTGTCTTTAGCGTCTTTCAACGCTTTGTTTCTCCAATCATCACAAGTAATTGGAACTTCTCTCCTTGCAACTGAACCAAGATAACTTGTCAACGTTGAACCGTTAGGCTCAATTAGTTGGTTATCTTGACTTCAATGCACATCATGTTTTATGCCTCGATCTCTATCACGAATGAGTCTCTTCATAATTGTTATTCCCCGTCTAATTCCCTTTCCACTGCATTACCGGTCTCATCTCCATCATGAATAGAATCATCATGTGGGTGATCCTCGTTACTAGCCATCTAACCTGTAATAAGAGATTGTAATAGTTACAATTCCAACGAAAACTCATAAACATTTTTACTGAAACACTGAATTAGCCGACACTCTTATTGAGTTCTACTATTTTGTTTTGTTTTCTTTCCACAATCAACAGAACAGAACAATCAGAATTAAACTTCAAACAAACAAAAAACCTAGAGTTCAGAACAACAACATCAACAGAGTCAGAAAATGGGGAACGTTACAGTTCTTTTTGTAGGGATGATACTTGCAGAGTGTGTTCAAGTTGCGTTAATCATATTAAGCAAATAAGTCATTGCACAAGGAATGCACAATTCCAACGAAAACTATCAAACTTCATAGCAATGAGTAACAAGAGAAGAAAATAATTGAAAACCCTAAATTGATGAACACTAAACTAAGCATAGAAATTAAGAACTGAATCAATCAAAGAAAAAGTATACCGTGAAAAAGCTTCAGTTAAAAGATTGTAACTCTATCTTCTTCCTCTGATTGTGGAACCCAGGAGCCTCGCCGGAGAGAGCAAACAGCCTTATGAAGGAATGGATGTAATAACGACTATGTAATAAAAGATTGATGATTACAATGAAGAGGACGGAGGTACGTGAGAGAAGAAGAGAAGATTTTTTCTGGGTTTAGGGTTTTTCGCGAGAGAAGAGAAACAGTTCTGAGAATAGAAAGAATGAATAAAATATGTTTTTTATTTTAATTTTAAACGACTTTAGCCAGCGCTTTTGTGAAGCGCTGTCTAATGAGTACTTTTAGCAGCGCTTTCGCTTTCTAGTTGGGCCTTTAGCTGCGCTTTGAGTAAAGCGCTTTCTAATATGGGCCTTTAGCAGCGCTTCGTACATGGGCCTTTAGCAGCGCTTTTGAGAAGCGATGTCTAAGGTGGGACTTTTAGCAGCACTTTTGAAAAGCGCTGTCTAAGGTAGGCCTTTTAGCAGCGCTTTTGAATAACGATGTCTAAGGTGGGCCTTTTAGCAACGCTTTTACACAATTTCGTACATACTTTTCGTGTTTTATTTTTTATTTAACTTATAGCAGCGCTTTTGGAAAAAAGCGATGTCTAAGGTGCGCTGCCTAAAATCATTTTTGGCGTAGTGAAGTATTTAATCAGAAACTGAACCCATTCAATTTGTACATAATGGTCATTTATAGTTTTTGTATTTAAATTTTTGTACATGATGGTTATTTTTCCAGAGCAACATATTTTAACTTTCTTGTACATATTACTATGGAGGAGCTTACAAACCTTAATCTTAGACTATCAGACTCAGAAGGAGCTTACAAACCTCATATTATGATGTTACCAAAGGAATTTAAAATATTATTTTTAGTTTTCTTAAATATAGATCTAAGGGGGAGCTTACAATTACAAACCTCAACTTTTGACTATTTGACTTAGGGGGAGCTTACAAACCTCAGACTCTGATGTTACTAAGAAAATTAAAATACTTTTTCTTGAAAGTAGTACTTAGGGTGGGTTTACATAACTCAACTTTGGACTATTAGACTCAGGAGGAGTTTACAAGCCTCATACTCTAATGTTGCAGAGAAAATTATAACTGCCAAACATTGTCCTTTAAATACTTATGTTTGTCATCATAAAAAAGGGGGAGATTGTTAGAACAAGATTTGTTCATGGCATATATTCCTTGAGTTTTGATGATAACGAGGTATTAAAAGAACAATGGTTTAATATATATATATATATATATATATATATTCAGAATCTGATATACAAGGGCAGACTTGAGAGAAGGTGAATTGCTAGCTTCTGGTGTAGGAGAATCTGAAGAACACTCTCTAGTTGATCTTTGGCGTAGACTCTGAAACTAAAGGTCTCAGCATCAGAAGAAGCAACATAATTGTCTCTACACTTGGTGAATGTAAATTGGCTTTTGGTGATCATTCAAAGTTAGTGATAAAGCTGAATCTATCTGTATTGCAGAAAGCAAGTTGCATTGTCAAATTAGTTTTTTAGCTAGAGTCTTAGCTCACAAGGCTCAAGAAAAGTTGGCATGCTTTACGAATATTAACTCTCAATGGCTCTATAGTACATGATCTCTTTGAAGACTCAATGGTTAAACACATTACACAATGGATCAAGATCTTTTGGTGTATCTATCTGTTTACCATGAAAATTGGTAAACAACCACTGATCTTCCAAATCTAACTTTGGTGACTCACAGGATCGATCAGATTGATCCTAGGACATGTGCTAACAATTATTTTAAAGTAAATTCTAAAGAACTAAACACTTCGACAGTGTTCATGAAGAAAGGTTTGTCGAAAATATAATTTAAAAGACGTTTAAAAATGTTAAGTTAAAAGGCTAAAAATGTAAAGGAAAGGGTCGAAGGTGTACAGTAAAGGTCGAAAGTATGAAAATAAGACAAAGTGAAGAAACATAACTTGCGTCAAATAAAGGATAAGATCTTAATGAAAGATTGAAGTAAATTGCATTGAAAAGATAAATGGTGTTTACATCACGTACATTCTCACAAGACTCTTTTCTCTACACGCAGATACTTTGAGTAAATTTGGAGTAACTTGTACAAAGTGAACACAACACCCCGAATCCTATTGCTAGAACCCCTATTTATAATACTAAAACTAACTACTGTCAACTTCCTGAAACAATTAACATATGACAAGTGTCGCACTGCATGCTTCTGTCCCTTGGATGTACGCCACTTGTCTTTTTCAGGAGCGAACAAGAGTAACTACTCCCTCCTTTATTTGAATTTGAATTTCTTAGCGTCGGACATCATCAGTATTCTCGGTCGAAGGTGACTTCCCCAACTCTTAGAAATATTTTCTAAGTCCCAAAAGTATCCTTTCCTTATGTGAGCACCTTCGACTTAAACCTATCATGAAGATCCAGTCGAAAGCTCCTTTAAACCTCTTCAAGAGTTTAACATTCCAATCAACACTTCCATCTTAATATGGGCGTCGAATTTATGAGCTAACACTATCTTCAACATCACTTGTACTATGGAGAAAGCAAACACACTTGATCAAGTTATCTCTCCAACGGCTAGTCTTCTACAAATTCTATATAAGTAGTCGAAGATTCAAACTGAATCTTTAACAAGGATTAACCTGATGGAGAAGTAACAAGAACAACAATTATCAACACAACGAGTATGCAGAATTTATGTTGTAGGTTGTAATTGTAAAAGCCTTAAGATTTCTTAAACATTGAATATCTTAGAAATATTAAGAGCATTATGTATTTGTTATGGTGATTTCCTCGTACCTCTGATATTTGTATCAAGTATAACCTATTCTCTATTCTGCTGAACATGTTATTTAGCATTTTATATCACAATCTCTCGCCAAAATGCTTGAGCCATGTAAGTCTCCTCCTATGTGCTAAAGCATTGAAAGTCTTAATCAAGTGGATTAATTGAGTAACTAAGTCTCTCGCTAATATGCTTGAGCCATGTAAGTCTCTTGCTATGTGCTAGAGCAATGAAAGACTTAATCAAGTTGATTGATTGAGCAGAAGTCATGAATCTGTGGGATTTAAGAAAGGAAGGCTCAGATCGAGGGTCTGAGCAGAAGTCTTGAACCTGAGGGGTTTAAGCAGGAAGTCTTGGGTTCGTGGAACTTGATCAGGGAAGTCTTAGACCGTGGGTCTGAGCAAGAAGTCTTGGGCCAAAGAGGCTTGAGCAAGAAGTCTCGAGTCTGAGGGACATGAGCAGGAAAGTCTTAGGCTGAGGGTCTAAGCAAGGAAGTCTTGAGTCTGTAGGACTTAAGTAAGAAAGTCTTGAGCCTTAGGGGTTTAAGCATGAAGTATCAGACTTAGGGTCAGAGCATTGTAAAAGTCTTATGCAGAATGCATAAGCGATTGTAATCATGTTTTGATTATAGTGAAAATCTCTTATGAAGTAAGGGGACTGAACTACTCTCTTTTGGGAGGAACTAGTATAAATCTTTGTGTCTTATGCTATTATTTATTTGCTTCTGTTAACATTCCACTGATAAGTATAACCAGAATTTGAATACCACTTTAGATTCTGAACTCTGATCAGACGCAAATTAAGAAAATAGAAAACACAATTCAACTCCCCTTTCTTGTGTACTTTTCTCACCTTCACTTCGTTCTTCGACAGTATGCCGATCTGCGGATTCGGTATATAAGAAATCGTTAGGTGAATTTGTAGTACCTAGGATTGCCTAGTTGTTGGTTTTTGTGGGAAGGACGCACATCCAAAAGTAGGAAGGTTGGTGAATTCATAAGACCATACCCTTGAGGATGTGAGACCCAAAAGTAGGAAGGCGGGGGAGCTGTAAGACCACACCATTGAGGGCGTGGATTAGTTAATCACTAAATACCAATGCAACTAGGCTAAAATTTGTGACTCTTGTTGATCCATCGGGAAAGTTTAACTAGGGAACTATGTTTCTCCCGTGTGAGTGAAGCGTTATGTGCTTTGAGTATTATGTCGGTTCTTATAAAGCACTATAAGCTTCAATGCATTGTGTTGTGTAAAATACAAATGTATAATACTTGTAGTCTCGCCGTGAACGATGTTTTGTCTTATAAATCTGAGTGGACCCATAAGATAGGGAACACAACTGAGATTTAGTAATCTCACCCTAATTATGTTGTTATTTATCAGGTAATATTTAGGAGTTGGAGGTTTGACGAGAAGGCTAAAGATCGAAGTTTGATGTTTGATAGATTTGTTTCTGCTGTATTCTATTTTGTTTATTTTAGTTAGACATCTAATGTATTGATTGTTAAATATTATGTACCTTAACAGAATAAATTTTTAGATGTCATTTAGTTAATTTTGTTTGAGAACCAAAATTTTAATGCTTTACATAGTACAATTCTACATAATATTATGAGGGGTGTTACACATGTGATTATTTGGGAGGTTTGTTGAATGTCTAAAGGTCAAGGTGACTTAGACATCTAGAAAACTCATTTAATTAATGATGCCTTTCCTATTTAAAATTCTTTAGAATTTATTGACTAATACTAATTTATGGTGTTAGGTTCTTATCAATATATATGGCAGAAAGCAAAATCTTTTGGAGAATACGACGGGTAAGCCAAATGATTCCCTTTTATGGAAATATTTGGCTAAGGTGTATGACTAGTTTGAGAAGAATATCACATGGAAGCTTGGGGATGGAAGAAGGGTTAATTTTTGGTTGGATTGTTGGACTCCAAGTTGGACCAAATTGATACGGTTGTGGATACCACCATCACGGTTAAGGACACAATTAATGTAGAGGAGAAATGAAATTTAGAGTTGCTTCAGAACTTGTTCATTGTTGAGATTGTCAATTGTATCATAGTTATGCCCCCATCTCCCAGTGGATGGTATGGATAGGTCGGGGGTGAGGGATTGCAGAGACAAGAAATTTTTAGTGGGTAACACCTATAAGTATATTTATTCTTATCATGAAGCCGTGGAAACTAATATAGACCTGAATATCATTTGGAAGTGGAAGGGACCCCACCGAATTCAAACTTTCATGTGGCTTATGGTTCATGAGAGACTCTTGACAAACTCTCAACGCCAAAAATGAAACCCAAATATATATGGAGATTTAACTATTGTGCAAATAAGGAGGAGAACTTAATTCACGTGCTTCGTGACTGTTGCTATGCAACACATGTATGAATTAGACTGGTCTCATCTAATAAAATGACTTATTTTTACTCTTTACCTTATAGGGATTGGATCAGTTACAACCTAAAAGGAAATGTTACAAATTCAAACAAAGACCAATGTAGATCAATATTTATGATATCATGTTGATATTTATGGAAGAACAAAGCACTATTTGAAGAAGGCTTTCAATGACCTAACAACCCAACTATAACAATCATGCATCTGGTTATGGAAATCGAGATGAGTAGCCTATAGCTAGAAATTAAACATGTTCAATGGTATCACCTAGATGGCGATTGGATTAAGCTCAATTATGATGAGGCCTACAAAAAGTCTACATCTACGACAGGATGCACATGAGTGTTCAAAGACTCCATCGGTAATATTGGGTGAGAGGATATGCTCGAAAAATTGATTTGTGTGATGTTCTTACGACATAGATGTGGGCGATGATACATGAGATTGAGCTAACATGGCATAATAGAATTAAAAATCTAATAGTCGAGAGTGACTCTAAAGTTTTGATAGATATAGTAAACTAAGAGACGAGGAACAATCACAAATTCTCGACTTTACTCTAAAGAATCTGAAGGATGACTCAAAAGAATGGACACGTCAAGTTAAATCATACTTGGCGATAAGGAAACCGTTGCGCAGATTAGATAGCCAATTATAGCATTAATATGAACAATGATAACGTCCTTGTTTTTTCGATTGTCATGACGAATAAGTTGAATATTATTTTAACTGGTGATATTTTTGGAATTTCTATTCTTTAATGTGTTAGAGTGTTTGTTTTTCTCTCTTTTATAAAAATAAAAATAAAAAATAACTTTGTGTTATAATATTATTGTTATTATTATTATAATATTATTATTTAGAAATATCTATCTAAATAGTAATGACAAATTATTGTAGATACACAATTTGTCAAAGATAAAATAGTAAGTCCAATTATTACATTAGTGTGATAATTACACTTCTAGTAATATAAATACCACCCTTGACTAATGTAAAAATACACCAAAAATTTTTACTTTGAAATCTCTAGTAAAATACTCTCCATTCTTCAATCTTTCCATCTAAGTTTAATATTTGCAACTTGTTTACTAAATTATATTAGTTCATAAATATTAACAAATATTCAAAATCGATTTTTCTCAATACGTTATCAGCACGATCGTTTCTATCGGAAGTTATTACCACACTAGGTATATATTCTAAACTTATCTCTTTAATCTCATTATTGCTATAATTTTTTTTTACATTATTTATCATGGTTATAGAAAACTGGCAATTAGTCAAGTGATTTATAACTAGAATGATTTTTATCGTTATTTTTACTTTACCCCCTTGTTATAGAAAACTGGCAACTTGTCAAGTGCTCTATAATAAGTGTGGCTTTTATATATATTTTGTGTGGAGGTTTAAAACCTCATATTCAGTTACTAACTTTTATATTTAGTGGAGGTTTAAAACCCCATCTGCACTTACTAACTTTTATATTCAATGACAACCTTTTATATTTAGTGGAGGTTTAAAACCCCATATGCACTTACTAACTTTTATATTGCAGTTCCTAACTTTTATATTCAGTTACTAACTTTTATATTCAATGGTTGTCTAAAACCCCATCTGCAGTTACTAATTTTCATATTTAGTGGAGGTATAAAACCCCATATGTTATCTTATAATTATCTCTAAACACTTGTAATAGCTAGTAAATATTTAACACACTTTAAATTTGATTTGATATTTTTTTTTCTCTTTTTGATTTTTCTTTTCTTTTCCCTAACGGTAATTATAACGGCCATTTTACAAATTTATCTATATATAATTCAATTTCTTTCACAAATTTTATATCATTCTAAAAAATTTATCCATATTTTTCAAATGGCTAAATGTTTTCTTTTGTTCATCACTCTACTTGTAATTATTTTATTCCTCATCGGTATTATCAAGCATGAAGAACTAGGTAAAGATTATGTAGCAATAATGATACTTATTGTTTTACCATTATTAATCTTAGCTTGGTTTATTAATAGAGGTTTTTGATTAAAACATGATCATGGTTGTTGTAATTGTTGTTATTGAATAAATTGATACACACACACACACACACACACACATATATACATATACATATATATATATATATATATATATATATATATATATATATATATATATATATATATATATATATATATGTTTTGTTTATGTATTAAATTTTGATTATGTTCTTTTGAATTCTAGATAGAATCATGTCAAATGTTAAGCATCACTTCAAAATTTTAAGCATAACTGGGGACAACTACATAACCTGGAATAACAACTTAATAAAGTATCTTGCATGTGAGGGACTTGATAAAATCCTTGAAGGAGAAATTTCAAGAAAGTCAGTTGTTGACCTAGAAGAGATGGCAATGAAAAAATCAAAAGTAAATCGAATAATCAAACACCACCTTGACGATGGTTTGCAAACAGAATATTCAAATGCAAAAGATCCCAAGATTTTGTGGGACAAACTTAAGGCAAGATTTGGACACCAGGGAAAAGTGTTGTTGCTCTCATTAATGGATCAGCAGAACAAATTAAGGTTCCAAGATTATAAAAGTGTTGTTGCATATAATTCTGTCATGCACCAAATTATAGCACAATTAGAATTTTGTGGCATAGCTATAACTGAAGAAGAAAAATTGAAAAAAACTTTTTCAACTTTTCATGCATCCCAAGTTTTGTTGCAACAATAATACAGAATGAGGGGATTTTCTAAGTATTCTGACTTAGTTGCAGCCCTTCTAGCAGTAGAACAAAATAATGAGCTCCTTATCAAAAACCACCAGTCGCGTCCCATAGGGACAATATCATATCCTGAGATAAATGCCACAACATTTAATCAAAGGTGTGGTGGCTATAATCGTAATAAAAAACGTGGAGGTTATGCTCGTTTTGAGGGTCATAGTCGATGCGGATATCACGGTCGAAACCACTTTCGAGGTCGAGGTCGTGGACGGAGTTATGTGAATAATTATAGATTTCCCAAATATGACCAAACTAACAGATATCGTTAAGGTAGGGGTACTTATAGTCAAGAGGGTCCCTCGAGGAATCATGATGATTTGTGCTATAGATGCGGAAAGAAAGGTCATTGGTCTAAGACCTGTAGAACACCAGAACATTTGTGTAAAAGAAACAAGGCATCTATAGAGGGAAAGGAGAATGAAGTAAATTTTAATGAAATTGAACCTGAAAATGATACTACATGTCTTGAGGTTGCTGATTTTGTTGAAGGAATAATGGATTAAGAAACTTTTTGAATAATGTGTGTGATATGCTTGTATTAATTTTATATTTGAACTATGTACAAACTTAAGTATTTGTATGTTGTTTGGTGTATCCAATGTTTGAAATAATAATGTTAAATATGTTGTGTTGATTTACATTCTATTTAATCTTATTTCTATTTCAAGAAGGTTAAACATGGAACATGTTGAAGACATTTGCATATCAGACAGTAGAACTACCCACACAATCCCCAAATGTAAGAAATATTTCACTGAAATAAATCCTACTAAAGGTGTAATAAATACGACCTCAGGTCCTGCAGAATTGATCGAAGAAACAGGTAATGCTATGTTCATATTACCAAATGGAACAAAGTTTGTCATTAATAATGGTTTATACTCTCCAAAATCAAAGAGAAATTTGTTGAGTTTTAATGACATATATCGCCAAGGATATGATACTGAAACTGCAACTGAAGGTAGTATGAAATATATTAACATTACTACTAATGTTTTGGAAAAGAAGAAAATTTTAGAAAAACTACCAAAATTGCCTTCTGGATTACATTATACTTATATACATGCAATTGAATGTAATTTAGCAGTAAAAGAAGATCCCAACATGATAACTTTATGGCATGATCGTTTAGGTCACACTGGTTCAACAATGATGCGTAAAATAGTTGAAAGTACCCACGGTCATCCATTGAAAGGTTTAAAACTTACAAAAAAAGATGAACCATGTGAAGCTTGCTCTCTTGGAAAACTAATAACAAAGCATTCACCAGGTAAGATTCAAACAGAATCACCTGCATTTCTTGAAAGAATTCAAGGCGATATATGTGGACCTATCCATCCACCGTCAGGACCATTCAGGTATTTTATGGTATTAATTGATGCATCTAGTAGATGGTCATATGTATGTTTACTGTCAAATCGTGATATGACATTTGCAAAATTTCTTGCACAAATAATTAAACTAAGGGCTCAATTTCTTGATTACACTATAAATAAAATTAGACTTGACAATGCTGGTGAATTTACATCTGAATCATTTAATAATTATTGCATGTCAATTGGAATTACTGTTGAACACCCTGTTCCTCATGTGCATACACAAAATGGTTTAGCCGAGTCTTTAATCAAACGTCTTCAATATATTGCTAGACCATTAATTATGAAAACTAAACTATCAGTTACCGTTTGGGGTCATGCAATTTTACATGCTGCAGCACTCATCCGTCTAAGGCCAAGTGCTAATCATAAACATAGCAAGTTGGTAAGGAACAAAATATTTCTCATTTAAAGATATTTGATTGTGCAGTATATGTCCCAATATCTCCACCACATAGAACAAAGATGGGACCTCAAAGGAGGTTGGGAATATATGTGGGGTATGAATAACCTTCTATTATTAGATATCTTGAACCTTTAACGGGTGATGTTTTTCAGGCAAGATTTGCTGATTGTCATTTTGACGAAACAAAATTTTCAACACTAGGGGAAGAAAATAAAAAATTAGAAAATGAGATAACATGGTCTGTACCCCATCTATTACATTTGGACCCATATAATAAATCATGGGAAGAGAAT
This sequence comes from Lathyrus tuberosus, assembly GCA_022829125.1. Taxonomy (NCBI): domain Eukaryota; kingdom Viridiplantae; phylum Streptophyta; class Magnoliopsida; order Fabales; family Fabaceae; genus Lathyrus; species Lathyrus tuberosus. The sequence goes on from JALAZF010000395.1 coordinate 3,385,512, forward strand.
GTAAAGAAAATTGTGCACTTACAAGATTTAGCAAATCAATTGCCAGATTCTTTTACTGATTTGAAAAGAGTGACAAAGTCACATGTACCAGCTATAAATGTCCCAGCTCGGATTGAGATTTCAAATCTAAATGATGTAGCAAGTACATCTAAGGCACAATTGAAGCGTGGCCGACCTATGGGATCTAAAGACAAAAATCCCCGAAAAAGAAAAGGGATAGAAAAGATGAATATGATTGAAAGTGATCTTGAAAAGACACTAGATAATAATAAATCCACAATTGAAAAACGTGCTCTTGAAGAAGCACGAGATGATGATAATGAGATCATTGATGATGAAAATGAAAACAAGAATGATCTTGAAATTTCAATTAATTATGTTGATACGGGAACTTTGTGGAACCGAAAAGATATAAATATAGATGAAATATTTTCATTCTCAATTGCATGTGAAATTATGAATGAAAATGATGATCCCGAACCAAGAACTGTGAATGAGTGTCAAAATAGACATGATTGGAAAAATTGGAAGGATGCAATAGATACTGAATTAAATTCTCTTAAAAATCGAAAAGTATTTGGTCCCATTACGACTATACCAAAAGATGTGAAACCGGTTGGGTATAACTGGGTCTTTGTAAGAAAACGAAATGAGAAAAATGAGATTGTCAAATACAAGGCTCGTCTTGTTGCACAAGGTTTTTACCAAAGACCAGGAATCGATTATGAGGTAACTTATTCTCCTGTTATGGATGCCATTACTTTTCGTTATTTAATTGGTTTATCAGTATTTAACAATCTTGATATGTATCTTATGGACGTTGTTACTGCTTATTTGTATGGATCACTTGATATTGATATATACATGAAAATCCCATAAGGATTTAAAATGCCCGAGACATCAAAACCTAGAGAAATGTATGCAATTAAGATGCAAAGGTCATTGTATGGATTAAAACAATCAGGGCGCATGTGGTATGATAGGCTAAGTGAATATTTACTTAAAGAAGGCTATGAAAATAATCCTATTTGCTCTTGTGTTCTTATAAGAAAAATAATATCCGGTTTTGTAATAATTATTGTCTATGTTGATGATTTAAATATCATTGGAACTAATAGAGAAATAAAGGAAGCAAGAGATTACTTAAAGAAAGAATTCAAAATGAAAGATTTGGGAAAAACAAAGTTCTGCCTTGGTTTACAAATTGAGTATACTAATAATGGTATATTGGTACATCAATCAAATTATACAGAAAGGGTATTGAAAATGTTTAACATGGACAAAATAAACCCTTTAAGTACTCCAATGATGGGTAGAACACTTAACATTAAAAATGATCCATTTAGACCTAAGGAAGGTAATGAAAAAGATCTTGACTCTGAAGTACCATACCTCAGTGCCATTGGGGCACTTATGTATCTTGCTAGCTATACAAGACCTGATATAGCTTTTGCAGTAAATTTATTAGCAAGATTCAGTTCATGTCCTACAAAATGACATTGGAAAGGAATAAAGCATATATTTCGATATCTTCGAGGTACATCAGACCTAGGTTTATTTTATTCTAACAATACAAAACCGGTTTTACTTGGTTATGCAGATGCAGGATATTTGTCAGATCCACATAATGCTAAATCACATACTGGATATATATTTACATATGGTAACACTGCAATATCATGGAGATCACAAAAGCAAACACTTGTAGCAACTTCTTCAAATCATGCTGAAGTAATTGCTCTTCATGAAGCAAGCAAAGAATGTATATGGTTACGATCGGTAACTAGACATATCTAAGGAGCATCTGGTTTACCCATTGATAATAGTCCAATAATTTTGTATGGAGACAATGCTGCATGTGTTACCCAGATGAAAGAAGGTTACATCAAAAGTGACAGAACCAAACATATCCCTCCAAAGTTTTTCTCATTCACACAAGAACTTGAAAGAAACAAAGAAGTTAATATTCAATATATTCGTTCATGTGATAATATAGCAGATCTCTTCACAAAGGCTCTTCCTACATCAATTTTCAAGAAACATGTACAAAATATTGGAATGCGTCAACTTCGAGATCTTTAAAGAAGAACTATACGTGCTCTATTAGGGGGAGCATCATGTTGTACTCTTTTTCCCTCATTAAGGTTTTTATCCCAATGAGTTTTTCCTAATAAGGTTTTTAACGAGGCAATATATGTTTCCATAAGTTTCTTCTTGATAAGACTTCAATGGAGCATCGTAATAGGTATTTCAAAGGGGGAGTGTTATAATATTATTGTTATTATTATTATTATAATATTATTATTTAGAAATATCTATCTAAATAGTAATGACAAATTATTGTAGATACACAATTTGTCAAAGATAAAATAGTAAGTCCAATTATTACATTAGTGTGATAGTTACACTTCTAGTAGTATAAATACCACCCTTGGCTAATGTAAAAATACACCAAAATTTTTTACTTTGAAAGCTCTAGTAAAATACTCTTCATTCTTCAATCTTTCCATTTAAGTTTAATATTTACAACTTCTTTACTAAATTATATTAGTTCATAAATATTAACAAATATTCAAAATCGATTTTTTCAATACTTTAGTAGTTGTTGAATTATTGGATGTTTAATTCTCACTTTTTAATAGATTCATATATTATAATCACTTTAAAAATTGATGCCATATTGAAATGACAACTTATTACTATTTTGGAAGGAAAACAAGAACTAATGACAAAATACGCATAAGTCATACATGAATAAATTAACATATATAAATAATAATAGTCAATGCTAAGATAAAAACTCCGTACCATTCTAAACCCACTTGATTAATATAAAATAAAATCAATCACGGCAATTAGTTAACTTCTCTTTTATAATAATGTTGTATATTTATTCGCTAATTAAAATTTAGAATATTACCTCCGTTTTTTTTAATAAGAGATAATTTATTTTTTAAATTTATTAAATAATTAATGTATTTGATCGGTTTATAGACTAGATATATTAATTATTCAATCAACTTAAAAAATGAGTTGTCTCTTATAAAAAAGAACTAATATAGTAATAATTAATATTTGGCCTATGCAATGATATAGAGCCACTCATCTGATATTTTATCATATTATTCATAGACTAATCAACTTTTCTTCACACCTAATCTAACCAAATCAAATTAAATCAAACTCTTGTTTCAAACTTTGAATCACATGCTTATTCATTTTTAATATTCTTAGTTGATATTATTTATTATGCATTAACAAATCGAAGAGTTTCAAAACAATTATTTTCTATGCGACAATTTGATGTGTTTGGGTAGCTCTGGTTTTGTCAGAGCCATCAAAACCATAGTTGACTCACTATTTGGTTTCAGACCCTTATTTTCCTAAAATAACCATATCAAATTTGTAGCATTATTATAGAATCTCTCAAGGCTCTTGTTATTCTTGCTCCAACTATGGCAAATTCATTTGGTTTCTTTCTGTTTCTGGTTTTGTTTTTTGCTGTTACAGTTTTAGTTCACGCACAACAACAAACAGGTTAGCTGCATAACTCATCAGCTTCTATAACAAATCATCTTATCATGTACTAGTAGTATCAACACTTCAAATTGAATGTGTGTCTAACAACAACGTGTTTGTATTCGACGCTAGCACGACACAGACACGTTGTTACATTAGATCATTTTCATTTTTAAAATTATTACTGGTGTCGACTTGTTAGTGTCCGTGTCGTGTTTGTGTATATGCCTGTGTCAATGTTTTATATGAAACGATTTTCTTTCTGAATCTACTTTATGTTTCTGTTTTAGGTTTCATAAGCATTGATTGTGGCAGTTCAGCGAATTTATACACAGATGATGTAACAAAAATAAATTACAGTTCAGATCAATCATACGTACAAACAGGTGTTAACAGAAACATTTCTTCTGAGTATGCATATCCTGCCAATCCAACTCTACCGTTACCACTCTCAGATCTCAAAAGTTTTCCTCAAGGAAACCGAAACTGTTACGAATTAATCACCGGAAGAAAAGGAAGTTTATATTTGATAAGAGCTTCTTTCTTGTATGGAAACTACGACGGCCAAAACAAGTTACCCGAATTTGACCTCTATGTTGGTGCAAATTTCTGGTCATCGGTGAATTTTAAGAATGCTTCAGAACAAGTTACATTGGAAATAATCAGCATGGCACAATCTGAAGAAATAGACGTTTGTCTTGTGAATAAAGGAAAGGGAATTCCGTTTATCTCAGGGTTGGAACTTAGACCGATTAGTAATTCTATTTACAACACCGAGTTTGGAGATTCTGCTTCACTTTTACTTTTCAAACGATGGGATGTTGGTTCATTCAATGGAAGTGGTAGATATGAAGATGATGTTTATGATAGAATTTGGTTTCCTTTTGGTTCCTCTTCATGGAAATCTCTTAACAGTTCTGCAGTAGTTGATGTTAATGGAGATGGATATAAAGTACCATCTGAAGTTATAAGAACCTGTTCTACACCAAAGAATGAGAATGATTCCTTGGAATTTTCTTGGACTTCAAATGACCCAAATGCGAAATTTTATATCTACATGTACTTTGCTGAAGTGGAGAGACTTCAGAGATCTCAACTGAGAAATTTCAGTGTTTCTTGGAATGGTTCTCCTTTGATTACATCACTTGTCCCAAAATACTGGCAAGCAACCTCTCTTTCTAATTCAAAGTCGTTGGTCGCAAACAAACATCGAATTTCAATACAGAAAACTAAAGATTCAACACTTCCACCGATTCTTAATGCAGTGGAGATTTATGTAGTTAGACAATCGGATGCACTTCCAACATTTGAAGAAGATGGTATGGCATGTTTTCTTCACTAAAATTTCATGTGCAAATTTAAGCTCTGACAAATATTAGCCCTGACACTTTAGAATAATGGCGTGTCTGGTGCGTGATACAGACAGGCACATTTGGTTATCTTCGGTCAATTCCATTTAAAAATTATTATCTGTGTCTGTGTATAATGCCGTATCTTGTGTCAGTGCCTTTGGTGAAATCTTACCAAACATTATGTTATTCGCATGTTTTTTCAGTTTGAATGATTATGTTATACCTTTAAGTGAATTTGGTCCTATTTAATCACAGTTGAAGCTATAAAGAGTGTAAAAGAAAGTTATAGAGTTCAAAGAGATTGGGTTGGTGATCCATGTGAGCCAATGAACTACACTTGGGAAGGCTTAAAATGCAACTACAGCACTTCACTTCCCCCAAGAATTGTATCACTGTTAGTGATCTACATATCCTTTTCATCCCTCCATATTATGACATTCAATTTATACGAAAACATTTTCTTTGTATAGGAATCTGAGCAGAAGCAGTCTGAGTGGAATAATAACTCCTGCCATTTCCAATTTGACTTTGTTGGAATCTTTGTGAGTACACATCTAGAAAATTTTGAGTACATATGGAATATTTATCCGTTCTTAGAAAGATTGTTTTCTTCATCTTATATTGATATCATATAAACTACATTATTTTGATTCAGGGATTTATGTAACAATAGCTTAACCGGATCAATTCCTCAGTTTTTAGAAGAATTGAGATCCCTTAAATATTTGTAAGTCTTTTTTATGATGGTCTCAAATTATATTAATTGGTGCTAAATTGTTAATGGCTGATGCAAGAAAACTCAAATTATTTGTAGGAATTTAAGGGGCAACCAACTTTCAGGTTTTGTTTCTACCACTCTCCTAGAAAGATCAAAGAAGGGACTACTTACTTTGAGGTATACATTTCTATAATAGACGTCCGATGTATGTGTCGGATATGTATATGTGCGGATATGTTTCAGTTGTTGTTCTTCTAGCAATGAGCTTAGTGCAAGTGAAATTAGTTTTATTTGTCTAGAACTAGAAACATGGAAAAGAAAGCCAAAGTGCAAGTATGAAACATGCGTAGAAGTGTTATCAAACATCTTTATGCGTGATTATGACCAGAAAATCTTGTTTTCAACATTTTTATAGTGTGGATGATCAAAATCTTTCTGGTTCAAGTAAAAAAAAGAAGGTAATTGCTCCCATTGTTGCACCAATAATATCAGTTATAGTTCTGTTAGTCATTGCCATTCTCTATTGGAAGCTTAGAAGAAGAAATAAACAATCAGGTAAGTCCTGCTTTACTAATTTGTAACTCCTTCCATATGATTTTCAATACTCAAGAATTTACTTAGTTTAAAAGGAAGAAAAAGATAATCCACTTCTCGAGGAGACTAAACTGAATCTAGAGATAATGCTTGGATATTCTCAGATAAAATTGATTCTAACTTGAAGCTATAATTTGAGGAATTTGACTCTACGATTGATTTTGTCTTGAATTTATTGTTCAAACCACTTTTATGATTCTAACTTGAAGCTATAATTTGAAGATTTTGACTCTACGATTGATTTTGTCTTGAATTTATTGTTCAAACCACTTTTATCCAAACATAAACCACTTAACATTCAACTTACTTATAGCCAGAATCAATTTTGCAGAATCAGTCGTTTTTCAATTTTATTTTACAGAATCAATTTTGCAGAATCAGTCGTTTTTCAATTTTATTTTACAGAATCAATTCGTCAAAAATTTACTTTTGTCACCACAGAACCTTATAGACATGCTTAAACTCATTGTATTTGTTTTTTAATTTAGAGGAGGAGATGAATATGCTCAACAAAAGTGTAGGGACTGTAGTATCAAAGAAGTTACAATACACTTATACTGAGGTGCTGTCCATCACCCGCAACTTTGAATTGGTCATTGGGAGGGGAGGATTTGGAAGTGTTTATAGTGGTCAGATGAAAGATGGCAATAAAGTTGCAGTGAAGATGCTTTCCGCGTCTTCAGCTCAGGGCCCGAAGGAATTTCAAACGGAGGTAAATAATTAGCACCATGCATGGTTATCAGTATCTTACAGTACTTACAATACATGTAAGTTGTATCTCGATTCAATCAAAATTTAAACGAAGTTGATGCAAATCTCCAGTATCTATCTATCTATTTGAAAATGAATCTCACTTTGAATCTCGATTAACTATGATAAGTCCTGATTCATTCTAATGAATCACTACTAAATTTTATTGACAATGTGTCTTACGATTCATGATAAGATTTGGTTTACGATCAAAAAATAACAATGACTTGCAGGCTGAACTTTTGATGACTGTTCATCACAAAAATTTGGTATCCTTCATTGGCTATTGTGATGAAGGTGACAAGATGGCTCTCATATATGAGTACTTGGCTAATGGCAACCTAAAAGAAAATCTCTCAGGTATATAGAACCTTCATTGCTCCATATCGTGCTTAATAATTGATGAATGATAGCATGTTTCAATGTGATTTATTTATCACGATTGCAGAAAAAAGTTCACATTGCTTGAGTTGGGAAAGGAGAATTCAAATAGCAATCGATGCTGCAGAGGGTTAGTATACCTTTACTTTTTGTGCAACTATATTCTTTATAACTTTGTGATATTTTGATGAATGATGTGTTTTGGATTGAAGGATTGGATTATCTACACCATGGATGCAAGCCACCTATAATACACAGAGATGTAAAATCAGCTAACATTCTTCTAAGTGAAGACTTAGAAGCTAAGATAGCAGATTTTGGACTCTCTAAGGTGTTTAAGAATAGTGATAGTGGAAATTCAGAAACTGCAATTATTCATGTTGATGATAAAAATGAAAAATCTACAATCATGGGAACAATGGGGTACCTTGATCCAGAGTAAGTCCTCTTCTAGTTGATTCTTTTGTTTTCTGGTCAGTCAACATTTATGAAACACTAACACAGACAATGGACACGAGACTGACACTAACACATTAACAAAAATAATAATTTGAAAAAATGAGGCAATGTTTGTTTTCACGTTGAAAGCTGGTTTAAACGTGCATAAAAGGAAAGCTACAATTTGCAGCTTCTTTAGATCGCGTCAAAATATGCTTTGGGATTTAATTTAATCCCCGCAAAAATCAAGCCAATTACATTACCGAATAAATTAAATGTAATGACATGTGTTGTTGTCGTGTCGGTGCTGGACAATGATACATGTCGGACACAGGACACGCCTTTGTTCAGATGTGCGATATTTAGAGGATGCATTTGAATTAAGCGCTTATTGCATAAACTATTTTAAATCCCTTATTTAAGCACTTATTCATAAGTTTTTATGCAAACTTACTTCTTAAAGTAACCTATAAGCATGTCATTTGGATTATTAAAAAAACAAACCGTCGAAAAGAACCGAACTAATCGGTCTGCTTTAACGGTATGGTTTGTTTTTCTGTTTTTGTTTTTTTAAACATTGCTAATATTCGGTTTGGTTTTAGTTATTTTAAGCAATCTTAATATCTATTAATAATAGCCATTTGATATAGTTCGGTTCACAAAAAATCAGCTTAGTTTAAAAATAGATTTATACCAATTTAGCTTGGTAACCGTTCGGTTATATTTTACCAAACTTTTGTGATGGATCAGTTCAATTTTCTTTTTGAGCCGGACCATAATTAGTTTTACTTGTCATAAGTTATTTTTATTAGTGCACATGTCATAAGTGAAGTCCCAATAAATTGCATTTTTCTAGCACATGATAACCATATACAAATAAAGTTTCATGATCTAATCATGGATTAGTTAATTGAAATTAACTACATTATGATTTATACAGGTACTACAAATTAAGGAACTTGAATGAAAAAAGTGACATCTATAGTTATGGAATAGTACTATTGGAATTAATCACTGGTCTCCCTGCTGTGATTAAAGGAAAGCCATCAATTCACATACTTGAGTTTGTAAGACCACATCTTCAAAAAAGTGATTTAAGTAAAATTGTAGATCCAAGACTCCAAGGACAATTTGATGAAGATTCATGCTTGAAAGTTTTAGGATTAGCAATTTCTTGCACTGCATCAACCTCATTTCAAAGACCAACAATGAGTGTTGTGTTATCTGAGCTTAAACAGTGTGTTAAAATGGAGTTTCCTAGTGATAGGGAAATATATGAGCCATCAAGACAAATTTACAGTGAATATTATAGCTCATCTGATGCTTTTAATTCCATGGAGGGTGAATCTATGACAAATCCTTTCCCAAGGTAATAGTGTATATTGAAACACTAAGAAGCATTCATTTCAATTTGTAAATTTTAATCAAACCATAAGATAAAAGACACCATAGATTCCTACATATAGCATTGTTTTGCCTTATTTTGAGTTGTATAATTTTGTCTTATTAATCTTGTACAATTTTGCTGTATAATATCAGAGTGAAGAAATCAAATGTTGGTGAGAAAAAAAGAATCTTTATGGAGGTACTTGTATAAATTGAAAGGGTCAAATCCTTTTTTATCATGTGTTTGATAAAGTTTCCAGTCATTGTCAATAACAGATGTATGATATCCTGCAGGAAAAATATTCAATTACATAGTCAATAATGGATTTTGACTGTTAGATTAAGATCAGGCACACGGTTTGTATTTTAACTTTATGAGGTGGGAAAAATATTGCAATTCAAATGGGATTGAGTTTTTTAATATTGTATAGAAATAACTTAAATTAAACGAATAGAAATTGAAATGTAATAGCATAATTTTTTTTTGAATGGCAATATAATAACATAAATAAATATTTTGTTGGAGTGAACCAATACTTATTTATTCGGTGGTATTAGTATTAAAAAAATTAAAAATTATTAAAATCATAGGTTCATTTAACTCATTTATACAAAAATAGTTTGTAAAGGGTGGTACTCTGCAATCAGTTTATAAGTTGAAGACCAAAATGAAGGTAAATTTTTTGCAATTAGATGACTAGGGACAGACCGTAATATATGCAGAAATTATAACATACTTCTTACGTTCGTACTCAACGAGAAGCGTGCGGATGTAGAAGCTCAATGTAAAATCTAAGATAGATTTTGATATCATATTATAGAGTATATGACTTAGGTCAAACTCTAATACGGTATTTATAGAGTCGTCTTAAACTTTTGAGAGATCTTGTTTGAAAACTTGAAGTTAATTTTAGTTGAGTAGAGGGGCCTATTTAATTGTAAACTAACTATGGAATGTGTGTATGTAGAACCTTTTTCCCATAACTTAATTATGAAAAAGTGTAGGGCTCTGTGTTGTAGGTTGTCTTGCACGCCCTTAAAGACGATTATGGGTACCAGAGTTTATGGATCGGACCATGAACCGCTCACTGTTTATATCCACACACTAAGCCCAATAAAGTGTTGGAAATGAGAGAGTGTGTAATACTCCATATTATTTAAATGCTCAATTGGATATCAGATGAGATTAAATGAGTATCTAAGTGCTCTAAGTATTGTTAAGTGGGATCAATAGAACAACTGGTGAACTCCGAAGAGATCAAATTATTTAAGAAAGAGACAGATCAATTATTTTCACTTGAGAAAGGATTTTAAGGTAACTCTAATAATTGATCAATTGGGTTGAGACGACAAAATATCAATTGGAGATATTTTACTCTATTGAATTATATTATATAATATTGGTATATATTATATAATATTGTTATAAGAGAAAGAAAAAGATAGTAAGAAGAAGAAAAGGAAAAGAGAAAGAGAGAAAGAAGAGAAAGAGGAAAATGGAAAAGAAGGAAGAGCTTGGATCTTCATCATCTCTTCATCGATTCATCATCTTCTTCAACTTCCTCTTCGATTATCAGGTGGGTTCTAGTTAGACACTCTAATTTCTAGAAATATAAGTTTTGAACTTAGGTTAGATTTGAGAGGAAATGATTAAATGGACAAATCAATGAAATCTAACGGATGAAATTCGATATAAATTGCGTAGTATAGTCGTAATATGCATATGATCATTGATGATACTTGTTTTTGCTGTTTGGAAATGTTTTGGGTTGGAAAAGATGAATTTTGGAGCCTTGGAACCCTAAGAAACGAAGCAGAAAATTCTGCTTCTGATGTGTACCGTCGGACCGCTTTGAGCGCCGGGCGAAAGTGGAGAGGCGTAGCATGGAATGCTACTGGAACTCTTGGGTTTTTGACATGGGACTTACGCCGCGGTTTCGCCGGGCGAAGCACAGGCGCAGGGGCACCACCGGGCGAAATTTTGGTACCGCTGGGCGCTCCTGGGAGTTTTCAATAATTCTGTTTTCTTTGAAAATCCATAACTTTTGATCTGTAACTCGCATCGAGACGTTCTTGATACCGTTGGAAAGCTATGACAATACGCTACCCAATAAAAAGTGAAAATTAGGGGTATGATGTGTGATTAATTATTTAGTGGAAAATGAATGAAACAATGTTTGTATGATATGTTGAAATTCCATATCTTTTGGATTATAAATTCGATCAAGGCATGGTTATAGCCGATGCAAAGCTGTGAAAATATCCTACAGGATAAGAGTAAGAAATATTGTTTTCATTGCCCGATTGAATAAATTGGAAGGAACCTAAGGGTTAGGTAACTTGTGATTGAATTATTATAGGTGTTTCAATTATGCAAATTGTGCTATGCTATGTGTAGTTAATTGTTGTTAAATATGATCGAGAGAATATGCATGCTTAAAATGAGTTAGGAAGAGTGAGGAAACTTTACCCCAAAACAAAATGGTATAATTCTAGGTTGTGAATAGAATTGTGATAGAAACTCTGGATGGCGACGCTCGTGCATTCATTGACGAGTTCTGGCCTAGAGTAGATAACTTAATGACAACGCTCATGCGTGAGGGGCCGAGACGTGTGTCCATTTCCGAATGGTATAGAAAAAAGTGAACACTAGTATGGAACATGTGTGTAAACCATTGTGGTTTTTTGAAAAGACAAAAGAGGTCTTAAGGCGAATGTGGCCTTGTGATTTTCGAATACAATCACGTTTGTATATGATCACGTAATCGTAACCATTTTCTTTTGAGTTGCCCTAGAGAGGCCTTCACGAGTCTCGAGCTCCTCTGAAGTGCAGGCATGATTACTTGGCAGGTTTGATTCCTGTGTGTAGTACGAACTATATGGTAAAGAGACTTGCGATGGTTAACAGGCCATGAGAAGTGACGGATCACAATTAGCAGGCCGATGATCCCGAATCCATTTCGTATGCCAAGTAACTACAAAGATCCATGACTCGGGTCGACTTCTAGACGTAGAAGCGGACGGGAAAAGGGGATGCCTTGGTACAGGTTATCGATTAGTGATATTTTGAGTTGATGAACTCATGACATGTTTCCATATAGTGTGAGATTGTGAGATTGTGAACTCAAAGTCATTTCCCTTCCCCTTGACTTGAGTTAGGATTGATAGAACCTTGTAAAGCCGAGATAATCCATAAGATAGGGAACTCACTGAGATTTGATGTATCTCATCCCACTATTGTTGATTATTTTCAGGAGGTATTTTGCAGGTTTGGTTTACAAGTGGAGCTATGCTTGGATGTTTCAAGAGAAGCTTAGTTGAGCTTATTCCGCTATGTATTATTTTCTTGTACAATAAGGAATATTGTATATTGATATTAGATTTTATTATTTTGGCTAGTTTTCATGACTTGTGCCATAGGGATATTCATAATCTGATATACATGGGCACACTTGAGAGAAGGTGAATTGCTAGCTTCTGGTGTAGGAGAATCTGAAGAATACTCTCTAGTTGATCTCTGGCGTAGACTCTGAAGCTGAAGGTCTTAGCATCAGAAGAAGCAACATAATTGTCTCTACACTTGGTGAATGTAAATTGGATTTTGGTGATCATTCAAAGTTAGTGATAAAGCTGAAGCTATCCGTATTGCAGAAAGCAAGTTGCATTGTCAAATTAGTTTTTTAGCTAGAGTCTTAGTTCACACGGCTCAAGAAAAGTTGGAATGCTTTACGAATATCAACTCTCAATGGCTCTATAGTACATGATCTCTTTGAAGACTCAATGGTTAAACACGTTACACAATAGATCAAGATCTTTTGGTGTATCTATCTGTTTACCGTGAAAATTGGTAAACAACCGCTGATCTTCCAAATCTAACTTTGGTGACTCACAGGATCGATCAGATTGATCCTAGGACATGTGCTAACAATTGGTTTAAAGTAAATTCTAAAGAACTAAACACTTCGGCAGTGTTCATGAAGAAAGGTTTGTCGAAAATATAATTTAAAAGACGTTTAAAAATGTTAAGTTAAAAGGCTGAAAATGTAAAGGAAATGGTCGAAGGTGTACAGTAAAGGTCGAAAGTATGAAAATAAGACAAAGTGCAGAAACATAACTTGCGTCAAATAAAGGATAAGTTCTTAATGAAAGATTGAAGTAAATTGCATTGAAAAGATAAATGGTGTTTACATCACGTACATTCTCACAAGTCTCTTTTCTCTACACGCGGATACTTTGAGTAAATTTGGAGTAACTTGTACAAAGTGAACACAACACCCCGAATCCTATTGCTAGAACCCCTATTTATAATACTAAAACTAACTGCTGTCAACTGCCTGAAACAATTAACATATGACAAGTGTCGCGCTGCATGCTTTTGTCCCTTGGATGTACGCCACTTGTCTTTTTCAGGAGCGAACAAGAGTAACTACTCCCTCCTTTATTTGAATTTGAATTTCTTAGCGTCGGACATCATCAGTATTCTCGGTCGAAGGTGACTTCCCCAACTCTTAGAAATATTTTCTAAGTCCCAAAAGTATCCTTTCCTTATGTGAGCACCTTCGACTTAAACCTATTATGAAGATCCAGTCGAAAGCTCCTTTAAACCTCTTCAAGAGTTTAACATTCCAATAAACACTTCTAACTTAATATGGGCGTCGAATTTATGAGCTAACACTATCTTCAACATCACTTGTACTATGGAGAAAGCAAACACACTTGATCAAGTTATCTCTCCAACGGCTAGTCTTCTGCAAATTCTATATAAGTAGTCGAAGGTTCAAACTGAATCTTTAACAAGGATTAACCTGATGGAGGAGTAACAAGAACAACAATTATCAACACAACCGAGTATGCATAATTTATGTTGTAGGTTGTAATTTTAAAAGCCTTAAGATTTCTTAAACATTGAATATCTTAGAAATATTAAGAGCTTTAGGTATTTGTTATGGTGATTTCCCCGTACCTCTGATATTTGTATCAAGTACAACCTATTCTCTATTCTGTTGAACATGTTATTTAGCATTTTATATCACAATCTCTCGCCAAAATGCTTGAGCCATGTAAGTCTCCTCCTATGTGGTAAAGCATTGAAAGTATTAATCAAGTGGATTAATTGAGCAACTAAGTCTCTCGCTAATATGCTTGAGCCATGTAAGTCTCTTGCTATGTGCTAGAGCAATGAAAGACTTAATCAAGTTGATTGATTGAGCAGAAGTCATGAATCCATGGGATTTAAGAAAGGAAGGCTCAGATCGAGGGTATGAGCAGAAGTCTTGAACCTGAGGGGTTTAAGTAAGAAGTATTGGGTTCGTGGAACTTGATCAGGGAAGTCTTAGACCGTGGGTCTGAGCAAGAAGTCTTGGGCCAAAGAGGCTTGAGCAAGAAGTCTCGAGTCTGAGGGACATGAGCAGGAAAGTCTTAGGTTGATGGTCTAAGCAAGAAAGTCTTGAGTCTGTAGGACTTAAGTAAGAAAGTCTTGAGCCTTAGGGGTTTAAACATGAAGTATCAGACTTAGGGCCAGAGCATTGTAAAAGTCTTATGCAGAATGCATAAGCGATTGTAATTATGTTTTTATTATAGTGAAAATCTCTTATGAAGCAAGGGGACTGGACTACTCTCTTTTGGGAGGAACTAGTATAAATCTTTGTGTCTTCTGCTATTATTTATTTGCTTCTGTTAACATTCCGCTGATAAGTATAACCAAAATTTGAATACCACTTTAGATTCTGAACTCTGATCAGACACAAATTAAGAAAACAGAAAACACAATTCAACTCCCCTTTCTTGTGTACTTTTCTCACCTTCACTTCGTTCTTCGACAGTGTGCCGATCTGCGGATTCGGTATATAAGAAATCGTTAGGTGAATTTGTAGTACCTAGGATTGCCTAGTTGTTGGTTTTTGTGGGAAGGATGCACATCCAAAAGTAGGCAGGCTGGTGAATTCATAAGACCATACCCTTGAGGATGTGAGACCCAAAAGTAGGAAGGCGGACCACACCATTGAGGGCGTGGATTAGTTGATCGCTAAATACCAATGCAACTAGGCCAAAATTTGTGACTCTTGTTGATCCACCGAGAAAGTTTAACTAGGGAACTATGTTTCTCCCGTGTGAGTGAAGCGTTATGTGCTTTGAGCATTATGTCGGTTCTTATAAAGCACTATAAGCTTCAATGCATTGTGTTGTGTAAAGTACAAATGTATAATACTTGTTGTCTCGTCGTGAACGATGTTTTGTCTTATAAATCCGAGTGGACCCATAAGATAGGGAACACAACTGAGATTTAGTAATCTCACCCTAATTATGTTGTTATTTATCAGATAATATTTAGGAGTTGGAGGTTTGACGAGAAGGCTAAAGATCGAAGTTTGATGTTTGATAGATTTGTTTCTGCTGTATTTTATTTTGTTTATTTTAGTTAGACATCTAATGTATTGATTGTTAAATATTATGTACCTTAGCAGAATAAATTTTTAGATGTCATTTAGTTAATTTTGTTTGAGAACCAAAATTTTAATGCTTTACATAGTACAATTCTACATAATATTATGAGGGGTGTTACACATGTGATTATTTGGGAGGTTTGTTGAATGTCTAAAGGTCAAGGTGACTTAGACATCTAGAAAACTCATTTAATTAATGATGCCTTTCCTATTTAAAATTCTTTAGAATTTATTGACTAATACTAATTTATGGTGTTAGGTTCTTATCAATAAATATGGCAGAAAGCAAAATCTTTTGGAGAATACGACGGGTAAGCCAACTGATTCCCTTTTATGGAAATATTTGGCTGAGGTGTGTGACTAGTTTGAGAAGAATATCACATGGAAGCTTGGGGATGGAAGAAGGGTTAATTTTTGGTTGGATTGTTGGACTCCAAGTTGGACCAAATTGATACGGTTGTGGATACCACCCTCACGGTTAAAGACACAATTAATGTAGAGGAGAAATGAAATTTAGAGTTGCTTCAGAACTTGTTCATTGTTGATATTGTCAATTATGTCATAGTTATACCCCCATCTCCCAGTGGGTGGTATGGATAGGTCGGGGGTGAGGGAGTGCAGAGACAAGAAATTTTTAGTGGGTAACGCCTATAAGTATATTTATTCTTATCATGAAGTCGTGGAAACTAATATAGACCTGAATATCATTTGGAAGTGGAAGAGACCCCACCGAATTCAAACTTTCACGTGGCTTATGGTTCATGAGAGACTCTTGACAAACTCTCAACGCCAAAAATGGAACCCAAATATATATGGAGATTTAACTATTGTGCAAATAAGGTGGAGAACTTAATTCACGTGCTTCGTGACTGTTGCTATGCAACACATGTATGAATTAGACTGGTCCCATCTAATAAAATGACTTATTTTTACTCTTTACCTTATAGGGATTGGATCGATTACAACCTAAAAGGAAATTTTACAAATTCAAACAAAGACCAATGTAGATCAATATTTATGATATCATGTTGATATTTACGGAAGAACAAAGCACTATTTGAAGAAGGCTTTCAGTGACCTAACAACCCAACTATAACAATCATGCATCTGATTATGGAAATCGAGATGGGTAGCTTATAGCTAGAAATTAAACATGTTCAATGGTATCACCTAGATGGCGATTGGATTAAGCTCAATTGTGATGAGGCCTACAAAAAGTCTACATCTACGACAGGATGCACATGAGTGTTCAAAGACTCCATCGGTAATATTGGGTGAGAGGATATGCTCGAAAAATTGATTTGTGTGATGTTCTTACGACATAGATGTGGGCGATGATACATGAGATTGAGCTAACATGGCATAATAGAATTAAAAATCTAATAGTCGAGAGTGACTCTAAAGTTTTGATAGATATAGTAAACTAAGAGACGAGGAACAATCACAAATTCTCGACTTTACTCCAAAGAATCTGAAGGATGACTCAAAAGAATTGACATGTTAAGTTAAATCATACTTGGCGATAAGGAAACCGTTGCGCAGATTAGATAGCCAATTATAGCCTTAATATGAACAATGATAACGTCCTTGTTTTTTCGATTGTCATGACGAATGAGTTGAATATTATTTTAACTGGTGATATTTTTGGATTTTCTATTCTTTAATGTGTTAGAGTGTTTGTTTTTCTCTCTTTTATAAAAATAAAAATAAAAAATAACTTTGTGTTATAATATTATTGTTATTATTATTATAATATTATTATTTAGAAATATCTATCTAAATAATAATGACAAATTATTGTAGATACACAATTTGTCAAAGATAAAATAGTAAGTCCAATTATTACATTAGTGTGATAGTTACACTTCTAGTAATATAAATACCACCCTTGACTAATGTAAAAATACACCAAAATTTTTTACTTTGAAATCTCTAGTAAAATACTCTCCATTCTTCAATCTTTCCATCTAAGTTTAATATTTGCAATTGTTTACTAAATTATATTAGTTCATAAATATTAACAAATATTCAAAATCGATTTTTCTCAATACGTTATCAGCACGATCGTTTCAATCGGAAGTTATTACCACACTAGGTATATATTCTAAACTTATCTCTTTAATCTCATTATTGCTATAATTTTTTTTATATTATTTATCATGGTTATAGAAAACTGGCAATTAGTCAAGTGATTTATAACTAGAATGATTTTTATCGTTATTTTTACTTTACCCCCTTGTTATCGAAAACTGGCAACTTGTCAAGTGCTCTATAATAAGTGTGGCTTTTATATATTTTGTGTGGAGGTTTAAAACCTCATATTCAGTTACTAACTTTTATATTTAGTGGAGGTTTAAAACCCCATCTGCACTTACTAACTTTTATATTCAATGACAAACTTTTATATTTAGTGGAAGTTTAAAACCCCATATGCACTTACTAACTTTTATATTGCAGTTCCTAACTTTTATATTAAGTTATTAATTTTTATATTCAATGGTGGTCTAAAACCCCATATGCAGTTACTAATTTTCATATTTAGTGGAGATATAAAACCCCATATGTTATCTTATAATTATCTCTAAACACTTGTAATAGCTAGTAAATATTTAACACACTTTAAATTTGATTTGATATTTTTTTTTTTTACTTTTTCTTTTCTTATCCCTAACGGTAATTATAACGACCATTTTACAAATTTATCTATATATAATTCAACTTCTTTCACAAATTTTATATCATTCTCAAAAATTTATCCATATTTTTCAAATGGCTAAATGTTTTCTTTTGTTCATCACTCTACTTGTAATTATTTTATTCCCCATCGGTATTATCAAGCATGAAGAACTAGGTAAAGATTATGTAGCAATAATGATACTTATTGTTTTACCATTATTAATCTTAGCTTGGTTTATTAATAGAGGTTTTTGATTAAAACATGATCATGGTTGTTGTAATTGTTGTTATTGAATAAATTCACACACACACACACACACACACACACACACACACACACACACACACACACACACACACACACACACACATATATATATATATATATATATATATATATATATATATATATATATGTTTTGTTTATGTATTAAATTTTGATTATGTTCTTTTGAATTCTAGATAGAATCATGTCAAATGTTAAGCATCACTTCAAAATTTTAAGCATAACTGGGGACAACTGCATAACCTGGAATAACAACTTAATAGAGTATCTTGCATGTGAGGGACTTGATAAAATCCTTGAAGGAGAAATTTCAGGAAAGTCAGTTGTTGACCCAGAAGAGATGGCAATGAAAAAATCAAAAGTAAATCGAATAATCAAACACCACCTTGATGATGGTTTGCAAACAGAATATTCAAATGCAAAAGATCCCAAGATTTTGTGGGACAAACTTAAGGTAAGATTTGGACACCAGAGGAAAGTGTTGTTGCCCTCATTAATGGATCAGCGGAACAAATTAAGGTTCCAAGATTATAAAAGTGTTGTTGCATATAATTCTGTCATGCACCAAATTATAGCACAATTAAAATTTTGTGGCATAGTTATAACTGAAGAAGAAAAATTGGAAAAAACTTTTTCAACTTTTCATGCATCCCATGTTTTGTTGCAACAACAATACAGAATGAGGAAATTTTCTGAGTATTCTGACTTAGTTGCAGCCCTTCTAGCAGTAGAACAAAATAATGAGCTCCTTATCAAAAACCACCAGTCGCGTCCCATAGGGACAATATCATATCCTGAGATAAATGCCACAACATTTAATCAAAGGCGTGGTGGCTATAATCCTAATAAAAAACGTGGAGGTTATGCTCGTTTTGAGGCTCATAGTCGAGGCGAATATCACGGTCGAAACCACTTTCGTGGTCGAGGTCGTGGACAAAGTTATGTGAATAATTATCGATTTCCCAAATATGACCAAACTAACATATATCGTTAAGGTAGGGGTACTTATAGTCAAGAGGGTCCCTCGAGAAATCATGATGATTTGTGCTATAGATGCGGAAAGAAAGGTCATTGGTCTAAGACCTGTAGAACACCAGAACATTTGTGTAAAAGAAACAAGGCATCTATAGAGGGAAAAGAGAATGAAGTAAATTTTAATGAAACTGAACCTGAAAATGATACTACATGTTTTGAGGTTGCTGATTTTGTTGAAGGAACAATGATTAAGAAACTTTTTGAATAATGTGTGTGATATGCTTGTATTAATTTTATATTTGAACTATGTACAAGCTTAAGTATTTGTATGTTGTTTGGTGTATCCAATGTTTGAAATAATAATGTTAAATATGTTGTGTTGATTTACATTATATTTAATCTTATTTCTATTTCAAGAAGGTTAGACATGGAACATGTTGAAGACATTTGCATTCCAGACAGTAAAACTACCCACACAGTCCTCAAATGTAAGAAATATTTCACTGAAATAAATCCTACTAAAGGTGTAATAAATACAATCTCAGGTCCTGCAGAATTGATCGAAGGAACAGGTAATGCTATGTTCATATTACCAAATGGAACAAAGTTTGTCATTAATAATGCTTTATACTCTCCAAAATCAAAGAGAAATTTGTTGAGTTTTAATGACATATATCGCCAAGGATATGATACTGAAACTGTAACTGAAAGTAGTATGAAATATATTAACATTACTACTAATGTTTTGGGAAAGAAGAAAATTTTAGAAAAACTACCAAAATTGCCTTCTGGATTACATTATACTTATATACATGCAATTGAATGTAATTTAGCAGTAAAAGAAGATCCCAAAATGATAACTTTATGGCATGATCGTTTAGGTCACCCTAGTTCAACAATGATGCGTAAAATAGTTGAAAGTACCCACGGTCATCCATTGAAAGGTTTAAAACTTACAAAAAAAGATAAACCATGTGAAGCTTGCTCTCTTAGAAAACTAATAACAAAGCATTCACCAGGTAATATTCAGACAGAATCACCTGCATTTCTTGAAAGAATTCAAGGCGATATATGTGGACCTATCCATCCACCGTCAGGACCATTCAGGTATTTTATGGTATTAATTGATACATCTAGTAGATGGTCATATGTATGTTTACTGTCAAGTCGTGATATGGCATTTGCAAAATTTCTTGCACAAATAATTAAACTAAGGGATCAATTTCCTGATTACACTATAAAGAAAATTAGACTTGATAATGCTGGTGAATTTACATCTGAATCATTTAAGAATTATTGCATGTCAATTGGAATTACTGTTGAACACCCTGTTCCTCATGTGCATACACAAAATGGTTTAGCCGAGTCTTTAATCAAACGTCTTCAATATATTGCTAGACCATTAATTATGAAAACTAAACTACCAGTTACCGTTTGGGGTCATGCAATTTTACATGTTGCAGCACTCATCCGTCTAAGGCCAAGTGCTAATCATAAACATACCCCTTATCAACTTGCAGTTGGTAAGGAATCAAATATTTCTCATTTAAAGATATTTGGTTGTGCAGTATATGTCCCAATATCTCCACCACATAGAACAAAGATGGGACCTCAAAGGAGGTTGGGAATATATGTGGGGTATGAATAACCTTCTATTATTAGATATCTTGAACCTTTAACAGGTGATGTTTTTCAGGCAAGATTTGCTGATTGTCATTTTGACGAAACAAAATTTTCAACACTAGGGGGAGAAAATAAAAAATTAGAAAATGAGATAACATGGTCTGTACCCCATTTATTACATTTGGACCTGTCGCGGTGAAAATTGGATACCATAGTTATTTGTTAACTAGGATCGCATTTTTAATGTCACCACCGGTCTTTGATTTTATCCAAGGGAAGGGAGAAAAACCGAATTCCCACAATGCAATGCAAATGCACTTAAGATTCTAAGTTCGGGGGTTGGTTATACCTAGGGAAGGTGTTAGCATCCTAGATATCTGTAGTACTCTACAGGAACCTCTTGATTCATTTTATGTTATCTGTTATTTGTTTTGCTAAGGGTTTAAGGGTTTAGGAAAAGAAGATGAGTCATCATCTTAAGAAAGACCACCACACTTTTGAAAATGTTTGAATTTTTGTGGGGTATGGGATTGTATGTCCCTTTCTTTGAGATGATTAACATCTAATTCTCTTGTGTGGAGAATTAGGTGGACTAAAGTTTGATTTGAAAAATCAAAATTGTGGGGGGACTAACCTAGGAAATCTATCCTAAGTTGTCTAATGAATTGTCTTAAGGGTGTCGATTATGATGCAAATGATGTGCACCATGCACAATAACATGGTTATCATGCATGGGATTTTCCCTTGGATATTTATGCGGTTAATTATATTATTTAGGCGAGTGTGCTAGCAAAGTGATGCTAGACTTGTGTCCAGTGATCGGTAGGTCGAATGCGATGCCCTAAGGCGATCGACTTACATAGGTAGAAAATTGGTTCGACGTTGGATCGAGGATTTTTATTATTTTTGAAAAGGTTTAAAGCAAGAACAAAAATCAAATACATAATACACAAACAAGGCATACCAACAAAACGTTCTCACACGAACCTATGACTAATCGCAACGAGAGATTTCTAAACGGGGGACGATTTATAGGTTTGATTTTTACTTAATTATTTATTTGAGATTATTACTATTATTAATCACGGGGCGGCTAGAGAAGTTTTACTTATAAAAGGATATTAGTTAGCGGTTAATACAAAAAGGTTTTGAATTAGTTATTAAAAAACTCTAGGTTTAAATAATTCTAAGTTTTATTAAAGAAAAGGTTTAATTTCATTTACAAAAAGGAAATAGATTAATTATAAAAGTTTTAATTTTAAAAGAAAATTAGATTAATTATTATAAAAAAGTTTAAATTAAACATTATTAAAAGAGGTTTTAAATTGAAATATTATGAAAGTCTTAAATAATAAAAAAAAAACTAATAAAAAGGTTTTAATCTTGATTATTATAAAAAAGATTTTAGTTTTTATATTACGAAAAGTTTAATTTGGATTATTAAAAGGGGTTCAATTTATTAAAACTAACTGAAAAAGAAAAAAAAAAAAAGAACGAGGGCGCTCTCTCTCTCTCTCTCTCTAAACGAAATTTCGCCGCCACCCTCTCAAACCTCTCTCGATCTCTCATCTCTCTGGCGACCTTCTCTCAGAACCTCTCCGTCCTGCAAAAAAAAAACAAATCAAACAAACCCCACCCCGCACAGCCATAAAACCCCATTTTTCACTATGATTTCGGTTACAAATTACAAAGTTAGAGCGACGGAAATCAAAGAGGATGCCGGCGGTTGAAGGCGAGGAACGACGATCGCGACCTCAAAACCTCCTCTCAGATAAGTCTCCTTCTCTTTCTGCATTTTTTTGTATTTGTTGCACCTTTCTCTGTGTATGTTGCTGCGTGCGTGTATGTGTAGACGTTGTGATGTTGTTCCTGGCCTTGCGTATGTTTATGAAGGATTCGATGAATTGACTTAGATTTGAATGTCTGGCTTGGGTATAATGAGTTGGTTTTCCTCTAATAGATTTGATGGATGGTTGTCGGGGTGAATTTGATATGAACGAATTGGTTTTGAATAGTGATGTTTAATTGATGTATGATGAGATGGTGTACGGATAATGATAAAGTTTCTGGTGTGGTGACGAATTTGATTTCTGGTTTGTTAAATGACTGGTGGATGTTTGGTATGTGATGGTTTGATAAATTCTGAAGTGTTGAGGTTTAGAATGGTATTTGCTGAATAATTTTTGGATCTTGGTGTGTGTTTGCTGAATAATTTTTTGCTCTCCCCTGTGATGCGTGTTTTCTCCTTTTATAGACCTTGTGTGTTTAAAACAATGATTCCCAAAATTGAATGTTATTGATTGCTGGCCCGATTATGTTTTGAAAACCTAATAAAGTCTTTTGATTATTGCCTTGAAAACTTGCCATTTTAGTTGGAACATGTCTGGATGCTGCTTTGGGAATGCTGCTGGCTGTTTTGAGTGTAATCTCTGCCATGATGGATGGTGATAATGATATTTCCCTTTTGATTCTAACATATTTCCAACACGTCCTAATTTGTCTTTTTTTTCTATTGATTTTAACAACAGAGTTTGGCTGTATGATTAATGAAGAGATTTTGTACCAAAATCGTATTGATTTCTCCACAAATGTTTTGCTACTTTCAAATTGGAAATAACCTTGAACGACTAAAACCTTTCTCGTTCAATTTGGATCATGCTTGAACTGTGTGATGAGCTTGTGAAGGCTCCTTGCTATGATTTCATAATAAGCGTGATGATCATATGTTCACTTCAGGTAACGGTTCCATTTCCAATGCTCATTTGATAATTAGTTCTCGTAGATTTTTCAAATTCCCATAGTGACTGATGCTTCTACTTTCAGATGGTGCTTGCGATCTTTAATGCTTGATTCACCATTTGGTGGTTATAAAGAACATAACCAACACGTTGGAGTGAACTAGAGGACGGTTTTGATGAAATTCATTCAATCTTAAAACATGTCCAAAGCCAGCAGGGAAAGCCGTGTGACTTCTCTTCTTTTTTCTTTTGCAGGTTAGCGTACGGCATAAGGTGTCGGCTTACAGAATGTAATGATTCCTGAATAGAGTTGAAGACACGAGGGTTGCTGCTATATGAAAGCCCTACTGTAGTTATAATTGGTACGATCCAAAACAGGTCCCTGAGTCTGGCTTAATGATTGTGACTCTGTTTCTTATTGTGGTGATAAGTTTTGAGTTTCTTTTGATTTCATGGTCTTGTGATAAGTCTTTGAGATTATACTTGAATTTGGAATTCTTTATTTGAAGCGGAGGTTTTTCTGTAATGATATCATGATGCTACCTTTTCACTTGCAGGTTTGGAGGTAGTATATGTCGCGGATCATTGCTTGGACAAAAGGACCATGCAATTAAAATAGAGACATTACCACTGGCGGACTCTCCGAAACTATCCCGAATAACCAGGTACTTGAATGATGCTTATCTATTTGTCATGATAGAATTCTTGTTTTGGTTGAAATCTGCTTGATTACCTTGGTTAGCTTTTCTTTATTTGAAACGTATCCTTTGTTAAGAACTTAAACTCTCTTGATTTTGTTGGTGTGACTGCATTGATTTATTTCCTTTTGAACTTGATTGTTCATGGGCAGGTTATGAATGTAAGAATTGGCTTGTGAGGACTTGTCCTTGAACTGTTCCGAAGCAGCACTGCATTATACAATTATGGGGCATATGATGATATGACGAGAACGACGCCAAGCTTGTGAAACTTCGAACTTCCCTTATCTTGTTCAGACATATTGTTGTAATTTTGTAGTAACTAGGAGTTTGTATAGTATTTCGAATTTCAAGTTATTCTGGGCAGGCTCTTGACAAGAATCAAAATGATTTGTTTAGAATGGACTTAGTAAATGCCTTAGGTTCTCTTTGTACTTCCTATTGTAGTTCAGCTCACCTTTATTAGCCTAAGTCATGTGTTGCCAGTTTCTTTGTTAAAACAAAAACAAATGATGACTATTCCATGTACACTTTTTAAATTCGGTTCATGTTCCATGATGACAAACAAATGTTCCAACATCTTAATAACATACCCTCTTCTTTAATGTGGTTGGAAGTTGCCGTTAACAAATTCATCTTAGGGCTTCCTTCAAAACTAAAGTGCTTCTTCTTAACAACCTCAACATACGTTGCAAAATCAATTCTCTATGCCTTAAATGCTTTAGCCTTCGCTTTATGCAAGGTATTGATCTAATCTGTGTATCAATTGGGTGCCGCCCCCTGGAACTTGAACTTAATTTAGAAATTCAATATAATTGAACTCAAATTTGTATCCTCTTGGATTTCTAGAAAAGGATTCATAGGTTTTGCCTCAGTATGACTTTGGACAATTTGGGTTTGAAATCAAAAGGGAGCAAATTTGAAATGAAATGTTTGGCATCCTTGTATGGAAGTTAAAAAGATCTGAATTGTGAATTTGAAGTTATGCTTGATAATATACCGTCATGAATTCTAATTCAAACCATTGGTTTTAATTTTCAACTTAACTCTTGCACTTTAATTCTTGAAATTCAAATCTAAACCTTGAACTTTTTAAGGGCTTGATGAATATGAACTCTGCATGCCTTGGTTTTAACTTTAGAAACTTAAAAGCCTCTGGTGATAAATTCCAACTGAAACTCTTTTGATCATAATTTGATAAAAAACTTGCGCTTTAAAAGGGAGATATGCATCCCACAAGGGAATGCCATTCACGGATATTGCAAATTGATTAATCATTCTATCAATGGTCAAGGTATCTTGAACATTAATTTTCAACAATCTTCAAACTTGCTTGAAGGACATTCGACAGCTTCAATAATATCATTATTCTTCATGCAATGGAGGGCACGGGTTTCATATTGGATCATATGTGATGATGTAGGAGCTTTCAACTTGGCAATGTGAACCTGTGACGAATTAAAGGTCTTGAATTTTCTAATTCTTTCCAGATTGAACTTTTGCTTGATGAACCATCACTTGAGAACATAGGGCAAATACATCTCTCAGTCTTGAGGAGCTTACGAGAGCGGGGAAGATGCCATCTTGTGATAACTTGCTACACAATTTGTGACCAGTCATAGGGTACCAAATTCCCTATCAGAATATATAAGGATTTAAGCTGTGTGGGGGGAAAATTGAGGAGTTTGAAGGAAGAAAGGCTTGGTGATGGCTTAGGGACCAGAAAGGGGAAGGGCACAATCTCACGGGAATCCACACACATCTTACAAAGACCAGAGAACCTCCACAAACACACACGCAGCACAACCTTCAAGACCTCAGGCTTCTGCAGCAACACCTGTCCTTAAAAAACACACAGACGAAGCTAGACAAAGCGGTTAGTTATGCACGAATGATGTACCTAATATGCTATGCAAAAACGGAGCAGGTATCTTAGGGTCAAAAATTAGGGTGCGACAGATGCCCCTATTTAAGTTTCTCCTATTCGGAGATATGGAGATTGAAATCTTCGTCTCGACGAGATAGGGGAGACTTAAATACAAACATGCGCAAATTTTTTGCCCTAAGATACCGCCAAATGCACATGATATGGTATGAAAAATGATATGAGATGTAAGACAGAGATCCTGTGAGGAATAATGTCACAGGGGATAATCGCTGTTAAAGCACAAAGAGAGCAAAACCCGACGAGGACGACTAGCAAAACGAGACTCCTCGGGGAAAAGATCTGACTCCATGGGGGGAAAGAGACTACCAATCTGACAATCACAAGGTACTTTGAGCAGTAGGGTGTCCTCCAGCGGGAAACAAAAGTGTATATTGCAAAGATGATAAGCAAAACACGCTTCTCGGTATGGTTCAATTTATTGTGCAAAGTCTTGGAATAAAGCGCTACGAGATTGTCTGCCTCGAGCAAAATCCTGAAACCAAAATCTCGAATGAAAGCTACGAGGTTGTCTACCTCGAACAACAAAGTTTGAAATTGAATACTACGAGGTTGTCTGCCTCGAACCAAAATCTTGAGATAAATGTTGTGAGGTTGTCTGCCTCGAACCAAAATCTTGAAATCGAATGCTATGAGGTTGTCTGCCTCAAACAAAGTCTTGAAATAAGTGTTGCGAGATTGTCTGTCTCGAACAAAGTCTTGAAATAAGTGTTGCGAGATTGTCTGTCTCGAACAAAGTCTTGAAATAAGTGTTGCGAGATTGTCTGTCTCGAACAAAGTCTTGAAATAAGTGTAGCGAAATTGTCTGTCTCGAACAAAGTCTTGAAATAAGTGTTGCGAGATTGTCTGTCTCGAACAAAGTCTGAAATAAGTGTTGCGAGATTGTCTGTCTCGAACAAAGTCTTGAAATAAGTGTTGCGAGATTGTCTGTCTCGAACAAAAATCTGAAATTGAATACTACAGGGTTGTCTGCCTCGCATGCATCTTGAAATAAACTGCTACGGGGTTGTCTGCCTCTAGCACACTCTTGAAATAAAACGCTACGAGGTTGTCTGCCTCGAGCAAAAGTCTTGAACTCCTCCTGGAAATGTAACTTCACAGGGGGTGGGATTTCACTGGAGATCTTGTGACTTCAGCTAGAATCTATAACTTGTTGGAAATTTGGAAGTTTCAACCGGGGATCTTCAAAAGAGATGCAGGTCGGCTGGCTCGTAGAATATGTCTTCTCAAATAAAAGAGAAAGATCGTCCGAGTCTTCATCAAACTTCTCGAAGAGATGCCATTTGACGAAAGCAAATTAAATCGTGGGCTCACTGGGGAGAATGCCACTGAGAAGTAAAATCACTATAGCTGGAAACATCGTTGAAGCTAGTAAGATTCTTGTGATAGAGATTCTCAAATAAAGAGAATACTTGAAATGTCTTCAACAACTTTCTCTAGAAAATAAGCTGATAATCTTGACAACTTCACTGGGAATAGACAAAATGTCTTGAAGAGATTGCCATTTGTCATCCAGATAGAAAACTGAGCTCAAATAAAGAGCTACCACTTGTTGTTTGGCACGTATTCCAAGGAAATGTAGTAATAACTGCCGGAGAAAGAATTTATGCCTTCCATAGAGACCTTCAAGTAAATCCTCCCTGGGGAGACAAAAGTACAAAATAAATGTACGCTTAGTCCGTGTTTAACATCTCAGAGATGTTCAAAATTTGTGATTGTCAGGGACCAAAGTTCAATCCAGGAAATAACCGGAAAGAAACGGTCGAACAAGACTCAATCCAGTGAGGAATGAACTCATCTGGGCTTTATCTTTATCCAAATATGGCTAAGAAACTAAAGCAACCGTCTTCCATGAGGATTGAACTCAGTGGGGAATTAGAAAGAATGTGCTTTTTCTGCCTAGGGCTGATGACTCTACTTAGAGGGAGCAGACAAAACCCAGTCACTTGGAGATAAGCGTAACCAAAGTGAAAGAACAAACAAACAAACACAAAGAAATGCAAGATGCAAAAAAATGCGCACATGCCATGAATCTACATGCAAGGATGCCATGTTATGCTTATGCTTATGCTGACAAAACAACGACAAGAAGCAAACTGGAGACGAAGACAAGCATCTCGATACGAATACTCGGCCAATCTTTGCAATATAAGAGGCATCACTGGAGATGAATGGAAAGCCATATATGGAAACATGTCCTGCTTCAAAAGCTTCAACTCTGGGGAAAATAGAGCGCTCCACTTGGGGATGAACATCACGACTTCGCTTAGGATTGTCAAGATGAACCTTGTGATTCTGTTGAGGATGAGAAAGATTCACTGGGAATGAATCAAACTCATGACTGAAGAGGCTTCGTGGGGGATAAAATAAATATCCACTGCGAGTTGGAGTAGTCTGAATGAAAGTTGTAACTGGATAAAATAAATATCCACTTCATCAGGGAAACTTGGATCAATAGTAGTTGGAAATATCGGAGATGAAAACTTCGAGAGGATGAAATAAACATCCGCCTTCACTGGAGAAGATGGAGGTAGTGAGCAAATCCATTGAGGAATGAAATAAACACTCACTTCGCTGGGGAAGGTTGAAGTTGTAAGAGGATCTACCGAGGATTCTTAGGTTGCCGACTAGAGAAATCTTGCGTCAAACGTGCCATAACTTCTTGTAGTAGAGATTTACCGGGGATTAGTCGTGACTACCTGAAGCAAAGACTTACTGGGGAGTTGTCACAGTATTTGAGTCAAAAGCTCCTTAGGCGTGGATGAAGGATGAAAACTCTGCACTGACATTGTATAGTAGTCGCCATTTTGAACAATAGTTATTGTGAATGGAAGAAGGTCTTCAATTCTCGAATGCCCCAGATCCCAGGGTTTATGAGAATAAGTCATCCTAAAAGGATTTTACAGAAAACTTGGTATTCGAGGTGTTCCAATGTATTCCAACTCTTGGAGAGATTCGTCGAATCTCGACATAACTAGCCCAGATTGACTGTGTTCTATAACCGAGTCTTCAAATTCTTTGAGAGATTTACCAAATCTCGACGTAATTGCCCCAGATTGATGGTATTTCGAGTCTTTAAACTTTGTGATATTTATCAAATCTCGACATAACTGGCTCGGATTGACGATATTCCGAGTCTTCAAATTCTTTGAGAGATTTATCAAATCTCGATATAACTGCCCCAGACTGACGGTGTTCTGAATCTTCAAAATTGGAGAGATTTATCAAATCTTGACATAACTGCCCCGGATTGATGATATTCTGTATAACTGAGTCTTCGAACTTATTCTTCAGACTGTGGAGTAATAGCTGGGAAACAACTTGCCCCTGATCAGCAAAGTTTTCAGGTAACGTGCCCCTGGTTATGGTCATCCTTTTGGAATGATCCGCCATCTACTCATTAGAGTTTAGTATCTCAGAAGATTCAGCTCATCGCTGATGCTCGTATGCTAGCTTCTATGAGGTCAAGCAATGTTAGCAAGCAGGAAAATGTTAATTCTGAAACTGATAATACAACATACGTTTGTTTTGAAAATTTTTATTTAAAAGATTTTGTGGTTGAATTACCGATTTTATAATGCCAACGCAAGTTTTTTGAGCATAGCTCATAGGAGTCAGGAAACGATATCTTAATGAGTATGCTTTTGAAATAAACCCTTCTTCAATAAGGTCTTCCGAGGGTTATATCATGGATTGGCTCACGTTTTAAGAAACAAAGGATATGAGGCTCAAAATGTGTTTGTGCCCACCCAATCTTCGTGATACTTTTACTCCATTTTTTTGAAAATGACCCTGCCCCAGGTTAAAATGAGGGTTTTTGGATTTAGAAGAAGAAAACTCCTACTTCAAAGGCTCAAAGGAGTTAACGAGGGTTTATCTCCTTATATCTCCGGTGTTTAGGATTTTTGAAATAATGCCTTATATCACTAGTAGAGTTTTATTCAAAAGCATACAACAAGAGATCTTGCGTTTGGTTTCATCATCCTCCACTCAATTCTCTGCCAAGGCAAGAGATTGGGCAACATTGGCATTATAAAATAGAAAAAAAAACATTTTAAAAAGAGTGAAACGAATGGATTTCTTCATGACAAACATGTTTATTGCATTAATTATTCAAAATAACAAGTTCTTGCATGCGAACCAAACTTTTACAATCAAAGAAATAGTCATAAGTGCAAGCAAATAAATAAACAGCCTGATGAGCTCGGGAACATGCTCCTCTCTTGATTTCGTCGGCTTGGACCTTCTTTAGTCTTCACCTGCAGGACATTCTTGTATCATGTTCACATTGACTCCCCATGTTGTGGTAAAGGGTTATTTTGCATATTTGGGTTTGAATCTTTGAAAGTTAGGATTCCACTTTCAACCAATCTCTGGACATCGGCTTTCATCCCATAACAACTTTCAATATTATGACCTGGCGCTCCTTGGTGATAAGGACAGAATAAGTCAGCTCTGTACCAGAAAGGAGGGTTCTTAGGCACCGCTGGTGGGGACTTAGTCTGGATCTGGCCCTTGCGTAACAATACTGGGAAAAGTTCTGCGTATGACATGTGAATCGGGTCGAAGTTTGGTTTCCTCAGTGCACGACTTGGGTTGTTGAACGATTGTCGGGCTTGTTGAGGAGGTTTCTGATTTTGCTGATGATACTGCTGTTGTGGTGAAGCATGTGGAGTTTGAGGTGGTTGCGCAAACTGTGGTTGGTAAGCTGGAGCATTGCTAATTGG
The DNA here is from genome assembly GCA_022829125.1 of Lathyrus tuberosus. NCBI lineage: Eukaryota > Viridiplantae > Streptophyta > Magnoliopsida > Fabales > Fabaceae > Lathyrus > Lathyrus tuberosus. The sequence continues at coordinate 3,416,761 of JALAZF010000395.1, forward strand.
GGTCACAGCAGCAACGTATGGGCGTGGATGATACCTTCCTTTTGATCGCCCTTGATACACAACACTAACTTCTTATTCCTTTTTCTTTCCAAAATTACTTCCATACTTTTTGACGTTGTTGGAAGTATTCCCTTCCTTGGCTAGTCTTCCTTCGCAGACGCCCTCTTCCAAGCGCATCCCCATATTCACCATCTCAGTGAAATCATTTGGAGCGCTCGCCACCATTCTCTCGTAGAAAAACGGGCTCAGTGTTTTCAGGAAAATTCTGGTCATTTCTTTCTCTTCCAGAGGTGGCGTAACCTGAGCAGCAAGTTCACGCCAACGTTGGGCGTACTCCTTAAAATTTTCCCTTTCTTTTTGGGCCATAGCTCTCAGCTGGTCTCTATCTGGTGCCATGTCGACATTATATTTATATTGCTTGATAAAAAGCTCACAGAGGTCATTAAAACTGTGGACCTTTGAACTATCTAGCCCCATGTACCACTTGAGGGCTGCACCAGTCGAACTATCCTGGAAATAATGTATCAATAGGGGGTCATTATCCTTATGAACAGACATTTTTCGGGCATACATAACTATGTGACTATGTGGGCAAGAATTTCCTTTATACTTCTCCAAATCAGGGAGTTTGAACTTTGGAGGAACCTTAACATTAGGGACCAAGCACAGCTCAGAGGCACTCCTCCCAAACAGCTCTTTCCCACGAAGGGCCTTGATTTCTTTCTTCATCTCTAGAAACTGGTCCTGGAAATCATCCATTCGTTCTTCCATTCCAATACTTTCACTAGGAGCGACATGAAGCACAGGTTCTTCTAGATGAAAAGGAGTAGCATTTACCACGGGTGATGGCACAGTCATTACAGCAGTTGTAGCAATAACTTGCGAAACAGGTGGGCGGTGTCCAGCTGGAGTAAAGTTAGGAGGCATACCCCACGGATAACCAGGAGGCATAGAATACTGAACTTCACTTGTAGTGGGCACCACTGGGATCGGTGCTGATATTATTTCCGAGATAACAGCGTTGTGTGACGGCGTACTATGTGTTGGCTGATTCTGAACGACCATCAGTGCTTCCATCATCCCATTAATCTTTTCCAGACTTTCCTTCAGTGTTGAAACCTCTTCCCGGAGTGCCTTGTTTTCCTGCTCGAGTTGATCCATTCTCTTCTTGCGACTGGCTCGAGTATTGTATCGATGATTCAGCTTGACTGAGAAGAGAAACACGAATGAGAACCTGGAATGTAAAGGAATGCGAATGCAAATGTGAATGCTATGCAACAAGATTCAGGGAACTCGGCTATTTATAATCATTGTGGAATATCAACAGGATCGCTTATTAATCATGAAAAAGCGGTTACAATCATTATTACTGGAATACTCAAAATTGATTTAATTAAAACGTGTATGTATGCCTTACAACAGTCATAACGTAAAGCTAAATAAAAGCTAATAATGATAGATCTAAGGAGACTCTTCCCACGGTCTTCTTTGAGTCCTTGACTTTCTTCCAACTGAGCTTCTTCTAAAATAAGCTTGTCGACGAAGTGTCGACTGATGACTAGAACAGGGTAAGACGTCTTGAGCTTTCCGCTTCTTGCAATAAGTAGCTTTTTCAGAAATCCCCCTTTTGTAGTTATCTTGGCTTGAATATGAATTGACGATAGGAAATGAACTTTGTCCTGAAATAGTAACTCCGTCAGCTAAGAATATTCTTCATAAGGTGTCACCAACTAGTCCTCAGGAATAATGGTAGGCGGCAGTAGAATAACTTTTTATCTTGTCTTGAATTCTTCTTTGTCTGGCCCCAAGGTCTCCAATCTCCTTAGATCGTCCAAGTTATGACTATTGTAAGAGTACTTCAACGTTTTTTTTCAAGAGTCTATGATATCCTTACGATGTTTATAAACAAGACTAAGTCCCATGAATCTTTATAATATGATGCTGATGAATGTAGGGATGCAAACACATAAAGCACAAAGCACACACAAGCAATCAAACAGACAAGGGTCCTAGGTTCAAAGGAGCGTGAACGGAGTCAAGGTCTACCCATCCCATAAGGTAGTGTGGTTTCAAAATGTACCTGCAGAACGGGTTCTAAAAGTTCCCAGAGTCTACGACCCATCTTTCGAATATTATCGACTTCCCAAATTACTCGGTTAGTCAATAATATTCTCAAGAGAATCTCGTCTGAGTGTAGTATCGCGTGACAACTATTTGGAAATAGACTCCCGCATAGTCACCGCACTACATCCTAAAAGGCCAAGTGGGGTTAAAGGTGCTACAGTCCTCAGTCTTAAGGGTTCTTGGTCGAAGTTAATACCGTTTTCACGAATGAACTCGTTCAAACAATATTAAGTTCAAAAGAACCTAAACTGAGCGATGATTTTCTCAACTCGACTTTTCAGGAATCGACTCTGTCAAAGTACCCTTGACCATATCATCTCCTATAATTATACTCATGTCCGGGTCTAGGACTCCTCACCACTCAAGAATCCCTCCAAACAGCAAAACAAATATATAACAGATAAAAATAAAAAGATTCAAGTTAGGGGGAACCCTCTTATAAGTCTATCCCCAGTGAAGTCGCCATTTCTGTCGCGGTGAAAATTGGATACCATAGTTATTTGTTAACTAGGATCACATTTTTAATGTCACCACCGGTCTTTGATTTTATCCAAGGGAATGGAGAAAAACCGAATTCCCACAATGCAATGCAAATGCACTTAAGATTCTAAGTTTGGGGGTTGGTTATACCTAGGGAAGGTGTTAGCATCCTAGATATCTGTAGTACTCTACAGGAACCTCTTGATTCATTTTATGTTATCTGTTATTTGTTTTGCTAAGGGTTTAAGGGTTTAGGAAAAGAAGATGAGTCATCATCTTAAGAAAGACCACCACACTTTTGAAAATGTTTGAATTTTTGTGGGGTATGGGATTGTATGTCCCTTTCTTTGAGATGATTAACATCTAATTCTCTTGTGTGGAGAATTAGGTGGGCTAAAGTTTGATTTGAAAAATCAAAATTGTGGGGGGACTAACCTAGGAAATCTATCCTAAGTTGTCTAATGAATTGTCTTAAGGGTGTCGATTATGATGCAAATGATGTGCACCATGCACAATAACATGGTTATCATGCATGTGATTTTCCCTTGGATATTTATGCGGTTAATTATATTATTTAGGCGAGTGTGCTAGCAAAGTGATGCTAGACTTGTGTCCAGTGATCGGTAGGTCGAATGCGATGCCCTAAGGCGATCGACTTACATAGGTAGAAAATTGGCTCGATGTTGGATCGAGGATTTTTATTATTTTTGAAAAGGTTTAAAGCAAGAACAAAAATCAAATACATAATACACAAACAAGGCATACCAACAAAACGTTCTCACACGAACCTATGACTAATCGCAACGAGAGATTTCTAAACGGGGGACGATTTATAGGTTTGATTTTTACTTAATTATTTATTTGAGATTATTACTATTATTAATCACGGGGCGGCTAGGGAAGTTTTACTTATAAAAGGATTTTAGTTAGCGGTTAATACAAAAAGGTTTTGAATTAGTTATTAAAAAACTCTAGGTTTAAATAATTCTAAGTTTTATTAAAGAAAAGGTTTAATTTCATTTACAAAAAGGAAATAGATTAATTATAAAAGTTTTAATTTTAAAAGAAAATTAGATTAATTATTATAAAAAAGTTTAAATTAAACATTATTAAAAAAGGTTTTAAATTGAAATATTATGAAAGTCTTAAATAATAAAAAAAAACTAATAAAAAGGTTTTAATCTTGATTATTATAAAAAAGATTTTAGTTTTTATATTACGAAAAGTTTAATTTGGATTATTAAAAGGGGTTCAATTTATTAAAACTAACTGAAAAAGAAAAAAAAAAGAACGAGGGCGCTCTCTCTCTCTCTCGTCGTCCTTTCTCATTTCTCGTAAGGGGACAAAACCCTAAACGAAATTTCGCCGCCACCCTCTCAAACCTCTCTCGATCTCTCATCTCTCCGGCGACCTTCTCCCGGAACCTCTCCGTCCTGCAAAAAAAAAAACAAATCAAACAAACCCCACCCCACACAGCCCTAAAACCCCATTTTTCACTATGATTTCGGTTACAAATTACAAAGTTAGAGCGACGAAAATCAAAGAGGATGCCGGCGGTTGAAGGCGAGGAACGGCGATCGCGACCTCAAAACCTCCTCTCAGATAAGTCTCCTTCTCTTTCTGCGTTTTTTTTGTATTTGTTGCGCCTTTCTCTGTGTATGTTGCTGCGTGCGTGTATGTGTAGACGTTGTGATGTTGTTCCTGGCCTTGCGTATGTTTATGAAGGATTCGGTGAATTGACTTAGATTTGAATGTCTGGCTTGGGTATAATGAGTTGGTTTTCCTCTAATAGATTTGATGGATGGTTGTCGGTGTGAATTTGATATGAACGAATTGGTTTTGAATTGTGATGTTTAATTGATGTATGATGAGATGGTGTACGGATAATGATAAAGTTTCTGGTGTGGTGACGAATTTGATTTCTGGTTTGTTAAATGACTGATGGATGTTTGGTATGTGATGGTTTGATAAATTCTGAAGTGTTGAGGTTTGGAATGGTATTTGCTGAATAATTTTTGGATCTTGGTGTGTGTTTGCTGAATAATTTTTGGCTCTCCCCTGTGATGCGTGTTTTCTCCTTTTATAGACCTTGTGTGTTTAAAACAATGATTCCCAAAATTGAATGTTATTGATTGCTGGCCCGATTATGTTTTGAAAACCTGATAAAGTCTTTTGATGATTGCCTTGAAAACTTGCCATTTTAGTTGGAACATGTCTGGATGCTGCTTTGGGAATGTTGCTGGCTGTTTTGAGTGTAATCTCTGCCATGATGGATGGTGATAATGATATTTCCCTTTTGATTCTAACATATTTCAAACACGTCCTAATTTGTCTTTTTTTTTTCTACTGATTTTCACAATAGAGTTTGGCTGTATGATTAATGAAGAGATTTTGTACCAAAATCGTATTGATTTCTCCACAAATGTTTTGCTACTTTCAAATTGGAAATAACCTTGAACGACTAAAACCTTTCTCGTTCAATTTGGATCATGCTTGAACTGTGTGATGAGCTTGTGAAGGCTCCTTGCTATGATTTCATAATAAGCGTGATGATCATATGTTCACTTCAGGTAACGGTTCCATTTCCAATGCTCATTTGATAATTAGTTCTCGTAGATTTTTCAAATTCCCATAGTGACTGATGCTTCTAATTTCAGATGGTGCTTGCGATCTTTAATGCTTGATTCACCGTTTGGTGGTTATAAAGAACATAACCAACACGTTGGAGTGAACTAGAGGACGGTATTGATGAAATTCATTCAATCTTAAAACATGTCCAAAGCCAGCAGGGAAAGCCGTGTGACTTCTCTTCCTTTTTTCTTTTGCAAGTTAGCGTACGGCATAAGGTGTCGACTTATAGAATGTAATGATTCCTGAATAGAGTTGAAGACACGAGGGTTGCTGCTATATGAAAGCCCTACTGTAGTTATAATTGGTACGATCCAAAACAGGTCCCTGAGTCTGGCTTAATGATTGTGACTCTGTTTCTTATTGTGGTGATAGGTTTTGAGTTTCTTTTGATTTCATGGTCTTGTGATAAGTCTTTGAGATTATACTTGAATTTGGAATTCTTTATTTGAAGCAGAGGTTTTTCTGTAATGATATCATGATGCTACCTTTTCACTTGCAGGTTTGGAGGTAGTATATGTTGCGGATCATTGCTTGGACAAAAGGACCATGCAATTGAAATAGAGACATTACCACCGGCGGACTCTCCGAAACTATCCCGAATAACTAGGTACTTGAATGATGCTTGTCTATTTGTCATGATAGAATTCTTGTTTTGGTTGAAATCTGCTTGATTACCTTGGTTAGCTTTTCTTTATTTGAAACGTATCCTTTGTTAAGAACTTAAACTCTCTTGGTTTTGTTAGTGTGACTGCATTGATTTATTTCCTTTTGAACTTGATTGTTCATGGGCAGGTTATGAATGTAAGAATTGGCTTGTGAGGACTTGTCCTTGAACTGTTCTAAAGTAGCACTGCATTATACGATTATGGGGCATGTGATGACATGGCGAGAACAACGCCAAGCTTGTGAAACTTCGAACTTCCCTTGTCTTGTTCAGACATATTGTTGTAATTTTGTAGTAACTAGGAGTTTGTATAGTATTTCGAATTTCAATTTATTCTGGGCAGGCTCTTGACAAGAATCAAAATGATTTGTTTAGAATAGACTTAGTAAATGCCTTAGGTTCTCTTTGTACTTCCTATTGTAGTTCAACTCACCTTTATTAGCCTAAGTCATGTGTTGCCAGTTTCTTTGTTAAAACAAAAATAAATGATGACTATTCCATGTACACTTTTTAAATTCGGTTCATGTTCCATGATGGCAAACAAATGTTCCAACATCTTAATAACATACCCTCTTCTTTGATGTGGTTGGAAGTTGCCGTTAACAAATTCACCTTAGGGCTTCCTTCAAAACTAAAGTGCTTCTTCTTGACAACCTCAACATACGTTGCAAAATCAATTCTCTATGCCTTAAATGCTTTAGCCTTCGCTTTATGCAAGGTATTGATCTAATCCGTGTATCAATTGGGTGCCGCCCCCTGGAACTTGAACTTAATTTAGAAATTCAATATAATTGAACTCAAATTTGTATCCTCTTGGATTTCTAGAAAAGGATTAATAGGTTTTGCCTCAGTATGACTTTGGACAATTTGGGTTTGCAATCAAAAGGAAGCAAATTTGAAATGAAATGTTTGGCATCCTTGTATGGAAGTTAAAAAGATCTGAATTGTGAATTTGAAGTTATGCTTGATAATATACCGTCATGAATTCTAATTCAAACCATTGGTTTTAATTTTCAACTTAACTCTTGCACTTTAATTCTTGAAATTCAAATCTAAACCTTGAACTTTGTAAGAGCTTGATGAATATGAACTCTGCATGCCTTGGCTTTAACTTTAGAAACTTAAAAGCCTCTGGTGATAAATTCCAACTGAAACTCTTTTGATCATAATTTGATAAAAAACTTGCGCTTTAAAAGGGAGATATGTATCCCACAAGGGAATGCCATTCACGGATATTGCAAATTGATTAATCATTCTATCAATGGTCAAGGTATCTTGAACATTAATTTCCAACAATATTCAAACTTGCTTGAAGGACATTCGACAGCTTCAATAATATCACTATTCTTCCTGCAATGGAGGGCACGGGCTTCATATTGGATCATATGTGATGATGTAGGAGCTTTCAACTTGGCAATGTGAACCTGTGACGAATTAAAGGTCTTGAATTTTCTAATTCTTTCCAGATTGAACTTTTGCTTGATGAACCATCACTTGAGAACATAGGGCAAATACATCTCTCAGTCTTGAGGAGCTTACGAGAGCGGGGAATATGCCATCTTGTGATAACTTGCTACACAATTAGTGACCAGTCATAGGGTACCAAATTCCCTATCAGAGGGTATAAGGATTTAAGCTGTGTGGGGGGAAAATTGAGGAGTCTGAAGGAAGAAAGGCTTGGTGGTGGCTTAGGGACCAGAAAGGGGAAGGGCACAATCTCACGGGAATCCACACACATCTTACAAAGACCAGAGAACCTCCACAAACACACACACAACACAACCTTCAAGACCTCAGGCCTTCTGCAGCAACACCTGTCCTTAAAAAATACACAGACGAAGCTAGACAAAGCGGTTAGTTATGCACGAATGATGTACCTAATATGCTATGTAAAAACGGAGCGGGTATCTTAGGGTCAAAAATTAGGGTGCGACATGACCCATATAATAAATCATGGGAAGAGAATGTAAAGAAAATTGTGCACTTACAAGATTTAGCAAATCAATTGCCAGACTCTTTTACTGATTTGAAAAGAGTGACAAAGTCACACGTACCAGCTATAAATGTCCCAGCTCGGATTGAGATTTCAAATCTAAATGATGTAGCAAGTACATCTAATGCACAATTGAAGCGTGGCCGACCTATGGGATCTAAAGACAAAAATCCCCGAAAAAGAAAAGGGATAGAAAAGATGAATATGATTGAAAGTGATATTGAAAAGACACTAGATAATAATAAATCCACAATTGAAAAACGTGCTCTTGAAGAAGCACGAGATGATGATAATGAGATCATTGATGATGAAAATGAAAACAAGAATGATCTTGAAATTTCAATTAATTATGTTGATACGGGAACTTTGTGGAACCGAAAAGATATAAATATAGATGAAATATTTTCATTCTCCATTGCATGTGGAATTATGAATGAAAATGATGATCCCGAACTAGAACTGTGAATGAGTGTCAAAATAGACATGATTGGAAAAATTGGAAGGATGCAATAGATACTGAATTAAATTCTCTTAAAAATCAAAAAGTATTTGGTCCCATTACGACTATACCAAAAGATGTGAAATCGGTTGGGTATAAGTGGGTCTTTGTAAGAAAACAAAATGAGAAAAATGAGATTGTCAAATACAAGGCTCGTCTTGTTGCACAAGGTTTTTACCAAAGACCAGGAATCAGTTATGAGGTAACTTATTTTCCTGTTATGGATGCCATTACTTTTCGTTATTTAATTGGTTTATCAGTATTTAACAATCTTGATATGTATCTTATGGATGTTGTTACTGCTTATTTGTATGGATCACTTGATATTGTTATATACATGAAAATCCCAGAAGGATTTAAAATGCTCGAGACATCAAAACCTAAAGAAATGTATACAATTAAGATGCAAAGGTCATTGTATGGATTAAAACAATCAGGGCGCATGTGGTATGATAGGCTAAGTGAATATTTACTTAAAGAAGGCTATGAAAATAATCCTATTTGCCCTTGTGTTTTTATAAGAAAAATAATATCCGGTTTTGTAATAATTGTTGTCTATGTTGATGATTTAAATATCATTGGAACTAATAGAGAAATAAAGGAAGCAAGAGATTACTTAAAGAAAGAATTCAAAATGAAAGATTTGGGAAAAACAAAGTTCTGCCTTGGTTTACAAATTGAGTATACTAATAATGGTATATTGGCACATCAATCAAATTATACAGAAAGGGTATTGAAAAGGTTTAACATGGACAAAACAAACCCTTTAAGTACTCCAATGATGGGTAGAACACTTACCATTAAAAATGATCCATTTAGACCTAAGGAAGGTAATGAAAAAGATCTTAACTATGAAGTACCATACCTCAGTGCCATTGGGGCACTTATGTATCTTGCTAACTATACAAGACCTGATATAGCTTTTACAATAAATTTATTAGCAAGATTCAGTTCATGTCCTACAAAATGACATTGGAAAGGAATAAAGCATATATTCCGATATCTTCGAGGTACATCAGACCTAGGTTTATTTTATTCTAACAATACAAAACCAGTTTTACTTGGTTATTCAGATGCAGGATATTTGTCAGATCCACATAATGCTAAATCACATACTGGATATATATTTACATATGGTAACACTACAATATCATGGAGATCACAAAAGCAAACACTTGTAGCAACTTCTTCAAATCATGCTGAAGTAATTGCTCTTCATGAAGCAAGCAAAGAATGTAGATGATTATGATCGGTAACTAGACATATCTAAGGAGCATCTGGTTTACCCATTGATAATAATCTAATAATTTTGTATGAAGACAATGCTGCATGTGTTACCCAGATGAAAGAAGGTTACATCAAAAGTGACAGAACCAAACATATCCCTCCAAAGTTTTTCTCATTCACACAAGAACTTGAAAGAAACAAAGAAGTTAATATTCAATATATTCGTTCATTTAATAATATAGCAGATCTCTTCACAAAGGCTCTTCCTACATCAATTTTTAAGAAGCATGTACAAAATATTGGAATGCGTCAATTTCGAGATCTTTAAAGAAGAACTATACGTGCTCTATTGAGGGGGAGCATCATGTTGTACTCTTTTTCCCTTATTAAGGTTTTTATCCCAATGGGTTTTTCCTAATAAGGTTTTTAACGAGGCAATATATGTTTTCATAAGTTTCTTCTTGATAAGACTTCAATGGAGCATCGTAATAGATATTTCAAAGAGGGAGTGTTATAATATTATTGTTATTATTATTATTATTATTATTATTATTATTATAATATTATTATTTAGAAATATCTATCTAAATAGTAATGACAAATTATTGTAGATACACAATTTGTCAAAGATAAAATAGTAAGTCCAATTATTATATTAGTGTGATAGTTACACTTCTAGTAGTATAAGCTAATGTAAAAATACACCAAAGTTTTTTACTTTAAAAGCTCTAGTAAAATATTCTCCATTCTTCCATCTTTCCATCTAAGTTTAATATTTACAACTTCTTTACTAAATTATATTAGTTCATAAATATTAACAAATATTCAAAATTCATTTTTTTCAATACTTTAGTAGTTGTTGAATTATTGGATGTTTAATTCTCACTTTTGAATAGACTCATATATTATAATCACTTTAAAAATTGATGCCATATTGAAATGGCAACTTATTACTATTGTGGAAGGAAAACAAGAACTAATGACCATAACGCATAAGTCATACATGAATAAATTAACATATATAAATAATACTAGTCAATGCTAAGATAAAAACTCCGTACCATTCTAAACCCACTTGATTTTTTTTTGAACAAGCCAAACAAAAAACTCAATTAATAAAAGGCATAAGACATGCCAAAACCACTACGCCAGTACATATAATGCAATCAACCAGACTGCATGAAAAAATTCAAACGGAAAAACTAGCCTGCAAAATAATCAGAACACCATAACCAGAGCCTTTTATCATGGAAATGACTACAATTTCTCCCCCTATGCTAAGACCCCCAAGACCACTTCCAGGCTGACTGTGACATTCTGAGATCATCTCCTAAACTAAGAATAGATGCTGCAACCACCAAAAAGCTCCAGACCTGAGCAAGAAAGTTACTCCAACCAAAAGTCACACATGGACTGATCAAATTCCTAGGAAGCTTCGGATGAGACACGAAACCGACAACCCACCATGAGACAGCCAAACAGATTCTGATCAGATCAACTGTTCCTGACCTGAGAATGAAACTAAACCAAACTCCAGCCAGTCTGATCAACCAGTGCTTTTTGACAAGGCCATCCCACTACAGTCAAACCGACAAAACCACCCCAGAAAACTGAACCAGGAAAAGATGATGTCTTCTCCCAATTCAAAACTGACTTCCTAAGCAGGCAATTGGGTTTGAGCACCACGATCCTATATCATCCTTAATCTGATTAGCTTTGAATTTAAGCCAACTCCAAGAAGTGATTTTCGTCTCTTCAGTAATCTGATCGATGAGTATTTCTTTATTTCTGAAAATTCTGTTGTTTCTGCTCTTCCAAATATTTCATACCCCGGCGCACCATATGATCCGAAGCTGCGAGACATGTTTGTTCTCACTGCCCAAGATGTTTTCGAACTGTTCTAAATGTTGCCAACCGCCGTTTTGGAGGGTCGCCTTCACTCCCAGCCACCTGCAAATGTTATACCACAGTCCTGCAAATAAAGGGCATTCGAAAAATGTATGCTGCACCGTCTCCTCCGACCCGCACTCTCCGCTGCAGCTGTTCTGATATACTGACAGAATTCCTCTCTTTGTTAAGTTATCCTTAGTAGGAAGCCGATTTTGTAGAATTCTCCAAACCAAGCAAGAGGCTTTTAACGGTATCGCATTACTCCACACTTTCGACCAATTGAATGGAGATGCATCATGTATTGATTCCGATATGTTCTTGTAAGCCTCTTTTACAGAGTAGCAACCCCCTCCTGATTGACTCCCTAGCTCTAACTGCATTATCTCCTGGCACCAACTAGAAGAATTCTTATACCTCTCCCTACCCTCTCCTACATTCACTCTATATCTATTCACCAAAGCTTTATACCACAGACCATTTCTCTCGTTTTGTATTTTCCACTTCCATTTCCCAAGTAACGCTAGATTAAATGCTCTAAGATTCTTAATTCCTAAACCCCCCTTATCAGTAGGCCTGCTTACCATGTCCCATTTTACCCAGTTGATTTTTCTCTCGCCCTCACACCCACCCCAAAGGAACTGTTTGAATAAACTTTCCATTTTGTTGCAGATGCCTACTGGCACCTTAAAAAAAGGATAAGTAATAGACCGGAAGAGCCGACAAGACAGATTTTATCACTACCACTCGAGCTCCTATTGACAACGATTTGTTCTTCCACTTCGATAATCTTCTTCTAATTGTTTCCATAACAGACTGCCACATGGATTTATTTTTAGCGTTATCACCAATTGGGATACCAAGATACGTGAAAGGTGCGGTTCCAATTTTGCAGTTTAGTAGACCAGCCGCTTCCTCTAACCACTTATGACAAACATTCACTCCGATTAGACTGCTCTTGTGGAAATTCACCTTGAGTCCTGACATGCTCTCGAACAACAGCAGTGTCGACTTGATCGAATTTATGTTTTCCCAGCTTTTCTCACCAATGATTAAGGTGTCATCTGCGTACTGTAAATGCGAAAACACTTCTTCTCCTCCATTAAATCTGAAGCCTTTAAATCTGCCTGTTTCTTTCGCCTTGTTTAGCAGAATGTTAAATCCTTCTGCTGCAATAAGAAAGAGGAAGGGAGACAACGGGTCCCCTTGTCTTAGACCACGCTCCATTTTTATCTCATTTGTGGGACTGCCATTGACCAAGATTGAAATAGTTGTTGTTCTCATACATTCTATAATCCATCTCCTCCATGTTTCGCAGAATCCCATCTTCATCATCGAGAAATCAATGAAATTCCAATCAACTGAATCATAGGCCTTTTCGTAGTCCACTTTAAATAATACCACTTCCTTCTTATTTTTTCGAGCCTCGTCTACTATCTCGTTGGCCACCAGAATTCCATCAACTATTTGTCTTCCTGTAATGAAAGCGGATTGTGTTTCCGCTATCACTTTGCCTATCACTCCCTTTAATCTATTCGTCAGCACCTTCGACAGGACTTTGTATATGCATCCAACTAGCGAAATTGGCCTGAAGTCAGTAATTTTTGCAGGATTGGATTTTTTTGGAATTAACACTGTGAATGAGCAATTTGCTCCTCTGACAATTTTTCCAAATTTGTGAAATTCCGACATAGTTCTCATAAAGTCCTCCTTGATTACTCCCCATAAGTCTTTGACGAATCCAAGATTTACTCCGTCCGGTCCTGGGCTTTTTTCACTATCGCATTCCCATACGGCTGCTCTCACTTCCTCTACCGAAAACTCCTTAATTAATTTTCCATTATCCTCCTCATTCAGCTGTTTGAAATTTAGAAGAGCTGGAACAGGTCTTATGCCGTCTGCCGCAAATTGTTTTTGGAAATGATCCTCCACCAATTTTTTTATCTCTGAAACTCCTGTCACCTGTCTACCTTCATGATCAAGACTTAAGATTTCATTTCCCCTTCTTCTTTTGTTAATGAGGCCGTGGAAAAATTTCGTGTTAGCATCTCCTTCTTTTATCCACCTCGCTCTAGATTTCTGCCATTGAATGCTGCAGTGCAGGCTTGATAGGTTGTGAATCTCAGCTATTGCCTTCCTTTTCGCGTTAATTTCTTCTTCCGATAAGGTGGTTTCTTCTCCTCTTTCTTCAATTCTGTTTAACTCCGACTTTGCCGTTTTGATCTTCTCTTCCAAGTTCTGGGAATTATTCTTATGCCATTTCTTCAGTGCCACTTTGATTATTTTGAATTTTTCTTTAAGGATGTACATTCCCCACCCTTCCACCTCGCTTTTCCGCCACTGATCTTCTACATACTGTTTATATCCTTTAATGTCCTTCCAACATTTCAGCATACGAAATGGTCGAGGCCCCCAATTTAGTTTTGAACCACTGAGCATTACGGGGCAATGATCTGATAATGATTTTTCTAAACTCCACTGTTTACAATCAGGCCATGTTCTCATCCATTCTTCTGATAGAAGGATCCTGTCAAGTCTGCTCATTGCTGTTCCGTTCATTTTCAACCACGTATATGTTTTGCCATGTAGAGGAAGATCAATTAACTCTGCTTCTATAATGAAATCATCAAATGCTTCCATCTCGTCTCTCCTAACTCCATTGTTAATCCCTTTTCTTTCGTCTTCTGACCGAACCACGTTAAAGTCTCCAAGTATACACCAGTTACATTCGCTTCTTGCTGTGATAACCGATAGTAATTCCCTCCACAGATTTTTCTTCTTCCTCGGTTCGCATGGGGCGTAAACGTTTACGATGATTTCTGACTTTTTCTCTTTTCCCCACTCTCCTTCCACTATCAACATGTGTTCTTTATTCCAACTTCTTTGAATTGAGAATACATTATGATCCCATAATGTTAACAACCCTCCAGATCTTCCTTGGGAAGCCCTATATGCAAAGTCGCATTCTGCTGAGCCCCATAACGCGGCACACATATTCCTATCCACCAGTTCAGTCTTCGTTTCTTGGATGCACATCATTTCTGCTTTTTCTTTCATTACTAAGTTTCTGATTCCTTTCTTCTTTGCTAACCCACCCAAGCCTCTAACATTATAACTTATTAAAATCATTATTCTAGTTTGGACTTTCCCCGCCTGACTCCTCTCCTTAATGGCCATCTCCGCCATCTCCTTCACCGGTTTTCCTCCTACTGATGTCAATTTTTGTTACTAGTTCCTGCAGTAATTCTGCTTCCTCCCCTCTATGCACTATACCATACTCTCTCCCTAAATCCCATATTCCGCTCGCAATTTGTTTAGCCTCCCCATGTAGGAATTTCCAGCTCTGTATCTCTGTCTCATCTAAAGGTAAAGCTAGATTAGAACAGCCACGTACCTCCTTATTTCCTTGCCTTCTCTGTTTACATGAGCATTTTGACACTTTGTTCTTTCCTTTCCTCAATGCTTTTCTTCTTTCCTTCATGATTTCTTTTCTTCTTCTTCTCCTTTCTTTGTAATTTTGGTTCATTGCTGCCTCCACTTGTTTTGGTTCTTTTGGTTCTTGTTCCAAATCTGAGTTTTGTGGAGCTAATCTCATCTCAATGTCTATGGGTGCTGTCTTGAATTTGTTCGATGTTTTGATTCTCCTCTGCTATACTACTGAATTTGTCCTCTCTTTTATTCCTCGCCAACTGTTCTTTTTCTGTGCTATGTGTGTCCACGTGTGCGCTGCCCTTTCCTTCTTGTCTGGGATTTCTGTGTAATTCATCCACCTTTTGGGTACTTGTATTTTGTCTTGATCCGCTGACCATGTTATCACTTTGTTCAATCGGCCCCACTTCTTGGGATTTCTCTTCTTGTTTATTAGGGATATCTTCCTTATTTTTTATTTCTTCTTCACGCGCCTTTGTACTTCCCGATGCGTCTTCTATCTCCTGGGCCCCACCTGTGCCTCCTAAATTAATGTTTTCCTTCTCTGACTCCTCGTGTCCGCCGCTGCCTTCATTGACTTTTCTTTTTTCCAAAGATTTCCTTTCTCCCAAATATTTTTCAATAATTTCTTTCACAGCTATTCTGTCTGGCCCGCCCCTTTCCTTCTCTTCCCTAATTATTTCCTTTTGTCTTTCCAATGTCTTCATCATCAACCTATAGTTTTCTTCCAGCTCCTAAAGGTTCTCTACGTCTTCCGTCGACGCCATTGACGGCGGAACAAAGGACTCATCAGAGCTGCTGCATGATTCGTCTTCTCCATCTTCTGGAATTTCAGCATTGTTGTGGCAATCACATAGCTCTTCAGAAACTCTAATCATAAAATCTTCGTTGTTGACCCAGATCCTAATCACTTTGTTGATGAACTCCATGGACGTTGTTCTGATCAGAACTCTCGCCATGTCAAGTCTCTGAAGGTTCTCTGTATTCTCGTCTAATTCAATGATCGAACCAAATTTCAGAGCCAGGGACGAAAATACCTTCCTTCTCCAAGCATGGACTAGGATCCCATACATCCTGACCCAAATGTGTCTCTCTCCTCCTGAATCCCTTGGTTTCCAATTCCTCACTGTTCTGAACCATTTTTGGAAGATATCTTTGTACTCTTCTAACAATTCCTTCATGTCTTCTTCTTTGTCCACTTTTAAGAATACTTTGTCACCTCCTAATGGTATAACTTTTATGGATGCAATGCCTTCTTCTGTCATCATTTCCTGCAATTTGCTTATATGTTGTAAATTGTGCACGAATCTGGTATAACCCTCCTTGGCCCAAGACATCTCCTCCTCTTTGACTTCGAACTTTAATCCTGTTACTGTTGTTACTTTCTCCTTCTGTGCTTCCTCACTGTGTTTTATCCTCCTTGTTCTGACCTCCTGATTGTTTTGCTCTGCTTTCCTGTTCATCATTGCCTCAACATAAGATAACCCATCGACTCTCTTACTGTGACTCCACACTTGTTTGTTCTTCGGCCTCTGGTGCTCTGTATGCCTTTGCTGCATGTTTGATGTGATCTTCTCCTTCTTTTCGTTATGATATGCCTTATGTGATCTCCTTGTGTCTCTCGCAAATCTGGATATATTCACCCATACTTTGTATGAACCAAGCCAAATATCTTTCATCTGGTTCTCGAGCCATTCTTCATCCTTTACATCCATAAAGCGAACGAATCCGAATATGCGTCCCATCCTGTTCCTCTTCCTTGCGATGTATGCGTCCGTCACAGTGCCACATCTTTCAAATGTTTTGAATAGTTCCTTTTCGCTTATGTCTTCCGGTAGGTTATTGACGTAGCAAGTTGTACTTCTGTCTTTGTCGGTTTCCTGTCTGTTATTTCTCCTTTTTCTTGATGTCACATAGGTCCACCCCTCTCTGTTCTCTCTGTCCTCTCTATCCCTCATTTTTGCATGATACATTGATGAGATAGTGTTCATGTATGTGAATGTGTGTGTTTTCCTTTTCCCTAAAGATATTATCTTTGATGAATGGTGGATAGCCAATGCCTCATCCTTTGTGTTGTATGTATTACACTCTAAACCCACTTGATTAATATAATATAAAATCAATCACGGCAATTAGTTAACTTCTCTTTCATAATAATGTTGTATACTTATTCGCTAATTAAGATTTGGAAGTAGAATACTTTCGTTCTTTTTTATAAAAGACAATTCACTTTTTAAGTTTATTGAATAATTAATGTATTTTGTCGATTTATAGACTAGATACATTGATTATTCAATAAATCTAAAAAATGAATTATCTCTTATAAAAAAGGACGAAGGTAGTAATAATTAATATTTGGCCTATGCAATGATATAGAGCCACTCATCTGATATTTTATCATATTATTCATAGACTAGTCAACTTTTCTTCACACCTAATCTAACCAAATCAAATTAAATCAAACTTTTGTTTCAAACTTTGAATCACATGCTTATTCATTTTTAATATTCTTAGTTGATACTACCTCCGTTCCTTTTTAAGTGTTATTTTTTTATTTTTTACACATATCAATAAAACTAATTATTAAGATTACTTTTCAAATCATAATTCTTCTTTTACCTATAATAACCCCACTTCTTTATTACATTTATTTAACTTTTTCTCTTTTTGGAATAAATACATAGGGATAATTTTGACAAAAGTGCAATTAATACTTCTTTGAACTTTGCAAGTGACAATTAAAAAGAAACAAAAAATTATTTTAAAAATGACACTTAAAAAGGAACGGAGAGAGTATTATTTATTATGCATTAACAAATCGAAGAGTTCCAAAACAATTATTTTCTATGCGACAATTTGATGTGTTTAGGTAGCTCTGGTTTTGTCAGAGCCATCAAAACCATAGTTGACTCACCATTTGGTTTCAGACCCTTGTTTTCCTAAAATAACCATATCAAATTTGTAGCATTATTATAGAATCTCTCAAGGCTCTTGTTATTCTTGCTCCAACTATGGCAAATTCATTTGGTTTCTTTCTGTTTCTGGTTTTGTCTTTTGCTGTTACAGTTTTAGTTCACGCACAACAACAAACAGGTTAGCTGCATAACTCATCAGCTTCTATAACAAATCATCTTATCATGTACTAGTAGTATCAACACTTCAAATTGAATGTGTGTCTAACAACGTGTCTGTATTCGACGCTAGCAAGGCACAGACACGTTACATTCAATTATTTTCATTTTTCAAATTATTACTGGTGTCGATTTGTTAGTGTCCGTGTCGTGTTTGTGTATATGCCTGTGTCAATGTTTTATATTAAAAGATTTTCTTTCTGAATCTACTTTATGTTTCTGTTTTAGGTTTCATAAGCATTGATTGTGGCAGTTCAGAGAATTTATACACAGATGATGTAACAAAAATAAAATACAGTTCAGATGGATCATACGTACAAACAGGTGTTAACAGAAACATTTCTCCTGAGTATGCATATCCTGCCAATCCAACTCTACCGTTACCACTCTCAGATCTCAAAAGTTTTCCTCAAGGAAACCGAAACTGTTACGAATTAATCACAGGAAGAAAAGGAAGTTTATATTTAATAAGAGCTTCTTTCTTGTATGGAAACTACGACGGCCAAAACAAGTTACCCGAATTTGACCTCTATGTTGGTGCAAATTTCTGGTCATCGGTGAATTTTAAGAATGCTTCAGAACAAGTTACATTGGAAATAATCAGCATGGCACAATCTGAAGAAATAGACGTTTGTCTTGTGAATAAAGGAAAGGGAATTCCGTTTATCTCAAGGTTGGAACTTAGACCGATTAGTAATTCTATTTACAACACCGAGTTTGGAGATTCTGCTTTACTTTTACTTTTCAAACGATGGGATGTTGGTTCATTCAATGGAAGTGGTAGATATGAAGATGATGATTATGATAGAATTTGGTTTCCTTTTGGTTCCTCTTCATGGAAATCTCTTAACAGTTCTGCAGTAGTTGATATTAATGGAGATGGATATAAAGTACCATCTGAAGTTATAAGAACCTGT
Source organism: Lathyrus tuberosus (assembly GCA_022829125.1). Classification (NCBI taxonomy): domain Eukaryota; kingdom Viridiplantae; phylum Streptophyta; class Magnoliopsida; order Fabales; family Fabaceae; genus Lathyrus; species Lathyrus tuberosus. Next base: position 3,435,743 of record JALAZF010000395.1, read on the forward strand.
TCTACACCAAAGAATGAGAATGATTCCTTGGAATTTTCTTGGACTTCAAATGATCCAAATGCGAAATTTTATATCTACATGTACTTTGCTGAAGTGGAGAGACTTCAGAGATCTCAACTGAGAAATTTCAGTGTTTCTTGGAATGGTTCTCCTTTGATTACATCACTTGTCCCAAAATACTGGCAACCAACCTCTCTTTCTAATTCAAAGTCGTTGGTCGTAAACGAACATCGAATTTCAATACAGAAAACTAAAGATTCGACACTTCCACCGATTCTTAATGCAGTGGAGATTTATGTAGTTAGACAATCGGATGCACTTCCAACATTTGAAGAAGATGGTATGACATGTTTTCTTCACTAAAATTTCATGTGCAAATTTAAGCTCTGACAAATATTAGCCCTGACACTTTAAGAATAATGGCGTGTCTGGTGCGTGATACAGACAGACACATTTGGTTATCTTCGGTCAATTCCATTTAAAAATTATTATCTGTGTCTGTGTATAATGCCGTATCTTGTGTCAGTGCCTTTGGTGAAATCTTACCAAACATTATGTTATTCGCATATTTTTTCAGTTTGAATGATTATGTTATACCTTTAAGTGAATTTGGTCCTATTTAATCACAGTTGAAGCTATAAAGAGTGTAAAAGAAAGTTATAGAGTTCAAAGAGATTGGGTTGGTGATCCATGTGAGCCAAAGAACTACACTTGGGAAGGCTTAAAATGCAACTACAGCACTTCACTTCCCCCAAGAATTGTATCACTGTTAGTGATCTACATATCCTTTTCATCCCTCCATATTATGACATTCAATTTATACGAAATCATTTTCTTTGTATAGGAATCTGAGCAGAAGCAGTCTGAGTGGACTAATAACTCCTGCCATTTCCAATTTGACTTTGTTGGAATCTTTGTGAGTACACATCTAGAAAATTTTGAGTACATATGGAATATTTATCCGTTCTTAGAAAGATTGTTTTCTTCATCTTATATTGATATCATATAAACTACATTATTTTGATTCAGGGATTTAGGTAACAATAGCTTAACCGGATCAATTCCTCAGTTTTTAGAAGAATTGAGATCCCTTAAATATTTGTAAGTCTTTTTTATGATGGTCTCAAACTATATTAATTGGTGCTAAATTGTTAATGGCTGATGCAAGAAAACTCAAATTATTTGTAGGAATTTAAGGGGCAACCAACTTTCAGGTTTTGTTTCTACCACTCTCCTAGAAAGATCAAAGAAGGGACTACTTACTTTGAGGTATACATTTCTATAATAGACGTCCGATGTATGTGTCGGATATGTATATGTGCGGATATGTTTCAGTTGTTGTTCTTCTAGCAATGAGCTTAGTGGAAGTGAAATTAGTTTTATTTGTCTAGAACTAGAAACATGGAAAAGAAAGCCAAAGTACAAGTATGAAACATGCGTAGAAGTGTTATCAAACATCTTTATGCGTAATTATGACCAGAAAATCTTGTTTTCAACATTTTTATAGTGTCGATGATCAAAAGCTTTCTGGTTCAAGTAAAAAAAAGAAGGTAATTGCTCCCATTGTTGCACCAATAATATCAGTTATAGTTCTGTTAGTCATTGCCATTCTCTATTGGAAGCTTAGAAGAAGAAATAAACAATCAGGTAAGTCCTGCTTTACTAATTTGTAACTCCTTCCATATGATTTTCAATACTCAAGAATTTACTTAGTTTAAAAGGAAGAAAAAGATAATCCACTTCTCGAGGAGACTAAACTGATTCTAGAGATAATGCTTGGATATTCTCAGATAAAATTGATTCTAACTTGAAGCTATAATTTGAAGAATTTGACTCTACGATTGATTTTGTCTTGAATTTATTGTTCAAACCACTTTTATGATTCTAACTTGAAGCTATAATTTGAAGATTTTGACTCTACAATTGATTTTGTCTTGAATTTATTGTTCAAACCACTTTTATCCAAACATAAACCACTTAACATTCAATTTACTTATAGCCAGAATCAATTTTGCAGAATCAGTCGTTTTTCAATTTTATTTTACAGAATCAATTTTGCAGAATCAGTCGTTTTTCAATTTTATTTTACAGAATCAATTCGTCAAAAATTTACTTTTGCCACCACAGAACCTTATAGACATGCTTAAACTCATTGTATTTGTTTTTTAATTTAGAGGAGGAGATGAATATGCTCAACAAAAGTGTATGGACTGTAGTATCAAAGAAGTTACAATACACTTATACTGAGGTGCTGTCCATCACCCGCAACTTTGAATTGGTCATTGGGAGGGGAGGATTTGGAAGTGTTTATAGTGGTCAGATGAAAGATGGCAATAAAGTTGCAGTGAAGATGCTTTCCGCGTCTTCAGCTCAGGGCCCGAAGGAATTTCAAACGGAGGTAAATAATTAGCACCATGCATGGTTATCAGTATCTTACAGTACTTACAATACATGTAAGTTGTATCTCGATTCAATCAAAATTTAAACGAAGTTGATGCAAATCAGTATCTATCTATCTATTTGAAAATGAATCTTACTTTGAATCTCGATTGACTATGATAAGTCCTGATTCATTCTAAGGAATCACTACTAAATTTTATTGATAATGTATCTTACGATTCATGATAAGATTTAGTTTACGATTAAAAAATAACAACGGCTTGCAGGCTGAACTTTTGATGACAGTTCATCACAAAAATTTGGTATTCTTCATTGGCTATTGTGATGAAGGTGACAAGATGGCTCTCATATATGAGTACTTGGCTAATGGCAACCTAAAAGAAAATCTCGCAGGTATATAGAACCTTCAGTGCTCCATATCGTGCTTAATAATTGATGAATGATAGCATGTTTCAATGTGATTTATTTATCACAATTGCAGAAAAAAGTTCACATTGCTTGAGTTGGGAAAGGAGAATTCAAATAGCAATCGATGCTGCAGAGGGTTAGTATACCTTTACTTTTTGTGCAACTATATTCTTTTATAACTTTGTGATATTTTGATGAATGATGTGTTTTGGATTGAAGGATTGGATTATCTACACCATGGATGCAAGCCACCTATAATACACAGAGATGTAAAATCAGCTAACATTCTTCTAAGTGAAGACTTAGAAGCTAAGATAGCAGATTTTGGACTCTCTAAGGTGTTTAAGAATAGTGATAGTGGAAATTCAGAAACTGCAATTATTCATGTTGATGATAAAAAGGAAAAATCTACAATCATGGGAACAATGGGCTACCTTGATCCAGAGTAAGTCCTCATCTAGTTGATTCTTTTACATTCTGATCGGTCAACATCTATGAAGCACTAACACAGACATCGGACACGAGACTGACACTAACACGTTAACAAAAATAATAATTTGAAAAAATGAGGCAATGTTTGTTTCCACATTGAAAGCTGCTTTAAACACGCACAAAAGGAAAGCTACAATTTGTAGCTTCTTTAAATCATGTCAAAATATGCTTTGGGATTTGATTTAATCCCTGCAAAAATTAAGCCAAATACATTACCGAATAAATTAAATGTAATCACATGTGTTGTTGTCGGACACCGGACACCTCTTTGTTCAGATGTGTGATATTTAGAGGATGCATTTGAATTAAACGCTTATTGCATAAACTATTTTAAATCCCTTATTAAGCACTTATTCATAAGCTTTCATGAAAACTTACTTCTTAAAGTAACCTATAAGCATGTCATTTAGATTATTAAAAAAACGAAAAAGAACCGAACTCATCAGTCTGCTTTAACGCTATGGTTTGTTTTTACCGAACTAATCAGTATGCTTTAACGGTATGGTTTGTTTTTCTGTTTTTGTTTTTTTAAACATTGCTAATATTTGGTTTGGTTTTATAGTTTTTTTTAGCAATTTTAATATCTATTAATAATAGCAATTTGATATAGTTCGGTTCACAAAAAAAAATCAACACAGCTTAAAAATGATATTGTTCATTTTTTTGTAAAGTTAATTGTTGTTCGGTTCGAAATCGCAGAACCAATGCACTGAAGATTTATACCAATCGGTTATATTTTACCAAACTTTTGTGACGATCAGTTCAATTTTCTTTTTGAACCGGACCATAATTAGTTTTACTTGTCTAAAGTTATTTTTATTAGTGCATATGGCATAAGTGAAGTCCTAATAAATTGCATTTTTCTCGCACATGATAACCATATACAAATAAAGTTTCATGATTTTATCATGGATTAGTTAATTGAAATTAACTACATTGAGATTTATACAGGTACTACAAATTAAGGAACTTGAATGAAAAAAGTGACATCTATAGCTATGGAATAGTACTATTGGAATTAATCACTGGTCTCCCTGCAGTGATTAAAGGAAAGCCATCAATTCACATACTCGAGTTTGTAAGACCACATCTTCAAAAAAGTGATTTAAGTAAAATTGTAGATCCAAGACTCCAAGGACAATTTGATGAAGATTCATGCTTGAAAGTTTTAGGATTAGCAATTTCTTGCACTGCATCAACCTCATTTCAAAGACCAACAATGAGTGTTGTGTTATCTGAGCTTAAACAGTGTGTTAAAATGGAGTTTCCTAGTGATAGGGAAATATATGAGCCATCAAGACAAATTTACAGTGAATATTATAGTTCATCTATGACAAATCCTTTCCCAAGGTAATAGTGTATATTGAAACACTAAGAAGCATTCATTTCAATTTGTAAATTTTAATCAAACCATAAGATAAAAGACACCATAGATTCCTACATATAGCATTGTTTTGCCTTATTTTGAGTTGTATAATTTTGTCTTATTAATCTTGTACAATTTTGCTGTATAATATCAGAGTGAAGAAATCAAACTTTGGTGAGAAAAAATGAATCTTTATGGATGTACTTGTATAAATTGAAGAAAGGGTCAAATCCTTTTTTATCATGTGTTTGATAAAGTTTCCTGTCATTGTCAATAACAGATGTATGATATCCTGCAGGAAAAATATTCAATTACATAGTCAATAATGGATTTTGACTGTTAGATTAAGACCAGGCACACAGTTTGTATTTTAACTTTATGAGGTGGGAAAAATATTGCACAAATGGGATTGAGTTTTTTAATATTGTATAGAAATGACTTAAATTAAACGAATAGAATTCAAAATGTAATTGCATATTTTTTTTTGAATGGCAATATAATAACATAAATATGTATTTTGTTGGAGTGAACCAATACTTATTTATTTGGTGCTATCAGTATTAAAAAATTAAAAATTATTAGAATTATAGGATGACTTAACTCATTTATATAAAAAATAGTTTGTAAAGTAAAGGGTGTTACTAGTTTGTAAGTTGAAGATCACAATGAAGATAAAATTTCTTCCAACTAGGTGATTAGGGACAGCCGTAATAAAGGCAGAAATTTTAACACACCTCTTACGTTCATTTCAATGAGTCTGAAGCGTGGAGGATATAGGAAGCTCAATATAAAATTTTAGATTGATTTTGATTTCATATTAGAGTATGGGGTTTAAGTCATACTCTAATATGATATCAGTTGAGTCGTTTTAAATTTTTGAGAGGTTTTATATAAAAAGTTGAAGTTAGTTTTAATTGAGTTGAGAATTTTATTTAACTGTAAATTAATCCTGAAATATGTGTGTGTAAACCCTTTTTGCCATAACTTAATTATGAAAATGTGTAAGGCTCTATGTTGTAGGTTGTTTTGCACGTCCTCAAAAACGATTTTGGATACCATAGTCTATCGTCGGACCATGAACCAATCATTGTTTATATTCACACACTAAGCCCAATAGAGTGTTGAAAGTGAGAGAGTGTATTAGAATTAGAATTAGTCCTAACTCATTCATATAAAATCAATTTGTAAGGTGAGAGGTGTGACTCCCAATAGTGTTGGACGTGAGTAAGTGTATTGGAAAAATCTCAAGTTTCACACTGGTTAGAGATATAGATAAATGATGCAAGGATAAAAACAGTGGGTGATCCATGGCCCGATCGATAAACTCTGATACCATATTAGAATTAGAGTTTATCCTAACCCATCTCTACCAAACCGATTTATAGAGAGAGATGCCACTATATAAAATCTGGAAAATGCTCTTTCCACCCTTATGGGTTCTCCCACACCACCGTGAAAAGTCAAAATACCCATAGCGTTCAGAGATGCATATCCAGACGCACCTTCTCCACACACACCTCAATTGAAATTGTAAAGAAACTCATATTTTATTAAAAATAAGCTCGAAGATGTATCTCTGTTTGCATAAAAGGTTAATTCAAAGATACATCTCTGTAACATACCTTAGTTCAATATTCAGTGAGATTTCTAGAGATGCATCTCTGAAATATGTTATGTTAGTTCAAACTAGAAACAACCAAGAACAAATGCAGCACAATGTTAAAACAACATAATTTTACTTAAAAATAAACATTACATAGATAAAAGTTAACATTAACATAAATTTTACATTACATTTAATTATAAACTAGTGGTTCAGGACGTTGCGACATCCTTAGAATATCTCCAGTTAATCTTGGGATCGTTGTGTCCACTTAAATCGGACCCTTTGTTAAGTAACAGTAAAAGGTACTCCGCATAACCTTTAAATCATCACACATCTTCAGTTCAAGTATGATGAAACGTATCTTTCATTCGTTGTCTATCAAGGGTGAACGGTACTCGAGTTTGGCAACTCTACAACTTTCTAGATATCGTAGGAGAGTATTCAGTTTGGTTTTCAGATAGATGAGAAGTATGTCCTCGCAGACTCAAAATTGAAGTGGGGGGGGGGGGGGGGGTTGCGCCATTGAAATACACAAATGCAATATAGAGATATGTAGTCATTCTAAATTGTGTAAAGAAAATGGAATGAGAGATCCTATTTATAGAACTTATAGATCACTAAGAACCTTACAAACCCTATCATATAATCAAGGAACTTTACGGAGATGCACATCCGTTTTGTTTTTTAATAATTTAAAGGTGTGTCCGGAGATGCATCTCTGAATACACCCTTTTTCAGAAATAAGGGGATTTACGCAGATGCACAATCCCTAAAATCCCCTGTATTATTTTTTACAAGTAAAAGGTTTTCCAGAAGATGCATTTTCGGACCCACCCAAACCACTGTTCATATAAAACCCGTGTATTTTGCAATGCATAATTTTAGAAACACTAAAACTATCTAAAAATTATCACCCAATTTTATAACATTATGTGGTATGTTACATACAGAAAAAAAGAGTTACATTGTTATATTAATACTAAAATGTATTAAAAGATTTGTCACTACCTAAATCTATGAGTGGTTCCTTATTTGACCTTTCATTATTTGTTTCTCTTTCAATGTCGCTCAATCTGGTGAGCTCTTCCATCCTTTTCAGAAAGTGATCCGACCAATATTCAACATCTTGTGTGAAATGTGTCATCCTCTTCGGTGATATCTTTGGTATAGGACATCCCAATTTCAAATAAACATGAACAAAATGTTGTTTTTTTTATAGTCAACCAATACACATGATGTGTTCCGATGGATTTTGAGGTGGCTTGCTCCAAAGTGGAAAGAATGTTTCCGAGAAACCAAATAGTGTTAAATCAATACATACCCTATCATAAGAACTTGCTATAAGATGTCTCATTTCTGGAAAGCGCATCTATTTGTCAAACGGAGTCGGACCACTAAGACAAGGAACCAGAGCATTGAGAATTGTATCATATTTTTCTTTGTTTCTGTATAGCTTTGTGTATGATTCCCTACGCGTCATCATCTCTTGTATAAGATGGCGACAGACAAATTGGTAGTCATCATCTCCTTTACCGAGAAAACCCGGAACAACTCGAAAACCATAATTGTCGTGACTTTTAACATTTAAAAGCCGCTCGTTGTATTTGTGCATAAAAATGGCTCTTGAATGTGTTTGATTTTTAGTAACGGTGGTGGGGGAGATTGTTTACTAATGTGAGCACCCTTGAAAACACTTTTTTTTTATTTTATATTTTAGAGTCCGAGAATCCGCAAAATGTGAGTCAACATGTTCAAAGTATGAAGGAGACCGTCTCGTTGAGTTATCACTTTATGTCGGTTTGCAGTCGTTTTGTGTCCGTTTGTCCTTTTAGGTGCACCCTTTGTTTTAACCGATTCCGATGGTGGTTTCAAACCTGTTGTTTCTGGATAGACAATCATCCTAAGTTTCTCTTTGATGTGTAATTTCATGATGTCATCAACTTTCATGAATCTCTCTTGGATCACTTCACACTTGGTCATGATAAATATGTTTGATTTATCATCTTTTATCACACCATCATCATTAAAACAAAGTCTTTTCCAGTGATAGCAAACTCCCTACATACATATTTGATTTTTCAAGCTTCATTTTCTTTGAAATTAAACACTTCGTGAAAAATAAAATTCAATGCCTCCCAAGATATTTTGCCAACCAACTATGAATAAAGAAAGTTGTCTTTAAATCAGTGTTCTAACACAGTAATGCTCCAACCAAAAGATGTTTGTATCTAATTATTTTTGTTTCAGAGCATTTAGTTTACAACATCCCAATGTTGACAAAAATCACCTTTACTGTTTTCTATCCCATTCTTCAGTCTAACATGTGCAAATTCAACTATGTTAGTTGTTATATTGCCAAAGTGTCAAACCTGATCGGTCCAGGCACAAACAACTTTCTCTTTAACCTTATCCAAACTAGTGCCATCAACATATTTTAGCAAATATGGATATCTCGCACACACGTTACTGAAATGCATCATAGATTCAACATATATTTCTTTCGTGGAAGAATTTATTATACCATTTCATGCATCCATTATATTTTCCACCACCACACCAGGTTTGACCATTTTTCCATCTTCTAGTTTTAGTTGTTTCGTGCCAATCACATGTTTTACCCGACTTCTCACATTTTTCGTTATGTGATACTTAAAAAGTAATGTGGATGATGTAGGGAACACCATTGCAACCAAATTTATCAATGTTGTGTCACGATCAATGATTATTACCTCTGATATGTTTTATTTGTTCTTCAACATAATATTGCACATTTCCATAGCTCATGTAACATTCTCCTCTTTTTCGGATTTTAAAAATGCAAAACTGAGTGAATAAGTCATTCCATAGAAGTAACACCAACAATTTCCAGCAGTGGAAGTCTATACTTGTTTGTTTTGTATGTTGAATCAATTATGAGCATGGAGGAAAAAGTATTGAACAACTTGATGGAATTGGGATGACTCCAAAATATCTCAAACGGTGACTTTGTCCTCACAAACTCTGTAGCTCGAAACATAGTCGTCATCTTCCAAAAGCTTTCAATAGTTTTTGCATCTCAGATCTTGGTCCTCTTACCACATTGTTGTCTCGAGCACACATGTTGTATATTTTCTTGATATTTGAAACATTTAGAGGTCTTTTTCATTTCAAAGATGCGAGTATGTTTTTCGACACCACTATGTTTAATGTCATGTCAGAAACAAGTTCACTCTCTTTTGGAACAAGGCGACATACAATGGGATGACCGACTAGGTTATCAGTCAAGGCATGATTATTTATACCATAAATCAAATTAAATTTCCATGTTTCATCCACCATACGATATCCGCGGAATTTAAACAGACACTCACATTTTCTCGATCCAGTGTCATCTTGTTTCAACTTCCTAATTCGTGGTTGGAACGTGCCACTTCTTTCGCATCTCATTGTTAAAAATGTTTGTCTTCTATTCGAACCATTTTCGGACCTTCCAATTACAATTCCTAACCCCAATTTCCTGGCCAGCATGTAGACCCATTGTAGCATATGCTCATGAACAATAAACTCTTGTTTATTTGTAAATTATTCACGAACATCTACCTCAACAACGAATGGTCGAGCACCCGATTTAACATCATCAACGACTTCATCTGGTTTAACATCATGCTTCACTTCAACCGATTTAACATCCACACTAACACTAGCTTTGGGAAACATATCAAGCTGCACCATATCTAATGACACCAAAAACAACTTTAAAACACAAAGTACAAGGAAAATCCGGATATGCATCTCTGGACCACACCAAACTTTGTCCAAAGATATATATCTGGACGCAACGTTCTTTTTTTCAGCTCAAAAATCAAAATAATGCTAGGAATGAGAGATGAGATGAATGAACTTTACCTGCAATTACAACTTCTTTTACTCCCTTTATATTTTGGTGTTGAAAAGTTTATTGAGAATGAGAGAAATTTTTTTGAGGCTGTTGAAAATGGAGGATATTTTTAGTATAAAGAAGAAGATCATGCAAGGTTCTGTTTTATCCAATTTTCCCTTCGACATTTTCTCCAGAAATATCATTGAGTCGTTAATTTAACCAGTTCATCGAATAAAAACACTACAATTGAGTATATGGGTATTTCAGAGACGCATTTATGGATACACCAAAATAATATGCAAAGATGCAGCCTCCGAACAATTTTTTTTTCAATTTAGGGTGGATCTTAGGAAAACAAAGGCCATTAAGATTTTAGATGTGTCCGAAGATGCATTTCCAAGAGCAAGAAGTGCATTTTCAAAAATTTAAGTGTGTGATATGCACACATAAAAATTGAAAGAACAATTCCTTAAATTTTTTTAAGTTCTATCTCTAATCAATATCAAACTTGAGATTTTGAAATTTTTTTGATAGAAATAAATGATATATAACTAGCTCAATCACACTTCTAGAGCATTCTCCTGACCACTGAACTATCATATACCTAGCTGCGAGAGATTTATACCTCAAGCACATGCAACGGTCCTCCGCATTTCACATATGAAAGATAGCGAGGTAGTTATTCCTCTCCCCTATATATAGGAAATGACGTCAGTTCAGGTAACAACCTTCAAACACAATTTGAATATTGTTTACTCTTTCACATACTGATTTGAATATTCTCTATGCTTCAACAAATCTCTATATTCTGATTCCGAACGGCACAAGAAATCTAGCACTACTCCCTTAAAATTTTAAATTGTCACCAAGGTGAAAGAAATACATTATAGAAGAAATTGTCCTATAGAATCCTATATTTTGAAGAAAAAGATTGGATTGTATAAGAAATATGATATGAAATTCTGGCATAGTAGACAACAGATGTCCTAACACATGTCAAGACATTGTTCTGCATAATTATTAAACAAGAACAGAACAGCAGACTGATACCTAGAATATCAGCAACTGCAGAAGCACAAATGTTTCGACATCTGTTCCAACATGTTAATCAAAATTGAACTGTAAATTGCAGTATGATAAACAACACAGAATATGATGACCCAGTTCGGTGCAACTCACCTACATCTGGGGGATAACAATCCAGGAAGAAGAATTCACTATCAGTAGTATAGTTTTATGTAAACAACCTCAGGTTTACAATAAACACCCACGCTTACCTATCACTACCCAATGAAAACTTTATCATTAGAAGTCACATCTAATTGATAAGAGAAACCCGTCTCACTCCCTAAATAACAACCTATGATTATCTAACCGTTACTACACCATAACTGTATCATCCCTATTGAAAGACACCCCTTCCTATACGAAGTTCAGTCAAGCATCCTTGACTAACAAGTTAACTTGGATTTGCTTCAAAGCTTCATCCAAGAACAATACACGATTCATTACCTACGGGTTTCTGAATCTGTACAAGTACCTATGTCTACCACACTGTATCAAATCGATACAGAGGGAGACTTACAAGAGAAACCTACGACTCTCAAAACCTAAACTCTACTTTACAAAATAGGATTCCTAAGTCTATGTTGTCCTCTCTCTCTTTTCTGCATTAGGTCTTGGTCTTTTTTTATAGCCTTCTGCTGCATTGGGCTTTCAATATTCTGTTGGCTGGTTCCTTGATCCACGTTCTGATTGCTTCCTTAATTCTTGGACCAAACTTAGAAACAACTTGCTATATTAGTTTAAGATGTCAGGACATTCGTTAGAACATCATGTCTTGACCAGTCTTCTTCATGTTGGAACATTACATCCAACGCCTTGTTTTACCAAAAATTTGCTCAAATCTGCAGAGCCTTCAATCTCCCCCTTTTGACTAATTTTTGGTTAAAACTCCTTTGGTAGAAAAAGAAAGTCTGGCGTTTGGTAGATATGATTAGAACACCTATGAGACTCTTTCTTACCCCTGAAATTTCTAGCTGTATGTTGGTGTACATGAGGAAGAGTATATAACCCTCTCCCCCTCAAACCAGTACTTGCTACTGAGGGATAAATCTTCCTCTTGAGGGGCATAAGAGAACCCACAAGAAGGTCTAGAAAGAGCTTAAGAAGAAACAATTGTATCGTATGTAACACGGAGTCTATAGAGTATGTAACTCAGGTCACAAGACACAACCTGCTTCATAACTCAGATCACAAGGCACAAGGGAAGAACTCAAGGATGTCAGAACATTTCATCCAACACCCCTGCAGAAGAACGCTTGCACAAATGAGTATGTGTTGTAGAAACCAAGACACAACTGAGATGAATCCATACCCCTATCTCCCCCTTTTTAGCCAAAAATTGGCAAAAGTAGCCAGTGCAATTCTCTACCCACTTGATACTAATCTAGACTTTAACAAAAACCATGACGAGCTTGTCCAGAAAACTAACTTTGAGAACTAGAAGCAGACTCCACCTTTAAATACTCAACCATATTTTTCTTGAAAATTATGGTCCATAGAAGTTCCCGCAGAGCAATTGATGTGGAGATATAAATTAGGGTAGGTAAACATAAATGACTGTGCACTGTCCAGCTAAAGTTTGACTGATTCAACTTTATGAGAGACCGTCCAAAGAATGCACTTGTATCAAGACACATGCTTAACATATCTACACTCTCTACCGTCCAAAACAGCCAATCATGTTGTACCCATACCATCCTGACCTCTTGTCAGGCTGTGTTTAGCAAAGTTATAGTTCCTGTGTTTTGTCTACAGGATAATCCTTTTAAACAGAAGACCAAGAATAACTCACCAAGATGTTAAGATATTTCTTCAAACATCTCTCAGTTAGCAGCAACAACTCTTAAGATACTTGTACTCCTCCTGATTCAATCCATTGACACCTAACGACAGAATCAGAATAACCTGATAAGTTCACCTAGAACTTATACCAGTAGGACAATGTCACGACATCTCGTCTGACATATCATCCTCACCTGAGACTATCTATTACAAACTGCTTGAAACCACAAACAATCTTGATAAATAATATGTACCACTGCAGTCATATATCCAGAACAGAAGTCTAACTCCCCCTGTCATAGATAACCAGTGCTCCTTTGCCAGAAGAACACTCCAAATGAATGGAAAACATAAGACGCATCTTCATGTCTTCAAGAGCGCACCCTCTGTTCAACACACCTGCTGAACGCATTCACCTAATGTTTGACCCTCAAGCAAACCATGTACCACACCAGTACATTTAACAGACAGAAGTTCTCCCCTATCTTTCTCAACATATGCTTCTTCAGCAAGAAACACTCAAAATCACCACATGATATCCCATGGCAACTTCATGATCATATAGTGAAAGTACCAGGAACGCATCCTTGTACCATAACCAACAAACTCTTGGATTGAGATCAAAGCTCCATTGATCCCTCTCATCCAGAAACCATCCATACACCACACGAATCCCTCATGAATTCTCATGTATAGATCTCCTTATTCCCTGACATACAACCCAATTGAATCTGAATGCTTCACATTCCTCAAAGAGACACATAGGGCCCCTTAGTTTGCTAGCTCTCCCAGATGTTCTTCACACTTGAAGGACATCAAACACATGCTCCAAAAATCTTTAGCCCATTTGATCTACAAGCACCAAATTGATCCACTTCTAGCATGTCATATTCACATCAGACTTCCAAGACAATCCTTTACCCATCATTCTCCCGATAAATACCTCTTAGACTAGATGTGAACTAAGAATCCTACTCTAAGGATAACCAACCCGAAAAATGTTCTAACATCAGTTAAGACATCCTTAACATATCATAGACACCAATTAACATAGTTTTAGATATGCTCCACCACTAGACTTACTACCTGCATAGTAATCCAACTGAAGATCTTAAAACAACACTGCGCCACCAGCTTGATCAACAAGAACTCCAGATAACCAAAGAGAGAAATAAACTCTCATCCACCAAAAGAAGGTAATCTTCCATAAACTGAAAACTTTTGCCACAAGCTCCAAGATAGAAAAGACTCAATACCTCCTTAAGTCTTCAACCAACCACCCTTCTGTCCAAGAGTAATTTGGTCCAAGACACTCCTCAAGAGTAATCAAATGCCACAGTTTGATTATCTTGATTTCTCGAATCCACATATGAGAACTACCAAATGCCAATTTTGATTGCCTCATCCTTCTTGAATTCAAATATGAAACCAACCAAATGCCACTTTTTGATTGATCTCACCCTTCTTCAGAACTCCCACAAGATACACTGATCCACCAATGAAATCTGATCTTCAAGTTACATGAACTACTTGCTCCATAGCAAGCCATCGTGGATCCACCAAGCCTTAAACATGTAACATCTTCTCCTACTTACAGCTCCCGCAAACTGCTATGAGGCAGACCTTTTTGAAGCATCCATAACTTTCATTCTCCTGTAGATCAACTTATCTTAAGCTGATGTACCACATCACTAGCTGAGATCCTGATGTTAAGCTTGATGTCAGAACATTCTGATACGACATCCAGCTGCTGAATTCAGCTCCTCCTTTTGCCACTTAGAAGAACCTCCTCGCTTTAACAGAACAAGAGTTCCATGCTCTCATAGACTTGATTCAACAACCAAGTTTGAGTAGACAACCTTCATCCTGCTTAATCTTATCACAAATATTCCATTCAAGCTCACACCTTGATGAAAATCTGCTTTGAACCTCCAAAGAACTCACACCTGCCACGTCTGATTCTTCAGATGATAAGTAGTCCTAGACTACACCATAGCTATACCAAAGGATGCCAATTTCCTTAAGTAGAGCAGATTGTAGAAAGTCAAAGATAACTGCCACTTAACCTTGACCTCTAAGATGAGCAAAATCACATGCTCCTAAGTACCTAGATCAGAAATAAACTGACCCAAGCTGTGCCATCACCGACGCCATATTCTGGACAAGTATCTTGCCAGGACACTTTCTAGATAAACATCAGATGCTTCTAGTAACAACTGGAACACACTTGCTGTACTTAAATACTCCTAGATCAGAAATAAACTGATCCAAGAACTACTCATCAAGATTATGATGTCTTCTTCTTCATCTTCCACATCACCACTGTCTAGACCCGTTTCTTTCCAAGAAACTCTCCAGAGATCAGATGCTTCTGCCACACCACACTGAAGCAGATTCTTAGGTCAACACCCAAGAGAAATAGATCCAAAAGCTTATGCAGTACCCCTTCCATGATTCTGCACAAACCAGATGAAGAGATGTTCCAACATCGTGTTAAACATCAGCAATCTTGAACTTCACATACAAGGATAATCAATTAAATACTTGTGAGTATCACAAATAACAATTGATCTTAAATCCTTGTTTAATAACCCTACTTCACTGTTGAAGGCATACTCCAACAGATCACTCCATGAACACTTATCAAGTATTCAATCTTTTTCAAGTATCTTCTTTAACAAACAAAGTGTTGAGATACCAAGACTGCCACCCTTGACTCAAATAACTAAGATTCTCTCTGAACGAACCCTATTTACCTCAACAGCTCTGAAATCTCTATTCAGATTGGATCCACCCTTAGGATTAAGAGAGATGAATCCTTCCTTGAAGTTTTGGATGGTGAAAATAAATCACCTCCACTTTCTTCAGGTTTATGTTTCACAAAAACACCCTCTAGTCAGAAGAATAACTAGAAGACTCCAGATGCACGGCTGATATGCCTTTATGAGTGGACTTGAGAGACTTCTCGAGTATCTTTGACATCTTAACTGATCAATAATTTACCAAACTCCTAGAGCAAGAACTTGATAAACTTAATCTCAACTCCCTTTCTCTTCAACTGAATTCAAACAGTACACTGGAACCAAGCTTCCAAGTACCAAGTCACCATAACAAATGTAACACCCCCAATCTATAACCCGAGCAAATAATTAAAGTGATAACAAATAATCAGAGTATGATAAAAACATTCATGGCATAGACGGAGGCGTCACATCAATTGAAACAAAATACAACAACCTGCTCATATAGATATGCAACAATCAGGTAGCACATAACAGAGGAACTCAGTTCCTAACACCCACAATTCAGATACAAAATAAAAGCGGAAAATCTGCAACTGAATCTCATATATATATATATATATATAACATAAAAGTTTGTCTGTCATATACAGAGCCATACTTATACAATCCAAAAAGAATATATACATATACACATAATCACACACGATCTCCCCGACTACCCGGTACTACATATCAGAGCCGACCGACAAAAGAATGAAGATCTAAGCTTCACAAAAAGACCTCCAGCATCTAATCTGCAATGTCTCATAGAGCATTCAAAGCAGCAGAAGAGTGAGAAACACAATCATAATATAGTTGCATACAAATATATAATAATACAAAAATACACATGTAAAACATTCTCACCACAACTTACACCATAATTCAAATACAAACCAACACAAATCATATCTCACACATCCATCACAAAGGTACATCAATCATGCACAATACA
Source organism: Lathyrus tuberosus (assembly GCA_022829125.1). NCBI lineage: Eukaryota > Viridiplantae > Streptophyta > Magnoliopsida > Fabales > Fabaceae > Lathyrus > Lathyrus tuberosus. The sequence continues at coordinate 3,452,459 of JALAZF010000395.1, forward strand.
TTTATCACTAGCATATATATATGTATCTCAACTCATCAATTCCATTCACAATTCCACACAAAATCATTCCATTCATGATTTATGCAAATGCAAAGAGACCGACACAACGACTCTATGCAAATGCAATGCGGTACCGTTCCATCCATCATTCTCATCATTAGTTCACTCAGGAACTATTGGAATCATCGCTTGTTACTTAGTGTAACTCCCCGTCGGGCAAACGATGTTCCTCGTCGCTTTAGGTCCTCTTGGTATAAGGCTCACGACGTTTATGGATCGCTTTAGGTTCTCTTGGTATAAGGCTCACGATCCGATCGCTTTAGGTCCTCTCGGTATAAGGCTCACGATCGTCTATAATCATCGCTTTAGGTCATCTCAGTATAAGGCTCACGATGTTATAGCGGATTCCCTCTAGAACCATTTCGTCGCTCACACCCACTAGGGCACACGACATCACAAGAATGCATATCATGATGCTTGGCATACAATGACTCATGACATTCAAATGCACACATATACACATCCATAATCATGCATATATAATCAAACACAACACAATGCATTTTCTTGCCCTTAGGCCACAAACCATCATCACAACATTTCATCACATGCATTTACATCATACAACAGCACACAAATCGGTATATATCAAAAGCACATTGCATGATAACACATCAATTACACGCAATTACAACGGTAAAAGTCAACAAAACGACACATTTCCAAATTCCCGACATAATTAAATCGGACAACAATCTCAAAACCATTTTAATAAGAAAGAACATTTTATTAGCTTTCTAACGGTACCACGAACGCCTCGATCCGAGTTACGGATCAAAAGTTATGAATTTTCAAAGAAAATAATTTATTGAGAAACAACCAGATTCGCCTGGCGACTTAGGATTTCGCCTGGCGGATCCCCCTTCGCCAGCACTTCGCCTGGCGAACTAGTGGCGGACCACAAATTTAGAAAAACCCCAAGAGTTACAGAAGCTAACCCATTTCTGTCTTTCCGATTTCGCCTGGCGACTTACGATTTCGCCTGGCGAATCCCCCTTCGCCAGCACTTCGCCTGGCAAACTAGTGGCGAGACCTAATTCGCCTGGCGACTTCCCAATTCGCCTGGCGAATCGCACCAGAACCAAAATTTTCTGCCGCGGGTTACATGGTTCCAAAACCCCCAAAAATCCCATTTTTCATCCCAAATCAATTCCAACAGCAAAACAAATATCAGCAATTGCTCATAAACACAGTGTGATCATACAACGCAATTTATATCGATTTCCGACCGCGAAAACATCGATTCCTAATCATTTTCTCATTTCCAACCTAGAAGTGAAAACTATGGAAAGGCAAGAGAACATTCAAACACACACATACATATTCATACACAAGCATAAGATAATCGAGTTTCACACCCTTACCCGATTTAATCGTGTTTGAAAAGTCGGTTGGATCAATTTCTTTCTCTCCAATTTTTTCCCTCTTTTTCTTATCTTCTTTCCCTTTTCCTTCTTCTCCTTTTCTTTCTCTCTATTTTTCTCTCTTTCTAACCTCTAAGTTCTATTTAAAGAAAAATAAGTAAAATGACCAAAATACCCTTACACTCAAATATCTCGCAAACGCTCTCAAAACACGATAAAACATAACAACAATGAAAAATAATACATTGCCAAATAAAAGTCAAGAATAAAATAATATAAAGACCAAAAATAATTAAATCGACTCAATTAAATAAATCTAACAAAAACTGGGGCGTTACAACAAACATCTTCCAGCAACTCTCTCCATTCCATCGCTCCCGACTTTTGAATAAAAAGATGCAGATATCTTCAAATATAGAGGTCGACAATTGAGATCTTCCACTATTTGTCTTCAGCAATAACTCCAGAATCCCATAAATTCCAGAGCTCTTCCATCAGAAATATATGCAGCGGAACCGCCAAGGAACAAATTCAAATTGCCCTAATAAGATGTCAGAACATCTTATAAGACACCCCAACAAGAGAACTAGCCATTTCTCCTAAAGTTATTGTAGAACCTCCTCAGCAACATGAACAACCACCGGGTTGTGACCTTCGATCCAGAACATTCATCCCATCCATTAATACCCTTGAGTATGTCTGAGTTAATTGATCTGATCTTTAAAACTCCTCCTTGTTTAAATGCCAGAAAGTATCTCCCAAAGATCTCATCCAAAAACAGACAGGATACCTGCTCTGATACCAATTGAAATTCTGGCATAGCAGACAACAGATGTCCTAATACATGTCAAGACATTGTTCTGCATAATTATTAAACAAGAACATAATAGCAGACTAATACCTAGAATATCAGCAACTGCAGAAACACATATGTTTCGACATCTGTTCCAACATGTTAATCAAAACTGAACTGTAAATTGCAGAATGATAAACAACACAGAATATGACGACCCAGTTCGGTGCAACTCACCTACATCTGGGGGATACCAATCCAGGAAGAAGAATTCACTATCAGTAGTATAGTTTTATGTAAACAACCTCAGGTTTACCGTAAACACCCACGCTTAGCTATCACTACCCAATGAAAACTTTATCATTAAAAGTCACATATAATTGATAAGAGAAACCCATCTCACTCCCTAAATCACAATTTGTGATTATCTAACAGTTACTACACCATAACTGTATCATCCCTATTGAAAGACACCCCTTTCAATACAAAGTTCAGTCAAACATCCTTGACTAACAAGTTAACTTGGATTTGCTTCAAAGCTTCATCCAAGAACAATACATGATTCATTACCTACAGGTTTCTGAATCTGTACAAGTACCTATGTCTACCACACTGTATCAAATCGATACAGAGGGAGACTTACAAGAGAAACCTACGACTCTCAAAACCTAAACCCTACTTTACAAAATAGGATTCCTAAGTCTATGTCGTCCTCTCTCTCTTTTTTGCATTAGGTTTTGGTCTTCTTTTATAGCCTTCTGCTGAATTGGACTTTCAATCTTTTGTTGGCTGGTTCCTTGATCCATGTTCTGATTGAAGGTACGAGAAAGACACAAGAAAGGGGGGTTTGAATTGTGTATTTACTCTTTAACAAATTTTCGCTTCTTATCGTTAAGACGCTGAGATAGTATCAGAGTTCGTTGAGAGACTCTGACTCGCGAAGTAGCATTCAAACTTGCCATGCATGAAGCATAAGAACCAACAAGAGTCTGAACGCAATATGCATTATTCAGAACTTGCAGTGCGGAAGCTTATCAGAGTTAAGCTGCAAGGTTCTGACTCGCTTATGTAAGGTTCTGATACTCAATACAGAAACATAAACAATAACACAAAGCATAACAAGAGTAAAGGACACACGATATATCCTGGTTCACCACAAGGCTAATCAAATCCACCCTCCTCAGGTGATTTCGCCTTGAACACAAGGGCTTAATCCACTATAACCAATCTTGATTACAGATGCACAAGCACATAGCTGGTGACTAACAACCTGCACAGCCGCACTGTGACTAACCCACAATAACTTGCGTCATTGTTATCTCAAGTACCCAGATCATCTCATGATCCCTTGAGGTATCTTTCTCAGTGAACCGTTCAGGGATCCAATCAAGATATAACGTTCACTGGAGGAATCACAATGAGTTCCATCAGGGATCCCACAAGAGTCTGATCAACATATGATCCTCTTTGAGATATGACTATCATTGACCATATTTTAGGATTTCTACAATACCACCAAGCCATTGTCTTCTCAAGTCTCCGATCACACTGATCACTTGAGGAATCCTAATTCATATAGAATTAGTTAAACTGGAGATTACAATGATGCTTCTTAACAAGCAGATAACTCCTAAGTTTAAGTACATAAGAACACACAAGTGTTCAAGCAAGATTCGAGCAACAACTCCTTGGTTTCTTTTTATTCTACAAAGATGTATATGAATTTGACAGTTGATGACATCTTGTAGATCTTCTTCTTCTTCGTCGTCTTCTTCGTTGAGCAAGCTTCGAGCAACAACTCCTTGCTTCGGATCTTCAATGTAGCTCAGACGAGAAGATGGTTGATGACTTGAATGATTTTCAATGTTGTCTTCTTCATCAACAACTTCTGTACCAATTCATTGTTGTTGTGTTGAATGATCTTTTGAGCTTCAACAACAATGGTCGTGTGTTTGATAGTTTTGAATGTTTTTGTTTAACAATGATAGCTTGTCATTGTGACTATCATAACATCGACATATTCAAAAGCGCATTCTCCTTTCTTTAAATAGCCCAATATAATATAGCCGTTTGAATTACTGTTGGCTGTTGGAAAAGAGACGTTGTGTAATGATGCAGCTGTACTGACATATCTCCTTTTTACTGTGGAGGAAATGACATGATATATCTTCTTCGATATCCAGTATGAGAGCAGAAAAGCCCTTAAGGCCCAGGCTCTGACCGACTTCGTTGCAGAAATGACGTTCGCAGACTCCCCCGCTCGCGGAGCACTTAAATGGACCATTTTCGTGGACGGGGCCTCCAGTTCGGCGGGAAGTGGGGCGGGTATCATACTGGAAAGCGATGAGGGAATCATCGTTGAAGTATCACTCACCCTGTCCTTCCCCACCTCTAACAACCAGGCTGAGTACGAAGCCTTCCTCGCCGGGTTGCGCTTGGCCGAGGACCCTGGCGCAGAAGAAGTCGTTATTTGCACAGGTTCACAACTCGTAGCCCTTCAAGTCCGAGGAGAATATCAAGCCAAAAACGACAACCTGACCGAATACTTAGCCTTGTTCAAGAAGAAGACGATGAAGTTCGCAGCGGTAGAGGTAAAGCATGTTCCCCGCGAACACAACGTCCGGGCAGATGTTTTGTCCAAACTAGCCAGCACGAAGAAGAAAGGCGGAAATAAGTCCGTCATAAAAGAAGTACTTCCTCGACCCATCATTGAGAAAGCTTCCTCGATGCTCGACGTATAAGTGATCGGCGACAGCAATTGCTGGATGACCCCCGTTTACAACTACCTCGCTAGAGAAGAACTCCCGTCTGACTCTAAAGCAACCAGCGTAGTCAAGCGAAGGGCCTGCTCCTACGTCCTAGTCAAAAATAAACTCTACAGACGGGTATTCTCCATCCCGCTGCTCAAGTGTGTCGAGGAAGAAATGGTCGCCCATATCTTGCGTGAAATCCACGAAGGAATCAACGCCCAACATCTCGGAGGAAGGTCCCTTGCCCGAAAGGCCCTCCGAGCAGGATATTACTGGCCAACCATGCAACATGACGCTAAATAGCACGTGAAGAAATGCGATAAACGCCAACGACATGGGGATATGCACCTAGCTCCACCTAACGAGCTCAAATCTATGTCCTCCCCGTGGCCATTAGCCTGGTGGGGCCTAGACATCCTGTGACCATTCGTGGTAGGATCAAACTAGAACAAATACTTAATAGCAGGCGTGGACTACTTCACAAAATGGATAGAGGCGGAAGCCTAGCCAAGATAACTGCCCTTAACATACTGTATTTCTACAAACGAAACATCCTCGCACGTTTTGGCATCCCCTAAGCGATAGTCACAGACAATGGGACACAGTTCACGGACAAGAAGTTCCAAGACTTCGTCGCCCAGCTGGGCACGAAGTAACACTTCGCATCCGTCGAACATCCCCAGACAAACGGGCAAGCTGAGGTGGCGAACCGGGTCATCCTTCGAGGCCTCAAACGGAGGCTGGACGAAACGAAGAAGGCTTGGGTCGAGGAGCTGCACAGCGTCTTATGGGCATACCGCACAACTCCACACTCTTCAACCGGGGAGACCCCCTTTCGCCTGGCTTACGGGACCGAAGCTGTGATCCCCGTCGAAGTTCACGTACCCTCCAAGCGGACAGAATCGCCCCTAGACGAAGAAATGAACGACGAGGCATTAAGGGAGGAACTCGATCTCGTCGAGGAAATCCGAACAGGGGAAACCCTCCGCGAAGCCTCGTTAAAACAAAAAATTTCTATCAGGCACAACGCCAAAGTCACACGGCGAGAGTTCGACGTGGGCAGCCTCGTCCTAAGGAGAAACCATAAAGATTCTCGCGAAGGCAAACTAGCCGCCAACTGGGAAGGACCCTATCGTGTCCGGGCAAAAACGGAAAGTGGGGCCTATTACCTAGAACATCTCAACTGGGAAGAACTTGCTCGACCATGGAATGCCAAAAAGCTGAAACAATACTACAGCTAAGGCCTTAACTATCGGTTCGATCCGTCACGAAGACGAGCATCACCTACCGACCATGATGCACGCCTAGGTACAAGCATCGCATGCCAGTGAAGCCGAACCCCGCTCAGGAACGAGCCGGGTCTCAGCTCAACAGAGGTCCCTCAATCGAGCAACGCCGTCATCAAAGTACCACGACAGGCAGAACATCCAGCTCGCGATGGGAAGTTCACGCCGCGAACTCAGGCCTCAAACGCGACCTGAGCTCCGCATCCTCGCCCGAATATTCCCCGGCCATTCGTCCAGTACCCCTCACTGACGAACACATCTACAACGAGCAATCCCCCAAAACTTAAAGCAAAACAAAGTAATCCCTATTGCGGACATACATGCACAAATGAGCATAAGTACAACACTTAGCGAAATTTAAAGCAGATAAAACCGTGCAAATCATGAAATCGGCCACGAGGACCGAACACATACATAATTAAAAATAATAAGTGGCCACAAGGACCACAATTGTGCTTGTTACATAAACAGGGGGCCACACCCCCATTCAAAATAAGTTACAACAGTTACACGACACGCAGGCCGGGAAAAATTACAACAACAACAAAAATCTTCACTCATCCATCTGGTCAGTCTGCTCGGCGTTAGGCTGAGGCTCCTGGTTTTCCACGGGGTGATCCTTGGAATGCTCTTTAGGGAGGGCACCCGGTCTAATTATCCGGCCGTCTTCGACGTACGCCAGATAGTGGGTACTCTCGGTGGAAATATCAAGTTCGGGGTTCACCACCCGCAGTTGAGACACGACATTCCTGAAGGATTCGTCCGCAATGACGATGTTGTTGTCCTCAGTCGCCAACATACGAGCAACCAACTTAGACCTTGTCTTTAGCTCCTTCACGTCCTCGGGTTCATCTTCGCCCGGAGCATTGGCCGCCCTCAGCTGCTCGACCAGCTCCTCAGCCGCCTTCTTCTCTACAGCCAGCGTAGAATTCTTCCCCTTTAGTTTGGTTACCTCCTCATCCGCCTTCTTCCGGGCATCCTCAGCGCTCGTGGCCTCCTCCCTGCCTTTTCTCGCCATCTCTTCCAGAGATGCTATGGTAGCCCGGGCAGCCCTCAATTCAGACTCAGTGGCAGAATCCCCTTCAGCGTAGATGGCGACCATCTCCAAAACTCTGACTAGTGCAGAGGTATCTTGGGCCACCAGCGCCCTTTTGCTCAGATGGTCCATACCCTCCAGCCGGAGAGACTCTGCCCGCGGCACAACCAACGACGTTCCCTCAAAGAACCGTCTGTCATGAATGCATGGAGGAAGTTTGAACTTCCCTTTTTTCGGCGCCCGGGTAAGATCTACCCCTTCAGTGGCCCTGAACCGCTTGGACCGTGAGGCCAGAGGCAAGGGATATCCCTGGGTGGCGGGAGTGGGAGAAGAGACCCCCGCAGCTGGCTGAGGAGGATTGAGAGCACGCTGGGAGAATCGGGTCTTGGGAGCAGCCGCCCCGAACTTGTTCCTCGCGAGAGCATTCTTTACCATCCTTTCGTGAGCAAGAGGCATCTCACCTGTACAAACAAAATACGAACATGTTAGACGAGGAAGAAAACATAATTCGGATAAGTTAAAACAACTAAAACTACTGAGCAGCTTATGAACTTCCGCAAAGGTCTTGCACTCCAGAAGAGCCTTGGTGTTAATGAAGCGATATTCAGCCCTCTGGCTACCATCCTCCTCGAAGATCGGGGAACCCTTCTTCGTCCAGCATTCGGCAAGGCGGAAGGAATTAACGTACTTCACCAGCGTCTCGTAAGCAACGACGTCCTGCCCGTCTAGGTTGTGCGGCTGGAGAACGTACTCACCGGGCTCCTTGGTAAAGTGGCCAGGCCCCCAGTGAAAGGGGAACTTGAACTGTCTCTCCCCGATAAACCTCCCAGCCTCATCGCGCAGCTCGTTACCCTCCTCGTCAACTTAGATCTCCCAGACATACGTACTATCCTGGGCGGCCTCCGATACAGGCTCTATAATGTAAAACCTCTCCTTGAACGTCCGTATCGATTCTGAAAAGGGCTTGAACAGCTTGCGAGGCTGTTTCAATGAAACCCAACCGTACCTCCTCCGTGTCAGCTGCCGTTGAAGATGAAATATAGTGAAAAATAAGCAGAGAGTAGCCCCATATCCTCAAGTACTCGCACGTTAGCTCAAATGCCCGGATGAAGGCCAGCGAGTTCGGATGCAGCTGCGTCGGGGCCAAATCCAAATTCACTTACACTGACTGCTGGAAATCAGTGAACGACAGCCTCAGTCCCATTTCTTTGAAAGCGTACTCGTACATAGCGAAACGCTCCCCAAAATTTGTACAGACTCTATCATCCTCGGAGGGAAAGTGCACCTTCCACTCCCCCTCTGGCCCGACGACCGTAAAAACATCCCCCAGATATGTCGCGAAGGTGGATACATGCTCGGCTGGCACAACCACCATCCACTCCTCTGTGGAGCCTTCAAGAGTATCCTCTTCCATTTCCTCCTCCTCCCCGGCTACACTAGGGACACTCGATAATTTCGAACTGCTGATTTCCGAGGAGCTCGCTTCCTTCTCGGATGAATCTATTATAATCTCCCCGTCTGACCCTGTCGCGATGTCAATCACTTGAAAAGCAGAGAAAAAGTGAATTCGACGAAGAATCAAATCCACCCTTCCACCGCTAGTCAAGTGAAAAGGCGCATAAGGGGCTGAGGACGACGTCCCCGGCCTAAGCCCTAACATCAAACAAAGAAAAACTCAAGAGTCTCCCACGAGGAGATGCCCGGAGCGAACCACTTCCGCACGAGGAACTTCCTCGAGCCACTTCCCAGTTTCCGTTTGAAGCTTCACCGGAAACTGCAAGGGCTTTACCGGAAACGTCATCGTCACTCTAGAATCTGAACGATCACGGCAGTTACGCATGCATCATCATTGCAATGACGCTGGAAACCGGCCGACTCACAAGAATATTCTAAAAACCCAGCGGCCTCGTCGGCGGCAGAAAATGGCATAACCGCCGTCCACCACCAACAACCGCCGAAAACGAATCTATTTCATCTTTTAAACCTAAACCTAACCACATGCAATCTACAAATAACCATCAAAAGGGACAAAAGAGCATGAAATCAGTAAACTTACTTGGTTAAGAAGATGAAAAGCGGTTGCTCGGAACTTGATGCAGCGCTCGGAACAACGAACGACGGTGACGGGCAGAAGCTCTGAGGAAGACGAAGAGAAGAAAAAGCGAAAATTTCCAAATGAACTGAGTCTCCCCTTTTTATACTGAGGGGCAAGTGCAGTGGCACGCCCTCGTAGGTCATAATGGCTAGTAACTAGCCATCATTTCCTAGTAACTGCTGCACAAGGCTCGAGGCACACGTGGCGCCCTAACGTTTCAATTCCTCATAACCGTTAGTCTCCCCGTACGACAGGCAGTTCAGTCACGGCCAAGGATCTCACGAACACCAGGGGTCACGGACACCACGAGACAACTTTCTCCGTCACCAAACGACGACTTCACGCTAGCTCCCCGGAGTCACGAGTTGTCCTTAAGTCATCACTTCCATGCTCGGGAGCAACGACTTGGGGGGCTCCTATTCTGGACTGGACCGATGGCCAGGCACGACCCAATCAACTCCTGCTCCCAGAACGACCCAATTGCCTAAGTCCAATCCACAAAGGGCAAAAGTTACCTTTCTGCCCCTCCAACCGGGCAAGGAATGAATCACTCCTCCCCAAAACAGCTACCTGTTCCGCACGGCATCTTCACTCCCCGAACAGCTAAGGGCATGTGCCTGAAACTATGCCTATGCCCGACATAACGACTAGTTTTGGGCACCCTGCCCGACATAACGGCTAGTTTGGGCAGTTACCTATTCTTCGGGGAAAACGGTTATTTCGCCCTGAAAAAAGGACCGTTGGCCACGCGCTGGGGGCATTATATAAACCCTCTCACTTGAGAGGGTCAGGTATAAAATATTCACCCTACGAACTAATACTTTGTAATTTCCCCTTTTCTCTGACCTTTTCTTACTTGAGCATCGGAGTGCCTTGCAGGTACACCCCCTCCTCCTCTCCATACGCCCAGCATCTCAAACGTACTTGGTGGCCCACTTCAATAGGATCTGATCCAGCCTTCACGATCAAATATATTTGAGGAAATTTAATAGTGTGAAATTAAATAGTTATACTCATGTAATATTATTAATTGAAATGCTGTAATATATATATATATATATATATATATATATGCAAACAATTTAACAGCAAAACTAAGCAGCCCAGTGGAAGGGGGGCACCTCTTGCATGCGGTATGTCATGGGTTCAATATTTGATATTTAACCTTCATAGATTCTGTTGACCAAATTCAGTGAGGGGGCAAAATATAGGAATCTTGAAATGAGAAGGATGTAATCTGTGTAAGAATATCCTAGTTGCTCTCCTAAACTAATAGTATATCTTAGAAACATTGCAAGAGACTTCTGTCCAATCAACCTAGAAAGAGATTTCACTGCTCAAGTACACAGATAAGAGACTTCAATGCTCAAGCACGCAGGAAAGAGACTTCTTCTACTTTAAACAAATAGTTTAGTAGAAAAGGTCACTAATATACTGTGATACACAATGAGAAGTATAACAGTTGTGCAACAATCACAAAGGTTATTAACCTCTTAAGAAGTATGTCAAGAGAGACGTTGGAGACTAGCATCTGGTTAGAAGTATTGTCCACTGAATAATGGCATTATTCACAACACCTTTCGAAGTACTAGGTATCTACCAAAAGTAGATAGATTAAAGAGGCCACATCTCCATCCATTGAGCCTTGCAAAAACGAAATCCTTGTTAACTCTTCCCAGAAATCTGATGCTTGACAAGACTGGTATGCTTTTGGCTTAGTGTACGGATCAGAGGCTCCTTTTGCTTTCAGAGTCTGATCTGCCACCAGAGACTGGAACAATATACCAGAGTCAAAACCTTTAGATGCTGATGAACATATTCAGAGTCACCATATTCTGATCATCCAGCATCTGAGTAATATTGCTTCTCCACTTATGCTTTTAATAGGCTTAATTCATAGTGAATTCTCAACTTATGATCCTGCACAATTGAACATATGTTAGTATACCCACTTGTTCTCTAAATAATTTATTATCATCAAAACCCAAGGGATATAAATAATATTGTTCCAACAATTACAACCCCGCTCGACTCTATGTGTTTTCTTAGGGTATCCCCTTAATCATAGAGGTTATAAATGTTTTGATTTGTTGCAAAAAAAAATCATCATCTTGCAACATGTCATCTTTTATGAGACTCAGTTTCCCTTTCCCCGGCCGTCCTCCCACCCGCCCCTACATACGACTGTTTCACTGATCACCAATATATTATATATCACTGAACTCATTCATCTTTACAATCTCCACATGATGACCTTCTCAGACTGTCACCTATACCTGACCCCCAGCCTCCCCGTAGACCCCCCTCTCCATGACTTCCTCCTCTTTGAATCACCTGGTTACCTCTCCCTCGCCTACACCACTGTACCAGCCCATACCTCTTACTTGGACCATGGCCACTCGCAACATGAGGGGTATATACAAACCAATGAAACGTTTTAACCTATTTATTACCATTGATGATCCGACCATCTCACATTTTCCCAAAAACCATAAATATTCCCTTTCTGACCCTAATTGGAAATGCATAATCTAGTCTAAATTTAATGCTCTAATTAGAAATAATACGTGAGATTTAGTTCCTCGACCTTGCGATGTTAACATTATTCGTTGTGTGGGTTTTCAGACATAAAAAGAAATCTAATGAATGTTTTAAGTGTTGCAAAGCTCGTCTTATAGGTGATGACAGGTCCCAAATTGCGAGAGTGGATTGTGATGAGACTGTTAGCCCTATGGTGAAACACGCGACCATTCACACCGTTCTCACCATTGCTCTATAGGTCCTGGCCCATTCATCAGTTAGATGTCCATAATTTCTTTCTACATGGTGATCTTCATGAGAATGTCTACATGCATCAGCCACATGGGTTCCGTGATCCTCATCACCTAGATTACGTGTGCCACTTGTAAAAATCTATCTATGGCTTGAAACAAGTGCCTTGTGTCTGGTACCAGCATTTCTCTCACTATGTCTCCACCTTTGGGTTTCAACATATTACCTCAGATCACTCTCTCTCTTCATCTACCAGCGTGGCTCTGACATGCACTACAAGAAAAAGGTTATTTTGCTAGGGGTTAAACCCCTCATAAGTGAAAAAACCCTCTCACAAAGCAAATATTTGCGAGGGGCCAAATCACCTAGCTAAACAGGTCATCGCAAATGATTAGTGTGGGGTCTGCCATGTCGCTTATTTACCAAGGGATAAATCCCTCACAAAACTTGACCCCTAATCTCTATGTGATAGACACGCAGGCATAGGCGTAGGCTAGGTGACACAGTGTGTTAGTAATTTTTTAGGGGTTAATCCCTTGACAAAGTAGTGTATGTTTTGGTATTTGTGAGGAGTTAAGCCCCTCGCAAATAACACTTATTATTTTTTGATTTAATTCATGTTTTCTAAAAACACTTATAAATATTTACTTTTATGATTTAATTCATGTTTTCTAAATACACTTATAAATATTTAAAAATAATACAATTATAAACATACTTTTGTAAACATTACAAATATATATTCAATTTTTAACACAAACACTTAACAATATATAAATTTATAAATTTTATGACACTATAAATTTATAATTGTATAAAAATTTATAACGTGATTAGATACATTCATAAATTTATAATAGTATAAATTTTTTTATAAATATTATAATAGCATAAATTTTATAAATATTAACATTGTATATTTTTATTTTTTTTACAAATATTAAAAATTTCATAATATCAACAAACACAAATATTTGATACATTCAATTTTTTTTTTTAAAAAAGAAGAAGAAAAGTGTACCGTAAATGGATGAACAGATCAAACTACTATACACCTTAGATTTGAAGCTCCTTTACTACGAAATTCTACATCTTTAGATGACTACAATGGTACACGAGACATAGTAAATAAAGAATAAAAAACGTTATTAGATGAATGTAAATTGAAAACAAATAGAAAATTTAATTTTAACGTAAAAGATTGTTTTAAAATTGATTAGTGTTGTTGGAGGTTTAAAGAGAAAAGGAAAAAGTTGTTTGAAATTGTAGAAGGTTTGAAGAGAAAAGGAAAGAGTTGTTGGAAAATGAAGAAGAGAGAAAAGTGTGTACTAGGTGTGGTGAAAGTGGTTCGATGACAATATTTATAACAGATTTTAGCTAAGGGCTTCCCCTCACAAATGAGGAAGCATTAATGACAAGTGAAGAGAAGCAGTAATGACAGGTGAAGAGAAGCAGTCATGAAACTGATGTGATTTGACCTCACAGTCAAACTTTAGCTAGGGGCTTCCCCTAGATAATGGAACAACAATATTTTTCTAGGGGTTAAACCCCTAAAAATGTGCACATTTGTCTGCCCAATAAAAAGAGTAATGATGTCATTTCATTGTGAGATGGGTGACGCCTCGCAATAATCAATTTCAAAAATAAAAAATTTCTTCCATAATATTTGCAAGGGGAAGCCCCTAACAATGTAATTTTTTGTTTTGTTTTCTACATTGCGAGGGATTACGAGGGGTTAAACCCCAAACAACGTCTTAATTTAATGAGGGGCTTAACTTCTGGCATATTCCCCCTAGCTAAATGATATTTTTCTTGTAGTGATGACTTACATCTTGCTTTATTTTGATGAAATCATCCTTGTAAGTTACTTTCATGACTTACACAAATCTATTATGACGCTTCTTTCCTCAGAGTTTGCTACGAAGGATCTGGGACCTGTCGCGGTGAGAATTGGATACCAAGCTATTAAATTAACTTGAATCACAAATCTTAATTCACCACCGAACTTTGATTTATCCAAAGGAAAAGGTAAAGGTCGAAAACCCTAATTGCACTATGTAAGAACACAACTAAGAGATCTAAGGTTCGGGGGTTGGTTATACCTAGGGAAGATGCTAGCATACTAAGCATCTGTAGTACTCTACATGAACCTCTTGTTTTATTTGTGTTATTCTATTGTTTGCTTGCTATGCATTGAAATATGGTTTGTAAATTTGGAATTAAAACTTTGGAATAAAAATGGATTTGGATAGGACAAGTAGATAAAAAATGGAAAATTGGATTTGGAATTGAGTTAATTATCCTCTTGGTAGCCTGAAAAATTCAAGGAATTGCATTTTGAGCTTTTTGAACTTTGCAAATGTAACTAGAACTAGTACTTCCTCTTTGAATATATCTTGCAAACTTTGGACTTTCAACTTGCACCTTGTCATGGAAGTTTAGAAAAATGTACTTTGAACTTTGAATCAATTCGAACCTTTAACTCATATCTTGTAACCTAGAATTATGTCTGTTCTTGACTTTTGTAATAAGCAGTACACTTGCTTCAACTTTTTGATGAACAAATTGTATTCCATTTGATGAGCAAAAGGACTATTCTTTGCAATCCTTGCTTTTCCTTAAATAAAAGCTTGAAAACCTTGAGTGGTACCTGCCATCATATCCTGGATTCTAAATGATCCACTTAAATAATCATGCACTTGAATAAACCTCCTGAAAAATAAATTCCTAAGAACTTGACGCCATTTGGACATTCCTGAATTCATGAATCCATTATCCTTCCATGCCATGCTTGTCTTAGGAATCTTAGTCTTCAATCTTGAGTATACACTAAAGCTTATGGGGAAAGTGACCTTCATACTTGATAAAAGGATGCTCAAACCCAAATTCCATGAAGGAACCAGTTGAGTCAATCTTAGAAGATTCAAACTAGTAGAGAACCTTAGGACCCCTTTAATCAGAACCCGTTGATCACGTCTTGAGGCACCTGACTGAGAGAATGAACACCAACTCCACCTGAAAACAATGTTCCTACACAAATCTGCTAGTAATAAAGCATGCAGATATGCGAGATGATGCACAAAGATGTGGAATCTTATGGTAAAAAATTAGGGTATGACAGGATCGCTAAGCTATTTTCTTGGTATTTTATTGATCAAACACGCATAAGGAATTTTCTTTAGTCAAAGTACCTATGACAGTGACATTATTGCTCGAGTCAGCATGACCTCATGCAAACCTTTTGCTACTCTAGTTGACACCAAGCAGAAGCTCAGTACCTACGCCGACAATCCATATGACGATCCTACCTTACATCCGAGTCTTGCTGGTGCTTTGTAGTATCCCATATTTACCCGTTCTGACATCTCTTATGTTGTCCAGTTCAACACCCTACTTCCTGACTCGACAAATAATCAATTAAAGCATATATATATATATATATATAATCCTTCAAGTAAAATGCTACTCATACATCAACAAAACATACATGAACCACATAATTGAAAATTGAATCATTTGATAAGTAGAGGAAATTATAAAATAGTCGACATAAAAAGCCTCAATAACAGTAAGTTTGAAAAGCGGTTCAATATCGAAATAAAGAAAAGATATGCAACATAAGAAGAAAAAAAAGAACAGATTATTCCCCTCGTGTTACATATCAGAGTGACTCCAACTATATATTTGATCAACAGGCAACTAAAGAGGCACAACACCATCCTCTACATCAAGCTCCTACTCAAGAACCTGAGAATACGTTCAAATAATATTCGGTGCACAAAACATCAGGGTAGATTCACACATCATATATCATACACATATCAAACATTCACCACAATATCACATATTCATATTTCACCCACATCACATTCAATCACCAAACACAATGTTATTCATCGCATTAAAAATCACACAAATTCATACAAGAGTATTCAACAACACTCAAACATTTCATCTGTACAACCATTATGTAATGCAATGCAACATCTACTCAACTCATGCATGCGGTATTGACTCAATAAATGGTTCTTCATACAAACCAGGTCCCCTCTCTGAACTCCAAACCCCCCGTCTGAGCTCAAGCCCCCACTTTGAGCTTAGGACAAGTCACTAGTCCCCTCTTTGAACTCGTGACTCGTCTCTTTCACAACAACTACAACATATGATGCATGACACATAACAATGCAATGAGAACAACACCATAAATGAATACAACCCCACTTCTGACTATAAACAATCATGCATTTAATGCATCACCAGTAGTTCTCACTCCGAACTGCTCATCTCATCAATCATCAACAAGTATGTACAATAGTTCACATAATTAAACTTGCATTTCACAACGTATATTCACACATCGAACATACATCTACACATCATTCAAACATATCGATTTATCTAATTGAACACAACCAAACAACAACCAAAAGTCGATGGAATCGGAAAACAGATCAGAAAATTGACATAAAAACATCAATCCTATGATGTCATTCTCGCCAGGCGAGCACAATAGCTCGTTGGGAGAAATCGTTCAGACCTGCGAAACCAGAAGCGCGATTTAGCCATTGCAACAGCTCTACAGCTCAAAACTCAAATCCAAAAAAACATAAACAATCCAGAAATGATACATACATATTTACCATATATTATCATGTTGATTCTCATTGATTTGACATGTTATTCCATCATTTAATCACAAAAAATCGAATTCATGATAATACAAAAAAAAACCCTAATTTCAACACAAACATTTCATTCGTGAGCAATTTAACATGAACAATAGTTCATACCACATCAATTACGATTTTTCATACTAATTCATTGCATTAAAATAGAATCGCATTCATTTAACTCATCAAACAATCAATCAAAAGAGAAGGAATAAAGCCCTATTGGAGGTTAAGGGAAACCTCTCTACCCTTTCATGATTAAGACACCCTTAGATGAATAGTCTCTCCCCCTTACCTTGTAAATTCAACAAAAGCACAAGCAAGCAATCTCTATGGGGTCTCGTTATCAAGCCCTAGCTCCCTTCCAAAGCTCTCCAACTCTTCTCATTTCACGTTTACAGCAAAACTCCCCAAAACCCTTATTTTTCTATTTCTCTTAAAATATATACTAACCTAATTAAATTATCTTTAATTCAATTTTTGTCCTAACTAAAACATAAACTATCTCCACTAACCATCTAATTTCTATTGTTTACAAATCCAGCCCAACTCTTAATATTCTACCAATTTCTCATTATTCAATTAATTAAATTCCACCAAAAATCTAATTAATCACACACAATTCACAATAAGTGTCGTCACCAGCCAAACACGTCATTAATCACATAAGTCAATATTTAAATAAATAAATTAAATACTACCTTCGTTCCTTTTTATAAGAGACAATTCACTTTTTAGGTTCATTGAATATTCAATGTATTTGGCCAGTTTATAGACTAGATACATTGATTATTCAATGAATCTAAAAAGTAAGTTGTCTCTTATACAAAGGAATGGAGGTAGTAATTAAATAAATAGTTAAATAAATGACAAATTAAATCAGGGTGTTACATCCACTAGGTGCGTCTTCACATACATGCTTCCTACACCGAGCACATGCTTGCATTAAAACACATCATGTGTTATGTTCATGACACCTTACAATATGATTTGCATATCTATCCTTCTCATATAGAGAAGCTTGTTTCATACACAGATGCTGATTGTGGTGGATGTCCCGACACCTGTCAGTCTACTTTTGGTTATTGTGTTTTTCTTGGTGATAACCTATTTTCATGGTCTTCTAAGAGACAACCCACACTTTCTCGTTCTAGTGCAGAGGCTGAGTACCAGGGCGTGGCCAATGTGGTTTCAGAAAGATGTTGGCTCCAAAACCTTTTCTAGAGCTTCACTTTCCCCTTTATAATGCTACTTTGGTGTAGTGTGACAATATTAGTGTTATCTACCTATCTGACAATCCTGTCTAGTATCAACGTACTAAGCACATTGAGATGAACATTCACTTTGTTCAGGAGAAAGTCACTCGTGGTTAGGGCCACGTCCTTCATGTTCTTTCCCGACACCAGATTGTTGATATCTTTTTCAAAGGCATTCCTAGAGTTCTTTTGATGATTTTCGAACCAGTCTAAGCGTCTGTCTATCTCCCGTTTTAACTGTGGGGTGTGATAAAATTATTCTACTATTATTTTGTAATTATTTTTTATCTGTAATTATGTTCTTATTAAGGACATTAGATCAACTCTTATATATTATATATATTCTTTCACAATAATGAAAAATACATAAAATAATTCAATTATCTTACACCTAATAATCCAATAATTTTCCATTAACTACTCTAAATAATATAATAACTGTTACTTAAAAATATAACTAGTAAATCTTCAGATTTCTTTAATGAGATGTCTAACACATTCTTGCGTTCCACAGTAATTTTATCGTGACTCGAATGAAACTAAGTTTATTTTTAATTATAAGTGATTTGATGATGTAAAATTGATTTCGATAAAAAATTTCTTAAAGATAAAATGATTTGTATTTGAATTCATTTAGTTAAAAGTAAGTTGAATAATAAATTTTAATAAAAATTAAATTTAAACTTTGTTTTTGCTAAACACTATTTGGAGAAATCTCCCTGAAACTAGCCAGATGAGGTCATAATCGTCCTATTTTATTAGGAGGTATTATCTGTCTCTCTTCTTCGTTGGGAACTTTTCTTTTATACTCACTCATTCATCAATGGCTTTCTAAAGAATGCCTCTTCATATACCATGTTAAAGCAACCCTTAGTAACGTCTGTTGTCTTCCATAACTATCAAGTAACACTTTTTCCATCAATTTTCATAACTCCTATGCAAGCATGGAGACGTTTCGTAACCGTCCTCTGTGACCATTCATGTTGCTCCCTAGCACTTTTCAAGAGACCGGACCGACTTACTCCTCTGTCAGAGTTACCATGAGACCGGATCCAAACTGCTCTGATTTTGTAATAAAATTTTATTCTAATCAGCTTCCGACTTGCGTAGGATCATGTTATCCGACTCGTTTGCTCTTTGTACTCGACTTGCAAAAGTTCGACCTTTGCGAATTTCAAGATATACAAACTCGAAAGCTATAAATTCCATTTAAAAATTACGAAAAAATCAACTCTATAACTGAACATATCAAAATTAATTGTACATTTTCAAAATTAGTTTTGACTCATCTAAGAATAAAACTATACATACACTAAAAATTGTTAAAGTTGGTGGTGGATGCATGGTAGTAAGATCTTTAGCTTATTGTAAACTTCTGTCATAGGAGATTATTTATACATATAAGTGAAAGAAATTAAGCTCCTAGTTTTGAACAAGAATGGATTAGAATTTTGTTAGTTAAGGTATTTTGTGTGAGAATCTCCATCTCTTTTGTAAGGGTTGAATACCCCTTGTATTTATGTTCAATTCAATTGCCTTTAAAAAAAGAAAAAAAAAACCCTTTTCGTGAGATCGAAAATTGCTCAAAAGCATGCTAGTTCAATGACGACACAAACCAACAAATTTTTCTGACTTTGATATCACATTCACATTGTTTGAATTTGTGGACCACACTCAAAAGTATAGTACAAAACAAACTATATACTATAAATAACATCTAGAAAGGACACTAAAACTTTTGACCGACATGTATACAGAGAGTTCTAAATTTTACAACTATCAATGTCTTTGAAAATTAATTTAGAATCATACATAATTCCACATGCAACCAACTACATAAAACACAAATTTAAACACTAGTTATAAGTTTTTAATTACTAATACTATAAATAGCTTAATCAATATTCCATAACCATAATCTCTACTATCCCTTTAATCACTTTTTGTTTCTATACTTTTTCTCCTCCCATTGATTTTTTTCTTCTTCAAGTTTTGAGAATCTTGATTAGGGTCTCGGTTCTCCGCATAGTTAGAATAACGATAGTTATTCGAATAAGATCAGACGATCCAAATAAAAATTAAGTATTCTAACTAAAAATATTGAAATATGTATTTTAGTGGATCTCTGATCAATGTTGAACGACTAATGATGTCTCGAAGGCGTGAATGCGAATTTCCTGACCAAAGAGAATCAAATTGTTTGTTAGCCAGATGAGGGTCCATGGTTTAAAAAATCATCAAGAACAAACTCAAGGAGAATTGCATCATCATGGTCATTCCCAAACCATTGACTATGATTGTTCTTATCTTCTAAGAAAGGTGTATTTGAAAAACTTGAAATTTCCATGGTGGTTGGCGTAGTACTACAGCTACTACTCAAGCTACTTCCAGCATACACAGCTTCTGATTTCATTGTCATTGGTAAAGGAATACCAATTGGTGTTTGATCCAAATCCATAACATTGTATGAATCAAAACAAGATGTGTTCATGTTTTGATCAAAGACAAAGGGTTGTTCAACTTGAGGTTGAAAAGTCAAAGTACTTGAGAAGTGGTCAGAACTAGTAGTAGAAGTAGTATTGCTGAAACTGTATATGTGGTTGCTTGTGGATGAGTTTTGTGCCAAAAACCTTTTCTTGAGTTTAGTGTTCCAATGATTCTTCACATCATT
Organism: Lathyrus tuberosus; assembly: GCA_022829125.1. Classification (NCBI taxonomy): domain Eukaryota; kingdom Viridiplantae; phylum Streptophyta; class Magnoliopsida; order Fabales; family Fabaceae; genus Lathyrus; species Lathyrus tuberosus. The sequence goes on from JALAZF010000395.1 coordinate 3,473,212, forward strand.
ATCTGTTCTTCCTGCTAGTTGAGCTGCTATAAGGGACCACCTAATAACAGAAAAAAGAAACAATACAATTTAAATGTCTGCAAGTTGAGACACCGCACAGAGACTAAAATTTAACATGGTTAAAAATCGTAATGAAATAAAGTCTCATCAAATATTGAAAGGCTAAACCGTGACAAAATAGAGTCTCTATTTGTTTTGCCACAGTTAAATTGTGACTAATCTATACAGAATCTCTGAATACTTAAGACGGTTTTGGTTAGAACACCAACCATGTTTTAAAGCACAACATATATGAAAAATGTAAACGAAAAACACACGAAATTTGATCACGGAGTTCGACTATGGAGAATATAGAAACTATAGAGAGGACTAATGGAGACTTGCCTGCTTCCTATGGTGCTATAAAGGTTGAAGATGATATTATCTTCCTCCTCAGTGAAACCTCCAAGCTTGATATTAGGCCTCAAATAGTTCAACCATCTTAAACGACAACTTTTCCCACAACGCTTTAGCCCTAAAACGATCAAACCATATATTAAACAAAAATGAAAAACCTTCTTCAACATCAAAATAACAACACCAACAAGAACAATATAACATAAATAAAGAGATGAAATCATGTCTGCAAATCATAGCTCAAATAGCAGAAGCCGATATTGCTAGGTTTGAAACCCTAGTACTCAGACAAAAAAATAAATAAATAAAGAGATGATAAAGAAGAACTATGAATTTAGATATCACCTGCTTTTTGAGGAAGAGCTATCCAATTACCAGCTGTGCCATGTTTGTGAAGATAGTTTTTGAGAATAGCATCTTCTTCCTGAGACCATGATCCTCTTTTCACTTTTGATTTATCACAACACGGAGCTCTTCCCATTGCTTCAAAATAATGAATACTACCACAACAAGAAAAAGAAGAAGATTATAAGAAAAAGTGAAAGAATTGGTGTGTATATATAAATGCACTAAGAGAGAATATATATAATTGTTGTAAAGACATTGGTATGAAATTGAAACTTTCTAAAGCTTGACTTATTCTGACTGAGTAACTGATTTTTGCCTTTATCCATTTTGGTTATTTTTTACCTTTTCTGTATTTTCTTTTAACCAGTCTATGCTTGGTTCTTTTTTTCTAACCTAATGAGGTGGTAAAAGATTGAGGAGAGAACCAGTCAATAATGAGATCTTATTCAAGGACAGTGAAAAAAGTACTAATATTCTCTTGCAAAATTTCAAACCACATACACATTTATGCACTTAGAAATCTTGACAGTTCGATTGATAAAGTTAAATAAATATGTAACTTCCACCGTTGGATTTAGGAGATCAAGAGATTATACTCTCAATAATATAGGCAAAGTTTAACCATCATGTAAAAGTTTTCGCGATTTCGATATAAATGTTGCAATAATGATTGCGGTTATCGCAGTGTAAACTAACCATAACTTGTTCTTCGTCGTAAAAAACATGAATATCGATATCGATCCTTTTTAATATCGTTTTGTTGCGACTTGTTTTTGCTATTGCGGTTATCGCAGTGTAAACTAACCATAACTTGTTCTTCGTCGTAAAAAACATGAATAACGATATCGATCCTTTTTAATATCGTTTTGTTGCGACTTGTTTTTGCTTAAACGTTAAATATAGGTGTTCACATTATGTGTCTAAGAAGCATATATATATATATATATATATATATATATATATGAACATAATTGCTTTTTGATTTAGGCATATATGAACGTAATGTTGTGTTTGTATGTTACTGGATAGATGCTAAGTGTTAACTAAAACGTGTTTGTTCAAAATTAATTTGTTTGCGCATTTTAAGCTAAAAGGGACAATAGTAGTACGTTTTAACTTGGTATTCATATTTATATGTAAAAAAAAAAAAAACCTTGATAGAAATTAAAAAAAATAAAAAGAAAGAAAAGGAACGTGCATTGTTTATTCTTAATTCATGAATTAATTTTAAACATAAAATTGAATAGAGTGGAACATGCATGATGTCTAGGATGACCTGTTTCTATAGAAATACATATTCATCATTGTATTTTAGTGGTTAGATTTAACTAGTTAATAACTCGTTGTCAAAAATTATATAACAATTCTTAAATAATTTTTGTTTAATTAAAATCATTATAACTAGTTGTCTCCATCATAAGCAATTAGTGAAAGAAATGTAAGAGAGAAAGATTATGCTTGTGTACTTTTTTAAAGATATATATATATATATATATATATATATATATATATATATATATATATATATATATACACACACACACACACACACACACATATGAGGCAACAAAGAGATGTAATCCATAATCATCGAAAGAAGGCCATCAATAAGGACTCACTAATGGTTAAAGAGGAAAACAAAATCCTCCACTTGAGCTCCCAAACCCAAACCTCATCTTCCCGCTGTAACGCCCTGTATAATCTATATCTAGAATAATACCATACAAGAGTTATTATCTGATACTGACACCATCATAAGTGTCTATTGGCATAATTTACATACTTAACCATTGATAAAACATAAAAGACAACCTATAGTACACGATATGGAAAGTGCCAAAAAAATAAAAACTAAGATCTAAGTACAATATCCTTCATTGTACAAGATACACAATACACAACAGAATAAGCATAATCTAAGATTATCTTGAAACACTCATGCATAGCTCCACTTGTAAACTAAACCTACAAACAATACCTGATAATAACAACAATAATGGGGTGAGATAATAATCTCAGTGAGTTCCTCTATCTTATGGGTTCACTTGGCTCTACAAGGTTCTAGCCAATTCTATCTCAAGTCAAAAGGGAAATGGATAACACATGAGTTCACACAGTTCGCAATGTATGCAAACATGCCTTTTGAGTCTATCAACTCAAACAATCACTAGTCGAAAACCATACCAAGGTAAACTTCCCCTCCGCCTCACCTACGTCTAGGACTTTTAGCGTAGGTCATGAATCCTTGTATCTACTTTGACATACGAAATGGATTCAGATTCAAGGTGCTTCCCACATGAATCGTCACCTCCCATGGGACCACCCCCATCTCATGCCTTTTACTCGTAGGCTTCATTCGTACACACGAGATAAGTGAATGGATTCGGATTCAAGGTGCTTCCCACATGAATCGTCACTTCCCATGGGACCACCCCAACTCAAGTCTCTTACCCGTAGGCTCCATTCATTTAAGGGAACTCTTGCTAAAGTAATGGTGCGTACATCCCAAAGGAGCGCTACATAAGCATCAACTCTTGGGACGACACAAGTCAAGGGTTGTTTCCGACTATGTGATAAAACACAACACAACGTGATTGTATTCGACAATCACAAGGCAAACAGATTCACTTTAACCACAAGTAACATAAATCCACACATGTCCTATACAAAGCTCTCCTCACAACTAGACAACTACTTGCCAATAATGCACACCCAGGCATCGTCGCACAAGCATTGCCATCTATGTTATTCATCACGACCTAATCATCTTACTAATTCATTTCATTAGTTAACATTAAAGGTTTCCTCATCATTCTTATAGTCTTTTAAGCATGTTATCATACAATCACAATCATATACATCATGCATAAACACATATGGTAAAATAGTATAATACATCAAGCATAAACATCTCACATAAGGCATAAAATCATCATTATTTCTCTACCGACAGGGCCGTCTCAAACAATTTGGAGGCCCCGTTCTAATATTTTTTAAAAAAATTAATAATTCCTACATCAACATTAACAACATTCATGTTTTCAACAAAAAAAAATTGTGATTTTTAGAAGAGTTTTTGTTTGAGATTGAGTTAACTAATCAATTTTTATTTTATTTTATGTTTTTCATATTCAAAATTAAACTTTCTAATCTTTAAAAACAATTTAGGAAGCGTTAATGGAAAATAGAAAGAAGAAAAATTACAACCTATTTTTTTTTGTATTTTTGATCAAATTCGTAGCATTGAAATTTAAATTAAATAAACAATGTTAAATTGAACCAATAAATACAATTAAGATTTAATTAACAATTAGTAAATAAAATTACAAATTAAAAATTAACAATAAAAGAGAAGAAAATAATAATTAAAAAGATAAGAAGATAATAATTAAAAAGAAACTTATAAAATAGAAGCACTAAATAATTTCATTATAGTATACACCTAAATTTTTAAATTAAAATGTCTATGCAAAATAGTAAAAGTATTAATATTAGAAAATATAATCGTGCAATCCATCTTAAATATTCACAATTTAAAACATATTAATAAATTAAATTTAGATAAGGTATGACCTATTAATTAATTAATGAGAAAAGAAATAATTAAAATATTAAATTGATATTCATAAAAAAAGTTACAATTCACAAAATCCTATACATATGTATTGTATACTACTAATAATAATAATTAATTATATGAGTCTTACTATTTAAAAATCCTTATAGGAAAATTTGATAGAAAAAGCAGAAAATGAAACGTGTATATGCTTTTGGGTATTCGTTGAATTTGATACGTAGCTTTATTATTTAATGATATGCTTTTGGGTATTCGTTGAATTTGATACGTAGCTTTATTATTTAATGATGTTTAAAGGCAATGTTATGTAGAAAGTCAAAATTAATTTTAACTGAATTAATTAAGCACACAAACTTTGTTCTTCTTCTTTTCAATTTTAACTGGACTGAATTATTTGGAGGCAATATAAGAGGCCCTGTGCAGTGGACCAGGCTGCACAGGTGTATAACCGGCCTTGTCTACCGACATTCTCGGTGAATTTGTGATCACATAATAGATAGGTCTTTCGGAGCCAAGCCCCTCACCAAAGATCAAACCAATCACATAGTGCTTAACACAGGACTAGGTGTTCATCTTCACCTATTCACATAATATTCCACATTATTTAAATTCAAATCCATCCTATCAAACCATTGCATATATATAATTTTCAAGTAGAGCATTGGAATAGCTTTCCAAAGCTTCCGACCGTGCCTCGATCCGAGTTACGGTTCAAAATTTATGAAGAAAACAAAACATGAAATACACTGCAGGGTTCGTAGTACGAAGGCCAGGCGAGGTTTTTCCTTTTGAGTTCGATGATCGAACCAGAAAAAATGATGGTAGTAGCGAAAGGCCTCACTGTTCGCTATGCAAACGTTCGCTGTGCAAACGGTCGCTGTGTGAACGTTCACTGCTGGCTCGCAGTGCGAGCGTAGCAGGCTGAGATGTTCATCTGCAGTTCGCTAGAGCTCGCAGTGCAAACTCTGCGTTTCCAGGATTCTGTCCTGCAGAAAATAGTGTAGTTACAAAGGGGTTTTCAGCCCCACTTCTCATGAGACTCATATACATCAAAACAACCATATACACAACACTAGAACACCATTCATGACATGATTTATCGTACAAACACAAGCTTTTCATGGATTTCACAATATTAGGATCCACACATATCAAAACCTAACCCACCAATGTTTTCATTTTCTTCCCTCAATGTTATCCTAATTGTTGCGGTGAAAATCGGATAACAAATTATTAATTAATTTGCATTATTTTCTTTTACAACCGACTTTGATTTATCCAAAGGAAAGGTTCAAGATCGTTAAAAAACCTAAAGGGGAGAGATCTAAGGTTCGGGGGTTGGTTATACCAAGGGAAGGTATTAGCACCCTTAATATCTGTAGTATTCTACAGGAACCTCTTGTTTTGCTTGTGTTATATTATGTTTGTTTGCTAAGGGTAAGGTAAAGATGTTGTTAATGACTATGAGGTCAAAGGCTAGATGGCTATGAGGCCAAGGTGATAATGAGCTATCTATGACTATGAGGTCCGTAGAGAGACTTTTGTGACTATGAGGTCAATGTTGGAAGGTGGCTATGAGGCCAATGGAAAGGGCTATGACTATGAGGTCAAGGTTTTGTTTATGACTATGAGGTCGAAGGTTAAAGATGGCTCTATGATTATGAGGTCAAGAGAGAGAGTCCTATGACTATGAGGTCAAAGGATGGTAAATGAGCTTTCTATGACTATGAGGTCAATAGAGAGACTTTGACTATGAGGTCAAGATTAGGGAAGGTGACTATGAGGTTGCGATGGTAAGATGTGTAACGCCCCGGTTTTGTTAGATTTATTTAATAGAGTAGAGTTAATTGGTTTTGGGTTTATATTATTTTATTATTGACTTTTATTTGACAAAATGTTATTTTTCATCATTGTTTATATTTTATCGCATTTTGAGAGCGTTTGGGAGATATTTGAGCTGAGGGGTATTTTGGTCTTTTTGCGTGGTTAGATATTTTTATAAATAGAAATAGAGAGAGAGAAATAGAAAGAAAAGAAAAAGAAGAGAAAGAAAAGAGAAGGAAAGAAAGAAGAGGAGAGGAAGAGAAAAGAGGAAAATCGCGGGAACTCCGTTTCGAGCGCGAATAATCGGGTAAGGGTGAGAAGTTTCAATTATATCTTGCTTGTGTATGTATATGTGTTGTTTGTTGTGATTGTTTTGGTTGTTTCTCGACTTTTTCTTATCGATTAAAATTAGGAGCAATTGATAGAAATTGATGTTTTCACGGATGAAATTCGATATAAACCGCGTAGAATACTCGTTGATTATGTCTAAACATGTTTTGGTTGTTCTGGTATGAATTAGAAGGGTTTGGGTGATAAAAATGATGTATTTTGGTCCCATATGACCTAGGTTGACGCTGCTGCGAATTCTGGGTTTCGCGGGTTCGCTAGCGAACCCTAGCGAAGGAACGGGCGAACGTTCGCTAGATGGTTCGCCTAGCGAACTTTATGACTGTTTTCCACTGCCTTGGTTCGCTAGGGTTCGCCTATCGAATACTGGAGCGAACATGATATTTTCCAATTTTGTTTTCGTCGTAATTTTCAAACCGTAAGTCCGTTTTGGTCGCCGTTTGAAGCGTTGGAAAGCTAATGAAAAGCTCTTTCTATTAAAAATGGTTTGGAGGACAGTAGATGAATTATGTAAGTCGTGATTTTGAAAAAGTGTTGGTTTGTCGGATTTTCACCGTCGTATTGGTGTGCGAATGAAGTGTTATCATGCTATATGCTTTTAATATGTATCGTATGGCTTGTGTGCTGGTATATGATGTGAATATATATGATAAGTGTTGGTGATGATGGTTTGTGGTGTTATGGAGGAATAAATGTGTGTTTTGGGTTTTGATTTCAATGTGCGATAATGATGTGTTGTGAGTAGCATTTGATATGTAAATCCCTTGTGTGAGGAACTATGATGTTGTTGTGATTTGTGGTATGTGATATGATTGTGGTATTTATGGCTTGTGATGAAGTGCATTGTTTATGTGAAATTTCAATGTATGTTGTGTGGTGGCATTTAGGGTTTGAAATGCATTGTTTGAATTGCTTTGCAATGCATGAATGTGATGATGTTGAAGCATGTGATAAGTTGTTGTAATTGTTGTGGTTGTTGATTTGTGGCCTAAGGGCAAGAATATGAAATGCGTGGTATTTGATTATATATGCATGATTATGGATGTCTATGTGGGTGCAATGTGAATGTCATGAGTCATTGTACGCCAAGCATCATAATGTGCATTGTGGAAACGTCCTGAGTGACGGTTTGGTTCCAGAGAGAATATTCTATAACATCGTGGGCCTCGAAAATATGAGGCGCTGCCTGAGGACTTAAAGCGATGGGTATAGACGATTGTGGGCTCCTTTGGAGACTTAAAGCAATCCTTAACGTCGTGGGCCTCGAAAATATGAGGCGATGCCTGAGGACTTAAAGCGACGGGTGAACATCGTAGGCCCGACGGGGAGTTACTTGAGATTCTCAGTAACGAGCGATGGTTCCAATAGTTCCTGAGTGGACTAATGACGTGACAAAATGACGTTACAATGGAAGTCGGTACCGCATGGCATGTGCATAGAGTCGTGGTGTCGGTCTCTGTGCATTTGCATTCATCATGAATTAATTGTGCATGGAAATGTGATTGTGATTGATGAGATAAAATATGTGCAATTGTATTGAATGGTATATGTTTGAATGATTATGTGATTATGTGTGGAAAAATCATGATTTGATTGATTATGTGTGGAAATTGTGCATTGATTTGTTATGTGTTGAGATTGTGATAGCATTGGTAATTGACGTGCATATGTGATAAATGCTATGACTTGGTATGCCTTAGGTGCAAATGTGTGATTATGTTAGTATAATTGTTATATGCTATGTGGTTGGATTGTTAGAAAAATGTTATACATCTGTGGCTTGCTATATGCATTGGTATGTGATGTGTGAAGTGAGAATAACTGTGTATGTGATTTTTATGTGTTTTGCATATTATTATGCAATCTTGGTTTAGTTGTTACTTCTCACCCTTCTGCTGGAATATGCTTTTTATGGCATAGTGCAGATTGTCAGCTTTAGAGGCGTGGAGGCAAGTGGAAGAGTTAGATCTTCGTTTGCTTAGGTCTTGGTGTCTGCTCTGATACGTAGCACGGGAGTCGGGGAACGCTTTAAGTTATTTGTATACAATTGTTGAATATGTTTTGTATGACCTTTGTATGTATATTTTGTTGTTATAAAACGATTCATTTTGTAAAACAAGTCGGTTATGGATCTTTCCGCTTTATTCCATAATTGACATTCATTTTATATGGAAAAAGGTTCCCTATGGGGTTATCCTATTTTGTGCTATGTATCAAAATAATTGAGCAGGGTTTGTATTTTCTTTCTTTAAGTGTGACATCCCTGTTTCCTGTCGGAAAAATAAATTTTTAGTTACTCTGATTTTTTTATGTATTATTTATTCGCGATGGGAATTGGGGTGTTACATAAGTGGTATCAGAGCAGGTCGGTCCGTCCGGCCAAGTTGTTGAGTCAGTTGGTGTGACGGTTGAATACTGTCGGTGTTGTTTGTTCCTTAGTACGTGATATGTGTGTGGAACACTGTCAGTGCTTTCTGGTTTCTCTAATCTTTTGTCTTCAGGTGTGAGATTGAGATAAGTGGGGGAGAAGTTGATACTTCTCCAAGTTTTTTCAGGTGTGGAGCGTTGGCTCAGTGTGTTGTGAATTGCAAGATTGTAAGTGCTCTTTGGACAGTGTGGTTCCCGGTTCCGGAGTGAATGCGGAGGTAAGGTTTATGTCAACTAAGGATTTGTGCCTTAGGTAGTTTTGTGCACAGGATGCAAGAAATGCTATTATAGTTTGGTAAAGATGGTGTATGCCCCATCATGATTGTCGGCTGTCTATTGGCAAATTGAGGAACTGATCACCCTTAATCTCTTGTTGATAGCAGACGGGACTAAGATTTGAGGTTTGGATCTGCTAAGTAAGTATAAAACTCTTAGTAGATGGGACTAAGATGTTTGTTTGGTCTGTGATGATAGTGTTCTGGAAATTGGCAGGAAGTCACAGTGTTGGGCCGTCAGTTGTGCATGGTTTTCAGATGTGTTATGGATGGAACATTAAGGTGTTGTCTTTGGGAGCTCCGGTTTGGTTAGTAACAAAAAGGAAGGATGGTTGAATGGAATAACAAGTATGATGCATATGATGGTATTGGTTTTGAGACTATGGAAAGCGAAACTTAGAGTTCTGGTGAGGTTTGGAGTCTTTGGAGTTTAGAGCATTAATGGAAATTTTGAGAAAACCCTAGGTGTGGATGTAATGTTTGAGAGTTCTTTTGAGATGGTTGTTGCTACACGTGGGGATTTATGGAATTTTGACTGCAAAGAGAAGAAATTGTGTATGGATTGCTAACAGTTGAATAAGGTAACGATTGAGAACAAGTGTCCACTTTCAGGAATAGATAACTGGAATGGTTTGGCTGAGTTTGAGTGAACTTGCAATTGTTTGGAATGTTTGATAAGAGTGGTGGATTGTGTGAGTTGAGGCTGTGATCGACTTAATGCGACCGGTTATGTTTGATATCATAGGGATAGGCTGTTATTTACTCAGTTAAGCTTGTATGTGAGTAACCAGTTACCCAGGTAAAAGAATTTTGCAAGAACTTTAAGAATTTATATCTTTTGGAATTTGTTTGGGTATTACAACGTGCAGTGATGTTATTTGGTGTTAGTAAGGAATTTGTAATGTTTGTGGAGTAGAGGAATCGTATCTTCCATATTTATTTGGATAAGTTAGTAATGGCTTTGATTGAGGATATTCGGATCTATTGTAAATCCTGAGGAAGAACAGGTAGAGTGTTTGAGATTTGAATCACAAGTGTTGAAAACAGACGAAGTTGTATGCGGAGTTATTCGAGTGAGAATTTGGGTTAAAAAAAAAAGGGTTAGTTTTCTTGGATATGTTATTTCAGATGAGAGTATGGTTATGGATCCATCGGAAGTGGATGTAGTTCTACAATGAGAGGTTCCGAAGTTGGTTAAGGAGATTAGAAACTTTTGGGCTCAGTTGGTTGTTACGGAAGGTTATGGAAGACTTTGCTAAGTTCGTACTTCTGTTGTCCCAGTTGGCTTGCAAAGGGCGAGTCGTTTGTCTGGATGTTCGTTGTGAGTAAGTTTTGGTGAGTTGAAGTAGAAGTTGGCTACGGCTTCAGTTTTGATTCTGGATGATCCTAATAAACCGTTTGTGAGATGTGTCTTTGAGGAGTTTAGACAGTGTGTTAATGCAAGAGGGTAAAGTCGTGGCTTATGCTTTACGACAATTGAGGATTCATAAAAGGATCGATACTATTCAGAATTTGGAATTGGACGCGATTGTATTGTGTTGGAGAATCTGGAGGTATTGTTTTAAGGGTTTTAGGTTCAAGGTGTTTGGATGGAGGAATTGACGGTCTTGGATATGTAACAAGACTGTTGTAATTCTGAGTTTTCGTGGGTTCGCTTAGCGAACCAGTTAGCGAAGGTCAGCGAAGGTTCGCTGAGTTGTTCGCCTAGCGAAGTTTGGGTGTTTTTGATGTTGGAAGTTGCTGCCTCGGTTCGCCAAGGGATTCGCCTAGCGAACTTTATGTCTGTTTTTAGCTAGTAGTTGGTTCGCTGGAACATTCGCCTAGCGAAGGTGCTAGCGAATGCTCGGGAGAAGGTTCGCCCAGCGAACAGTGCTGTTTGTGTAATTTTGTTTTCTGCATAACTTTTGATTTGTAACTCGGAGTAAGGCACGGTCGGATGGTTGGAATTCCTGATTAGTTATGACTTTGGCTCGAATTATCCTATTGGTAAAGTTTATGTCGTGCGTGATGAGTTAAGTCGAGAGTTTTACTTATGTATGCTTTGATGGTTAAAGAGTGGGAACTTTTGGGAGAATTTAGAGATTTGGGTTGGTGTGTGAATTGACGTCTGATAGTGTGCAGTTGGGTATATTAACAGTGAACAGTGATTTTTGGTGAATATGAGAGAGAGTTAGACTTTGGACGTGAGATTGGTAGTTTTGATGGTTACGAGTAATCAGAGTGCGCAGCAGAAGCGTGATATGGCACATTTCGTATATACGTGTGGGACTGGTAAGAGTTCATAGGTTGAACATTGGGAACATGTAGGAGTGTTGAGACCATTGAACATTTCAGGATGGAAGTCATATGTGAAAAGTTTAACTGTTATCCGTGGGCTGCTATGTAGTAGGGTGTTTTGGTTATATGTTTGATTGGTGAATTATAACATTGTTGTAGTATGGTTGTGTGACAAGGATGTTGGTGTTCTGGTTTTGTTGATGTTGTGGAGACCTTGTGGTGTCGTGGAACTTTATGTTCTTGTTTGTGTTGTTGTCTCGTTTCCATTGTGTTGGTTCGAGTTCGTGTAGCTAATTCCTGTGTGACGAATTAGAGGTGGGTTACCTATGGTGAGGGTAACGATCTTGTTGTGTTTCGGTTCTAGAGTGAACCGGTGTGTTGGTATCTTGGCTTTTCTTTGAGTCGTGAGTTAGTCGTCAAGTGCATTGTATGGGCTTTGCATCTTGTCGTCGTTGTGGTCGTCGTTGTTGTATCTGCTATTGGCAAGGTGGTTTGCCAGTTGTGTTATTCGTGGTGTGCCTTTTGTTGGCATGTTGGATTGTTAGTCGGATTCGGGAGTCGTGTCCGGAGTTGTTCGTCTCGGTATATTTTCGAGGACGAAAATGTCTAAGCGGGGGAGAATTGTAACGCCCCGGTTTTGTTAGATTTATTTAATAGAGTAGAGTTAATTGGTTTTGGGTTTATATTATTTTATTATTGACTTTTATTTGACAAAATGTTATTTTTCATCATTGTTTATGTTTTATCGCATTTTGAGAGCGTTTGGGAGATATTTGAGCTGAGGGGTATTTTGGTCTTTTTGCGTGGTTAGATATTTTTATAAATAGAAATAGAGAGAGAGAAATAGAAAGAAAAGAAAAAGAAGAGAAAGAAAAGAGAAGGAAAGAAAGAAGAGGAGAGGAAGAGAAAAGAGGAAAATCGCGGGAACTCCGTTTCGAGCGCGAATAATCGGGTAAGGGTGAGAAGTTTCAATTATATCTTGCTTGTGTATGTATATGTGTTGTTTGTTGTGATTGTTTTGGTTGTTTCTCGACTTTTTCTTATCGATTAAAATTAGGAGCAATTGATAGAAATCGATGTTTTCACGGATGAAATTCGATATAAACCGCGTAGAATACTCGTTGATTATGTCTAAACATGTTTTGGTTGTTCTGGTATGAATTAGAAGGGTTTGGGTGATAAAAATGATGTATTTTGGTCCCATATGACCTAGGTTGACGCTGCTGCGAATTCTGGGTTTCGCGGGTTCGCCTAGCGAACCCCAGCGAAGGAACGGGCGAACGTTCGCTAGATGGTTCGCCTAGCGAACTTTATGACTGTTTTCCACTGCCTTGGTTCGCTAGGGTTCGCCTAGCGAATACTGGAGCGAACATGATATTTTGCAATTTTGTTTTCGTCGTAATTTTCAAACCGTAAGTCCGTTTTGGTCGCCGTTTGAAGCGTTGGAAAGCTAATGAAAAGCTCTTTCTATTAAAAATGGTTTGGAGGGCAGTAGATGAATTATGTAAGTCGTGATTTTGAAAAAGTGTTGGTTTGTCGGATTTTCACCGTCGTATTGGTGTGCGAATGAAGTGTTATCATGCTATATGCTTTTAATATGTATCGTACGGCTTGTGTGCTGGTATATGATGTGAATATATATGATAAGTGTTGGTGATGATGGTTTGTGGTGTTATGGAGGAATAAATGTGTGTTTTGGGTTTTGATTTCAATGTGCGATAATGATGTGTTGTGAGTAGCATTTGATATGTAAATCCCTTGTGTGAGGAACTATGATGTTGTTGTGATTTGTGGTATGTGATATGATTGTGGTATTTATGGCTTGTGATGAAGTGCATTGTTTATGTGAAATTTCAATGTATGTTGTGTGGTGGCATTTAGGTTTTGAAATGCATTGTTTGAATTGCTTTGCAATGCATGAATGTGATGATGTTGAAGCATGTGATAAGTTGTTGTAATTGTTGTGGTTGTTGATTTGTGGCCTAAGGGCAAGAATATGCAATGCGTGGTATTTGATTATATATGCATGATTATGGATGTGTATGTGGGTGCAATGTGAATGTCATGAGTCATTGTATGCCAAGCATCATAATGTGCATTGTGGAAACGTCCTGAGTGACGGTTTGGTTCCAGAGAGAATATTCTATAACATCGTGGGCCTCGAAAATATGAGGCGCTGCCTGAGGACTTAAAGCGATGGGTATAGACGATTGTGGGCTCCTTTGGAGACTTAAAGCAATCCTTAACGTCGTGGGCCTCGAAAATATGTGGCGATGCCTGAGGACTTAAAGCGACGGGTGAACATCGTAGGCCCGACGGGGAGTTACTTGAGATTCTCAGTAACGAGCGATGGTTCCAATAGTTCCTGAGTGGACTAATGACGTGACAAAATGACGTGACAATGGAAGTCGGTACCGCATGGCATGTGCATAGAGTCGTGGTGTCGGTCTCTGTGCATTTGCATTCATCATGAATTAATTGTGCATGGAAATGTGATTGTGATTGATGAGATAAAATATGTGCAATTGTATTGAATGGTATATGTTTGATTGATTATGTGATTATGTGTGGAAAAATCATGATTTGATTGATTATGTGTGGAAATTGTGCATTGATTTGTTATGTGTTGAGATTGTGATAGCATTGGTAATTGACGTGCATATGTGATAAATGCTATGACTTGGTATGCCTTAGGTGCAAATGTGTGATTATGTTAGTATAATTGTTATATGCTATGTGGTTGGATTGTTAGAAAAATGTTATACATCTGTGGCTTGCTATATGCATTGGTATGTGATGTGTGAAGTGAGAATAACTGTGTATGTGATTTTTATGTGTTTTTGCATATTATTATGCAATCTTGGTTTAGTTGTTACTTCTCACCCTTCTGCTGGAATATGCTTTTTATGGCATAGTGCAGATTGTCAGCTTTAGAGGCGTGGAGGCAAGTGGAAGAGTTAGATCTTCGTTTGCTTAGGTCTTGGTGTCTGCTCTGATACGTAGCACGGGAGTCGGGGAACGCTTTAAGTTATTTGTATACAATTGTTGAATATGTTTTGTATGACCTTTGTATGTATATTTTGTTGTTATAAAACGATTCATTTTGTAAAACAATTCGGTTATGGATCTTTCCGCTTTATTCCATAATTGACATTCATTTTATATGGAAAAAGGTTCCCTATGGGGTTATCCTATTTTGTGCTATGTATCAAAATAATTGAGCAGGGTTTGTATTTTCTTTCTTTAAGTGTGACATCCCTGTTTCCTGTCGGAAAAATAAATTTTTAGTTACTCTGATTTTTTTTATGTATTATTTATTCGCGATGGGAATTGGGGTGTTACATAAGTGGTATCAGAGCAGGTCGGTCCGTCCGGCCAAGTTGTTGAGTCAGTTGGTGTGACGGTTGAATACTGTCGGTGTTGTTTGTTCCTTAGTACGTGATATGTGTGTGGAACACTGTCAGTGCTTTCTGGTTTCTCTAATCTTTTGTCTTCAGGTGTGAGATTGAGATAAGTGGGGGAGAAGTTGATACTTCTCCAAGTTTTTTCAGGTGTGGAGCGTTGGCTCAGTGTGTTGTGAATTGCAAGATTGTAAGTGCTCTTTGGACAGTGTGATTCCCGGTTCCGGAGTGAATGCGGAGGTAAGGTTTATGTCAACTAAGGATTTGTGCCTTAGGTAGTTTTGTGCACAGGATGCAAGAAATGCTATTATAGTTTGGTAAAGATGGTGTATGCCCCATCATGATTGTCGGCTGTCTATTGGCAAATTGAGGAACTGATCACCCTTAATCTCTTGTTGATAGCAGACGGGAATTATGTTGGATGGAATAGACGTGTCTTTCCGGCTTTGATAGTGTGTGCAATGAATTGTTTGGAATTTAAGAAAATGGTTATGGATTGTTTCGATGAGTTGAGGAAGATTCTTATATCTGAAGGTGAGACGGATTGGAGGTTTTGGTATGTTGGGCTAGTGGGAAGTCATTGAGGGAGAACGATTGGGTATTGTCAAAGGTGGTTCTCAGAGAGAAGAGTGTGAACTCGAATTTGACGAAGGTGAAGATTTGAGGTTTGGATCTGCTAAGTAAGTAGAAAACTCTTAGTAGATGGGACTAAGATGTTTGTTTGGTCTGTGATGATAGTGTTCTGGAAATTGGCAGGAAGTCACAGTGTTGGGCCGTCAGTTGTGCATGGTTTTCAGATGTGTTATGGATGGAACATTAAGGTGTTGTCTTAGGGAGCTCCGGTTTGGTTAGTAACAAAAAGGAAGGATGGTTGAATGGAATAACAAGTATGATGCATATGATGGTATTGGTTTTGAGACTATGGAAATCAAAACTTAGAGTTCTGGTGAGGTTTGGAGTCTTTGGAGTTTAGAGCATTAATGGAAATTTTGAGAAAACCCTAGGTGTGGATGTAATGTTTGAGAGTTCTTTTGAGATGGTTGTTGCTACACGTGGGGATTTATGGAATTTTGACTGCAAAGAGAAGAAATTGTGTATGGATTGCTAACAGTTGAATAAGGTAACGATTGAGAACAAGTGTCCACTTTCAGGAATAGATAACTGGAATGGTTTGGCTGAGTTTGAGTGAACTTGCAATTGTTTGGAATGTTTGATAAGAGTGGTGGATTGTGTGAGTTGAGGCTGTGATCGACTTAATGCGACCGGTTATGTTTGTTATCATCGGGATAGGCTGTTATTTACTCAGTTAAGCTTGTATGTAAGTAACCAGTTACCCAGGGAAAAGAATTTTGCAAGAACTTTAAGAATTTATATCTTTTGGAATTTGTTTGGGTATTACAACGTGCAGTGATGTTATTTGGTGTTAGTAAGGAATTTGTAATGTTTGTGGAGTAGAGGAATCGTATCTTCCATATTTATTTGGATAAGTTAGTAATGGCTTTGATTGAGGATATTCGGATCTATTGTAAATCCTGAGGAAGAACAGGTAGAGTGTTTGAGATTTGAATCACAAGTGTTGAAAAGAGACGAAGTTGTATGCGGAGTTATTCGAGTGAGAATTTGGGTTAAAAAAAAAGGGTTAGTTTTCTTGGATATGTTATTTCAGATGAGAGTATGGTTATGGATCCATCGGAAGTGGATGTAGTTCTACAATGAGAGGTTCCGAAGTTGGTTAAGGAGATTAGAAACTTTTGGGCTCAGTTGGTTGTTACGGAAGGTTATGGAAGACTTTGCTAAGTTCGTACTTCTGTTGTCTCAGTTGGCTTGCAAAGGGTGAGTCGTTTGTCTGGATGTTCGTTGTGAGTAAGTTTTGGTGAGCTGAAGTAGAAGTTGGCTACGACTTCAGTTTTGATTCTGGATGATCCTAATAAACCGTTTGTGAGATGTGTCTTTGAGGAGTTTAGACAGTGTGTTAATGCAAGAGGGTAAAGTCGTGGCTTATGCTTTACGACAATTGAGGATTCATAAAAGGATCGATAGTATTCAGGATTTGGAATTGGACGCGATTGTATTGTGTTGGAGAATCTGGAGGTATTGTTTTAAGGGTTTTAGGTTCAAGGTGTTTGGATGGAGGAATTGACGGTCTTGGATATGTAACAAGACTGTTGTAATTCTGAGTTTTCGCGGGTTCGCTTAGCGAACCAGTTAGCGAAGGTCAGCGAAGGTTCGCTGAGTTGTTCGCCTAGCGAAGTTTGGGTGTTTTTGATGTTGGAAGTTGCTGCCTCGGTTCGCCAAGGGATTCGCCTAGCGAACTTTATGTCTGTTTTTAGCTAGTAGTTGTTTCGCTGGAACATTCTCCTAGCGAAGGTGCTAGCGAATGCTCGCGAGAAGGTTCGCCCAGCGAACAGTGCTGTTTGTGTAATTTTGTTTTCTGCATAACTTTTGATTTGTAACTCGGAGTAAGGCACGGTCGGATGGTTGGAATTCCTGATTAGTTATGACTTTGGCTCGAATTATCCTATTGGTAAAGTTTATGTCGTGCGTGATGAGATAAGTCGAGAGTTTTACTTATGTCTGCTTTGATGGTTAAAGAGTGGGAACTTTTGGGAGAATTTAGAGATTTGGGTTGGTGTGTGAATTGACGTCTGATAGTGTGCAGTTGGGTATATTAACAGTGAACAGTGATTTTTGGTGAATATGAGAGAGAGTTAGACTTTGGACGTGAGATTGGTAGTTTTGATGGTTACGAGTAATCAGAGTGCGCAGCGGAAGCGTGATATGGCACATTTCGTATATACGTGTGGGACTGGTAAGAGTTCATAGGTTGAACATTGGGAACATGTAGGAGTGTTGAGACCATTGAACGTTTCAGGATGGAAGTCATATGTGAAAAGTTTAACTGTTATCCGTGGGCTGCTATGTAGTTGGGTGTTTTGGTTATATGTTCGATTGGTGAATTATAGCATTGTTGTAGTATGGTTGTGTGACAAGGATGTTGGTGTTCTGGTTTTGTTGATGTTGTGGAGACCTTGTGGTGTCGTGGAACTTTATGTTCTTGTTTGTGTTGTTGTCTTGTTTCCATTGTGTTGGTTCGAGTTCGTGTAGCTAATTCCTGTGTGAGGAATTAGAGGTGGGTTACCTATGGTGAGGGTAACGATCTTGTTGTGTTTCGGTTCTAGAGTGAACTGGTGTGTTGGTATCTTGGCTTTTCATTGAGTCGTGAGTTAGTCGTCAAGTGCATTGTATGGGCTTTGCATCTTGTCGTCGTTGTGGTCGTCGTTGTCGTGTCGTTGTTGTATCTGCTATTGGCAAGGTGGTTTGCCAGTTGTGTTATTCGTGGTGTGCCTTTTGTTGGCATGTTGGGTTGTTAGTCGGATTCGGGAGTCGTGTCCGGAGTTGTTCGTCTCGGTATATTTTCGAGGACGAAAATGTCTAAGTGGGGGAGAATTGTAACGCCCCGGTTTTGTTAGATTTATTTAATAGAGTAGAGTTAATTGGTTTTGGGTTTATATTATTTTATTATTGACTTTTATTTGACAAAATGTTATTTTTCATCATTGTTTATGTTTTATCGCATTTTGAGAGCGTTTGGGAGATATTTGAGCTGAGGGGTATTTTGGTCTTTTTGCGTGGTTAGATATTTTTATAAATAGAAATAGAGAGAGAGAAATAGAAAGAAAAGAAAAAGAAGAGAAAGAAAAGAGAAGGAAAGAAAGAAGAGGAGAGGAAGAGAAAAGAGGAAAATTGCGGGAACTCCGTTTCGAGCGCAAATAATCGGGTAAGGGTGAGAAGTTTCAATTATATCTTGCTTGTGTATGTATATGTGTTGTTTGTTGTGATTGTT
This sequence comes from Lathyrus tuberosus, assembly GCA_022829125.1. Lineage (NCBI taxonomy): Eukaryota > Viridiplantae > Streptophyta > Magnoliopsida > Fabales > Fabaceae > Lathyrus > Lathyrus tuberosus. The sequence continues at coordinate 3,491,929 of JALAZF010000395.1, forward strand.
TTGGTTGTTTCTCGACTTTTTCTTATCGATTAAAATTAGGAGCAATTGATAGAAATCAATGTTTTCACGGATGAAATTCGATATAAACCGCGTAGAATACTCGTTGATTATGTCTAAACATGTTTTGGTTGTTCTGGTATGAATTAGAAGCGTTTGGGTGATAAAAATGATGTATTTTGGTCCCATATGACCTAGGTTGACGCTGCTGCGAATTCTGGGTTTCGCGGGTTCGCCTAGCGAACCCCAGCGAAGGAACGGGCGAACGTTCGCTAGATGGTTCGCCTAGCGAACTTTATGACTATTTTCCACTGCCTTGGTTCGCTAGGGTTCGCCTAGCGAATACTAGAGCGAACATGACATTTTCCAATTTTGTTTTCGTCGTAATTTTCAAACCGTAAGTCCGTTTTGGTCGCCGTTTGAAGCGTTGGAAAGCTAATGAAAAGCTCTTTCTATTAAAAATGGTTTGGAGGGCAGTAGATGAATTATGTAAGTCGTGATTTTGAAAAAGTGTTGGTTTGTCGGATTTTCACCGTCGTATTGGTGTGCGAATGAAGTGTTATCATGCTATATGCTTTTAATATGTATCGTACGGATTGTGTGCTGGTATATGATGTGAATATATATGATAAGTGTTGGCGATGATGGTTTGTGGTGTTATGGAGGAATAAATGTGTGTTTTGGGTTTTGATTTCAATGTGCGATAATGATGTGTTGTGAGTAGCATTTGATATGTAAATCCCTTGTGTGAGGAACTATGATGTTGTTGTGATTTGTGGTATGTGATATGATTGTGGTATTTATGGCTTGTGATGAAGTGCATTGTTTATGTGAAATTTCAATGTATGTTGTGTGGTGGCATTTAGGGTTTGAAATGCATTGTTTGAATTGCTTTGCAATGCATGAATGTGATGATGTTGAAGCATGTGATAAGTTGTTGTAATTGTTGTGGTTGTTGATTTGTGGCCTAAGGGCAAGAATATGCAATGCGTGGTATTTGATTATATATGCATGATTATGGATGTGTATGTGGGTGCAATGTGAATGTCATGAGTCATTGTATGCCAAGCATCATAATGTGCATTGTGGAAACGTCCTGAGTGACGGTTTGGTTCCAGAGAGAATATTCTATAACATCGTGGGCCTCGAAAATATGAGGCGCTGCCTGAGGACTTAAAGCGATGGGTATAGACGATTTTGGGATCCTTTGGAGACTTAAAGCAATCCTTAACGTCGTGGGCCTCGAAAATATGTGGCGATGCCTGAGGACTTAAAGCGACGGGTGAACATCGTAGGCCCGACGGGGAGTTACTTGAGATTCTCAGTAACGAGCGATGGTTCCAATAGTTCCTGAGTGGACTAATGACGTGACAAAATGACGTGACAATGGAAGTCGGTACCGCATGACATGTGCATAGAGTCGTGGTGTCGGTCTCTGTGCATTTGCATTCATCATGAATTAATTGTGCATGGAAATGTGATTGTGATTGATGAGATAAAATATGTGCAATTGTATTGAATGGTATATGTTTGATTGATTATGTGATTATGTGTGGAAAAATCATGATTTGATTGATTATGTGTGGAAATTGTGCATTGATTTGTTATGTGTTGAGATTGTGATAGCATTGGTAATTGACGTGCATATGTGATAAATGCTATGACTTGGTATGCCTTAGGTGAAAATGTGTGATTATGTTAGTATAATTGTTATATGCTATGTGGTTGGATTGTTAGAAATATGTTATACATCTGTGGCTTGCTATATGCATTGGTATGTGATGTGTGAAGTGAGAATAACTGTGTATGTGATTTTTATGTGTTTTTGCATATTATTATGCAATCTTGGTTTAGTTGTTATTTCTCACCCTTCTGCTGGAATATGCTTTTTATGGCATAGTGCAGATTGTCAGCTTTAGAGGTGTGGAGGCAAGTGGAAGAGTTAGATCTTCGTTTGCTTAGGTCTTGGTGTCTGCTCTGATACGTAGCACGGGAGTCGGGGAACGCTTTAAGTTATTTGTATACAATTGTTGAATATGTTTTGTATGACCTTTGTATGTATATTTTGTTGTTATAAAACGATTCATTTTGTAAAACAAGTCGGTTATGGATCTTTCCGCTTTATTCCATAATTGACATTCATTTTATATGGAAAAAGGTTCCCTATGGGGTTATCCTATTTTGTGCTATGTATCAAAATAATTGAGCAGGGTTTGTATTTTCTTCCTTTAAACGTGACATCCCTGTTTCCTGTCGGAAAAATAAATTTTTAGTTACTCTGATTTTTTTTATGTATTATTTATTCGCGATGGGAATTGGGGTGTTACAAGATGACTATGAGGTCAAGATGGTAAGATGACTATGAGGTCAAGATGGTAAGATGACTATGAGGTCAAGATGGTAAGATGACTATGAGGTCAAGATGGTAATGAGCTATCTATGACTATGAGGTCAATAGAGAGACTTTTCCATGACTATGAGGTCAATCGAGGATGGCTATGACTATGAGGCCAAAGCTTGCCTATGACTATGAGGTCAAGGGCTACCTATGACTATGAGGTATAGGTTAAAGATGTTGCTAATGACTATGAGGCTAAGAGCTACCTATGACCATGAGGTTGCGATGGTAAGATGACTATGAGGTCAAGATGGTAAGATGACTATGAGGTCAAGATGGTAAGATGACTATGAGGTCAAGGTGGTAAGATGACTATGAGGTCAAGATGGTAAGATGACTATGAGGTCAAGATGGTAAGATGACTATGAGGTCAAGATGGTAAGATGACTATGAGATCAAGATGGTAATGAGCTATCTATGACTATGAGGTCAATAGAGAGACTTTTCCATGACTATGAGGTCAATGGAGGATGGCTATGACTATGAGGCCAAAGCTTGCCTATGACTATGAGGTCAAGGGCTACCTATGACTATGAGGTATAGGTTAAAGATGTTGCTAATGACTATGAGGCCAAGAGCTACCTATGACTATGAGGCCAAAGGTTGAATGTAACTCTATGACTATGAGGCCATGAGAGTTGTATGCCTAAGACTATGAGGTCAAAGGTAACAATGAGTTTTCTATGATCTTGAAATCAAAAGAAAAACTTTTCCTTTGGAAGGAAGGGGGAGAATAACATCTTGTAAACAAGAGTCATTGTGGGGGTTGAAATATAATGAAACATGAGTTCAATAATTCCAAACAGTAAGCATTTAATCAACATATGAAATGGAATTCCAAATATGAACATGGTAAACAACAATGATAATTGGTCAAACAAATGTGACAAGTATGGTAAGTAAACATTCTCATAAGTTGGAAACAAAGGCATCTGAAGTCATGCAACTTAGCAACAGAGGCTAAAAATATTACAGCCAACATTCTTATGATAAAATGTTGTCAAAGTCAGGAACAGAACTTTACACATCAAACATATTTCATAAAAAACTCAAGCCCGAATCAGTAGTCACATGATTATATCAAGCATGGTATGGAGAACACCAGAAACAAATGGATTCAAGTTATATGATTTCAAACAGAGAACAAAAACAAGTGACATTCTCATGGTAAGATTTTATTAAAATCAGGAAAACAACCTATAACTCATTTAAAATCAGTGGTCACATGCATACACCAAGTGTAGAGAAAAGGTATTCTTTCGGTTTGAAAACAGAGGCATTTGGGATCATGTAACTTAGCAACAGAGATTAAAAATACAGGCAATACTCTAATGATAAGATTTTGTTCAAAGCCAGGAAACAAAGGTTCGACCAAAGTTCACAAGTTACGGCACTTTTCTAAGAAACGTTTTTTTTCACGTCTTAAGTAAACAATTGGTTTTATTTGCAAACAAAAGTCTAAAGATTAAAAGAAACTCTGAATGACTTTTATTGTCTTGAGAATAGTAGAAAGAAAATAAAATGAGTTATAAACAAATGGAAAAAGAAAGAAAGACAAATAAAGAAGAAAGGAAATAAACAGCATGGGCCCACCTACCACTAGTGGCTGGCGCCACGTCCCCATTGTAAAGGGGTGGCTTGCGCCACCTCCAACTTCTTTAAGGGTGGCTTGCGCCACCTCTTCCCATGGCAGGCGCCATGTGGTTTTTTGTGTGTGTTCTATTATTTTATTTTTTTGTTTCTTTTCTTTTGGTGGTGTGTGTTATATTTATTATTTTTATTTTGTGTGTGTGGCGGGCACCATATATCTAACGTGGCGAGCGCCACCTAACTCTTTTATTTTTTCTCAGTTTCCTCTCAGACGAATACGAATATGAACCAATTGTCAATGAAAAGAACTTAGCATGTTAATGATTTTTTTCACAGAAACAAACGATGATCAGAAAATAACAAGATCACAACATGATAACAATACGGAACAGAATAACCACAACATCAGGCCGTGATGAGACAACAAGCATGATAACAGTATGGTGCAAGTATGTATCACATGATCATCGTGTATATAAAAATAGAATGAGATATAGTGATACCTAGGGGAGAAAGTCCACGGCCTCTTCACCGATGAGAGCTTCTGGAAGTGGTGGATGTGCCTTCCTTGCTCAACTGCTACAGAGCCACACTCTCAGAAAGACACACAAGCTTTTGGTGGTTAAGGTGTTGGAGGTTTGAAGTGTTTATAGAGGGTATAAAAAGGATAAGTTCTTGCAAGATTTGAAGATCACTTGCAGAACTTTAGAAATGGAAAAGTGGAGAGATTTTGAGAGAGTTTCTTGGTATTTTTCTCGGTGGTTCTTTTTTGGTGTTTCTGTGTGTTACAGAGGGATGAAAATAGTGAACTTCTTGCAAGTTTTGGGGTGTTACTTGCAAGATTATGGAGGGAGAAGTTAGAGAGACATTCTTGGCAATTTCTGGTGTGTTCTAACACGGAGGAAGTAAGCTCCTTTTATAGGCCAAGCAAGTGGATCCGGGTGTTGGGTAGTTGGTTTGTCCACAGGATAAAGGATTAGGGTTTGTGCATCAAGTTCCTCAGCCGTTGATCTTGGTCAATTTCTATGCTGGACAAGTGCAGCGGAGGAGGTGGTGGATTCAGTCTGTTACTTTCACTCTTTAGTAGTTATTCCAAAACCACCTTTTTGAAGTGCCATGAGAGAGAAATCCAAAAAAGAGCAATAATTTGAATTTTGAGTACGACCTCTCTGCTCATGCATGCAGGCCTCTTGTGCTGAGCATCCTTGTTTCACTAATTCAACATGAGGTCTCAGTATCCTTTTGGTTTCAACAGGAATGGGTGAGCTCAGAAGAGTAATACGTAGTGACTTCACAAAACTTGTTTTTGAAGCAAAGCATCTTCAGTATTTTCAACTAACAAATGGCACATGGGCTTAGCTAAATGTACAAGGCCTTGTTACTTAATCCCTGCGGGAACACAACTTGGACTTTTCAACAACTTAAAGCCTTTGATCCGGATAACATCTTTTGGGCCCAAAAGAAATTTGAGACATACCACATGCCCATGACCGAAAACACTTAGGATATTGCAAAATTAAATCCTCCCATGGCACCACTTTGGTATGTTACACCTTGATGAATATTTATCTCCATGAAAAATTATTGCACTTGAGAGAAAAAAAATCTTTAAGGCTCAAAAAAGGATTCCAAGGATGTTTGTTATCACATGGCATAATTTCTCAAGATTTAGGATCGCACTTCGCTTGTCATGAAAGGCAATGGTTGACTTGTCTTGGTGAAAAATTTGATTTCTTGTGGAAAAAGTCTTCTTGGATGCATGTAGATTCAAATGGTTGCATTTGGCCAAAAAGATGTCTTAGGGAGACCTTGCCGTCTTTGTGTAAATCCTATCTTTCACAATGAAAAGAAGTAAGTTGCAACAAGAAATGGTTAGTTAACAATGCATACATGCTTGAGGTCTAAATGCGGATGCAAGAAAAATATGACATCTAAGGGGTAAAATTTGGGGTACAGCAGTTGCCCCTATTTAAATAGCTTCACCGGATGGCACGGGGAATGGAAATCCTCAGGACGTCGAGGTGGAAGATATTTAAATATAGCAAACCGAAAATTTTGCCCTTAGATGGAATGCAGATGCTAAGGACATGCAACAAACATGCATATGCTGACATGCCATAAACTCTAATATGATGATATGATAGTGCAAAAACACAGACGACACCAAAGAGCTACCAAACATAGGTGAGCTTTACTGGGGAAGGATGAAGGAAGTATCCACCAGAAAGACTCACTAGGGATGCAAACTAACTGATGAAAGGGACTCACTGGGGAGACTCAAAGGAAACAATGGGGATGGAGGAATAAAGGAGAAAAACCCTACAGATCCTCATTGGAAATAGGAGCCAAAGAGGGGTTCTCCACTGGGGAAAGATCCAGGGAGGTGGACGACAGGTGCAAATCTGACCGGACGACACTGGGGAAATAAAAAAACAATCTTACTGGGCCTGAAACCAGAATGAAGACATGATCTCCACTGGGGATCAATTTGGAATAGAAGGATAGACAAACTACCAAGAATTTTCTAGGGTTCTTATGCTGAACAGTTCAAACGGGATCTTCAAGAAAAACCAGAAAGAAAACAGAGACAAACTTTGGGTATCAGTATGAGCCAGATTTTGGATAAGAAGGAATCCTATGACTATGAGGTCAAAGGTTAAGGAAGGCTATGACTATGAGGTCAAAGCTTACCTAGGACTATGAGACCAAAGGTGAAATGAAGGCTATGATTGGGTCTAAGGTACCAATATGAGTTGGTTGGGATAACAATAAGACTTGGTTTAGGAAGAATAATCAGTATGAGCTGAAATTGGAATACCAACATGAATTGGATTTTGAATACCAGCATGAACTGGATTTTGGACACCAACATGAATTGGATTTTAGATACCAGCATGAACAGGATTTTGGACACCAACATGAATTGGATTTTGAATACCAACATGAACTGGATTTTGGACACCAACATGAATTGGATTTTAGATACCAGCATGAACTGGATTTTGGACACCAACATGAATTGGATTTTAGATACCAGCATGAACTGGATTTTGGACACCAACATGAATTGGATTTTAGATACCAGCATGAACTAGATTTTTGGATACCAGCATGAACTGGATTTTGAATGCCAACATGAATTGGACTTTTGGATACCAGCATGAACTGGATTTTGAATGCCAACATGAATTAGATTTTAGATACCAGCATGAACTGGATTTAGGACACCAACATGAATTGGATTTTGAATACCAGCATGAACTGGATTTTGGACACCAACATGAATTGGATTTTAGATACCAGCATGAACTGGATTTTGGACACCAACATGAATTGGATTTTAGATACCAGCATGAACTGGATTTTGGACACCAACATGAATTGGATTTTAGATACCAGCATGAACTAGATTTTTGGATACCAGCATGAACTGGATTTTGAATGCCAACATGAATTGGACTTTGGATACCAGCATGAACTGGATTTTTGGATACCAGCATGAACTGGATTTTGGACACCAACATGAATTGGATTTTAGATACCAGCATGAACTGGATTTTGGACACCAACATGAATTGGATTTTGAATACCAGCATGAACTGGATTTTGGACACCAACATGAATTGGAATTTAGATACTAGCATGAACTAGATTTTGGACACCAACATGAATTGGATTTTAGATACCAGCATGAACTGGATTTTGGACACCAACATGAATTGGATTTTAGATACCAGCATGAACTAGATTTTTGGATACCAGCATGAACTGGATTTTGAATGCCAACATGAATTGGACTTTTGGATACCAGCATGAACTGGATTTTGAATGCCAACATGAATTAGATTTTAGATACCAGCATGAACTGGATTTTAGACACCAACATGAATTGGATTTTGAATACCAGCATGAACTGGATTTTGGACACCAAGATGAATTGGATTTTAGATACCAGCATGAACTGGATTTTGGACACCAACATGAATTGGATTTTAGATACCAGCATGAGCTGGATTTTGGACACTAACATGAATTGGATTTTAGATACTAGCATGAACTAGATTTTTGGATACCAGCATGAACTGGATTTTGAATGCCAACATGAATTAGACTTTGGATACCAGCATGAACTGGATTTTTGGATACCAGCATGAACTGGATTTTGGACACCAACATGAATTGAATTTTAGATACCAGCATGAACTGGATTTTGGACACCAACATGAATTGGATTTTGAATGCAGCATGAACTGGATTTTGGACACCAACATGAATTGGATTTTAGATACCAACATGAACTGGATTTTGGACACCAACATGAATTAGATTTTAGATACCAGCATGAACTGGATTTTGGACACCAACATGAATTGGATTTTAGATACCAGCATGAACTAGATTTTTGGATACCAGCATGAACTGGATTTTGAATGCCAACATGAATTGGACTTTGGATACCAGCATGAACTGGATTTTTGGATACCAGCATGAACTGGATTTTGGACACCAACATGAATTGGATTTTAGATACCAGCATGAACTGGATTTTGGACACCAACATGAATTGGATTTTGAATACCAACATGAATTAGATTTTGGATACCAGCATGAACTGGATTTTCGGATACCAGCATGAACTGGATTTTTGGATACCAGCATGAAGTGGATTTTGGATACCAGCTTGAACTGGCAAGTTAAAACCGGGGTTGTAAATTAGACTTCCTGGGAATAATGCACAGAGAAATGGAATCTGGCGCTTGAAGACCGAACGTAAGCCTAGCCCAAATAAAGGTTTTGGAGATAATCCGGGAATGTCTTCACTTCACTGGTGAAATAAGCTTTCACATTTTCCACAAACATCTATGGAGGTACTGGGTAATAAGACGTATTCTTGCTAGGCATGAAACCAACAAGAAACCATGATCTGGATAAAAGATAGGCATCAACCAAAGATTTTCTGGGATTTTCTTATGCTGAAGAGTTCAAACGGGATCTTCAAGAAAAACCAGAACAGACAGAGATAAACCTTAGGTACCAGTATGAGCTGGATTTGAAGTGCCAGTATGAGATGGACTTTTGATTATGAAGGAATCCTATGACTATGAGGTCAAAGGGTAGATGGCTATGAGGCCAAAGCTTACCTATGACTATGAGGTCAAAGGTGAAAGAAGGTTATGACTATGAGGTTAAAGCTAACCCATGACTATGAGGTCAAAGGTGGAATAAGATGGCTCTGAGGCCAAGATGATACTGATGACAAAGAATAAGACATATCCGAAGGTACTGAACCCGATCTCGGAACGCATCAACAAACATATCCGAAGGTACGGAACCTGAACTCGAAAGACATCAACAACAAAGTTGATGGCAAGAAATAAGACATATCCGAAGGTACTAAACCTGAACTCGGAACACATCAACAAACAGAGTGATAGGAAGAAGCCAAACATATCCGGAGGTATGAAACCTGAGCTCGGAACACCTCAAATAGGGATCGTATCAAACAGGTTGATGCAAAGTGACTGGTTGAAGATAACACCGATGGTAACTGTAAAACCAAGGATGGATAAGCCTTTCAGGAGAGATCGTCACTTATCGTAGTAGAAAAACGAGCTTCTCCAGGATATTGCTACTTGTTATTGTTTATGAATTACAAGGAGATGTTTATATCACCACACTGCTGGAGAAATTATTTTGTCTTCAACGAGGATCTGTAAAAGATTCCTTTTGCGAGATACAGTGCAAAATAAATGCACGCTCAAACTAGGTTCAACAATCACACCTGCTAGGGACCAAAGTTCGATCCAGGGACAAGCTAGAAAGAAACGGTCAAACAAGACTCCAATTGAGGGATGAACTCAAATGAGGACTTATCTTATCCACATATGGAAAAGATAACTGAACCAACCATCATCCACGAGAATCAAACTCTGTGGGGAATTCAGAAAGGATGGGCACTTTATGCCTAGGGCTGACTTTCTATTGGAGTGAATAGGCAAACCCAGTCACTTGGGGAGATAAATGCCAAAGTGAACAAAACAGGTAAACACCAGGAAGATAGCAAAATGCTAAGACGCTATGCATATGAGTGCTTATGCCATGCTCATGCTTATGATGACAAAACAGACAAAATGAAGCAAGACTGGAGATGAAATAAACATCTCGACAAGGATACCCAGCTGACCTCAACAGATTGGACCATTACTAGGGGTGAAGAAGAAGAATCGACAATCTTAACTAGGAAAAAGAGTATTCCACTGGATGTATATCATGACTTCACTAGGATTGCCATCATGAGCTTGATTTCCTTATTGGAGGAGGAAGATCCATGGACATTAGCCAAGCTCGACCGAAATGATAATTTACTGGGAAGCTGGCAAAGGATATCATAGGAATAGAGTCATTCTGCGTCCTGACTTGAATAATGATCACCATAATAAACAACGGCTCTTTCAACAAGTAATCTTCAAATCTTCACTGCCCCAGATTACATGGTCTTTTGGAAGAAGATACCAAGAGGATTTTACAGAAGAATTGGCATACAAAATGTTTTAATATCTTCAAACTCTTGGAGAGATTCATAGATCTCGGCATAACTGCCCCAGATAGACGACGCTTGCACAACAAAGTCTTTGAGCCTGCTCTTTAGGCTGTGGGAGTAGCAACGGGGAAACAAACTTGTCCCATGCTAGATAGATGCCCCAGACTAACTGAGCTTTGAGAGATTTGTCTAATCTCGACCTGACTGCTTCTGATTAACTGGTTTGTAAGGATAAGTCCTCAAAAGGATTTTACAGAAGAATTGGTATACCAAATGCTCCAATATCTTCCAACTCTGGAAGAGATTCATGAATTTTTTACATATCTGCCCCAGTTTTGCTGTAATTATACAACAAGGTCCTTGAACTTGTTCTTCAGAATGGTTGATCCGTGAAGGAGGTGCCCCAGACCAATTGACCTTTTAGAGATTTACCGAATCTCGACCTGACTGCTTCTGATTAACGGTATTCGCGATACAAAGTCCTCAGAATGCGGTAGAAACAACTGGGGAACACACTTGCCCCTGTTGGTAGGTCATTGGGGTCTAAACTTGTCGTAAGATGACCTTAAGAAGGCTTGCCCCAATATCCTAAATTTGAAGAGTTTCTGCCCCTGATTTAGTAGCTCTTGAGATGCTGGATCTATGGCAGAGATGTCCCAGACTGGGCCCTTTATCAAGTCAAATTCCCTAGCTGGCTGCATTTGTATGGATTCCTTTGATATTGAATTATCTTGCAGACAAGTATTGTTCATTAAAATTGGCAATTTCAATACAAAATTCATGCAAGCTTTTGGAATCAAAGTTTTATTGATGAAACACACATAGTGGAATGATTGAATTTAAAACAAAGTGGATCTCGTCAGTTACGAAAATGACAGATGAAGTGATCTACACACGTAAATGGAAAAGATCATTAGGAGTCAGGTTAATCAACCTTGCTGTAGTATGCTTTCAACACAACCTTACCTCAATTAGGTCTTTTAAGGGTTGTAACGTGGCATGGTTCACGGTTTATGAAACAAAAGATAAAGGCTCAAAGTTTATTTGTACTCATCCCATCTTCGTGATGAACTCCAATCCTACGCTCAGTTAACTTAGGCTATACATCCAGATTCCCATAGGCTGGAAATTAGATTGATGATAGTTGGTGATGATTAAGACACCTAGGTAGTCATTACCGTCTTACAACATTTGATTGTCCTTTATTGCTGAGGTTTTGAGACCTTGTCTTCCTTGAGGTTTTGAGACCTCTTCTTTATCTTTGCTGAGATTTTGGAACTCTTTTTTTTTTTTTTTTTTTTTTTTTTTTTTTTTTTTGGTTTTAGAATTTCTTCTTTGTCTTTGTTGAGGTTTTGAGACCTCTTTTTTGATCGTCACTTGATTTGAGAGAGCTGACGGGTGTCTTGCATGAAGCGCTTGCATTCGAACGCATAACCAAATTAAGCTGAGAACTACCCTGCCCCAAGGTTAAGATTTAAGGGTTTTTTGTGTAAGAAAACAAAACTCCTACTTCTAAGCTCGAAGGGGTTAACGAGGGATTATCTTCCTTATTTCTCCAGTGTTTGGGAATTGAAACAATGCCTTACATCCTCGGTAAAGTTTAATTGAAAGCATACCACATCAATTATGGATAATATTTTCATCATCCTCCCCAATCTTTGCTTAAACAAACAGTTTGATAAAGGGAGTGGAACAAGATATATTTTGTTTGCTTTTATGAAAATAACAGTAAATGAGTGAAACGAATGGATTTAATCAAAAGATGCATAAACATTTCATTAATCTTGCCAATTTGAAAGTACAACAGCTTATAAGCAAAAACTAAAAATGCAAAATACAGCCAGCTTTGGCGAACTGAATTCAAAATATTTTAGTTTCCGGGCCCAAGCGCGGGAACACCTTCGCCACTAATCACTAGTTCCTTGTGATACAGAATCTTGAGAGCCCTTACAAGTCTTTTGCCTTTTGCTTCAGAAATTGGAACATTGACATCTGGTGTACCCTCTTGAGGTTGCAGTGTTCTTAGCAGGTTTAGCAATCTCGTTTCGAACTCTTTACATTCTTCAATGGGATGCCCCATCGTCCCAGTGCGGAATTTGCATTCAATCTCTAGACGATCTTCTTCAAAAATCAGATCCTTGTTGTGGATCAGATTTTGCACAGTAGCTTCTAAGATTAGGCAACCATCCAAACAGTGTCCTTCAGCCCCTTTATGAAAGTCGCAAGTCAGATTTGTATTGTGCCAGGGTCCTGGCACAGGGTTGTAAGGTTGAGGAGTCACCAACTTATTTTGAATTAGCAGTGGGAACAATTTGCTTAGCGGTACCGGGATAGGCGTGTAGCGAACCTTACCCTTTTTTATAGAGCACCTCTTTTTACCTTGGTAAGGAGAAACAGCAGCTGGAGGTTGAAACACCATTTCGGCAAACACCTGATGAGGATTACATTCTGGTGCAGGACTAAGACCGAAGATTGGTTGGTATGAAGTTTCTCCAAAGGCAGATCCTTGGCATGGGAGCACCACATGAGATGGCGAATGGTTGTTGATTTGAATGCCTTGAGGCGTGAATGAGATCCTTTCGGAGTCTAACAGGTTCTGAATTTTACTCGGGAGCACCTGACAATCTTCAGTGGAATGCCCCTGTGCCCCAGCATGCTAGTCACATCGAGCATTGGCGTCAAAACCTGGTGGGTATGGAAATGGTACTGGCTTTAATTCTTTTGGTACTATCAATCCTCCTTTAATCAAAACTGGCAGTAATTGACTGTACGACATTGGTAGCAGAGTGTAATTTCTTTCTGGCTTTCTTGGCCTTGGTCGTACATGCTGACGCGGCTGATGGCGATCTAGTCCTTGATACTGAGGAGGTCCTCGAGTTAGAGGATCCACAACCTTTCTAGGAGTGACAGGGTGAGCGCACTCTTCTTTCTTCATCAGAGCTTGCAAAGTTTTGAGAACCCAATTCATCTGGCATTTGAGGATTCTGATCTCTTCTTTTAACTCCTCCTGGTTCTTCAGAATTTCATTCATTGTTACCATTGTCTTGAATAGGTGCTAGGCATCCTTCAGACATAGAGGGAGAGACTCAGGATCGAGGAATGCAAATGAGGTGCGAATGCGCATGGAATGCAAATACACGCCACATGGTTTCAAAGAACTCAAAGGACAGTTGCAAAAATTTTTGTGGAAAAACTAAGGAAGTTTGTTTGTAGGATCCAAGCTCTATTGATCTTTGAAAAGGAATGAATATCTGAATTCCTTGAAACCAACAATGGATGCAATGAGGTGTATACAATGCGCAAACATGGGCAAACATATAAACATATGTACACAATCATAGCACACAAGCCTTAGGTTTTGAGGTCTCATGAATGGAGTCATGGTCTACCCATCCCAAAAAGGTGTGGACTATAGGTTCATCAATTGTGGAACAAGGTTCTAAAAGTTCCCAGAGTCTACGTAAATCCTTCGGATATTATCGGCTCATGTAACTACTTACACGGGTTAATAATATTCTCAAGATAAACTCGTCTGAGTGTAGTATCGCGTGACAACTACTTAGGACTTGCTCCCTTGTAGCCACCGCACTACGTCTTAATAGGCCAAGTGGGGTAAAGGTAACTACGGTCCTCAGAATCCCTGGCTCCCAATTGAAAAAGTAATATCAATGCGACTTCTCACATCAGACATCAACAATCCCAAAGGGCCTCATCTGAGTGTGGTCATCATATGCCATAGATTGTTAGTACTACTGCCAACAATCGACTATTGATTACACCACGATCTTATCATATTTGTGCACTCAAGTCCGGGTTAGGACTTATCTCACCACTCAATAATTCCATGCCCACAAGAGATCTCAAAGCATATATACAAGGGATATGTACAAATATAGCAAACAAGCATGAATAGCACAAGCAAAATCAAGGTGGGTTTAACCCTAAAAATTTTCCCCAGTGAAGTCGCCATTTCTGTTGCGGTGAAAATCGGATAACAAATTATTAATTAATTTGCATCATTTTCTTTTACAACTGACTTTGATTTATCCAAAGGAAAGGTTCAAGATCGTTAAAAAACCTAAAGGGGAGAGATCTAAGGTTCGGGGGTTGGTTATACTAAGGGAAGGTATTAGCACCCTTAATATCTGTAGTATTCTACAGGAACCTCTTGTTTTGCTTGTGTTATATTATGTTTGTTTGCTAAGGGTAAGGTAAAGATGTTGTTAATGACTATGAGGTCAAAGGCTAGATGGCTATGAGGCCAAGGTGATAATGAGCTATCTATGACTATGAGGTCCGTAGAGAGACTTTTGTGACTATGAGGTCAATGTTGGAAGGTGGCTATGAGGCCAATGGAAAGGGCTATGACTATGAGGTCAAGGTTTTGTTTATGACTATGAGGTCGAAGGTTAAAGATGGCTCTATGACTATGAGGTCAAGAGAGAGAGTCCTATGACTATGAGGTCAAAGGATGGTAAATGAGCTTTCTATGACTATGAGGTCAATAGAGAGACTTTGACTATGAGGTCAAGATTAGGGAAGGTGACTATGAGGTTGCGATGGTAAGATGACTATGAGGTCAAGATGGTAAGATGACCATGAGGTCAAGATGGTAAGATGACTATGAGGTCAAGATAGTAAGATGACTATGAGGTCAAGATGGTAAGATGACTATGAGGTCAAGATGGTAAGATGACTATGAGGTCAAGATGGTAAGATGACTATGAGGTCAAGATGGTAATGAGCTATCTATGACTATGAGGTCAATAGAGAGACTTTTCCATGACTATGAGGTCAATGGAGGATGGCTAAGACTATGAGGCCAAAGCTTTCCTATGACTATGAGGTCAAGGGCTACCTATGACTATGAGGTCTAGGTTAAAGATGTTGCTAATGACTATGAGGCCAGGAGCTACCTATGACTATGAGGTTGCGATGGTAAGTTGACTATGAGGTCAAGATGGTAAGATGACTATGAGGTCAAGATGGTAAGATGACTATGAGGTCAAAATGGTAAGATGACTATGAGGTCAAGATGGTAAGATGACTATGAGGTCAAGATGGTATGAAGACTATGAGGTCGCGATGGTAAGATGACTATGAGGTCAAGATGGTAAGATGACTATGAGGTCAAGATGGTAAGATGACTATGAGGTCAAGATGGTAAGATGACTATGAGGTCAAGATGGTAAGATGACTATGAGGTCAAGATGGTAATGAGCTATCTATGACTATGAGGTCAATAGAGAGACTTTTCCATGACTATGAGGTCAATGGAGGATGGCTATGACTATGAGGCCAAAGCTTTCCTATGACTATGAGGTCAAGGGCTACCTATGACTATGAGGTTTAGGTTAAAGATGTTGCTAATGACTATGAGGCCAAGAGCTACCTATGACTATGAGGTTGCGATGGTAAGATGACTATGAGGCCAAGAGCTACCTATGACAATGAGGTTGCGATGGTAAGATGACTATGAGGTCAAGATGGTAAGATGACTATGAGGTCAAGATGGTAAGATGACTATGAGGTCAAGATGGTAAGATGACTATGAGGTCAAGATGGTAAGATGACTATGAGGTCAAGATGGTAAGATGACTATGAGGTCAAGATGGTAATGAGCTATCTATGACTATAGGGTCAATAGAGAGACTTTTCCATGACTATGAGGTCAATGGAGGATGGCTATGACTATGAGGCCAAAGCTTGCCTATGACTATGAGGTCAAAGGCTACCTATGACCATGAGGTCTAGGTTAAAGATGTTGCTAATGACTATGAGGCCAAGAGCTACCTATGACTATGAGGCCAAAGGTTGAATGTAACTCTATGACTATGAGGCCATGAGAGTTGTATGCCTAAGACTATGAGGTCAAAGGTAACAATGAGCTTTCTATGATCTTGAAATCAATAGAAAAACTTTTCCTTTGGAAGGAAGGGGGAGAATAACATCTTGTAAACAAGAGTCATTGTGGGGTTGAAATATGATGAAACATGAGTTCAATAATTCCAAACAGTAAGCATTTAATCAACATATGAAATGGAATTCCAAATATGAACATGGTAAACAGCAATGATAATTGGTCAAACAAATGTGACAAGTATGGTAAGTAAACATTCTCATAAGTTGGAAACAAAGACATCTGAAGTCATGCAACTTAGCAACAGAGGCTAAAAAAATTACAGCCAACATTCTTATGATAAAATGTTGTCAAAGTCAGGAACAGAACTTTATACATCCAACATATTTCATAAAAAACTCAAGCCCGAATCAGTAGTCACATGATTATATCAAGCATGGTATGGAGAACACCAGAAACAAATGGATTCAAGTTATATGATTTCAAACAGAGAACAAAAACAAGTGACATTCTCATGGTAAGATTTTATTAAAATCAGGAAAACAACCTATAACTCATTTAAAATCAGTGGTCACACCAAGTGTAGAGAAAAGGTATTCTTTCGGTTTGAAAACAGAGGCATTTAGGATCATGTAACTTATCAACAGAGATTAAAAATACAGGCAATACTCTAATGATAAGATTTTGTTCAAAGCCAGGAAACAAAGGTTCGACCAAAGTTCACAAGTTACGACACTTTTCTAAGAAACGTTTTTTTTCACGTCTTAAGTAAACAATTGGTTTTATTTGCAAACAAAAGTCTAAAGATTAAAAGAAACTCTGAATGACTTTTATTGTCTTGAGAATAGTAGAAAGAAAATAAAATGAGTTATAAACAAATGGAAAAAGAAAGAAAGACAAATAAAGAAGAAAGGAAATAAACAGCATGGGCCCACCTACCACTAGTGGCTGGCGCCACTTCCTCATGGTAAAGGGGTGGCTTGCGCCACCTCCAACTTCTTTAAGGGTGGCTTGCGCCACCTCCTCCCATGGCAGGCGCCATGTGGTTTTTTTTTGTGTGTTCTATTATTATATTTTTTTTGTTTCTTTTCTTTTGGTGGTGTGTGTTATATTTATTATTTTTATTTTGTGTGTGTGGCGGGCACCATATATCTAACGTGGCGAGCGCCACCTAACTCTTTTATTTTTTCTCAGTTTCCTCTTAGACGAATACGAATATGAACCAATTTTCAATGAAAAGAACTTAGCATGTTAATGATTTTTTTCACAGAAACAAACGATGATCAGACAATAACAAGATCACAACATGATAACAATACGGAACAGAATAACCACAACATCAGGCAGTGATGAGACAACAAGCATGATAACAGTATGGTGCAAGTATGTATCATATGATCATCGTGTATATAAAAACAGAATGAGATATAGTGATACCTAGTGGAGAAAGTCCACTGCCTCTTCACCGATGAGAGCTTCTGGAAGTGGTGGATGTGCCTTCCTTCCTCAACTGCTACAGAGCCACACTCTCAGAAAGACACACAAGCTTTTGGTGGTTAAGGTGTTGGAGGTTTGAAGTGTTTATAGAGGGTATAAAAAGGATAAGTTCTTGCAAGATTTGAAGATCACTTGCAGAACTTTAGAAATGGAAAAGTGGAGAGATTTTGAGAGAGTTTCTTGGTATTTTTCTTGGTGGTTCTTTTTTGGTGTTTCTGTGTGTTACAAAGGGATGAAAATAGTGAACTTCTTGCAAGTTTTGGGGTGTTACTTGCAAGATTATGGAGGGAGAAGTTAGAGAAAAATTCTTGGCAATTTCTGGTGTGTTCTAACACGGAGGAAGTAAGCTCCTTTTATAGGCCAAGCAAGTGGATCCGGGTGTTGGGTAGTTGGTTTGTCCACAGGATTAAGGATTAGGGTTTGTGCATCAAGTTCCTCAGCCGTTGATCTTGGTCAATTTCTATGCTGGACAAGTGCAGCGGAGGAGGTGGTGGATTCAGTCTGTTACTTTCACTCTTTAGTAGTTATTCCAAAACCACCTTTTTGAAGTGCCATGAGAGAGAAATCCAAAAAAGAGCAATAATTTGAATTTTGAGTACGACCTCTCTGCTCATGCATGCAGGCCTCTTGTGCTGAGCATCCTTGTTTCACTAATTCAACATGAGTTCTCAGTATCCTTTTGGTTTCAATAGAAATGGGTGAGCTCAGAAGAGTAATACGTAGTGACTTCACAAAACTTGTTTTTGAAGCAAAGCATCTTCAGTATTTTCAACTAACAAATGGCACATGGGCTTAGCTAAATGTACAAGGCCTTGTTACTTAATCCCTGCGGGAACACAACTTGGACTTTTAAACAACTTAAAGCCTTTGATCCGGATAACATCTTTTGGGCCCAAAAGAAATTTGAGACATACCACATGCCCATGACCGAAAACACTTAGGATATTGCAAAATTAAACCCTCCCATGGCACCACTTTGGTATGTTACACCTTGATGAATATTTATCTCCATGAATAATTATTGCACTTGAGAGAAAAAAATCTTTAAGGCTCAAAAAAGGATTCCAAGGATGTTTGTTATCACATGGCATAATTTCTCAAGATTTAGGATCGCACTTCGGTTGTCATGAAAGGCAATGGTTGACTTGTCTTGGTGAAACATTTGATTTCTTGTGGAAAAAGTCTTCTCGGATGCATGTAGATTCAAATGGTTGCATTTGGCCAAAAAGATGTCTTAGGGAGACCTTGCCGTCTTTGTGTAAATCCTATCTTCCACAATGAAAAGAAGTAACTTGCAACAAGAAATGGTTAGTTAACAATGCATACATGCTTGAGGTCTAAATGCGGATGCAAGAAAAATATGACATCTAAGGGGTAAAATTTGGGGTACAACACTAATTAATGGAACTCACCTTTGATGAAGAAGATTGTTGATGGAGATGAATGATGATGAGTTTCTTCTTCTTCTTCCATAAGCTCTTTCTTCTTCTTTCCCTTTCTCCTCTTTTCTCTTCTTTCTCTTACCAACTTTATTTCTATTCTTCTTCTTTTTCTTTTTATTCTTTTCCACAACCGAATATATATATATATAATAATAATAATAATAATAATAATAATAATAATAATAATAGTAATAATAATAGTAAATGACATAAATATATCCCTTTGATATTTTGTCATCAAACACCAATTGACCAAATATTAGAGTTACCAAAATATCCTTTCTTACAATTACTAACATTGGTCTGTCTCTTTTATTAATAATTTATCTCTTCAAAGTCCACTAGCTACTCTATTGGTCCCAACTGATGACACTTAAAGCACTTAAGAAAACATGGGGTATTACACCCACCTACCAAACTCCCCCGTGAAAAGATCAACCTGAGCTAAAATAGAGAAGACACTCAGATATCTAACTTTAAGATGAGTGCTCCCGACCCAGTAATATTCCCAAAAGGAAGTAAGGAGACCATATCCAACTTTCAAACGGAGTCCCTCCAAAAACCAATTTGAGGAGTTCTTAGTTTTTCCTCCAAGAAGAAAGTGATTGGAGACACCATGCTTTCCCTGCAAAGATAGTAGAAGACATAATAACTCTATATATAGCATAAAGTAAGTGGGTGGTTGGGTCTGGGTTGTAAAGTTAGTGGGTGGTTATTCCCCACCTTCATTACCAAGGAATTGGTCAAAGAAAGACTTAACCTTCCTAGAATCATGGAGAAAGTGGTTCTTCTTCTTGACTGACTCTCTTTAGTTAGTCATTATGGGCTCATGTCATCACCACGTCTACTAGGTGATTAGGACAATAGAAGCCCAATAGGGCGGGCTGTACTGCCGTATCAGGGAGACCTGTTGGCCAATTCTAGGCGGCTTCATGGCCCATTTCGGGCGGCTAGTGGCTTTGATGGGTGCCTCTAGGCGCCTCGTCTATCGCCTCCTTAATGACTGTCCTTGTAAGATACCTTTCTTTATGGCCCAGTAAAAATATAACAGTACATAGTTCCTCAGAAGAGCTTTTTTAATACATGGCGAGATTTTTAATACACTTTGCATAGGGGGAGCTTAGTCATGTAAGCGATGCGTTCAGACGAGCCTATCTGCCGAAACTCTTATGACGAGTCCCTCATATGGTAATTTATGTCCACTCCCTCATATGATACTTTATGTTGAGTCTCTCATACGAGAATTTATAATTGAGTCCTTTAAAAAACACTTTAAGTTGAGTCCCTCGGAAGAGACTTTAGGTCGAGTCCCTCATATGAGGATTTTATGTCAAGTCTCTTAGGCGAGACTTTATGTCGGATCCCGCCTGAGGAGACTCAAAGTCTCTTAGGAAATGCATTTAAATGAGCCTAATCGATGGGACTCTCAGTCCCTCAGGTGAGGTTTATATGTTTAACTCAGTTGATGAGACTTCAAGTCTCTCTAGTGAGGCGTTGGACCTCTCAGGTGCGACTTCTATCTAACTCTCAGACAAGACTTTAATTCTCTCAGGATAGACTTCTGTCATACCTCTTAGGCATGATTCTTTATGTTGGATCCCGCCCAAGGAAACTCAAAGTCCCTCAGGCGATAAGTTTATCTAGCCTGGGAAGTCTAAGTCCCTCAGGCGCAATAATACGTATCCTGGATGATGAGACACTAAGTCTCTTAGGCGAGGCGTTTACCTTCTTAGGCGGGACTTATATCGATCACACAAGCAAGACTGATAACCAAGTCTTCGAGGCTTGACATTGGCCGCACCTCTTAGGCATAACTTATTGGACACGATCCCGCCTGAGGGGACACTAACTCCCTTAGGCGAGAGTTTAGTTAGCCTGAGGATTCTAAGTTCCTTGGATGTGGTAATACGTAGTATGGCTGATGAGACACTAAGTCCCTTAAGCAAGGCATTTACGCGATCGTTTCTTCCAGCTATTCTACACGCCATTAAACAGACATTAGAAGAAACAATGCATCGACAGTGTACACACACATGTTGCATACTAAGGATTAATTAACATGTAAAAAGCTTGGCCTGATGGATTGACCTGATTCTGATACCACTATGTAATACCCTACTTCCCGACTTGAGAATTAAATAATAAAATATATTTAAAAACATAAAAAATTCACCACGTAGGATATTTACTCTCATAATCTAAAAGATTTCGAATCACATAATAATATTAAAAACAACTTGTTTGATAAGCAGCGGAATCACAAAAACACTTGGCATCAAAGCCACATCAACATTATTAGTTAGAAAAATGGTTCATCACATAATAAAACAAGACGAAGAGATACACAAAAAAATATAGGACAATTCGTTCCTATTGTGTTACGTATCAGAGCGACTCCGACTATATACCCGAACGACAAGTAACTATAGCGGCACAACACCGTCCTCAACCTCAAGCTCCTACTCATGTACCTGATTATCTGTACTCCAGAGGAGCACAAACGCAATAACATATAAATGGGGTGAGAATACATTCAAATAATAAATGGTCCACACACATTCAGGATAGATTCACACATCTACACAACCATCCACATAGTCATAAAACACACCAACATCACGTATCCACATCTCTCCCACATCACAAACATCCAATCACAATCATGCAATATAATGTAACAATGACTCGACTCATGCTCGTCACAATCCCCACTCTGAACTAGACTCACAACTTAACTCTATATGCATGTGGTACCGACTCAACGTTTAGTTCTTCATACAAACTGGGTCCCAATCTCTGCGAACCCCGAACCCTCACTCTGATTTCCAAGACCCCCACTCAAGGCTTGGGACAAGCCACTAGTCCCCACTCTGAACTAACGAACATGCCTCTTTCAAAACAATGACACATTTGATGAATGTCATACGAAATGCAGTACAACCCCACTCTGACTACCCATAATTACTCAACACAACAGATGCAATACAACCTCTCTCTGATCATAAACAAAAATGTATTTTCACTGCATCAAAATAACTCATACACGTCTCATCAACACAAATAAACATCACATCATACATTCACTTTTATTTACACATACTCACAATTACACATAACCCACATATATGCATAATATTACACAATTATTTATATATGTTTAATTAATTATCTCGTATTCATCACACAACACCAAACAACAGCCAATTAGTGATCGCTCAGAAAAACCACCCTTATATCCAATCTGAGCAGGTTAGAACATGCATTCTGACTCGATGATGGGTAACCTGTGACAACACTAAAATACACTGTATATTTGGCTCCAATTTTACATAATTTTAGTCGTTTATTTGTTATTTTCCTTTGCTATTATGGTATTTTGTTTTACTTTCAGATACATTGCCTGATTTGAGCTTACAGTAAGAAAACAAGGCAAAACAGAGCTAAAATGAAGATTTCTTGTGTAAACTGTGCACTAGCCGTTTCACTCAGCGGACGCCAAGGAGGACGCCATTGGCCTAATGACTTCACTCACACGCCAACAGTCACAAAAGACGTTTCACCGTCCAAAACACACTCGGCGGACGCGGGGCAGGGGTCGGCGGACGCCGACAGTTATAAAGGGGAAACGGTCTAAAACGTTTTTGGCAGTTACACCTGAAGAATTTAGTTTCTAAAACGCTTTTTCATTATGGTTAGAGGCAGTTACAATTTCGAGTTTCCTATATAAGGACTTGTATTTTCACTTTCATAGCATCCAATCTTAGTTTTTCAACTTAGGCATAGAGTGCACTTTGTAAAAGCAACAATCCTTCACATCGAGGGGTTGTCGCACTATAGTTGTTAGTTGGATTGGAGCAATCATAGTTAGGTGCTATTTACTTTTCTGCAGTTTATTTTCCAGCGTCTGTACCAGATTCAGTCTCCTCTTGGAGCAGGTTTCTTTTATAAAATATAATTTATTTTACCCGCATCGCTTTTATATTAATTTATTTTCCTGCACTGCTTTATATTCGTTTATTTTCCGTCTCTGCCATTACCTTATTATTTTATTTACCTGTGTGATCAGTGTCTCTCGAAACTGAACTTAAGCGTGACACTTGTGTTCACTCTCGCGAAATACACTCTCACACTACGCACGTCTTTACTTTAAATATGTCTTATTTTGTTAATCGATTTATTTTTATGTTCTCTATTACTATGTCTAGCTAAATCCTTTGTGCTGGGATGTGAGGATCGTCGTTCTGACGGTGCTCCACACGACATCTATTTAGAAATACTTTAGGGGCTGTTTTTGATTTTAATTAAACTCTTCTGAACTTCAATTGATCGGTCATTACGTAAATGAGACCGTGTTTTTGTTTGCGTAATGACTGTGACTAGATCGGGTAAGATCGAAAGCCGTCCGACACTTTAGAAAAGAGTTTGTTACTTGTTAATTGATAAATACAGCGAAAGCACTTTATTGATTAACTAGGAAAGTTTTATATTATTAGAAAGAGGTTTTAAAACTATTTTCGGACGCGTTTATAGATTTAGGATCCGGTTGGCCGAGCATATGCCGGAAACCCTTTGGTATAAAATATTTTCAATCGAAAGCACTTTTTAACTAAGTCTTAGAGGTAATTACATAAAAAAGGACTTTATCACTTTAACGCAAGGAGCGACCGGTGCAGCGTGAGCGGCTGGTATAGATTAAAGGTTAGGTCTGGTTCCGATCACGCTAACGCGACGGGTCCTTTTTAATTAACTCTTTTTCAAAGAAGAAAATATTGCCCCGTAAGTGTTACTATTTAGATGATAGGAGTATTGTTTGATTGATGTGAATTACATCCCAGTATAGTATCTATTTAATTTATTTTTATTTGCGTTCAGTAGAAAACTTTTACTCTGATTCATTAGCCTTAGATAAACAACGTAACGATAGTATTCGATAGATTGACATTGGTCTCTGTGGGAACGATAAATCTTTTATATTACTCAGACACAATCCGTACACTTGCGGATAACACGCATCAAGTTTTTGGCGCCGTTGCCGGGGACCAATTACGTCAAAATTTCGTACCCTGTTGTTACAATGTCTAGACTAAGGCATCCCTTAGCCGGTAGATGCGAAGAACTCGCAGTACCGGAAACTTAGTTGATCCATTAGAAGAACCTGAACGTTACGCCCGAGCTCGCCTTTTACTTCGAAAACTTAAAAGAGCAATGGCAGAAGAAGAAAACGCCAAACCTCTTAAGGATTTCGCCCTACCCTCTAACGAAGAACCTCATTCTAGTATAGTTAACCCAACTATACCAGCCAATATTTTCGAATTAATACCATCCCTATTACAATTAGTTCAACAGAACCAGTTCGCAGGTCTTCCTACAGAAAACCCAAACCAACATCTTAAAGTCTTTATTCAACTAGCCGATACCTTAAAAGCGAACGGAGCTCCTCCTGAGGCAATACGTCTAAGACTATTTCCATTTTCTCTCAGAGATAGAGCCCGATCATTGTTGGATTCCCTTCCAGCCAACTCTATAACCACTTGGAATGACCTAAAGAAAGTATTCCTTGCTAGATACTTCCCACCGAGTAAAACTGCTGTCTTACAAAACCAAATAACCCGATTCACCCAAAGCGAGGGAGAATCACTTTTCGACGCTTGGGAAAGATATAAAAAGCTATTAAGAGCATGTCCACATCATGGCTTAGAACAATGGCTCATAATACATATCTTTTATAATGGACTCATGTACAACACCAAGATGACCATAGACGCTGCCGCTGGTGGTGCTCTAATGAACAAACCCTACGCCGAAGCTAGCGCTCTTATTGAGGATATGGCACAAAACCACTACCAATAGGGGACCGAACGAGCACAAGTAGAGAAGAAAGAGACCAAAGGAGGTGTGTATGAAGTAAGTTGTTTTGACCATATGAACGCAAAAATGGACGCTATAGCCCAAAAGTAGAAAACCTAACTATCAACCCCACAACAACTGTAGCGGCTGTACAACCCAGATGTGAAATCTGTGGAACCCTAGGACATACCATGGCTGAATGCAACCTGCTAGCAGAGAGTGCCACAGATCAGGTTAATTACGCCCAAGGAAACCCATATTCGAACACATATAACCCTGGATGGAGGAATCACTCAAATCTTTCCTATAAGAATAATAACCCTACTCAAAATTCAACACCTCAAAGACCACCCGGTTTCCAAACTCAAAGACCCAACCAATCTGCAACATATGCTCCTCAGAAGTCAAATCTTGAGAAAAAGATAGACGAATTCATCTCAGCTCAATTACAACAGAACAAGGAGTTCATGAACCAAAACATTCATATAAATGGACTAATTACCCAGTTGGGTACTAAACTCGATTCTGTAATTACTCATAACAAAATGCTTGAAACCCAAATATCTCAAGTAGCACAACAACAATCTACTCATGTTACACCTGGAAGGCAATTCCCTGGACAACCTCAACCTAACCCTAAAGGGCATGCTAATGCTATAGCCCTAAAGAGTGGGACCACTTACGATGGGCCTATAAACCCTAGGTTGAATAATCCAGAACCTCCTAGGAAAGAAGTTGTGACCACACCTGAGAAAGAAGTTGAGAAATCGGTGGAACTTGAGAAATCTAAGGATACGGAAGTTAAGGAGAAGGAAAGAGAAGAGAATGAAAAAGTTTATGTACCACCTCCTCCTTACAAACCTCCGATTCCATACCCACAAAGACTTAAACAAACCAAATTGGATAATCAATATAAGAAATTTATAAAAGTGATTGAGAAACTCCACGTAGAGATTCCATTCACCGAAGCTATTACCCAAATACCAACTTATTCCAAATTCCTTAAAGACATTCTAACCAATAAACGAAGATTAGAAGATCCTAAACCTATAGAATGTAATTCAATCGCTGAGAATAAGCTTGCTAATAAAGAGAAAGACCCAGGAAGTTTTTCTATACCTTGTGTTTTGGGAAACCAAGTTATTGATAAAGCACTTCTGGACTTAGGAGCAAGTGTAAGCTTAATGCCTTTAGCTGTTTGTAAAAGGTTAAACCTAGGAGAAATACAACCAACTAGGATGTCTCTCCAATTAGCCGACAAATCAGTTAAATATCCAATTGGCATTTTGGAAGACGTCCCAGTTAGACTTGGTCAACTTTATATTCCAACAGATTTCGTAGTAATGGACATTAAGAAGGACGATGAAATCCCAATCCTTTTAGGTAAACCCTTCTTATCAACAGTTGGAGCTATAATTGATGTCAAAAAAGGAAAAATGACATTCGAGGTAGGTAATGAGAAAATAGAATTCATACTATCCCAATTCTTAAATGCACCAGCATAGATGACTCATGTTATGTCATTGATATAATTGATGAATGCATAAGAGAATTAGATAAAGAAGATCCTGTGGAAATCATCAAACTTCCTTCGATCCCCATTATGGAGGACGACGAATTTGAACGATTATCTAAACCTTACATTGACAACAGTCTTTACGAATGCTTGGCACTTACCCCAGATCATATGCCATGTCCGAGAAAACCATCAATAGAGCTTAAGGAGCTACCTAAGAATTTAAGATATGAGTTCTTAGATGAAGAACTAAATCGCCCAGTCATAGTCAGTGCCATGTTAGATGATCCTGAAACCAATCAACTCTTAGATGTTTTAAGAAAATATCTCTCAGCTCTGGGTTATAAAATTTCCGATCTCAAAGGAATAAGTCCTTCTGTGTGTATGCACCGAATTATGCTGGAGGAGGACGCTAAACCCTCCAGAGAACATCAACGAAGGATAAATCCTATAATGAGTGACGTTGTAAAAAGGGAAGTGTTAAAGTTGTTAGAGGCTGGAATAATATACCAAATATCTGATAGTAAATGGGTAAGTCCCGTACATGTGGTACCTAGGAAAGGAGGTGTCACAGTTGTACAAAATGAAAAAGGAGAACAAATAGCCAAACATGTAGAAAATGGTTGGCGAATTTGTATCGATTACAAAAAACTCAATAAGGTAACTAGGAAAGATCACTTCCCGCTTCCATTCATTGATCAAATGCTCGAACGTTTAGCTAGGCATTCTTACTTTTGTTATTTAGACGGATACTCAGGATTTTTCCAAATACCCATTCACCCTGACGACCAGGAGAAAACAACCTTTACATGTCCCTATGGAACGTTTGCTTACAGACGAATGCCATTTGGACTATGCAATGCCCCAGCCACCTTCCAACACTGTATGATGTCAATCTTCGCAGATTTCCTTGATGAGATCATGGAAGTATTTATGGACGATTTCTCGGTATGTGGATCCAGTTTTAAAAACTGTTTAACAAACCTCGAGAAAATCCTGGAAAGATGCGTAGAAGTCAACCTTGTTCTAAACTGGGAAAAATGCCATTTTATGGTGACTGAAGGCATAGTACTAGGACACATAGTGTCCGAAAGAGGCATTGAGGTTGATAAAGCTAAAATAGAAGTTATAGAAAACCTTCAACCACCCAAAACCATTAGAGAAATCCGAAGTTTTCTTGGACACGCCGGTTTCTACAGACGCTTCATTAAAGACTTCTCCAAAATAACTAAACCATTAACCAACTTACTTATGAAAGACGCCGAATTCAAATTCGATGACAAATGTCTTGAAGCCTTTAAGTACCTAAAACAAGCACTGATTTCCGCACCTATAATCCAACCACCTGATTGGAATCAACCTTTTGAAATTATGTGCGATGCTAGTGATTACGCTATAGGCGCTGTTTTGGGACAAAAGAAGGATAAGAAACTCCATGTAATTTACTACGCCAGTAGAACTTTGGATGCGGCTCAGCTAAACTATGCCACAACCGATAAGGAACTCCTGGCAGTAGTCTTTGCAATCGAAAAATTCTGATCCTATTTAGTAGGAGCAAAAATCATAGTCTACACTGATCATGTTGCGATAAGATATCTATTAAGCAAAAAGGACGCTAAGCCTAGATTACTACGCTGGATCCTTTTACTTCAAGAATTCGATTTGGAAATCCGAGATAAGAAAGGCACTGAAAATGTGGTCGCAGACCACCTATCAAGGCTTGAATATTTAAAACCAGATCTTGTTCCTATCAATGATGATTTCGCATACGATAGATTAGTAGGAGCAGTTAGAACCATCCACGATGATTGTCCTGACCCTTATTTAGAAGTAGACATTGAAAAAGCATTCATAATGACAACCGTACCTTGGTATGCAGATTTTGTTAATTATCTAGCAGCTGATATCATACCCCCTGATCTAAATTACCAACAGAAGAAGAAGTTCTTTCATGACGTAAAACACTTCTATTGGGACGAACCCCTTCTATTCAAGAGAGGCGCAGATGGCATTTTCCGTCGCTATGTCCCTGAAGAAGAAGTTGAAAATATAATTAAACATTGTCACTCTTCACCTTATGGTGGACATCTAGGCTCGTCCAAAACATGCGCTAAAATACTTCAAGCAGGTCTTTTCTGGCCAACGTTATGGCGTGATGTTCATGCCTACATTGTAAGATGTGACAGATGCCAACGCACTGGGAACGTCTCAAGGAGAGACGAAATGCCTTTGAAAAATATTCAGGAGGTGGAAATCTTCGATGTTTGGGGTATAGATTTTATGGGACCTTTTCCATCTTCGATGGGAAACAAGTATATCTTAGTAGCCGTTGATTATGTATCCAAATGGATTGAGGCCATAGCTGCACCCACCAACGATACTCGTGTAGTCATCAAACTATTTAAAAACTATATTTTCCCTAGGTTTGGAGTACCTCGATTGGTTATAAGAGATGGAGGATCACATTTCATATCTAGGATATTTGAGAACATATTAAAGAAATACGGAGTGAAACACCGAGTAGCCACACCTTACCACCCACAGACTAGTGGACAAGTTGAGGTCTCAAATAGGGAAATAAAACAAATCTTAGAGAAAACCGTATCAATCTCTAGAAAAGATTGGTCTTTAAAACTACAAGAAGCCTTGTGGGCTTATAGGACCGCTTTCAAAACCCCTATAGGAACAACCCCTTATCAATTAGTCTACGGAAAATCCTGCCATTTACCCTTTGAGCTTGAACATAAGGCCTACTGGGCCATAAAAACCCTTAATATGGATTACTTAACAGCCGGAGACAAACGAATTCTAGATATTCATAAATTAGAAGAATTACGCCGAAATGCTTATGAAAATGCCATAATATTTAAAGAGAGAACCAAAGCATGGCATGACAAAAGGATTATCAAAAAAGAGTTCAACGTAGGCGATCCTGTACTTCTTTTCAACTCTAGGTTACGATTGTTTCCAGGTAAGTTACGCTCAAGATGGACTGGACCCTATGAGGTCACCAAGGTCCTGAAATCTGGAGCATTTGAAATTGCAAATCATTTGTGTAGTCCCTTTCTAGTGAATGGACAAAGATTGAAACCCTACTATGGAGGTGACATCCCTACCTACTACTCTGGTCACACTCTGATAGACCCACCTGTAGCAACATCCACAATGTAAGTTCTTCAGTCGTCAAGCTAACGACGTTAAACAAGCGCTGCGTGGGAGGCAACC
The DNA here is from genome assembly GCA_022829125.1 of Lathyrus tuberosus. Classification (NCBI taxonomy): domain Eukaryota; kingdom Viridiplantae; phylum Streptophyta; class Magnoliopsida; order Fabales; family Fabaceae; genus Lathyrus; species Lathyrus tuberosus. Next base: position 3,521,842 of record JALAZF010000395.1, read on the forward strand.
CACGATTTTCTTTTCGTTATTTTTCTTATTCATGCATAGAATTTATTTCATAAAAATATTTATTTATTTATTATTCATATTATTTTTTTTTCTAACATGATTGACTCATGCAATGTCTATGTTTACAGGTTACCGATCACATCATCTCAGACATTCCACACTAACTTTCTTTGCAGGATGCAGAGCTATGATGACATGCACATTGTGTTCCGAGATGACGAACAGAGGAAGAAATACGTAGTCCTTTCTGAGAGACAAATCCTACCCACTAGGTACCTGACCCAAACTGTCTAACCGCTTTAGGTATTGAGGCTAGTGTGAGGTACCTCTGTCACCAGCTCCAGTGGGACAAGTATTCTGAAGCTATGAATGTAACCTATAAGCATCTGACCTTAGAGTTCCTCAGTTCACTCATTTATGACCCTTATAGTGGAAAAGGTTACAACAATGGAAGCATAAGATTCAGACTATTTGGAAATGAGTATGCCCTTAACCACAGAGATTTTGCTAGAATACTTGGTTTTCAATATAGTTCAGATTCAATCCATTTTATGCATGAAACCAATGTTATACAAGATGAGCTTGACCTATTCTGGAGCAAAATCACCGGTGGAGGAGGACCTGATCCTTCCACCCAATTAGCAACCAAAATCCACAATCCAGCTTTCCGTTATTTCCAAATGACCCTAGCTGAGACTTTCTTTGGTAGAAGTGAAACTGAGAACCAAGTTACTGCAGAAGAGATTCTGATGCTCTTTTGTACTGCTGAATCACGACCATTAGCCAGTGGAAATTTTCTGATTTACAACCTATATTTGAATGCTACATCTTCCAGAGGACCGATCCATGTCGGCGGTACTATTACACACATTGCTTATGCCCTGGGTTTAGCCAATAAGCTAACTCATCTCACCTCTCATTGTGGGTACACCTTGATTGACATTCATCATTGCCTTGACTGTGGTCTTATTAGGAGATCATTCTTCAGTGCAGATAATTTTAAGCTCCTAATAGACAATGAAGTCATTCACTACTTTGGTTTGCCAAACCATACCCGAACAAGTGTCCATGATAGAGCTAACTGGTCATACGCCTTGGAAGGCCAAAACGAGACACCCGTCAAACCAAGGAACCACCCTGTGCCTGAGTACCACCCTACACCCTATCCTGAAAGGACTACCGTTTATTCCTCTAACGTTAATCTACAACATAGGAACATATATGCTGAACTGGATGCTATGCGCAAGGAGATCATTTCTCTTCGCGAAGAATGCGCCGAGTTTACATTACAGATAGAGATCTCAGATGCAACAAACGCTTCATCATATGATCTTTTGGAGCAGGAGATTTGCGATCTCAAATGCCAGCTTGCAGAAGCACAGGCACCTTGTCCTCACATGACTCAGGGTGTCCGTCGTCAGTCTTCCTAGGAGATATTCAGGAGCTCTGGAGCATAGCTCGCATTTTGTGTGGAGGAGACTTACCACATGCTTTTATGATCATTTATCTTTACCTTTACCGCATTTCTACCCTTATTGTTATTATCTTTATTATCAGACTATTAGTAGTTTTTATTTTCCATGGTTACTAGATTTATGGCAAACCGTATGCTTTTTGCGAGTGTTATGTTATTCCAAGTTATAATAAATATCTACATCATTTCAATCTATTGGTTATATTTAAATTTTTTACTCATTCATTTTAAAAATAATAATAAAAAAAATAAATAATAATAATAATAATAAAAATAACTGTTATTTAAATCCTACATTTACAAATATATAAAATAATAAACAAAATATTCTCTATATTTCTTTCATGTACCAGTATGCTATAAACACCCCAAGGAGAGATTCATGAACCAACCAAAGCCCAAATCCGTGCCAGCCCAATTTTCACAGTCCGCGGACGCGGACCCCCTCTCGACGAACGCGGAGGCGTTCTGGGTTCTAAAACGCACCAGAATAAGAAAACACCCATTTTTGCCACTCTCTTCGTCTTCTACCTCCATAAAATCCGATTTCAATCACCATAAAACCCCATTAAACCATTAAAACCCCATTTCATAACTTCCCCACTACCATTACACCTTCCATTACACATTATCTCTATAAAAACCATATATTTCACCAAAATCTACCAAAAACAAAAATTACCCATTTTCCATCACCAAACCTTCATTTTTCTTCAACAATGGCAGCGGAGAACCAAGAAAACATCATTTTTCGAGATGGAAATGACGGAGTCAAGCAATGGGAGAAATGGCGGACACGCAACATTCTTGCAACTAGGTACGTTAATGAAAATTGTCTGCATAATCTTGGTATAAGATTTAGCGTATTTTATCTGTTACAAAATTTGAGATTAGAGAATATTTTTATTCGCAAGGAGCCTACCTAGGAAAGCTAACCCGCGAATTTTTGAGTTCTTTGGAGTACACTGTTAGAGAGAACACTGCCAGCACAGTAGGCACAATGAGATTTAGGATGTTCAATGTTGAATACATTTACACCACTGATGCACTTGCTGAGTTATTAGGATTCCATTTTGGGAATGGTGCAGCATGTGAGGCACCCATAGACATAAATTGGTTAAATGAAGCCTTTCAATTATGGAAAAACATCTCAGGACAAACCACTTGCTCCTTTGATGGAAATTTGGCTTCTGACATTCATAACCCGACCATACGGGTATTCCGCCTTTTAATAGCTGATACTATTTTGCTCGTGAAAACTCTAACAAGATGAATTCCAAAGAATTTATATTTTTACAGGCTGCTTTACTTAGGAGAAGATTAAATCCTGTGCCATTTATGATATCACATATGAGGGCAATTGAGAAAAAGGGCAACACCCTGTCATTTGGAGGGTTGATTACCTTCATTGCACGAGCCCTCCACCTGGACGCTGAGTTGGCCACATTGGAACCACTTCCTCCTCGCACTATTGATTTAAAATTTCTGTGAGACATGCGTTTATGCAAAACGAGGCCGGAAGGAGGCTATATCTTCATGGTTCGCAATGTTGCCATCCCAAGTGTCGCCTTACCGTGTTCAACACGCACTGATGTGCGCAAAAGAGAAAACTGGCTCTATGATTTGAAGGCTGCTCCGATTTTAGGCCCGTTACTTCCTAACGTCCCCGAGGACGAAGGAAATGAGACAGATGATGAATATGACCATATGGAGCAGTCTCCCATTCATGTATCACCTGCACACACACCACCTGTTACTAATTTTCCTGCAGGTACCTCTTCCGGATTTTACATCACTCAAGAAATATGGAAAGCACAACAAGCCAAAGAAGAAGAGCGTGATGGCCAATTCTATGCCATGTACCAATAACAGCAAGAGATGATGGATTTTATGCGGGAGTCACAGAAATCCACTCTTGAGGGTTTCCAAGCACTAAGAGATCAAAATGCCTCTCTAATCGAGAGAATTGAGCAGATGGAGCTGTCACATACTACCCGACACCGCAGTAGGAGCCGTCGTCCCAGACGTCCAGAGCATGGTGGAGATGGCCCCAGTGGCCGACATGATTGAGTACCAGGTTTCACCTCTCCCTTTCTCACTTTTAACGAAACATTGAGGACAATGTTCGATTTAAGTGTGGGAGGAGATATTTACTGTTTTTAGTTGTTTTATTTAACGTTTTGTTTTATTTAATGTTTTCTAGTATAGTTTAGTTTGTGCTTTACGAGCCGTTTTTGTGTAGTTTATCTATTCTTCCAATTCTTAAGCCTTAACAAAATTTTTTTAACAAAGGAACAACATTAATTTTGATAATTTGGGCTATTAGGACAAGTAAGATCAATTGCAAAGGCTTGGGAAAGCTATTTGAAAAATCGATATCGTTTTTACACCGTAAGTTTCTCAATTATATGAGCTTATCTAGATTTTTATTATACAGTGGCCTTAAAACCTCACCCTTCATCACTAACCCTTAAGTAGTTTATTTTAGCATTCAGCACCATCTTAACCACCGCTAAGTGACAAACCGATGCAAATAGGTAAGATCCGGCCAAAGAAAAAAAAAAAAAAAGAAGAAATTTTTTTTTCAAGAAGATGTTCAAGTATCTTCAGAAAAAATTTTGCAAGAAAAAATACATAAAAAAGAAAAGAATTGGTAAAAAGTGTCAAATCATTGATGAAAAGGATCAGGATTACCACAGGTTATGTTCACCATGCGAGTGAAAAACAACGGGCTTAATGTGACTGCGCTTGAATGAAAAGGGGTAAGAAAGGAATGAGTAAGATAGGCCTAAGTATAATATCATAGTTTGGATTGGTTTGTATAGGAGAGAAACTTATGCCCGCAAATCGCGGAAAGTGTCATTACGATACCCTTGGTTCATGAGTTAGTACCTACTGATGTATTATTGATCAAACTTAAGTTCCTAGCCCAGATCGGATATGTGCATGTTTGCTGTTTTTCTTTTGTTTACTTATCAGAGTTTGCTTGAGGACAAGCAAAGGTTTAAGTGTGGGAGAATTTGACAACACTAAAATACACTGTATATTTGGCTCCGATTTTACATAATTTTAGTTGTTTATTTGTTATTTTCCTTTGCTATTATGGTATTTTGTTTTACTTTCAGATACACTGCCTGATTTGAGCTTACAGTAAGAAAATAAGGCAAAACAGAGCTAAAATGAAGATTTCTTGTGTAAACTGTGCACTAGCCGTTTCACTCAGCGGACGCCAAGGAGGACGCCATTGGCCTAATGACTTCACTCACACGCCAACAGTCACAAAAGACGTTTCACCGTCCAAAACACACTCGGCGGACGCGGGGCAGGGGTCGGCGGACGCCGACAGTTATAAAGGGGAAACGGTATAAAACGTTTTTGGCAGTTACACCTGAAGAATTTAGTTTCTAAAACGCTTTTTCATTATGGTTAAAGGCAGTTACAATTTCGAGTTTCCTATATAAGGACTTGTATTTTCACTTTCATAGCATCCAATCTTAGTTTTTCAACTTACGCATAGAGTTCACTTTGTAAAAGCAACAATCCTTCACATCGAGGGGTTGTCGCACTATAGTTGTTAGTTGGATTGGAGCAATCATAGTTAGGTGCTATTTACTTTCCCGCAGTTTATTTTCCAGCGTCTGTACCAGATTCAGTCTCCGCTTGGAGCAGGTTTCTTTTATAAAATATAATTTATTTTACCCGCATCGCTTTTATATTAATTTATTTTCCTGCACTGCTTTATATTCGTTTATTTTCCGTCTCTGCCATTACCTTATTATTTTATTTACCTGTGTGATCTGTGTCTCTCGAAACTGAACTTAAACGTGACACTTGAGTTCACTCTTGCGAAATACACTCTCACACTACGCACGTCTTTACTTTAAATATGTCTTATTTTGTTAATCGATTTATTTTTATGTTCTCTATTACTATGTCTAGCTAAATCCTTTGTGCTGGGAGGTGAGGATCGTCATTCTGACGGTGCTCCACACGACATCTATTTAGAAATACTTTAGGGGCTGTTTTTGATTTTAATTAAACTCTTCTGAACTTCAATTGATCGGTCATTACGTAAATGAGACCGTGTTTTTGTTTGCGTAATGACTGTGACTAGATCGGGTAAGATCGAAAGCCGTCCGACACTTTAGAAAAGAGTTTGTTAGTTGTTAATTGATAAATACAGCGGAATCACTTTATTGATTAACTAGGAAAGTTTTATATTATTAGAAAGAGGTTTTAAAACTATTTTCGGGCGCGTTTATACATTTAGGATCCGGTTGGCCGAGCATATGCCGGAAACCCTTTGGTATAAAATATTTTCAATCGAAATCACTTTTTAACTAAGTCTTAGAGGTAATTACATAAAAAAGGACTTTATCACTTTAACGCAAGGAGCGACCGGTGCAGCGTGAGTGGCTGGTATAGATTAAAGGTTAGGTTTGGTTCCGATCACGCTAACGCGGCAGATCCTTTTTAATTAACTCTTTTTCAAAGAAGAAAATATTGCCCCGTAAGTGTTACTATTTAGATGATAGGAGTATTGTTTGATTGATGTGAATTACATCCTAGTATAGTATCTATTTGATTTATTTATATTTGCGTTCAGTAGAAAACTTTTACTCTGATTCATTAGCCTTAGATAAACAACGTAACGATAGTATTCGATAGATTGACATTGGTCTCTGTGGGAACGATAAATCTTTTATATTACTCTGACGCAATCCGTACACTTGTGGATAACACGCATCAACCCGTCACCAGGATGACGCCCGTCATCCTTCCCAGCACTCAGCACGTCACATTGGTGACGATCTGGTACACAAGTCCACCTGGAGACTATGACAGTCTCCCCGTTAGAAGCCTGACGCCCGTCAGCGCTTCACAGTGCATGACACCTAAGGAGTCATATGGGTAACGCCCTTCACCCTGCTAACAAAAGTAGAATTTCATTCTGCTATGGCAAAACCTGCAAAATTCACTCAAAACAACTCCAAAAGACCTCTAAACAATCCAGAAATAATACCCACATGATTACAACACAATACCCACATGAATATACCACAAAACTCAAAATTTAATCATGTTTTAAAAACCCCAATTTCACATCCAAACTCATGTTTATGAACACATAGCATATGCAATAATCACACCAATTACAATACACAAATTTGCAAGTAAATTATGGCATATAAACCGCATTGTAATCATATTATTCATTACATCCTCAATCAATAAAAGAGAGAAAATCATATTGGAGGTTAAGGGAAACCTCTATACCCTTTCATGAATTAAGCAACAATAGATGAAGAATCTCCCCTTTTTACATTGTAACTTCAAAAAATTTCAGCAAAACACCCTTTAAATGATCTCTTCTCTTAAGCCCTATCACTAGTCTCCCTTCGAAGTTCTTCTCTCTTTTTCCTTTGTTTTCACATACTGAAGAAAAAGCCTCTAAAACCTAATTTTATTCAGCTTTTAAAATACATACTATTTTATTTAGTTCTCTAAATTACACTTTATGTCCAACTCAAATTCACTTTTCCTACACTCACCCCTAAACTCTTCTGATTCCCAAAATTGGTCCAACTCTACAAATTTCCACCAATTTACAATTAAATTATTAATTAGTTTAGTGAATTCTCACTAACCCAACTAATTAACATGAAATGCCACAAATACCGTCACCGGCCAACATGTCACATATTCATAAAAATAATTATTTAATTTAAAATACTCGATTAAATTAAACAAATAATGAAATAAGCAAATAATTAAATCGAGGTGTTACATCAACGACCTTCGCTATAAAGTCCAGCATGAGATATCGCCTCTAGGGGCGATAAGGACCTCCGTCTTGAAGTTCAGTGTAAGGTATCACCTCAAGGGATGACAAAGACCTTCATCATGAACTCCAACATAAGGTATCGTCTCGAGGGGCTACAAGGACCTTTGTCATGTAGTCTAGAATAAGGTATCGCCTCGAGGGGGAGCAAAGACCTTTGTTATAAATTCCAGCATAAGGTATCGCCTCGAGGGGCGGCAAGAACCTACGTCATGAAGTCCAACAAAAGGTATCGCATCGAGGGGAAACAAGCACCTTCGTCTGTCGCACCTTGAAAATTCATCGAAAATACGACCCTCGCACGAAAGGCGCAGAAAACGGTTCCACAGAGTCGCCACCGAACTTTATTTATCCCAAAAGAGGGAAAGGAAAATATCGAGAAAACCTTTGAGGAGAAGGATAAGAACATGGTCGTCGCAACCACATTCTGGGTTCGGGAGTCGGTTACGTGAGGGGAAGGTACGCGCACCCCCTCACGTCCGTTGTACTCAACGGGAACCTCTTGATTTGAATCGCGATACTCGTTAGCTTTGCTTGTTTTCTTCTCTAAAATAAATGCGGAAAGGTAAAGATAAAAGGAAAAGATGCTAAAGGGGGAATGGGGTGGTTTAAGGATAAGGTGCTCGGCAAGGTCATCGCGACCTCGGGCCTATGTATGCTCATTCGGACGAGAATGAGAAATCAGAGCAATCGTAGTTCGACTACGGGGTTTGACGGGAAAAAATGGTAGTGTGGACGCAAACGGGGGAAAAAGAAAAAGTGTGGAAACAAACGGGGGAAAAAGAAAAAGTGGGGACACAAACGGGGGAAAAGAAAAGGTGTGCTCGCCAAGATCGTCGCAATCTTGTGCCTACGTATCTTTATTCAGACGAGAATAAAGAATCAGAGCAGTCGTAGTTCGTGGTACGCCCACGAAACAAGGGAGTTGGTTGATTTTAAAAGAGAGGCGTCGATTGCTCACACACGAGTAAGAGAACTCACACCCAAACAATCGAAGAGAGATCAAAGACTTGAACCCCCATTTTTCACCTTGGAAGAGTTTCGATAGTTGTTAATTGATTTGAGGTTTATTTGTGAAAATCCGCTTGATGTTGGATCAAGGGTTTATTTGTTATGAAAAGAGTTCGATTTGAAAAGAGTTGATTAGAGGTTGATTTTGAAAATGGGCTCGACGACGAATCGAGAGTTTGGTTGGAAAAGAGGTTTGTTTGAAAATGGCTCGACGACGAATCGAGGTTTTGGTGTGAAAATGGGTTGTTTGAAAAATGTCTCGACGACGAATCAAGGTTTTGGTTTGAAAATGGGTTGCCTATGCTAGTCCCTAGGGGTGCTTCTAGTAAACAAACCACAATCAAAACAATATTAAGTGCGTACATCGGAATGGGGGAGGGGTACATGTAAAATACAAGTGTTGACAGAAATAAAGGGTCTCGTTGTAAGGTAGCTCAAGAGGAAGCCGTGTGTGTGCGAGGTGTCCTAAACTAAACCTTGATTGCAAGCGCCAAGCAAATGATCATAATCAACAGTCCATTAGTATGATTGTTTTTAAGGTTTCGATAGTTTGTTAGATTGTTTTGATTAAGGTGTGAGTGAATGAAATGAATATGATACAATATGATGACAATATTTACAACAATAATAAAATGGACAAGATATAATATGGATATAAAATCGGTCTCGTCTTAATCGCGATTTAATCGGTAAATTGATAATCGGATTTTTGACCTTCATTGACCCAAAATTTAATAAAAGAATATGTGAAATGAAAATTAAATAGAAATTAGAAATTAAATCGAAAATATGAATAAAGACATAAAGGTCTCACCTTTATCGAGATTTAATCGAGAATTCGATAAATCGATCGATATTTGGTTTTCATCGACCCAAAATGAATAAGAACAACAATAAAAATGAAATAAAATCGAGAAAATGAATACAAAGGATAAAGGTCTCACCTTTATCGAGATTTAATCGAGAAATCGATAAATCGATCGATATTTGGTTTTCATCGACCTAAAATAAATGTAAATGAACCAAAAATGATAAAAATAAAATAAAATTGAAAATGACATGAAAAAAGGTAAAGGTCTCACCTTTATCGAGATTGTAAAAATAAAATAAATAAAATGATAAATTGAATAAAAAAAAGGTAGGCCTCATATTAACCAAAATCATAGATCTACTTTCATAAATCTAATTTATGGTGGTTGTTATGTCATTGGCCCAAAAAAGACATTGAGATTAAAGTATATAATAAATCAAAGCCAAGATAATATTTAACAAATTATCTCACAAAGACGGTTAAATAAAAATCCAAAAATATCAGCATTTCAAAAAAAAAAGACTTAAAATATTTACAAATAAATTTAACAAAACAAAAATATAGAGAGAGTATGAGATAATGGTGGTGTGAAAAATGATAGGGATCATGTGGGCTCAAAGGCCCATCACCCCTCCACAAAAACCACAGGCGGTTCCAAAAAAAACAGCGGAGGGTGGAAAAGATGTGTACGGGCTTTGAGCCCATTAGGGAAAATGAAAACATTGGATCTCCTGATCCCGCATCAAATTAAAAGCAAACATAAAAAAAAATAAAAAAAAATAAAAAATGCTAAGACCTAATTAACAAGACAGGGCAAAGTTCATCACGTTATATTCCCAAAATAAAGAACGAACGCTTTAGAGTTCCAAGTTCATCATCGCGTGTATCAACAGCAACAATCAAACAAGAAAAAAACAACGATCTCGTTCCCAACCTTCGCGTCGTCGTCGAAGCTCCTTCGATTTCGCTCATTCTCTCTATTTGGTCGATCCGGTTTCAGGTTTGTTCTTCGGTTCGTCTCATCCTTGGTTTGTTATGGGTTTCGTCTCCTCTACTCCATCTCTCTCACTTTCTGTTTCGGTTTCTCTTTGGATTTATGATGATTTAAGCTGGAGTGTTTTAAAGGTTTGGAGATTTTGTGAGGATAAGATTTGATTTAGGTGAGTGGTGTTGTTGAGGGTTGAAGATGATTAAGGTTGAAGACAGAAAAATGATGGAGGGTTGGTGGGTTATGGTTTGAAGTTGAAGCTGTTAAGGTTGAGCGATGAGGGTAAGGCGATGAGGGTTGAAGGAGGATTAAAGTGAAAACAGGGTGGTGCGAATGAAGGTTACTGGTGATTATTGAAGAAGTTTGGGTTGAGATCTATGAGGGAAAAGTGGAAGGGTGATGAAAGAATGAGTATTTTTTGTTGGAGAAGGTGGGTTTTTAGTTGAAATAAGGTTGGGTATGGAGTTGTTTGAATGTTAGGGATTTATTGATGAAGAAGAAGGTGGAGTTGTGAGGTTCAGAAGTTGTTGGAGTGGCGGCTAGGTCTCCCCTGAGAGTAAAAGAGGAGTCGCATTTATAGGAGAGTGGAGAAGGGTATTGATGGAAGAATTTGGGGAAATTGTGAGCTGGATTTTGTCGCTGCTGTGTCGTGTTCTTGTACGAAGGTTTTGGAGTGGGGTTGTGGTGCGTGAAATGTGATGGTGGGTCGTACGAATAAGAGGAGAATTCTCAATTCTGTTATTTTGTTTTTGCAGGTTATTTGTAATAAGGTATGCTTTGTGGATGTGAATCATGAAAAAACATTTGCTTGTGTATGTTAGTTTTGCTATGTGGTGATTCTTATCATGTTGTCCTTCGCTGCAGATTTGTACGGCTTATTGTGAAAGCTGCGTGAATCATGGAGTGGTCTTAAGTGGGGTCAAATCTTTTTTTCAGTTGCTGCTTGTATTGTGGAGGTAATTGTTTTGTGTGCGTCTGCCATGTTTGAATGACAATAGTGATGTGGGGCATGCTATCATGACGCCGAATTTGGTGTGGTCTGGCTGCAATTGCAAAACGTGATGTTGATTTAAGCAGTTTGTAAAAATTGGTGAACCTTGCCTTGTATATTATGGTGTAGCGTGGTGAAGGTTTTGTACATGGCTCGGATTGAGACATTTGCAGCAACATGGTTGTATAAAGTGTGAAAGCAAAAGCTTTATGAAGGTGGGGCCAAAATCTCTTAGATGTACGTATCATGGTTGATGGACAATTGGGCTCTTTTTTTTATTTTTGTATGAATTCTGTACCATTGGTCTTTGGACTTTTATTGAATTGTTATTTGCACCCTTCCAATTTTACTTGAGTAGTGAAATGGGCCCTTTTTTTTTGAAGAATTTTGGATTATGGATTTGGTTTAGTGATGATGGATAGAAATGTAAAATTTGGGTAACGAATATTTTAAAATGTGGATAGATATTTGAAACAAATAATTTCTAATGAGAATTTGGTTAAAAATAAAAATAAAAAAGATAAAGGATAATGAACACTTGGACATGGGATAGATAATGGTTTAGAATTAAAAGAAAAGAAAAATGGGTTATGGACTTGAATGGATTTTTTTTGAAAATTGGCTTTGGATATGAAATAAATATGGAAAGTCTAAATGAATATGGAAATGGTTAAATATATATGGATAAAAATTAAAAGAGCGATGAAGTTGAAGACAACATATTTTTTTGGATTTTTCTGAATGATAGTGAATGGATATACAGATGAAAACATATACAGGTAGGACAAATTTGGGGTATGACAGATGCCCCTATCTAATTGGCTTGAACCGAGTTAGATGAATTGTTACGGCGTTCGGTCTTTCGAGGTATAAGACAATTAGATATAAAGAAGACCACAAATTTGTCCGAAAGAAAGAAAAGGATTTAGAAGTTGGAATAACAGAATAAATCTGACACCAAAAGGATGACAGGCCTATCACCAAAAGGGTAATAGGGAACTCACGCACACAGACTCTTCCACCAAAAGGATGGAAACAAGGTCAACGCCCGCTATTACCGACGAGATAATAGGGCACACACACACACAGACCCTTCCACCAAAAGGATGGAAACGAGGTCAACGCCTGCTATTACCGACGAGATAATATGGCACACACACACACAGACCCTTCCACCAAAAGGATGAAAATGAGGTTAAAGCCTGCTATTACCGACGAGATAATAGGGCACACAACACAGCCTGCTATTACCAAAAGGATAATAGGGCACACACACACACACAGATCCTTCCACCAAAAGGACGGAAATGAGATCAACGCCTGCTACTACCGACGAAGTAATAGGGCACGCAACACAGCCTGCTATTACCAAAAGGATAATAGGGCACACACGCACACAAACCCTTCCACCAAAAGGATGGAAATGAGGTCGACGCCTGCTATTACCGACGAAGTAATAGGACACACAACACAACCTGCTATTACCAAAAGGATAATAGGGCACACACACACACAGACCCTTCCACCAAAAGGATGGAAATGAGGTCAACGCCTGCTATTACCGACGAAGTAATAGGGCACACAACACAGCCTGCTATTACCAAAAAGATAATAAGGCACACACACGCACACAGACCCTTCCACCAAAAGGATGGAAAAGAGGTCAACGCCGACTATTATCGACGAGATAATTGGACACACACACACACAGACCCTTCCACCAAAAGGATGGAAATGAGGTCAAAGCCTGCTATTACCGACGAAATAATAGGGCACACACGCCGCCTGCTATTAGTAAAAGGATAATAGGGCACGCACACAGACCCTTCCACCAAAAGGATGAAAATGAGGTCGACACCTGCTATTACCGACGAAGTAATAGGGCATACAACACAGCCTGCTATTACCAAAAGGATAATAGGGCACACATACGAAGGCTGTCACTCACTAAAAGGATGACACACAGACCAAGGGTTTATGGATCGGCGACACCAAAAGGATGACGGATCAAAACAAGCTACTACCACCAAAAGGATGATAGAAACTTCTTATTTGTGAGGACCAACACCAAAAGAATGAAGGTTAAGTTAAATTGATTGGGTTAGGCTATCACCAAAAGAATGATAGTAAAGCAATTGACAAAAGATCAAGTTTGCTGGGGAAGTGATGAGATTTATTTGGAGACATCAACAAAAGTTCGAGGAGAGCCCACGAAAAGGAAAGGGAAGCAGCGAAAAACGAAAAGGTAATAGCGAAAAAAGGAGAAGGTAAACAGCGAAAAACGAAAAGGTAACAGCGAAAAAAGGAGAAGGTAAACAGCGAAAAACGAAAAGGTAACAGCGAAAAAAGGAGCAGGTAAACAGCGAAAAACGAAAAGGTAACAGCGAAAAAAGGAGAAGGTAACCCGCCAAGATCTACGTAATCTTGTGCCTACGTATCTTTACTCGGACGAGAATAAAGAATCAGGGCAGTCGTAGTTCGACCAGGAAAAATATTCAATGAGGAATGCCCAATGACTTAGAGGAATGTTTATTGGTTGGGATGAGGATGACGACCTCATCAACAAAAAGGTTGAGGAACACAACTCAATGAGGGACACCCACCGACTTGTTTGGAGATCACTGCTTTATCATCAAAAGGTTGAAGAACTTCATGAGGAACGCCCATGAACTTGAAGAAAGTGCCCCTGACTGGGATGAGGATTGCTTGAACTCTTGTCTTGATCTTGGTCAATAAAAGGTTGAACCAACTTCGTGAGGAACGCCCACGGATTTGATAAAAATGCCCCTGCCTGGGCCGAAGATCATCCTGAAATAACTCTGTAGAGAACGTCCACGGACCTGATAAGAATGCCCCTGCCTGGGCTGATGGTCATCTTGCAGTCTTGAGATTTGATCCTGGATCTTGACCTATGCATATATGAATGCTTGATTTTGTAATGATGTGCAATGCAAATGCAAATGCTGACGCGCAGAGATGCAAGTGCTGGGGAAGTATGATTTTGCTTTTTGGTATGCATATGATGCAAATGATGCTAATGATGCGTATGATGCATATGATTACAGACGGGTGATTGGATAAGTTTAGAGAGGTGCCAGCATGGTGGACATTTGTTAGTTGCCAATGAGGATTGGACTTTGGGTGGAGGGAGGGATTTGATTTCCTCGATACTCAGTTCGTTGAAGACGCCATGATTGAAGCGGACGAAGGTGCTCTTGAAGCCTCGAGTTTGATCACTTGTTGATTTGTGCTTGTCGATTATGATGTCCTTCCGCAACAAGGCTTGTCCCAGTCTGAACATGGTAATGGTCTGCCCCTGATTAACCAGTTCTAAAGAGATTTGATCTTTGAAAGTTGAGCTTTGCTGTGCTTTGAGAAGGCTTGCCCCTGATTGAGCTGTTGAAAGGTTTGCCCCTGTTAGAGGTGTTGAAGGAGTTTGCCCCAGACTGTGGGTTTTGAGGGAATCTTGCTTCGGGTCGGCACCACTGAAAGTTCAAGTTCCTCTTTGATTGCCCCTTGTTGGAATCGTCTTGAATGTCTAGCACTGATTTGCAGTTAAAGTTGCACATTCACAAATGGTAATCTTAATACGATGCTCATGCAAGTTTTGAAAAAGAGTCGTTTATTAGAGTGTCGTGATAGTGAGACGAATGAACCGTTAGCCCAAACGTGTGCTGATTTTGATGGTGTGAAAGATTTAGCAAGGAGAATGGCACCAATGCTGATGATTAGCAAATATGGGGAGTCAGTTTACGCAACCTTGCAATAGTATGCTTTCAGAATAAACCTCGCCTCAATTAGGTCTTTCGAGGGTTGTAACGTGGTCTGGTTTACGGTTTATGGAACAAAGGATATTAGGCTCAAAGTATAATTTGCGCCCACCCCTTCTTCGCGATGATCTCCAGTCCTACGTTCAGTTAATTCTGCACATGTTTGTATTCCGAAAGGGTTGACGGTGTAAGAGTGATGGCTCAAGGTTTGCTTGAAATGGTAGTCACCTTATTTTGTTTTTGATGGATGTCAGTGGCGCTTTGATTTTGATATGGTGGTCACTGAGTCTTATTTTGTTTTTGGTGAGGATTCGAAGGCCCCTTTTGTTTTTGTTTTTGATTCCTATCTTTTGCATGGACTGATTTTGCTTTTCGAGTCCATCAGGGTAGTCTTGATTTTTACCTAAGTCTCCTTTGAGGTGTTTGACTTAGCAGGCTTTTGATTTTTTGTCTTTGATTTGTTTTTTGTTTTTTTTGTTGGTTTTGTTGGATGATCGTGACTGCCAAGTCATGGTTATTGTTGAACGACCGTCATGTCTTTTGGATTTTGCTTTGTGATTTGGATATGTAGTTGAACTAACTGAACACTACCCTGCCCCAGGTTGAGTGTAATGGTTCGAATATCCGAAGGAAACTGCTACTTCTAGGCTCGTAGTGGTTTACTAGGGATTAACTCCTTGTCTCTCCAGTGTTTGGGGATTTGAAACAATGCCTGTATATCCTTGGCAGGATTCTATCCGAAAGCATACGATTTGCAATTATGGGTATTTCATTTTCATCATCCTCCCTCCAATCATTGCTAACAACAGTTTGATAAAGAGAGTGAAGTGGATAAATGTGTCGGTGATTAGTGAAAATGGAAGAAATGAGTGAATACGACATAACTGATTCAAAACATGCATAATCACTACATTAAGAAAACCAAATACAAATAACAATGTTTGAAGCAAACGGTACATAGACAAACAAAGACAAAATACAAAGATGCGAAATGACGGGATGGCATGATGACTGCCTTCTTCAAGGAATTGATCTTCCTGTCTTGACTTGATTGATGCTTGAACTGGCTTGTTCAGAGTTGGAGACTGTTCTGCTTGTCTTTGGCAACCCCTTTAATGACTGATGATCCTGCCTGTACATGTGGCAGCATGGTCTTGTTGGATATGATTAATCATTCGTCTACTTTTGGCTCAAGTAACGCATCCGTGTCGAGGAATCGGCTTGATTTGCTGGTTATGGAGGAAGTTGAAGTGATATTCTGAGGTTGAAAATGCAATGCAAGATGCATAACAGATGCAATGCAATGCAAAGACATGAGATGCAATGCAAGATGCAAGATCCAGGATCGCAGGATCGAACAGCTTCAAACAGTTCTGCGGTTGGCCAGAGATGATGGGTCAAGAACCACAACTAGGATCAAGAAAGCCCACGGGTAGGTTTCTAAGACAGGTAGGTGCCTAGAGTTATGAATATATTTCGAAAACATTATAACCAAGACGAAGAGACATCCGACTATAATATCCTCGAAATAATCTCGTCTAGGTGAGGTCTTCGTTTCTTCCCCACGAGAAAGATTCCTCGGAGGCGCCCACTACACAACCATCGACACACGGGTTCTAAATAGGGTTCTCAGAATCCTAGATCGAGGTCGAAAATATTACTGTCAGGAAGTAATACGTTCGAGGGATCTCATCTGATTGGGGCGTTCGCATTAACTCACATAGAATTAACACTACCAACCACCATGGGTAAATTGGGTTAATGGTCCTTGGGATTGACGACCCCCTCAAAGATATTACCATCACGGCAAAGATTCACCACAACAATAATATCTCCAAGGGAATCTACTCCAAGCAGTGGTTTTCGCTTCAACTCACGCAGAAGAAACCACACAAGCCTACACTACACAACCACCATCCTAATCCTAGGGTTTTTCTCGACTCGGGTGTAGAGCCATCTCACAAAGTTCCCAATATCAGAACAACCCAACAATGTTACAAAAGGTATCACAAATAAGGAAATAGGAAAGCAAGTAAGTAAGCAAACGAGAAGAAAAAGATAAACGAAGCTAAAGAGCTAGCGATTCAAATCAAGATAGGCTTGACTCTCTCTTGCATGGAGCAAATGTGTCCCCAGCAGAGTCGCCATCTGTCGCACCTCGAAAATTCATCGAAAATACGACCCTCGCGCGAAAGCGCGGAAAACGGTTCGACAGAGTCGCCACCGAACTTTATTTATCCCAAAAGAGGGAAAGGAAAATATCGAGAAAACCTTTAAGGAGAAGGATAAGAACATGGTCGTCGCAACCACATTCTGGGTTCGAGAGTCGGTTACGTGAGGGGAAGGTACGCGCACCCCCTCACGTCCGTTGTACTCAACGGGAACCTCTTGATTCGAATCGCGATACTCGTTAGCTTTGCTTGTTTTCTTCTCTAAAATAAATGCGGAAAGGTAAAGATAAAAGGAAAAGATGCTAAAGGGGGAATGTGGTGGTTTAAGGATAGGGTGCTCGGCAAGGTCATCGCGACCTCGGGCCTACGTATGCTCATTCGGATGAGAATGAGAAATCAGAGCAATCGTAGTTCGACTACGGGGTTTGACGGAAAAAAATGGTAGTGTGGACGCAAACGGGGGAAAAAGAAAAAGTGTGGAAACAAACGAGGGGAAAAGAAAAAGTGGGGACACAAAAGGGGGAAAAGAAAAGGTGTGCTCGCCAAGATCGTCGCAATCTTGTGCCTACGTATCTTTATTCGGACGAGAATAAAGAATCAGAGCAGTCGTAGTTCGTGGTACGCCCACGAAACAAGGGAGTTGGTTGATTTTAAAAGAGAGGCGTCGATTGCTCACACACGAGTAAGAGAACTCGCACCCAAACAATCGAAGAGATATCAAAGACTTGAACCCCCATTTTTCACCTTGGAAGAGTTTCGATAGTTGTTAATTGATTTGAGGTTTATTTGTGAAAATCCGCTTGATGTTGGATCAAGGGTTTATTTGTTATGAAAAGAGTTCGATTTGAAAAGAGTTGATTAGAGGTTGATTTTGAAAATGGGCTCGACGACGAATCGAGAGTTTGGTTGGAAAAGAGGTTTGTTTGAAAATGGCTCGACGACGAATCGAGGCTTTGGTGTGAAAATGGGTTGTTTGAAAAATGTCTCGACGACGAATCGAGGTTTTGGTTTGAAAATGGGTTGCCTATGCTAGTCCCTAGGGGTGCTCCTAGTAAACAAACCACAATCAAAACAATATTAAGTGTGTACATCGGAATGGGGGAGGGGTACATGTAAAATACAAGTGTTGACAGAAATAAAGGGTCTCGTTGTAAGGTAGCCCAAGAGGAAGCCGTGTGTGTGCGAGGTGTCCTAAACTAAACCTTGATTGCAAGCGCCAAGCAAATGATCATAATCAACAGTCCATTAGTATGATTGTTTTTAAGGTTTCGATAGTTTGTTAGATTGTTTTGATTAAGGTGTGAGCGAATGAAATGAATATGATGACAATATTTACAACAATAATAAAATGGACAAGATATAATATGGATATAAAATCGGTTTCGTCTTAATCGCGATTTAATCGGTAAATTGATAATCGGATTTTTGACCTTCATTGACCCAAAATTGAATAAAAGAATATGTGAAATGAAAATTAAATAGAAATTAGAAATTAAATCGAAAATATGAATAAAGGCATAAAGGTCTCACCTTTATCGAGATTTAATCGAGAATTCGATAAATCGATCGATATTTGATTTTCATCGACCCAAAATGAATAAGAACAACAATAAAAATGAAATAAAATCGAGAAAATGAATACAAAGGATAAAAGTCTCACCTTTATCGAGATTTAATCGAGAAATCGATAAATCGATCGATATTTGGTTTTCATCGATCTAAAATAAATGTAAATGAACCAAAAATTATAAAAATAAAATAAAATTGAAAATGACATGAAAAAAGGTAAAGGTCTCACCTTTATCGAGATTGTAAAAATAAAATAAATAAAATGATAAATTGAATAAAAAAAAGGTAGGCCTCATATTAACCAAAATCATAGATCTACTTTCATAAATCTAATTTATGGTGGTTGTTATGTCATTGGCCCAAAAAAGACATTGAGATTAAAGTATATAATAAATCAAAGCCAAGATAATATTTAACAAATTATCTCACAAAGACGGTTAACTAAAAATCTAAAAATATCAGCATTTCAAAAAAAAAGACTTAAAATATTTACAAATAAATTTAACAAAACAAAAATATAGAGAGAGTATGAGATAATGGTGGTGTGAAAAATGATAGGGATCATGTGGGCTCAAAGGCCCATCACCCCTCCACAAAAACCACAGGCGGTTCCAAAAAAAACAGCGGAGGGTGGAAAAGATGTGTACGGGCTTTGAGCCCATTAGGGAAAATGAAAACATTGGATCTCCTGATCCCGCATCAAATTAAAAGCAAACATAAAAAATAATTAAAAAAAATAAAAAAATGCTAAGACCTAATTAACAAGACAGGGCAAAGTTCATCATGTTATATTCCCAAAATAAAGAACGAACGCTTTAGAGTCCCAAGTTCATCATCGCGTGTATCAACAGCAACAATCAAACAAGAAAAAAAAACGATCTCGTTCCCAACCTTCGCGTCGTCGTCGAAGCTCCTTCGATTTCGCTCATTCTCTCTATTTGGTCGATCCGGTTTCAGGTTTGTTCTTCGGTTCGTCTCATCCTTGGTTTGTTACGGGTTTCGTCTCCTCTACTCCATCTCTCTCACTTTCTGTTTCGGTTTCTCTTTGGATTTATGATGATTTAAGCTGGAGTGTTTTAAAGGTTTGTGAAGGTTTGGAGATTTTGTGAGGATAAGATTTGATTTGGGTGAGTGGTGTTGTTGAGGGTTGAAGATGATTAAGGTTGAAGACAGAAAAATGATGGAGGGTTGGTGGGTTATGGTTTGAAGTTGAAGCTGTTAAGGTTGAGCGATGAGGGTAAGGCGATGAGGGTTGAAGGAGGATTAAAGTGAAAACAGAGTGGTGTGAATGGAGGTTGCTGGTGATTATTGAAGAAGGTTGGGTTGAGATTTATGAGGGAAAAGTGGAAGGGTGATGAAAGAATGAGTATTTTTTGTTGGAGAAGGTGGGTTTTTAGTTGAAATAAGGTTGGGTATGGAGTTGTTTGAATGTTAGGGATTTATTGATGAAGAAGAAGGTGGAGTTGTGAGGTTCAGAAGTTGTTGGAGTGGCGGCTAGGTCTCCCCTGAGAGTGAAAGAGGAGTCGCATTTATAGGAGAGTGGAGAAGGGTATTGATGGAAGAATTTGGGGAAATTGTGAGCTGGATTTTGTCGCTGCTGGGTCGTGTTCTTGTACGAAGGTTTTGGAGTGGGGTTGTGGTGCGTGAAATGTGATGGTGGGTCGTACGAATAAGAGGAGAATTGTCAATTCTGTTATTTTGTTTTTGCAGGTTATTTGTAATAAGGTATGCTTTGTGGATGTGAATCATGAAAAAACATTTGCTTGTGTATGTTGGTTTTGCTATGTGGTGATTCTTATCATTTTGTCCTTCGCTGCAGATTTGTACGGCTTGTTGTGAAAGCTGCGTGAATCATGGAGTGGTCTCAAGTGGGGTCAAATATTTTTTTAGCTGCTGCTTGTATTGTGCAGGTAATTGTCTTGTGTGCGTCTGCCATGTTTGTATAACAATAGTGATGTGGGGCATGCTATCATGACGCGGAATTTGGTGTGGTCTGGCTGCAATTGCAAAACGTGATGTTGGTTTAAGCAGTTTGTAAAAATTGGTGAACCTTGCCTTGTATATTATGGTGTAGCGTGGTGAAGGTTTTGTACATGACTCGGATTGAGACATTTGCAGCAGCATGGTTGTATAAAGTGTGAAAGCAAAAGCTTTATGAAGGTGGGGCCAAAATCTCTTAGATGTACGTATCATGGTTGATGGGCTATTGGGCTCTTTTTTTATTTTTGTACGAATTCTGTACCATTGGTCTTTGGACTTTTATTGAATTGTTATTTGCACCCTTCCAATTTTACTTGAGTAGTGAAATGTGCCCTTTTTTTTGAAGAATTTTGGATTATGGATTTGGTTTAGTGATGATGGATAGAAATGGAAAATTTGGGTAACGAATATTTTAAAATGTGGATAGATATTTGAAACAAATAATTTCTAATGAGAATTTGGTTAAAAATAAAAATAAAAAAGATAAAGGATAATGAACACTTGGACATGGGATAGATAATGGTTTAGAATTAAAAGAAAAGAAAAATGGGTTATAGACTTGAATGGATTTTTTTTGAAAATTGGCTTTGGATATGAAATAAATATGGAAAGTCTAAATGAATATGGAAATGGTTAAATATATTTGGATAAAAATTAAAAGAGGGATGGAGTTGAAGACAACATATTTTTTGGATTTTTCTGAATGATAGTGAATGGATATACAGATGAAAACATATACAGGTAGGACAAATTTGGGGTATGACATCGTCGTGAAATCCAGCATAAGGTATCACCTCGAGGGACGATAAAAATCTTCCTGTAGAATTTGAGAAATATAATTACCCCAAGGACCTCTTTGTAAGGATCCAACATCTTCACAAGGATTCGTCCTACCTTCCACGTATATCTTGCATAACTCATAAGAATTAAAAAAAATGGAGCATCTCCTCAAAATCTCTGCCTATGTAGGGAAAAAGAATGACTTCCATTAAACATGAAAATTTTAAAAGAGTTCTTAAAGAAATTACAAGTGGTAGAGACAATAGTTCGACTTATCCAACAATAAGTAATTAAAACATAAACTTGCATCTGCATAGCCTATTAGTCTTGTCAGAGATCTCCCCTAATAATTCCATGCTTCCCAAATTAGTTTCGTCAACTTGTATTTTGATACCCATGTTGTAGTTTGAGACATTTTGCCTAATTGTGGGCGACTTGTTTCCTTCTAACCTTTTGCGTAATAGCTTGGTTTATCCTTTGTGGTTGTGATCCTACCCTTACTGTTTATAAACCTCTCATGCGCTCAACCTTTTGCCCACCAGATTAACTCATTGAGTTTGCTTGTTGGTTAGCTTGCGAATTCATAACAAGTACATCAGGGTGTTAATTTAAATATTTAGAGTGTCATTGATGTTCTATAACATACATGAAAATGATAGGTGCCCTCCTTGTGAATTTGTTGTTTATATTCCTGCATTGTGATCAACTTGACGTTTCCATTTCCGTTTGTAAAATTAAATATCATATTTATAACTGCATGATATTAATAATAAATAGAAAAGGAACATAATCCACGTTAGAAAAGAAAAGATGACCTCACAAGGGTTTTCATATCACAGTACACTTAAAATCCATGTTCGCTGTTCAATTATTAGAACCTTTGTGCAGTAAACACGTAAAAACCCAAAACTTATGCATATAATTGGTCTCATGTAGAAACTACCAAACAATATAACAAAATGCTCTCATAATCAGGTTCGGCCCAATCAATTCAGAGGCACTATTTAATTTAAAAAATAGGTCTAGTTTTTTATTAAAAAAATATAATTTAAATAATTAAAAATAACACACCTAAAATACAATTGTATATTAACTAAATGAAACACCAAAAAACATAAAGTATTATTTAAATTATAAAATATTTTATAAAAATTTTATGTTTTTTATATTTATCATTTATTATTATTATTATTAGTGACTAATTATAAAAAAAAAAACCCTAAGATTTGGGGCCCGGTGCTATAGAGCTCATTTGTGCAGGGTCGATCCTGCTCATAATAAACTCCATGGCAACATTATTTCACAAATATCATGCAGAAATAATTATAATTTTTATCAAGTTTCTGTTTACTGTGAAAATTAGTAAACAACCTCTGGTCTACCAAATCAACAAGAAATTGGATAACTTGCAGGATCGACCATACTAAATCCTAGGACATGTGCTAAATAAATTAAAAGGATATTTGGAAAAAGATGAACACTTCGACAATATTCATGGTTTAAGTAAAGTTTACTTTGACAATATTAAAGAAAATGTAATGCGAGAAAATGATCGAAAGTGCATTGAAATATAACTTGCAAAAGTAAAAGATAAACTTTTGGGCAAAGATTAACTGAATTGCATTGAATGAAAAAGATGGTGTTATATCAAACATACATTTCTCACACACCCGTTTCTCTACACGCGGGTACTTTGAGTAATTGAGGAATTTGTACAAACTTGAACACACACAAATCCTAACACTAAGACTTGTTATTTATAATAGTCGAAAATAACTACCCCTAATGGCCTACTAATTAGAGCAAGACAAATGACATTCTGCATGTCTTCGTCCTTTCAATGCGCTCCACATGTCTTCTACCATCAATTGGATAAGAACTAAGTTCCCTCCCTTATTTGAATTCAAATCTTGAATCGAACGTCATCAGTAATGCTTCCGTCAAACAATATTTCCAAATTGTTAGAAATATTTCTAAGTCCATAAAATACTTCTCTCTTGCACAAGGACACGTTCGACTAGAATTCCTGAGAACGCTATTCCAATCGAAGTCTTCCAAATCTTCTCTGCAATCCTATTTCCTTGATTAATTCTCTTAATCCAATACTAGGCTTCGAAATTAGGAGCTAACAAATTGCCCCCCAAAAATGTCATTTTCGACACCATTGAAGAAAAAGGCATTTTTTGATAATGTCTGTAGTACCCTAAATTTTGACCAGCAATTTACAGGCTTTTTTTTTAAAAAACTATTTCTATTTTGGGATTACATGCTATCAGGGGTGTTGTTTAGAAGTGGGAGTCTCTAGCACATATCAGTATGAGCCTCTTAGCACTTGTAGGCCCATTTCAGATTTATTTGTGTATAAGGATTTTTACTTAGGAGTTTGGATTTTTTTGAGGATATAATTTGTTTTGGGGTTAATTTGCCTTTTAGTATTGTTGGAATTACCATTATTGGGTTTATTAGCAAATTTAGTCATTTTAGTATTCATTAATTATTTGTTTTTTTTATTAGTCTATTAATTTATAAAGGGTAGATAGAATTTTTTTTAGGTTTGGTTTTTAAATTGATTTTCTTTAGAAAATATATAGGATTTTTTTTTTATATTTTTAGTAAGGGTTGAATTTTTTTAAGGTGTTAGGGATTGATTATATTAATGACATATTATTATTAATTATTTATTATTTTAGCTGTTAGTTTAGTTAAGGGTTATTAGGATTAATTAGTTTTTTTATTTAAGGGTTTATTAGCCATACTTTTGAATTTATTTATGAGCTTAGGAATTTGTTTTAGGAGATGTCTTGATTATTATTATATATTATTGCATTTTATTTATTTTTATTTATTTAGTTTATTTCATTTTTGTGATTTACGGTCAAAGTGGTTGACCGAGTGTGGGGTCTTCTTCCCCAATCCAAACCATAATCACGCGTGGGAATCAAACTGGATCGGAATTTGGACACAAAATCAATAACTAATCATTTTCATTAATTTTACAATCCAAAATTACAATATAAATCAAAACTCTAAAAATACAATCAGATCACAAATTGTATGAAAAAATCAAAATCAGAATAACATTAAAATCAAATCAAAATCTGACCTAAAATTTCCTAAAACAAAATCAATCAATTTCAACCCTATATAAAATAAACTAAAATTCAGAAAATAGGCACCCCGAGGCTAACAAATTGCTGTTGCGCAAATCTCTAACCACTACGTAAAGCTATTTCACAAAATAGGGACTTAGGGTTCATCATTAGAACCTTAAGACTTCCTGAGCTAAGCCACTTGCAAACAAAACAAGGAAAATGATTAGAGATCAAGAAGAATAAAGGAGAGGAATTGGTCGCAGCTTAATAAGGTCGGTGCGGGAGAGGTAGGTTTATGTAGCTTTCATTTATTTTTGCTGTTGATTGTTGTGGATCCGTTGTTATAATGCGTCAATGCATGATTTTTAATTTGATTTTTGGGGTTTCTGGGTTTGTTTAGGGTTAGGGTTCTTAAGGAGGTTTAGGATTCATCTGGGTAGGGTTAGGGTTCTTCGTAGAACCCATAGGGTTCTTGGGGGTCTTGGTGTTTCCGGGTTTGGGATGAAGGTTAGGGCTAGGGTTCTTAGGGTTCCTCGCGAACCCTGAAGAACTGAGGAGGATCTGGGTGGGGGTGGGGTTAGGGTTAATAGATGATGAAGATTCCGGTTGAATTTCAACCGAAAATCTGGGTTTGGTGGTGGTTGGGTGGTTGTGCACGGTGGCCGGAAGGCTCACCGGTATGGGGAAGGTTAGAGAGAGGCGAGAGAGGATTGGG
The DNA here is from genome assembly GCA_022829125.1 of Lathyrus tuberosus. Taxonomy (NCBI): domain Eukaryota; kingdom Viridiplantae; phylum Streptophyta; class Magnoliopsida; order Fabales; family Fabaceae; genus Lathyrus; species Lathyrus tuberosus. Next base: position 3,547,036 of record JALAZF010000395.1, read on the forward strand.
AGTAGAGAGAGAGGGAGAAGTTTAGAGAGAGAGCGAAATTGAGAAATGAGGGGAGTCTGAAGGAACTCCACCTTATGTACTCCCTCTGTGATGCCTCTGATTCACGCCAAGTGGCGTCCTTTGGCTTCCTTGGATTGGTTGACTTTCCATTCAACCAGAGGATCTAACGCGCGTGTTCTTACCATGAGTCTGTATTGACTCTTAATCAGGGCCGTCCGTTCGTCCTACTTTGTGATCAATGGATGTGTTAGTTTCAGGGAGACCCGTTTGATCTCTATCCAACGTCCAGGAGAGAGTCGAAGTAAGACTCTCTCCACCGTGGACTTTCTCTTTAGACTTGGGTTTTTAGCTGATGGGCCTTGCGCCCAGACTGCTATTAGCACCTCACCCCCCATAGGCCCATTACTTTTTCAGTAGAAAATGCACCCCTCTGGGTTTAGTTTAATTAATTAAATTATTTCCATAATTTAATTATTAATTAGGGATTAAGTGTTTAATTAGGGTATATAAAATAGGATTTAGGGTTATTATTAGGGGAAATATAGTTAGGGATTTTAGGGTTTTATTTTGGATTTTTTATATGGGGTTTGGGGTTTTAAATTTTGGTTTTATATTTGAAATAATATTGGTTTTTTTAAAATAGGGGTAAAAATCTTTATAAGTGGGATAATTAGGAATAAGAATTTTATTTAGGGTTTATTAGGGTGAAAAAATAATTAAGAATTTTAATTATTGGTTTGGTTTTTTTTTTTGGAATTGTTTTGGGATTTTAGAATTAACAAATTAAATAATTTTCTTTTGTTATAAAATGGATATTAAAAATAGAGGGTTTCTTCTTGTTTAAATTAATTTCTATTTAAATCTGGATTTTTATGGAAAATATTTTTGGATTGAAAATTATATGGTTAATTTGATTATTAAAAATATTAGGTTGGGATTAAATTATGTTGGTGGGTTTATTGTATTTTAGCATGGGATTAATGTAAATAATAACAATAATTATGATTAATATGGAATAGGGAATATACAAAAATAATTTAGTGATTTTAATTTATTTTAGATTAACTTTTTGGGATAAAAACTTAAGGTTCTTTAGGATTTTTATAGTTTTTTAAGCACATTTAAAGGGATTATTTTACATCATAAAAATAGGGATAAAGGTTGTGCTTTTATTTATTTTTTTAAAAAGGGATAATTTTTACAAATAAAGTGGGATATTTTTAGGGAAAATCCAAGGGATAAAATATGGAGTTTTTATAAACTATTATGCTTGGTTTATTGTCTAAATAAATCAAGGAGATTTTAAGTTTGGTTTTTTCTTTATAATTTTTATATTATATTTAATTTATTTTGGTAAATAAATTTAAAGTATTTAAGGGATTTAAGAGATATTGTTAAAGACTTAAGGGATATAAAAGGATTTTTAAGGAATTAAAACTTTGATAAAACTCTTTGTCCGAGAGTCTAAATAATGGATGAGATTTAGGGATAACACTCTTAGGTTCCAAGAGTATAAACATAGGCCAAGGGATAGGGATTTAAGGGTTAGAACTCTTCGTTCAAGAGTCTAAATAATGGATGGGATTTTGGGATAACACTCTTAGGTTCCAAGAGTATAAACATAAGCCAATGGATAGGGATTTAAGGGATAAAACTCTCCATCTAAGAGTATAAACAATGGATAGGATTCTTGGGATAGAACTCTTTGTCCGAGAGTATAAATAAGGGATAGGATTCATAGGATAGAACTCTTAATCTAAGAGTATAAATGGGATTAGGATTAGGAATGGGAATAGGAATAGGAATAGGAATAGGGGATACGGGAGGTGAACTACGGTTACTCTGATCCTTCAAAATTGAAGGTACGTAGGCATATGGTTGTATACCCTAGCGAGTACATTAATAATAAAACTTAGGGTCCCCCTTTAATTTCATTTCTCTTTTTCTACTTAATATTAAGGTTTTTTCATAAATAAGTAAACAACTAAACATTCAAATAACAAACAAACATACCTTAGTATCTAAGGAGGATTCCATTGAGTACAATGGAAGTGAGGGGTGCCTAACACCTTCCCCTCGCTTAACCGACTCCCGAACCTTAGGAATCTCTACCCTTAGGATTAAGATTTTAGGTTTATCATTTATTTTCCTTAAAAAATATGATGGTGACTCGATAATTTTTGTCGGCCGTGACTATGTCGTTCGACACCTCTTTCTGTCCCTGTGAAGTTTTGACGTTTACTTATGGTTCCAACGTTACAAAATTGTTCACTTTCTTTTCAGCAGACCTATGATGTCATAGCCATCATTACCATATCTGACACGTCTCCTCAAACCGTGCGAGAATCTCCACCATAATCATGTTTCCTAGAGTCTAGGAAATCATGGGGGTAGGCATTAATTGCCACCGTTCCATCAAAGATCATGGGGAGGACATGCGTCCCACTCCCAATTTTACCATTAAAGTGATTTCTGAAATCGTTTCCACTCCCAACCTTATAAATACCCTTTTCATCAACTTTTTCACTTTTTACGCTCTCTTACTCTCAAATCTCCAGAAACTTTTCACATTTCAAAGAACTCAGTCTTCTTCATTCTATTCCAACAATGGCTTCCTCCACACGATCAACCAAGGATGCTAACAAAACTACCAAAGAGTCTAGCAAACCTGCAAGAGCTCCTAAGAAGATATCTCAACTTCCCCCATTCGATTCAATCACTGGTCTTGCCATGGTGGGAAATCAACAGTACCTGCCTGAACCTCTTGCTGAAGACAAAAGAAGAATCTACGCTTCACTGGTAAGCCTCCGGCTTTTTTGGTCCTCTGTTTGATCCTAATGTTGATCTTAGTAAGCTTAGGGAGTTCTTCCCCACTTACCACAAATATAAACCCATAGGTCAAGCTAAGAAACCTAGGGCTAGTAACAAGGATCCCAATCCTGCTAACCAGATCAATCCTCCGACGGAAGAGGCCATTGATCATAGGTATATGAACAACTTTGATCCCTCTGACTATTTAGGATGGTTGAATAAGTTAGAGAAGACAAAATCTGAGGTCTAGAAAGATATGGCTATTTATGATTTAATTATGTCGTCGAAGGTAGGACCTGAATATTGCTCGAACATGCTTTTTTCATCCTTGTATTTCTGGGACAACACACATTACACACTCCATCTTCCATGTGGAATGATGACACCAACTATATTCGACGTAGTCGCTATCATAGGGCTCAAACCAACTGGGAACACTTATGGCCCTGATTTTATGGCTGATGATAGTATTAGTTTTTCGACCTCTAGGGCAGAGTATTCGACCCATATCACGCATTATCATGATAAGCACATAGAAGAAGTCTCGGATGTGGAACACATAGCTATCTTAGCTCTATGGCTGTCTCGTTGTGTCTTCTGTTTGAAGTCACTACAAGTTTCTAGGAAATTCCTGACTATGGCGAAGCAACTCCACTTTGGCCACCTTTGTCTGAGCAAACTGATTCTAGCTAGCCTCTATAAATCTATGAGCGAAGGCGTTACCCAACTCAAGTGTCTGGGGGACAAAGGAAATCTCCTTCTCTCTGGACCCTTCTGGCTTCTACAATTATGGTTGAACGCTTTATTCGAAGCATGTCTTCCTCATAAGAATCAAATCAACGGGGACACTGACGAAGTGAAAAATAGGATGGTAGAAGGTCCACGCCTGGCGAAGCTGACTCCTGTTGATGATGGTCGACCTGTTAAACAAACTTTTACCAACTTTATCATGATGTTTGCAAAACTTTATGACTTCACACCTAATATGGCTCCCTTTGCTGCAAGGAAATATGATACTGAGTGGTTCACCAGGCCATTCCCAGCGCCGTCGAAGGCTCAAGAAGCAGAATCTACTGCGATCTGGGAAGCTTTTCTGACTCCTAGGGTTTTAACCCTCAGGTTCAATCTCTCAAAGACTCTGGTTACTTTGATTGCTTACCAGCCAAATCCTGTCACCCAACAATTTAGACTGGTTCAGGTTTTACCTAAACCCCTCTATGATAAGAAGAACCTCCTCATCCTCTACAACACAGTTCATACCGAAGTCGTGACTATCATACAAATTATGCGGTATACTGGTCGAACACAACTTCTGCCAGTTGCTTTCGAACCAAGCTTTCTCTGTACCCAACAATTTGATGACTGGTGGAAAGCTTATTATGCAGAGGAATTTTTCGACGTGGCTACTTTTACATAGCACATTAACAAGGCTTTCCTCTCTGTGCAGGAAAGAGTTAAGAAAGGTACTTCGACGCACATTAAGGAAATCCAAGCCTTCCAAAAATACTTTGAAACTGTTTATCGACCAGATGATCTTGGTCGAACCATCCGCGAAGCAGTTGTTACTTTGAAGGAATTGATTTAAAGAAAATGGAGAACTTAAAGATCCCTTCGTACGTTCCTCCTAAGAAATGGTACGAAACGACTTTTAATATGTTTCCTCCCAAATTCCCTCGACTACCAAACGCTGACTTTGGAGTGGTCCTTGCCCCTCCATTTCCAGACTGGTTCGTCTATAGGGATTCTATCAAAATCCTTCGCTTACAATCAAAACCAAAAGCCCAGCGGGTGGTTCTGACCAAACATACACTAGACAGTTTCAAAGGGCATCTTCATATTGGGATCGAATATGTTCGCATCGAATCTGAGATATATGAAGGTGTGGAATGGGAGGATTTCGATCCAACACTTCTTCTTATTTATTTTCTTTTACATATAATAACTGCTTCTATTTTACTTTAGCCGTGAAAATTCTGACAAAGAAACCAACAGCTAGGAAACCTGTCGAAGTAAAAGAGGAAGGAGGAAGTAAAGCAGTAGTAACAACAACAAATGTATTTCATATCCCTTATTAATTTTGTCGCTTTCCATATATTCCATTATTTGTCTAACATTTTCCCTTTCAGGGCGCTCGAAAGCTACCCCCGACTCCCCAAAAAAGGAAGGCAAAGGAGGATACGGTTGTGGTGGTCGAATCAGATAATGAAGATCTATCTCCGACTGCTGAGCAGCCCCTCAAGAAAAAGAAGAGGGAGCTAAAAATGAGTGAAGCTCTGGCCCAATCTCAAACGAAAGGTGTAAAGGCCCCGACCAAGAACCTCACCAAGCTAACATTACTGGAACTGACTCCTGAAAAAATGTCGAAGAAGGTTGCGGACCAGCCTGAAAGTGACAATTCAAGCCCTGGGGATGAAGCTCCCAAGGTACCAAATTTTATACCTTATTATGTTCTTAGTAATCTTGTTCGACTACTGACTTCGATTATTCTTTTCAGGACGATGCAGGAGTTTCTACTCAGCTAGCCGCTAAATCAACCAACACCACACTCCTTAATAGTGAAGGCGAACCAACATATCATCACACTTCTGCAAAGGATTATGAGAAGAGCTCGATGAGCAAAATAAACTAGACAGTCGGAGAACAACGCGAAAATTCGTCGCCTAAGACTACTACCCAAAATTCTCACACCAGTGGATCTGAACACGAAGGTGACCAGGAAAGGGACATGCAATCTGAAGCATCTAAGGATATAGAGGTGGATCGCCCTGAAGTCCCTGTCGAGGAGGAAGCTGAAGATGGCTCCCCAAGAGTCGAATGTCTGGATGTCACTCAGCAAGATCAAGATGATGACATGGAAGAAAGGGAAGATCGATCTGCATTCCTGCATTATTCGATGCCTATTGAGGAATTTGCGGATGACGAGGAAAATTTCGAAGAGGATGATGACAAGGAGGAAGAAGAGGATGAAGAAACTCATGTTGAGATAATCATCGAACCAAACCCTAATCCTGGCCCGTCAATTGTGAAGGATTCAAACAAAACCTTTGTGACCCTTTCTGCAAAAGAAACAGAGGCTTTGAAAAAGAGCAACCCTCGCGAATACCTGAAAGCTTTGATTGGCTCTAGAGGGAGTTCGTCTGAAAAGAGTCTCATTTCCTCCTCAATATCTGGTGGCTGATAAACTAACGATCCTGCCAACAAAATACTCTCAAAGATCAAGGAAAAAGTTTTTAAAGGTGACCTGTTTCGACTCATGGAGTCCGATCATACTTCTCCTCTTGCCTTGAAACGTCTTCTAAAAAAAGTTGACATTCTGACCGCCTCTCCTGAAGTTGCAATCATCATCTTGGAACTGACCTCAATGATCGATCATGTTGCTGCTGATGTCGCCAAAATCAAACAAAGCTCTAAAGATATCGAAAGTCATACTGGTTTAGTAGCAGCTGCATGGGATGCTGCCTCAGAGTCGACCAACCATTTGGCTGATTTAGAGAAAGCCCAAGAACAAAACAAAGCTGAGATCGAAACCAATAATCGAAATATCCATTCCTGGGAGGAACAGATAGAAGATCTGCAAACCAAGATTTCGAAAGCCAAGAAACAAAATGCTGAGCTTCTAAAGTTTGACAATTCTGAAGTGGCGAAAGAGCTTGATGTTGGGCTGAGCTTTGCTGACAAGGCTCAAAAATTAGAAGCGGTGCTAGAGGTCATGAGGTCTACCAAGTACGTCTGTGATAAACGATTAGAATTTCTGAAGGCGAAGTATCTCACCATGAAGGCCACCCTTTTGTTTTAGTTCTAGTTCCTTTTATCTTAAACTTTATCATCACTTCTTGGATTATGTAATAATTTTTGAACCCTTCGCGGTTCTTCTGTATGTAACAGATTTAGCCATTTTGGCAAAAATTTTCATTTTACCATGTTAGCTTCGATTATTTGTATTTGATTAATCTTTATCTATTTTTATCTCTTGAAGTGCAGGCTTGTATTTTTTCAAATACTTCCCATTTACCCTTAAGATTCTCTTATCTTGATCTGACTCTTCTATCTCATAAGCACCATTCGAAAAGACTTCTATGATTTGAAAAAGGGCTTTCCCATTTAGGGGACCATTTCCCTAAGGCTCTATCTTTTCGATCCATAGGCAGGATTACTTTCCAAACCAACTCTTCAGACGAAAACAGACTTTCTTATTATAAGACTTTTCTATTCTCTTCTTCTGCCTTTTCAATAACTCTAAAGCATTGAGCCTTTCCCCATTTAAGTCCACTAATTCATCTAACATCATGTTCCAATATGACTCATATGGGATGTTATAATGCCTCTGATTTATCGTCGACTGAAGGTAGATCTCAACTGGTAACACTGCATCATGACCAAAGGTCAATCGAAATGGCGTGGAATTATTAGCTTCTTTGGGGGAAGTTCGACATGCCCAGAGAACCTGGTCTAAAGTCTTGTGCCAATTTCTAGGCTTCTTTCCCACATGTTTCTTAATTAAACTAATCACCACTTTATTTGCTGCTTCAACCTGACCATTATCCTGAGCGTAATAAGGTGTGGAGGTTAATAATTTGAAACCCATTTCCTTAGTAAATTCTTGCATTTTTCGACCAGTGAATATTGATCCTTGATCCGTTGTAATGGTTCTGGTATTCCAAACCTATATATGATGTGTTTTCTAATGAATTCGATTACGTCTTCTTGGCCAACATTTGGCAATGGTATAGCTTCGATCCATTTCGTAAAATAGTCAATGCCTACCAAAATGTACCTTTGATTTTTAGATGACGCTAGTCGAATTTCTCCTACCAAATCCAAAGCCCAACCTCTGAAGGGCCATGGCTTGACTATAGAATGTAATTCACTTGCAGGGACATGCTGTATACCTGCATGCACTTGGCACTCTTGGCATCCCTTAGCGAATTCGATACAATCTTTCAACATAGTAGGTCAATACATCCCTTGTCGAAACAAAAGCCATTTCATCTTGTGGCCTACCTGATGAGCCCCACATTCCCCACTATGGATAGTTGAAAGGGCTAGATACGCCTCTGACTCACTAAGGCATTTAAGTAAAACTCCCTCAGGAGTCTTTTTAAATAATTCATTACCCAAAAGAACATAACTTAAAGCTCGATACCTGGTTTTTCGTTCTGTGGACGCCGTTGAGTTTTGCATATACTCTACTATTGGTTTTCTCCAGTCTTCGTCCGTCAAGCTATCTATTGCTAAGATTTTGAAATTCTCTTTATCAGCGTATCCTAGCTTCATTGTTTCCAAATCTGATGGGGACAATCTGGCTGACACAACTCTTCCTCTGACTTCGATTGCATCTTGTAATTTTTCCTTCGAAAGTTTGTACCTAGAAGAAATTTGAGCCAAGTCATTAGCCACTTGATTCTCCAGTCGAGGTATGTGTCGAATGCTCACCACTTCAAATTTTTTCAGTAATCGATTGGCTATTAAAAATTACATAATTAGATTTTCTTTAACACACTTGTACTCATTTGTGATTTGTTTTATGACTAACTCTGAGTCTCCTATTATTTCTACTCGAGTTTCCCCCAATTTCAACACTATCTCAAGTCTGGCTATTAAAGCCTCATATTCAGCCTCGTTATTCGAACAAAGACCTTCGACTTTATACTTGAATTTTTTTGGAATTTTGTTAGGAGAAATAATCAAGACTCCTACGCCTGTACCATCTTTATGACTAGAACCATCAAAATACAATTTCCAAGGTTCGAGCTCAAGATAGTTTAACATATTTTCGTTTATAGAGTGGTCGACGACAAAGTCAGCTACCACTTGTCCCTTGACAGCCTTCAAAGGCATATAAGTCAGGGAATACTCAGTTAAAGCTAATGCCCATTTACCAATGCGATTGTGCAAAATTGGTTTAGACAACATATGTTTAATGATATCAAAATGAGACGAAACATAAACATCGATAGGTTTTATATAATGCTTCAACTTTGTACAAGAAAAATACAAGCATAAACACAAATTTTCAACTATGCTATACCTAGTTTCTGCATCGTTCAAAACCCTACTAAGGTAGTAAATGGCTCTTTCGACACCATTTTCATCCTCTTGAGCCAACATGCTCCCTAAAGTTTTGTCCGACGCAGATATGTATAATCTCATACTCCTATTTCTACAAGGTGGTGCTAGAATTGGAGGGTGACTCAAGTACTCCTTGATTTTGTCAAAAGCTTCTTACTGAGCTTGCCCTCATTTGAATCCTTCCTTGTTGATTTGAAGCAGAGGTGAGAAGGCTTGAGTTTTTCCGCTAAGGTTCGAGATGAATCTCCTTAAGAAATTGATCTTTCCCAGCAGTGACTGTAATTCCTTCTTTGTTGATGGAGCTTTTGCTTCCATAATGGCCTTGGTCTTATTCTAGTTTATCTCGATTCCCTTTTTATGGACCACGAAGCCTAAGAAATCCCCCGCCTGCACACAAAAAGTACATTTGAGAGGATTCATTTTCAAACCATGTCTTCTCATCCTTTCAAAAGATTGTCGAAGATGGTCAATGTGATTCTTCCCTGAAACAGACTTAACAACAATATCGTCAATATAAATTTGCATAAAAGTCTCTATATAATCATGAAAGATCGAATTCATCGCTCTTTGGTATGTTGCCCCAGCATTCTTTAGACCAAAAGGCATGACTACCCACTCATTGGTGCCTAAGGCCCCAGGGCATCGAAACGCAGTCTTTGGGATATCCTCTTCAGCGATGAATATTTGATTATACCCAGAATACCCGTCGAGGATACTGAGGTATTCATGGCCAGTGGCATAATCGACTAGCATTTCCGCCACAGGCATTGAGTATTCGTCCGTTGGGGTCGCAACGTTTAAATCTCTATAATATATACAAACCCTCAAAGTACCATTCTTTTTAATAACAGGTACAATATTTGCTAACCATTCGACATACCTGGCGGTTCGAATGAATTTGCAACGAAGAAGCCTTTCGACCTCCTCTTTGATCTTCGAGAGAATGGTCGGTGCAAACTGCCTTGGATTCTGCTTGATTGGCTTCTTCCTAGGCTTAATTGGCAGCTTCAATTCGACCAGATCTCTGTTTAAGTCAGGCATCTCGTCGTAATCCCATGCAAAGCAGTCTTTAAACTCCTTTAATAATTGGATCACTTTGACCTTGAGTTGTGGGCTGACATTGGCACTAATATATGTTGGCATTTTCATTGCCCCTTCTCCCAGGTTGATTTCTTCGAGAGGATCTTGCTCTAGAATTTTAATGTTGGCTTCCAGTGGATCCTTCTCGAAACCCAAAGGCTCGTCATCATAGATGGTGTCTAACCTCTGGCCTTGTACTTCATCATGAACCTTATCAGGTGGTTCTGGATCGAAGTCCTTACCAGGACCTTCTTGGTGTAATCTTTTGTTGGCTTCGACAGCTATATGTTTCACTTCAGCCTCTAGGGCCGTTTGTAGTTTGTTTTCAGCTATATAAGCCGAAATCCTTTTAAGTGCTTCGAACTCAGACATCATCGCTGAATTCGCTTCCCCATCCTGTAGGGTCGACTCCAGACATCCCTTCATATGCAAGGTCATCTTCTCCTACGACCTCACGATCCCATTGAAAGCCATTTCTAGGATGCAAGTACAACGAACAGTATACATTGTCATCCGAAGTAAATGCAAAGTTGGCCGGGTTGCATGGAGCTATGTTAGCCAAGTGCATTTCGAAATGGCATCCGTCGACATGATTGATTGCAGCCTTGAAATAACCTTGGTCTTCTTCAATGTTTTCCATAATGTCGTATGGGCGCCATATAGTTATCCTCTGATGCATGGACGAAGGTACAACCCCTATCCCATGTATCCATTCACGGCCAAGTAACAGGTTGTAATTGGCTTTCGTTTCGACAGCCATAAACATGGTTGGTCTTGTAACAGTACCTATGGTCAGATCGACCTGAATCACCCCCAAAGTAGTACCCACCTTTCCTTCATAGTTGGAAAGTACCATGTTATGGGGCTTGGTATCGGTGTCAAACTTCCTGATTTTCCTCAGCATGAAGTGTCGCATTAGGTTCACCGTCGCACCATAATCCACTAAGATTTTGTTGACAGGAACATCTTAGACCTTACCTGTAATGAATAGAGGCTTCAAATGACTTTTCATTGCCTCGTTTGGGCGTTCGAAGAACGCATTCTGTTCCTCGACACAGCCATTGTTCATCACATAATAGCACACAGGTTTATGTGCGGCCATTTTGATTTCAGTGTTATTATCCATCTCTTCGACCTTAGTTATTTGGTCGAATTCTCTGGGGAGCACTGTGTCATACCCCAAATTTTGACCACTAAGATTTCCCATCATTGTGCAAATCATCAGCACAATATGGATGGACCATCATACCTCATTAGTCTCCCCAAAGGTGGGTGAGCATTCACTACAAACAGGATTTAGGGTTTTAAGCCCTCGCATAGCTCTTAGACAAAGGATCAATCAAGGAATGACATGATCTTCAACTTGTCTAGCCTCTCAAATATCCACAATGGATCAAGAGGACTCCCACTTCAAGGATTAAGCACAAGGCTGCTCCCTTCTAGGTGGATCAAGCCTCAGGATCGCCAGTGTCACCAAATTAGGGTTTGGTCGATTAGGGCCTCCAGACGGAAATTTTCCTCTGGGCATGAGCCAATGCTTCAAAGCATAACCTAAAATTCTCCATGGAACATCATAAACCCCATCATCAAGTCAATTTAGCCTCAGGGGATGCATACATAAAAAATTAGGAATTAGGGTTTCTTGACCTAATTCACCCTAAGTTGACTTTTGGGACAAAACACGAGCCAAAACCTCAAGAGAGGATTTGAGGATCCCTAACACACCACATTGATCCATTTGCAACAATGGATTGATCCAAGAAGCTTGAGCAACAAGTTTCAATTTCATCTGAACCACAGTTAGGGTTTCGCGAGAAAAGTCAACTATAGCTTTGACTTTTGACCAGGACATGCTCCCAAGCCATGGGACACGATTAAATATACCCTATAACACCCATGGAACATGTCCATCAATTTTGATTTAGGTCAAGGACATTATTTCCTAAAGGATCGCACAGTTTGGAATTCATCTGATAAAAAGTCAACTGTGCACAAAAGTCAAACTTTAACTTTTTGAGATTTTTCATAAAAATGGTTTTTTAACCCTAAAATGATGTTAATGTGTGATTGGAATCATCATTCATCAAGAAAAATCAAAGAAAGTGGGATAACTTGTAAAAGGGGTAACCATAAAAACTTAGAAATTTTTCTAAGTTGTGGAATAAAGTGGCAAGGGTACCAACTTTGGAGGATCATAAATCCTAAACCACAAAGCCATTTTTTTCCCATCCAAACCTTGATTTGTAGCCCTCATGGCCCTCTACAAGAGTGTCAACTACACTTCATCCCAATTCATCATGGATTTTGAGTTATGGTTGGATCAAAATGGCTAAAAACTTAAAATTGACATTTTTCAGCACTTAGCCAAAATTTGCCTTGTAATTTCAGCACAATGTCCCAACTTCAAGGCTGTTTTTCTACATGATCCAAGTTGAACCAGGTCTAATGTCAAACATCAAAGTTGAAGTACGTCATCTAAGCTTTCCGGAAAGTCCTAGAACGTCTATGTAGCATACTCGAGCAGGGAGTTATGGATCTTACAAAAAGGCTTGCTGCAGCTGAATTTTTCAGGGCAGATTTGTACATTTGTTGTGCCACACGAATTTTCAAGCCTTGTCATCATTTTGGACACATCTAAGGATCAAATCCAACTGGGATGATCTGATCCATGAACCTCCCAAGTCCAAGGAACCAAAAAAAGCATGCCAAAACCTAGAAATCCCTAAAAGAGGGACAAAACTCCAATTTTAGTTTGGAGCATTTAATGGATGCTTAGAGGTGGCATGAACTGAGATTACTCCAATTGAATTCAATCAAGATTCCTCCAACAACTAGGGAACCAGCAGCCTGTGCTCTAACCTCTAGTCAATGGCTGGAGGAGACTTGGATTTCCATTGGACAACATTGGCCAAACCTCTGCTGTAGTTTCCATTCACTGTGGATCCCAAAACAAACTTGCTCTACTATAAATAGAGCTCATTTGTGCTCAGTTTGAGTACACCAAAGCCATCAAACAAATGCTTTCCTCAAATTCTCTCTTTCACTCCAAAATGCCTTCTTTAGTAAGGAAATTCTGAGTTTTTGAGTTAGAGACCATTTCCATCACAGCTCATGATCCTAACACCTCATAAACATCATATGTAGGTGATCCAAACTCTCACAAGTGACCTATAACACCAACATCACAAAGTCACCTCTCAAAACCTCAAAATGACACTTTTTTGCATTTTTCAAGCCATGTCTTGATTCAGTCACTTTCCAAACCAGATAAAACCTCAAACACACTCTAAATATCATCCTTGAACTGTCCCAAATGGTGCCACACATCTGGAACACCATTTGAGAGAGTTGGCATTTTGGCCACTTTTGACCATTTTGCGAGAAAGTGCTCAAACTTGCTCCAGAGGTTTCCAGCTGATTCCAAACATCCTAAAAGCTTCTAAGAGGTCATTTGAGGTTGTCAAAAGCATCAAATCATTTCTGGAACAAAGCACTTGGTAGGTTGCCCAAAATCTCCAAAAAAGAGGTAAAATCCACAACTTGAATTCTTTGAATCATGCTTTCCTTTGTTGTCCACATACATGCATCATATTGAACAATTCTTGAGGCAAAAATGTAGTCCTTAATGTGTATGTTGTGATCCTCCCACTGTTTGCATTTTAACATGTTTATGTGTGGAATTTTGGTTGTTTTAAAATCATGTCCAGTTCTGGTTTTTTTTATTGATGTGTTCTGTACATTAAGTTTTAGTGTGCATGAGTAATACCATTGGATTCCTTGTGAAAAATCGGTCAAGATAGGTTCTTACGGATTTCAATTCCGATGAAAATTGAGAGAGTTACGCGCGTTGGAAATTTGACGCGAAACGACGTCGAATTAACGATAGCAGTTCTGGTTTTTTAATTGCTACGTTTTGTGTGTTGATTTTCCATGTGCGTGAGTAATACCATTGGATTCCTTGCGAAAAATCGGTCAAGATAGGTTTTTACGGATTTCAATTCGGATAAAAATTGAGAGAGTTACGCGTGTTGGAAATTCGACGCGGAACGATGTTTTCAAAACAATGCAGTTCTGTTTTTTTTATTTCTGCGTTTTGTGTGTTGATTTTCCATGTGCGTGAGTAATACCATTGGATTCCTTGCGAAAAATCGGTCAAGATAGGTTTTTACGGATTTCAATTCGGATAAAAATCGAGAGAGTTACGCGTGCTGGAAATTCGACGCAGAACGACGTTTTCAATTAGTGGCAGTTCTGGTTTTTTAATTGCTGCGTTTTGTACGTTGAGTTTTAGCATGCATGTGCGATACTGTTGGATTCCTCGCGAAAAATTGGTCAAGATAGGCTCTTCCAGATCTTAATTCGGTTAAAAATCGAGAGAGTTACGCGTGTTGGAAATTCGACGCGGAACGATATTTCGAATTAATAGCAGTTATGGTTTTTCGATTTGCGTGTTTTGTAAGTCGAGTTTCAGTGTGTATGTGTGGTACCATCGGATTCCTTGCGAAAAATCGGTCAAGATAGGTACTTCTGGATTTTGATTCCGATAAAAATTGAGAGAGTTATGAGTGTTTGAAATTTGATAAAAAACGTGTTGAAAATTAAAGTTTCGGTACTAGTTTTTACCCCATAAGAAATGTCGGAGATGATATTGTGACATCTTTCCTCTTTTTCTTATTTTTATTTTCAAAACTCAACCAATTCTTTTACATAGCAAAAAATCATCATTTTCCAATTTATACCCCATAATATTTTAATCCACAAAAAAATCACAAAAAAAAGTATTATTTTTAGATTATTTTTAATATATTTAAAAATAGTGTTTTAAATTGTTTTAAATGCTTTTAAAATGATATATTTTTTCTTGATTTTTAAAACCAAAATGATTTTAAATATTTATGTGGATAAAATATTGTTTTTCATAAACTTTAATCATTATTTAATGATTTTATTTGATATTTTTATCATTTTTTACTTAATTTTTCTTGGAAAAATGCCTTAAAAAATGAAATTGGGGTTTTCTTTGATTTTCACCCTAACAAATCTTTTTCAAACACTTGGGCCTCTATTAGAGTGTAAGACCCAATCCCCTTTTAACCAAAACAATTTTGGGTCTCACTTATTGTATAAGTCCCTCTGCGTTAAAAGAAATCTCGGCGCGATCGCCATTTTCAAACGAAAATCAACTGGGCTTCTCTTTGAGCTGTAAGTCCCATTTCTTTTCATTTTTTAAACACTTGGGCCTCTAATAGAGTGTAAGACCCAACTCTTTTTTAACAAAACAATTTTGGGCCTCAGTTATTGTATAAGTCCCGATACGTTAAAAATTTCGGCGCGATCGCCATTTTCAAACTGAAAATATTTTGGGCCTCTCCCTGAGTTGTAAGCCCCATCTTTTGTACAAAAATACACTTTGGGCCTCTAATAGAGTGTAAGACCCAACCCCTCTTTTTCATATTTTCTCATTTTTCATATTATTTTTTAATGATTTGGAAAATTAATAACTCCCTCAATTTTGATTATTTTTTATTGGTTCTTTTTCTGAAAAATCACAAAAATAGTAAAATATTTTATTCTACAAAAAAATCAAATTTATATTATTTATTTAATATATTTGGTATTTTTGTGAATAAATTCATTTTTAATTATTTTTAAACATTTTAAAAGTGAATATTCATCTTGAAAATCAAAACTAAATAAGTTTTAAATCATCTTGTGATTAAAACCTCATTTTTCAAACCTTAACCAAAAATCACAAGTGGTTTATTTAAACTTATTTGATTATTTGTCATTTTTTTATTAATTTTCTTTGAAAAATTACTTTTAAAAAGTGAAAATTGAGGTTTCTTTGATTTTTAATCATACTCAAATGTTTCAAGACTCTTTGGGCCTCTAATAGAGTGTAAGACCCAATCCCTTTGTAAATACCAAAATTTTGGGCCTCAGTCACTTGTATAAGTCCCACGGTGTTTCCAAAAGCTCGGCGCGATCGTCGCCCTTTTCAAAATTAACCATTGGGCCTACCCTCGAGTAGTAAGACCCATTTCTTTTCTTAAAACTCACTTGGGCCTCTTGAGAGAGTGTAAGACCCATCCCTTTGTACAGAAAACCTTTTTGGGCCTCAGTCACTTGTATAAGTCCCTCTGTACAAATTCAACAGTGCGCTCACTGATAAAACCCTGGGCCTCTCCTTGAGCTGTAAGCCCCAAATCTTTTTATTTCAAAGCACTTTCTCCTTTGATTTTGAATATACTGTTGTTTTCAATCTTTCTTTGTTGAACAACTAACCAAACAGCATGGAAGCTCTACAACCGAGTAAGTGTTTACCCGCTTTCATTTACCGCTTTCATATGTATATAACTGTATTGTGGGGCTGTTTCACTGTAAGTCTCCTTTCATAAACTCATATATATATAACTATATTGTGGGGTTGTTTCGCTGTAAGTCTTCTTTCATAAACTCATATCAACTGTGCAATAATAGTATAGATATTTAGAGTTTCCCCGACAACTACGTCTAGCACTAGGTAAAGCCGTTTCAATCACTCTTAAATAGTCAAAACTAGATCCCCATAGGATTACCAGACACAGTCTTCCCTCCTCTTGGGGTTAAACAATATGGAGATATGAAAGGCAACATTCTCTGTGAACCCTTTCATAGACTGTCACTTGTAGAAGTTGTCAAAGAAACTCTATTCCCCAGAGATGATCTTTTCTCCGTGAATGGCATCTCTTGAGTTTCTTCCAAATTCTCGAACTTTCCTGACTTTGATCTATTCTCGGTGAATAGCATTGCCTTGAATTTCTCGGGGTTTGGGGACCCACGGGCTTCTTAAAAGCACTTGTCAAGAAGCTCTACTCCCCAGAGATGATCTTTTCTCCGTGAATGACATCTCTTGAGTTTCTTCCAAATTCTCGAACTTTACTGACTTGATCTATTCCTTGTGAATAGCTTGCCTTGAATTTCTCGGGGTTTGGGGACACATCGACTTCTTAAAAGCAATCGTCCTCCTCTTGGGCATCGTAAAAGGACCCACAGGCTTCCTAAAAGCAACCCCGCCTCCTCTTGGACTTAGTACAAGGACCCTACGGCTTCTTAGAAGTATTCACAGCCTCCTCTTAGGCTTCGTATAATGATCTCTTCCTCCGGGAATGATAGCCTCCTCTTGGGCTTCGTACAAGGACCCGTCGGCTTCTTAAAAGTTTCCAGCCTCCTCTTGGGCTTCATACAAATTGTCCCGACGACCTCCTAGAGGTATAGGAATAGAACTTAGTCATCTTTATAGAACAATCCTTTCATAGAGTCTACTACTGTTTTTCAAAGCATGGTACAAAAGATGAAACTCTAGACTTGGACAGTCTAATATCCTTGAGTCTCAAAGACATTCTCAAGTGACCCCTTCGTTAAATAGGAAGGAAACCCGTAGACTCGGACAGTCTCAATACCCTTCAGATTTCCCGCTTCCTTAAAGAACAGGAATAACCCGGATCCTTGAATCAAATCCTTGAGTACAGTGTTGCTCATATAAGAACTGATTTTCTCTTTCAAAATAAGTATACTGGACCTGTCACGTAAATAGTTACCTTAGCCTCCTCTTGGGCTTTGTACAATGATCCTCCCCAGCGGAGTCAAACAATGTTTAGCCTCTCTCTCGGGCTTTGTACGAGACACATAAGAGACTCCCTCGTTGAGTCAATCATCCCTTTCGCCTCCATCTCGGGCTTTATACGAGATACAAAAAGGTTCTTATTGAGCCAAACAAACAACAGCCTCCATCTCGGGCTTTGAACGAGATACAAAAAAAACTCTCTTGTTGAGTCAATTAGCCTCCATCTCGGGCATTATACGAGATACCAAAAGACTCCATCGTCGGGTCAAAACCTTTTAGCCTCTCTCTCGGGCTTTGTACAAGACACATATTAGCCTCCTCTTAGGCTTTGTATAAGAAAACCACTGGTTGATCCAATCAACCTTTTAGCATCAAAACTGTGCCTCGTTCACAATATATAAACATCAACAACTCTTTCCCCTTCATCTAATCGCTGTAAGCGGCAAGCCTCTGGATCATCTACATCCATGCCACTGTCCCTCTTTTAGCATGAGAAATTCCTAAGGAAAGATAGCATTGCTCTACACTGAGTTAAAGTCTTCTCCTTCAGGTTAAAAATCCCCTTTAAAGGAAATTATGGCATTGCCGGATTCACACATCCCGGTTAAAGTAATTCTCCTTTATAAACAGTTATGACAGACAAACCCTTCTTTAGAGATGACAAATTCTCTCTAAAGTAGAGGTCCTTCAGCTTCACGTCTTGGGCTTTGAACAAGACACAAATAGACTTTTCAGCTTCACATCTTGGGCATTGAACAAGATATAAATCACCTTTCGCTTCACGTCTTGGGCTTTGAACAAGACACCAAAAACCAATTTCCTCCCATAGAATAGGAGGAACTACGAACGCTCTGATTTCCCTGTTTCGGTAAACGGGAATACGTAGGCATAAGATCGAAAGAAAATATCTTAGTGAGCACAATCAACAAAAAACCCAAATCCCATATCTTCATAAAGCAAAAGCAGTAATTCAAAAAGCATCAGTCCTAACATCCTAATCCTTGTTCCCCGCCAGAAACCTTCTGTCAAGGTAAAAAGAAAGAAATCAGTATTGGCGAAAATACAAATAACCAGTACAAAGGCCCCCCCCACATTGATAGCATCCGTAACCTAACAGACAGCTGTTTAAACTCAGTATGCAAAGCAGGGTTAATTGGAGAAATCTATTTCCCTTCCTTCATCAGCTTTAATAGGATAAAAAATGAATCGACCTGTAGTAGGCTCAAACCGCAGAGAGCGACCAACGCTTAAGAACCGCGTCCAAAATCGCTCGCTACAGAAAAATGGCGCCCACCGTGGGGCCTTTCAAAGTTAGATCTAGGCACGGTCTTCCTTTTCTTCACTTGTGTGAAAACCACAGATTGGGGCTTCCGTCGGGGAACCCAATTTCTGTCAGG
Organism: Lathyrus tuberosus; assembly: GCA_022829125.1. Lineage (NCBI taxonomy): Eukaryota > Viridiplantae > Streptophyta > Magnoliopsida > Fabales > Fabaceae > Lathyrus > Lathyrus tuberosus. Next base: position 3,565,999 of record JALAZF010000395.1, read on the forward strand.
AACTTAGGATTCTTAGCTTTAAAGGTCTAGGATGTTTAGGACAAATATATATACTGCTTTTCCTAATTGCTATACGTGTTTATTTTTCTGCTAATGGGAATGCGGGTGATGCCGTATGTGGAAAGATTGAGTATACACTTAAGATAAGTGATGGCGACGAGGTTGACCATCAACCTCAGTGGAGGCTGACTAATGTAACCATTCTTTCACCTAGACAATGGGTCGGTTGTGATGCCTGAGAAGCTGAGGAGCCAAACCCTTTCGTAGTGCGGAAACTATCGTGAATAGTTGTTACGCGATACTACCCTCATTTGAGGCTGGTGATCTATTTTCGGTGAATGGCACTTACTCTAAGATTGCTCTACAACTCGCTGGCGATCCGCTTGTTGTTTTGCTTTCCTGGGAGAAGCTGATGATAATGAGTACAGGTACAAAAATCACCCTAGTATAAACCTTTGGGGATGGGTAGAGCCTTGACTTCATGACAACGACCCTTTGCCCCCATGTTTTTTCTATGTTTTTGTGTGCTGCATTCATGCATTCATTTAAAAAACATTAAAACATTCAAAAAACTTCTCTTCTAGTCTCTCTGTTTTTCAAATTAAACTAAGACTGTGATTGCAAATATCAGAGAAGAGGATTACGCTAATTGATTTTGGTAGAAGGAGAACTCATACGTACACCTTCAAGGTTCCAAAACTAGGGGATTTGAGAAGGTTAGCAGGGATGATCACTAACCGAGAGGCTTTCAGAGCCAAGTACGGAGGTTTGCTACCATTGTTAAGAGTCTGTGTGATTAAGGGAATCACGGATGCGCTCATTCAATTTTACGATCCGATTTATCACTGTTTCACATTCCCAGATTACCAGCTATCACCAACGCTGGAGGAGTATTCTCATTTGATTGATCTGCATATCACCGGTCGATCTCCATTTTCTGGACTGGAAGAAATTCCAAAGAATCAGACGATTGCAAGAGCAATTCATTTGGACGAGTCTGAGGTCAGGACTCACATGACCGCTAAGGGTGGCATCCAAGGTTTGCCAGCCCAGTTCTTGATGAAGAAAGCCCTGTATTTTGCCAGTATAGGAAACATAACTGCTTTTGAAAGCATCTTTGTCTTGCTCACCTACGGGTTATTTTTGTTTCCCAACATCAATAACTTCGTCGATATTAATGCTATTAAGGTTTTTCTCATTGGAAACCCTGTGCCGACTTTGCTTGCAGATGCGTATCATTCTGTACACTTGGGGAATTTGTACAACGGAGGGGAGATCATATGCTGTGTACCTCTACTTTATAAATGGTTTATTCCCACTTGCCTAAGTCTGCTGCATTTTGGGATTGTAAGAGTGTCTTACGTTGGTCGCAAAAGATCATGTCTCTTACCAACTCTGATATAGATTGGTGTAATAGGATTTATGAGGGAATTAGGATCATTGACCATTGTGGAAACTTCCCCAACGTACCCCTTATAGGAACTAAGGGAGGAATCAACTACCATCCGATATTGATTCTTCTTCAATTTGGATACCCGATGAGACACATCCCACTGGGTGTTCATCTGGAAGGTCTTTTCTTCAGGAAGGAGAAAGTGACAGAGCACTAAAGATGGAAATAGTGCACGCTTGGAAACACGTTCTTAAGAAAGGACGAGAGTCTCTGGGAAAACCAAACTGTGTCTCGGTGGAGCCTTATCTCCATTGGGTACAAACTAGAGCTCTCAAGCTAAAAATGCCTTATCCACATTACGAAATTCTTCCGCCGAGGGAACCTGTCATGTACTTCATGACAGAAACTGAAAAGCTTCAGGTTACTCTCAACAAAGCTCAACGGGAGAGAAGGTCTTGAAAGAACAAGTACCGCACCCTCGACGTAGAGTGCATCAAAATGCAGCAATTACTGAAAGAAAAAGATGCTCTGATTGAAATTTTGGAGCAACATGCTATAGAGAATCAAGATGACCAAAGGAATTTGCTCGCTCCTTTCACCTGGCAAAGGAATGACAACCCGACAACGGCCCAAGAGCCCCGGTCAAAGAAAAGGAAGATACCAAAATCAACACCCGACTTCTTTTAAGAGAGGACTCGGGACCCATTAGCTTAGGTTTCTGTTTCCGCATCTTGTAATCTACTGTATTTCCATTTCTGTAATCCTTTGAATTTCAATAAAAAGGGGTTTCCCCACCGTTTGATATTTGCAATCTAATTGTCGAAGTTTATTTTGATTAAACCAAGAAAAACAATTAATATAATCATTGCATTCATCATTCTCACATCGCGTATTCTTCTTACCTACGAATCTCACGTTTGTGTCTCGATTCTAGAGTCAAACCGTCTCATTCGTATAATACTCGGGCCAATCGTCAGAAAAAGATGGATGATCTTGAGGAAGAAAACAGAGAGTTGAAGGAAGAGATCGACGCTCTGAGAGAGGATATGAGAAAGCTTCGTAACGACATGCAAGCCATGGCAGAAGCTCAGCTACAAAGAACTGTGATCTCAGAGATCACCTCAATGCCCATAGTGGAGAAGAATGATCCTAGGTATCAGATGCCGAAAGATCATCCCTGGGGCATGCCTGTCAACTATATCCCGGGAGGATATGTTCCACCGATCGCTGAAGATCAGGGAATCTCAACAGAAGCCGCTGGGCCTTAAGGTTACAAACTTCGGGAAAGCGAAGATGCTAGGGGCATACTGAAGACTCCTGAAGGTTACAAACTTCGGGAAACACCAAGATTCACTGCTGTAGTCACGGTACCACTCCCTGTGGTGCACACTGTCCCGGAAGGACAGATTCCACAGATACCTGCTGGTAAAAAGGAAACTATGTTTGACCAAATGGATGAATTCCAGGAACAGTTCTTGGAAATGCAGAAAGAACTGCGAGCCATTCGTGGTCAGTATCTATTTGGAAAGGACGCCGCAGACCTCTGCTTGGTCCCCAATGTGAAAGTCCCGCACAAATTTCAAGTGCCCGACTTTGAAAAATACAAGGGTAACTCTTGCCCTCAGAGTCATTTGGTGATGTACGCTCGGCGAATGTCAGCTCAGAATGAAAATCAGGACCTGCTGATTCACTACTTTCAGGATAGTTTAACCGGTGCCGCACTCAAATGGTACATGGGTTTAAACCGTGCCACGATCAGCACATTCAGAGATCTTGGTACTGCCTTCGTCCAACAATACAAATACAATTTGGACATGGCACCCGATAGAGATCAACTCAGATCGATGTCGCAAAAGGACAAGGAAACCTTTAAGGAGTACGCTCAAAGGTGGCGTGAAATTGCCGCTCAAATTTGTCCACCTCTTGAGGAAAAAGAGATGACAAAGATCTTCTTAAAGACCTTAAGCTCATTTTACTATGACCGAATGGTTGCCAGTGCGCCCAGTGATTTCACCGAGATGGTCGGCATGGGCGTACGTCTTGAGGAAGCCGTCCGAGAAGGACGTTTAGTAAAAGACACTTGATCGACGAGCGGTACTAAAAAATATGGTAGTGCTCTCCCTAAGAAAAAAGAGCAAGATATTAGGAATATCTCTCTCGGAAAGCATAGGCGACGTTATCAGCTGGTAGCAGCTGTGACTCCTGCTATCAGCCATGCGCCTATTCCTACGTATCAACCTCAGGTTGCACAGAGCCAACCTGATCAGCAAATGACACAACAGCCTCTTCAGCAGGCTCGTCCTCCATACAATAACAACCGTACAACACGACCATCAGGGTTTGATCCTATACCCGTGACGTACGCAGAGCTGTTTCCGTTACTACTGGCTAAGGGGTACTTTCAGACTAAGTCCCCTTTTATAGTACCGGAAAATCCGCCTTTTTGGTTTAAGGTGGATCAGACATGCCCTTATCATCAAGGAGGACCAGGGCATAACATTGAGAATTGTCTCAATTTCAAATCTGACGTGCAAAAGCTTGTTAGGAGCGGGCTCTTATCTTTCAAAGATACGAATCCCAATGTTCTCACGAACCCGCTGCCTCAACATGAGAAGGCTGCAGTCAACTTGATTGAGAAAGAGACTAACGACGTCTATCAAATTCACGATGTACTCTTGTTGAAAACCAATCTGGTCAAGATGCATTGTAGATAGAGTGGATATGGCCATGTGCCACCTCATAACTATCACCAGTGTGATATCTGCTCTAAAGACAATCAAGGATGTTCTGTGGTGCAAGCAGCTCTACAGGAACAAATGGATCTCGGATGGATCCAAGAGCACCGAGTTTGTGGAGTTAACATGGTCTATACGAATTCCAATGTCATTCAGAACCACGATATCCGTGCGATGAATGTCAACTTAGTGGCAATGCACTCAAGGCAAAGCCAGTATCATAATCTGCCGCGACACGATTACAGTTCCTGTCTGACTTGCTCGGTAAATAAACAGGGATGCTCTTTCATACAAGAGGCCCTCCAGCGTCAGATGGATCTTGGATGGATCCAAGACTACCATGATAGGAACCATTATCAGATCAACATGGTTCAGATCTTTGACATTCGCGTGATGAATACCAGCCTGGTAGAGTTACATGCTGAGCAGGTCCGACTCGGATTCTTAATATCACATGACTATCAAAGCTGTAAAGCGGGTTGCAAAAATGATCAGGGTTGTACCCTTGTCCAGGAGGCACTTCAGCACTTGTTAAATCATTGGTGGATGCCAATCTACATGGATGAAGATACTCAGCAAATTAGTATCAGTAACAGGAATCCTACTCGGCGTCAGAGTCAGGATGTCCGATCAGTGGAAGCTAACCTAGTGAGGTTACATTGTATTCAAAGTGGGCGTGGCCAGGTGCCACCACACAACTATGAACGTTGCGGCGTCTGTTCGGAAAGTAACCAAGGGTGTTACTTTGTGAGAGCAGCTCTTCAGGGTCAGGTAGATCGTGGAGAAATTCGTCCATATCCAGGTTCCGGACCCATCAACTGGACCCTGAACTACCTTGCCGATCAAGTTGAGGATGTTGTCACGATCTCTGGTCATCACAGGACCAGGGATGTTTTTACCATTATCCCTCTACTTGACAAATCTAAAGTTCCCAACCGGGAACGGATCGAGATTACTTATGATGGTCAGAAAAATCAGAAGGTTCCCATAGTCATCTATCTGCCGGGACCAACACCATATGAATCAACTAAGGCTATCCCTTACAAATACGGTGCAACAACAATTGAGAATGGAAAGGAAACTCCATTACCCTCCGTCGTGAATATTGTAGACGTCAGTCGTGTAACACGGAACTGTAGAATCTTCAACCGAGGGGTTGGAGAACCTAACAAGGAAAACGAACTTCAGACGGAAGCTCCTGATCTACCAGTCGGTCAGTCCAGTAATCCTGACCTTTCGAAAAATAATGATGAGATGCTGAAGCTCATCCAAAGGAGTGAATACAACATTGTTGATCAACTGTTACAAACTCCTTCAAAGATCTCGGTATTATCACTGTTACTCAGTTCAGAAGCCCACAGGGAGGCTCTACAGAAAGTCTTGGAGCAAGCCTTTGTGGAACAAGATGTAACAATCAGACAGTTTGATAGTATTGTCTCTAACATCACTTCCTGCAATAATTTGGGATTTAGTGATGAGGAGTTACCCGAAGAGGGTCGCCGTCATAACATGGCGCTCAATATCACAGTTAACTGTCAGGACGATGCTTTAGCCAACGTACTGGTAGACACAGGGTCAGCCCTGAATGTTATGCCGAAGTCCACTTTGATGTAATTATCATTCAAAGGCCCTCTGATGAGAATCAGCGAGGTCGTCGTCAAACCGTTCGACGGATCCAGAAAAACAGTTATCGGCGAAGTTGATCTTCCCATAACTATTGGTCCTCACACTTTCCAAGTCACTTTCCAGGTCATGGACATCCGGGCAACGTACAGTTATTTATTAGGAAGACCTTGGATACATCAGGCTGGAGTGGTCACTTAGACCCTCCACCAAAAGCTAAAGTTCGTCAAGAACGATCAACTCGTCACAGTCTATGGAGAACAGACCTTGCTTGTGAGCAACATGTCATCGTCTACTGGAATAGAACCCGAGGAGGTTATTAGAACGCAGTTCCAAGCACTGTCGGTAAGCAAAGATAATCAGTTCAAAGGAGAAACCTCGATTTCCTCATACAAAGATGCTATCAAAGCGGTTGAGAGTACCGATACAACCGGATGGGGACAGCTTGTCATTCCTATCGACAATAAAACAAAGAAGGGTCTTAGTTTCTCTGCAACCTGTACCCAGACAGCTTCCAACGATGAAAGTCTTCATCCCCTTCAAAACTTCTTCCACAGTGGAGGTTTCCTTCACCCAGTGTCTCAGGCAGTACATGCTCTCAATGAGAAAGATCCCTCTGACACAGATGAAGAATGGAAGTTCTATCTTAACAAGGACAGTTATATGTCTCAGGAAGAGGTGCCTATACCATTTTGCTATCCCGCACAGAGTCCGAGATTTATACCAAGGTCAGACGTCGAAATGATATATGGAGATTGTGATCCGGAAGGATGTCGTGCTCCGCCAAATTCATTAGAGGAGGACACTCTGATGAAAGACAACTTTGACCATGACTACTATGGCCCAATGGATGGTTTGCCAATGTGGCAACCTTACCCAGGAAACTTGGGGCAAGAGAGCCAGCCGAACAATGAAAATTAGCTGACCGTCTCTGAACAGAATACATGTGTCCTCACCATGTCATGGGATCAATACCCAGGTAATTCAGAAACTACTCAACATGAAGATGAATTCGCAACGTTTGCAGGACTTGAATTCATCAACTATGCTTTTCCCAAGGTCAACGTCATTGAGAGGGATGACTCCTCCAATTCCAAAGAAGTTTGGGACACTCTGGGAGAACCGAGTGGGAAATACGACTTTATGGTCAAGTACACCGCTCCCGAAAGCTCTCGTATCAGGCTCGAAGATATCCAACCAACTGAATGGGGAGAACAGCTGAGAGCACAACTACAATGCAAAATGCAACAGAGGAATCCTCCTACGACAATTCTGCCTGGGAGACAGATTCCAATGATCCTGCTCCACTAGAAATCAGTGTCATTTCTGAAGACAAATCAAGGAAGGTACCAGACTTTGTGATTCACCGAGGAGTTCACCACCAATGGGTTGCCGTCGAGGTTCCGAAGATCGATGAGTCAAAGTAATTGCCATCTCTAAACCTTTCACCCTGCCCAGGTGAAACGGATGTTTTGATAGGGCTCACTTTCTGTAAATTTTCCCTCTTCGCTTTGCCCAAAGCAACAGAGTTTTGTTTTATAGGGCTGTAGTTTCAAGAATCGACTTGTTCATTAATAAAATAATGTCGTTCTGTAATTTCTGCATTAATTGCTGTTTTCTCTTTTCGCTTTCTTCAGAAAATGGTAATCCTAAAAAACAAGTAAAAATAAAAACAAGCAGTAAAACAAATACACTGCACACACTTGCATTTTCTCTATCTCTTCTAAACACTAATCATCACGTCATGCAGATTGCTTGTTTTAAACCCAGTTAAAACATACGTTCCGATGCCTTCTCCCAACTTTGAGTTCCCGGTATTCGAGGCTGAAGAAGAAAATGACAACGAAATTCCAGAAGAGATCTCCCGATTACTTAGACAAGAGGAAAGGTCCATTGAACCTCACAAAGAGCCGTTGGAATCGGTAAACTTGGGTTCAGAGCAAGAGAGAAAAGAAATCAGGATTGGGGCACTGCTCAGTCCAACTGCCAGAGAGAGTTTGATAAAGCTTCTCAAAGAATTTCCCGATGTATTCGCTTGGTCCTATCAGGATATGCCAGGGTTGGATACCAGCATCGTGGAACATCACTTACCGTTAAGATTGGAATGTCCGCCAGTAAAGCAAAGGTTAAGACGGACTCACCCGGACATGGCCATCAAAATCAAAGAGGAGGTACAGAAACAGATCGACGCGGGTTTTCTCGCTACATCAGAATATCCTCAATGGTTAGCCAACATCGTACCCGTTCCCATAAAAGATGGAAAGGTCAGAATGTGTGTCGATTACAGGGATCTAAACAAGGCTAGTCCAAAGGACGACTTTCCTTTACCACACATTGACATGCTAGTAGATAGCACAGCAAAGTTCAAAATTTTCTCCTTCATGGATGGATTCTCGGGCTATAACCAGTTCAAAATGGCGCCGAAAGACATGGAGAAAACTTCGTTCATTACCCCATGGGGTACCTTTTGTTACAAGGTAATGTCGTTTGGTTTGAAGAATGCCGGGGCAACCTATCAAAGGGCCATGACTACTATGTTTCATGACATGATACACAAAGAAATCGAGGTATATGTCAATGATATGAATGCTAAATCTAGAACAGAAGAGGAGTATGTGACCCACCTGTCAAAACTATTCGAGCAGTTGAGAAAGTACAAACTCCGCTTGAATCCCAACAAGTGCACCTTCGGTGTTTGTTCAGGGAAACTCTTAGGGTTCATCGTCAGCCAGAAAAGAATTGAGGTTGATCCTGACAAGGTCAAGGCCATTCAAGAAATTCCTTCTCCGAAAACTGAAAAACAAGTCAGAGGATTCCTGGGACATTTGAACTACATCTCCAGATTTATATTCCTCATGACCACCACTTGTGCGCCGATCTTCAAATTACTAAAAAAAAACCAGGATTGCATTTGGTCAGAAGATTGCCAAACCGCCTTCGATAGTATTAAGGAATACCTGTTGAATCCTCTGATTCTATCACCTCTAGTGGAAGGAAGACCACTGATCATTTACCTCACAGTCCTAAAGGACTCAATGGGATGTGTACTTGGCCAACAAGACGAAACCAAAAGGAAAGAGTCTGCCATTTACTATCTAAGCAAGAAATTCACCGACTGTGAAACTCGGTACACGATGCTCGAGAAAACTTGCTGTGCTTTGGCTTGGGCAGCCAAACATCTTCGCCAGTACATGATTCGTCATACTACTTGGTTGTTCTCCGAAATGGATCCAATCAAGTACGTATTCGAGAAACCTGCTCTTATGGGAAGGATTGCCCGTTGGCAGATGCTGTTATCAGAATATGACATAGAGTACCACGCTCAGAAAGCCGCTAAAGAAAGTATTTTAGCCGATCATTTGGCTCATCAACCGATTGAATATCAAGAATCAATCAGGTTTGACTTCCCAGACGAAGATGTCATATGTATCTAAAAATGAAAGATTGCGATGAACCGTTATCCAGTGAAGGGCCAGAACCAGGTTCCCAATGGGGACTTATCTTTGACGGAGCAGTTAATCATTACGGAAACAGAATTGGGGCAATCATTGTTACCCCTCAGGGTACCCACATTCCTTTCACTGCCAGACTTACGTTCAAATGTACGAACAACGAGGCCGAATACGAAGCTTGTATCATGGGTCTCGAAGAAGCGATTGATTTAAGGATCAAAAACTTTGACGTATATGGCGACTCAGCCTTGGTTATCAATCAGATAAAAGGAGATTGGAACACATACCAATCAGGACTGATTCCTTACAAAGACTATGCAAGAAGGTTGCTACCTTTCTTCAACAGGGTTGAGTTTCATCACATCCCTCGTGAAGAGAATCACATGGCTGATGCCTTAGCCACTCTATCTTCCATGATTAGTGTAGGTCAGAGGAATGACCTACCTAAGATCGACATAATGCGCCTTGAGCGGCCCACTTACATCTTCACGATTGAAGCAGTCATAGATGACAAACCTTGGTATCACGATATCAAATGCTTCCTTCAGAAACAAGAGTACCCACCTGGGGCATCCAGGAAAGATAGAAAGACCCTCAGAAGATTGGCTGGAAACTTCTTCCTGAGCGGTGACACTCTTTATAAGAGGAATTTTGACTTGGTCTTGCTCCGATGCGTAGACAGGCTAGAAGCAGACATGCTTATGAAAGAAATTCATGAAGGATCCTTTGGCACTCATGCCAACGGACACACAATGGGGAGAAAAATTCTGAGAGTAGGGTACTATTGGTTGACCATGGAATTCGACTGCTACAAGTACATGAGGAGGTGTCACAAGTGTCAGATATACTCCGACAAAATTCATGTACCGCCATCACATCTCAAAGTTCTCTCTTCCCCATGGCCATTTTCCATATGGGGAATCGACATGATTGGCATGATTGAGCCCAAGGCTTCAAACGGACATCGGTTCATCCTGGTAGCCATTAACTATTTCACCAAGTGGGTCGAAGCAGCGTCGTACGCTAATGTAACCCGACAAGTGGTGGTCCGATTTATCAAAAACAATATCATCTTCCGTTATGGTGTTCCAAGCGAGATCATTACTGATAATGGATCTAACTTGAACAACGATATGATGAAAGAGTTGTGTGCAGAGTTCAAGATCGAACACCATAACTCATCTCTCTACCGACCCAAGATGAACGGAGCGGTAGAAGCGGCTAACAAGAACATCAAGAAGATCGTTCAAAAGATGGTTGTAACCTACAAAGACTGGCACGAGATGCTACCCTTTGCTCTTCACGGTTATCGAACATCTGTCCGCACTTCAACAGGGGTAACCCCTTTCCCTCTAGTATATGGCATGGAAGCAGTGCTCCCCATAGAAGTGGAGATCCCATCGATCCGAGTACTGATGGAAGCTAAGCTCACCGAAGCTAAATGGTGTCAGAGCCGACACGACGAACTGAATCTGATTGAAGAGAAGCGAATCACGGCACTATGCCACGGTCAGTTGTATAAATAGAGAATGAAGAAAGCCTTTGACAAAAGGGTTCGACCTCGTGTCTTCAGAAAAGGAGACCTCGTGCTCAAGAAGATACAATCATTTCTCACTGATTCGCGAGGCAAGTGGACTCCGAATTATGATGGCCCCTATGTGGTCACGAAAGCTTTCTCAGGCGGTGCCTTGAGACTTGCAACCATGGACGAAGAGGAATTTGCCTACCCCACAAATGTTGATGTAGTCAAGAAATACTTCGCCTAAACTAAAAAAAAACGTCTCGGTGGAATGAAAACCCGAAAGGGCGGTCCAGGCAAAAATTAGAGACATGAAAAAAATCATCCCGATGGATTGGAAATCTCATAGTACAATCCAGGCAAAAATTAGGGATAATGGTAAGTAACTATGTTCAACAGAGGCAAGTCCCTCAGCAGCAGCAGCAGTTACATCATCCATCAGAGGAAAACTCCAGTCAAGGTCATCTTCGACAGAAGCTCAGGATGCCCCGAATTCAAAGTTGGTAGAAGGATAGTGGTCGTTATGTTTCAACGTAGCCATTTTCCCTGTAAATTACCATTTTCGAACTTTGTATATACTCTTTGGAATCACGCGTTTGGCTGATCTTCATTTTATCAATAAAATTTGAGCCCTTGTGCTTTTGTTTGTAATTCTCATTTGTTTTAGCTTTACAGAACGACGTTGTTAACATGATTAACGATTCTTGAAATAAAACAAAAATGAATTTACTTGTTAAAACTTTTTCTGCTTTTTAATAAAGATGGCAATTTCTTTTGACTGTTGAACATCGAAAGAGCATCGATTGCGTCTCCAAAGGCGTTCGAACCTCAAAGTGCAGAATCAAAGTACTCCTTCTAGACCAGTACGCCTGAATGAAGGATCAACAATGTGAGAGACCATGTTTCGTCTGACATCCTCGGCCGAGTTCTCATCTCCTAAGCCCGACCAACGTCACCCCCAACAGGGACCGTTTCTCCTAAGCAAGGCAGAATTGCTATCTTGAACCAGCGATATTTCTACACGCCCCGCGATGGCCGAGTATCCAATCGTGTTCACCCGTCAGTTTGTATGTCGCGTCTGTTTTGTCAGCATATACATACATACATCATGCATTATTGATTTGCATTCACATTCATATTGCATCACTATCACTCTAGTCGGTCTTATCCCCTAGTGATAAAAGTCCTCTCAATCGAGTTGTCAGACCTTTCCTTGTTAGGAAGTGAATCATCTAAGTAATCTCTCTCCCGTTTATCTCTGGATTAGAGACGGTCCTTGACCACTTTGATAATTTGAACCTCTGAAGAACCAGAGAACTCTCGAAAAATGTCACTCTTCGCCATTGAAGATGATATCCTTGCTTTCCCGGATTAAGGAAAATCCCCAGAGAAAGCCTCGTAATCAGAGATTCGGCAGCACGCCAGTTTCGCTCCGAAAAGACCGCTGATGAAAAGGTCATCGGCACCTCAAAATTGGACCCCATCATATGGCGTTTCTCCGGGAGGATCCCGAGAAAAGTATGATGTAATCCCAAACGAAGGCAGTCTCTCAAGAGACTCGCTTTCCCCAGATAGAGTCGGCAAATGGCATCTCCAACAGAGAAGTTTGTACACCTCTACAACCCAGACGACTGGGTTCCCCAACAAGTCTGGCGTCAAAACTTTTTCCGTCAAATGGCATCTCCCCAGGAAAATTCGGCGAGATGTTTGAGGAAAACCGCTACACATAGCGTCCCTTGTCAATTAAGTTTATTGACAAAAGAAACTGAGACCAGTTCCTTGGTAGGAAACCAGGATCGAGGGGAAGTTTATTTCAGCAACCAAGACCAGGTCCTTGGTAGGAAACCAGGATCGAGGGGAAGTTTATATCAGAAACCGAGACCAGGTCCTTGGTAGAAAACCAGGATCGAGGGGAAGTTTACTTTAGAAACTGAGACCAGTTCCTTGGTAGGAAACCAGGATCGAGGGGAAGTTTAAATCAGAAACTAAGACCAGTTCCTTGGTAGGAAACCAGGATCGAGGGGAAGTTTAAATCAGAAACTAAGACCAGTTCCTTGGTAGGAAACCAGGATCGAGGGGAAGTTTACAAAAGAAACTAAGACCAGTTCCTTGGTAGGAAACCAGGATCGAGGGGAAGTTTATTTCAAAAGAAAACTGAGACCAGCTCCTTGGCTGAAGACCAGGATCGAGGGGAAGTTTACCTTTTCTAAGCATCTTCGCTTAACTAAAGAAGATGAATGCGTAAGCTACCATTCATAACCACCTTCAAAATTTCGGGTATTCCGATATTTAATCCTCTTGCACCCCGAATGCCCGAATACCTTCGTCATTCACACCTTCGGGTCCAAGAAGATTAAATAGGGGCATCTGTCATACCCCAAATTTTGACCACTAAGATTTCCCATCATTGTGCAAATCATTAGCACAATATGAATGGACCATCATACCTCATTAGTCTCCCCAAAGGTGGGTGAGCATTCACTACAAACAGGATTTAGGGTTTCAAGCCCTCGCAGAGCTCTTAGACAAAGGATCAATCAAGGAATGACATGATCTTTAAATTGTCTAGCCTCTCAAATATCCACAATGGATCAATAGGACTCCCACTTCAAGGATTAAGCACAAGGCTGCTCCCTTCTAGGTGGATCAAGCCTCAAGATCGCCAGTGTCACCAAATTAGGGTTTGGTCGACTAGGGCCTCCAGATGGAAATTTTCCTCTGGGCATGAGCCAATGCTTCAAATCATAACCTAAAATGCTCCATGGAACATCATAAACCCCATCATCAAGTCAATTTAGCCTCAGGGGATGCATACATAAAAAATCAGGAATTAGGGTTTCTTGACCTAATTCACCCCTAAGTTGACATTTGGGACAAAACACGAGCCAAGACCTCAAGAGAGGATTTGAGGATCCCTAAAACACCACATTGATCCATTTGCAACAATGGATTGATCCAAGAATCTTGAGCAACAAGTTTCAATTTCATCTGAACCACAGTTAGGGTTTCGCGAGAAAAGCCAACTGTAGCTTTGACTTTTGACCAGGACATGCTCCCAAGTCGTGGGACACGATTAAATATACCCTATAACACCCATGGAACATGTCCATCAATTTTGATTTAGGTCAAGGACATGATTTCCTAAAGGATCGCACAGTTTGGAATTCATCTGATAAAAAGTCAACTGTGCACAAAAGTCAAACTTTGACTTTTTGAGATTTTTCATAAAAATGGTTTTTTAACCCTAAAATGATGTTAATGTGTGATTGGAATCATCATTCATTAAGAAAAATCAAAGAAAGTGGGATAACTTGTAAAAGGGGTAACCATAAAAACTTAGAAATTTTTCTAAGTTGTGGAATAAAGTGGCAAGGGTACTAACTTTGGAGGATCATAACTGCTAAACCACAAATCCATTTTTTCCCATCCAAAGCTTGATTTGTAGCCCTCATGGCCCTCTACAAGAGTGTCAACTACACTTCATCCCAATTCATCATGGATTTTGAGTTATGGTTGGATCAAAATGGCTAAAAACTTAAAATTGACATTTTTCAGCACTTAGCCAAAATCTGCCTTGTAATTTCAGCACAATGTCCCAACTTCAAGGCTGTTTTACTCCATGATCCAAGTTGAACCAGGTCTAATGTCAAACATCAAAGTTGAAGTACGTCATCTAAGCTTTCCGGAAAGTCCTAGAACGTCCATGTAGCATACTCGAGCAGGGAGTTATGGATCTTACAAAAAGGCTTGCTGCAGCTGAATTTTTCAGGGTAGATTTGTACATTTGTTGTTCCACACGAATTTTCAAGCCTTGTCATCATTTTGGACACATCTAAGGATCAAATCCAAGTGGGATGATCTGATCCATGAACCTCCCAAGTCCAAGGAACCAAAAAAATCATGCCAAAACCTAGAAATCCCTAAAAGAGGGACAAAACTCCAATTTTGGTTTGGAGCATTTAATGGATAATTTGAGGTGGCATGAACTGAGCTTCCTCCAACTGAATTCAGTAAAGATTCCTCCAACAACTAGGGAACCAGCAGCCTGTGCTCTAACCTCTAGTCAATGGCTAGAGGAGACTTGGATTTCCATTGGACAACATTGGCCAAACCTCTGCTGTAGTTGCCATTCACTGTGGATCCCAAAACAAACTTGCTCTACTATAAATAGAGCTCATTTGTGCTCAGTTTGAGTACACCAAAGCCATCAAACATATGCTTTCCTCAAATTCTCTCTTTCACTCCAAAATGCCTTCTTTAGTAAGGAAATTCTGAGTTTTTGAGTTAGAGAGCATTTCCACCACAACTCATGATCCTAACACCTCATAAACATCATATGTAGGTGATCCAAACTTTCACAAGTGACCTATAACACCAACATCACAAAGTCACCTCTCAAAACCTCAAAATGACAATTTTTTGCATTTTCAAGCCATGTCTTGATTCAGTCACTTTTCAAACCAGATAAAACCTCAAACACACTCTAAATATCATTCTTGAACTGTCCCAAATGGTGCCACACATCTGGAACACCATTTGAGAGAGTTGGCATTTTGGCCACTTTTGACCATTTTGTGAGAAAGTGCTCAAACTTGCTCCAGAGGTTTCCAGCTAATTCCAACCATCCTAAAAGCTTCTAAGAGGTCATTTGAGGTTGTCCAAAACATCAAATCATTTCTGGAACAAAGCACTTGGTAGGTTGCCCAAAATCTCCAAAAAAGAGGTAAAATTCACAACTTGAATTCTTTGAATCATGCTTTCCTTTGTTGTCCACATACATGCATCATATTGAACAATTCTTGAGGAAAAAATGTAGTCCTTAATGTGTATGTTGTAATCTTCCCACTGTTTGCATTTTAACATGTTTATGTGTGGAATTTTGGTTGTTTTAAAATCATGTCCAGTTCTGGTTTTTTTGATTGATGTATTCTGTACATTAAGTTTTAGTGTGCACGAGTAATACCATTGGATTCCTTGCGAAAAATCGGTCAAGATAGGTTTTTACGGATTTCAATTCCGATGAAAATTGAGAGAGTTACGCGCGTTGTAAATTTGACGCGAAACGACGACGAATTAACGATAGCAGTTCTGGTTTTTTAATTACTGCATTTTGTGTGTTAATTTTCCATGTGCGTGAGTAATACTATTGGATTCCTTGCGAAAAATCGGTCAAGATAGGTTTTTACGGATTTCAATTCGGATAAAAATCGAGAGAGTTACGCATGTTGGAAATTCGACGCGGAACGATGTTTTCAAAACAGTGCAGTTCTGTTTTTTTTTTTTATTTCTGCATTTTGTGTGTTGATTTTCCATATGCATGAGTAATACCATTGGATTCCTTGCGAAAAATTGGTCAAGAAAGGTTTTTACGGATTTCAATTCGGATAAAAATCGAGAGAGTTACGCATGTTGGAAATTCGACGCGGAACGACGTTTTCAATTAGTGGTAGTTCTGGTTTTTTAATTGCTGCGTTTTGTACGTTGAGTTTCAGTATGCATGTGTGATACCATTGGATTCCTCGCGAAAAATCGGTCAAGATAGGCTCTTCCAGATCTTAATTCGGTTAAAAATCGAGAGAGTTACGCGTGTTGGAAATTCGACGCGGAACGATATTTCGAATTAATAGCAGTTCTGGTTTTTCGATTTGCGTGTTTCGTACGTTGAGTTTCAGTGTGTATGTGTGATACCATCGGATTCCTTGCGAAAAATCGGTCAAGATAGGTACTTTCGGATTTTGATTCCGATAAAAATTGAGAGAGTTATGAGTGTTTGAAATTTGATAAAAAACGTGTTGAAAATTAAAGTTTCGGTACTAGTTTTTACCCCATAAGAAATGTCGGAGATGATATTGTGACATCTTTCCTCTTTTTCTTATTTTTATTTTCAAAACTCAACCAATTCTTTTACATAGCAAAAAATCATCATTTTCCAATTCATATCCCATAATATTTTAATCCACAAAAAAATCACAAAAAAAAGTATTATTTTTAGATTATTTTTAATATATTTAAAAATAGTGTTTTAAATTGTTTTAAATGCTTTTAAAATGATTCTTTTTTCTTGATTTTTAAAACCAAAATGATTTTAAATATTTATGTGGATAAAATATTTTTTTCATAAACTTTAATCATTATTTAATGATTTTATTTGATATTTTTATCATTTTTTACTTAATTTTTCTTGGAAAAATGCCTTAAAAAATGAAATTGGGGTTTTCTTTGATTTTCACCCTAACAAATCTTTTTCAAACACTTGGGCCTCTATTAGTGTGTAAGACCCAATCCCCTTTTAACCAAAACAATTTTGGGCCTCACTTATTGTATAAGTCCCTCTGCGTTAAAAGAAAACCTCGGCGCGATCGCCATTTTCAAACGAAAATCAACTGGGTTTCTCTTTGAGCTGTAAGTCCCATTTTTTTTCATTTTTTAAATACTTGGGCCTCTAATAGAGTGTAAGACCCAACTCTTTTTTAACAAAACAATTTTGGGCCTCAGTTATTGTATAAGTTCCGATACGTTAAAAATCTCGGCGCGATCGCCATTTTCAAACTGAAAATATTTTGGGCCTCTCCATGAGTTGTAAGCCCCATCTTTTGTACAAAAATACACTTTGGGCCTCTAATAGAGTGTAAGACCCAACCCCTCTTTTTCATATTTTCTCATTTTTCATATTATTTTTTAATGATTTGGAAAATTAATAACTTCCTCAATTTTGATTATTTTTTATTGGTTCTTTTTCTGAAAAATCACAAAAATAGTAAAATATTTTATTCTACAAAAAAAAATCAAATTTATATTATTTATTTAATATAGTTGGTATTTTTGTGAATAAATTCATTTTTAATTATTTTTAAACATTTTAAAAGTGAATATTCGTCTTGAAAATCAAAACTAAATAAGTTTTAAATCATCTTGTGATTAAAACCTCATTTTTCAAACCTTAACCAAAAATCACGAGTGGTTTATTTAAACTTATTTGATTTTTTGTAATTTTTTTATTAATTTTCTTTGAAAAATTACTTTTAAAAAGTGAAAATTGGGGTTTCTTTGATTTTTAGTCATACTCAAATGTTTCAAGACTCTTTGGGCCTCTAATAGAGTGTAAGACCCAATCCCTTTGTAAATACCAAAATTTTGGGCCTCAGTCACTTGTATAAGTCCCACGGTGTTTCCAAAAGCTCGGCGCGATCGTCGCCCTTTTCAAAATTAACCATTGGGCCTACCCTCGAGTAGTAAGACCCATTTCTTTTCTTAAAACTCACTTGGGCCTCTTGAGAGAGTGTAAGACCCATCCCTTTGTACAGAAAACCTTTTTGGGCCTCAGTCACTTGTATAAGTCCCTCTGTACAAATTCAACAGTGCGCTCACTGATAAAACCCTGGGCCTCTCCTTGAGCTGTAAGCCCCAAATCTTCTTATTTCAAAGCACTTTCTCCTTTGATTTTGAATATACTGTTGTTTTCAATCTTTCTTTGTTGAACAACTAACCAAACAGCATGGAAGCTCTACAACCGAGTAAGTGTTTACCCGCTTTCATTTACCGCTTTCATATGTATATAACTGTATTGTCGGGCTGTTTCACTGTAAGTCTCCTTTCATAAACTCATATATATATAACTGTATTGTGGGGTTGTTTTGCTGTAAGTCTTCTTTCATAAACTCATATCAACTGTGTAACAATAGTATAGATATTTAGAGTTTCCCCGGCAACTACGTCTAGCACTAGGTAAAGCCGTTTCAATCACTCTTAAATAGTCAAAACTAGATCCCCATAGGATTACCAGACACAGTATTCCCTCCTCTTGGGGTTAAACAATATGGAGATATGAAAGGCAGCATTCTCTGTGAACCCTTTCATAGACTGTCACTTGTAGAAGTTGTCAAAGAAACTCTATTCCCCAGAGATGATCTTTTCTCCATGAATGGCATCTCTTGAGTTTCTTCCAAATTCTTGAACTTTCCTGACTTTGATCTATTCTCGGCGAATAGCATTGCCTTGAATTTCTCGGGGTTTGGGGACCCACGGGCTTCTTAAAAGCACTTGTCAAGAAGCTCTACTCCCCAGAGATGATCTTTTCTCCGTGAATGGCATCTCTTTAGTTTCTTCCAAATTCTCAAACTTTCCTGACTTGATCTATTCCTTGTGAATAGCTTGCCTTGAATTTCTCGGGGTTTGGGGACCCATCGGCTTCTTAAAAGAAATCGGCCTCCTCTTGGGCATCGTACAAGGACCCACAGACTTCCTAAAAGCAACCCCGCCTCCTCTTGGGCTTAGTACAAGGACCCTACGGCTTCTTAGAAGTATTCACAGCCTCCTCTTAGGCTTCGTATAATGATCTCTTCCTCCAGGAATGATAGCCTCCTCTTGGGCTTCGTACAAGGACCCGTCGGCTTCTTAAAAGTTTCCAGCCTCCTCTTGGGCTTCATACAAATTGTCCCGACGACCTCCTAGAGGTATAGGAATAGAACTTAGTCATCTTTATAGAACAGTCCTTTCATAGAGTCTACTACTGTTTTTCAAAGCATGGTACAAAAGATGAAACTCTAGACTTGGACAGTCTAATATCCTTGAGTCTCAAAGACATTCTCAAGTGACCCCTTCGTTAAATAGGAAGGAAACCCGTAGACTCGGACAGTCTCAATACCCTTCAGATTTCCCGCTTCCTTAAAGAATAGGAATAACCCGGATCCTTGAATCAAATCCTTGAGTACAGTGTTGCTCATATAAGAACTGATTTTCTCTTTCAAAATCAGTATACTGGACCTGTCACGTAAACAGTTACCATAGCCTCCTCTTGGGCTTTGTACAATGATCCTCCCCAGCAGAGTCAAACAACGTTTAGCCTCTCTCTCGGGCTTTGTACGAGACACATAAGAGACTCCCTCGTTGAGTCAATCATCCCTTTCGCCTCCATCTCGGGCTTTATACGAGATACAAAAAGGTTCTTATTGAGCCAAACAAACAACAGCCTCCATCTCGGGCTTTGTACGAGATACAAAAAAAACTCTCTTGTTGAGTCAATTAGCCTCTATCTCGGGCTTTATACGAGATACCAAAAGACTCCATCGTCGGGTCAAAACCTTTTAGCCTCTCTCTCGGGGTTTGTACGAGACACATATTAGCCTCCTCGTAGGCTTTGTATAAGAAAACCACTGGTTGATCCAATCAACCTTTTAGCATCAAAACTGTGCCTCGTTCACAGTATATAAACATCTATAACTCTTTCCCCTTCATCTAATCGCTGTAAGCGGCAAGCCTCTAGATCATCTACATCCATGCCACTGTCCCTCTTTTAGCATGAGAAATTCCTAAGGAAAGATAGCATTGCTCTACACTGAGTTAAAGTCTTCTCCTTCAGGTTAAAAATCCCCTTTAAAGGAAATTATGGCATTGCCGGATTCACACATCCCAGTTAAAGTAATTCTCCTTTATAAACAGTTGTGACAGACAAACCCTTCTTTAGAGATGACAAATTCTCTCTAAAGTCGAGGTCCTTTAGCTTCACGTCTTGGGATTTGAACAAGACACAAATAGACTTTTCAGCTTCACATCTTGGGCTTTGAACAAGATATAAATCACCTTTCGCTTCACGTCTTGGGCTTTGAACAAGACACCAAAAACCAATTTCCTCCCATAGAATAGGTGGAACTACGAACGCTCTGATTTCCCTGTTTCGGTAAACGGGAATACGTAGGCATAAGATCGAAAGAAAAGATCTTAGCGAGCACAATCAACAAAAAACCCAAATCCCATATCTCCATCAAGCAAAAGCAGTAATTCAAAAATCATCAGTCCTAACATCCTAATCCTTGTTCCCCGCCAGAAACCTTCTGTCAAGGTAAAAAGAAAGAAATCAGTATTGGCAAAAATACAAATAACCAGTACAAAGGCCCCCCACATTGATAGCATCCGTAACCTAACAGACCGCTGTTTAAACTCAGTATGCAAAGCAGGGTTAATTGGAGACATCTATTTCCCTTCCTTCATCAGCTTTAATAGGATAAAAAATGAATCGACCTGTAGTAGGCTCAAACCGCAGAGAGCGACCAGCGCTTAAGAACCGCGTCCAAAATCGCTCGCTGCACACTGACACCACATTCACTATGATATCCAAAGACTGCTCCGAACCTGAGTCAGAATTGTCAGTAAGCATCTCATCCTCAGCAACTGCTCGATCATGCTTTCCTTTGGCCTCTTCTTCCTATGTGGCAAATAACTTTCTCCCCACTGGCATCTTTTCGACTGGATTTGGCTCCTCCCTGTCAGCCTTGTTGGTTGGTAAGTTGGTACTTGACTCCGCCTTTTCCCCAACCTCTCTTTGAGCTTTTCTTCTTCTCTGTTCCCTTCTCCATTGTGATCTGGATATGGGATTCTTTCCTTTATAATTTTTTGAGATATAGGCTGACTGCTTCGAAGTCTGGAATTCTCTGTGGTATGCCATTGATGAGCCTCTACCTACGTCAAAGCTTTGCCATTTCTGCTGACTTTTTCCCTTGTTTTCATTTGGTATTGTCCGTTTTCCATTAGAAATCTCTACAAAGGGCTTGAAAGTGGTGGGTCTTGCACCTGGGACCCTTGGCTTAGTCTGTTCCTGCTTTGAAGAAGATCTCCTCGAGTCGAAGTCTCGTTGACCATGAGGGGCTCTCTCTTCACGCCTCTGTTTGGCTTTCCTAACTCCTTCTAGGTTTTGGGCTGCCTTTTTATCAAACACAACACTGCATCGAGGACACAACATCACTTCTGATTTTTTTTCTCTGGCACCTATGGAGGAAATCCATCAGAGTCTCCTCTTGTTTTGGGTAAGCTATTTTGTTATGCTCCTCTTGTCGACACTCCTCGTCAACTTCCATGGGGGTTTCTTGTTAGATTTCCACCATGTTGATATCCATGTTGACATCATCGGTGATGTCCAACTTGTGTAACTTCATTTGGAGGCCTTCAACAGCCTTGTCCATTCGTATGAAACCATTAGCAGTTTCTTTTGTTATCATCATTAAATTGGAATCCTCAGTGATTCCTCCATTAGAGTCTTCAGTGACTCCCAAATCAAAACCATCAGTAGCTTCTTTGGAAAAGCCTTGAGCAGCCTCACTGGCAAAAAATTTCATAAACTCCTGGTCGAGATATTCAGTAATCCTGACCATAACAACTCAATTGTTGAAGTCCTCAGTCACTTCGACCATGTTGACAGTGTTGTCAAGATCTTTAGTAATCTCGATCATGTTGACTTCATTTGGCTCAGTGTAATAAGTGTCAACAACTTGCAAGGGATCAGAGTCAATCTTCATCTAACTCTTCGACTTCTCTCCAAATTTTAGTCTTCCTTCCTGGATAGCATTTTGAACAAGATCCCTGAAAAGAAAACATTGAGAAGTTTTATGACCTAAGAAATTATGATACTTAAAAAAAACTCTCTTTTTCCTTTGTTCTAAAGGAGGCATTTTAGCACCAGGAGGCACTATCATTTGACCATCCTTAACTAACAAATAAATTTTTTTGTCACATTTGGTAACGTCGAAAGTGTAAGTTTTCTTAGGAAATTTATAGCTTTTTTCTGGTTCGATAGGGTTCTTTCCGTTCGAAGGCGCCAAGACCTTACGAGTAAGGTGGGCCTTATTTTAATTCAGCAAGATCAATCTCGCTTTCGTCAAAAACCAATGACTCACTATAAGGTCTTTCGTTTTCTTCATTAAATTCGACGTAGGCTATTCTTTTATTCTTATTTGCCCTAGCCTTCTCTTCTTTTAGGCGTTCGAATTGTCGAACCCTATCAGCCAATTGGGTCATATCCCTCAAGTATTGGGTATCTAGTTTCTTCCTAATGGAATAATCCAGGCATCTAGCGGCCATTTTGACCAACTCATGTTCTGGTACTTGTGTAAAACATCTAGCTTTGAGCAGTCAGAACCTGTTCAAATAATTATCTATTGGCTCAGTAAATTTCCATTTTATACTAGCCAACTCCTTTAGACTGATCTTAGTTTGTCCCATATAAAACTGCTCATGAAATAAACGTTCCAACTAGGTCCAATTGTGGATCGAATTTGGTGGCAAAGTTGTGAACCATGTGAAGGCATTCTTTGTAAGAGAACTTGGGAAGTATTTTACCCTAAGGTTCTTATTATTCGAAATCTCCCCGGCTTCTATCAAATACCTATCCACATGTTCGACAGTGGATTCAGTGGTGTCCCTAGAAAACTTAGTAAACTTAGGAATTTTCATTCTAGGGGGTAAATCTGACTGAAGGATATACACTGACAACGGTGATGTGTAATTTGGCCTTCGAAGACCAAATTTTACCCCATACCGTGCCATAATCCTTTCAACCATGGCTGCCAAATTATTATCTCCTACCATGTCATTACGTTGAATTTGCTGTACAACATTGTCAGCATTCTGATTTCTATTTACCAAAACTACCCTTGGTTCCTCTTCTGCAGGAATATGTGGTTGATTCCTAGGGAGTTCGACTCTATGTTGTTCGACTAGTCCCTGGTTTGCTAAATTCGCCCGGGGTATATTTCTTGGGTTTTGTTGGTTTTGGTTAATAGTAGGGTCCTCTTCAAAAACTGCCCCTTGGTTTTCTATCATGTATTCCCTTGGTGGATGTCGAGAAGGATTTGGTACACCAAAGAAATCTACAAGCCGCATCATCTGCGCTGCCATTTGCTGATTATTCTGGGTAGTATTTTGAATGAGAGGCTGAAAAATTTCTCCTATAGTCTGGGACATCATTTGGACCATTTGATGGTTACTTTCGTCCATTTGTTGCCTTAAGTATGTGTAGCGTGCGATTTTTGTCGGTGATGCGACCACCTTATCGCAGAATTGGGTTTTTCTCCTCAATGAAGATGAGGGGGTGTTACTTTCTGATTTCTTATTTATCACGTGAAGCTGGAAGGGAAAAGGAAGCTATCTCAAACTAACCTTGCACAAGAATGTTTAACTGAACACACGCTTAAAGAGATTGGGGGGTCTGGGGTCAGGTTATACAATGGGGAGTTGTCAATTACCCATCCTATATGTGGTTATCCACAGGTTATTAGCTTTAGGTTCTGCTTTGTACTTGATGGTGTTTATCCATTAATGGGTTGGGAAAGTTTCTTGGGAAATATGAGAGAGAGATTGAGTTTTTGATTATTTTGGTGAGGTACTGGACCTTTGTTTTGATTGGTGTGAAGGTACTGGACCTAGATTTTTTGATTGGTATGAAGGTACTGGACCTAGAGTTTTTTTTTTGTATGCTCGCTAAGATTTTGCAATCTTATGCCTACGTATTCCCGTTTAAAGAGTTCCTCCTATTCTAAGGGAGGAAAATGATATTTTGGTGTCGTGTTTAAAGCCTAAGATTGAAGCTAAAAGGTTTATTCGTGTCTTGTTCAAAGCCTAAGATTGAAGCTAAAAGGTTTGACTGAGAGAGAATTTGTCATCTCTAAAGGGAGATATCTCATCTGTTTATCACAACTGTTGGGTGACTGTTTATAAAGGAGAATTACTTGAACTGGGATATGAGAATCCCGCAATGCCATAAATTCCTTTATGAGGGATTTGTTCTAAAGGGGAAAACTTTAACTCAGTGTAGAGCAATGCCATTTTTCTTTAGGAATTTCTCATGCAAAGAGAGGGACAGTGGCACGGATGTAAATAATCCAGAGGCTTGCCGCTTAAAACAATTAGATGAAAGAAAGGGTTTACCAGGATAAAAGATGGACAACAACTTGGATATTTGAATCAACAAGTGTGCCACTTACAGCAGTTATCTGGGATTAGGTTTTGTTTTGAATGTCTGTTTTGAAAAGTGATAAACAGAGAAATGACTTCCTATAGAGATATTTTGATTTCCTCTGAGGGGATGTTGATTTTTGTGTACCTTAATCAAAGCCCAAGGTTGAAGCTAAGAGGTTGATTGACTCCACTGAGGAAGTCCTTATACAAAGCCTAAGAGGAGGCTAAAAGAGATTTGGCTCTCTTGGGGACATCATTATACAAAGCCTAAGAGGAGGCTAAAAGTTTGACTTTTTCGGGGAAATACTTTGTCTGTCTTGTACGAAGCCCAAGATTGAGGCTAAAAAGAAACTGACTCTGTGGGAAAGAAATCTTTATCTGTCTTGTACAAAGCCCAAGATTGAGCTTAAATGAGACTTTATTGACTCAGCTGAGGGTATTATAGGTGTCTTGTATAAAGCCCAAGATTGAGGAGGAGATAAGTTTGACTCTTCTTAGAAAATTTATTTCTCAAAGCCTAAAAGTAGGCTGAGAGGAAATGACTCCGCTGGGGAAGATATTTGTCCCAAGCATAAGAGAAGGTTATGAAGATTTATGTCTTGTACAAAGCCCAAGATTGAGGCTAACAGGGTTTGACTCAACAAGAGAGTGCTTTTATCTGTCCTGTACGAGGCCCAGGATTGTGGCTGAACAAGCTGGAGAAATCATTATACAAAGCCTAAGAGGAGGCTGACTTTTGCTAGGGGAAATCATTATATCAAGCCTAAGAGGAGGCTGAAAGATTGTCTCAACAAGAGAATGGTTTTATCCATCTTGTACAAAGCCCAAGATTGATTCTAAAAGGGTTGACACAACAAGAGAGTGTTGAAAGGTGATTGACTCAACAAGAGAATCTGAAAGGGTGATTGACTCAATAAGAGAGTCTGAAAAGGTTAGCTCCGCTGGGGAGAATTATTGTACAAAGCCCAAGAGGAGGCTGACTATGCTGAGGAAAGGAAGGATCATTATACAAAGCCTAAGAGGAGGCTATCTTCTGCTAGGGATTATTGAGATCCCAAGGCAGGTCCAAATGGGGAATCAAATCTTGCTGAGGATTACAGAAGAGTTGAGGTATCAGAGACCTTGAGGTTCTGATTTGAGATAGTATTATACTGATGATAAACTGACCCTGGTAGGGGATTTTTAGGAGAGAGACTGGGTTTTAGAACCCATGGGTTTTAACTCTACGGGAAATTGATCTAGAATGGCCGGGGTTTCTCCTATGTTTGTAGGGAACTTGAGAATGTCTTTGATACTCAAGAGGAGATTTAGACTGTCCAAGTCTATTGATATGGAAGAGTTTATCTTTGTATGATGCCCAAGAGGAGACAAGTGTTTTAAGGGATGAGAATCAACCCTAAATTGGTCTGAGATTTGACACTGGAAAGACTGCTCTAGCAAATGATGACTAAGTTCTGTCTTATAACTTTAAGAGGTCTTCAGGGTCCTTGTATTAAGCCCAAGAGAAGGCATGAGAACTTCTAAGAAGCCGGAGGGCCCTTGTACAAAGCCCAAGAGGAGGCGGGGATGCTTTTAGGAAGCCTGTTGATCCCAAACTTAAGAAGAGTTCAAGAAAATTTTCACCGGCAATAATCTTTTCTTTAATGAACAGTTCTAGGGTTTGAAGAAATTCAAGAGAGGTTTCACTGGGAATTAATCCTCTCTGGGGAAATGAACTTCTTTGACAAGTTCTAATAGTGACAGTCTGAGAAAAGGTTCACCGAGAATACTGCTTTTTCTCTTTGTTCTATATTGTTTAAGCCCAAGAGAAGGCAAGACTGTATCTGGAAATCCTATGGGGATCTAGTTTTGACTGTATTAAAGAGTGACCAACTGGCTTTACCTAGGTCTAGACCTAGTTGCCGGGGAAAACTCTAAATAGATATAGTAGTATATATATACAATTGATATATGACAAGTATTTAAAAGGATATGAAGGAAGGACTTACAGAGGAGCAGCTTCCCACAATACAGATATATATAGGAAAACAATTAAATGAAAGCTGATAAAAACTTATAGGTGAGCAAGCTTCCATGCTGTATTGTTAGTTGTTCAAAGAAATTAAAGAAAGTTTTGATAACAACTGTATATTTGAATCTGAATCAAAAAGAAGTTGTTTTTTGAAAGGATTATTGGGGCTTATACTCAAGGAGAGCCCCAAGGTTTAACAGTGATCGCCCCGTTGTTTTGAAAATTGTATTGGGACTTATACAAATGACTGAGGCCCAAAAAGATTTAATTAAAAAAGAATTGGGTCTTACACTCTTTCAAGAGGCCCAAAGATGTTTTGAAAAAGAAAGATGAGACTTACAACACGAGGGGAAGCCCAAAGTTTAACAGTGATCGCACCGTTGTTTTAAAAAATCATATTAGGACTTATACAAATGACTGAGGCCCAGATTATTTTACAAAAAGAGGGTTGGGTCTTACACTCTATTAGAGGCCCAAAGTGTTTGGAAAGGTTTGATAAGGATCAAAAATCAAAGAATACCCTAATTTCATTTTTCAAAAGTAATCCTTTTAAGAAAATTAATAAAAAATGATAAAAATACCAAATAAGTTTAAATAAACTACTTGTGATTTTTGGTTAAGATTTGAAAAATGAGGTTTTAATCACAAGATGATTTAGAACTCATTTGGTTTTGATTTTCAAAATAAAAATTCATTTTAAAATGTTTAAAAACAATAAAAAATGAATTTATTCACAAAAATATCAACTATATTAAATAAATAGAATAAATCTGATTTTTTTGTAGAATAAAATATTAAATTTCAGAAAAAAAAAGCCAATAAAAAATGATTAAAATTGAATGAGAAATTAATTTTCAAAGTTATTAACAAAAATAATATGAAAAGTAAAAATAGTAAAAAAAAAAAAGAAACAAGTGATAAAAAAAGTGGTCTGGGGCGAGGGGGATTCGAACCCCAGACCTCTCGCTCGCCAATACACACAAACCAGTTGATCAACCACTGAGGCGCAATGCCAATTCAAGAATAATATGGCAAGTGAAAATTATATAGTAAAACAAGTTGGATTTCTGAAGCATGGCGCCATGGCCATCTTCAACCTCAAGCTCAGATACGTGAAGACTCCTATCCCCTCATCTCTTAATCATTTCACATGATCCAAATATGAAAATCGTGCGTTTTCAGATGAGGAACACAATGGCAATACCCAATTTTATTGAAATTAATTGAATCAGAACATATCATGATAAAACCTGAAGAACCCTAAAATTGGCATGAACTCAATGAAATCCTATACACGAATTGTAAACAACAATTAATTGAGGGTAAATGATCTACAAACATCCAGAAACACAATGGTAACAAGAAAACATGTTTATGATGCATGATTCATTGAGTTTGAGAGTTCAAGTTTTACCTCTGCAAGTGAGAATTGAATTTTGGTTTGGAGGTGTTACAGATGAGTTCCAATGACTTGGACAGCTTCCTTGTACCTCAATGGATGTGTTTGAGTGCTTAGGTTGATTTGAAATAAGCTAGAACTGGTTGTGGCACCCTAACTGCAACTCTGCTAAAATTTTGAGCAAATGGATGATGATTTTGTGAATTTGGTGTTCCAGATGTTGTTTTAGTGTTTGATCAGCTCACATATGATGTTTGTGAGGTGTGTGTGTGATTGGTTTGGTTGGAAATACACTCTAACTCAAAACCCGATAGTAACTTGCATTAGAAGGTATTTTTGGAGTGAAAGTTGTGATTCTGAGAAAGGCATCTGTTTAGGAGCTTTGGTGTACTTAATTTGATCATAAATGAGCTCTATTTATAGTAGAGCAAATTTTTTTTGGCATCAATAGTGTTTGGCAGCTTGGATCAGACCTTTGGCCAATGTGGATCAAATGGAATCTTAAGTCTCCTCTAGCCATTGAATTGAGATTAGAGCACAGGCCTATGGTTCTCTGTTGTATGAGCTGATCTTGACTCAATTGGTTGATCATGGACTGATACATACCAGCTCTATGCATCTATTTAATGTCTCAAAACAAAATTGGAGTGTTGAGGCATCTTTAGCTTTTTAGGGGTGGCACACCTACATGTAGTTCCAAAGACTTTGGAGGATTATGGATCAGTGTTTGTCCCTTGGTTGTTCCCCCTTGAGGTGTGCAGATGGATAACCATGTTTGAATTTGCCCAAATTGATCAATTAGAGCACTAAGGCACAAATCTGCCTTGCAAAAACAGTTTGCAGCAAGGCATGTTGCAGCTGTCATAACCTCTAGCTCAGGTGGAGTTTGATGGAGTTCTTGGACATTTTGGAAAGCTGACATATCCTATTTCAACATAATGTCCAACTTTGGTTTTGAATCAACTTGAATTACAATGAAAAATGCCTCTACATTTTGGAAAAAATAAGGCAGATTTTGACTTAGTGAAAATTTCACCAAGTGTTGGAAAAATGTCATTTTCATGTTTTTTGTGATTTTGCTCAAGCAATAACTCAAAATCCATGACGATTTGGAATGAGGTATAGTTGACATATTTGAAGTATGTAACATGAACTTCAATCTGAACTTTGAATGGGAGAAAAAGGCCTTAGGGTTTGGGAGATATGGCCTTGCAAAGTTGGTACCCTAGCCACTTTGTTCCATAACTTAGAAAAATTCTAAGTTTTTTATGGTTACCCCTTTAACAAGTTTACTAATTTTCTTTGATTTTTCTTGATGAATGATGATTCAAATCACATATTAACATTGTTTTAGGGTTAAGGAACCTTGGCTGACCAAAAATCCAAAAAGTCAAACTTGGATTTTTGTACTGTTGACTTTTTCATCAGATGAAATTTTAACTTTGTGATCCCTTTGTGAAATCAATCCTTGGGCTCAACTAAACTTCATGGGTGGCCTCCAAGGGTATTTAGGAATGTCTTGGACCTCTCCCCAAGGTTTGATATCAAGGGTAGGTCAACAGTCAAGGATAGGGTTGACTTTTTCCATCAGAAACCCTAATTTGTGATCAGATTGTTTTGAGTTCTTGTGGCTTATGATTTGAGCTCTTTGAGTCAATCAAATCTTGTAAATATGTCAATATGATGTATTTGAGGCCTTTGAAGTTCATTTTGAAGCTTCAAGCCATGCCTCACTTCACAAGTTAACTCCAGGGTTGAATTAGGTCAAAACCCTAATTCCTGATTTTTTGATAGATGGACCTCCAAGGTGATTTTGCCATTGTGGATGGGCTCTTGAGATCCTTTTGAGCTTATAGGACCATATATTTAGGCATTGGCTCATGCCTAGAAGAAAATTCTCATCTGGAAGCCTCAGTCGACCAAAACCCTAATTTGGTGACACAGGCGATCTTGAGGCTTGATCCACTTGGTATATTGCAACCTTATGCTTAATTCTTGATGTGGGAGACCTCTTGGTCCTCCGTGGATGTTTGAGAGGTAAGACAAGTTTAAGATCATGTCATTCCTTGATTGATCCTTTGTCTAAGTGCTCTGAGATGACTTGAAACCCTAATTCTTGATTGTAGTGAATGCTCAACAATCCTTGAGGAGATTGATGAGGCATGAAGGTTCCTCCATATTGTGATGATGATTTGCACAATGATGGGAAATTTTGGTGGTCAAAATTTGGGGTATGACAGATGCCCCTATTTAATCTTCTTGGACCCGAAGGTGTGAATGGCGAAGGTATTCGGGCATTCGGGGTGCAAGAGGATTAAATATCAGAATACCCGAAATTTTGATGGTGGTTATGAATGGCAGCTTGCTCATACATCTTCTTTTGCTAAGCAATGATACTTAGAAAAGGTAAGAACTTCCCCTCGATCCTGGTCTTTAGCCAAGGAACTGGTCTTAGTTTCTTTTGTCAATAAACTTCCCCATCAATCCTGGTCTTCAGCCAAGGAACTGGTCTCAGTTTCTAAAATAAACATCACCTCGATCCGGGTCTTCAGCCATGGAACTGGTCTCAGTTTCTTTTGTCAATAAACTTCCCCTCGATCCTGGTCTTCAGCCAAGGAACTGGTCTAAGTTTCTGATATAAACTTCCCCTTGATCCTGGTCTTCAGCCATGGAACTGGTCTTAGTTTCTTCTTGTAGAGTTTCTTCCTTGACAAGGGATGCTATTCGCAGCAGTTTTCATCAAATTTCTCACCGGGTTTACTGGGGATATGCCATTTGATGAGAAAAAGTTTCGATGTCAGACTTGCTGGGGAACCCATTTGTCTGAGCTATAGAGTTGTACAAACTTCTCTGTTGGAGACGCCATTTATTGACTCTACTGGGGTAAACGAGTCTCTTGAGCGGCTGTTCCCTGCTTGGGGATACTACATTATACTTTTCCTAGAGATCTTCTCGGAGAAATGCCATATGAGGCAATCCAATTTTGAGGTGCTGATGACTTCATTAACATTGACTCTCTTAGGGAGAAAATCAATGTGTTACTGAGAGTCTTTAGTTGTGAGGCTTTCTCTGGGGATTTTCCTTAATCCGGGAAAGCGAAGATATCATCTTCAATGGAGAAGAATGACGTTTGTCGAATGTCTTCTTGCTTTTCAGAGGTTCAAGTTATCAAAGTGGTCAAGGGACCAACTCCAATCCAGAAATAAACTAGAAGAGAGATTGTTCAGACGCAACATTTCCTGACGAAGAAAGAACTGACAACTCGATTGATGAAATGACTTTTATCACTAGGGTACAAGACCGACCAGAGTGATAGTGATGCAATATGAATATGAATGCAAATCAATAATGCATGATGTATGTATGTTTATGCTGACAAAACTGACACGACATACATGCTAGTGAATGAACACGACTGGATACTCGGCCACTGCTGGGGATGTAGAAGTACCATTTGGTCCAAAATAGCAATTCTGCCTTGCTTAGGAGAGATAATCCTTGTGGGGAAAAACGTTGGTCGGACTTAGAAGGTAAGACCTCTGTCGGGGATGTCAGACGATATATTCGCATTTGACCCAGCTGATCCTTCATCCAGGCGCACTGCTTTAGAAGGAGTACTTTGATTCTGCACTTTGAGGTTTAATTACTTCCGGAGAAGCGATCGATGTTCTTTCGATGTTCAACAGTCAAAAGAATTGCCATCTTTATTTTAAAAGCATAAAAAGTTTGACAAGTAAATTCGTTTTCGTTTTATTTCAAGAATCGTTGATCACATTAAAAATATCATTCTGTAAAGCTAAAACAATTAAGAATTGCAAACAAAAGCACTAGGGCTCAAATTTTATTGATAGAATGGAAATCAGGCAAGCGCGTGATTCCATAGAGTATTTACAAAGTTAGAAAATGGTAATTTAAGAAAAAAGGGCTACATCTAAACATAATGACTGTTATCCTTCTACTAACTTTGAATTCTGGACATCCTGAGCTTTTGTCGAAGATGACCTTGGCTGGAAGTTTTTCTGATGGATGGCATTACTGCAGGGGATTTAACCTCGTCGGACATAGTTACTTACCATTAATCCCTAACTTTTTCCTGGATTGTACTTTGAGATTTCCAATCCATCGGGATAATTTTTGCTTAGGTCTCTAATTTTTGCCTGGACCGCCTTTTCGGGTTTTCAATCCACCGAGACGTTTTTTTTTGTTTAGGAGAAGTATTTCTTGACTACATCAACATTTGTGGGGTAGGAAAATTCCTCTCCATCCATGGTTGCAAGTCTCAAGGCACCGCCTGAGAAAGCTTTCTTGACCATGTAGGGGCCATCGTAATTCGGAGTCCATTTGCCTCGGGAATCAGTGAGAAATGATTGTATATTCTTGAGCACGAGGTTTCCTTTCCTGAAGACGCGAGGTCGGACCTTTTTGTCAAACTCTTTCTTCATTCTTTGCTGATACAACTGACCATGGCATAGAGCCGTTATTCGCTTTTCTTCGATCAGATTTAGTTCATCGTGTCGACATTGACACCATCCGGCCTCTGTTAGCTTGGCTTCATTCAATACCCGGATTGATGGGATCTCTACCTCTATGGGAAGCACGGCCTCTGTTTTGAATCAATATCACTTTGGTACTACAGTTCGATTCAGTTTTAATCCTGTGAAGCTAATTAAGGTAGGGAAATAGATGTTTCCAATCAACCCTGCTTGCATACTGAGGTTAAACAGTCAAAACTATTGGTTTACAGATGCTATCAAAAGGGGGGGGGGTCTATTTTAGGTTATTTTCTTAAAAACAGTGTCTGGACTATTTGCAAGGTTATTTTGGTAAGATGTTAGGTCTGATGCTTCTTGATTGATGTATGGAGGTACTGGATTTTGGGTTTTTTGATTAGTATGCTTGCTAAGATTTTACAATCTTATGCCTACATATTCCCGTCAACTGAAACAGGGAAATCAGAGCGATCGTAGTTCCTCCTATTCTATGGGAGGAAAGAGATGTCGTGGTGTCATGTTCAAAGCCCAAGACATGAAGCTAAAGGTGATTTGTATCCTGTTCAAAGCCCAAGATATGAAGCTAAAAGGTTTGACTGAGAGACAACTTGTCATCTCTAAAGAGGAATTGTTGATGTTTGTGTGCTGTGAGTAAGGCACAAATTTGATACTAAAAGGTTGATTGACTCAACCGGCGTTTTCTTTATTCAAAGCCTAAGAGGAGGCTAGAAGTTTGAATTTTCCAAGGAAAATGTTCTTTCTGTGTTGTACAAAGCCCAAGATTGAGGCTAAAAGGGATTTTGACTCCGTTGAGGAGAATGTATCTTGTATAAAGCCCAAGATGGAGGCTGAAAGGGTTTGACTCAACAAGAGATTGCTTTTATCTGTCCTGTATAAGGCCCAAGATGGAGGCTAAAAAAAGTTTGACTTAACAAGAGAGTTCGAAGATTGATTGACTCAACAGGAGAGTCTGAAGGTTCATTGACTCATCAAGAGAGTCTTTTATACTCAACCAGAGAGTGATTTGCTATCTCGTACGAAGCCCAAGATTGAGGCTAAAAGGAGATTGACTCAACAAGAGAGTCTTTTATACTTAACCAGATAGTGATTTGCTATCTCGTACAAAGCCCGGGATTGAGGCGAAAAAGGGATTGACTCAACAAGAGAGTCTTTTATACTCAACAAGAGAGTGTTTTTATATGTCTTGTACAAAGCCAAAGACGGAGGCTAAAGGTGTTTGACTCAACAAGAGAGTCTGAAAAGGTTAGCTCCGCTAGGGAGAATCATTTGTACAAAGCCCAAGAGGCGGCTGGCTTAATGCTGAGGATTATGGAGATCCTGAAGCGTGTTCAAGTGTGGGGAATTCTCATGAGAGAGACCGGGTTTCTACCGGAGATTGATCCAGAGTGATCGGTGTTTCTTCCTATGTTTGATAGGAACTTGAGAATGTATTTGAGACTCAAGGAGGTTTAGACTGTCCAAGCCTAGAGTTTTATCTTTTGTACTATGCCCAAGAAGAGGCGCGGGCATTAAGGGATGAGTATCAACCCTAAAATGGCCAAAGTTTTGACGCTGGGAAGACTGCTCTAGAAAAGGATGACTAAGTTCTGTCTTATACCTTTAAGAGGTCGCCAGGGTCCTTATATTAAGCCCAAGAGAAGGCATGAGAACCTCTTAAGAAGCCGAAGGGTCCTTGTACAACGCCCAAGAGGAGGCGGGGATGCTTTTAGGAATCCTGTGGGTCCCCAAACCAAGAGAAGTTCAAGAAATACAATTCACAGAGAATAGATCATTCTAGGAAAGTTTGAGAATTTGGAAGAAACTCAAGAGATGCCATTCACGGAGAAAAGATCATCTCTGGGGAGTTAGAGTTTCTTTAACAATTTCTAAGGGTGACAGTCTGAGAAAAGGTTCACTGAGAATACTGCCTTTCTCTTTGTTCCATATTGTTTAACCCCAAGAGGAGGGAAGACTGTATCAGGAATCCTACGGGGGGATCTAGTTTTCTTTGTATTTAAGAGTGACCAACATGGCTTTACCTAGTTCTAGACCTAGTTGTCGGGGAAAACTCTAAATAACTATACTAGTATTACATAGTGGATATGTGACAAGTATATAAAAGGATGTGAAAGAAGACTTACAGTGAAGCAGCACCACAATACAGTTATATACATATGAAAGCGGTAAAAGAAAGCGGATAAACACTTACTCGTTGTCGAGCTTCCATGCTGTTTAGTTAGTTGTTCAACAAAGAAATTAAAGAAAGTTTTGATGACAACATATATTTTAATTCAAAATCAAAGGAGAAAGTGCTTTGAAAAGATTGTTGGGGCTTACAGCTCAAGGAGAGGCCAAAGTTTTAACGATGATCGCACTGTTGTTTTGAAAACTCTACAGAGGGACTTATACAATATGTGAGGCCCTAAAAGTTTTTATGTACAAGGGGATGAGTCTTACACTCTATTAGAGGCCCAAAGATTTTGAAAAGAAATGGGGCTTATAACACGAGGGTAGGCCCAGATGATTTGATTTTTGAACTGGCGATTGAGCCGAGATTTTTCTTTTAACGCGGAGGGACTTATACAATTTGAGGGCCAAAATTGTTTTGGTTAAAAGGGGATTGGGTCTTACACTCTATTAGAGGCCCAAAGATTTTGAAAATGAATGAAGATTGGTCTTATAGCTCAAGGAGAAGCCCAAAGATTTTTGTTAAAAAAGCGACGATCGTGCCGAACTTTTTGACGGTATCGAGACTTATACAATACACTGAGGCCCAAAACATTTTGGTTTTCAAGAGGGGTTGGGTCTTACACTCTATTAGAGGCCCATGAGTGTTTGAAAATAATTTGTTTAGGGTGATTAAGATCAAAACCCTAAATTAATTCCAAAATGTATTTTAATTAAATTAAAATTTAATTAAAATGATCAAAATTATCATGATCAAAATTATCAATAATGTGTGAAAAACAAGTTGTGATCTTGGATTAATGTTTGAAAAATCATGTTTATATCCACAAAATGATTGGAAACCAATTAAATTTGGAAAATCAAGGAGGACAAAATATTTTAAATGTTAAAAACAAATAAAAGATTAATTCTTTGCAAAAATATGAAGTATATGAAATAAATAATATTTTTGGGAATTTTTGGCAAAATAAAATATTTTAATATTTTTGTGAATTATTAAAAAAAGAATCAACTCAAAATCATTAAAACTCAGAGAGAAATTAATTTTTGAATCAACTAAATAAAATCAAAAAATCCAAATATTCAAATATTCAAAAAATGGCGCCAAGAACACGCCGCCACCCCTCTGTTTCTGCAGATTTGCATTTTCTCACCAATCTCACTGAATACTTGATGAAATCACACAATCCACATATCAATCTACTCGTTTTCACCTCACGATCATGTCTATGGTCTTTAATTTCATTTATTTTAAGCATGGAATAAGAAATCAAGACAAAACCTCAAGAACCCTAAAATTTGCATGAAGGCTGAGAATTTTGATAAACAATTTAAACAAAGCAATTAATTGAGGGGAAACATTATATGCATGATTATGAACATTTGGCAAAAGTATTGTGCGAGGAAATATGCATCGATTAAGAGATGACCAAGTTTAGGCTTACTTGAAGATCGTGACAGCAAGAGCAAAGTGATTTTTGAGTTGGAGGTGTTCAGGATGAGTTGTGATGATCTGAACAGCTTCCCTACACCATATGGAGTGTGTTTGAATGCCTGGACTTGATTGAAAATGGTTGGATCACTTCATGGCATCTCAACTACAACTTGGTTAAAACCTTGAGCAATTGGCTGGTGATTTTGTGAAATTGGTGTTCCAGTTGTGGTTTAAGTGTTTGGATCACTTCTATATGATGTTTATGAGGTGTGTGTGTGATTGGTTTGGTTGGAATGGCTCTCAAACTCAAAACCCGATAGTGACTTGCTTTGGAAGGCAATTTTGGAGTGAAAGAAGAGATTTTGAGGAAAGCATCAGTTTGATGGCTTTGGTGTACTTAAACTGAGCATAAATGAGCTCTATTTATAATAGATCAAGTTTGTTTTGGCTGCAATAATGAATGGGAATTGCTGCAGAGGTTTGGCAAATGTTGATTAATAGGAATCCAAGTCAACTCTAGCCATTGACTAGAGGTTAGAGCACAGGCCTTTGGTTCCCTAGTTCAGAGATCATCCTGGACTCATTCAGTTGGAAATGGCTCAGTTCATGCAACCTTGGTGCATCCATTGAATGCTTCAAAACAAAATTGGAGTCTTGTCCCCTCTTTAGGGGTTTTTTAGGTTTGGCATGCTATTTTTAGTTCCAAAGACTTGGGAGGCTCAGGGATCAGTGTTTGTCCCTCCCTGGTCTCTCCCTGAGGTGTTCAGATGGATAAACTTGTTTGTCATTTGTATAAATTGCTCAAATCGAGCAAAATGCACACATCTGCCTTGTTATGACAGTTGCAGCAAGGCATATTTCCACTGTCATAACTGTTAGCTCAGATGGGATTTGATGGGGTTCTTGGCCATTTTTGAAAGCTCTCATATGATACAACACATGTGTGATCATAGTTTGTCTTGACACTTTTTGGATCCAAGTGAAAAATGCCCCTACATTTTGAAAATAGTGAAACAGATTATGACTTAGTGAAAATTTCACTAAGTGTTGGAAAAAGTGACATTTCATGTTTTCAGCCATTTTGATCCAACCATAACTCAAAATCCATGATGAATTGGAATGAGGTGTAGTTGGCACTTTTAAATTATGCCATGAGAGCTACAAATCCATCTTTGGATCAGCCAAAATGGTTTCTTGGATCTCAAGTTATGATCCTTGGAAGTTGGTACCCTAGCCACTTTGTTCCATAACTTAGAAATCATTTTACAAGTTATCCCACTTTTCTTGATTTTTCTTGATGAATGATGATTCCAATCACACATTAAAATCATTTTAGGGTTAGGGAACCATAATTGATCAAAAAGTCAAACTTTGACTTTTGGGCACAGTTGACTTTTTATCAGATGAATTCCAAACTGTGTGATCCTGTATGAAATCAAGTCCTTGACCTAAATCAAACTTGATGGATTAATTTCATAGGTGTTATAGGGTGTATTGAATCATGTCCCAAGGTTTGGGAGCATGTCCTGGTCAAAAGTCAAAGGTACAACTTTTTCCGCGAAACCCTAACTATGGTTCTAATGAACTTGAAACTTGTGAATCAAGCTTCTTGGATCAATCCATTGTTGCAAATTGATCAATGTAGTGTATTAGAGTCCCTCAAATCATGTCTTGAGGTCTTGGCTCATGTTTTGTCCCAAAAAGTCAACTTAGGGGTGAATTAGGTCAAGAAACCCTAATTCCTGATTTTTATTGTATGCATCCCCTGAGGCAAAATTGACTTGATGGCTGGGTTCATGATGTCCCTTGGAGCATCTTGGGTTATACTTTGAAGCATTGGCTCATGCCCAGAGTAAAATTTCCATCTGGAGGCCTTGGTCGACCAAAACCCTAATTTGGTGACACTGGTGATCTTGAGGCTTGATCCACTTGGAATGTTGCAACCTTGTGCTTGATTCTTGATGTGGGAGTTCTCTTGATCCATTATGGATGTTTGAGAGGTTTAGGCAAGTTGAAGATCATGTCATTCCTTGATTGATCATTTGTCTAAGAGCTCTGAGAGGGCTTGAAACCCTAAGTTTGATTGTAGTGGATACTCACCCATCTTTGGGGAGACTAATGAGGTATGATGGTCCATCCATATTGTGATGATGATTTCCACAATGATGGGAAATCTTAGTGGTCAAAATTTGGGGTATGACAGATGCCCCCATTTAATCTTCTTGGACCCGAAGGTGTGAATGGCGAAGGTATTCGGGCATTCAGGGTGCAAGATTATTAAATATCGGAATACCCAAAATTTTGATGGTGGTTATGAATGGTAACTTACACATTCATCTTCTTTTGCTAAGAGATGATGCTTAGAAAAGGTAAAACTTCCCCTCGATCTTGGTTTCCTACCAAGGAACTGGTCTCAGTTTCCGATGTAAACTTCCCCTCGATCCTGGTTTCCTACCAAGGAACTGGTCTCAGTTTCTGAAATAAACTTCCCCTCGATCCTGGTCTCCTACCAAGGAACTGGTCTAAGTTTCTTTTGTAAACTTCCCCTCAATCCTGGTTTCCTACCAAGGAACTGGTCTCAGTTTCTGATATAAACTTCCCCTCGATCCTGGTTTCCTACCAAGGAACTGGTCTCAGTTTCTTTTGTCAATAAACTTTCTTGACAAGGGACGCTATTCGTAGCGGCTTTTCTCAAAATTCTCGCCGAATTTCCCTGGGGAGATGCCATTTGATGGGAAAAAGGTTTTGATGTCAGACTTGCTGGGGAAACCCATTGGTCTGAGCTGTAGAGGTGTACAAACTTCTCTGTTGGAGATGCCATTTGTTGACTCTACTAGGGGAAAACGAGTCTCCTGAGAGACTGCTGTTTGCTTGGGGATATTACATCATACTTTTCCTTGAGATCTTCTCGGAGGAAATGTCGTGTGATGTAATCTAGATTGGAAGGTGCTGATGACCTTTTCGTCAGCGAACTTTCTGAAGAAGAACTGCTGTATTACCAAATCTTTGATTAAGAGGCTTTCTCTGGGGATTTTCCTTAATCCGGGAAAGCGAAGATATCATCTTCAATGGCGAAGAGTGACGTCTGTCGAAAGTTTTCTTGCTTTTAGAGGTTCAAGTTATCAAAGTGGTCAAAGAACCAACTCCAATCCAAAAATAATCTGGAAGAGAGATTGTTCAGAGGCAACATTTTCTGACGAGGAAAGAACTGACAACTCGATTGACAAGAGGACTTTTAGTACTAGGGGGTAAGACTGACTAGCGTGGTAGTGATGTAATATGAACATGTATGAATCAATAATGCAAGATGTATGTATGTATATGCTGAGGAAACTGACATGACATACAGACTAATAGATGAACACGATTGGACACTCGGCCACTGCGGGGGACGAAGAGGTACCACTGGGTTCAAAATAGCAATTCTGCCTTGCTTAGGAAAGAAATGGTCCCTCTGGGGAACAACCGTTGGTTGGGCTTAGGAGATAAGAACTCCGCCGGGGGGTGTCAGATGAAACCTGGTCTCTGACACAGTTGATCCTTCGTTCAGACGTACTGGTTGAGAAGGAGTACTTTATTCTGCACTTTGAAGCTTAATTGCTTCTGTAGAAGTGGTCAGTGTTCTTTCGATGTTCAACAGTCAAAAGAAAATGCCATCTTTATTTTAAAAGCAAAAAAAGTTTGACAAGTAAATTCATTTTTTTGTTTTATTTCAAGAATCGTTGATCATGTTAAAATGTCGTTCTGTAAAGCTAAAACAAATAAGAATTTCAAACAAAAGCACTAGGCCTCAAATTTTATAGATAGGATGGAAATCAGCCAAGCGCGTGATTCCAAGGAGTATTTACAAAGTTAGAAAATGGTAATTTAAGGGAAAAGGGCTACATTGAAACATAACAACCACTATCCTTCTACCAGCTTTGAATTCTGGGCATCCTAAGCTTCTGTCGAAGATGACCTTGATTGGAGTCTTCCTAACGGATGGCATGACTGCCGCTGAGGGATTTTCCCCTCTGTTGGACGTAGTTACTTGCCATTATCCCTAACTTTTTCCTGGATTGTACTTTGAGATTTCCAATCCGGGATGATTTTTGACTATGTCTCTAATTTTTTGCCTGGACCGCCCTTTCGGGTTTTCAATCCACCGAGACGTTGTTTTTTTTATATTTAGGCAAAGTATTTCTTGACTACGTCAACATTTGCGGGATATGCAAATTCCTTTCCATCCATGGTTACGAGTCTCAAGGCGCCGCCTGAGAAAGCTTTCTTGACCACATAAGGGCCGTCATAATTCAGAGTCCATTTGCCCCGAGAATCAGTGAGAAATGATTGTATCTTTTTTAGCACAAGGTCTCCTTTCCTGAAGACGCGAGGTCGGAAATTTTTGTCAAACGCCTTCTTCATTCTCTGTTGATACAACTGACCATGGCATAGAGCCGTTATTCGCTTTTCTTCGATCAGATTCAGTTCATCGTGTCGACTTTGACACCATTCAGCCTCTGTTAGCTTAGCTTCCATCAATAGCCGGATTGATGGGATCTCTACTTCTATGGGGAGCACTACTTCCATGCCATATACTAGAGAGAAAGGGGTTGCCCCTGTTGAAGTGCAGACAGATGTGCGATAACCGTGAAGAGCAAAGGGTAGCATCTCGTGCCAATCTTTATAGGTTACAACCATCTTCTGAATAATCTTTTTGATGTTCTTGTTAGCCGCTTCTACCGCTCCGTTCATCTTGGGTCGGTAGGGAGATGAGTTATGGTGTTCGATCTTGAACTCAGCACATAACTCTTTCATCATTTTGTTGTTCAATTTGGATCCATTATCAGTAATGATCCAGCTGGGAACACCATAACGGCAAATGATATTGTTTTTTATAAATCGGACCACCACTTGTCGGGTCACATTGGCGTACGACGCTGCTTCGACCCACTTGGTGAAGTAATCAATGGCTACTAGAATGAACCGATGTCCGTTCGAAGCCTTGGGTTCGATCATGCCAATCATGTCGATTCCCCATATAGAAAAAGGACATGGGGAAGAAAGAACTTTGAGATGTGTTGGCGGTACATGGATCTTGTCTCATGTACTTGTAGCAATCGGATTCCATGGTTAACCAGTAGTATCCTGCTCTCAGGATTTTCCTGACCATTGTGTGTCCGTTGGCATGAGTACCAAAGGATCCTTCGTGAATTTCTCTCATCAGCATGTTTGCTTCTGGTCTGTCTACGCATCGGAGCAAGACCATATCAAAGTTTCTCTTATAGAGTGTATCACCGCTCAGAAAGAAGTTGCCTGCCAGTCTTCTGAGAGTCTTTCTATCTTTTCTGGATGCCCCAGGTGGGTACTATTGTTTCTGAAGGAAATATTTGATATCGTGATACCAAGGTTTATTGTCTGTGACTGCTTCGATCGCGAAGATGTAGGCGGGCCGTTCTAGGTGCATTACGTCGATCTTAGGTAAGTCGTTCCATTGACCTACACTAATCATGGAAGAGAGAGTGGCTAATGCATCAGCCATGTGATTTTTCTCACGAGGGATATGATGAAACTCGATTCTCTTGAATAAGGGAAACAACCTTCTTGCATAATCTTTGTAAGGAATCAGTCCTGATTGGTATGTGTTCCAATCTCCTTTGATCTAATTAATAACCAGGGCTGAGTCACCATATACATCCAAGTTCTTGATCCTTAAGTCAATCGCTTCTTCGAGACCCATGATATAAGCTTCGTATTCGGCCTCGTTGTTTGTGCACTTGAACGTTAGTCGGACGGTGAAAGGAATGTGGGTACCCTAAGGTGTTATGATGATTGCCCCAATTCCGTTTCCATAATGATTGACAGCTCCGTCAAAGATAAGTCCCCATTGGGAACCTGGTTCTGGCCCTTCACTGGGTAGCGGTTCATCGCAATCTTTCATTTTTAAGTACATGACATCTTCGTCTGGGAAGTCGAACCCGACTGATTCTTGATCGTAAATCGGTTGATGAGCCAGATGATCGGCTAAAACACTTCCCTTAACGACTTTCTGAGCGTGGAACTCGATGTCGTATTCTGATAACAACATCTGCCAACGGGCAATCCTTCCCGTGAGAGCAGGTTTTTCAAAGACGTACTTGATCGGATCCATTTCGGAGACTAAACAAGTAGTGTGATGAATCATGTACTGGCGAAGACGTTTGGCTGCCCAAGCCATAGCACATCAAGTTTTCTCAAGCATAGTGTACCGAGTCTCGCAGTCGGTGAATTTCGTCTTGTTGGCCAAGCACACAACCCATGGAGTCTTCCAAGACTATTAGGTAGATGATCAGTGGTCTTTCTTCCACTGGAGGTGATATAATCGGTGGGTTCGACAGGTATTTCTTGATACTTTCAAAGGCGGTTTGGCAATCTTCTGCCCAAATGTAGTCCTGATTCTTTTTGAGTAGTTTGAAAATCGGCGCGCATGTCGCGGTCATGAGGAATATAAATCTGGAAATGTAGTTCAAACGTCCCAAGAATCCTCTAACTTGTTTTTCAGTCCTCAAAGAAGGCATTTCTTGAATGGCCTTGACCTTGTCAGGATCAACCTCAATTCCCTTTTGGCTGACGATGAACCCTAAGAGTTTCCTTGAACGGGCATCGAAGGTGCACTTATTGGGATTCAAGCAGAGTTTATACTTTCTCAACCACTCGAATAGCTTTGACAGATGGGTCACATGCTCCTCTTCCGTCTTAGATTTGGCAATCATGTCATCGACATATACCTCGATTTCTTTGTGTATCATGTCGTGGAACAGAGTAGTCATGGCCCTTTGATAAGTCGCCCCGACGTTCTTCAAACCGAACGACATTACTTTGTAACAAAAGGTACCCCATGGGGTGATGAAGGAAGTTTTCTCCATGTCTTTCAGTGCCATTTTGATTTGATTATAGCCCGAGAATCCATCCATGAAGGAGAAGACTTTAAACTTTGCTGTACTGTCTACCAGCATGTCTATGTGTGGTAGGGGAAAGTCATCCTTTGGACTGGCTTTGTTCAGATCCCTGTAGTCTACACACATTCTGACTTTTCCGTCCTTTTTCAGAACTGGTACTATGTTGGCTAACCATTGAGGATATTCTGATGTGGCGAGGAAACCTGCGTCAATCTATTTCCGTACTTCCTCTTTGATTTTGATGGCCATATCCGGATGAGTCTGTCTCAACCTCTGTTTTACTGGCGGACATTCTAATCTTAACGGTAGATGATGTTCCACGATGCGGGTATCCAACCCTGGCATATCCTGATAGGACCAAGCGAATACATCGGGAAATTCTTTGAGAAGCTTTGTCAGACTTTCTTTGACAGTTGGACTGAGCAGTACCCCAATCTTGACCTCTTTTCTCTCTTTCTCTGAGCCCAAGTTGACCATTCCCAACGGCTCTTTGTGAGGTTCAATGGACCTTTCCTCTTGTCTGAGTAATCGGGAGATCTCCTCTGGAATTTCTTTGTCATCTTCTTCTTCAGCCTCAAATACCGAGAAGTCAAAGTTGGGAGAAGGCGTTGGATCACGTGTTTCAATGGGGTTTAAAACAAGCAATCTGCATGACGTGATGATTATTTTTAGAAGAGATAGAGAAAATGCAAGAGTGTGTGCAATGTATTTTTTTTGCTGCTGGTTTTTATTATTTGGTTTTTAGGATTACCATTTTCTGAAGAAAGAAAAGAGAAAACAACAATAAATGCGGGAATTACAGAACAACGTTATTTGATTTATGATTCGGTCGATTCTTGAAACTACAGCCCTATAAAACAAAGCTCTGTCACTATGGGCAAAGCGAAGAGGGACATTTACAAAAAGTGAGCCCTATCAAAACATCCGTTTCACCTGGGCAGGGTGAAAGGTTAAGATAAAGACGACCATTACTTTGACTTATGAACAATCTTCGGAACATCGACTGCAACCC
Source organism: Lathyrus tuberosus (assembly GCA_022829125.1). Classification (NCBI taxonomy): domain Eukaryota; kingdom Viridiplantae; phylum Streptophyta; class Magnoliopsida; order Fabales; family Fabaceae; genus Lathyrus; species Lathyrus tuberosus. Next base: position 3,609,897 of record JALAZF010000395.1, read on the forward strand.
ATTGGCAGCAAACTCCTCGGTGAATCACAAAGTATGGTACCTTCCTTGATTTGTCTTCAGAAATAACGCTGATTTCTGGTGGAGCAGGATCGTTGGAATCTGTCTCCCAGGCAGAGTTGTCGAAGGAGGATTCCTTGGTTGTATTTTGCATAGTATTTGTGCTCCCAGGTAGATCTCCCCATCCAGTTGGTTGGATGTCTTCGAGCCTGATACGAGAGCTTTCGGGAGCGGCATACTTGACCAAGAAGTCGTATTTGCCACTCGGTTATCCCAGGGTGTCCCATACTTCTTTGGAACCGGAGGAGTCATCTCTCTCGATGACGTTGATGAATTCTAGTCCTATAAACTTTGCAAATTCATCGTCGCACTGGATATTTTCTGAATGACCTGAGTGTTGATCCCATGACATGGTGGGGACGCAGGTACTTTTTCCAATGACGCTCATCTAATTTTTATTGTTCGGCTGATTTTCTTGCCCAAGTCTCTTGGGTACGGCTGCCAGATAGGCAGACCATCCATCGGGCCATAATAGTCGTGGTCAAAGTTGTCTTTCATCAGAGTGTCTTCCTCTAATGAGTTTGGTGGAGCATGACATCCTTCTGGATCACAATCTCCGTATATCATTTTGACATCTGACATTGGTATAAATCTCAGACTCTGTGCGGGATAGAAAATGGTGTAGGCACCTCTTCCTGAGACATATAATCATCCTCATTAAGATAGGACTTCCACTCTTCATCTGTATCGGAGGAATCTCCCTCGTTGATGGTATGTACTTCTTGAGACACTGGGTGAAGGAAACCTCCACTATGGAAGAAGTTCTGAATGGGATGAAGACTTTCATCTTTAGTAGCAGTCTAGGTACAGGTTGCAGAAAAACCAAGACCCTCCTTTGTTTTATTATCAGTAGGAATGACAAGCTGTCCCCATCCCTTTGCATTGTTACTTTTGATCACCTCGGGAGCATCTTTGTACGAGGATATTGATGTTCCCTTCTCTAATTGATTCTCACTGCTTACCGAAATTGCCTAGAACTGAGTTCCAACAACCTCCTTGGGTTCTACATAAGTGGACAATGATAGGTTACTCACGATCAAGGCTTGTTCTCCATAGATTGTGATGAGTTGGTCATTCTTGACGAACTTCAGCTTCTGGTGAAGTGTCGACGTGACTGCCCCAGTCTGGTGTATCCAATGTCTTCCCAACAAACAGCTGTATGTTGCTCGGATGTCCATGACCTGGAAAGTGACTAGGAAAGTATGAGGACTGATAGTTATGGAAAGGTCAACTTCTCCGATAATCATTTTTCTAGACCCGTCAAATGCTTTGACGACAACCTCACTGCCCCTCATCGGAGATCCTTTGAATGATAGTCGCATTAGAGTGAACTTCGGCATAACATTCAGAGCGGATCTGGTATCTACAAGTACGCTGGCTAAAGCATCGTCCTGGCAGTTAACTATGATATTGAGCGCCATGTTGTGACTTTTGCCTTCTTCTGGAAATTCCTCATCACTAAACCCCAAGTTGTTGCAGGAAGTGATGTTAGAGACGATACTGTCGAATTGCCTTATCGACACATCCTGTTCCACAAAGGTCTGCTCTAAGACTTTCTGTAGAGCCTCTCTGTGGGCTTCGGAACTGAGTAAAAGAGATAACACAGAGATCTTTGAAGGAGTTTGCAACAGCTGATCAACAATGTTGTATTCACTCCTTTGGATGAGCTTCAACATCTCATCATCATTCTTTGAAAGGCTGGGATCACTGGATTGACCGACTGGTGGATTGGGAGCTTCTGTCTGAAGTTCCTTTTCTCTGTTAGGTTCTCCAACTCCTCTGTTGAAGATTCGACCACTCCGTGTTACTCGACTGTTGTCTACAATATTCACGAAGGAGGGTAATGGAATTTCTTTTCCATTCTCAATTGTTGTTGCACCGTATTTGTAAGGGATAACTTTATCAGACTTGTACGGCATTGGTCCAGGTATATAGATAACTACAGGAGCCTTTTGATTTCTCTGACTGTCGTAAGTAACTTCAATCAATTCCTAGTTAAGATCCTTTGATTCGTCAAGTAGAGGGATGATGGTACAAACATCTTTGGTCCTTTCTTGATCAGAGATCACGACAACATCCTTAATCTGAGCAGCGAAATAGTCTGGGGTCCAGTTGATTGATCCAGAACTTGGACATGGCTGAATCTCCTTGGGAGCCAACTGACTTTGAAGGGCTGCTCGCACGAGGTAACATTCTTGATTATTTTTCGAGCAGACTCTACAACGTTCATAGTTGTGTGGTGGCACCTGGCCACGTCCACTTTGAATGTAGTGTAACCTTACTAGGTCTACTTCCATAGATCGGACATCCTGACTTTGATGTCTAGTAGGGTTTCCATTTGTCACACTGATTTGTTGCGTGTCTTCGTCTAGATAGATCGGAAGCCACCAATGGTTTAACAAGTGTTGTAAAGTTCTTTGAACGAGAGCGCACCCTTGGTTACTCTCACAACATACTTTATAGCTCAGATAATCATGTGAAGTGAGAAAACCGAGTTAGACTTGCTTGGCGTGTAACTCCACCAAGCTGGTATTCATCAAACGAATATCGAAGATTTAAATCATGTTGATCTGATAAGGATTTTTATCATGGTAGTCCTGGATCCACCCAAGATCCACCTGACGCTGGAGGGCCTCTTGTACAAAAGAGCATCCCTGTTTGTTTACCGAGCAAATCAGACAGGAATTGTAATCGTGCTGCGGCAGATTATGATACTGGCTTTGCCTTGAATGCATTGCCACTAAGTTGACATTCATTGCACAAATGTTGTGGTTCTGAATGATGTTGGAATTTGCATACGTCATATTAACTCCACGAACTCGGTGCTCTTGGATCCATCCGAGATCCAATTGTTCCTGTAGAGCTGATTGCACTAACGAACATCCTTGATTGTTTTTAGAGTAGATATCACACTGGTGACAATTGTGAGGTGGCACATGGCCGTATCCACTCTGTCTACAATGCATCTTGACCAAGTTGGCCCTCAATAAGAGTACATCATGAATTTGATAGCTGTTGTTAGACTCTCCCTCTATCAAATTTACCACAGCTTTCTCGTGTTGAGGCAGCGGGTTCGTGGGAACATTCGGATTCGCATCTTTGAAAGATAAGACCCCGCTCCTAACAAGCTTTTTCACATCGGATTTGAAACTGAGACAATTTTCTATTTTATGCCCTGGTCCTCCTTGATGGTAAGGGCAAGTCTGATCCGCTTTGAACCAAAAAGGCGGATTCTCCGGTATTGTAAGAGGATACCTGGTTTGGACGTGTCCCTTGACCAGTAAGAGTGGAAACAATTCTGCGTACAACATCGGTATAGGGTCGAACCCTGGTGGTCACGTTGTACGGTTGTTGTTATATGGAGGATGAGCCTGCTGAAGAGGCTGTTGTGTCCTTTGCTGATATTGCTGTTGATTAGGTTGGCTCTGAGCAACTTGAGGTTGATACGTAGGAACAGGCGCAGGTTTGATAGCAGGAGTTACAGCTGCTACTGGTTGGTACCGTCGCCTTTGCTTTCCGAGAGAGATATTCCCAATATCTTGCTCTTTTTTCTTAGGGAGAACACTACCGTATCATTTTGTACAACTTGATGATCCAGCGTCTTTAACTAAACGTCCTTCTCAGGCTGCTTCCTCAAGATGAACTCCCATGCCTACCATTTCAGTAAAGTCACTGGGCGCACTGGCAACCATTCTATTGTAGTAAAATGAGCTCAAGGTCTTTAAGAAGATCTTTGTCATCTCTCTTTCCTCAAGAGGTTGACAAATCTGGGCGGCGATTTCACGCAATCTCTGAGCGTACTCCTTAAAGGTTTCCTTGTCCTTTTGTGACATGGCTCTAAGTTGATCTTTGTCCGGTTCCATGTCCAGGTTATACTTATATTGTTGAACGAAGGCAGCGCTAAGATCTCTGAAAGTGCCGATCTTAGTGCGATTTAAACCCATGTACCATTTGAGTGCGGCACCGGTTAAGCTATTTTGAAAATAGTGAATCAGTAGCTCTTGGTTCTTTGTCTGAGTTGACATTCTTCGAGCTTACATCACCAAATGGCTTTGAGGGCAAGAGTTACCCTTGTACTTTTCAAATTCGGGCACTTTGAACTTGTGCAGAACTTTCACATTGGGGAACAAACAAAGATCTGCGGCGTCCTTTCCAAATAGATCCTGACCGCGAAGGGCTTGTAGGTTTTTCTGTATTTCCAGGAACTGCTCCTAGAATTCATTCATTCTGTCGAACATACTTTCGTTTCCACCAGAAGGTATCTGTGGAATCTGTCCTTCCGGGACAGTGTGTACTACAGGTGGTGGTATAGTCATCATGGCAGCGACTCTAGGTCCTTCCCTCTTCCGAAGTTTGTAACGTTCAGGAGTTGCTGTCATGCCCCGGGCATCTTCGCTTTCTCAAAGTTTGTAACCTTCAGGCCCAGCGGTTACTGCTGCGGTTCCCTGATCTTCAGTGATCGGCGAAACATATCCTTCCGGGATATAGTCAATTGGCAAGCCCCATGGACGATCTTTCGGCATTTTGTACCTAGGATCATACTTTTCCACTATGGGCGTCGATGTGATCTCTGAGATCACAGTCCTTTGTTGTTGCATCTGAGCTTCTGCTAGAGCTTGCATGTCGTTATGAAGCTTTCTCAGATCCTCTTTTAGAGTGTTAATATCTTCCCTCAACTCTCTATTCTCCTCCTCGAGATCATCCAACTTTTTTCGTCGATTGGCCCGAGTATTGTACGAATGAGACAGTTTGACTCTAGAATCGAGACGCAAACGTGAGATTCGTAAGTAAGAAGAATGCGTTACGTATGAATGATGAATGCAATAACTATATTTTAATTAATTTTTGTTTAATCAAAATAAACTTAAACAATTGGATTGCAAATATCAAATAGTGGGGAAACCCCGTTTTATTGAATTCAAAGATTGCGGAATGGAAATACAGTAATTTACATAGTGTTGTAAAAGGAAATCTAAACTTATGGGTCCCGAGTCCTCTCTGAGGAGAGCTCAGGTGCTGGTTCTGGTAGTTTCTTTTCTTTGACCGGGGCTCTTGAGCCGTTGTCGGGTTGTCGTTCCTTTGCCACGTGAAAGGAGTGAGCAAATTCCTTTGGTCTTCTTGATTCTCTACAGCATGTTGCTCTAAAATCTCAATCAGAGCGTCTTTTTCTTTTAACAGTTGCTGTATTTTCTTGCACTCCACATTGAGAATACGGTACTTGTTCTTCCAAGACCTCTTCTCCTGTTGAACTTTGTTGAGAGTCACCTGAAGCTTTTCCGTATCAGATATAAAATAAAGGACAGGGTCCCTTAATAGAAGAACTTCTTGATGAGGGTAAGGCATCCTCAGCTTGAGAGCTCTAGTTTGTACCCAGTGGAGATAAGGTTCCACGGAGACACAGTCTGGTTTTCCTAAAGACTCTCTTCCTTTCCTATGAACGTGTTTCCAGGCATGCACTATTTCTGTCTTTAGTGCCCTGTCATTTTCTCCTTCCTTGAAGAAAAGACCTTCCAGATGAGCATTACGCGGGACATGCCTCATCGGGTATCTAAATTGACAACGAACCAAAACTGGATGATAATTGATTCCTCCTTTAATTCCTATGAGGGGTACATTTGGGAAATTTCCACAATGGTCAATGATCCTGATTCCGTCGTAGATGCTATTGTACCAATCGATGTCATAGTTGGTAAGAGACATGATTCTCTGCGACCAACGTAAAGTATTCTTTTGATCCCAAAATGCAGCAGACTTTGGCAAATGGGAAACGAACCATTTGTATAGCAGGGGTACACAATATGTGATCATTCCTCCTCTATACAAATTCCTTAGGTGTACAGCATGATAAACATATGCGAGCAAGGTCGGTACAGGGTTTCCAATCAGAAAAATCTTAATGGTATTGATATCTACGAAGTTATCAATGTTGGGAAACAGAAATAACCCGTAGGTAAGAAAAACAAAGATGCTTTCGAAAGCAGCAACGTTCCCTATACTAGCAAAGTAAAGAGCTTTCTTTATCAAGAACTGGGCTGGCAAACCCTGGATACCACCCTTAATGATCATATGAGTCCTGACTTCTGACTCGTCCAAATAGATTGCTCTTGCAATGGTTTGATCCTTTGGAATTTTTTCCAGTCCAGAAAAGGGAGCTTGATTAGTAATATGTAAATTAGTAAGGTGAGAGTACTCCACCAGTGTTGGTGCTAGCTGATAATCCGGGAATGTGAAACAGTGATAAACCGGATCGTAGAACTGGATTAGTGTGGACAGGATTCCTTCAATTATATGGACCCTTAACAGAGACAGCAGTCCTCCATACTTGGCTCTGAAAGCCTCAGGGTTGGTTATCATCCTCGCCAGACCTCTTAAATCCTCTAGTTTTGGAACCTTGAAGGTGTACTTGTGAGTCTTCTTTCTACCGAAATCCATTAGCAATCTCTTTTTCTGACATTTGCAATCATTGTCTTAGTTTAATTTGAAAAAAGGAGAGACTAAAAGATAAATTTTTTCTTTGTTTTAATGTTTTTTTAAATGAATGTATGAATGCAGCACACAAAAACATAGAAAAAAACATGGGGTCAAAGGGTCGGTGTCATGAAGTCAAGGCTCTACCCATCCCCAAAGGTTTATAGTGGTGATTTTTTATACATGTCCTCAAAATCACTAACCCCTCTTGGGATAACAACAGCAAGCGGATCACCAATGAGTTGTAGTATCTTAGAGTAGTCTAAAATGAGGGTAGTATCGTGTGACAACTATTTCCAATAGCTTCCGCACTACAAAATGGTTTCAGTCTACTAAAATCCTCAGCTTCTCGGATAACCCAATGGAACAATCTGCTTTCAAAAACCGAAGTCGTATAGGCATTGAATCCGCAAAGGGCATCTCCACTAATTTGATGGTCGACCGGGACCTCTTATCTGGGATTCACTCCCCGTAAGATTACCCGTATAATGCCATCACTTATCTTAGGTGTATACCCAATCTTTCCAAATGCGGCATCACATGCATTCCCATTAGCAGAAAAGTAAACACAGATATCAATTAGGAAAAGCAGTATATATATTTTTCCTAACATCCTAGACCTCTAGTCTTATGATCTTATACAGACAATGACTCCCCAGCAGAGTCGTCATTTCTGTGATACTTTGTGAATTGAAAGTTTTCACCCTAAAATAGCCAGAAAGAATGCCTCCCACTGTGGTCGCCATTTTTCTGTAGCGCGAATTTTGTGGTTTCGAATCACTATCGCTTTGGTACTACAGTTCGATTCATTTTTTATCCTGTGATGCTGATTAAGGAAGGGAAATAGATGTCTCCAATTAACCCTGCTTGCATACTGAGGTTAAACAGTCAAAACTATTGGTTTACAGATGCTATCAAGGGGGGGGGGTCTGTTTTAGGTTATTTGCTTAAAAACAGTGTCTGGACTATTTGCGAGGTTTTTTTGGTAAGATGTTAGGTCTGATGCTTCATGATTGATGTAAGGAGGTACTGGATTTTGGGTTTTTTTATTAGTATACTCGCTAAGATTTCATAATATTATGCCTACGTATTCCCGTTTAACGAAACAGGGAAATCAGAGCGATCGTAGTTCCTCCTATTCTATGGGAGGAAAGAGATGTCTTGGTGTCTTGTTTAAAGCCCAAGACATAAAGCTAAAGGTGATTTGTATCCTGTTTAAAGCCCAAGATGTGAAGCTAAAAGGTTTGACTGAGAGAGAACTTGTCATCTCTAAAGAGGAATTATTGATGTTTGTGTGCTGTGAGCAAGGCACAAATTTGATGCGAAAAGGTTGATTGACTCAATCGAGGTTTTCTTTATTCAAAGCCTAAGAGGAGGCTAGAAGTTTGACTTTTCCGAGGAAAATGTTCTTACTGTCTTGTACAAAGTCCAAGATTGAGGCTAAAAGGGATTTTGACTCCGTTGAGGAGAATGTATCTTGTATAAAGCCCAAGATGGAGGCTGAAAGGGTTTGACTCAACAAGAGAGTGCTTTTATCTGTCATGTATAAGGCCCAAGATGGAGGCTAAAAAAAGTTTGACTTAACAAGAGAGTTCGAAGATTGATTTACTCAACAAGAGAGTCTGAAGGTTGATTGACTCAACAAGAGAGTCTTTTATACTCAACCAGAGAGTGATTTGCTATCTCGTACGAAGCCCGGGATTGAGGCTAAAAGGAGATTGACTCAACAAGAGAGTCTTTTATACTCAACCAGAGAGTGATTTTCTATCTCATACGAAGCCCGAGATTGAGGCTAAAAGGAGATTGACTCAACAAGAGAGTCTTTTATACTCAACCAGAGAATGTTTTTTCTATCTCGTACAAAGCCCGAGATTAAGGCCAGAAAGGGATTGACTCAACAAGAGAGTCTTTTATACTCAACAAGAGAGTGTTTTTATATGTCTTGTACAAACCCAAAGACGGAGGCTAAAGGTGTTTGACTCAACAAGAGAGTCTGAAAAGGTTAGCTCCGCTAGGGAGAATCATTTGTACAAAGCCCAAGAGGCGGCTGGCTTAATGCTGAGGATTATGGAGATCCTGAAGCGTGTTCAAGTGTGGGGAATTCTCATGAGAGAGATCGATTTTCTACCGGAGATTGATCCAGAGTGATCGGTGTTTCTTCCTATGTTTGAAAGGAACTTGAGAATGTATTTGAGACTCAAGGAAGTTTAGACTGTCCAAGCCTAGAGTTTTATCTTTTGTACTATGCCTAAGAAGAGGCGCGGGCATTAAGGGATGAGTATCAACCCTAAAATGGCCAGAGTTTTGACGCTGGGAAGACTGCTCTAGAAAAAGATGACTAAGTTCTATCTTATACCTTTAAGAGGTCGCCAGGGTCCTTATATTAAGCCCAAGAGAAGGCATGAGAACCTCTAAGAAGCCGAAGGGTCCTTGTACAACGCCCAAGAGGAGGCGGGGATGCTTTTAGGAAGCCTATGGGTCCCCAAACTAAGAGAAGTTTAAGAAATGCAATTCACAGAGAAGAGATCATTCCAGGAAAGTTCGAGAATTTGGAAGAAACTCAAGAGATGCCATTCACGGAGAAAAGATCATCTCTAGGGAGTTAGAGTTTCTTTAACAATTTCTAAGGGTGACAGTCCGAGAAAAGGTTCACCGAGAATACTGTCTTTCTCTTTGTTCAATATTGTTTAACCCCAAGAGGAGGGAAGACTGTATCTGGAATCCTACGGGGGGATCTAGTTTTGTTTGTATTTAAGAGTGACCAACATGGCTTTACCTAGTTCTAGACCTAGTTACCGGGGAAAACTCTAAATAACTATACTAGTATTACACAGTGGATATGTGACAAGTATATAAAAGGATGTGAAAGAAGACTTACAGTGAAGCAACCCCACAATACAGTTATATACATATGAAAGCGGATAAACACTTGCCCGTTATAGAGCTTCCATGTTGTTTGGTTAGTTGTTCAACAAAGAAATTAAAGAAAATTTTGATGACAACATATATTTTAATTCAAAATTAAAGGAGAAAGTGCTTTGAAAAGATTGTTGGGGCTTACAGCTCAAGGAGATGCCCAAGTTTTAACGATGATCGCACCGTTGTTTTGAAAACTGTACAAAGGGACTTATACAATATGTGAGGCCCTAAAAGTTTTTATGTACAAGGGGATGGGTCTTACACTCTATTAGAGGCCCAAATATTTTGAAAAGAAATGGGGCTTATAACACGAGGGTAGGCCCAGATGATTTGAGTTTTGAACTGCCGATTGCGCCGAGATTTTTCTTTTAACGCAGAGGGACTTATACAATTTGAGGCCCAAAATTGTTTTGGTTAAAAGGGGATTGGGTCTTACACTCTATTAGAGGCCCAAAGATTTTGAAAATGAATAAAGATGGGTCTTATAGCTCAAGGAGAAGCCCAAAGATTTTTGTTAAAAAGACGACGATCGTGCCGAACTTTTTGACGGTATCGGGACTTATACAATACACTGAGGCCCAAAACATTTTGTTTTTCAAGAGGGTTTGGGTCTTACACTCTATTAGAGGCCCGTGAGTGTTTGAAAATGATTTGTTTAGCGTGATTAAGATCAATACCCTAAATTAATTCCAAAATGTATTTTAATTAAATAAAAATTTAATTAAAATGATCAAAATTATCAAACATGTGTGAAAAACAAGTTGTGATCTTGGATTAATGTTTGAAAAATCATGTTTATATCCACAAAATGACTGGAAACCAATTAAATTTGGAAAATCAAGGAGGAAAAAATATTTTAAGTGTTAAAAACAAATAAAAGATTAATTCTTTGCAAAAATATCAAGTATATGAAATAAATAATACTTTTGGGAATTTTTAGCAAAATAAAATATTTTAACATTTTTGTGAATTATTAAAAAAAGAATCAACTCAATTAAATAAAATCACAAAATTCAAATATTCAAATATTCAAAAGATGGCGCCAAGAACACACCAAGAACACGCGCCACCCCTCTGTTTCTGCAGATTTGCATTTTCTCACCAATCTCACTAAATACACATATCAATCTACTCGTTTTCACCTCACGATCATGTCTATGGTCTTTAATTTCATTTATTTTAAGCATGGAATAAGAAATCAAGAAATACCTCATGAACCCTAAAATTTGCATGAAGGCTGAAAATTTTGATACACAATTTAAACAAAGCAATTAATTGAAGGGAAACATTCTATGCATGATTATGAACATTTGGCAAAAGTATTTTGTGAGGAAATATGCATAGATTAAGAGATAACTAAGTTTAGGCTTACTTGAAGGTCGTGACAGCAAGAGCAAAGTGATTTTTGAGTTGGAGGTGTTACAGATGAGTTGTGATGATCTGAACAACTTCCCTACACCATATGGAGTGTGTTTGAATGCCTGGACTTGATTGGAAATGGCTGGATCACTTCATGGCATCTCAACTGCAACTTGGTTAAAACCTTGAGCAATTGGCTGGTGATTTTGTGAAATTGGTGTTCCAGTTGTGGTTTAAGTGTTTGGATCACTTTTATAGGATGTTTATGAGGCGTGTGTGTGATTGGTTTGGTTGGAATGTCTCTCAAATTCAAAACCCGATAGTGACTTGCTTTGGAAGGCAATTTTGGAGTGAAAGAAGAGATTTTGAGGAAAACGTCAGTTTAATGGCTTTGGTGTACTTAAACTGAGCACAAATGAGCTCTATTTATAGTAGAGGAAGTTTGTTTTGGCTGCAATAGTGAATGACAACTGCTGAAGAGGTTTGGCAAATGTTGATCAATAGGAATCCAAGTCTCCTCTATCCATTGACTAGAGGTTAGAGCACAGGACTTTGGTTCCCTAGTTCAAAGATCATCCTTGACTCATTCAGTTGGAAATGGCTCAGTTCATGCCACCTTGGTGCATCCATTGAATGCTTCAAAACAAAATTGGAGTCTTGTCCCCTCTTTAGGGTTTTTTAGGTTTGGCATGCTATTTTTAGTTCCAAAGACTTGGGAGGCTTAGGGATCAGTGTTTGTCCCTCCTTGGTGTCGCTCCCGGGATTTTCATCCAGGTACAAACGCGAAAGTGGTTCGGAAGAAAGAAAGAGAGTCGCCAGCCAGGCATTTTCATCCCAAAGAAATGGAAGGCTAATGCTGCACAAACCCGGGAGAAAGGAAAGAACGAGGTCCAGCGAACCAAAGAGAATGGGTAAGGGAGTCAGTTACGTGAAGGGAAGGTTATCGCACCCATTCACGTCCGTCGTAATCGACGGGATCCACCCTTGAAGTACTGCTCAAAGGGTGATAGAAAAGATGCTGGAAAAAGAATGGAAAGAGAACGAGAAACAAATGTAGGGAAAATAAAAGAAGTGCTCGAATGGGCCCTACCCCACTGCCTACGTATCTCATCGGGAACATGAGAATCAGAGCGACGTAGTTCCCCTAACTAAGGGAAAACTGTTTTTGTTTTCTAGGGAACGACTAATGTTCTAGCTCAGGTGTTGCAGGCTCGCTGAATCGAGTGTGTTACCGTATTGCAAGAGAACAAGGAGAAGCACGTTCGTACGTTGAGAGTGAGTGAGATGAGAAGAGAATTCCTGAAGGAAAGCGTTTTTGTTTGTTTGAAGTGTTTTAGAAGTTTTTTATTTGAAGTGTTTTGCATAGGTAAGTGTACCTAAGTCTTTTTCAATGGAATGTGCATCTCATGCATCATTCCAAAATGAAATGATGATGAAGTACACTAAGTATGAAGAAGATCTCAAACTTACTTCCAAAGTCAAAGGCTTAAGTACACTAGCCTATTCCCTTTATTAAATGTTTTTGTTGTTTTTAAATGAAGAAGTGTTTTTTTGAGTTTGTTTGTGAAATCACTTCATGTTAAAGACTTGTACATCATGCTAGAAAACCTACAACACATTCCAAGATGGAATGTATGCAAGCCCCCCCATGGAATAAGGCTCATGGCACATGAAGATGTTTCAACCTTTATTAAGATATTTTGAAGTTGTTTTGAGATGAGAAAGAAGAGACTCAAAAGAAACAAAGGTAAAGACTAAAGGGGACTAAGACTCACCCTAATGTTATCATGCTTGGAGATCCTAAGGGTTAAGTGTGGTATGAGAACCCTAATCTAAAAGAAGAGAGAAGAAGAACAAGTTCTAACTTACTTCAAAGATTGAAGTTAAGTTAAGAACTCAAAGGGATGAAAGAAGTGAAGTGTCAAAGAAAGCATTGAATGCTTATCACAATCACAAGTTGAAAACTTAAAAAGATAAGAGAAGATATTGTATGTGGGAGCACACCCACACACTTGAATTATCATTAGCCCCTGAAAATGTTAGCAAAACAATTGAATATGAAAGCATAAATGAAAGAAGGAAGACAATTAGGCATCAAACAACCTATAAAATGAAACTAGAGTTCAAACAAAGCCTAAGTCTAAAGGTAAAGGATCCTAAGTGTCCAAGTACTTCTAAAGTCAGTAGATATTTCTAATGATATTCTATTAGGGTTAGGGTACCTAATGGGATCAAACTATGTCAAGAAAGATGCCAAAGATTCACACAAGTTCAAGTTATGAATTAAAGATGAAGTATAAATGGGTATGACATACAAACATGAATAAATGCATGAGTGAACCTCAAGATCAGAATTGAATGACATGTTATAATGCATATGGAAGTCAATGAATGAACATACAAAGCATTAGTGAAATGATTTAAGAAGATAAAGCAAATAGAAGCAAACAATGTTCAAGTTCAAGTAAGAAAAGAAGAAACTTGTAACACAAGTCAAAGTTGAAAAAGAACATGCAAATAAATGCAAATGGATGCAATTCAGAATTATACCTCATATTTGAATGTCCTATAATGCCTATGAATGAGCATACAAGTCATGAGAATGGATGTTTAAGTAGAAGAAGTTAGATGAAGAAGAGGTAAGAAGAAAAGAAAAAAGGATTCAAGTAAGGATGCATGTTGAAACAATTATGTACAAGTTATGAGAGATAGAAGTAAATGACCTATAATCATGATATAAGATGACTTTTAATGTCAGAGAAATGACCTATAAAACATCTCAACAATCAATGCATAGCAACTTGTTCAAACCAAACACAAAACTCCAAAACAATTCACTTAAGGATCAACATGTATTAGTGCACCTAAAATGAATTAAATACACATTAGAGAGGTAGGAAAAATTACAAGAATCCTATCACATGAAGTACAACCAGGGAGCAAGCACATTGCAAAATTATAGGTTAAAACCCCTTAAGGATCATACTCAAATATGCTTCACAAGTTCACAAAGATCAATCAAGTACAATGCACAAGCATCATCTCTAAACCCTAAGATAAAATGACCTTAAAAATCAACAAAATTATGGATGAAGTGCATCAAGATGTTGTAGCGAGCGATTTTGGACGCGGTTGCGAAGCGCTATCGCTCTTTGTATCTACAGCTCAATTCATTTTTTATCCTATTAAAGCTGATGAAGGAAGGGAAATAGATGTCTCAAATTAACCCTGCTTGCAAACTGAGGTTAAACAGTCAAAACTGTTGGTTTACAAATGCTACAAAGATTCGGGGTCTCTATTGGGTGTATTTTTTTAAAAGTGGTGTTCGGTTAATTGGTGGGAGGTTAAGTTGTTAGGATGGATATATGAAAGTATGGGATTTTGGGTTTTTTGTTTAGTGTGCTTGCTAATATCTTTTCTTTCAATCTTATGCCTGTGTATTCCCGTTTACCGAAACAGGGAAATCAGAGCGTTCGTAGTTCCTCCTATTCTATGGGAGGAAATGGTGTTTTGGTGTCTTGTACAAAGCCCAAGATGTGAAGCTAAAGGTGGTTTGTATCTTGTTTAAAGCCCAAGATGTGAAGCTAAAAGGGTGTTGACTTTAGAGAGAATTTGTCATCTCTAAAGAGGGGGTTGTATGTCACAACTGTTTATAAAGGAGAATTACTTTAATCGGGATGTGTGAATCCGACAATGCCCTAATTTAATTTATAGGAGATTTTTAACCTGAAGGAGAAGACTTTAACTCAGTGTAGAGCAATGCTATCTTTCCTTAGGAATTTTTCATGCTAAAAGAGGGATAGTGGCATGGATGTAGATGATCCAGAGGCTTGCCGCTTACAGCAATTAGATGAAAGGGAAGGAGTTGTTAATGTTTGTGTACTGTGAACGAGGCACAACTTTGATGCTAAAAGGTTGATTGGATCAACCAGTGGTTTTCTTATACAAAGCCTAAGAGGAGGCTAATATGTGTCTCGTACAAAGCCCGAGAGAGAGGCTAAAAGGTTTTGACTCAACGAGGGAATCTTTTGGTATCTCGTATAAAGCCCGAGATGAAGGCTATTTGACACAACAAGAGAGTTTTTGTATCTCGTACAAAGCCCGAGATGGAGGTGAAAGGGGTGATTGACTCAACGAGGGAGTTTCTGGTATCTCGTACGAAGCCCGAGATGGAGACTAAAATTGTTAGCTCCGCTGGGGAGAATCATTGTACAAAGCCCAAGAGGAGGCTATAGTTACTGTTTCAGTTGAGTGGCAGGTCCAGTATGCTGATTTAAAGAGAAAATCAGTTCTTATATGAGTAATGTTTGCACTCAGGGATTTTGATTTGAGGATCAGGGATATTTCCTGTTCTTTAAGGAAGTGGGAATTCCGAAGGGTATTGAGACTATCCGAGTCCACGGGGTTCCTTCCTATTTTTGAAAGGATCACTTGAGAATGTCTTTGAGACTCAAGGATGTTAGACTGTCCGTGTCTAGAGTTTCATCTTTTGTACTATTTTGAGAAACAGTAGTAGACTCTTGGAAAGGATTGTTCTATGAAGATGACTAAGTTCTGTTCCTATACCTCTAGGAGGTCGTCGGGACAATTTGTACAAAGCCCAAGAGGAGGCTGAAAGCTTTTAAGAAGCCGACGGGTCCTTGTACTAAGCCCAAGAGGAGGCTATCATTCTCGGAGGAAGAGATCATTATACGAAGCCTAAGAGGAGGATGTGAATACTTCTAAGAAGCCGACGGGTCCTTGTACCACGCCCAAGAGGAGGCGGGGATGCTTTTAGGAAGCCTGCAGGTCCTTGAACAATGCCCAAGAGGAGGCCGATGCTTTTAAGAAGCCGATGGGTCCCCAAACCCCGAGAAATTCAAGACAGGCTATTCACGAGGAATAGATCAAGCCAGGAAAGTTCGAGAATTTGGAAGAAACTCAAGAGATGCCATTCATGGAGAAAAGATCATCTCTGGGGAATAGAGTTTCTTGACAAGTGCTTTTAAGAAGCCTGTGGGTCCCCAAACCCCGAGAAGTTCAAGACATGCCATTCACCGAGAATAGATCAAGCCAGGAAAGTCCGAGAATTTGGAAGAAACTCAAGAGATGCCATTTACGGAGAAAAGAACATCTCTAGGGAGTAGAATTTCTTTGACAACTTCTACGAGTGACAGTCTATGAAAGGGTTCACATAGAATGCTGCCTTTCATATCTCCATATTGTTTAACCCCAAGAGGTGGGAAGACTGTGTCTGGTAATCCTATGGGGATCTAGTTTTGACTATTTAAGAGTGATCAACGGGCTTAATGCTAGACGTAGTTGCTGGGGAAACTCTAAATATCTATACTATTATTACACAGTTGATATGAGTTTATGAAAGAAGACTTACAGTGAAATAGTCCCACGATACAGTTATATGTATATGAAAGCGGTAAATGAAAGCATATAAACACTTACTCGGTTGTAGAGCTTCCATGCTGTTTGGTTAGTTGTTCAAGAAAGAAAGATTGAGAACAATAGTATATTCAAAATCAAAGGAGAAAGTGCTTTGAAAAAGAAAGATTTGGGGCTTACAGCTCAAGGAGAGGCCCAGGGTTTTATCAGTGAGCGCACTGTTTGAATTTGTACAGAGGGACTTATACAAGTGACTGTGGCCCAAAACTTGTTTTCTGTACAAAGGGATTTGGGTCTTACACTCTCTCAAGAGGCCCAAAAAGTTTTAAAGAAAAAGAGTGGGGCTTATAACACGAGGGTAGGCCCAGATGATTTTTCGTTTAAAATGGCGATCGCGGCGAGATTTTCTTTTAATGCAAAGGGGCTTATACAATATCTGAGGCCCAAAGTTGTTTTTGGTTAAAAGGGGATTGGGTCTTACACTCTATTAGAGGCCCAAAAGTTTTGAATGGGTCTTATAGCTCAAGGAGAGGCCCAGATGGTTTATCTTTAAACTGGCGACGATCGTGCCGAATTTTAAAATGTACAGAGGGACCTATACAATAAGTGAGGCCCAAAGTATTTCTGTACAAGTGGGTTGGGTCTTACACTCTAATAGAGGCCCAAAAGTGTTTGAAAATAATTTGTGAGGGTTGAATTAATCAAAAACCCTAATTTATTTCCAAAATGTATTTTAATTGAATAAAAATTCAATTAAAATGATCAAAAATTGTTTAACATGTGGGAAACAAATTATGATCATGGATTAATGCTTCAAAAATCAAGTATTAACCTACAAAATAATTAGAAGTCATTAATCTTTACAAAATCAAGAGGAAAAAAATATTTTAAATGTAAAAAACAATTAAAATATTAATTCTTTGAAAAAATATCAATTATATGAAATAAATAATATTTTTGGGATTTTTTGGGAAAATAAAAAATTTTAACATTTTTGTGAATTATTAAAAAAAGAATCAACTCAAAATCATTAAAACTCAGAGAGAAATTAATTTTTGAATCAATTAAATAAAAATCACAAAATTCTAATATTCAAATGTTGGAAAATGGCGCCAAGAACAAGGGCAAGAACAAGCGCGTGTTCTGAGTTTCCCAGATTTGCATTTTCTATCCAATCTCACTGAATACTTAATCATATCATGCAATCCACATACCAATCAACTCATTTCAACCTCACGATAATGTCTATGACAATTAATTTCATTTAAATTAAACATAAAACAAGAAATCATGAACAATCCTCAAGAACCCTAGATTCTGCATGAATGCTGAGATTTTTGATACACGATTCAAACAATGCAATTAATTGAGGGGAAACATTCCATGCATGATTATGAACATATGGCCAAATTATTGTGCAGCAAAAATTGCATGGATCATAGAGTTAGAAGAGCTCATGCTTACCACTTGCAGCTGGTGATCATGATTTGTGTTGGAGGTGTTACAGATGAGTTGTGATGATCTGAACAGCTTCCCTACACCCTATGGAGTGTGTTAGAATGCTTGGACTTGATTGAAGTTGGCTGGATCACTTCATGGCATCTCAACTGCAACTTGGCTAAAACCATGAGCAATTGACTGGTGATTCTGAGAAATCAGTGTTCCAGTTGTTGTTTAAGTGTTTGATAAGCTCATATGTGATGTATATGAGGTGTGTGTGTGATTGGTTTGATTGGAAAATCTCTCAAACTCAAAACCCGATAGTGACTTGCCTTAGAAGGCAAAATTGGAGTGAAAGAAGAGATTTAGAGGAAAGTATCTATTTGATGGCTTTGGTGTACTCAAACTGATCACAATTGAGCTCTATTAATAGTAGAGCAAGTTTGTTTTGCAAGGAATAGTGAATGGTAACTGCTGAGTAGGTTTGGCCAATGTTGGCAAATGAAAATCCAAGTCTCCTCTAGCCATTGACTAGAGGTTAGGGCACAGGCTGCTGGTTCCCTTGGTCTTGGATAAGTCTTGACTGAATTCAGTTGCTAAGAGCTCAGTCCATGCCACCTTGATGCTTCCATTGAATGCTCCAATCCAAAATTGGAGTCTTGTCCCTATTTTGGCAATTCTAGGTTCAACATGCTATTTCTTGTTCCAAAGACTTTGGAGGCTTGGCTCAGTGATTGTCCCCTTTAGATTCAATCCTCAGAGGTGTCCAAGTGGATAAGAGTGTTTGGATTTGGATGATTTTGGCAAATCGACCAAAAGTGCAAAAATTTGCCTTGCCTTGGCAGATTTCAGCAAGGCATCTTGCCAATGTCATATCTCATGGCTCAAGTTGAATTTGGTAATGTTCTTGGCCATTTTGGAAAGCCCTTACATGATACAAGAATTTTTTTAACATGTTTGGTTTTGATCTCTTTTGAATCCAAGTGAAAAATCCCCCTACATTTGGAAAAAAGTAAAGGCAGATTCTGACTTAGTGAAATTTTCACTAAGTGTTGGAACAAAGTGACTTTTCTTGATTTTGATCACTCCATAACTCAAAATCCATGAGGAATTTGGACATAGGTCAGTATGGAGCTTTTGTAGAGGGAAATGTGATCTACAAATCAAGCTTTGAATGGGGAACAATGGTCTTGTGGTTTAGGAGTTATGGTCCCCCAAAGTTGGCACATTTGTGTCACTTTTTCCATAACTTAGAAATTTTTCTAAGTTTTTATGGTTACCCCTTTTACAAGTTATCCCACTTTCTTTGATTTTTCTTGATGAATGATGATTCAAATCATACATTAACATCATTTTAGGGTTAAAAATCCATTTTGGTGAAAAATCTCAAAAAGTCAAAGTTGACTTTTGTGCATAGTTGACTTTTTATCAGATGAATTCCAAACTGTACAATTCTTCAGGAAATCATGTCCTTGACCTAAATCAAACTTGATGGACATGTTCCATGGGTGTCATAGGGTATATTGAATCATGTCTTAGGGTTTGGGAGCATGTCCTGGTCAAAAGTCAAAGTTACAGTTAACTTTCCTCGCGAAACCCTAATTGTGGTGCAGATGAAATTGAGACTTGTTGCTCAAGCTCCTTGGATTAATCCATTGTTGCAAATGGATCAATATATTATATTAGAGACCCTCAAATCATGTATTGAGGTCTTGGCTCATGATTTGTCCCAAAAGTCAACTTAGGGGTGAATTAGGTCAAGAAACCCTAATTCCTGATTTTTGATGTATGCATCCCCTGAGATCAAATTGACTTGATGATTGGGTCCATGAGGTTCCATCGAGTATATTAGGTTATGTTTTGGATCATTGGCTTGTGCCCAGATGAAAAATTTCCATCTGGAGGCCCTAGTCGACCAAAACCCTAATTTGGTGACACTGTCGATCTTGAGACTTGATCCACCTAGAAGGGAGCAGCCTTGTGCTTAATCCTTGAAGTGGGAGTCCTTTTGATCCACTGTGGATATTCTAGAGGCTAGACAAGTTGAAGATCAAGTCATTCCTTGATTGATTTTTTGTCTAAGGCTCTGAGAGGGCTTAAAACCCTAATTTTGATTGTAGTGAATGCTCAACAACCCTTGAGTTCATCCATATTGTGATGATGATTTGCACAATGATGGGAAATCTTAGTGGTCAAAATTTGGGGTATGACAGATGCCCCTATTTAATCTTCTTGGACCCGAAGGTGTGAATGACGAAGGTATTCGGGCATTTAGGGTGCAAGAGGATTAAATATCGGAATACCCGAAATTTTGATGGCTATGAATGGCAGCTTGCGCATTCATCTTCTTTTGCTAAGAAATGATGCTTAGAAAAGGTAAACTTCCCCTCGATCCTGGCTTCCTACCAAGGAAATGGTCTTAGTTTCTGATACGAACTTCCCCTCGATCCTGGTTTCCTACCAAGGAACTGGTCTAAGTTTCTGATTTAAACTTCCCCTCGATCCTGGTTTCCTACCAAGGAACTGGTCTCAGTTTCTTTTGTCAATAAACTTTATTGATAAGGGACGCTATTTGTAGCAGCTTTCCTCAAACTTCTCGTCGGATTTTCCCGGGGAGATGCCATTTGAGTGGAAAAAGTTTTGATGTCAGACTTGTTGGGGAACCCAGTCGTCTGAGCTGTAGAGGTGTACAAACTTCTCTATTGGAGACGCCATTTATCGATTCTACTTGGGGAAAATGAGTCTCTTGAGAGACTGCTTCCGCATGGGGTCTTACATCATACTTTTCTTGGGATCTTCCCGAAGAAATGCCATATGATGGGCTCCAATTTTGAGGTGCCGATGACCTTTTCACCAGCGGTCTTTCGGAGAAAGGCAGATGTAATGCCAAATCTCTGCTTAGGAGGCTTTCTCTGGGGATTTTTCTTTTATCCGGGAAAGCAAGGAGATCATCTTCAATGGCAAAGAGTGACATTTGTAGAAAGCTTCTCTGGCTTTTCAGAGGTTCAAGTTATCAAAGTGGTCGAGTGCTGACTCTAATCCAGAGATACACTGGAGGCGAGGTTGTTCAAACGCAGCATTTCCTGACAAGGCAAGAACTGACAACTCGATTGAGAAGACTGTTATCACTAGGGGACAAGACCGACTAGAGTGATAGTGATGTAATATGAATATGAATGCAAATCAAATGCATGATGTATGTATATATGCTGACAAAACTGATGCGACATACAGACTGGCGAGTGAACATGACTGGATACTCGGCCATCGCGGGGCGAAGAAGTACCGTTGGTCAAAAAAGTAGCAATTCTACCTTGCTTAGGAGAGATAGTCCCTGCGAGGAATACTGTTGATCGGGATTAGGAGATAAGAACTCGGCCGAGGGTATCAGATGGGAAAACCGCATCTTATACAGTTGATCCTTCGTTCAAGCGTACTAGCCTAGAAGGAGTACTTTGATTCTGCGCGTTGAAATTCAAACGCCTTTGGAGACGCAATCGACGTTCTTCCGATGCTCAACAGTAAAAAATAATTGCCATCTTTAATTTAAAAGCAGAAAAAGTTTTAACAAGTAAATTCATTTTTGTTTTATTTCAAGAATCGTTGATCATGTTAAAACGCCATTCTGTAAAGCTAAAACAAATAAGAATTACAAACAAAAGCACAAGGGCTCAAATTTTATTGATAAGATGGAGATCAGCCAAACGCGTGATTCCAAAGAGTATATACAAAGTTTGAAAATGGTAATTTACAGGGAAAAGGGCTACGTTGAAACATAACGACCACTATCCTTCTACCAACTTTGAATTCGGGACATGCTGAGCTTCTGTCGAAGATGACCTTGACTGGAGTTTTCCTCAGATGGATGGTGTAACTGCTGCTGAGGGACTTGCCTCTGTTGAACATAATTACTTGCCATTATCCCTAATTTTTGCCTGGATTGTACTTTGATGTTTCCAATCCATCGGGATGGTTTTTCATGTCTCTAACTTTTTCCTGGACCGCCCTTTCGGGTTTTCAATCCACCGAGACGTTTTTTTTTCAGTTTAGGCGAAGTATTTCTTGACTACATCAACATTTGTGGGGTAGGAAAATTCTTCTCCGTCCATGGTTGCAAGTCTCAAGGCACCGCCTGAGAAAGCTTTTGTGACCACATAGGGGCCATCATAATTTGGGATCCATTTGCCCCGAGAGTCGGTGAGAAATGATTGTATCTTCTTGAGCACGAGGTCTTCTTTTCTGAAGACGCGAGGTTGGACCTTTTTGTCGAATGCCTTCTTCATTCTCTGCTGATACAACTTACCGTGGCATAGCGCCGTGATTCGCTTCTCTTCGATCAGGTTTAATTCGTCGTGTCGACTTTGACACCATTTAGCTTCTGAAAGCTTAGCTTCCATCAATACTCGGATTGATGGGATCTCCACTTCTATGGGGAGAACTGCCTCCATGCCATATACTAGAGAGAAAGGGGTTGCCCCTGTTGAAGTGCGGATAGATGTTCGATAATCGTGAAGAGCAAAGGGTAGCATCTCGTGCCAATCTTTATAGGTTACAACCATCTTTTGAACAATCTTCTTGATGTTCTTGTTAGCCGCTTCTACCGCACCGTTCATCTTGGGTCGGTAGGGAGATGAGTTATGGTGTTCAATCTTGAACTCAACGCACAACTCTTTCATCATCTTGTTGTTCAAGTTAGATCCATTATCAGTAATGATCTGGCTTGGAACACCATAACGGCAGATGATATTGTTTTTGATAAATCGGACCACCACTTGTCGGGTTACATTAGCGTACGACGTTGCTTCGACCCACTTGGTGAAATAGTCAATGGCTACCAGGATGAACCGATGTCCGTTTAAAGCCTTAGGTTCGATCAAGCCAATCATGTCGATTCCCCATATGGAAAAGGGCCACGGGGAAGAAAGAACTTTGAGATGTGATGGCGGTACATGAATTTTGTCGGAGTATATCTGACACTTGTGACACTTCCTCATGTACTTGTAGCAGTCGGATTCCATGGTCAACCAATAGTACCCTACTTTCAGAATTTTTCTCGCCATTGTGTGTCCGTTGGCATGAGTGCCAAAGGATCCTTCATGAATTTCTTTCATAAGCATGTCTGCTTCTGGTCTGTCTACGCATCGGAGCAAGACCAAGTCAAAATTCCTCTTATAGAGTGTATCATCGCTCAAGAAGAAGTTTCCAGCCAGTCTTCTGAGGGTTTTTCTGTCCTTCCTTAGTGCCCCATGTGGGTACTCTTGTTTTTGAAGGAAGCATTTGATATCGTGATACCAAGGTTTGTCGTCGATGACTGCTTCAATCGTGAAGATGTAAGCGGGCCTTTCAAGGCGCATTATGTCGATCTTAGGTAGGTCATTCCGTTGACCTACACTAATCATGGAAGAGAGAGTGGCAAGGCATCAGCCATGTGATTCTCTCTACGAGGGACGTGATGAAACTCGACTCTGTTAAAGAAGGGTAACAACCTTCTTGCATAGTCTTTGTAAGGAATCAGTCCTGATTGGTATGTGTTCCAATCTCCTTTTATCTGATTGATAACCAAGGCTGAGTCGCCATATACGACCAAGTTTTTGATCCTTAAATCGATCGCTTCTTCGAGACCCATAATACGAGCTTCGTATTCGGCCTCGTTGTTCGTACATTTGAACGTAAGTCTGGCAGTGAAAGGAATGTGGGTACCCTGAGGGGTAACAATGATTGCCCCAATTCCGTTTCCATAATGATTAAATGCTCCGTCAAAGATAAGTCCCCATTGGGAACCTGGTTCTGGCCCTTCACTGGGTAACGGTTCATCGCAATCTTTCATTTTTAGATACATGACATCTTCGTCTGGGAAGTCAAACCCGATTGGTTCTTGATCATCAATCGGTTGATGAGCCAAATGATCGGCTAAAACACTCCCCTTAACGGCTTTCTGAGCGTGGTACTCTATGTCATATTCTGATAATAACATTTGCCAACGGGCAATTCTTCCCGTGAGAGCAGGATTTTCGAAGACATACTTGATTGGATCCATTTCGGAGATTAACCAAGTAGTGTGATGAATCATGTATTGGCGAAGACGTTTGGCTGCCCAAGCCAAAGCACAGCAAGTTTTCTCAAGCATCGTGTACCGAGTCTCACAGTCGGTGAATTTCTTGCTCAGATAGTAGATGGCAGACTTTTCCGTTTGGTTTCGTCTTGTTGGCCAAGTACACATCCCATTGAGTCCTCTAGGACTGTGAGGGAGATGATCAATGGTCTTCCTTCCACTGGAGGTGATAGAATCGGCGGATTCAACTGGTATTCCTTAATACGGTCGAATGCGGTTTGGCAATCTTCTGACCAAACGCAATCCTGGTTCTTTTTTAGTAATTTGAAAATCGGCGCACACGTGGCGGTCATAAGGAATATGAATCTGGAGATGTAGTTCAAACGTCCCAAGAATCCTCTAACTTGTTTTTCAGTTTTCGGAGAAGGCATTTCTTGAATGGCCTTGACCTTGTCAGGATCAACCTCAATTCCTTTCTGGCTGACGATGAACCCTAAGAGTTTCCCCGAACGGACACCGAAGGTGCACTTGTTGGGATTCAAGCGGAGTTTGTATTTTCTCAAATGCTCGAATAGTTTCGATAGGTGGGTCACATGCTCCTCTTCTGTCTTAGCTTTTATAATCATGTCATCGACATATACCTCTATCTCTTTGTGTATCATGTCATGAAACAGAGTAGTCATGGCCCTTTGATAGGTTGCCCCGACGTTCTTCAAGCCGAACGGCATCACCTTGTAACAAAAGGTACCCCATGGGGTAATGAACGAAGTTTTCTCCATGTCTTTCGGCGCCATTTTAATCTGGTTATAGCCCGAGAATCCATCCATGAAGGAGAAAACTTTGAACTTTGTTGTATTGTCAACCAACATGTCAATGTGTGGTAAAGGAAAGTCGTCCTTTGGACTTGCCTTGTTTAGATCTCTGTAGTCAACACACATTCTGACCTTTCCGTCCTTTTTGGGAACGGGTACAATGTTGGCTAACCATTGAGGATATTCTGACGTGGCGAGGAAACCCGCGTCAATCTGTTTCTGTACCTCCTCTTTGATTTTGATGGCCATGTCCGGGTGATTCCGTCTCAACCTTTGCTTTACTGGCGGACATTCTAACCTTAACGGTAAGTGATGTTCCACGATGCTGGTATCCAACCCTGGCATATCCTGATAGGACCAAGCGAATACATCGGGAAATTCTCTGAGAAGCTTTACCAAACCCTCTCTGGCAGTTGGACTGAGTAGTGCCCCAATCCTGATTTCTTTTCTCTCTCTTTCCAAACCCACATTGATCGTTTCCAACAGCTCTTTGTGAGGTTCAATGGAACTTTCCTCTTGTCTGAGTAGTCGGGAGATCTCTTCTGGAATTTCGTTGTCAACTTCTTCTTCAGCCCCAAATACCGGGAACCCAAAGTCGGGAGAAGGCATCGGATCGTATGTTTTAACTGGGTTTAAAACAAGCAATCTGCATGACGTGATGATTCGTGTTTAGAAGAGATAGAGAAAATGCGAGTGTGTGCAGTGTATTTATTTTACTGCTTGTTTTTATTTTTAATTATTTTTTAGGATTACCATTTTCTGAAAAAGCAAAAAGAGAAAACATCAATTAATGCGGAAATTACAGAACGACGTTATTTTATTAATAAACAAGTCGATCCTTGAAACTACAGCCCTATAAAACAAAACTCTGTCGCTTTGGGCGGAGCGAAGAGGGAAAATTTACAGAAAGCGAGCCCTATCAAAACATCCGTTTCACCTGGGCAGGGTGAAAGGTTAAAGATGGCAATTACTTAGATTGGCGAACGACCTTCGGAACATCGACAGCAACCCATTGGCGGCGAACTCCTCGGTGAATCACAAAGTCTGGCACCTTCCTTGATTTGTCTTCAGAAATAACGCTGATTTCTGGTGGAGCAGGATCATTGGAATCTGTCTCCCAGGAAGAATTGTCGTAGGAGGATTCCTCAGTTACTTTTTGTATAGCATTTGTGCTCTCAGCTGTATCTCCCCATCCAGTTGGCTGGATGTCTTCGAGCCTGATACGAGAGCTTTCGGGAGCGGTGTATTTGACCATATAGTCGTACTTTCCACTCGGTTGTCCCAAGGTGTCCCACACTTCTTTCGAACTGGAGGAGTCATCTCTCTCGATGACGTTGACCTCGGGAAAAGCATAGTTGATGAATTTAAGTCCTGCAAACGTTGCAAATTCATCATCGTGTTGAGTAGTTTCTGAATGACCTGAGTGTTGATCCCATGACATGGTGGGGACACAGGTATTCTGTTAAATGACGGTTAGCTGATTTTCATTGTTCGGCCGACTTTCTGGCCCCAAGTCTCCTGGGTAAGGCTGCCACATTGGCAGACCATCCATTAGGCCATAGTAATTGTGGTCAAAGTTATCTTTCATCGGAGTGTCTTCCTCTAATGAATTTGGCGGAGCACGACATCCTTCCAGATCACAATCCCCGTATATCATTTCGATGTCTGACATGGGTATAAATCTCGGACTCTCTGTAGGAAAGTAAAAAGGAGTTTGTGTTTCATCCTGAGACATATAACCGTCCTTGTTAAGATAGGACTTCCACTCTTCCACTGTGTCAGAGGGATCTTCCTCATTGATAGCATGGACTGCTTGAGGGACTGGGTGAAGAAAACATCCACTGTGGAAGAAATCCTGAATGGGATAAAGACTTTCATCGTTAGCAGTTGTCCGGGTACAGGTTGCAAAAAAACCAAGACCCTTCTTTGTTTTATTATCAATAGGAATGACAAGCTGTCCCCATTCGGTTGTATCGGTACTCTCGACCGCTTTGATAGATCTTTGTATGAGAAAATCGAGGTTCTTCCTTGGGATTAATTGTCCTTGCCGATCGACGGCGCTTGGAACTGCGTCCCAATAACCTCCTCGGGTTCTACACAAGTAGATGATGATAAGTTACTCACGAGCAAGGCCTGTTCTCCACAGACTGTGACAAGCCGATCGTTCTGAACGAACTTTAGCTTTTGTGGAGGGTCAAAGTGACCGCTCCAGCCTGATGTATCCAAGGTCTTCCTAATAAATAATTGTATGTTTCCCGGATGTCCATGACCTGGAAAGTGACTTGGAAAGTGTGAGGACCGATAGTTATGGGAAGATCAACTTCGCCGATAACTGTTTTTCTGGATCCGTCGAACGCTTTGACGACGACCTCGCTGATTCTCATCGGAGGGCCTTTGAATGATAATTGCATCAAAGTGGACTTCGGCATAACATTCAGGGCTGACCCTGTGTCTACCAATACGCTGGCTAAAGCATCGTCCTGGCAGTTAACTGTAATGTTGAGCGCCATGTTATGACGGCGACCCTCTTCGGGTAATTCCTCATCACTAAATCCCAAATTATTGCAGGAAGTGATGTTAGAGACAATGCTATCGAACTGTCTGATTGTTACATCCTGTTCCACAAAGGCTTGCTCCAAGACTTTCTGTAGAGCCTCCCTGTGGGCTTCTGAACTGAGTAACAGTGATAATACTGAGATCTTTGAAGGAGTCTGTAACAGTTGATCCACAATGTTATATTCACTCCTGTGGATGAGCTTCAGCATCTCATCATTATTTTTCGAAAGGCCGGGATTACTGGATTGACCGACTGATGGATCGGGAGCTTCTGTCTGAAGTTCCTTTTCCTTGTTAGGTTCTCCAACTTCTCGGTTGAAGATTCGACCACTCCGTGTTACACGAATGATGTCTGCAATATTCACGACGGAG
Organism: Lathyrus tuberosus; assembly: GCA_022829125.1. Classification (NCBI taxonomy): domain Eukaryota; kingdom Viridiplantae; phylum Streptophyta; class Magnoliopsida; order Fabales; family Fabaceae; genus Lathyrus; species Lathyrus tuberosus. Next base: position 3,637,308 of record JALAZF010000395.1, read on the forward strand.
GGTAATGGAATTTCCTTTCCATTTTCAATTGTCGTTGCACCGTATTTGTAAGGGATAGCCTTAGTTGATTCATACGGTAGTGGTCCCGGTAGATAGATGACTATGGGAACCTTCTGATTTTTCTGACCATCATAAGTAATCTCGATCCGTTCCCGGTTGGGAGCTCTAGATTCGTCAAGCAGAGGGATGATGGCAAAAACATCACTGGTTTGGTGACAACCAGAGATTGTGACAACATCCTCGACTTGATTGGCAAGGTAGTTCGGCGTCCATTTGATGGGTCCAGAACCCGGATATGGGCGAATCTCTCCACGATCCACCTGACCCTGAAGAGCTGCTCTCACAAGGTAACACCCTTGGTTACATTCTGAATAGACACTACAACATCCATAGTTGTGTGGTGGCACCTGGCCACGCCCACTTTGAATACAATGTAACCTCACTTGGTTAGCTTCCATAGATCGGACATCCTGACTTTGACGTCGGGTAGGATTCCTGTTACTGATACTAATCTGCTGAGTATCTTCATCCATATAGATTGGCATCCACCAGTGATTTAACAAGTGCTGAAGTGCTTCATGGACAAGGGCACATCCCTGATCATTTTCGCAACCCGCCTTACAGCTTTGATAGTCGTGTGGTATTAAGAATCTGAGTCGGACCTGCTCAGCATGTAACTCTACCAGGTTGGTATTCATCACGCGAATATCGAAGATCTGAACCATGTTGATCTGATAAGGGTTCCTATCATGGTAGTCTTGGATCCATCTAAGATCCATCTGACACTGGAGGGCCTCTTGTATGAAAGAGCATCCCTGTTTGTTTACCAAGCAAGTCAGACAGGAACTGTAATCGTGTCGTGGCAGATTATGATACTGGCTTTGCCTTAAGTGCATTGCCACCAAGTTGGCATTCATTGCATAGATGTCGTGGTTCTGAATGACGTTGGAATTCGTGTAGACCATGTTAACTCCACGAACTCGGTGCTCTTGGATCCATCCGAGATCCATCTATTCCTGTAGAGCTGATCGCACTACCGAACATCCTTGATTGCTTTTAGAGCAGACATCACACTGGTGATAATCATGAGGTGGCACATGGTCGTACCCACTCTGTCTACAATGCATCTTGACGAAATTGGTTTTCAACAAGAGTACATCGTGAATTTGATAGACATTGTTAGACTCTTTCTCGATCAGGTTGACTGTAGATTTCTCGTGTTGAGGCAGCGGGTTTGTGAGAACATTGGGATTCATATCTTTGAAAGATAAGAGCCCGCTCCTAACAAGCTTTTGCACGTTGGATTTGAAATTGAGACAATTCTCTATATTATGCCTTGATCCTCCTTAATGATAAGGGCATGTTTGATCGACATTAAACCAAAAAGGCAGATTTTCCGGTACTGTAAGAGGAGACTTAGTCTGAATGTGCCCCTTAGCCAGTAGTAACGGAAATAGTTCTGCATACAACATGGGTAAAGGATCAAACCCCGATGGTCGTGTTGTACGGTTGTTATTGTATGGAGGACGAGCCTGCTGAAGAGGCTGTTGTGTCCTTTGCTGATTAGGTTGGCTCTACGCAACCTGAGGTTAATACGTAGGAATAGGCGCAGGGCTGATGCAGGAGTTACAGCTGCTACCGGTTGATAACTTCGCCTTTGCTTTCCGAGAGAGATATTCCCAATATCCTGCTCTTTTTTCTTAGGGAGAGCACTACTGTATCGTTTTGTACTACTCGATGATCCAGCGTTTTTTGCCAAACGTCCTTCTCGGACGGCTTCCTCAAGATGAACTCCCATGCCCACCATCTCGGTGAAGTCACTGGGCGCACTGGCAACCATTCTGTCATAGTAAAATGAGCTTAAGGTCTTTAAGAAGATCTTTGTCATCTCTTTTTCCTCAAGAGGTGGACAAATTTAAGCGGCAATTTCACGCCATCTCTGGACGTACTCCTTAAAGGTTTCCTTGTCCTTTTGTGACATTGATCTGAGTTGATCTCTGTCTGGTGCCATGTCCAAATTGTATTTGTATTATTGGACAAAGGCAGTACCAAGATCTATGAATGTGCTAATCATAGCACGGTTTAAACCCATGTACCATTTTAATGCGGCACCGGTTAAACTATCCTGAAAGTAATGAATCAGTAGGTCCTGATTCTCCATCTGAGCTGACATTCGCCGAGCGTACATCACCAGATGGCTCTGAGGGCAAGAGTTACCCTTGTACTTTTCAAAGTCGGGGACCAGACAAAGGTCTGCGGCGTCCTTTCCAAATAGATCCTGACCGCGAATGGCTTGCAGTTCCTTCTGCATTTCTAAGAACTGTTCCTGGAATTCATCCATTCTATCGAACATAGTTTCCTTCTTATCAGAAGGGATCGATGGAATCTGTCCTTCCGGGACAGTGTGCACCACAGGGGGTGGTACCGTGACTACGGCAGTGAATCTTGGCGTTTCCCGAAGTTTGTAACCTTCAGGAGTCTTCAATATGCCTCTGGCATCTTCGCTTTCCCGAAGTTTGTAACCTTCAGGACCAACGACATATGTCGCGATTCCCTGATCCTCAGCGTTCGGCGGAACATATCCTTCCGGGATATAGTTAACAGGCATACCCCAGGGACGATCTTTTGGCATCTGATACCTAGGATCAAACTTCTCCACTATGGGCGCTGAGGTGATCTCTGAGATCACAGTCCTTTGTAGCTGAGCTTCTGCCATGGCTTGCATGTCATTACGAAGCTTTCTCATATCCTCTCTCAGAGCGTCGATCTTTTCTTTCAACTCTCTGTTCTCTTCCTCAAGATCATCCATCTTTTTCTGACGATTGGCCCGAGTATTATACGAATGAGACAGTTTGACTCTAGAACCGAGACACAAACGTGAGATTCGTAGGTAAGAAGAATACACGATGTGAGAATGATGAATGCAATGATTATATTAATTATTTTTTTGGTTTAATCAAAATAAACTTCGACAATTAGATTGCAAATATCAAACAGTGGGGAAACCCCTTTTTATTGAAATTCAAAGGATTGCGGAAACGAAAATACAGTAGATTACAAAGTACAGAAACAGAAACCTAAGCTAATGGGTCCCGAGAGAACTCGGGTGCTGATTCTGGTATCTTCCTTTTCTTTGACCGGGGCTCTTGAGCCGTTGTCGGGTTGTCATTCCTTTGCCAGGTGAAAGGAGCGAGCAAATTCCTTTGGTCATCCTGATTTTCTACAGCATGTTGCTCCAAAATCTCAATCAGAGCGTCCTTATCTTTTAGCAGTTGCTGTATTTTGATGCACTCCACGTTGAGGGTACGGTACTTGTTCTTCCAAGACCTCTTCTCCCATTGAACTTTGTTGAGATTAACCTGAAGCTTTTCAGTTTCCGTCATGAAGTACATGACAAATTCCCTCGGCGGAAGAATTCCATAACGAGGATAAGGCATCTTTAGCTTGAGAGCTCTAGTTTGTACCCAGTGGAGATAAGGCTCCACCGAGACACAATCCAGTTTTCCTAGAGACTCCCGTCCTTTCTTATGAACATGTTTCCAAGCGTGCACTATTTCCGTCTTTAGTGCTCTGTCACTTTCTCCTTCCTTGAAGAAAAGACCTTCCAGATGAACATTCCGGGGAACATGTCACATCGGGTATCCAAACTGACGGCGAACCAATATCGGATGATAGTTAATTCCACCCTTAGTTCCTATAAGGGGTACGTTGGGGTAGTTTCCACAATGGTCAATGATCCTGATTCCATCATAAATCCTATTACACCAATCTATGTCAGAGTTGGTGAGAGACATAATCTTCTGCGACCAGCGCAAGGCACTCTTATGATCCCAGAAAGCAGCAGACTTAGGTAAATAGGAGATAAACCATTTATAAAGCAGAGGTACACATCATGTGATCTCCCCTCCACTGTACAAATACCCTAAGTGTACAGAATGATATGCATCTGCGAGCAAAGTCGGCACAGGGTTCCCAATGAGAAAAACCTTAATGGAGTTGATATCGACAAAGTTATTAATGTTGGGCAACAGAAATAACCCGTAGGTGAGTAAAACAAAGATGCTCTCGAAAGCAGTCACATTTCCGATACTGGCGAAGTACAGGGCTTTCTTTGTCAAGAACTGAGCTGGCAAACCTTGTATGCCACCCTTAGTGGTCATGTGAGTCCTGACCTCAGACTCATCCAAATGAATTGCTCTTGCAATGGTTTGATTCTTTGGAATTTCTTCCAGTCCAGCAAATAGAGCTCGATCAGTGATGTGTAAATCGATCAGATGAGAATATTCCTCCAGCGTTGGTGCTAGCTGGTAATCCGGGAATGTAAAACAATGATAGACCGGATCGTAGAATTGAGCGAGCGCGTCCATGATTCCCTCAATCACATGGACCCTTAATAGAGGTAGCAGACCTCCGTACTTGGCTCTGAAAGCCTCTTGGTTTGTGATCATTCTCACCAAACCTCTCAAATCCTCTAGTTTTGGAACCTTGAAGGTGTACTTATGAGTTCTCCTTCTACCGAAATCCATTAGCGCAATCCTTTTCTCTGATTATTTGCAATCACAGTCTTGGTTTAATTTGAAAAACAGAGAGACTATAAGAGAATTTTTTTTGAATGTTTTAATGTTTTTTTTAAATGAATGCATGAATGCAGTACACAAAAACATAGAAAAAACATGGGGTCAAAGGGTCGTTGTCATGAAGTCAAGGCTCTACCCATCCCCAAAGGTTTATACTAGGGTGATTTTTGTACCTGTACTCAAAATCATCAGCTCCTCCCAGGATAACAAATAGCAAGCGGATTGCCAGTGAGCTGTATGAAATCTTAGAGTAAATACTATTTACCGAGAATAGATCATCAGCCTCAAATGAGGGTAGTATCGCGTGACAACTATTTCCAATAGTTTCCGCACTACAAAAGGGTTGGCTCCTCAGCTTCTCAGACGTCACAATCGGCCCATTGCCTATGAGAGGGAATGGGTTGCATTGGGAAGCCTCCATTGAGGTTGATGGTCGACCTCGTCGCCATCACTTATCTTAAGTGTATACTCAATCTTTCCACATGCGGCATCACACGCATTCCCATTAACAGAAAAATGAACACATATATCAATTAGGAAAAGCAGTATATATATTTGTCCTAATATCCTAGACCTTTTAAAAAGCTACGAATCTTATGTTCCTGACAAAAAATGGGTTCCCCGGTGGAAGTCCCAATCTGTGGTAAGAAGAGCCCCTACGGTGGGCGCCACTTTTAAAGTTTCCACCTAAGAGATGGGAAGAGAACAAGATCTCGCTACAAAGGTGAGATAGATCCTAATGACAGCTCCCCAGCAGAGTGGCTATTTTTCTGTAGTGAGCGATTTTGGACGCGGTTGTGAAGCGCTATCGCTCTTTGGTATCTACAGCTCGATTCATTTTTTATCCTATTAAAGCTGATGAAGGAAGGGAAATAGATGTCTCAAATTAACCCTGCTTGCAAACTGAGGTTAAACAGTCAAAACTGTTGGTTTACAGATGCTACAAAGATTCGGGGTCTCTATTGGGTGTATTTTTTTAAAAGTGGTGTTCGGTTAATTGGTGGGAGGTTAAGATGTTAGGACGGATATATGAAAGTATGGGATTTTGGATTTTTTGTTTAGTGTGCTCGCTAAGATCTTTTCTTTCAATCTTATGCCTACGTATTCCCGTTTACCGAAACAGGGAAATCAAAGCGTTCGTAGTTCCTCCTATTCTATGGGAGGAAATGGTGTTTTGGTGTCTTGTTCAAAGCCCAAGACGTGAAGCTAAAGGTGGTTTGTATCTTGTTTAAACCCCAAGATGTGAAGCTAAAAGGGTGCTGACTTTAGAGAGAATTTGTCATCTCTAAAGAGGGGGTTGTATGTCACAACTGTTTATAAAGGAGAACTACTTTAACCGAGATGTGTGAATCCGGCAATGCCATAATTTCATTTATAGGAGATTTTTAACCTGAAGGAGAAGACTTTAACTCAGTGTAGAGCAATGCTATCTTTCCTTAGGAATTTCTCATGCTAAAAGAGGGACAGTGGCATGGATGTAGATGATCCAGAGGCTTGCTGCTTACAGCAATTAGATGAAGGGGAAGGAGTTGTTGATGTTTGTGTACTATGAACGAGGCACAACTTTGATGCTAAAAGGTTGATTGGATCAACCAGTGGTTTTCTTATACAAAGCCTAAGAGGAGGCTAATATGTGTCTCGTACAAAGCCCGAGAGAGAGGCTAAAAGGTTTTGACTCAACGAGGGAATCTTTTGGTATCTCGTATAAAGCCCGAGATGAAGGCTATTTGACTCAACAAGAGAGTTTTTGTATCTCGTACAAAGCCCGAGATGGAGGCGAAAGGGGTGATTGACTCAACGAGGGAGTCTCTGGTATCTCGTACGAAGCCCGAGATGGAGACTAAAATTGTTAGCTCCACTGGGGAGAATCATTGTACAAAGCCCAAGAGGAGGCTATGGTTACTGTTTCAGTTGAGTGACAGGTCCAGTATGTTGATTTAAAGAAAAAATCAGTTCTTATATGAGTAATGTTTGCACTCAGGGATTTTGATTCGAGGATCAGGGATATTTCCTGTTCTTTAAGGAAGTGGGAAATCCGAAGGGTATTGAGACTATCCGAGTCCACGGGGTTCCTTCCTATTTTTGAAAGGATCACTTGAGAATGTCTTTGAGACTCAAGGATGTTAGACTGTCTGTGTCTAGAGTTTCATCTTTTGTACTATGCTTTGAGAAATAGTAGTAGACTCTTGGAAAGGATTGTTCTATGAAGATGACTAAGTTCTGTTCCTATACCTCTAGGAGGTCGTCGGGACAATTTGTACGAAGCCCAAGAGGAGGCTGGAAGCTTTTAAGAAGCCGACGGGTCCTTGTACTAAGCCCAAGAGGAGGCTATCATTCCCGGAGGAAGAGATCATTATACGAAGTCTAAGAGGAGGCTGTGAATACTTCTAAGAAGCCGACGAGTCCTTGTACCACACCCAAGAGGAGGCGGGGATGCTTTTAGGAAGCCTGCAGGTCCTTGAACAATGCCCAAGAGGAGGCCGATGCTTTTAAGAAGTCGATGGGTCCCCAAACCCCGAGAAATTCAAGACAGGCTATTCACGAGGAATAGATCAAGCCAGGAAAGTTCGAGAATTTGGAAGAAACTCAAGAGATGCCATTCACGGAGAAAAGATCATCTCTGGGGAATAGAGTTTCTTGACAAGTGTTTTTAAGAAGCCTGTGGGTCCCCAAACCCCGAGAAGTTCAAGACATGCCATTCACCGAGAATAGATCAAGCCAGGAAAGTCCGAGAATTTGGAAGAAACTCAAGAGATGCCATTCACGGAGAAAAGATCATCTCTGGGGAGTAGAATTTCTTTGACAACTTCTACGAGTGACAGTCTATGAAAGGGTTCACAGAGAATGCTGCCTTTCATATCTCCATATTGTTTAACCCCAAGAGGAGGGAAGACTGTGTCTGGTAATCCTATGGGGATCTAGTTTTGACTATTTAAGAGTGATCAACGAGCTTAATGCTAGACGTAGTTGTCGGGGAAACTCTAAATATCTATACTATTATTACACAGTTGATATGAGTTTATGAAAGAAGACTTACAACGAAACAGCCCCACAATACAGTTATATGTATATGAAAGCGGTAAATGAAAGCATATAAACACTTACTCGGTTGTAGAGCTTCCATGTTGTTTGGTTAGTTGTTCAACAAAGAAAGATTGAAAACAACAGTATATTCAAAATCAAAGGAGAAAGTGCTTTGAAAAAGAAAGATTTGGGGCTTACAGCTCAAGGAGAGACCCATGGTTTTATCAGTGAGCGCACTGTTTGAATTTGTACAGAGGGACTTATACAAGTGATTGTGGCCCAAAAATTGTTTTATGTACAAAGGGATTTGGGTCTTACACTCTCTCAAGAGGCCCAAAAAGTTTTAAAGAAAAAGAGTGGGGCTTATAACACGAGGGTAGGCCCAGATGATTTTTCGTTTAAAATGGCGATCGCGCCGAGATTTTCTTTTAACGCAAAGGGGCTTATACAATATCTGAGGCCCAAAGTTGTTTTTGGTTAAAAGGGGATTGGGTCTTACACTCTATTAGAGGCCCAAAAGTTTTGAATGGGTCTTATAGCTCAAGGAGAGACCCAGATGGTTTATCTTTAAACTGGCGACGATCGTGCTGAATTTAAAAATGTACAGAGGGACTTATACAATAAGTGAGGCCCAAAGTATTTCTGTACAAGTGGGTTGGGTCTTACACTCTAATAGAGGCCCAAAAGTGTTTGAAAATGATTTGTGAGGGTTGAATTAATCAAAAACCCTAATTTATTTCCAAAATGTATTTTAATTGAATAAAAATTCAATTAAAATGATAAAAAATTGTTTAACATGTGGGAAACAAATTATGATCTTGGATTAATGCTTCAAAACTCAAGTATTAACCTACAAAATAATTAGAAGTCATTAATCTTTACAAAATCAAGAGGAAAAAAATATTTTAAATGTCAAAAACAATTAAAATATTAATTCTTTGCAAAAATATAAATTATATGAAATAAATAATATTTTTGGGAGTTTTGGGGAAAATAAAATATTTTAACATTTTTTGTGAATTATTAAAAAAATAATCAACTCAAAATCATTAAAACTCAGAGAGAAATTAATTTTTGAATCAATTAAATAAAAATCACAAAATTCAAATATTCAAATGTTGGAAAATAGCGCCAAGAACAAGGGCAAGAACACGCGCGTGTTCTGAGTTTCCCAGATTTGCATTTTCTATCCAATCTCACTGAATACTTAATCATATCATGCAATCCACATACCAATCAACTCGTTTCAACCTCACGATCATGTCTATGACAATTAATTTCATTTAAATTAAACATAAAACAAGAAATCATGAACAATCCTCAAGAACCCTAGATTCTGCATGAAGGCTGGGATTTTTGATACACAATTCAAACAATGCAATTAATTGAGGGGAAACATTCCATGCATGATTATGAACATATGGCCAAATTATTGTGCAGGAAAAATTGCATGGATCATAGAATTAGAAGAGCTCATGCTTACCACTTGCAGCTGGTGATCGTGATTTGTGTTGGAGGTGTTACAGATGAGTTGTGATGATCTGAACAGCTTCCCTACAGCCTATGGAGTGTGTTTGAATGCTTGGACTTGATTGAAGTTGGCTGGATCACTTCATGGCATCTCAACTGCAACTTGGTTAAAACCTTGAGCAATTGACTGGTGATTATGAGAAATCAGTGTTCCAGTTGTTGTTTAAGTGTTTGATCAGCTCATATGTGATGTATATGAGGTGTGTGTGTGATTGGTTTGATTGGAAAAGCTCTCAAACTCAAAACCCGATAGTGACTTGCCTTAGAAGGCAAAATTGGAGTGAAAGAAGAGATTTTGAGGAAAGCATATGTTTGATGGCTTTGGTGTACTCAAACTGATCACAATTGAGCTCTATTTATAGTAGAGAAAGTTTGTTTTACAAGGAATAGTGAATGGTAACTGCTGAGTAGGTTTGGCCAATGTTGGCAAATGAAAATCCAAGTCTCCTCTAGCCATTGACTAGAGGTTAGGGCACATGCTGCTGGTTCCCTTGGTCTTGGATAAGTCTTAACTGAATTCAGTTGCTAAGAGCTCAGTCCATGCCACCTTGATGCTTCCATTGAATGCTCCAATCCAAAATTGGAGTCTTGTCCCTATTTTGGCAATTCTAGGTTCAACATGTTATTTCTTGTTCCAAAGACTTTGGAGGCTTGGCTCAGTGATTATCCCCTTTAGATTCAATCCTCAGAGGTGTCCAAGTGGATATGAGTGTTTGGATTTGGCTGATTTTGGAAAATCGACCAAAAGTGCAAAAATATGCCTTGCCTTGGCAGATTTCAGCAATGCATCTTGCCAATGTCATATCTCATGGCTCAAGTTGAATTTGGTAATGTTCTTGGCCATTTTGGAAAGCCCTTACATGATACAACAACTGTTTGAACATGTTTGGTTTTGATCTCTTTTGAATCCAAGTGAAAAATCCCCCTACATTTGGAAAAAAGTAAAGGCAGATTCTGACTTAGTGAAATTTTCACTAAGTGTTGGAACAAAATGACTTTTCTTGATTTTGATCACTCCATAACTCAAAATCCATGAGGAATTTGGGCATAGGTCAGTGTGAAGCTTTTGTAGAGGGTAATGTGATCTACAAATCAAGCTTTGAATGGGGAACAATGGCCTTGTGGTTTAGGAGTTATGGTCCTCCAAAGTTGGCACATTAGTGTCACTTTTTCCATAACTTAGAAATTTTTCTAAGTTTTTATGGTTACCCCTTTTACAAGTTATCCCACTTTCTTTGATTTTTCTTGATGAATGATGATTCAAATCATACATTAACATCATTTTAGGGTTAAAAATCCATTTTGGTGAAAAATCTCAAAAAGTCAAAGTTGACTTTTGTGCACAGTTGACTTTTTATCAGATGAATTCCAAACTGTACAATTCTTCAGGAAATCATGTCCTTGACCTAAATCAAACTTGATGGAAATGTTCCATGGGTGTCATAGGGTATATTGAATCATGTCTTAGGGTTTGGGAGCATGTCCTGGTCAAAAGTCAAAGTTACAATTAACTTTCCTCGCGAAACCCTAATTGTGGTGCAGATGAAATTGAGACTTGTTGCTCAAGCTCCTTGGATTAATCCATTGTTGCAAATGGATCAATATATTATATTAGAGACCCTCAAATCATGTCTTGAGGTCTTGGCTCATGATTTGTCCCAAAAGTCAACTTAGGGGTGAATTAGGTCAAGAAACCCTAATTCCTGATTTTTGATGTATGCATCCCCTGAGATCAAATTGACTTGATGATTGGGTCCATGAGGTTCCATGGAGTATATTAGGTTATGTTTTGGATCATTGGCTTGTGCCCAGATGAAAAATTTCCATCTGGAGGCCCTGTTCGACCAAAACCCTAATTTGGTGACACTGTCGATCTTGAGACTTGATCCACCTAGAAGGGAGCAGCCTTGTGCTTAATCCTTGAAGTGGGAGTCCTTTTGATCCATTGTGGATATTCTAGAGGCTAGACAAGTTGAAGATCAAGTCATTCCTTGATTGATCCTTTGTCTAAGGCTCTGAAAGGGCTTAAAACCCTAATTTTGATTGTAGTGAATGCTCAACAACCCTTGAGGCATTTGATGAGGCATGATGGTTCATCCATATTGTGATGATGATTTGCACAATGATAGGAAATCTTAGTGGTCAAAATTTGGGGTATGACAGATGCCCCTATTTAATCTTCTTGGACCCGAAGGTGTGAATGATGAAGGTATTCGGGCATTCAGGGTGCAAGAGGATTAAATATCGGAATACCCGAAATTTTGATGGCTATGAATGGCAGCTTGCGCATTCATCTTCTTTTGCTAAGCAATGATGCTTAGAAAAGGTAAACTTCCCCTCGATCCTGGTTTCCTACCAAGGAAATGGTCTTAGTTTCTGATGCGAACTTCCCCTCGATCCTGGTTTCCTACCAAGGAACTGGTCTAAGTTTCTGATTTAAACTTCCCCTCGATCCTGGTTTCCTACCAAGGAACTGGTCTCAGTTTATTTTGTCAATAAACTTTATTGACAAGGGACGCTATATGTAGTGGCTTTCCTCAAACTTCTCGCCATATTTTCCCGGGGAGATGCCATTTGAGTGGAAAAAGTTTTGATGTCAAACTTGCTGGGGAACCCAGTCGTCTGAGCTGTAGAGGTGTACAAACTTCTCTGTTGGAGATGCCATTTGTCGATTCTACCTGGGGAAAATGAGTCTCTTGAGAGACTGCTTCCGCGTGGGGTCTTACATCATACTTTTCTCGGGATCTTCCCGGAGAAATGCCATATGATGGGCTCCAATTTTGAGGTGTCGATGACCTTTTCATCAGCGGTCTTTCGGAGAAAGGCATATGTAATGCCAAATCTCTGCTCAGGAGGCTTTCTCTGGGGATTTTTCTTTAATCCGTGAAAGCAAGGAGATCATCTTCAATGGCGAAGAGTGACATTTGTAGAAAGCTTCTCTGGCTTTTCAGAGGTTCAAGTTATCAAAGTGGTCGAGTGCCGACTCTAATCCAGAGATACACTGAAAAAGAAATTAAAAGGAAATTGTGAAAATATGAGCAAAAATCAATAAAATTAGAATTAAAAAATGTAAAAAATTATTTAAATGTTTAAAGATGCTTCATGAGTTTTTATGGAATTTTTATGATGCATATGCTATTTTTAATAAAATAAATTGAAACTATATGCAAAATAAAATAAAATATGAATGAATGAAGGAGGGGGTGCACAGATAGCAAATACTAAGTCGAAAAATGTTTGGGCTCAGAAACAAGGGGGTGCGTATATCAATCAGGTCTAGGCCCACACACGCTTCAGACTATGATAATACCATGCACCTCAGTCAACATTTTGACTCAATTACATACGTTGGATGTAGTCAAGATGATCAAACAAGCAAAGCATGCAAATCAGATGGATATGATGCCAGGCACATGCTAACAAGTATAGATGCACACGTACACAATAGTCAAGGTCAACAATGCTGAGAGAGAGAAGTCACGTGAGGGGAGGGTGGTTCAATAATGCGCTGTCACTTTTATAGGCCTAGGATTACAAAGATCTAACGGATATGTTATAATCTGAAGCTTAAACCCTAGTCAAACCCTCACCGGCCGGAGAAGGACCTCCGATCATCTTCTCCGGCCATCTCCGTCACCTGTAAATGATCACATGCTCTAGAAATTCACAAAAAGTACATCAATCGAAAAAGGAAGTCAAGTAGATCAAGAATCCAGCAAAAGATTTCACATAGCATGCATGTACAGAGGGAATCGAGCACCAATATTTTGCCCTAGAATTTGAATCTAAGCACTTAAGGTGTCTATCACTAGCCAGATCAATCACATTGCTTCAATTAAGCTATAATCAACATGAATCAAAATTAAAATCAGTGAATTAGTGCAAGAAAAAAGTTGAGAAATAATGAACCTGAAACTTGAAGAAACCTTTAATCAGAAGAAAACCAGAGGTGATCTTTGAGTTCTTGAGCTTGAATGGAGCAAAATAAATGTTATGGAATGTTGATTTCTGAAGAGAACAAAGAAATTCAACCTTGAGAAAGTGCTACACTTGATCCTGATTCAACTTGTTCTTGATCAAAGAGCAACAATGATGAACAATGGATGAAGCTTGGAGTGAAAATATGGAGAACTCGTGTGAAAAGAGAGAGATAGTTCAGAGAGAAACTTGAGAGCTTTGAGGTGTGAGAGTGAAAAATGAAGTGTGTCCCTTGCAAATTCTGTTAGAAAACTATTTATATGTGAGGTTAGGAGTTAACCATCTCAGTTGATGGTTAGAACTCAGGTTAGGTTAATGGTGGTGTGAAGCAATGAGAGGGTGTGCTTGAGCAATCCAAAAATCAGAGGAACTCGTGTAGTGTTGTTGATGTAAGGATGATGATGGTTAAATGGATGATGGTGATGATGTTATGTTGTGTAGCCTGCAGCATGTTTGCTTTACAAGTCTCTCTCATTTCTTCTTTCATGTATGGAGCAAGTAAGCATGTATGGCATGTGAAGTATGTTGGTCCAAATGAAGTAAACAATAGTACATGAGTGCATAAAAGTGTTTGTGATGGTACTGAACCCAAAACCATGTACAAAACCTCCAAAGATCCATCAATGCATCAATGAAAATAAGGATGTTTGCAGATGAAGTTCTCTCAATGTAGTGCATGAAAATGGATGTTTTTGGTGGCTATGGACCAAGGATACATCATAGAACAAGTTTGTAGTTGAAACCAAAATGAAACAATACCATTAAAGCACTCAAAAATGACACTAAAGTCACTTGCTTGTGGCTGAAGTTTTGGCAAGGCAAACCTGCATGCGTGCCTAACTCATGGGCCTATGAAATTCAGAGTGAGACCCTTGTCTTGGAACCCTCATAACTCTTCATACATTGCTCAAATGAAAAAGTGATAAACATGGACATTGTAGAGGGCATGGAGAGGAACAACTTTGGTGTTCAACATTTTTTCATTTGGAGCCTTCTTCATTGAGAAAATTGGCTTGACATTTGGCACACCACCTGTTTGATGAAATTATGGCCTGGAGGCCCGAACTTGCCTTGCCATGACTTGAAATTTGCCTTAATTTTACCAAACTTTGATTGATCATAACTCTCTCAATTTTGATCCAATGGAAGAGTTCTTGGTATGGATTTGAAGCTTAGGATATGATCTTTAATTGGCTAAACTTGGCCCAGAAGTTTAAAGCTTTTATCTTGAAGAAAGAATGCCTTGAAGTAGAGTGCAAAATGGCATAAACTTTCCATTTTTAGAAACCCTAAGTTTCTAAATTTGGCAACTTTGCACCATTCTTGATTTTTGATGAATCTCTTGACATTTCTTGATCAAATCTTGAACAATGAACATATTGGACTTGTGGAACATGAAATTGGCCCCAAAAAGTCAGGAGTTGACTTTTTCCTCTGCACAGTTGACTTTCTCCTGATTTCTTGATTCTCAAGCAATTGACCAATTAAAAACCTTCTGAAATGAACCAATAGGTAATTTTCCATCCTTAGACACTTGACATCATGTGGAAAACATTGAGATCAAATTTGAACCAAAATTTCATCAGGAGACTGCTTGAACTCAAAACCCTAATTTGGACTGCTTTTGCTAGGAGATGATGAACTGTCCAACTTCTTGATGAATTCCCATCTTCCAATGACTTGTGGGATCAAATGGGATATCATCTGATATAAGAGACCCTTGAGGCTTGTTTGAAGACACTTGGCTCTTACTCTCTTGCTCTGGATACTCAATACTCTGAAATCAACTGATCACATGCCCTATGCATGAACCAATGCTGAATGTTTTATGTATATGACTTGAATGTAATGCAATGCAATGAAAGTATATGCTAAATGATATGAAAGATGAGAGGGAAAATTTTGGGGTATTACAACTGCCCCTATTCAATCACTATAGACCTGAATGGATGATAGCGATTGCTTTCAGCCTTTCAAGGTATGGAGGGATTGAATACCGAAAATAACCAAAAAATTTACACTCTGTGGAGAAGAAGAAAAGGGATATAAACCCAATCACATGAACTCTGCTCGGATAAAACTCTGATGGGAAGAATAACACTGGAGAGATGCCCTTTGAATGACGCCAGACAACTACTGGCTTGCCATACTGCGGATGGACTTGAAAAACGTCTTTTGTACGACGCCAGACAACTACTGGCTTGCCACACTGCGGGTGGACTTTAATAATGTCTCTTGTACGACGCCAGATGACTACTGGCTTGCCACGCTGCGGGTGGACTTTAACAACGTCTTTTGTACAACGCCAGACGACTACTAGCTTGCCACGCTGTGGTTGGACTTTAACAACGTCTTTTGTACAACGCCAGACGACTACTGGATTGCCACACTGCGGGTGAACTTTAAGAATGTCTTTTTAACGACGCCAGACGACTACTGGCTTGCCACGCTGCGGGTGGACTTTAAGAATGTCTTTTGAACGACGCCAGACGACTACTGGCTTGCCACACTGCGGGTGGACTTTCGCCAATTTGCGGTTGGTCTTGAAACTGTCTTTTAAATGGAGTCAGACGACTACTGACTTGCCACACTGCGGGTGGACTTTCGCCAATCTACTATTGGACTTTACCCTGCTTTGCCACCCTAAGATGGACTTTTGCCAATATGCGGTTGGACTTTGCTTATTTGCCACCCTAAGATGGACTTTTTCCAATCTGCGGTTGGACTTTGCTGATTTGCCACCCTAAGATGGACTTTTGCCAATCTGCGGTTGGACTTTGCTTTGTCTTTCAAATCAAACCAGACAAATACCGACAGGCCACGCTGTGGGTGGGCTTTTGAAAGATGCCCTTTTGGATGAAGTCAGTTAACTACTGATTCGCCACACTGCGGGTGGACTTTTGCAAAAATTCAACATTGGATTACGCTCTGCATACATATCAGACATCCCTGCTGACTCTGCTGAGGAACAATGATCAATGATTTAACCTCAGAAGCTCCTGAAAGGATAATATCTCTGCCGGAGAATGACTGAATAATCCGTCTACTCCAAATTGCCACGCTTGCCAAAAATAAATTGGACTTTAAGATATGGGGAAGTGATGACTCTGCCAAGAATTATTTCATCTGTCTGGGGATGAATTCTGATCATAGCAACTCCACTGGAGGAATGACAACTTTCCGACTTGGCTGGGGAAAGAATGTACTAACACTCTGCTGAGGAAGAGATTCTGTTGATCTGCTAACCCTCTACGGGGAGAAAAAACAACTCACCTGGGGAGTATTATTGGCACGATTCAATGCTGAACTCTATGGGGGATACAATCGTATATAGCCCTAGTTTCTAAGAAATGAATTTATAGTCTCTTCTCGCTGAGAACAAACCGCCGGGGGCACGATCTTGCTGGGGACTGGAACTATTCCGTCGGGGATACACAAGTCCTGGTTAGAAGACATTCTGTTACGATATACTGGGAAAGAAATCCCTAGAGATCTGCTGGGAAAACACAAAAAAACCACGGTAATCTGTTGGGGAACAAAGCTGTCGAACTTAGAATAAGAGCCACAATGTCCCATGCTAGGCAAACCTTCCGCTTGTCGGCTCCACTGGGGATAATGAGTTTACAACAGACTCTGTTGGGGAAAACTGCTTCCAAGCGTCTCGTGCTGGAGATGCCCCTTAAGAGGATTTTACAGAAGACCAAGCATCTTTAAACTCTTAAACAAATGCCGAGACCTGAGCTAAAATACAATAATTGAGAGGTCACTCTACTGGAGATAATAGATCTGTAACACATCTTGTCGGAGGGATTTCACGATGCCCCATGCTTGGGAGGGTCACCAACTCACTTTTGCCCCAGATTGCGCGGCTGATCTGAAGAAATTGTCCCAAGAGGATTTTACAGAAGATTTGGCATCTTCAAACTCCTGGACACTCACTGAGTCTTGAACATTAACTGTGAGGTCTGCGAAGCAACTCTACTGGGGAATTTGCAACCGTTATCGACACAGAAAAGCTTGTACTTGTTGGAAGTTCTGAATGGGAGAAACGACTTAATAGGATCCACCGATCCCTTATTAGCTTTGCCTTGTTGATCTCATCTTGCTATAATCGGCCGCCGATCAAACAGTGGACTCAATCAGTAAAAGTTATGACAAAGGGGTGACACAGAAGCCCCTTCCTGGGTATAATCGCCCCTGTATCGTGCCTACGGATAAGTGATCACTTGTCTGGAAGAAAATGGCTCTCACCTTTGAAATCACTTGTACCTGTTACCTGCAAGCAAAAGAATACGCACACATGCCCTAGGATATTGCGTGGTTTGAATCCACCATCCAGGATTACTCAACATTCAAAGTGATTTTAAATGTTTTTCTGCGCATGTTATTGTAAGGCCACAATGTTTTCAAATGCAATGTTTTATCAAAAATTCGGACGTTTTTGCAAACAAAGCAGTAAAAACAAAATAAGAAGCTTTTGACTGAAATTCAATTTATTGAAAAAAAAATGCCTGAAATCGGCAAATACATTCGGAAGCAAACCTTGGAAAGAGGAGATTGTTGTAAATTGAGAAAAGAAACTATCCAAATGGCAATGTGAAAATGCCATTCTACTGAGTTTCAATTCTGCTATAGCCAGTATGTCTTCAAAACTCCCCAACCTTGCCTTCTGAGGAGTGATTGGACCGATTCCTATCCTTTGGAATGTCAGTTGCTGAAACAGTGATGGAGTAAAAATAACTCAGACCGTAATCGTTCGCTTAAATCCCTTTTTTGCATGGACCGCCCTTTCGGGTTTTCAATCCACCGGGATACCCCTTTTTACCTAAGTTGCCCTTTCGGGTTTTCAACTTACCGGGTGTACAATTTTTTCATTTATATCCCTAATTTTTGCCCGAACCTTTTTATTCTGTTTTTATGGTTCGTCGGGATGCCCTTTTTTTTGCCTGGACTCTCTCTTTTTTTTATCCAGCGGGTCTATTTATGCAAAGTATTTTTTGACTGCGTCTGAGTTAACAGGGGATGGAAAGTCTTCGCCATCCATGGTTGAAAGCAATAAGGCTCCGCCCGAGAAGACCTTTTTAACCACGAATGGACCTTCATAGTTAGGAGTCCATTTGCCCCTGTGATCTGTACTAGGAGGAAAGATCCTTTTGAGTACTACATCTCCGACTTTGTAAACCCGAGGACGCACCTTCTGATTAAATGCCCGCTTCATCCTTCGTTGGTATAACTGCCCGTGACACACAGCTGCCAGACGTTTCTTTTCAATAAGGCTCAACTGATTAAATCTGGCGCGAACCCATTCAGCTTCGTCTAATTTGACATCCATCATGACTCTGAGGGGTGGAATCTCAACTTCAATCGGTAGGACTGCCTCCATACCGTACACAATTGAGAATGGTGTTGCCCTAGTAGACGTGCGTACTGACGTTCGATACCCATGAAAGGCGAACGGTAGCATCTCATGCCAATCTTTATATGTGACAACCATTTTCTGCATAATCTTCTTAATATTCTTATTGGCTTCCTCAACAGCGCCATTCATCTTCGGGCGATACGGAGAAGAATTGTGATGTTCAATTTTGAAGTCCTGGCACAGCTCAGCCATCATTTTGTTGTTCAAATTAGAACCGTTATCAGTAATAATTCTCTCGGGCACTCCATATCGACAAATGATATCCCGTTTCAGGAAACGATCTACCACCTGCTTAGTGACGTTAGCATAAGATGCTGCTTCAACCCACTTCGTGAAATAATCAATGGCGACCAAGATGAAATGATGGCAGTTTGAAGCAGTAGGCTCAATTTTTCCGATCATATCAATGCCCCACATTGTAAAGGGCCAAGGAGAGGACATGACACTCAACGGATTCGGAGGCACATGCACTTTGTCTGCATAAATCTGGCACTTGTACATTTGCGGGCGTACTTGCAACAATCTGTCTCCATCGTCAACCAATAATACCCTGACCTCAATAGTTTCTTTGCCATTGCATGTCCTCCGGCATGGGTACCGAAAGAGCCTTCATGCACTTCTTGCATTAACAGGTCTGCTTCGTGTCTATCCACGCATCTGAGCAGAACCATGTCAAAATTCCGTCTGTACAACACGTCATCTTAGTTCAGGAAGAAGCTACCAGACAATCTCCTCAAAGTCTTCTTATCTTTGGTAGATGCCCCAGGCGGGTACTCCTGACTTTTCAAAAAACACTTGATGTCATGAAACCATAGCTTGTCATCAGACGTTGCATCAACAGCAAACACAAATGCAGGTCTATCAAGATGAGATACATCAATCTTAGGTACATGGTTCCACCTTTGCACTTTGATCATAGAAGACAATGTGGCCAAGGCATCAGCAAACTTATTCTCATCTCGAGGAATATGATACAACTTTACTGTTGTGAAAAACGTCAATAGTCTTCTCGTATAATCTCTATACGGAATCAGATGTGTCTGGTGCGTGTACCAATTCCCATTCACTTGATTGATTACTAAAGCTGAATCACCGAAGATATCAAGGGTCTTAATTCGCAAATTAATCGCCTCCTCAATCCCCATTATACAAGCTTCATATTCCGCTTCATTATTGGTGCATCCGAAAGTTACTCAGGCAGTGAAGGGCATATGAAAACCCTCCGGCGTGATAAGAACTGCTTTAACTGCGCATCCATTCATGTTGGCGGCCCCATCAAACATCAAACTCCATTTGGATTCAGGGTCTGGCCTCTTCTCCGGGAGTGGTTCCTCGCAGTCTTTAACTTTGAGAAACATGATGCCCTCATCAGGGAAATCAAATTTCATGGGTTGGTAATCATCAATCGGCTGTTGCGCAAGATAATCTGATAGGATACTTCCTTTGGTGGCTTTCTGAGAAGTATACTGGATATCATATTCTGTCAAACCATTTGCCACCGTGCAACTCTGCCTTTCAGTGCTGGTTTCTCGAAAATGTACTTGACTGGATCCATTTTGGAAATCAACAAAGTTGTGTGCGTGAGCATATATTGCCTCAGTCGCTTAGCAGCCCATGCCAGTGCACAACATGTCTTCTCAAGCATTAAGTATCAGGACTCGTAGTCAGTGAATTTTTTGCTCAGTTAGTAGATATCATGCTCTTTCCTACTTGTCTCATCGTGTTGATCGAGAACACAACCCATAGACTCTTCAAGCACTGTCAAGTACATTATCAAAGGTCTCCCTGGGACCGGAAGCATTAAAATTGGAGGTTCCTGCAAGTATTCTTTTATTTTATTGAATGCCACTTGGCAATCGTCATTCCACCTGACCTTTTGATCTTTTCTTAGCAGTTTGAATATTGGTTCACACGTGGCTGTTAGGTGAGATATGAACCTTGCAACGTAGTTCAATCTACCTAGAAAACCACGAACCTCTTTTTCTGTTTTCGGCTCAGGCATGTCTTGTATTGCTTTCAATTTGGCAGGATCGACCTCAATCCCTTTTTCACTTACGATGAAACCCAACAGCTTTCCATAACGCACCCCGAAAGTGCACTTGTTCGGATTCAACCTCAAACGGAAATTTCTCAACCTTTCAAACAACTTCTTCAAGTTAATCAGGTGTTCTTCTTCTGTTCGCGACTTGGCAATCATATCATCCACATAACATTTAATCACTTTGTGAATCAAATTGTGAAATAATGTTACCATTGCCCGCTGATAAGTTGCCCCTGTGTTTTTCAAACCGAAAGGCATCACTTTATAACAGAATGTACCCCATGGGGTAATGAACGTGGTCTTCTCCATATCCTCAGGTGCCATCTTGATCTGATTGTACCCGGAGAAACCGTCCATGAATGAGAACACTGAAAACTGAGCTGTATTATTAACCAGAACGTCGATATGAGGTAAAGGAAAGTCATCTTTCGGACTTGCTCTGTTTAGATCCCGGTAATCAACGCACATTCTGACCTTACCATCTTTCTTTGGCACAGGAACAATATTTGCAACCCATGGTGGGTAATTGGTGATGGCTAGAAATCCCGCATCTAACTATTTTTGTTCCTCCTCTTTGATTTTGAGAGCCATTTCTGGTTTAGTACTCCGAAGCTTCTGCTGTTTGACAGGAGGAAAACCCTCTTTCAACGGCAATCTGTGCACAACAATGTCTGTATCTAACCTCGACATATCTTGATATGACCAAGCAAAGATGTCGACATGTTCCCGCAGC
This sequence comes from Lathyrus tuberosus, assembly GCA_022829125.1. Taxonomy (NCBI): domain Eukaryota; kingdom Viridiplantae; phylum Streptophyta; class Magnoliopsida; order Fabales; family Fabaceae; genus Lathyrus; species Lathyrus tuberosus. The sequence goes on from JALAZF010000395.1 coordinate 3,658,610, forward strand.
ATACTGATCAGCTCTTTCTTTACCTCGACCTGCAGACTGGCTCCAATCTTAATTTCTTTCCTTGCGTCCTCGAAACCAATGTTGATAACCTCAATTGTCTCTTGGTGAGGTTGAATGACCCTCTCCTCCTGCTTCAGCAATCTAGCCAATTCTTCGGGAAGTTCACAGTCTTCTTCATCCCCTTCTTCGGCTTGATAAATCGGTTTGTCAAAGTCATACATGGCCATAGCAGAACCGTTATCAGTGGAATCCGGAGGATCAAGTCTGCATGAGGGGGGTTCATGCTTTATTTTAGAATTTATTTTTGAAAAACAAAAAGAAAACAAGACATTGCCATTTTTAATGTTTTTGTGCAAAAATAAAAGATGAAAAACACGGAACGAAATTTGAATGCAAAACGTCCTTTATTAATAATTAAAAAAATGCAAATGAAAATGTGTCGCCCTACAAATGAATCTGTACGCATTGGGCTGAGCGCAAGATTTTAACATGCATGATGATTAGAGAAAAATAAAGAAAATTACTCTGTTTGAAAAGTAACTGGAATGATTTCCTCAGCGGACCAGTTTTGCAATTGTTGTCCCGAACCACGTGGGCGTACCCAATTGTCCAAGTCACAATCACTGTCGATGCCATCTTCTACAGTCGCACAAGATTGATCTGTATATATGATTCCACCACTGCTAAAATTGATGGGTCCCGTGTACTTTGCAGCCGAATCCAGAGATGGTTGGTAGCCAATACCAAACTTGTCCTCTTTCATTGATGTCTCGATCATCTTGCCCCAACCCTGGGCATTACCTGCTCTAACAACCTCGACGGCCTGCTTATAAGACGAAATTGACGTGCCGGCTCCAGCTGGTGTAGGAGAAGATTCAGGCACTTTATCAATATTCACTGCCTCAAATGACTGGCAAAGCATTTCATGGATTTCCCCATCCATCTCAACATACTTGAATGTGGACAAGTGACTGACAAAAATGTCCTCTTCACCACACACAGTTACTACTTGTCCTTCAAACACGTATTTTAGCTTCTGATGTAATGTGGATGTAACAGCCCCAGCCGCATGAATCCATTGGCGACCTAATAAACACCTATAAGCAGGCTGTATATCCATCACGTGGAATGTAGACTTAAACACTTGAGGTCCAATTTGCATAGGTAATTCCACTTCACCGAAAACATATCGTTTCGACCCATCAAACGCTCTGACAACCAGATCACTCGGCCTCACCTCCAACTTCATCAGCACCTTCTTAGGCAAGACATTAAGCGAAGAACCAGTGTCTACCAGCACGTGGGACAACACTGTGCCCTTACACTCCATTGTAATATGCAGAGCCTTGTTATGGTTTCTACCTTCAGAAGTCAAATCTTGGCTCGTGAAACCCAACCCATGGCTGACATTAACATTAGAAATCACACTCTCGAGCTGATTGACAGTAATTCCTTGTGGAACATAAGCCATCTTTAATACCTTCAGCAAAGCCTCTCGGTGTGCATCAGAGCACATCAGTAATGACAAAATCGAGATCTTTGAGGGCGTCTGGTTCAATTGATCAACGATTTTGTAATCACTTTTCTTTATTATTCTCATAAACTCCTCTACCTCGCTGTCGAAAGTAATTTTGGAATTTACTTCAGGCACGGGCACACTCTTAGCCACTTGTTTTCTTTTAGCTCTCGCTGCAGCCTCGACTTCTTTATCGCTTCAAAGAGTTTGTGGAGCAAACAACCTTCCACTCCTGGTAAAGCTGCCTAAACGACCCACATTATCAACATTTGAACTAGCTGATGTTCCAACTTCCTGCTTCTTTCCCTCATGGTACACATCCACCCCATAATGCCATGGGACTGCTTTCTCAGAGGTAAACGGAACCGGCCCGGACACCGTGATGATAACAGGGCTGGGTCTTTCCGGCATAATAATCGCTACAGGAGCTGCCCTTACGGTACCTGAATTTCAGCAGGGGTATAATAAATTGTCACAGCTGACACCTCATCATTATCTTTCACAACACGGTCAAACTATAAACGACCTTCACTAATCAGATTCTGTAAACCAATCCTCAGTCTGTCACAGCCATTATCTTGACCCATACATTCCAAACAATCTCGGTCACAACCCGGGAACACCTGTCCCTTCAACAGACGACCTTTCACTACCAGTAATGAAGTCTTCACCCGATTAATATCTGTCACCATGTTCAACCTCTTTCCATCCTCAATGGCGTGCACATTTGCCCCGTCATGGTTCGGCATAGGGTTCTGGATAACATTAGGAGGTGGAGAAAAGTTGATTGCTTTAGCATCTATCAGATCCTGTACCTTATTTTGAAATGCCCAGCACTTTTCGGTGGTGTGCCCCGGAGCACCTGAATGGAAATCGCAGCGGGCATTAGCATCATAATTTGGTGGCAAGTTACCAGCAACAGGAGGTCTCATGGTACGAAGTTCGACCAATTTCAATTGGAGTAACTAGGGTAACAATGTTGAGTAAGTCATAGGAAGAGGGTCAATTTTGCGGTCCCTCTGCCTAGACCTTTGTTGGAACGGTGGTCGCTGCTGTTGTTGTTGAACCTGCTGTTGTGGCTGCTGTTGCTGAACAGGTGGTGTTGGAATTGTCACTGCACCCACTTGGTGATAAGCCTGAGAACGACCCTTTCCCCATCCTCTGTACACAGCGCTTGTCTCGCCTTCACTCTTTCTCTGCCCATTAGCAAAAGGTTTCTTTGTTCCTGAAAAACCAGTACCACTTACATCCTGAATCTTCCCCAGTTTCAACAAATTCTCAATCATTTCACCAGCAATTACGATATCAGAAAATCCTGTCGATGGACAAGCAGCCAATCTGTCAAGAAATGCCTCTTGCAGGGTACCCATGAACATATCCGCCATTTCTCTCTCAAGCAAAGGGGGTTGAACCTGGGCGGCCATTTCTCTCCATCTCTGAGCGTACTCCTTAAAGCTTTCCTTAGCGCTCTGCGACAACCCTTGCAGCTGAGTGCGGTTGGGGGCCATATCGATATTATACTGATATTGTTTCAGAAATGCTTCTGCCAAATCTTTCCAGCTTCTCACATCAACCCTGTTCAACTTCATGTACCAAGTCAATGAAGCTCCAGCCAAACTATCTTGAAAATAGTGCATCCACAACTTCTCGTCATCAGTGTGGGCTGAGATTCTTCCAAAGTAAGCCTGAATATGTGTCTGGGGACACGTATTGCCATTATATTTGTCAAAAGTGGGTGGCTTGAACTTTGGAGGAATTCTAACCCTCGGTACCAGACCCAGATTAGTAACATCAATGCCTAGAGAGTTCTTGCACTCCATAGCCCTGATTTTCTCAGCCAGCTCATCATACCTTATGTTATTGGGATTACCCATATCAGCATCCAGCAAGGTGAATTGATCTTCCTGAACATCTTCTAGAGGAGGATTAACACCAACATTTCTGGCAGCCCCAGTAACAAGATTACCATTAGGAGTCGGAGTACCAATAGGAGGAGGAGTGTCCTTTGGCTGTGAATTATCAACGTGATTACCTTCTGGCGTAACCTCTGGACGCTCGATCATAAGTCTTAACCTCTCTTGGTTTTGTGCCATACCAGTCATGAGATCCATGAACTGGTCCATGCAAGTCTTCATCTCAGCCAAATCATTCTGAATGTGATCAACCATTTTGTTTTGATTGCCTCGTGTGGAGTAGCGATGCATGTGAAAACAAAATGCAAACAAAATGCAAAAAATGAAATGCATGTAATGCAATGTTATGTTTTTTATTCCCAGGCCTTTTCGTGCCCCAATTCCGGTATTTTAGAGGTCCGCAGCATTCAGATAACACACGAGATACATCAGTTGATAAAAACATTCATTCAGACAAGTGCACTGATATGTGTAGAACCCTGTGAAGCGGCGTCGTGACCAAGTGTTAGTGAACAGTGATGTAATATCAGGAAAGCCACTGGAGAAAATACTGAGCATATCATAACTGGAAGAAAGCCCAAAGGAACTGAGTCTGGACAAATATTTGAAAACATGCAACCCAAATTCAGAAATTAAAGCAGCGATTCCTACAACAATTCTGTAGGTAATCGGATAGCATCAACATAATGAAAGCTAAATGGACGAAACACCACATCCTGCAATCCCTAGACTGAGCCTCTTGACCTCCTCAAATAGCATAGCATTCTCGGGATCTTCCGGCGCCTCAATCAGGTCTCTGATCAAGCGTTCTCTCAAACTGAATGAGTGGTACAAAGTGTTGATGTTCTGACACAATTCTTCCCCATTAGTACTACCATAGTCTGGCTCTGTCCTGGACTTCTTCACTTCCGCCTGGATCTTGAGATCATCTATTTCTGCATGAGCTTCCTGTAATAGCTTCTGACTTTCTTTCAAACTATCCTGGTAACTCCGTCGTTGAGCATGTGCAGCTTTCAATTCTTCATCTGAGGTCCTGGCCTTAGCTTCCAATTCTTCAACCTTAGCTTTAAACTCTTCCTCTACCTTGTCCTGGCGCTTCTGGTCATCGGCCCATTTTTGTTGCCACGAGGTAATAGCCTCATTAGCTTCCTTCAAAGCCTTCTTGAGATTCTGGCGTTCTCTGGCATTATTCTTATCAATTAAGCCCCGTCTTTGGAAATAATTCAGCTTCCCTTCGAGTTCTTCTTTCTTGCTTTTTGCCATCTTCTCAGCAATGTGGACTTTCTCTTCCAACCCTCTATTATCAAATGCAGCTTTCTGATACAGGCTGGTGACGTCTGCATTCTCAACCCTGAGTTCGTGAACTAAAACTTCCAGCTTTCGGAATTCTTCAATTGGCACTGAGGTCATTGGCTCCACTACCTTGGGATATAACAGAGGCTTGACAGAGAATGGCAACAGTGTGACGGCTACCCGGCGCTTCAGCCACTAAATGTAAGGAGGATAAGTCGTGGGATCAGGTCTCCCAAACTCCATCTTACCTTTCTTAACCCGCGTGTTCCAGGCTTCAGCAATAGAAAAAGACACCTGTTCGCCATCTTTGGCAAGATAAAACAAGGATTCCGCCACATCTTTTTCCAAAGGAGGTTCTTTTAATGCATATCCAAACTGCTTCAGCGCGAGGACATGATTGTAGTTGATTCCTCCCCTCCTTCCTACCAGGGGCACATTTGGAAAAGCTGCACAACTAATAAGAATAGGTATACCCACCATATCTTTCCGATGCCACCAGACTATATCTTCATCCGTCAAATCCATCAGCCTCTTGGAGCACTTAACAGTTCCTCTGAGATCCACAAAAGCTCCTGTCTTTGGAAAATGTCTATAAATCCAAGCATGGAACAAGGGAGCACAACATACTACCAATCTTCCTCATTTTTTCTCATCTTGTAATGCATGAAATGGTATACATCGCCCAACAAAGTTGGGATTGGATTATTCTTGACAAAGATAATGATTTCATCCATATCAATAAATCCAGCTATATTCGGAAACGGACAAATTCCGTACACACAAAGAGCTAAGATTGCATTAGAGGTAAACAAACCACCATTAGCAAAACTCTTCTTTTCTTCTTCAATCAGAAAGTCTAGATGGAACCCTTTACAACCCTCCTTTTCCTTAACATTATCTTTAACCACTGATACCCTTAAATGAATAGCCTCTGCAATGACATTGTCGGGAATAGCTTTCTTCGAACTGTAGTGAGGAGGAGTATCCTTGACAGAAATCTTCAGAATATCAGAGAACTCTTCCAAGGTAGGTACCAGCAGATAATCATTGAATGTGAAGCAACGCAACTGAGGGTCATAAAACTGAAAGAGTGTGTGTAGAGTATCATGCTGATCTGGAGTAAGAAGGCTCACATAACTCAAGATGTTCCCAAACCTCTTTCTGAAACTATCCAGCTGGTTACTGTCCATTAAATCTACCAATTCTTTGATCTGTCCTACTTTAGGCTTCGGAAACCAGTAATGCATGTTATTCTTTCTTGGAGGATCTTCCATCTGAAATAGAGAAAATACCCACCAGAATCGGAAACAATACTGAGACCTGGGAAAGAAAAAAACATAAAATGTTAATGATGTATGCAATGAGATGCAGCTAGGCATGTGATCAGAGCCAGAATCTGCAGTGTCGGTGCAATAACTGTGAGGGAGCCAAGTGTATGTGTAGCATTATATCAAGAATATCATACCCACGCAACAGTAAAGAACCAGATCCAGAATACCAAAACAAAGTACCCAAATCACTGATCATATGAGAACCACACAAAAGGGTAGGTAGAAGGTCAAGGTTACCTGCAAACCTGTAACCAACCCCCCATCTCACGTGTAGGTTCTAAAAGGTAAGATCCTCAGATTCGGATCCCAGAATGAGAAGCAATAGCACATTCTGCCCGTAGGATACAATGCTATCGCCAAACAAAGAAATCGTCATCTGATTCACCACAAAATAAAGGCCATCCTATGCAAGTTCCAAAGTGGGCCCTCGGGTGCGAATGGGTTTGCCACAAAATGTGGTCTGCCACTGTCACCACTAAAGAGGGATGTTTCCACTAAGGTCCTCAATGATCGGTCACCAGATGCACATAACCCTCAAAGTCATACCCTGAATGAGGAAGACTCTCAAAGCAAGATAATCCTAAGAAAGTCGCACTCTGGCTGTGGAACTCACAACTACTCCTGTGGCTAAATACCATGAGAGCCCTGTGACTGTCCACTCTAAGTCCTAAAGTATACTCGAGCCTGGGTAATGGGCTCATCTCACAGTAACAATCCCATCCCGCCAAAGGAAACCAGACAGTCCAGAATATATGATGCATGATATAAATAAAATGCAATAAAGACGGTAAAGTAAAGCGATAAAGTTGTAAATAAAAGAAGTAAAGCTAAACTAAAGCAAACACAAATCAAACACCCAAAAAGCAAAAACAAGCAAGCGCTAGGAGAGACTCGCGTCTGGGAGGGACCAGCAAGAGGTCAACTTTCCCCAGCAGAGTCGCCAGCTGTCGCTCCCGGGATTTTCATCTAGGTACAAACGCGAAAGTGGCGCGGAAGAAAGAAAGAGAGTCGCCAACCAGGCATTTTCATCCCAAAGAAAGGGAAGGGTAATGCTGTACAAACCCGGGAGAAAGGAAAGAACGAGGTCCAGCAAACCAAAGAGAATGGGTAAGGGAGTCGGTTACGTGAAGGGAAGGTTATCATACCCCTTCACGTCCGTCGTACTCGACAGGATCCACGCTTGAAGTACTGCTCAAAGGGTGATAGAAAAGATGTTGGAAAAAGAATGGAAAGAGAACGAGAAACAAATGTAGGGAAAATAAAAGAAGTGCTCGAATGGCCCCTACCCCACTACCTACGTATCTCATCGGGAACATAAGAATCAGAGCAACGTAGTTCCCCTAACTAAGGGAAAAATGTTTTTGTTTTTTGGGGAACGACTAATGTTCTAGCTCAGGTGTTGCAGGCTCGCTGAATCGAGTGTGTTACCTTATTGCAAGAGAACAAGGAGAAGCACATTTGTACGTTGAGAGTGAGTGAGATGAGAAGAGAATTCCCGAAGGAAATACGTTTTTGTTTGTTTGAAGTATTTTAGAAGTTTTTTATTTGAAGTGTTTTGCATAGGTAAGTGTACCTAAGTCTTTTTCAATGGAATGTGCATCTCATGCATCATTCCAAAATGAAATGATGATGAAGTACACTAAGTATGAAGAAGATCCTCAAACTTACTTCCAAAGTTAAAGGCTTAAGTGCACTAGCCTATTCCCTTTATTAAGTGTTTTTGTTGTTTTTAAATAAAGAAGTGTTTTTTTGAGTTTGTTTGTGAAATCACTTCATGTTAAAGACTTGTACATCATGCTAGAAAACCTACAACACATTCCAAGATGGAATGTACGCAAGCCCCCCCATGGAATAAGGCTCATGGCACATGAAGTTGTTTCAACCTTTATTAAGATATTTTGAAGTTGTTTTGAGATGAGAAAGAAGAGACTCAAAAGAAACAAAGGTAAAGACTAAAGGGGACTAAGAATCACCCTAATGTTATCATGCTTGGAGATCCTAAGGGTTAAGTGTGGTATGAGAACCCTAAGCTAAAAGAAGAGAGAAGAAGAACAAGTTCTAACTTACTTCAAAGATTGAAGTTAAGTTAAGAACTTAAAGGGATGAAAGAAGTGAAGTGTCAAAGAAAGCATTGAATGCTTATCACAATCACAAGTTGAAAACTTAAAAAGATAAGAGAAGAGATTGTATGTGGGAGCACACCCACACACTTGAATTACCATTAGCCCCTGAAAATGTTAGTAAAACAATTGAATATGAAAGCATAAATGAAAGAAGGAAGACAATTAGGCATCAAACAACCTATAAAATGAAACTAGAGTTCAAACAAAGTCTAAGTCTAAAGGTAAAGGATCCTAAGTGTACAAGGACTTCTAAAGTCAGTAGCTATGTCTAATGATATTCTATTAGGGTTAGGGTACCTAATGGGATCAAACTATGTCAAGAAAGATGCCAAAGATTCACACAAGTTCAAGTTATGAATTAAAGATGAAGTATAAATGGGTATGACATACAAACATGAATAAATGCATGAGTGAACCTCAAGATCAGAATTGAATGACATGTTATAATGCATATGTAAGTCAATGAATGAACATACAAAGCATGAGTGAAATGATTTAAGAAGATAAAGCAAATAGAAGCAAACAATGTTCAAGTTCAAGTAAGAAAAGAAGAAACTTGTAACACAAGTCAAAGTTGAAAAAGAACATGCAAATAAATGCAAATGGATGCAAGTCAGAATTATACCTCATATTTGAATGTCCTATAATGCCTATGAATGAGCATACAAGTCATGAGAATGGATGTTTAAGTAGAAGAAGTTAGATGAAGAAGAAGTAAGAAGAAAAGAAAAAAGGATTCAAGTAAGGATGCATGTTGAAACAATTATGTACAAGTTATGAGAGATGGAAGTAAATGACCTATAATCATTATATAAGATGACTTTTAATGTCAGAGAAATGACCTATAAAACATCTCAACAATCAATGCAAAGCAACTTGTTCAAACCAAACACAAAACTCCAAAATAATTCACTTAAGGATCAACATGTATTAGTGCACCTAAAATGAATTAAAAACACATTAGAGAGGTGGGAAAAATTACAAGAATCCTATAACATGAATTACAACTAGGGATAAAGCACATTACAAAATTATACGTGAAAACTCCTTAAGGATCATACTCAAATATGCTTCACAAGTTCACAAAGATCAATAAAGTACAATGCACAAGCATCATCTCTAAACCCTAAGATAAAATGACCTTAAAAATCAACAAAAATATGGATGAAGTGCATAAAGATGTGCAATATGATCATACCAAATTTCACTCAAAAATTCAGAAAGGAACTAGTTCAATTAAAATGAGAATGAACCAAGTATCAAGAAGGATGAACATTGAAAAAGAAATTAAAAGGAAATTGTGAAAATATGAGAAAATTCAATAAAATTAGAATTAAAAAATGTAGAAAATTATTTAAATGTTTGAAAATTCTTCATGAATTTTTATGGAATTTTTATAATGAATATGCTATTTTTAATAAAATAAAATTGAAACTATATGCAAAATAAAATAAAATATGAATGAATGAAGGAGGGGGTGCACAGATAGCAAATACCAAGTTGAAAAATGTTTGGGCTCAGAATCAAGGGGGGTGCGCATATCAATCAGGTCCAGGTCCACACACGCTTCAGACTATGATAATACCATGCACCTCAGTCAACATTTTGACTCAATTACATACGTTGGATGTAGTCAAGATGATCAAACAAGTAAAGCATGCAAATCAGATGGGTATGATGCCAGGCACATGCTAACAAGTATGGATGCACACGTACACAAAAGTCAAGGTCAACAATGCTGAGAGAGAGAAGTCACGTGAGGGGAGGGTGGTTCAATAATGCGCTGTCACTTTTATAGCCCTAGAATTACAAAGATCTAACGGCTATGTTATAATCTGAAGCTTAAACCCTAGTCAAACCCTCACCGGCTGGAGAAGGACCTCCGGTCATCTTCTCCGGCCATCTCCGTCACCAGTAAATGATCACATGCTCCAGATATTCACAAAAAGTACATCAATCGAAAGAGGAAGTCAAGTAGATCAAGAATCCAGCAAAAGATTTCACATAGCATGCATGTACAGAGGGAATCGAGCACCAACATTTTACCCTAGAATTTGAATCTAAGCACTTAAGGTGCCTATCACTAGACAGATCAATCAAATTGCTTCAATTAAGTTATAATCAACATGAAACAAACTTAAAATCAGTGAATTAGTGCAAGAAAAAAGTTGAGAAATAATGAACCTGAAACTTGAAGAAACCTTGAATCAGAAGAAAACCAGAGGTGATCTTTGAGTTCTTGAGCTTGAATGGAGCAAAATAAATGTTATGGAATGTTGATTTCTGAAGAGAACAAAGAAATTCAACCTTGAGAAAGTGCTACACTTGATCCTGATTCAACTTGTTCTTGATCAAAGAGCAACAATGATGAACAATGGATGAAGCTTGGAGTGAAAATGTGGAGAACTCGTGTGAAAAGAGAGAGATAGTTCAGAGAGAAACTTCAGAGCTTTGAGGTGTGAGAGTGAAAAATGAAGGGTGTCCCTTGAAAATTCTGTTAGAAAAATATTTATATGTGTGGTTAGGAGTTAACCATCTCAGTTGATGGTTACAACTCAGGTTAGGTTAATGGTGGTGTGAAGCAATGAGAGGGTGTGCTTGAGCAATCCAAAAATCAGAGGAACTCGTGTAGTGTTGTTGATGTAAGGATGATGATGGTTAAATGGATTATGGTGATGATGTTATGTTGTGTAGCCTGCAACATGTTTGCTTTACAAGTCTCTCTCATTTCTTCTTTCATGTAAGGAGCAAGTAAGCATGTATGGCATGTGAAGTATGTTGGTCCAAATGAAGTAAACAATAGTACATGAGTGCATAAAAGTGTTTGTGATGGTACTGAACCCAAAACCATGTACAAAACCTCCAAAGATCCATCAATGCATCAATGAAAATAAGGATGTTTGCAGATGAAGTTCTCTCAATGTAGTGCATAAAAATGGATGTTTTTGGTGGCTATGGACCAAGGATACATCATAGAACAAGTTTGTAGTTGAAACCAAAATGAAACAATACCATTAAAGCACTCAAAAATGACACTAAAGGCACTTGCTTGTGGCTGAAGTTTTGGCAAGGCAAACCTGCATGCGTGCCTAACTCATGGGCCTATGAAATTTAGAGTGAGACCCTTGTCTTGGAACCCACATAACTCTTCATACATTGCTCAAATGAAAAAGTGATAAACATGGACATTGTAGAGGGCATGGAGAGGAACAACTTTGGTGTTCAACATTTTTTCATTTAGAGCCTTCTTCATTGAGAAAATTGGCTTGAAATTTGGCACACCACCTGTTTGATGAAATTATGGCCTGGAGGCCTGAACTTGCCTTGCCATGACTTGAAATTTGCCTTGATTTTACCAAACTTTGATTGATCATAACTCTCTCAATTTTGATCAAATGGAAGAGTTCTTGGTATGGATTTTAAGCTTAGGATGTGATCTTTAATTGGCTCAACTTGGACCTGAAGTTTGAAGCTTTTATCTTGAAGAAAGAATGCCTTGAAGTAGAGTGCAAAATGGCTTAAACTTTCCATTTTTAGAAACCCTAAGTTTCTAAATTTGGCAACTTTGCACCATTCTTGATTTTTGATGAATCTCTTGACATTTCTTGATCAAATCTTGTCCAATGAACATATTGGACTTGTGGAACATGAAATTGGCCTAAAAAAGTCTGGAGTTGACTTTTTCCTCTACACAGTTGACTTTCTCCTGATTTCTTGATTCTCAAGCAACTGACCAATTGAAAACCTTCTGAAATGAACCAATAGGCAATTTTCCATCCTTAGACACTTGACATCATGTGGAAAACATTGAGATCAAATTTGAACCAAAATTTCATCAGGAGACTGCTTGAACTCAAAACCCTAATTTGGAATGCTTTTGCTAGGAGATGATGAACTGTCCAACTTCTTGATGAATTCGCATCTTCCAATGACTTGTGGGATTAAATGGGATGTCATCTGATATAAGAGACCCTTGAGGTTTGTTTGAAGACACTTGGATCTTGCTCTCTTGCTCTGAATACTCAATACTCTGAAATCAACTGATCCCATGCCCTATGCATGAACCAATGTTGAATGTTTTATGTATATGACTTGAATGTAATGCAATGCAATGAAAGTATATGCTAAATGATATGAAAGATGAGAGGGCAAATTTTGGGGTATTACACTTGGTCTCTCCCTGAGGTGTTCAAATGGATAAACTTGTTTGTCATTTGCACAAATTTCTCAAATCGAGCAAAATGCACACATCTGCCTTGTTATGACAGTTGCAGCAAGGCATATTGCCACTGTCATAACTGTTAGCTCAGATGGGATTTGATGGGGTTCTTGGCCATTTTGGAAAGCTCTCATATGATACAACACATGTGTGATCATAGTTTGTCTTGACACTTTTTGGATCCAAGTGAAAAATGCCCCTACATTTTGAAAAAAGTGAAACAGATTCTGACTTAGTGAAAATTTCACTAAGTGTTGGAAAAAGTGACATTTCATGTTTTCAGCCATTTTGATCCAACCATAACTCAAAATCCATGATTAATTGGAATGAGGTGTAGTTGGAACTTTTAAATTATGCCATGAGAGCTACAAATCCATCTTTGGATCAGCCAAAATGGTTGCTTGGATCTCAAGTTATGATCCTTGGAAGTTGGTACCCTAGCCACTTTGTTCCATAACTTAGAAAATTTCTAAGTTTTTTATGGTTACCCCTTTTACAAGTCATCCCACTTTTCTTGATTTTTCTTGATGAATGATGATTCCAATCACACATTAACATCATTTTAGGGTTAGGGAACCATAATTGATCAAAAAATCAAAAAGTCAAACTTTGACTTTTGGGGACAGCTGACTTTTTATCAGATGAATTCCAAACTGTGCGATCCTCTATGAAATCAAGTCCTTGACCTAAATAAAACTTGATGGATTAATTTCATAGGTGTTATAGGGTGTATTGAATCATGTCCCAAGGTTTGGGAGCATGTCTTGGTCAAAAGTCAAAGGTACGACTTTTTCCGCGAAACCCTAACTGTGGTTCTGATGAACTTGAAACTTGTGAATCAAGCTTCTAGGATCAATCCATTATTTCAAATGGATCAATGTAGTGTATTAGAGTCCATCAAATCATGTCTTGAGGTCTTGGCTCATGTTTTGTCCCAAAAGTCAACTTAGGGGTGAATTAGGTCAAGAAACCCTAATTCCTGATTTTTATTGTATTCATCCCCTGAGGCAAAACTGACTTTATGACTGGGTTCATGATGTCCCTTGGAGCATATTGGGTTATGCTTTGAAGAATTGGCTCATTCCCAGAGGAAAATTTCCATCTGGAGGCCTTGGTCGACCAAAACCCTAATTTGGTGACACTAGTGATCTTGAGGCTTGATTCACTTGGAATGTTGCAACCTTGTGCTTGATTCTTGATGTGGGAGTCCACTTGATCCATTGTGGATGTTTGAGAGGTTTAGACAAGTTGAAGATCATGTCATTCCTTGATTGATCCTTTGTCTAAGAGCTCTGAGAGGGCTTGAAACCCTAAGTCTGATTGTAGTGGATGCTCACCCATCTTTGGGGAGATTAATGATGTATGATGGTCCATCCATATTGTGATGATGATTTGCACAATGATGGGAAATCTTAGTGGTCAAAATTTGGGGTATGACACCATGCCATATACTAGATAGAAAGGGGTCGCCCCTGTTGAAGTGCGGACAGATGTGCGATAACCGTGAAGAGCAAAGGGTAGCATCTCGTGCTAGTCTTTGTAGGTTACAGCCATCTTTTGAATGATTTTTTTGATATTCTTGTTAGCCTTTTCTACCGCTCCGTTCATCTTAAGTCGGTAGGGAGATGAGTTATGGCGTTCGATCTTGAACTCAGCTCACAACTCTTTCATCATCTTGTTGTTCAAGTTGGATCCATTATCAGTAATGATCTGGCTTGGAACACCATAACGGCAGATACCATTGTTCTTGATAAATCAGACCACCACTTGTCGGGTTACATTGGTGTATGATGCTGCTTCGACCCATTTGGTGAAGTAATCAATGGCTACCAGGATGAACCGATGTCCGTTTGAAGCCTTGGGTTCGATCATGCCAATCATGTCGATTCCCCATATGGAAAAAGGCCATGGGAAGAAAGAACTTTGAGATGCATTGGCGGTACATGGATTTTGTCTGAGTATATCTGACATTTGTGACATCTCCTCATGTACTTGTAGCAATCAGATTCCATTGTCAACCAATAGTACCCTGCTCTCAGAATTTTTCTCGCCATTGTGTGTCCATTGGCATGAGTGCCAAAGGATCCTCCGTGAATCTCTTTCATTAACATGTTTGCTTCTGGTATGTCTATGCATCGGAGCAAGAGCATGTCAAAGTTTCTCTTATAGAGTGTATCACCACTCAGAAAGAAGCTTCCTACCAATCTTCTGAGGGTCTTTCTGTCTTTTTTGGATGTCCCAGGTGGGTACCCTTGTTTTTGAAGGAAGCATTTGATATCATGATACCAAGGTTTGTCATCTATGATTGCTTCAATCGCGAAGATGTAAGCGGGCCTTTCAAGGCACATTATGTCGATCTTAGGTATGTCGTTCCATTGACCTACACTAATCGTGGAAGTAAGAGTGGCTAATGCATCAGCCATGTGATTCTCTTCACGAGGGATGTGATGAAACTCGATTCTGTTGAAGAATGGTAACAACATCCTCGCGTAGTCTTTGTAAGGAATCAGTCCTGATTGGTATGTATTCCAATCTCCTTTGATTTGATTGATAACCAGGGCTGAGTCTCCATACACATCCAAGTTTTTGATCCTCAAGTCGATCGCTTCTTTGAGACCCATGATACAAGCTTCGTATTTGGCCTCGTTGTTGGTACACTTGAATGTAAGTCGGGTGGTGAAAGGAATGTGGGTACCCTGAGGTGCTATGATAATTGCCCCAATTCCGTTTCCATAATGTTTGTCAGCTCCGTCAAAGATTAGTCCCCATTGGAAACCTGGTTCTGGCCCTTCACTGGGTAGCGGTTCATCGCAATCATTCATTTTTAAATACATGACATCTTCGTCTGGGAAGTCAAATCCGAATGGTTCCTGATCGTCAATCGGTTGATGAGCCAAATGATCGGCTAAAATACTTCCTTTGACGGCTTTCTAAGCATGGTACTCTATGTCGTATTCTGATAACAACATCTGCCAACGGGCGATCCTTACCGTGAGAGCAGGTTTTTCAAAGACGTACTTGATTGGATCTATTTCGGAGATTAACCAAGTAGTGTGACAAATCATGTACTGGCGAAGACGTTTGGCTTCCCAAGCCAGAGCACAACAAGGTTTCTCAAGCATAGTGTACCGAATCTCTCAGTCGGTGAATTTCTTGCTCAAATAGTAGATGGCAGACTCTTTCCTTTTGGTTTCGTCTTGTTGGCCAAGTACACAACCCATTGAGTCTTCCAAGACTGTTAGGTAAATAATCAATGGTCTTCCCTCTACTGGAGGTGATAGAATCGGTGGATTCAACAGGTATTCCTTGATACTTTCGAAGGCGGTTTGGAAGTCTTCTATCCATACGCATGTCATACCCCAAAATTTTGACCACTAAGATTTCCCATCATTTTGCAAATCATCATCACAATATGGATGAACCATCATGCCTCATCAAATGCCTCAAGGGTTGTTGAGCATTCACTACAATCAAAATTAGGGTTTTAAGCCCTCTCGGAGCCTTAGACAAAGGATCAATCAAGGATTGACATGATCTTCAACTTGTCTAACCTCTAGAATGTCCACAATGGATTAAAAGGACTCCCACTTCAAGGATTAAGCACAAGGCTGCTCCCTTCTAGGTGGATCAAGTCTCAAGATCGACAATGTCACCAAATTAGGGTTTTGGTCGATCAGGTCCTCCAGTTGGAAATTTTCCTCTGGGCATGAGCCAAAGATCCAAAACATAACCTAATGTACTCCATGGAACCTCATGGACCCAATCATCAAGTCAATTTTGCCTCAGGGGATGCATACATCAAAAATCAGGAATTAGGGTTTCTTGACCTAATTCACCCCTAAGTTGACTTTTGGGACAAATCATGAACCAAGACCTCAAGAGATGATTTGAGGTTCTCTAATATGCCATATTGATCCATTTGGAACAATTTATTAATCCAAGAAGCTTGAGCAACAAGTCTCAACTTCATCTGCACCACAATTAGGGTTTCGCGAGGAAAGTCAATTGTCACTTTGACTTTTGACCAGGACATGCTCCCAAACCCTAAGACATGATTCAATATACCCTATGACATCCATGGAACATGTCCATCAAGTTTGATTTAGGTCAAGGACAAGATTTCCTGAAGAATTGCACAGTTTAGAATTCATCTGATAAAAAGTCAACTGTGCACAAAAGTTAACTTTGACTTTTTGAGATTTTTCACCAAAATGGATTTTTTACCATAAAATGATGTTAATGTATGATTTGAATCATCATTCATCAAGAAAAATAAAAAAAGTGGGATAACTTGTAAAAGGGGTAACCATAAAAACTTAGAAAAATTTCTAAGTTATGGAAAAAGTGACACTAATGTGCCAACTTTGGAGGACCATAACTCCTAAACCATAAGGTCATTGTTCCCCATTCAAAGCTTGATTTGTAGATCACATTGCCCTCTACAAAAGCTTCATACTGACCTATGTCCAAATTCCTCATGGATTTTGAGTTATGGAGTGATCAAAATCAAGAAAAGTCACTTTGTTCCAACACTTAGTGAAAATTTCACTAAGTCAGAATCTGCCTTTACTTTTTTCCAAATGTAGGGGGATTTTTCACTTGGATTAAAAAGAGATCAAAACCAAACATGTTCAAACAGTTGTTGTATCATGTAAGGGCTTTCCAAAATGACCAAGAACATTACCAAATTCAATTTGAGCCATGAGATATGACATTGGCAAGATGCCTTGCTGAAATCTGCCAAGGCAAGGCAGATTTTTGCACTTTTGGTCGATTTGCCAAAATCAGCCAAATTGAAATGCTCCTATCCACTTGGACACCTCTGAGGATTGAATCTAAAGGGGACAATCACTGAGCCAAGCCTCTAAAGTCTTTGGAACAAGAAATAGCATGTTGAATCTAGAATTGCCAAAATAGGGACAAGACTCCAATTTTGGATTAGAGCATTCAATGGAAGAATCAAGGTGGCATGAACTGAGCTCTTAGCAACTGAATTCTGTCAAGACTTATCCAAGACCAAGGGGACCAGCAGCTTGTGCCCTAACCTCTAGTCAATGGCTAGAGGAGACTTGGATTTTCATTTGCCAACATTGGCCAAACCTACTCAGCAGTTGCCATTCACTATTCCTTGCAAAACAAACTTGCTCTACTATAAATAGAGCTCAATTGTGATCAGTTTAAGTACACCAAAGGCCTATAACACTTGGCTTTCTCAAAAACCACTTCTCACTCTCAAAAATGCCTTTCTTAGCAAGTCACTATCGGGTTTTTCATTAGAGAGCAATTCCACTCAAACCAATCACACACACACACACCTCATATACATCATATGTGAGCTTATCAAACACTTAAACAACAACTGGAACACTGATTTTTCAGAATCACCAGTCAATTGCTCAAGGTTTTAACCAAGTTGCAGTTGAGATGCCATGAAGTGATCCAGCCATTCTCAGTCAAGTCCAAGCATTCAAACACACTTCATAGGGTGTAGAGAAGCTGTTCAAATCATCACAATTCATCTGTAACACCTCATACTCAGAAATCAATTTGCTCTTGCTGTCACGACCTAGAGGTAAGCGTAAACTTGGTCATCTCTCAATCTATTCATATTTCCTCGCACAATACTTTTGCCAAATGTTCATAATCATGCATGGAATGTTTCCCCTCAAGTAATTGCTTTGTTTGAATCGTGTATTAAAAATCCCAGCCTTCATGCAGAAATTAGGGTTCTTGAGGATTTATCATGATTTCTTGTTTTATGCTTAATTTAAATGAAATTAATTGTCATAAACATGATCGTGAGGTTGAGATGAGCATATTGATATGTGGATTGCATGATATAATCAAGTATTCAGTGAGATTGGATAGAAAATGCAAATCAGCCAAACCCAGAACACGCGCGTTTTCTTCAGCTGTTCTTGGCGCCATTTCTTTCAAATTCAAATATTTGAATTTTGTGATTTTATTTAATTGATTCAAAAATTATTTTCTCTCTGAGTTTTAATGATTTTGAGTTGATTTTTTTTTAATAATTCACAAAAATGTTAAAATATATTATTTTCCCAAAAAATCCCAAAAATATTATTTATTTCATATAATTGATATTTTTGCAAAGAATTAATGTTTTAATTGTTTTTAACATTTAAAATATTTTTTCCACCTTGATTTTGCAACTTTTAATGCCTTCTAATTATTTTGTAGGTCAATACTTAATTTTTGAAGCATTAATCCAAGATCACAATTTGTTTTCCATATGTTAAACAATTTTGATCATTTTAATTGAATTTTTATTCAATTAAAACACATTTTGAAAACAAATTAGGGTTTTTGATTAATTCAACCCTCATAAATCCTTTTCAAAACACTTTGGGCCTCTAATAGAGTGTAAGACCCAACCCTTTGTAAATACAACCTATTTTGGGCTTCACTTATTGTATAAGTCCCGTTGTATTTCAAAAAGTTCGAGGCGATCATCGTTCGTTGAAAAACAAACTTTGGGCCTCTCCTTGAGCTATAAGACCCATTCAAAGCTTTTGGGCCTCTATTAGAGTGTAAGACCCAACCCCCTTTTAACCAAAAACAACTTTGGGCCTCAGATATTGTATAAGCCCCTTTGCGTTAAAAGAAAATATCGGCGCGATCGCCATTTTAAACGAAAAATCATCTGGGCCTACCCTCGTGTTATAAGCCCCACTCTTTTTTAAACCTTTTGGGCCTTTTGAGAGAGTGTAAGACCCATCCCTTTGTACATAAATACTTTTTGGGCCTCGGTCACTTGTATAAGTCCCTCTGTACAAATTCAACAGTAAAATCACTGATAAAACCCTGGGCCTCTCCTTGAGCTGTAAGCCCCAAATCTTTCTTTTTCAAAGCACTTTCTCCTTTGATTTTGAATATACTGTTGTTTTCAATCTTTCTTTGTTGAACAACTAACCAAACAGCATGGAAGCTCTACAACCGAGTAAGTGTTTATACGCTTTCATTTACCGCTTTCATATACATATAACTGTATTGTGGGGCTGTTTCACTGTAAGTCTTCTTTCATAAACTCATATCAACTGTGTAATAATAGTATAGATATTTAGAGTTTCCCCGGCAACTACATCTAGCATTAAGCCCGTTGATCACTCTTAAATAGTCAAACCTAGATCCCCATAGGATTACCAGACACAGTCTTCCCTCCTCTTGGGGTTAAACAATATGGAGATATGAAAGGCAGCATTCTCTGTGAACCCTTTCATACACTGTCACTCGTAGAAGTTGTCAAAGAAACTCTACTCCCCAGAGATGATCTCTTCTCCGTGAATTGTATCTCTTGAGTTTCTTCCAAATTCTCAGACTTTCCTGGCTTGATCTATTCCTCGTGAATAGCCTGTCTTGAATTTCTCGGGGTTTGGGGACCCACAGGCTTCTTAAAAGCACTTGTCAAGAAACTCTATTCCCCAGAGATGATCTTTTCTCCGTGAATGGCATCTCTTGAGTTTCTTCCAAATTCTCGAACTTTCCCGACTTGATCTATTCCTCGTGAATGGCCTGTCTTGAATTTCTCGGGGTTTGGAGACCCACGGGCTTCCTAAAAGCATCGACCTCCTCTTGGGCATCGTACAAGGACCCACAGGCTTCCTAAAGGCATCCCCGCCTCCTCTTGGGCTTAGTACAAGGACCTCTCGGCTTCTTAGAAGTATTCACAGCCTCCTCTTAGGCTTCGTATAATGATCTCTTCCTCCGGGAATGATAGCCTCCTCTTGGGCTTCGTACAAGGACTCGTCGGCTTCTTAAAAGTTTCCAGCCTCCTCTTGGGCTTCGTACAAATTGTCCCGACGACCTCCTAGAGGTGTAGGAACAGAACTTAGTCATCTTCATAGAACAGTCCTTTCAAAGAGACTACTACTGTTTCTCAAAACTTAGTACAAAAGATGAAACTCTAGACACTGACAGTCTAATATCCTTGAGCCTCAAAGACATTCTCAAGTGACCCTTTCGTTAAATAGGAAGGAAACCCGTAGACTCGGACCGTCTCAATACCCTTTGGATTTCCCGTTTCCTCAAAGACAAGGAAATATCCCTGATCCTCGAATCAAATCCTTAAGTATAGCATTGCTCATATAAGAACTGATTTTCTCTTTTAAAATCAGCATACTGGACCTGTCACTCAACTGAAACAACACCATAGCCTCCTCTTGGGCTTTGTACAATGATTCTCCCCAGTGGAGCTAACAATTTTAGCCTCCATCTTGGGCTTCGTACGAGATACCAGAGACTCCCTCATTGAGTCAATCACCCCTTTCGCCTTCATCTCGGGCTTCGTACGAGATACAAAAACTCTCTTGTTGAGTCAAATAGCCTCCATCTCGGGCTTTATACGAGATACCAAAAGATTCCCTCATTGAGTCAAAACGTTTTAGCCTCTCTCTCGGGCTTTGTACGAGACATATATTAGCCTTCTCTTAGGCTTTGTATAAGAAAACCACTGGTTGATCCAATCAACCTTTTAGCATCAAAATTGTGCCTCGTTCACAGTACACAAACATCAACAATTTCTTCCCCGTCATCTAATTGCTGTAAGCGGCAAGCCTCTGGATCATCTATATCCATGCCATTATCCCTCTTTTAGCATGAGAAATTCCTAAGGAAAGATAGCATTGCTCTACACTGAGTTAAAGTCTTCTCCTTCAAGTTAAAAATCTCCTATAAAGGAAATTATGGCATTGTCGGATTCACACATCCCGGTTAAAGTAATTCTCCTTTATAAACGGTTGTGACATACAAACCCCTCTTTAGAGATGACAAATTCTCTTTAAAGTCAACACCCTTTTAGTTTTATATCTTGGGCTTTAAACAAGATACAAATAGACTCTTCAGCTTCACATCTTGGGCTTTGAACAAGATACAAATACCTTTAGCTTCACGTCTTAGGCTTTGAACAAGACACCAAATACCATTTCCTCCCATAGAATAGGAGGAACTATGAACGCTCTGATTTCCCTGTTTCGGTAAACGGGAATACGTAGGCATAAGATTGAAAGAAAAATCTTAGCGAGCACACTAATCAAAAACCCTAAATCCCATACTCTCACAAAGCATCAGTCCTAACATCCTAATCCTTGTTCCCCGCCAGAAGCCTGTCATTCTGTCAAAATAACACAAGAAAGGCCCCACCACATTGATCGCATCCGTAACCTAACAGACCGCTGTTTAACCTCAGTTTGCAAGCAGGGTTAATTGGAGACATCTATTTCCCTTCCTTCATCAGCTTTAATAGGATAAAAAATGAATCGACCTGTAGTAAATAAACCCAAAGAGCGGTAGCGCTTAAGAACCGCGTCCAAAACCGCTCGCTACAACGCAGTCCTAATTCTTTTTGAGTAATTTGAAGATTGGCGCGCATGTCGCGGTCAAGAGGAATATAAATCTGGAAATGTAATTCAAACGTCCCAGGAATCTCCTGACTTGTTTTTCAGTCTTTGGAGAAGGCATTTCTTGAATGGCCTTGACCTTGTCAGGATCAACCTCAATTCCTTTCTGGCTACCGATGAGCCCTAGCAATTTTCCTGAGCGGACATCTAACGTGCACTTGTTAGGATTCAAGCAGAGTTTGTACTTTCTCAGACGCTCGAATAGCTTTGACAGGTGGGTCACATGCTCCTCTTCTGTTTTAGATTTGGAAATCATATCATCGACATACACTTATATTTCTTTGTGTATCATTTCATGAAACAGAGTAGTCATGGCCCATTGATAGGTTGCCCCGACGTTCTTCAAACCAAACGGCATTACCTTGTAACAAAAGGTGCCCCATGGGGCGATAAATGAGGTTTTATCCATGTCTTCTGTTGTATCTTGCACAGTGTTTGCACTCTCAGGTGGATCTCCCCATCCAGTTGGCTGGATGTCTTCGAGCCTGATACGAGAGCTTTCAGGAGCGGTGTACTTAACCAGGAAGTCGTACTTGCCACTCGGTTGTCCTAAGGTGTCCCACACTTCTTTGGAACTGGAGGAGTCATCCCTTTTGATGATGTTGACCTCAGGAAAAGCATAGTTAAGGAACTCTTGTCCTGCGCTCTTTGCAAATTCATCGTTGTACGGGATATCTTCGGAATGCCCTGAGTAATGATCCCATGATTCGGTGGGGACATAGGTATTCTTTTCAATGATGTTCAGCTGAAAAGCATTGTTGGGCTGACTCTTTTGCCCCAAGTCTCCTGGGTACGGCTGCCAGATAGGCAGGCCATCCGTTGGGCCATAATAGCAAAGTTGTTTTTCATCAGAGTGTCCTCCTCTAATGAGTTTGGTGGAGCACGGCATCCTTCCGGATCACAATCTCCGTATATCATTTTAACGTCTGATCTTGGTATATATCTCAGACTCCGTGCGGGATAGAAAAATGGTGTATGCACCTCTCCCTGAGACATATAACTGTCCTCGTTAAGATAGGACTTCCATTCTTGATCTGTATCGGAGGAATCACCCTCGTTGATGGTATGGACTTCTTGAGACACTGGGTGAAGAAAACCCCCACTGTGGAAGAAATCCTGAATGGGATGAAGACTTGCATTGCTAGTAGCAGTCTGGGTACAGGTTGAGGAAAAACCAAGACCTTTCTTTGTCTTGTTATCAGTAGGAATGACAAGCTGCCCCCATCATTTTATGTCGTTACTTTTGATCACTTCGAGAGCATCTTTATATGAGGAAATTGATGTTCCTTTTTCTGATTGATTCTCATTTCTCATTGAAAGTGCTTAGAACTGGGTTCCAACAACCTCTTCTAGTTCTACACAAGTGGACGACGATAAGTTGCTCACGATCAAGGCTTGCTCTCCACAGTCTGTGACTAGTTGGTCATTCTTGACGAACTTCAGCTTCTGGTGAAGTGTCGAAGTGACTGCCCCAGCCTCGTGTATCCAAGGTCTTCCTAACAAACATCTGTATGCTGCCCGAATGTCTATGACCTGGAAAGTGACTTGGAAAGTGTGAAGACCGATAGTTATGGGAAGGTCGACTTCACTGATAACTGTTTTTTGGGATCCATCAAATGCTTTGATGATGATCTCACTACCTTTCATCGGAGATCCTTGAAATGATAGTCGCATCAGAGTAGACTTGGGCATAACATTCAGAGCTGATCCGGTGTCTACCAGTATGCTGGCTAATGCATCGTCCTGGCAGTTGATTGTAATGTTAAGTGCCATGTTGTGATGTTTGCCTTCTTCCGGCAGTTCTTCATCACTGAATCCCAAATTGTTGCAAGAAGTGATGTTGGAGATGATGCTGACAAAGTCATATCCTGTTCCACAAAGGCTTGCTCGAAGACTTTCTGTAGAGGTTCCCTGTGAGCTTCGGAACTGAGTAAAAGAGATAGCACAGAGATTCTTGAAGGAGTTTGCAACAGTTGATCGATGATGTTGTACTCACTTTTCTGGATGAGCTTCAGCATCTCATCGTTGTTCTTTAAAAGGTCGGGATTACTAGATTGACCGCCTGGTTGACTGTGAACTTCTGTTTGAGGTTCCTTTTCTCTGGTGGGTTCTCCAACTCCTCAGTTGAAGATTCGACCGCTCTGTGTCACTCGACTGATGTCTGCAATATTCACGACGAAGGGTAATGAAGTTTCCTTTCCATTCTCAATTGTTGTTGCATCGTATATGTAAGGGATAACCTTATCGGATTTGTACGGTACTGGTCCTGGCAGATAGATAACTACAGGAGCCTTTAGATTTTTTTGACCGTCGTAGCTGACCTCAATTGGTTCGAGGTTGAGAATATTTCCACTATCAAGAGGTACTCTTGATTCATGGACTAAAGGGATTATGGCGCATACATCTTTGGCCACTTCTCGTTTAGGGATTAAGACAACATCCTTGCCTCGATTAGGAAGATAGTCTGATATTATGTTGATCAAACCAGAGCTTGAACACGGTGGAACCACTTTGTGGTCCAACTGACCTTGAAGGGCTGCTCGCACGAGGTAGCATCTTTGATTGTTCCCTGAGCAAATTCTACAGTGCTCATAGTTGTGTGGTAGCACCTGGCCACGTCCACTTTATATGCAGTGCAACCTCACTAGATCTGTTTCTATTGATCGAACATCATGACTTTGATGCCTAGTAGGGTTCCCGTCAGTCATACTGACTTGTTGTGTGTCTTCATCTAGATAGATCGTAAGCCACTGTCGCTCCCGGGATTTTCATCCAAGTACAAACGCGAAAGTGGCGCAGAAACAGAGTCGCCAGCAATGTGTATTTATCCCAAGAGAGGGAAAGGAAACACTGCGTAAACCTGAGGGAAAGGAAAAGCATGGTCCCGGGACCAAGAGAAACGGGTAAGGGAGTCGGTTACGCGAGGGGAAGGTATTAGCACCCCAAGCATCCATCGTACTCGATGCGATCCATAATGGTTGTCTCGATCAAAGGGTGTCGTCATCTAGAGCTCCGCTGCTACTGGAAACGAGAAGGAACTGGAACGGAAAAGAACGAAGAAACGGGGGAGAAAAGAAAAAAAAGTGACTCGATAGGACATCGTCGTCCTAGGCCTATGTATTCCCTCATGCAATGGGAAAGTCAGAGTCAACATAGTTCGGACACGAACTAAAGGGGGAGGTTGCTCGCCAAGACATCGCCATCTTGTGCCTACGTATCCTCAATCTAACCAGAGAGAGGAAATCAGAGCAGTCGTAGTTCGACCTAACAAGGTCTTAGTGTTTTTTATGAGCGACGTTAAGTTCACGTCCGGAAGTTAGGGTCGATGCCTGTTTGCGACGAGACGGAAAATAACGTGCCCTTTTCTGAAAAGGGTTTGAAACTGAACGATCCTGAAGGATAAAAAAAGGTTTAAGTTTGTTTTGTGATTTTTAGACAGAAATGGATTGAAGTTAGTTTGTAACTTGCATTGCACCCAAGTCTACAACATAGGAACAAATACGTCGTGTATCGTCCACAACAGGACGTACACTAAATACCCTAGAAGAATGAAGGGAGGCCCCCCATTATTAACTTCCCATATATAAGGCTCATGCGCAATACACGTTAACCTTTATTAAGTGTTTTAGAAAGATTATGAGATGAGAAGAGAAGACTCAAATTGAAAAGAAAACACTAAGGGGAAACTAATCTAATGTTGTCATGCAAAAGATGGCCCTAAGGTCAAGGTTTAAGAACAACCTAAGTCTAAAGAAGAGAGAGGGACAACACTACCTAATGCTTATCCTACCTCACCTTAATCAAAAATTAAGGATGAGCTAGGATCCCAAAGGGGTGTGAGAGACGTTCTACACAATCAAGCATTATATCATGTAATCCACCACATAAAAGATAATGAGAGGTAAAAGAGATGAAAGAAGGAATGAGCATGGATAAGCATCCACATGCTCATATGTCTAACCTATGCCCCTACATAAAAGTTTAGCACAAAATAAGCACAAGTATTGATTACAAGTGAAAGAAAGTGAACCAAACAATGCTCATTGTCTTAAGAAGACAACTTAAGAAGCTACCAAAGGTTAAACCAAAAGGGAAGGATCCTAAGGGTTAAGGAACATCCAAGATCAGTAGGTACAGGTCAAGGTATCCTACTAAGGTTAAGGTATCAAACAAAGTCAAACTAGGTTGAAACATGCACCAAAAGATCACACAAATGCAAGTTGTGCATTAACTATGCAAGATGAAAGCATATGAATCATAAACATGAATAAATGCATAGGTAAACATCAAAGTCATAAGTGAATGACATTTAATAAGGCATGGAGATGTCATTAAGATAGCATGTAATTCATGAATGCAAGCATTGATTAAGTAAGAAGAAGTGAGAACAAACATCATTCAAGTTCAACAAACATGCATACTTGTAATACAAGTAAAGAATGAAAATGCAATATGAACACACATGTAAATGAATGTAAGTCAGTAGTACATGATATTTGAAATGACATTTAGAATTCAAGAATGATCATATAAAGTCCACACAAGTGTCATGTTGAAGCACATTGAAGATTAGAAGTAAGCATGTTCAAGTTAGGTCAAACAAGTTCTTATGTGTTCATGAAGTTAAGAGACATGTGAGATGATGTTAGAAGTCATGGAATATGATTTAAAATGATCACAAACAGAAGTGGAATCATGTTTTCATGAATGTACAAGATCATGCAAGTGTTGATGCAAACAATTGATCAAAGAAGAACAAGTAAGGATGCACAAGTTCACAAAACATTTTAAGTTCAAATAAGTGCATACAAGTCATGTAAAGATGAACTATGAATGCCCTATAATAAGATAAAAGTGACCTATAATGTTCATATAACATGTATCAAGAGGCCTTATTAATTGTCAAAGATGGTTGCATACAATGCACATTGAAACCCTAGCATATGATCCCTAACACTCACACAAACAAGCATGCTTTTAAGATGAATCAAAAGTCATGTTAGAAGGATGATAAAATTGAAAGATACAAGTATTATGAAGTGCAAACAGTGTCCAAACATGTCTGAAAAGTATGGCTCAAAATTCATTACCAAACATGCTCAAAGATGCTTCACAATCTCATACAAGTCACACAAACAAATGGCTCAAAGATCTCATTCAAAGATCTCATTCAAAAGTCAATAAGAGATGACCTAAAAAATATACAAAAATAAGTATGAGATGCCTTGATGTATCATAGAAGCATGTATCAATTATCATGTGAAAATTCAACACAAAACTATGTCAAACAAATCAAGAATGAAGCATGTACCATGGATGAATGTTCACACAAAAGAAATTAAATGGGAATTCATGGAAAAATAGCAAAATATGCTAAAATCAGAAATAAAAATATGCAAAAATTATTTAACTGCATTATGATGCTTCCTAAATTTATTTGGGATTTTATCATGCTTGGAAGTATTTTTAAAAATTGAAAAGCAAACAATTATGAAAAGAAAAAAAAAATAAAAAACAAGAGAAATGGCCAGGGGGCACATATAGCAAAAGCATAGTTTAAAGCACATTGGGCTCAGAAAGGAGGGGGTGTGGATATAAAAAATGCAAGGCCCAATGCACTTGCCAGCCTGCAGCGCATAACATGTGGCTCAGTGAAACAAATTGACTCAATGAGAGCCCTTGGATCAAGTCAGATCAATATGATCAGGAGAGTAGTTCAATCAAATGATTCACAACGTGTGCACATGATACACTAACATGAAACTACCACACATGATCAAATATTTCAAAATAATTCAGAAAAAAAAGAAGCACGTGCATGGGAGGATGCTCATTTATTCGCTGGCACAATGAGAAGCGTTGGATCTAAATAGATCAATGGTCACGTTTTAACCTGGAGAAAGCATCTAGGGTTTATGAGGCTGATGAACACCACCGGTCGGAGAAGACTCCGGTCATCTTCTCCGGCCACTCACCACCGTGGTTCAAGTTACAGGCCACCAGAAATTGGCAAACGATACACCAAAATGATCCTCAGGTAACATAGATCATGAATCCAGGTTCCAAATCCACAAGAAGTTCACACACAGAGCAAATCGAAGGGAAACATTTTGCCCTAGAAATTTCAACTAAGCACCTAAGGTGCCTATCAACTAGCCGAAGGTTCACATGGCTCCTATTGAGCTCCAATCATGCAAAAACAAGTAAAATCAGAGTAAAAAGAGAGCAAGAAATTTGAAATGAAACCTGTACTTTTGATGAATCTTTAGCTCCAAAGAATACCAGAGAGGAGACTCCTTATGCACTTGAACTTGAGACTGAGCCAAATAAAGGCTTAAGCAATGCTTTGAATCAGTGGAATTTGAATGAAAAATCTTGGAGAAGAAGATGAAATTGAAGATTCAATGCTACCAATTCAAGGATCTGTTGATGATGATGATGAATGTAGAAGAAGAATCTTCAAGAAACTTTAGTTAGAGCAAGCTTGAGAGAGAATATTCAGAGAGAGAGAAGAGTATGAAGTGAAGGAGAACGAAAAAATGATCCAAGTTCGTTGCAAATTCTGTTATGAATGGTTTATATATGGTGAGTTATATGTTAACGAAGGTTAAAAATCTGTCCGAACTATGGTTAACAGTTAGAGAATGAGTTGAGTGAAGTTTGAAAAAATCAAATTGGAAATGGAGTGGGAGTGAGGGTAATGGTGATGACACGAGTTAAGCTGTGTTCAAGTGTGGAGAGAGCATGATAATTATGGTGAGGTTCAAAATGATGAAGGGTGGTGATCATGTGATGCTGCAGCAACTTATTCACCCAAACTTCTTGTGCAAGCTTCATTCTTTTTGTTTGAACATTTAAGGAAAAAGGTACATGAGCATGTGCATGAATGTAAGGGAGTGCATGGCTTTATATGGCAAGGTTTGGATGATATTTGATGCGCATGTTAAGTAATAACAATAAGAAAAATGAAACAGACAAGAGTTTATGCACAAATTCATGGTAGCAACTTTGGCAAGGATTATCTCTAAGAATAATGGATGAATTGTCAAGTTTTTTGGAATTTTGGAAAGAGGATATGAAGTAGAGTAATGTTGGTGTTCATAATGAACGGAAATGAAGTCCACAAGATGCTCAAATTTGATCACAAAGTCACTAGAACAACACTGCAATTTGGACAAGTCTTGCCTACTCGTTCCTGGCCCATGGCCTATGAAATGGATCAGTTTGAGGTCCCCACTTTGAGATACTATATCTCCCCAATGATTGATCAAATGAAAAATCCTCCAACATCATAGTTGGAGAGGAGATCAAGAGGAACAAAAACCATGTTGAACATTTTTTCATTTGAAGCTTCTATCTTGGAGAAATTTGCCTTGGAACATTGACACGTCATGCATACCAAGTGTTTGCTGAAATTACTCCGAGCCACACGCGCATTTGCCTTGCCTGACCAGTCAAAATGCCTTGTGAACCCTCCACTTTAAAGCATCATATCTCACTCATTCTTAATCCAATGGAGATGTTTTTGGTATGGTTTTGAAGCTCTTTAGATGAACTTTTGATAGGCCTCTTGAAATTTCCAATTTGGTGCTTGCATCATAGAGAAAGAATGGTTCAAAAGTGACCCTTCAACTTGATAAAACTTGCCATAAATGGAAACCCTAAGTTTCTAAATTTGGCAACTTTGAATCTTTCTTGATTTTTGATGAAACCCTAGACATTCCTTGATCAAATCTTCACCAATGATCATAATGAACTTGAGGAACATGAATTTGACCTCAAAAAGTCAGGAGTTGACTTTTTCTCTGCACAGTTGACTTTCCTCAATTTTCTTGATTTTCAGTCAATTGATCAATTGAAGCCCTTCTAAACCAAATTGATGGACAATCCTTCAATATTAGACACTTAAGGACATGAGGAATACCATGAAATCAAGTCTTGCCCAAAAAATTAGACATAAACTGATTTTGTGGCAAACCCTAGTTTTGGTGCCCTCTGTCTACGAGGAATCAGCACATCCTCCAAATCCAAATTCCTATGAGTATGATGTGTATCCTCTCAAACAATGATGAGATGTGCCATTTGGTGATGATAAAAGCTCAAAGATCTTGCTCATTGGGGTGTTAAACTCAAGAATCCCAAAACCCTAATTTTGCACTGGTTAGGAGAAGGTGATTCACTTGAAATTTCTTGTCAAGCTTGATCTCATGATGAGGTGATGGATCTCTTAAGATATCTTGAGGCTCAAGGCTCGTTTGTGGCTCAATTACCCTGATCCCATGCTAAGACCCAATGATATGCAAAGATGATAATGCAAAGAATGAAATGAAACATAAGCCAGTCAATGCTAAAACAAGAGGGAAATTTTTGAAGTGTTACTGCCACCAGTGGTTCAACAGGTGTTGAAGCGTTCTTTGAACGAGCGCACATCCTTGGTCACTCTCATGACATACCTTACATTTCTGATAATCGTGTGAAGTCAAAAAACCGAGCTGGACTTGCTTAGCGTGTAATTCCACCAAGCTGGTATTCATCAAGCGAATATCAAAGATTTGAATCATATTAACTTGATAATGACTTCTATCACGGTAATCCTGAATCCATCCTAGATCCATCTAACGCTGGAGGGCCTCTTGTACAAAAGAGCATCCCTGATTATTTACCGAGCAGACTAGACAGGAATCGTAGTCGTGCCGCGGCAGGTTGTGATGTTGGCTTTGCCTTGAATGCATTGCCACCAAGTTGACATTGCACGGATGTCGTGGTTTTGAATGATGTTGGAATTTGCATAAGTTATGTTGACTTCACGAATTCGGTGATCTTGGATCCATCAGAGATCCATCTGTTCCTGTAGAGCTGATTGCACCACAGGATATCCTTGATTGTTTTTAGACCAGATATCACACTAGTGATAATTATGAGACGGTACATGACCGTATCCACTCTGTCTGCAATGCATCTTGACCAGGTTGGTTCCCAATAAGAGTACATTGTGAATTTGATAGCTGTGGTTAAATCCTTCCTCTATCAAATTTACTGCATCTTTTTCGTGTTGAGGTAACGAGTTCGTCTGAACATTTGGATTTTTATCCTTGAAGGATAGGACCCCGTTCCTGACAAGCTTCTGCACATCGGATTTGAAGCTGAGACAATTTTCTATGTTATGCCCTGGTCCTCCTTGATGGTAAGGGCAAGTCTTATCCGCTTTGAACCAAGAAGGTGGATTTTCTGGTACTGTAAGAGGCGACCTGGTTTGGACGTGCCCCTTGACCAGTAGTAGTGGAAACAGTTCTGCGTACAACATTGGTATAGGCCCAAACCCTGGTGGTCGCGTTGTACGGTTGTTGTTGTACTGAGGACGAGCCTGCTGAAGAGGCGGTTGTGTACTTTACTAATATTGTTGTTGATTTGGTTGGCTTTGAGCAACCTAAGGTTGATACGTTGGAACAGGCGCAGGGTTGATAGAAGGAGTTACAGCTGCTACTGGTTGGTACTGTCGCCTTTGCTTTCCGAGAGAGATATTACCAATATATTGCTCTTTTTTCTTAGGGAAAGTACCACCGTATCTTTTGGTACTGCTTGATGCTCCAGCATCTTTGACCAGACGTCCTTCTCGGGCTGCTTCCTCAAGACGTACTCCCATGTTCACCATCTCAATGAAGTCGCTGGGCGCACTGGCGACCATTCGATCATAATAAAATGAGCTTAAAGTTTTTAAGAAGATCTTTGTCATCTCTTTTTCCTCAAGAGGTGGACAAATCTGGGCAGCAATTTCACGCCATCTCTAAGCATATTCCTTAAAGGTTTCCTTGTCCTTTTACGACATGGCTCTGAGTTGATCTCTATCCGGTGCCATGTCCAGGTTATACTTATATTGTTGAACGAAGGTAGCGCCAAGATCTCTGAAAGTGATAATCTTAGTGCGGTTTAAACCCATGTGCCATTTGAGTGCGGCACCGGTTAAACTATCTTGGAAATAATGGATCAGTAGCTGTTGGTTCTCCGTCTGAGTTGACATCTTTCGAGCGTACATCACCAAATGACTTTGAGGGCAAGAGTTGCCCTTGTATTTCTCAAATTCGGGCCCCTTGAATTTGTGCAGAATTTTCACAATGGGGACCAAACAAAGATCTGCGGCATCCTTTCCAATTAGATCCTTACCGCGAATGGCATGTAGTTCCTTCTGCATCTCCAGGAATTGTCCCTGGAACTCATTCAATCTGTCATACATACTTTCATTTCCACCAGAAGGTATATATGGAATCTGTCCTTTCGGGACAGTGTGTACCACGGGTGGTGGTATGGTCATTACAGCTGTGACTCTTGGTGCTTCCCTATCCCGAAGTTTGTAACCTTCAGGAGTTGCTGTCGTGCCCCTTGCATCATCGCTTTCCCGAAGTTTGTAACCTTCAGGCCCAACGGTTCCTGCTGCAGTTTTCGGATCTTCCGTGATCGGTGGAATATATCCTTCCGGGATATAGTTGAGTGGCATGCCCCAGGGACAATCTTTAGGCATGTTAAACTGAGGATCATACTTTCCCACTATGGGCGTAGATGTGATCTCTGAGATCACAGTCCTTTATTGTTGTATCTGAGCTGCTGCTAGAGATTGCATGTCATTGTGAAGTTTCCTTAGATCTTCTTTCAGAGTGTCGATTTCTTCTCTCAACTCTCTGTTCTCTTCCTCGAGATCATCCATTTTCTTTTGTCGATTGGCCTGAGTATTGTACGAATGAGACAGTTTGGCTCTAGAATCGAGACACAAACGTGAGATTCGTAGGGAGGAAAAATGTGTTATGTGAGAATGATGAATGATATGCAATAATTATTAAATTTGTTATTTTAACCAAAAGAACTTCAACAATTGGATTGCAAATATCACACAGTGGGGAAACCCCGTTTTATTGAATTCAAAGATTGCGAAAATGGAAATACAGTATTTTACAAAGTGCTGTAAAAGGAAATGTCTAAGCTTATGGATCCTTAGTCCTCTCTGAAGAGAGCTCAGGTGTTAGTTCTGGTATTTTCCTTTTCTTTGACCGGGGCTCTTAAGCCGTTGTCGGGTTGTCATTCCTTTGCCAAGTGAAAGGAGCGAGTAAATTCCTTCGGTCTTCTTGACTTTCTACAGCATGTTGCTCTAAAATTTCGATCAGAGCATCTTTTTCTTTTAATAGTTGCTGTATTTTGGTACACTCCACATTGAGAATGCGGTACTTGTTCTTCCAAGATTTCCTTCCCCGTTGAACTTTGTTGAGAGCGACATGGAGTTTTTCCGTATCAGACATAAAATAAAGGACAGATTCCTTTAACGAAAGAACTTCATGACGAGGGTGCGACATCCTCATCTTGAGAGCTCTAGCTTGTACCCAGTGGAGATAAGGTTCCACAAATATATAGTCTGGTTTCCCTAGAGACTCTCTTCCTTTTCGGTGAACACGTTTCCAGGCATGCACTATTTCTGTCTTTAGTGCCCTGTCACTTTCTCCTTCTTTGAAGAAAAGACCTTCCAGATGAGCATTACGCGAGATATGTCTCATCGGGTATCCGAATTGACGACGAACTAAAACTGGATGACAATTGATTCCTCCTTTGGTTCTTATGAGGGGTACATTAGAGAAATTTCCACAACGGTCAATGATTCTTATCCCGTCATAGATCCGATTGTACGAATCTATGTCAGAGTTGGTAAGAGACATGATTCTCTATGACCAACGTAGAGTACTCTTATGATCCTAGAACACAGCAGACTTAGGTAAATGGGAAGTGAACTATTTGTATAGCAGGGGTACACAGCATGTGATCATTCCTCCACTGTACAAATTCCTTAAGTGTACAGAATGATAAGCATCTACGAGCAAGGTCGGTACAGGGTTTCCAATCAGAAATATCTTAATGGCATTGATATCAACGAAGCTATCAATGTTGGGAAAAAAGAACAACCCGTAGGTGAGTAGAACAAAGATCTCTTCGAAAGCAGTAACGTTTCCTATACTGGCAAAGTACAGGGCTTTCTCTATCAAAAACTTGGCCGCTAAACCTGGGATTCCATCCTTAGCGGTCATATGAGTCCTGACTTCTGACTCGTCCAAATGGATTGCTCTTGCAATGGGTTGATCCTTTGGAATTTCTTCCAGTCCAGAAAAGGGAGCTTGGTCAGTAATGGGTAAATCGGTCAGGTGAGAGTACTCCTCCAGCGTCGGTGCTAGTTGATAATCTGGGAATGTGAAGCAGTGATAGACCGGATCGTAGAACTGAATCAGCATAGACAGGATTCCTTCAATTACATGGACCAGTAGTCCTCCGTACTTAGCTCTGAAAGCATTAGGGTTGGTGATCATCCTTGCCAACCCTCTTAAATCCTCTAGTTTTGGAACCTTGAAGGTGTACTTGTGAGTCTTTCTTCTATCGAAATTCATAACGCGATCTTTGTCTCTGATATTTACAATCATTGTCTTAGTTTAATTTGAAAAAGAGAGAGGCTAGAAAAGAAAAAATTTCTATGTTTAAAGTTTTTTTTAATGAAATGAATGCATGAATGCAGCACACAAAAACATAGAAAAAACATGGGTTCAAAGGTTCAACGTCACGAGCATGGAGTTATGGCTCTACCCATTCCCAAAGGTTGTACTATGGTGAATTTTGTACCTGTCCTCAAAATCATTGACCCCCTTTGGGATAACAACATCAGGCTAGTTCACCCGAGCGAGCTGTAGTATCTTAGGGTAATCTCAAATGAGGGTAGTATCGCGTGACAACTATTTTCGATAGCTTCCGCACTACAAAATAGTCACATGGTCTCAGTCTACTAAATCCTCAGTTTCATGGATACCACAATCGAACAATCTGCTTTCGCAACCGAAGTCACTAGACATTGAATCCGCAAAGGGTATCTCCACTGATTCGATGGTCTACCAGGATCGCTTATTCAGGAATCACTCCCTGTAAGACCACCCGTCTATGCCATCACTTATCTTAGGTATCACTCAAACTTTCCAGATGCGGCATCACCCGCAGTCCCATTAGCAGAAAAATAAACACGGATATCAAGTAGGAAAAGCGATATATATATATATATATATATATATATATACATATATATATATATATTCATTCCTAGAACTAACATCCTAGACCTCTTAAGAATTCTAGTCTATAATCCTAGGCAAACAAAATGACTCCCCAGCAGAGTCGCCATTTCACTGTATTGTGCGATTTTTGTCGGTGACGCGACCACCTTATCGCAGATTTGGGTTTTTCTCCTCAATGAAGAGGAGGGGTGCTACTTTCTGATTTCTTATTTATCCTGTGAAGCTGGAAGGGAAAAGGGAAGCTATCTCAAACTAACCTTGCACGTGAATGTTAAACTGAACACACGCTTAAAGAGATTGGGGGTCTGGGGTCAGGTTATACAATGGGGAGTTGTCAATTACCCATTCTATATGTGGTTATTCACAGGTTGTTAGCTTTAGGTTCTGCTTTGTACTTGATGGTGTTTATCCGTTAATGGGTTGGGAAAGTTTCTTGGGAAATATGAGATAGAGAGTGAGTTTTTGATGATTTTGGTGAGGTACTGGACCTCAGTTTTGATTGGTGTGAAGGTACTGGACCTAGAGTTTTTTATTGGTATGAAGGTACTGGACCTGGAGTTTTTGTTTGGTATGCTCGCTAAGATTTCATAATCTTATGCCTACGTATTCCCGTTTAAATGAAACAGGGAAATCAGAGCAATCGTAGTTCCTCCTATTCTAAGGGAGGAAAAATGATGTTTTGGTGTCTTGTTTAAAGTCCAAGATTGAAGCTAAAAGGTTTATTTGTGTCTTGTTCAAAGCCCAAGATTGAAGCTAAAAGGTTTGACTGAGAGAGAATTTGTCATCTCTAAAGGGAGATATCTCGTCTATTTATAACAACTCTTGGGTGACTGTTTATAAAGGAGAATTACTTGAGCCGGGATATGAGAATCCAACAATGCCATAATTTCCTTTATGAGGGATTTGTCCTAAAGGGGAAAACTTTAACTCAGTGTAGAGCAATGCCATTTTTCTTTAGGAATTTCTCATGCTAAGAGAGGGACAGTGACATTGATGTAAATAATCCAAAGGCTTGCCGCTTACAACAATTAGATGAAAGAGAGGGTTTACCTGGATAAAAGATGGACAACAGCTTGGATATTTGAATCAACAAGTGTGCCACTTATAGCAATTATCTGGGATTAGGTTTTGTTTTGAATGTCTGTTTTGAAATGTGATAAACAGAGAAATGACTTCCTATAGAGATATTTTGATTTCCTCTGAGGGGATGTTGATTTTTGTGTACCTTGATCAAAGCCCAAGGTTGAAGCTAAGAGGTTGATTGACTCCACTGGGGAAGTCCTTATACAAAGCCTAAGAGGAGGCTAAAAGAGATTTGGCTCTCTTGGGGACATCATTATACAAAGCCTAAGAGGAGGCTAAAAGTTTGACTTTTTTGGGGAAATACTTTGTCTGTCTTGTACGAAGCCCAAGATTGAGGCTAAAAAGAAACTGACTCTGTGGGAACGAAATCTTTATCTGTCTTGTACAAAGCCCAAGATTAAGGCTAAAATGAGACTTTACTGACTCAGCTGAGGGTATTATAGGTGTCTTGTATAAAGCCCAAGATTGAGGCGAAGATAAGTTTGACTCTGCTTAGGAAATTTATTTCTCAAAGCCTAAAAGTAGGTTGAGAGGAAATGACTCCGTTGGGGAAGATATTTGTCCCAAGCTTAAGAGAAGGTTATGAAGATTTATGTCTTATACAAAGCCCAGGATTGAGGCTAACATGGTTTGACTCAACAAGAGAGTGCTTTTATCTGTCTTGTACGAGGCCCAGGATTGTGGCTGAACAAGCTGGAGAAATCATTATACAAAGCCTAAGAGGAGGCTGACTTTTGCTAGGGGAAATCATTATATCAAGCCTAAGAGGAGGCTCGAAGATTGTCTCAACAAGAGAATGGTTTTATCTGTCTTGTACAAAGCCCAAGAGAATGGTTTTTTCAATTTTGAGTCATCGGTAAACTCAAAATTCAACTACGTTAAATCAAAATATAAGTATGAATTAGAAAATATAGGTAGTGATATCAAATATATGAAAATTATAGTATGTAATACCTTAACGTCTGTCCATATGCTGTCTTTGACATTAACATCCACTTCTCTCCAATCATCTATCAGTATACTCACTTTGCTACGTGCAAGGAACGTAACATAACTCTTAAAAGTAGAGTAATGTGAACAATCCACTAATCTATAGTACAAATGAAACTCGATCCGAATTTTTACACCTGATGAGTTGCAGACTGATGTGAATTAGGGCATCATTGTGACACCTCTTTGTGATCTTTTTGATTGAGTATCAATCATTTGAGTTGTATTCACAGAACACTCAATCGTTTAAGCATCTTCGCTGCTTCCTGATGTAGAACTCGACAAGGTCGACATCTATGTTCAAAAACAATAACAACAACAACAACATGAACAACAAGAACATAAACAACAACAACAACATGAACAACAAGAACATGAACAACAACAACATAAACAACAACATGAATAACAAGAACATAAACAACAACAACATGAACAACAATGGCAAATGATTTTACTGTAGATGTATGGGGAAAATATTTTATCCACCCTAAACGTGATGACTAAGTAAATGTTGTTGGTGTTGGTGTTGTTGTTGTCTTCCTTCCTTACGACAACGACGGTGTTGTTGTTATCTTCCTTCTCGACGGTGACGATGATGACGACGGTGTTAGTTTGTGCATAATCTTCCTTCAGTAACGATCGTGACAATGATGACAAAAATGACAACAACACGGTGAAGAATGGATACTGATGATGCAAGCTTTGGTTGAAATCGTGTATTGTTTCACAGTATTGAACGTTAGGGTTTAGGGTTGAAATCGTGTATCGTTTCGTCTAGTTTCTATTTTCAATGGAAAAATGATACTGAAGAGACAATGAAACAAGCTAGCTTGGAGAATATTGAAAAGCTACGGCGACGGTCAACATTCTAAACCCTTATGATATATTACTTTCATAATGAAATTTCATATTAAAGCGCCAGAGTTATATTTAGAATTAAAAATTAAAAAAACATACAAAATATATCACAATGGTGTATATAAACAACCGTAGTCATAAATTTTAATTTTTTTTATTTAAAAGTAAATAAAAAAGAAAAGGTGCGCCTTAACATAAAAGGAATAATATATATGATGGCGTCGAGGTTCGAACACATGAAAGCTTGATGGTATCACCACAGTTAGATTATCAACTGTTGTTATATACAGATAATTTTTATTCAAAAAATAAATAAAATAGAACCGCACCTTAGTTTAGATATGTCACAACGGTGTAGGGATGAACCGTTGTGACCATGGTGTCGTTGTTTACGTGTTTTGTAGTAGTGATGAGTCCCTCGGTGAAGGAGTTACAATAGTGAAGACGATCAAGACGAAAGGAAGCTTGCTCCTCTCTGGGCCCTTCTGGTTACTCCAACTATGGCTGAATTCCACTTTCGAAGTGTCACTCCCTGGTCGAAATCCTGTCAATGAAGCCTCTGTGAAGGATAGAAGAGTCGAAGGAACACAGCTTGCGCTGTTGACTCCCAGTGATGTGGGAATGAGTCTTTAACAAACTTTTACCAGCTATGTAATGATGTTTGCGAAGCGCTACAACTTTTCCCCTTCCATGGCCCCTTTTGCTAACAGGAAAGTAAGTCCTGAATGGTTTACAAGACGATTTACTCATGATTCGAAGGAACACGAAGGAGAATCTCTTGATATCTGGGAGTCTATCCTTACACCACGATTACTAGCCTCAATACTTGACCCTTCAAAGCTTCGTATCTCACTTGTCAACTATCAACCAAACCTTGTCTCTCGACAATTTGGTTTGATTCAGATTTTACCCATGCCTCTTTTTCAATGAAAAGGCTCACTGATTCACTACAACATGGTGCACAACGAAACGGAGTGTGTCAAGTTGTTAGCCAAATATTCTGGCTTGACAGAATTTACCCCTATGGCCTTCAAACCAAGTTTCCTCTGCACCCAAGAGTTCTACAAGTGGTGGAGAGAATACTACAACACAATTTTTTTTTATGTAGCCTCCTTCAACATATAACTAACTAGAGGTTTTGCCCTTGTACAGGACAAAGTGAAGAAAGGTACTGCAAGACATATTAAGAAGATCCAAACATTCCAGAAATACTTTGAAACTGCTTACAGGCCAAATGAGCTTAGTCGAACCATTAGCGAAGTAGCAATAACTTTAAAAGAAAAATTTACTAAGAAATTAGAGGATTTAAAACTTCCTTCGTACGTTCAACCCGATCAACGCTACAAGGTAGCTTTTAATCTTTATCCTCCAAATTTCCCCTGACTGCCAACTGCTGATTTTGGTGTGGCTTTTAGCCCTCAATTTCCAGACTAGTTCATTTGTGGTAATTTTATAAAAAATCTTCGCCGTGATTATTAAAGACGTGCTCAGCGAGTGGTTCCGACTAAGTACACCTTGGACAATTTCAAAGGCCACCTTCATATTAGCGTAGAACACGTTCGCGTGGAGTCTCCGATATATGAAGGTGTGGAATGGGGGTTTTTCGACATCTCCTATTTTCCTTTTATCTATATTATTCTTTTTGTTTGTTAACTACATTACTTTTTCTCTAGCAGCTGTGAGGATTCCATCCAAAAAAGCTACTCCTGTCGAGAAAGAAACCAACGCAGAAGAAGAAGAAGATGATAACACCAAGAAACCCATATCAAAGGTAACTTTCGTACTTATCATTTTTCTTGTATATATATATATATATATATATATATATATATATATATATATTGTCTTCTTACATTATCATAAAAAATGTGATATAATTGTTGCTATTTGCAGGCGAGTTGGAAACCCCCTCTAACTCCCAAAAAGAGGAAGCAAAAGGAACCCGAGGTTCAAATAGTTGAATCTGATGACGGGGATGCTTCACCAGACCAAACAGAACACCTTAAACCGAAGAAGAAGAAACAATTGAAAATCACTGATGCTAGTTTTCGCCAACAACCAAAACCCACCAGAGTACCTGTAACAAAAACTCATGTCCTGAAGGTGGTCGAAACTGATGCTACACCTTCTGGCAAGGGCACACTGACCAGAAAAGATCTGATCGAGCTGAGAGTGATAACTCTAGCCCTGGGACTGAGAATCCTAAGGTACACATATTTCTTCTTTCTTTTGAACTTTTATAGCTTTCTTCGATTAACATACTTCTAACACATTTTGGTTTCTTTTCTTAGACTGCTAAAGATGATCAAGGGCGTCCAATGGTTCGACAAATCATTCCGACCACCAGCGAACCTACCTACCATCCAACGAACCCTTCCAACACTTCCCCCAAGGATTTCACAAAAGGGTCCGCCGACGAATTAAGCCAACTTGCTGATGTTCAAGAGAAAACGCATGTTACCGCCACTAAGCTTTCACACACCAATGAACCTGAACAACAAACAAACCAAGCTAGGTAAGAAGCTATGGCTGATATTGCTGACAAAAGCCATGCTTAGCTCTACCAGTCTTTCACAAGAAGAACTTGAGTCCCTGAAGGTAAAAAGGCCATTGGAGTACTTGAAAGCCATACTTAGCTCCATATATAATTTTGGTGAAAAAAGCACCAACACTTCGACTGCTTCAGGCAACCAATCAGTTGGAAAGCCTGAGGAAGACTTGCTTCCAAAAATAAAAGAGAAGATTTTCAACGTGGACCTATTCCAACTCTGGGAAAAGGATGCTTCTTCCCATTTTAGGCTAAAGAAACTCTTGAAGCAAGTTAATGTCTTAGAGGTTTCTCCTGAAGTTGTTGATGTTATCATGGAACTGGGCACATTGATTGACCTTGTTATTGCTGATCTAAACCATCTTTGAGATTTTTCCAACAAAATTATCAACAAGTTGGAGACCCAGCTGGCCGAACTTAGAAAAGATGTCTGAGCAGAATAAAAAGGAAATCGAAAGTTGTGACGAAAATGTCAAAGAGTGGGAAAAACATATCAAGATTCTTCAGAACAAGATCTCTCAGGCCAAGCAACGTAAAGATGAGCTTCTCCAGTCCAACCAAGAAGAGGTGGCCAAGGAACTTAAAGTTAGAGTGTATCATGTCGACAGAGCCAAGAAGCTTGGAAAGGAAATTGAGACCCTTTCCACTAACAAAGCTCTCTGAGAACGTCGCTTGATGCTTCAAAAATCCAAATATAAGAGGCTGAAGAGCTCTTTCCCACTCTAAACTGAATTTGAATCTTATTTCCCTTTTCGATTGTAATTTATCCCTTTGTGGCATAACTTGTAATGACTTTAATCCATTTTGGCAATACTTTATTTACCATGTTGGCTGCTACCATTTTGCATGTGATTATTCTTTTGCTATTTTAATCTCTTGAAGTGCAGGTTTATATATTTTCAAATATTTTCCATTCACTCTTAAGACCCTTTTATCCTCGCTTAATTCTTCGATCTCATACGCACCGTTAGAGAATACTTGAATAATTTGAAAAGGACCTTCCCACTTAGGGGACTATTTCCCTAAAGTCCTATCTTTTCGATCCATTGGAAGGATTACTTTCCAAACCAAATCTTCAGGAAGAAACGCTTTAACTTTCACTTTTTTATTATAAGACTTCTCTATTCTCCTTTTCTGTCTTTTTAACAACTCCAAGGCTTTTAGTCTTTCTTCGTCCAAATTCACTAACTCGTCCAACATCATATTCCAATATATATCTAATGGAATTTCATGATGTATTTGGATTCTTGTCGATTGCAAATAAATTTCTACTGGTAAAACTGCATCATGACCAAACGTCAAACGAAATGGAGTCGTATTAGTAGCCTCCTTAGAGGATGTTCGACACACCCAGAGGACTTGATCTAACATCTTATGCCAATTTCTAGGCTTTCTTCCCACATGTTTTTTTAATCAAACCAATGATGATCTTATTGGCCGCTTCGACTTGGCCATTAGCTTGAGCATAGTAGGGTGTAGATGTTAATAGTTTGAAACCCATTTCCTGAGAAAATTCTTGCATCTTTCGACCAGTGAATACCGATCCTTGGTCTGTTGTAATAGTTTCTGGAATTCCAAACCTATAGATGATGTATTTCTTGATGAATTCGATCACATCCTCTTGGTCAACGTTCGTCAGTGGTACAACTTCGATCCATTTCGTAAAATAATCAATACCAACTAGGATGTATCTTTGATTTTTAGATGACGCTGGTCAAATTTCTCCAACAAGATCTAAAGCCCAGCCTCTAAAAGGCCATGGTTTGACTATAGAATGCAATTCGCTTGCAGCAACATGCTGTATGCCTGCATGCACTTGGCATTCGTGACACCCTTTGGCAAACTCAATACAATCTTTCAACATGGTGGGCCAATACATTCCTTGTCGAAATAACAACCACTTCATTTTATGGCCCACCTGATGTGCCCCACATGCCCCACTATGGACATTTGAAATGGCTAGATATGCCTCATATTCGCTAAGACATTTAAGCAAAACTCCTTCAGGAGTTTTTTTTAAACAATTCGTTTCCCAAAAGAACATTACTTAAACCTCGAAACCTGATTTTTCATTCAGTAGATGTCGTTGGACTTTGAAAATATTCGACTATAGGTTTCCTCCAATCTTCATCCGCCTGGCTGTCTATTGCTAATATCTCAAAGTTCTCTTTATCAGTATATCCTAGCTTTGTTGTTTCTAAATCTGATGGGGATAATCTGACTGACATAACCCTTCCTCTGACTTCGATCACATCCTGCAAATTTCCTTCAAAATTTTATACCTAGAAGCAATCTGAGCCAAGTCATTAGCTAACTGATTTTCCAAACGAGGAATGTGTCTAATGCTGACCAATTCAAATCTTTTTAAGAGTCGATTGGCTATCACGAAGTACATGATGAGATTTTCTTTCACACATTTGTACTCCTTTGTGATTTGTTTTATGACCAACTCTGAGTCACCCATTATTTCGACTCGAGTTGCCCCCAATTCCAACAATATCTCAAGTCCGGCTATAAGAGCCTCATATTCAGCCTCGTTATTCAAACCGAGACCTTCCACTCTATACTTGAATTTTGTTGGAATTTTGTTAGGAGAAATAATCAAGATTCCTACACTTGTTCCGTCTTTATGACTCGAACCATCGAAGTACAACTTCCAAGGTTCTAGTTCGACGTACTTTAATGATTCTTCATTTATTGAGTGGTCGACTATAAAGTCTGTCACTACTGCCCCTTAACAACTTTTAAAGGCATATAAGTTAGAGAGTATTCAGTTAAGGCTAACGCCCATTTTCCAATTCGACTATGCAAAATTAGTTTCGATAACATATGCTTTATAACATCAAAATGTGAGGAAACAAAAACATGAACAAGTTTTATATAATGCTTAAGTTTTATACATGAGAAGTACAAACACAGACATAGTTTTTTGACTGTGCTATATCTAGTTTCCGCATCGTTCAAGACTCTACTAAGATAGTAAATGGCTCTTTTGACACCATTTTCATTTTCTTGAGCTAACATGCTCCCTAAAGTCTTATCCAACGCAGATATATACAACCTCATACTCCTATTTCTACAAGGTGGACTCAATATTGGAGGCTGACTCAAATATTCCTTGATTTTGTCGAAAGCCTCTTGTTGAGCTTGTCCCCATTCGAATCCTTCCTTGTTAAGTCGAAGCAAAGATGAAAAGGCTTGAGTTTTGCCGCTGAGGTTTGAGATAAACCTTCTCAAGAAATTAATCTTTCCCAGCAATAACTGCAACTCCTTCTTTGTTGATGGCGCTTTCGCTTCCATTATGGCCTTGGTCTTATTCTGGTTTATTTCGATTCCCTTCTTCTGGACCACAAAGCCTAAGAAATCCCCCGCCTGCACACAAAAAGCACACTTGAGAGGTCTCCTCATCCTTTTAAAGGAGTGTTGAAGATGGTCTATATTATTTTTCCCTGAAATGGACTTTACAACAATATCGTCAATATATATCTGCATGAAAGTCTCAATGAAATCATGGAAAACCGAATTCATTGCCCTTTGGTAGGTTGCCCCAGCATTTTTCAAGCTGAAAGGCATTACCACCCACTCATAAGTGCCTAGTGCACCAGGACATTGAAATGTTGTTTTAGGGACATCCTCTTCAGCAATGAATATCTGATTATACCCTGAATATCTATCAAGCATACTCAGGTATTCATGTCCTGCGGCAGAATCGACTAACATTTCCGCCATTGGCATCGAATATTCATCCTTTGGGGTTGCGTTATTTAAATCTCTAAAATCTATGCAAACCCTTAAAGTACCATTTTTCTTAATAACTGGCACAATATTTGAAAGCCATTCGACATACCTGGCTGTATGGATGAATTTGCATCGCAGAAGTCTTTCGACCCCCTCTTTAATCTTCGAGAGAATTTCGGGTGCAAACCGCCTTGGATTCTGCTTGATGGGCTTCTTCCCAAGCTTGATTGGAAGCTTCAATTTAACCAACTCTCTGTCTAACCTAGGCATCTCGTCATAATCCTATGCGAAGTAGCCTCTGAACTCCTTCAGCAATTGGATCAGTTTGACTCTTAGTTGAGGGTTGATATTGGCACTGATATATGTTGGCCTATTTTTCGCCCCATCCCCCAAGTCAATTTCCTCAAGAGGATCCTGTGCTAGCATTTTAATGTTGATTGCCAGCAGATCCTTCTCGAACCCCAAAGGCTCGTCATCGTAGATGGCGTTGATCCTCTAGCCTTGCACTTCGTCCTGAGCCTTATCAGGTGGCTTTGGGTCAAAGTCCTTACCAGGACTTTCCTGACATGATTCCTTCTTGGCTTCGACAGCCATGAACTTTACCTCAGCCTCCAAGGCCGCTTTTAGCTTATTTTCGGCTATGTAAGCCGAAATC
The DNA here is from genome assembly GCA_022829125.1 of Lathyrus tuberosus. Taxonomy (NCBI): domain Eukaryota; kingdom Viridiplantae; phylum Streptophyta; class Magnoliopsida; order Fabales; family Fabaceae; genus Lathyrus; species Lathyrus tuberosus. Next base: position 3,703,384 of record JALAZF010000395.1, read on the forward strand.
CTTTCTAGTGCTGGAAACTCAGTCATCGTCGCTAAATTCGCTCCCCTAACCTGTTGGGTCAATTCCAGATGTGCCTATGTAGGCAAGGTCGTCTTCGCCCACAATCTCTCGATCCCACTGAAAACCGTTGGTGGGGTGCAGGTACAAAGAACAGTATGCATTATCATCTGGGGTAAATGAAAAATTGGCTGGGTTGCAGGGAACAATGTTAGCCAAATTTTTGTTAAAACAATGTCTATCGACATGATTAACCGAAGCCATGAAATAGCTCTGATTAGCTTCGATATTTTCCACAATACCATCTGTTCGCCAGATGGTAATTCTCTGATGCATTGATGATGGAACGGCTCTTATGTCGTGAATCCATTCTCTTCCTAACAACAAATTGTAGTTATCCTTGGTTTCCACAACCATAAACATGGTTGGTCTTGTAATTGTTCCCACCATCAACTCAAATTTGTAGCACGAATTTTTGCGTGCTTGCGAAGCACTATCGCTTTGGAGTACTACAGTTCGATTCATTTTTTATCCTATTGAAGCGGATGAAGGAAGGGAAATAGATGTCTCCAATTAACCCTGCTTGCAAACTGAGTTTGAACAGATGACTGTTGGTTTACAGATGCTATTAAGATTGTGGGTCTCTCTTAGGTTATTTTGCTTAAGAATAGTGTCTAGGTTATTGGTAGGATGTTAGGTCTGATGCTTTTCGATTGAGGTATGGAGGTATGGGATTTTGGGTTTTTTTATTAGTATGCTCGCTAAGAATTTTTTCAATCTTATGCCTACGTATTCCCGTTTACCGAAACAGGGAAATTAGAGCGATCGTAGTTCCTCCTATTCTATGGGAGGAAAAATTTGTTTTGGTGTCTTGTTCAAAGCCCAAGACATGAAGCTAAAGGAAGTATATGTATCTTGTTCAAATCCCAAGATGTGAAGCTAAAGGGTTTTGGATGAGAGAGAATTTGTCATCTCTAAAGAGGAGTTGTTGATGTTTGTATGCTGTGAGCAAGGCACAAATTTGATGCTAAAAGGTTGATTGACTCAACCGGGGTTTTCTTTATACAAAGCCTAAGAGGAGGCTATTGACCCAACAAGAGGGTGTTTTTTATATGTCTCGTATGAAGCCCGAGATAGAGGCTAAAAGGTTTGTGACCCAACAAGAGGGTCTTTTATACTCAACAAGAGAGTGTTTTGCCATCTCGTACGAAGCCCGAGATGGAGGCTAAAAGGGAAGTGACCCAACAAGAGGGTCTTTTATACTCAACAAGAGAGTGATTTGTATCTCGTACGAAGCCCGAGATGGAGGCTGAAAGTGTTTGACTCAACAAGAGAGTCTTTTATACTCAACAAGAGAGTGATTTGTATCTCGTACGAAGCCCGAGATGGAGACTAAAAGTGTTTGACTTAACAAGAGAGTCTTTTATACTCAACAAGAGAGTGTTTTCTATCTCGTACGAAGCCCGAGATGGAGGCTAAAAAATGTTTGACTCAACAAGAGAGTCTTTTATACTCAACAAAAGAGTGTTTTGCCATCTCGTACGAAGCCCGAGATGGAGGCTAAAAGGGAAGTGACCCAACAAGAAGGTCTTTTATACTCAACAAGAGAGTGATTTGTATCTCGTACAAAGCCCGAGATGGAGGCTGAAAGTGTTTAACTCAACAAGAGAGTCTTTTATACTCAACAAGAGAGTGATTTGTATCTCGTACGAAGCCCGAGATGGAGGCTAAAAGTGTTGGACTCAACAAGAGAGTCTGAAAAGGTTAGCTCTGCTGGAGAGAATCATTGTACAAAGCCCAAGAGGAGGCTAATATTTGTTGGTGACTGTTTCAGTTCAGTGACAGGTCCAGTATGTTGGATAAAAGAGAAAATTGGTTCTTATAAAGGGACTGATTAATGGTAAGGCTGCACTTTGGTATTGATCAGAGGATCAGGGTTATTTCCTGCTCTTTAAGGAAATGGGAAATCCAAAGGGTATTGAGACTGTCCAAGTCTACAGGTGTTTTTGAGAAATCAATTCTCAGATAAGTGAATGATCTTTGTATAATGCCCAAGAGAAGGCTGTTATGTTAAGGGATGAAGGTCAACCCATTAACTGGTCTGATACTTGACCCAGAAATATAGCTCTAGCAAATTGATGACTATGTTGTGTTCCTATACCTGTAGAGGTCTCTGGGTCCTTGTACTAAGCCCAAGAGAAGGAATGAGAGCTTTTAAGAAGCCGAAGGGTCCTTGTACAACGCCCAAGAGGAGGCGGGGATGCTTTTAGAAAGCCTGTGGGTCCCCAAACCCCGAGAAGTTCAAGACATGCCATTCACCGAGAATAGGTCAAGCCAGGAAAGTCCGAGAATTTGGAAGAAACTCAAGAGATACCATTCACGGAGAAAAGATCATCTCTGGGGAGTAGAGCTTCTTTGACAATGTCTAAGGGTGACAGTCTGAGAAAGGGTTCACAGAGAATGCTGCCTTTCACGTCTCCATATTGTTTAACCCCAAGAGGAGGGAAGACTGTGTCTGGTAATCCTATGGGAATCTAGTTTTGTTTGTATTTAAGAGTGACCAACAGGGCTTTACCTAGTACTAGACGTAGTTGCCGGGGAAACTCTAAATAACTATATTATTATTACACAGTTGATATTTGACAAGTATATAAAAGTTTGTGAAAGAAGACTTATAGTGAGTAGCCCCACAATACAGTTATATATATATATATATATATATATATATATATATATATATATATATATATATATATATATATATGAAAGCGGGTAAACACTTACTCGGTTGTAGAGCTTCCATGCTGTTTTGTTAGTTGTTCAACAAAGAAAGCTTTGATAACAATATTATATTCAAAATCAAAGGAGAAAGTGCTTTGAAAAGATTGTTGGGGCTTACAGCTCAAGGAGAGGCCCAAGGTTTTATCAGTGATTGCACTGTTTTTTGAATTTTTTTAGGGACTTATACAAGTGACTGAGGCCCAAAACGGTTTTCTGTACAAAGGGAAGAGTCTTACACTCTCTCAAGTGGCCCAAATAGTTTTAAGGAAAAGAAATGGGGCTTATAACACGAGGGTAGGCCTAGGTAATTTGATTTTTAAACTGGCAATCGCGCCGAGGTTTCTTTTAATGCAGAGGGACTTATACAATGTGTGAGGCCCAAAAAGATTTTGGTTAAAAGGGGATTGGGTCTTACACTCTATTAAAAGCCCAAAGGTGTTTTGTACAAGTGATGGGGCTTACAGCTCAAGGAGAGGCCCAGTTGATTTTTAAAAAGGCGACAATCGCGCCGTTGTTTTTGAAAATACAGTGGGACTTATACAATGACTGAGGCCCAAAAAGTGGTGTATTTATAAAGGGATTGGGACTTACACTCTAATAGAGGCCCATGAGTGTTTGAAAATGATTTGTGGGGGTGAAAATCAAAGAAACCCTAATTTTGTTTTCCTTTAAAAGTAAATATTTAAAGAAAAATCAAATAAAATGATAAAAATACCAAATAAGTTTGAATAAACCACTTGTGATTTTTGTTTAAGGTTTGAAAAATTAGGTTTTAATCACAAGGTGATTTAGAACTCATTTGGTTTTGATTTTCAAAGTAAATATTCACTTTTAAATGTTTAAAAATAATTAAAAAATGAATTTATTCACAAAAATACTAATTATATTAAATAAATAATATAAATCTGATTTTTTTGTGGAATAAAATATTTCAACATTTTTGTAATTTTTTGCAAAAAGAACCAATCAAAAATAATTAAAATTGAGGGAGTTATTAATTTTTCAAATCATTAAAAATAATAAGAAAAATAATAAAATATGAAAAACTGGTAAAAAAGAGAGGATCTGGGGCAAGGGGGATTCGAACCCCAGACCTCTTGTGTATAGGGCGCGCGCCTTACCACTGGGGTGGTGATACATCCGTTGATTGAAACACAACCACAAATATACAAGGCTTGCCTTGTTTTTGGCCTGGCCCAAGGCAAGGCAAGGCAAGATTTTTGTTGAAAACGTGAAGGCCATAACTTTCTCATTTCTCCATGGATTGGGACAAAATTTAGGTCTATCCTGCCTAGAATTTCACAAGGAATCCAATGGTAGTGGTGTTTTTTCAGATCATGCTCCTATTGAAAAACCCGATAGTGGTTTTGAAATAGGCCATGATTTGCATTTTCTGTACCATCTCTTGGTACAAGCATGAATTACATGATAAATTAGTGTAAACACAACACATATAACATGTAGAAGAGATGCATGATCAGTGGACATCAAAAGAAAACATGATTCAAAGAATCCAAGTTGTGATGCTTACCACTTTTTGGAGCTTTTGTGCAATCTGCCAAGCACCTTGTTGCAGAAATGATTTGATGCTTTGGACACCCTCAAATGATCTCTTAGAAGCTTTTAGGATGGTTGGAATCATCTGGAAACCTCAGGAATAGAAATTGGCCCTTTCTTGCAAAAGGGGCAAAAATGGCCAAAATAACAACTCTCTCAAATGGTGTTCCAGATGTGTGGAACCATTTGGGACAGTTCAAGAATGATATTTGGAGTGTGTTTGAGGTTTTATCTGGTTTGGAAAGTGACTGAATTAAGACATGGCTTGAAAAATGCACAAAAGTCATATTTTGAGGTTTTGAAAGGTGACTTTGTGATTTTGGTGTTACAGGTCACTTGTGAGAGTTTGGACAACTTAGATATGACATATTGGATGTGTTTGGATCATGAGTTATGGTGGAATTTCTCTCTAACTCAAAAACTCAGAGTTACCTTGCTAAAGAAGGTATTTTTGCCTAGAGAAAGAGATTTTGAGGAAAACAAGTGTTGTAGTGCTTTGGTGTACTCAAACTGAACACAATTGAGCTCTATTTATAATAGAGCAAGTTTGTTTTGGCTGCAATAGTGAATGGCAACTGCAGCAGAGGTTTGGCCAATGTTGATCAATGAGAATCCAAGTCTCCTCTAGCCATTCCCTAGAGGTTAGGGCACAGGCTGCTGGTTCCCTTGGTCTTGGATAAGTCTTGACTGAATTCAGTTGGGAATGGCTCAGTCCATGCCACCTTGGTGCATCCATTAAATACTCCAATCCAAAATTGAAGTCTTGTCCCTCTTTTAGGCATTTCTAGGTTTGGCATGCTACTTTTGGTTCCAAAGACTTGGGAGGCTGATGGATCAATGTTTGTCCCTCCTTGGTCTCCCCTTGAGGTGTTCAGATGGATAGATTTGTTTGCCCTTTGCAAAATCTGAGCAAATCGAGCAAAACTCCCAAATCTGCCTTACCATGACAGTTTGCAGCAAGGTATATTGGCATTGTTATATCTCATGGCTCAAGTGGATTTTGATGGAGTTCTTGTCCATTTTGGAAAGTCCTCATATGATACAACAACTGTTTGATCATAGTTGGTTTTGATACCTTTTGGATCCAAGTGAAAAATGCCCCTACATTTGGAAAAAAGTGAAGGCAGATTCTGACTTAGTGAAAATTTCACTAAAGTGTTGGAAAAAAGTGACATTTTCACTCATTGTGATTTTGATCATTCCATAACTTAAAATCCATGAGGAATTGGAATGAGTTGTGTTTGAAGCTTTGGTAGAGGGCCATGAGAGCTACAAATCCAGCTTTGGATGGGGAAAAATGGCCTTGTGGTTTAGGAGTTATGATCCTCCAAAGTTGGTACCCTAGCCACTTTGTTCCATAACTTAGAAAATTTCTAAGTTTTTTTTATGGTTACCCCTTTTACAAGTTATCCAACTTTTCTTGATTTTTCTTGATGAATGATGATTCCAATCACACATTAACATCATTTTAGGGCCAAAGAACCATAATTGTGAAAAATCTCAAAAAGTCAAAGTTGACTTTTGTGCACAGTTGACTTTTTGTCAGATGAATTCCAAACTGTGCGATCCTCTATGAAATCAAGTCCTTGACCTAAATCAAACTTAATGGATTGATTTCATAGGTGTTATAGGGTGTATTGAATCATGTCCCAAGGTTTGGGAGCATGCCTGGGTCAAAAGTCAATGACACAGTTGACTTTTTCCCACGAAACCCTAACTGTGGTTCTGATGAACTTGAAATTTGTTGCTCAAGCTTCTTGGATCAATCCATTGTTGCAAATGGATCAATTTAGTGTGTTAGGGACCCTCAAATCATGCCTTTAGGTCTTGGCTCATGTTTTGTCCCAAAAGTCAACTTAGGGGTGAATTAGGTCAAGAAACCCTAATTCCTGATTTTTTATGAATGCATCCCCTCAGGCCAAATCGACTTGATGATTGGGTTCATGATGTCCCACGGAGCATTTTAGGTTATGCATTGAAGCATTGGCTCATGCCCAGAGGAAAATTTCTATCTGGAGGCCCTGGTCGAACAAAACTCTAATTTGGTGACAGTGGCGATCTTAAGGCTTAATCCACCTGGGATGTAGCAACCTTGTGCTCAATCCTTGATGTGGGAGTCCTCTTGATCCATTTTATGTTTGAGAGGTTAGACAAGTTGAAGATCATGTCATTCCTTGATTGATCCTTTGTCTAAGAGCTCTGAGAGGGCTTGAAACCTTAATGCTAATATTAGTGAATGCTCACCCATCTTTGGGGAGACTAATGAGGCATAATGATACACCTATATTGTGATGATGATTTGCCCAATGATGGGAAATCTTAGTGGTCAAAATTTGGGGTATGACAGATGCCCTTATTTAATCTTCTTGGACCCGAAGGTGTGAATGGCGAAGGTATTCAGGCATTCGGGGTGCAAGAGGATTAAATATCGGAATACCCGAAATTTTGATGGTGGTTAAGAATGGCAGTTCACGTATCCTTCTTCTTTTGCTAAGCAATGATGCTTAGAAAAGGTAAAAACTTCCCCTCGATCTTGGCTTCTTACCAAGGAATTGGTCTCAGTTTTCTGAATTGAACTTCCCCTCGATCCTGGTTTCCTACCAAGGAACTGGTCTAAGTTTCTGATACAAACTTCCCCTCGATCCTGGTTTCCTACCAAGGAACTGGTCTAAGTTTCTGAAATAAACTTCCCCTCGATCCTAGTTTCCTACCAAGGAACTGGTCTAAGTTTCTGATATAAACTTCCCCTTGATCCTGGTTTCCTACCAAGGAACTGGTCTAAGTTTCTGAAATAAACTTCCCCTCGATCCTGGTTTCCTACCAAGGAGCTGGTCTAAGTTTCTGAAATAAACTTCTCCTCGATCCTAGTTTCCTACCAAGGAACTGGTCTAAGTTTCTGATATAAACTTCCCCTCGATCCTGGTTTCCTACCAAGGAATTGGTCTTAGTTTCTTTTCTCAATAAACTTTCTTGACAAGGGACGATGTTCGTAGCGGTTTTCCTCAAACTTCTCGCCGAATTTTCCTGGGGAGATACCATTTGACGGAAAAACTTTTGATGTCAAACTTGCTGGGGAACCCATTCTTCTGAGTTGTAGAGGTGTACAAACTTCTTTGTTAGAGACTCCATTTGTCGGCTCTACTGGAGAAAGCAGGTCTCTTGAGAGGCTGTTTTCTGCTTGGGGATATTACATCATACTTTTCTCGGGATCTTCTAAGAGAAATGCCATACGATGTGATCCAATTTTGAGGTGCTGATGACCTTTTCATCAGCGGATTTTTTCAGAGAAAAAACTGCTGTATTGTCGAATCTCTGATTAAGAGGCTTTCTCTGGGGATTTTCCTTAATCCGGGAAAGCAAAGACATCATCTTCAATGGCGAAGAGTGACGTTGGCCGAAGGTTCTCTGGTTTTTCAGAGGTTCAAGTTATCAAAGTGGTCGAAATCCCGCTACAATCCATAAATAAACTGGAAGAGGGACTGTTTGGACGCAACGTTTCCTGACAAGGACAGAACTGACAACTCGATTGAGAGAACTTTTATCACTAGGGGATAAGACCGACTAAAGTGATAGTGATGCAATATGAATGCAAATAAATAATGCACGATGTATGTATGTATATGCTGACAAAACTGATGCGACATACAGACTAATGGATGAACACGACTGGATACTCGGCCACGGTGGGAGATGAAAAGTATCACTGGTTCACGATAGCAATTCTGCCTTGTTTAGGAGGGATAGTCCATGTTGGGAGCAACCGTTGGTCGGGCTTAGGAGGTAAGAACTCGGTCGAGGGGTGTTAGATGAAAGATGGTCTCTGACACAATTGATCCTTCGTTCAGGTGCACTGGTTTACAAGGAGTACTTTGATTCTGCACTTTGAAGCTCGATTACTTCTGGAGAAGCGATTGATGTTCTTTCGATGTTCAACAGTCAAAAGAAATTGCCATCTTTATTTTAAAGCAGAGAAGTTTGACAAGTAAATTCATTTTTGTTTTATTTCAAGAATCATTTATCATGTTAAAATGTCGTTATATAAAGCCAAAACAAATGAGAATTGCAAACAAAAGCACAAGGGCTCAAATTTCATTGATAGGATGGAAATCAGCCCAAGCGCGTGATTCCATAGAGTATTTACAAAGTTTAGAAAATGGTAATTAAAGGGAAAAGGGCTACATTGAAACATGACGACCACTATCCTTCTACCAACTTTGAATTCCAGACATCCTAAGCTTTTGTCGAAGATGACCTTGACTGGAGTTTTCTGACGAATGGCATGACTGCTGCTGAGGGACTTGCCTCCGTTGGACGTAGTTACTTGCCAGTATCCCTAACTTTTGCCTGGATTGTACTTTGAGATTTCCAATCCATCGGGATGATTTTTTATTGTGTCTCTAATTTGTGCCTGGACCGCCCTTTCGGGTTTTCAATCCACCGAGACATTTTTTTAGTTTAGGCGAAGTATTTCTTGACTACATCAATATTTGTGGGGTAGGCAAATTCCTCTCCGTACATGGTTGCGAGTCTCAAGGCGCCGCCTGAGAAAGCTTTCTTGACCACATAGGGGCCGTCATAATTTAGAGTCCATTTGCCCCAGGAATCAGTGAGAAATGATTGTATCTTCTTGAGCACAAGGTCTCCTTTCCTGAAGACGCGAGGTCGGACCTTCTTGTCAAACGCCCTCTTCATTCTTTGCTGATACAACTGACCATGGCATAGTGTCGTTATTTGTTTTTCTTCGATCAGATTCAGTTCATCGTGTCGACTTTGACACCACTCAGCTTCTGTAAGCTTAGCTTCCATCAATACCCGGATTGATGGGATCTCTACTTCTATGGGGAGCGCTGCTTCCATGCCATATACTAGAGAGAAAGGGGTTGCCCCTGTTGAAGTGCGGACAGATGTGCGATAACTGTGAAGAGCAAAGGGTAGCATCTCGTGCCAGTCTTTGTAGGTTACAACCATCTTTTGAACGATCTTCTTAATGTTCTTGTTAGCCGCTTCTACAGCTCCGTTCATCTTAGGTCGGTAGGGAGATGAGTTATGGTGTTCGATCTTAAACTCAGCGCACAACTCTTTCATCATCTTATTGTTCAAGGTAGATCCATTATCAGTAATGATCTGGTTTGGAACACCATAACGACATATGATATTATTTTTGATAAATCGGACCACCACTTGTCGGGTTACATTGGCGTACGACGCTGCTTCGACCCATTTGGTGAAGTAATCAATGGCTACAAGAATGAACCGATGTCCGTTTGAAGCCTTAGGTTTAATCATGCCAATCATGTCGATTCCCCATATGGAAAAAGGCCATGGGGAAGAAAGAACTTTGAGATGTGTTGGCGGTACATGGATTTTGTCAACGTATATTTGACCCTTGTGACACTTCCTCATGTTCTTGTAGCAGTCGGATTCCATGGTCAACCAGTAGTACCCTGCTCTCAGAATTTTTCTCGCCATTGTGTGTCCGTTGGCATGAGTGCCAAAGGATCCTTCGTGAATTTCTTTTATCAGCATGTCTGCTTCTGGTCTTTCTACACATCGGAGCAAGACCATGTCAAAATTCCTCTTATAGAGTGTATCACTGCTCAGAAAGAAGCTGCCTGCTAGTCTTCTGAGGGTTTTTCTGTCATTCCTGGATGCCCTAGGTGGGTACTCTTGTTTTTGAAGGAAGCATTTGATATCGTGATACCAAGGTTTGTTGTCTATGACTGCTTCAATCGTGAAGATGTAAGCGGGCCTTTTAAGGCTCATTACGTCAATCTTAGGTACGTCGTTCCATTGACCTACACTAATCATGGAAGAGCGAGTGGCTAATGCATCAGCCATTTGATTCTCATCACGAGGGATGTGATGAAACTCGATTCTGTTGAAGAAGGGTAACAACCTTCTTGCATAATCTTTGTAAGGAATCAGTCCTGATTGGTATGTGTCCCAATCTCCTTTTATCTGATTGATAACCAGGGCTGAATCGCCATATACATCCAAGTTCTTGATCCTTAAGTCGATCGCTTCCTCGAGACCCATGATATAAGCTTCGTATTCGGCCTCGTTGTTTGTGCACTTGAATGTAAGTCTGGCGGTGAAAGGAATGTGGGTACCCTGAGGGGTAACAATGATTGCTCCAATTCCATTTCCGTAATGATTGATAACTCCGTCAAATATTAGTCCCCACTAGGAACCTGGTTCTGGCCCTTCGCTGGGTAGCGGTTCATCGCAGTCTTTCATTTTTAAATACATGACATCTTCGTCTGGGAAATCAAACTCGATTGATTCCTGATCGTCAATCGGTTGATGAGCCAAATGATCGGCTAAAATACTTCCCTTAATAGCTTTCTGCGCGTGGTACTCAATGTCGTATCCTGATAACAACATCTGCCAACGGGCAATCCTTCCTGTGAGAGCAGGCTTTTCAAAGACGTACTTGATAGGATCCATTCCGGAGATTAACCAAGTAGTGTGATGAATCATATACTGGCGAAGACGTTTGGCTGCCCAAGCCAAAGCACAGCAAGTTTTTTCAAGCATAGTGTACCGATTCTCGCAGTCGGTGAATTTCTTACTCAAATAGTAGATGGCAGACTCTTTCCTTTTGGTTTCGTCTTGTTGGCCAAGTACATAAACCATCGAGTTTTCCAAGACTGTTAGGTAGATGAACAGTGGTCTTCCTTCCACTGGAGGTGATAGAATCGGTGGGTTCAACAGATATTCCTTGATACTGTCGAAGGCGGTTTGGCAGTCATCTGTCCAAACGTAGTCCTGGTTCTTTTTAAGTAATCTGAAGATCGGCGCGCATGTCGCGGTCATGAGGAATATGAATCTGTAAATATAGTTCAAACGTCCCAGGAACCCTCTGACTTGTTTTTCAGTTTTCGGAGAAGGCATTTCTTGAATAGCCTTGACCTTGTCAGGATCAACCTCAATTCCTTTCTGGCTGACGATGAACCCTAAGAGTTTCCCTCAACGGACACTGAAGGTGCACTTGTTGGGATTCAAGCGGAGTTTGTACTTTCTCAACCACTCAAATAGTTTTAACAGGTGGGTCACATGCTCCTCCTCTGTTCTAGATTTGGCAATCATATCATCGACATATACTTCGATTTCCTTGTGTATCATGTCATGAAACAGAGTATTCATGGCCCTTTGATAGGTTGCCCCGACGTTCTTCAAACCAAATGGCATTACCTTGTAACAAAAGGTACCCCATGGGGTAATGAAGGAAGTTTTCTCCATGTCTTTTGGCGCCATTTTGATTTGATTATAGCCCGAGAATCCATCCATGAAGGAGAAAACTTTGAATTTCGTTGTACTGTCAACCAGCATGTCAATGTGTGGTAAAGGAAAGTCGTCCTTTGGACTAGCCCTGTTTAGATCCTTGTAGTCAACACACATTCTGACCTTTCCGTCCTTTTTTGAAATGGGTACGATGTTGGCTAACCATTGAGGATATTCTGATGTGGCGAGGAAACCTGCGTCAATCTGTTTCTGTACTTCCTCTTTGATTTTGATGGCCATGTCTGGGTGAGTCCGTCGTAACCTTTGTTTTACTGGCGGACATTATGACCGTAACGGTAATTGGTGTTCCACGATGCTGGTATCCAACCCTGGCATGTCCTGATAGGACCAAGCGAAAACATCAGGAAATTCTTTGAGAAGCTTTATCAAACTTTCTTTGGCAGTTGGACTGAGCAGTGCCCCAATCCTGATTTCCTTTCTCTCTTTTTCCGAACCCAAGTTTACCGTTTCCAATGGCTCTTTGTGAGGTTTAATGGACCTTTCCTCTTGTCTGAGTAGTCGGGAGATCTCTTCTGGAATTTCGTCGTCAACTTCTTCTTCAGCCCCAAATACCGGGAATTCAAAGTTGGGAGAAGGCATCAGATCGTATGTTTCAACGGGGTTTAAAACAAGCAATCTGCATGACGTAATGATTGTTTTTTAGAAGAGATAGATAAAAATGCAAGAGTGTGTGCAATGTATTTTTTTTAAACTGCTTGTTTTTATTATTTGTTTTTTAGGATTACCATTTTCTAAGAAAAGCAAAAAACAACAATTAATGCGGAAATTACAGAACGACGTTATTTTATTTATGAACAAGTCGGTTCTTGAAACTACAACCCTATAAAATAAAACTCTGTCACTTTGGGCAAAGTGAAGAGGGATATTTACAGAAGGTGAGCCCTATCAAAACATCCGTTTCACCTGGGCAGGGTGAAAGGTTAAAGACGGCAATTACTTTGACTTATGAACAATCTTCGGAACATCGACAGCAACCCATTAGCGGGGAACTCCTCGGTGAATCACAAAGTCTGGTACCTTCCTTGATTTGTCTTCAGAAATAACGTTGATTTCTGGTGGAGCAGGATCATTGGAATCTGCCTCCCAGGCAGAGTCATCGTAGGAGGTTTCCTCAGTTGTATTTTGCATAGCATCTATGTTCTCAGGCAAATCTTCCCATCTAGTTGGCTGGATGTCTTCGAGCCTGATACGAGAGCTCTCAAGAGCGGTGTACTTGACCATATAGTCGTATTTTCCACTTTGTTGTCCTAAGGTGTCCCACACTTCTGTGGAACTAGAGGAGTCATCCCTTTCGATGACGTTGACCTCGGGTAAAGCATAGTTGATGAATTCTAGTCCAGCAAGCTTTGCAAATTCATCGTCATACTAGATATTTTTTGAATGCCCTGAGTGTTGATCCCATGACACGGTGGGGACGCAGATATTTGTTTCAATGATGCTCAGCTAATTTTCATTATTCGGCTGATTTTCTTGCCCCAAGTCTCCTGGGTACGGTTGCCAGATAGGCAGACCATCCATCGGGCCATAATAGTCGTGGTCAAAGTTGTCCTTCATCAGAGTGTCTTCCTCCAATGAATTTGGTGGAGCACGACATCCTTCTGGATCACAATCTCCATATATCATTCTGACATCTGACCTGAGTATAAATCTCGAACTCTGTGCGGGATAGCAAAATGGCGTAGGCACCTCTTCCTGAGAGATATAACTGTCCTTGTTAAGATAGGACTTCCATTCCTCATCTGTCTCGGAGGAATCTTCCTCGTTGATAGTGTGTACTTCTTGGGACACTGGGTGAAGGAAACCTCCACTGTGGAAGAAGTCCTGAATGGGATGAAAAGTTTCATCGTTAGCAGCTGTCTGGGTGCAGGTCGCAGAAAAACCAAGACCCTTCTTTATTTTATTATCAGTAGGGATGACAAGTTGTCCCCATCCTTTCGTATTGTTACTTTCAACTGCCTCGAGAGCATCTTTGTATGAGAAAATAGAGGTTCCTTTCTCTAATTGATTCTCATTGCTCACCGAAAGTGCTTGGAACTGAGTTCCAACAACCTCCTCGAGTTTTATACAAGTAGATAATGACAGGTTACTCACGATCAAGGCTTGTTCTCTATAAACCGTGACGATTTGATCGTTCTTGACGAACTTCAGTTTCTGGTGCAGAGTTGAAGTGACTGCCCCAGCCTGGTGTATCCAAGGTCTTCCTAATAAGCAACTGTATGTTGCCCCGGATGTCCATGACCTAGAGAGTGATTAGGAAAGTGTGAGGACTGATAGTTATGGGAAGGTCGACTTCGCCGATAACTGCTTTCTGAGATCCGTCAAAGGCTTTGACGATAACCTCACTGCCCCTCATAGGGGGTCCTTTGAATGATAGTCGCAATAAAGTGGACTACGGCATAACGTTGATGGCCGACCCTGTGTCTACCAGTACGTTGGCTAAAGCATCGTCCTAGCAGTTGACTGTGATATTGAGCGCCATATTGTGGCGTTTGCCCTCCTCTGAGCGCCATGTTGACTGTGATGCTATCGAACTTTCGTATTGACACATCCTATTCCACAAAGGCCTGCTCTGAGACTTTCTGTAGAGCCTCTCTGTGGGCTTCTGAACTGAGTAAAAGTGATAGCACAGATATCTTTGAAGGAGTTTGTAACAGCAATGTTGTATTCACTCCTTTGGATGAGCTTCAGCATCTCATCACTATTTTTCGAAAAGTCAGGATTACTGGATTGACCGACTGGTGGATTGGGAGCTTCTGTCTGAAGTTCCTTTTCTTTGTTAGGTTCTCCAACTCCTCGGTTGAAGATTCGACCGCTCCGTGTTACTCAACTGATGTCTGCGATATTCACGATGGAGGGTAATATAATTTCCTTTCCATTCTCAATTATTGTTGCACCGTATTTGTAAGGGATCGCCTTAGCTTATTCATACAGTAATGGTCCTGGCAGATAAATAACTACAGGAGCCTTATGATTTTTCTGACTGTCGTAGGTAACTTCAATCAGTTCCTGGCTATGAACCTTTGATTCGTCCAGTAGAGGGATGATGGTACAAACATCCTTGTCCTGTTGATGATCAGAGATTATGACAATGTCTCTGATTTGATCAGCGAAGTAGTCTGGCGTCCAATTGATTGGCTCGGAACTCGGACATGGGTGAATCTCTTTACGATCCAACTGACCTTGAAGAGCTGCCTGCACAAGGTTAAATCCTTGGTTATCTTCCGAGCAGACTCTACAGCGTTCGTAGTTATGTGGTGCCACCTGGCCACGTTCGCTTTGGATACAGTGTAACCTCACCAGGTCAGTTCCCATAGATCGGACATCCTGATTTTGACGCCGAGTAGGGTTTCCATTAAGCACACTGATTTGTTACGTGTCTTCATCCATATAGATCGGAAGCCACCAGTGGTTTAACAAGTGTTGCAAAGTTCTTTGAACGAGAGAGTACCCTTGGTTATTCTCACTGCATACTTTACAGTTTAGATAATTGTGAGAAGTGAGAAAACCAAGTTGAACCTACCTGGCGTGTAATTCCACCAAGCTGGTATTCATCAAGCAAATATCGAAGATTTAGATATTGTTGATCTGATAAGGATTTCTATCACGGTAGTCCTAGATCTACCCAAGATCCATCTGACGCTGGAGGGCCTCTTGTACAAAAGAGCATCCATGTTTGTTTACCAAATAAGTCAGACAGGAATTGTAATCGTGTCGCAAAAGATTATGATACTGGCTTTGCCTTGAGTGCATCGCCACCAAGTTGGCATTCATTGCACAGATGTCGTGGTTCTGAATGATGTTGGAATTCGTATAGGTCATGTTGACTCCACGAACTCGATGCTCTTGGATCCACCCGAGATCCAATTGTTCCTGTAGAGCTGCTTGTACTACAGAACATCCTTGATTGTTTTTAGAGCAGATATCAGACTGGTGATAATTATGAGGTGGCACATGGCCATATCCACTCTGTCTACAATGCATCTTGACCAAGTTGGCCCTTAATAAGAGTACATCATGAATTAGATAGCTGTCATTATACTCTCCCTCTATCAAATTGACTGCAGCTTTCTCGTGTTGAGGCAACGGGTTTGTGAGAACATTCAGATTCGTATCTTTAAAAGATAAGACCCCGCCCCTAACAAGGTTTTCTACGTCGAATTTGAAACTGAGACAGTTTTCAATGTTATGTCCTGGTCCTCCTTGATGGTAGGGACAAGTCTGATCCGTTTCGAACCAAAAAGGCGGATTTTCCGGTACTGCAAGAGGAGACTTAGTTTGGACATGCCCCTTGACCAGTAGTAATGGAAATAGTTCTGCGTACAACATTGGTATAGGGTCGAACCCTGGTGGCCGTGTTGCACGGTTGTTGTTGTATGGAGGACGAGCCTGCTGAAGAGGCGGTTGTGTCCTTTGCTGATATTGTTGTTGATTAGGTTGGCTCTACCCAACCTGAGGTTGATACGTAGAAACAGGCGTTGGGTTAATAGTAGGAGTTACAGCTGCTACTGGCTGGTAATGTCGCATTTGCTTTTCGAGAGAGATATTCCCAATATCCTGCTCTTTTTTCTTAGGGAGAGCACTACCGTACCATTTTGTTCTACTTGATGGTCCAACGTCTTTAACTAAACGTCCTTCTCGGACCGCTTCCTCAAGACGAACTCCTATGCCCACCATCTCGGTGAAGTCACTGGGTGCACTGGAAACCATTCTGTCGTAATAAAATGAGCTTAAGGTTTTTAAGAAGATCTTCGTCATCTCTTTTTCCTCCAGAGGTGGAGAAATATGAGCGGCGATTTCACGCCATCTCTGAGCGTATTCTTTAAAGGTTTCCTTGTCCTTTTGTGACATTGATCTGAGTTGATCTCTGTCCGGTGCCATGTCCAAATTGTATTTATATTGTTGAACGAAGGCATTGCCAAGATCTCTGAATGTGCCGATCGTAGCATGGTTTAAACCCATGTACCATTTTAATGCGGCACCGGTTAAACTATCTTGAAAATAGTGAATGAGCAGCTCCTGGTTCTTTGTCTGAGCTGACATTTGCCGAGCGTACATCACCAAATGGCTTTAAGGGCAAGAGTTACCCTTGTACTTTTCAAAGTCGGGTACCTGGAACTTGTGTGGAACTTTCATATTGGGGACCAAGAAGAGGTCTGCGGCGTCCTTTCCAAATAAATCTTGACCACAAATGGCCTGCAGTTCTTTCTGCATTTCCAGGAACTGCTCCTGGAATTCATTAATTCTGTCGAACATGCTGTCGTTTCCACCGAAAGATATCTGTGGAATCTGTCCTTCCGGGACAGTGTGTACCATGGGCGGTGGTATAGTCATTATGGCCGAGACTCTAGGTGCCTCCCGAAGTTTGTAACCTTTAGGAGTTGCTGTCATACCCCTGGCATCTTCGCTTTCCCGAAGTCTGTAACCTTCAGGCCCAGCGGTTCCTGCTGCGGTTCCCTGATCCTCAGCGATCGGCAGAACATATCCTTCCGGGATATAGTTAAGTGGCATGCCCTAGGGACGATCTTTCGGCATTTTGTACCTAGTATCATACTTTTCCACTAAGGGTGTTGATGTGATCTCTGAGATCACAGTCTGTTGTTGTTGCATCTGAGCTTCTCTTAGAGCTTGCATGTCGTTATGAAGCTTTCTCAGATCCTCTTTCAGAGTATCGATCTCTTCTCTCAACTCTCTGTTTTCTTCCTCGAGATCATCCATCTTTTTCTGACGATTGGCCCGAGTATTGTACGAATGAGACAGTTTGACTCTAGAATCGAGACACAAACGTAAGATTCATAGGTAAGAAGAATGTGTTTATGCGAGAATGATGAATGATATGCAATGATTATATTAATTGTATGTTTTTGTTTATTCAAAGTAAACTTCGACAATTAGATTGAAAATATCAAATAGTGGGGAAACCCCATTTTATTGAATTCAAAGGATTGCGGAAACGGAAATACAGTAGATTACAAAGTGCTGAAAAAGGAAATCTAAACTAATGGATCCTGAGTCCTCTCTGAGGAGAGCTCAGGTGCTAGTTCTGGTACTTTCCTTTTCTTTGACTGGGGCTCTTCAGCCGTTGTCGGGTTGTCATTCCTTTGCCAAGTGAAAGGAGCGAGCAAATTCCTTTGGTCATCCTGATTTTCTACAGCGTGTTGCTCTAAAATCTCAATCAGAGCATCATTTTCTCTTAATAGCTGCTGTATTTTCTTACACTCCACATTGATTATACGGTACTTGTTCCTCTAAGACCTCTTCTCCTGCTGAACTTTGCTGAGAGTAACCTGAAGTTTTTCCGTCTCAGACATAAAATAAAGGGCAGAGTCCCTTAACGGAAGAACTTCCTGACGAGGGTAAGGCATCCTCAGCTTGAGAGCTCTAGTTTGTACCCAGTGGAGATAACGCTCCACCGAGACACAGTCCGGTTTTCCTAGAGACTCTCGTCCTTTCCTGTGAACGTGTTTCCAAGCATGCACTATTTCTGTCTTTAGTGCTCTGTCATTTTCTCCTTCCTTGAAGAAAAGACCTTCCAGATGAGCATTCCGCGGGACATGCCTCATCGGGTATCCAAATTGACGACGAACTAAAATTGGGTGATAATTTATTCCTCCCTTAGTTCCTATAAGGGGTACATTTGGGAAATTTCCACAATGGTCAATGATCCGGATCCCGTCGTAGATTCGATTGTACCAATCAATGTCGGAGTTGGTAAGAGACATGATTCTCTATGACCAACATAAAGTATTCTTTTGATCTCAAAATGCAGTAGACTTGGGCAAATGGGAAGTGAACCATTTGTAAAGCAAGGGTACACAGCACGTGATTATTCCTCCGCTGTATAAATTCCTTAAGTGTACTGAATGATACGCATCTGCGAGTAAGGTTGGTACAGGGTTTCAAATCAGGCATATCTTAATGGCGTTGATATCTACGAAGTTATCAATGTTGGGAAACAAAAATAACCCGTAGGTGAGCAAAACAAAGATGCTCTCGAAAGCGGCCACGTTCCCTATACTGGCAAAGTACAGGGCTTTCTTTGTCAAGAATTGAGCTGGAAAACCTTGGATGCCACTCTTAGTGGTCATGTGAGTCCTGACTTCTGACTCGTCCAAATAAATTGCTTGTGCAATGGTTTGATCCTTTGGAATTTCTTCCAGTCCAGAAAAGGGAGCTTGATCAGTGATATGCAGATCAGTTAAGTGAGAATACTCCTCCAGCGTTGGTGCTAGCTGATAATCCGGGAATGTGAAACAGTGATAGACTGGATCGTAGAACTGGATTAGTGTGGATAGGATTCCTTCAATTACATGGACCCTTAATAGAGACAGTAGCCCTCCATACTTAGCTCTGAAAGCCTTGTGGTTGGTGATCATTCTCGCCAAACCTCTCAAATCCTCTAACTTTGGAACCTTGAAGGTGTACTTATGAGTTTTCCTTCTACCGAAATCCATTAGCGCAATCTCTGTATCTGACATTTGCAATCATTGTCTCAATTTAATTTGAAAAAGAGAGACTAGAAGAGAAGTTTTTTTTTAATGTTTTTATGTTTTTTTAAATGAATGTATGAATGCAGCACACAAAAACATAGAAAAAACATGGGGTCAAAGGGTCGGTGTCATGAAGTCAAGGCTCTACCCCCCCCCCCCCCCAAAGGTTTATACTGGTGATTTTTTGTACCTGTCCGCAAAATCATTGATCCCTCTTGGGATGACAATAGCAAGCGGATCGCCAGCGAGCTGATGTATCCTAGAGTGATCTTAGATGATGGTAGTATCGCGTGACAACTATTTCCGATAGCTTCCGCACTACAAAATGGCTTTTGTCTACTAAAAACCTCAGCTTCTCAGATAACCCAGTTGACCACACTACTTTCAACAACCGAAGTAGTATAGGCAATGTATCTGCAAAGGGAGTCTCCACTAAGTTTGATGGTCGATCGGGGGCTCTTAACTGGGATTCACTCCCTGCAAGATTACCCGCATTGCCATCACCTATCTTAGGTGTATACTCAATCGTTCCACATGCGGCATCACACGCATTCCCATTAGCAGAAAAAATAAACACAGATATCAATTAGGAAAAGCAATATATATATTTGTCTTAATTATCCTAGACCTATAGTCTTATGATCCTAACAGACAATGACTCCCCTAGCAGCGTTGCCATTTCTATGATACCTCGAGAACTTTAGGTTTTCCACCTAAGGGATGGGAAGAGAACAAGATCTCGACATCCCCAGCAGAGTCGCCATTTTTCTGTAGTGCGAATTTTTGCGTGGTTGCGAAGCACTATCGCTTTGGGGTACTACAGTTCAATTCATTTTTTATCCTATTGAAGCTGATGAAGGAAGGGAAATAGATGTCTCCAATTAACCCTGCTTGCAAACTGAGTTTGAACAGATGACTGTTGGTTTACAGATGCTATTAAGATTATGGGTCTCTCTTAGGTTATTTTGCTTAAGAACAGTGTCTAGGCTATTGGTAGGATGTTAGGTCTGATGCTTTTCGATTGAGGTATGAAGTTATGGGATTTTGGGTTTTTTGATTAGTATGCTCGCTAAGATTTTTTTCAATCTTATTCCTACGTATTCCCACTTACCGAAACAGGGAAATCAGAGCGATCGTAGTTCCTCCTATTCTATGGGAGGAAAAAGTTGTTTTGGTGTCTTATTCAAAGCCCAAGACGTGAAGCTAAAGGGAGTATATGTATCTTGTTCAAAGTCCAAGATGTGAAGCTAAAGGGTTTTGGATGAGAGAGAATTTGTCATCTCTAAAGAGGAGTTGTTGATGTTTGTATGCTGTGAGTAAGGAACAGATTTGATGCTAAAAGATTGATTGACTCAACCGGGGTTTTCTTTATACAAAGCCTAAGAGGAGGCTATTGACCCAACAAGAGCATGTTTTTTATATGTCTCGTACGAAGCCCGAGATAGAGGCTAAAAGGTTTGTGACCCAACAAGAGGGTATTTTATACTCAACAAGAGAGTGTTTTGCTATCTCGTATGAAGCCCGAGATGGAGGCTAAAAGGGAAGTGACCCAACAAGAGGGTCTTTTATACTCAACAAGAGAGTGATTTGTATCTCGTACGAAGCACGAGATGGAGGCTGAAAGTGTTTGACTCAACAAGAGAGTCTTTTATACTCAACAAGAGAGTGATTTCTATCTCGTACGAAGCCCGAGATGGTGGCTGAAAGTGTTTGACTCAACAAGAGAGTCTTTTATACTCAACAAGAGAGTGTTTTCTATCTCGTACGAAGCCTGAGATGGAGGCTAAAAAATGTTTGACTCAACAAGAGAGTCTTTTATACTCAACAAGAGAGTGTTTTGCTATCTCGTACGAAGCCCGAGATGGAGGCTAAAAGGGAAGTGACCAAACAAGAGGGTCTTTTATACTCAACAAGAGAGTGATTTGCATCTCGTACGAAGCCCGAGATGGAGGCTGAAAGTGTTTGACTCAACAAGAGAGTCTTTTATACTCAACAAGAGAGTGATTTGTATCTCGTACGAAGCCCAAGATGGAGGCTAAAAGTGTTAGACTCAACAAGAGAGTCTGAAAAGGTTAACTCTACTAGAGAGAATCATTGTACAAAGCCCAAGAGGAGGCTATGTTTGTTGGTGACTGTTTCAGTTCAGTGACAGGTCCAGTATGTTGGAAAAAAGAGAAAATCAGTTCTTATAAAGGGACTGATTAATGGTAAGGCTGTGCTTTGTTATTGATCAGAGGATCAGGGTTATTTCCTGCTCTTTAAGGAAATGGGAAATCCAAAGGGTATTGAGACTGTCCAAGTCTACTGGTGTTTTTGAGAAATCAATTCTCAGATAAGTGAATGATCTTTGTATGATGCCCAAGAGAAGGCTGGTATGTTAAGGGATGAAGGTCAATCCATTAACTGGTCTGACACTTGACTCAGAAAGACAGCTCTAGCAAATTGACGACTAGGTTCTATTCCTATACCTGTAGAGGTCTCTTGGTCCTTGTACTAAGCCCAAGAGAAGGCATGAGAGCTTTTAAGAAGCCGAAGGGTCCTTGTACAATGCCCAAGATGAGGCGGGGATGCTTTTAGAAAGCATGTGGGTCCCCAAACCCCAAGAAGTTCAAGACATGCCATTCACCGAGAATAGGTCAAGCCAGGAATGTCCGAGAATTTGGAAGAAACTCAAAAGATGCCATTCACGGAGAAAAGATCATCTCTGGGGAGTAGAGCTTCTATGACAATGTCTAAGGGTGACAGTCTGACAAAGGGTTCATAGAGAATGCTGCCTTTCACCTCTCCATATTGTTTAACCCTAAGAGGAGGGAAGACTATGTCTGGTAATCCTATCGGGATCTAGTTTTGTTTGTATTTAAGAGTTACCAACAGGGCTTTACCTAGTGCTAGACGTAGTTGCCGGGGAAAACTCTAAATAACTATACTATTATTACAAAGTTGATATTTGACAAGTATATAAAAGTTTGTGAAAGAAGACTTACAGTGAGCATCCCCACAATACAGTTATATATATATATATATATGAAAACGGATAAAGAAAGCGGGTAAACACTTACTCGGTTGTAGAGCTTCCATGCTGTTTTGTTAGTTATTCAACAAAGAAAGCTTTTATAACAATATTATATTCAAAATCAAAGGAGAAAATGATTTGAAAAGATTTTTGGGGCTTACAGCTCAAGGAGAGGCCCAAGGTTTTATCAGTGATTGCACTGTTGTTTGAATTTGTTCAGGGACTTATACAAGTGACTGAGGCCCAAAAAGGTTTTCTGTACAAAGGGAAGGGTCTTACACTCTCTCAAGAGGCCCAAAGAGTTTTAAAGAAAAGAAATGGGGCTTATAACACGAAGGTAGGCCCAGGTAATTTGATTTTTGAACTGGCGATCGCGTCAAGGTTTCTTTTAACGCAGAGGGACTTATACAATGTGTGAGGCCCAAAAAGGTTTTGGTTAAAAGGGGATTAGGTCTTACACTCTATTAGAAGCCCAAAGGTGTTTTGTACAAGTGATGGGGCTTACAGCTCAAGGAGAGGCCCAGTTGATTTTTAAAAAGGCGACGATCGCGCCGTTGTTTTTGAAAATACAGTGGGACTTATACAATGACTGTGGCCCAAAAAGTGGTGTATTTACAAAGGGATTGGGTCTTACACTCTAATAGAGGCCCATGAGTGTTTGAAAATGATTTGTGAAGGTGAAAATCAAAGAAATCCTAATTTTGTTTTCCTTTAAAAGTAAATATTTAAAGAAAAATCAAATAAAATGATAAAAATACCAAATAAGTTTGAATAAACCACTTGTGATTTTTGTTTAAGGTTTGAAAAATGAGGTTTTAATCACAAGATGATTTAGAACTCATTTGGTTTTGATTTTCAAAGTAAATATTCACTTTTAAATGTTTAAAAACAATTAAAAAATGAATTTATTCAAAAAAATACTAATTATATTAAATAAATAATATAAATCTAACTTTTTTTGTGGAATAAAATATTTCAATATTTTTGTGATTTTTTGCAAAAAGAACCAATAAAAAATAATTAAAATTGAGGGAGTTATTAATTTTTCAAATCATTAAAAATAATAAGAAAAATAATAAAATATGAAAAAGTGGTAAAAAAGAGAGGATCTGGGGCGAGAGGGATTCGAACCCCAGAACTCTTGTGTATAGGGCGCGTGCCTTACCACTGGGGTGGTGATACATCCGTTGATTGAAACACAACCACAAATATACAAGACTTGCCTTGTTTTTGGCCTGGCCCAAGGCAAGGCAAGACAAGATTTTGGTTGAAACGTGAAGGCCATAACTTTCTAATTTATCCATGGATTAGGACAAAATTTAGGTCTATCCCGCCTATAATTTCACAAGGAATCCAATGGTGGTGGTGTTTTTTTCAGATCATGCTCCTATTGAAAAACCCGATAGTGGTTTTGTAAATAGGCCATGATTTGCATTTTCTGT
Source organism: Lathyrus tuberosus (assembly GCA_022829125.1). NCBI lineage: Eukaryota > Viridiplantae > Streptophyta > Magnoliopsida > Fabales > Fabaceae > Lathyrus > Lathyrus tuberosus. The sequence continues at coordinate 3,726,966 of JALAZF010000395.1, forward strand.
GCCATCTCTTGGTACAAGCATGAATTACATGATAAATTGGTGCAAACACAACACATATAACATGTAGAAGAGATGCATGATTAGTGGACATCAAAAGAAAACATGATTCAAAGAATCCAAGTTGTGATGCTTACCTCTTTTTGGAGCTTTTGTGCAATCTACCAAGCACCTTGTTCCAGAAATGATTTGATGCTTTGGACACCCTCAAATGATTTCTTAGAAGTTTTTAGGATGGTTGGAATCAGCTGGAAACCTCAGGAATGGAAATTGGCCCTTTCTTGCAAAAGGGGCAAAAATGGCCAAAATAGCAACTCTCTCAAATGGTGTTCCAGATGTGTGGAACCATTTGGGACAGTTAAAGGATGATATTTGGAGTGTGTTTGAGGTTTTATCTGGTTTGGAAAGTGACTGAATCAAGACATGGCTTGAAAAATGCACAAAAGTCATATTTTGAGGTTTTAAGAGGTGACTTTGTGATTTTGGTGTTACAAGTCACTTGTGAGAGTTTGGACAGGTTAGATATGACATATTGGATGTGTTTGGATCATGAGCTATGGTGGAATTGCTCTCTAATTCAAAAACTCAGAGTTACCTTGCTAAAGAAGGTATTTTTGCCTAGAGAAAGAGATTTTGAGGAAAGTAAGTGTTGTAGTGCTTTGGTGTACTCAAAGTGAACACAATTGAGCTCTATTTATAGTAGAGCAAGTTTGTTTTGGCTGAAATAGTGAATGGTAACTGCAGCAGAGGTTTGGCCAATGTTGCGCAATGAGAATCCAAGTCTCCTCTAGCCGTTGACTGGAGGTTAGGGCACAGGCTGCCTGTTCCCTTGGTCTTGGATAAGTCTTGACTGAATTCAGTTGGGAATGGCTCAGTCCATGCCACCTTGGTGCATCCATTAAATGCTCCAATCCAAAATGGGAGTCTTGTCCCTCTTTTAGGCATTTCTAGGTTTGGCATGCTACTTTTGGTTCCAAAGACTTGGGAGGCTGATGGATCAGTGTTTGTCCCTCCTTGGTCTCCCCTTCAGATGTTCAGATGGATAAATTTGTTTTCCCTTTTCAAAATTTGAGCAAATTGAGCAAAACTCCCAAATCTGCCTTGCCATGACAGTTTGCAGCAAGGCATATTGGCATTGTCATATCTCATGGCTCAAGTGGATTTTGATGGAGTTCTTGGCCATTTTTGAAAGCCCTCATATGATACAACAACTGTTTGATCATAGTTGGTTTTGATACCTTTTGGATCCAAGTGAAAAATGCCCCTACATTTGGAAAAAAGTGAAGGCAGATTCTGACTTAGTGAAAATTTCACTTAGTGTTGGAAAAAAGTGACATTTTAACTTTTTGTGATTTTGATCATTCCATAACTTAAAATCCATGAGGAATTGGAATGAGTTGTGTTTGAAGCTTTTGTAGAGGGCCATGAGAGCTACAAATCCAGCTTTGGATGGGGAAAATGGCCTTGTGGTTTAGGAGTTATGATCCTCCAAAGTTGGTACCCTAGCCATTTTGTTCCATAACTTAGAAAATTTCTAAGTTTTTTTTATGGTTACCCCTTTTACAAGTTATCCAACTTTTCTTGATTTTTCTTGATGAATGATGATTCCAATCACACATTAACATCATTTTAGGGTCAAAGAACCATAAGTGTGAAAAATCTCAAAAAGTTAAAGTTGACTTTTGTGCACAGTTGACTTTTTGTCAGATGAATTCCAAACTGTGCGATCCTCTATGAAATCAAGTCCTTGACATAAATCAAACTTGATGGATTGATTTCATAGGTGTTATAGGGTGTATTGAATCATGTCCCAAGGTTTGGGAGCATGCCTGGGTCAAAAGTCAAAGGCACGGTTGACTTTTTCCCGTGAAATCCTAACTGTGGTTCTGATGAACTTGAAACTTGTTGCTCAAGCTTCTTGGATCAATCCATTGTTGCAAATGGATCAATTTAGTGTGTTAGGGACCCTCAAATCATGCCTTGAGGTCTTGGCTCATGTTTTGTCCCAAAAGTCAACTTAGGGGTGAATTAGGTCAAGAAACCCTAATTCCTGATTTTTTATGAATGCATCCCCTGAGGCCAAATTGACTTGATGATTGGGTTCATGATGTCCCATGGAGCATTTTAGGTTATGCTTTGAAGCATTGGCTCATGCCTAGAGGAAAATTTCCATCTAAAGGCCCTGGTCGACCAAAACCCTAATTTGGTGACACTGGTGATCTTAAGGCTTAATCCACCTGGGAGGTAGCAACCTTGTGCTCAATCCTTTATGTGGAAGTCCCCTTGATCCATTGTATGTTTGAGAGGTTAGACAAGTTGAAGATCATGTAATTCCTTGATTGATCCTTTGTTTAAGAGCTCTGAGAGGGCTTGAAACCCTAATGCTGATATTAGTGAATGCTCACCCATCTTTGGAGAGACTAATGAGGCATAATGATACACCCATATTGTGATGATGATTTGCCCAATGATGGGAAATCTTAGTGGTCAAAGTTTGGGGTATGACAAACTTGAATCACTCCCAATATGGTACCAACTTTCTCTCCGTAGTTGGATAACACCATATTGTGAGGCATGGTGTCCGTGTCGAACTTCCCTATTTTTCTTAACATGAAATGCGGCATCAAGTTTACCGCTGCACCGCAATCCACCAAGATCTTGTTGATTGTTACATCTTCAATTTTTCTTGTGATGAAGAGAGGCTTTAAATGACTTTTCATAGCCTTATTGGGTCTTTCGAAGAACGCATTCTGATCTTCTACACAATCGTTGTTCATAACATAGTAGCAAACTGGCCTATGGGTGGCCATCTCTATGTCAGTATTATCCTCCAGCTCTTCGACCTCTGTTATTTGGTCGAATTCCCTTGGTAGGACAGATACCACATTAACCATGATATCCAAAGATGCATCTGAATTTGTATCAAAATCATCATTAAGCATCTCGTCTTCAGAAATCAAATGATCACCTTCCTTTTTAGCCTCTTCTTGGGTGAGACAAACCTTGCCCTCCACAGGCTTCTTTTCGACGGATTTTAATTGTGTCTTCTCATTCTTTTTAGTAGGCACATTAGTGCTTGATTCAGCCATCTGATTTTCTTTAGCCTCCCTTTCTGCCTTTCTTCTCCTTTGCTTCCTTCTCGATTGGGATCTGGTCATTAGATTCTTACCTTTGTAATTCTCGGAGATATAGGCTGACTTCTTGGAGGTCTGGAACTCCTTACGGTATCCAATCGAGGAACCCTTATCAACGTCAAAGTTCTGCCATTTTTGCTGGCCTTTTTCTCTGTTTTCGGTTGGTCTTGTCCACTTTCCCCTAGAAAGCTCTGCAAATGGCTTGAACGTGGTGGGTCTTGCACCTGGGAATCTTGGCTTTGCCTGTTCATGCCCCCTGTGTGGCCTCTTTTTGTCAAAACCTTGGTGGCTACCAGAGTCTCTCCAATTTCCTCTGGCCTTTACCAATCAAACTCCCTCTATATTTTGGGCTGCCTTCTTATCGAATACGGAACTGCACCTTGGACAGAGCATAACCTCTGACTTCTTTTTTCTGGCACCTATGTATGAAATAAATCAGGCTCTCCTCTTCCTTTGGGAAAGCGAATTTGTTGTATTATTATTGTTGTTGTTCTTCGATAATCTCCATCGAAGTATCTTGTGAAACTTCGACCATGTTAACATCCATAGTGACATCTTCAGTAATATCCAAACTTTGGAGCTTCATGGTAAGGCCATCAGTAGCCTTGTTCAAATTATCCATTTGTACGAAACAATCAGCGGTTTCTTTTGTTACTATCACCAAGTTGGAATCCTCAGTGATTCCTGCAGTATCGAAACCATCAGCAGCTTTGTTGTTACAGCTTCGGCGATTCCTTTGGTAAGGCCATCAGTGTCCTCACACATGCAATCCTCCATCATCTTCTCGTCAAGATCCTCAGTGATCTTAACCATGCCAGCATCGTTGATAAAGTCATCAGTGACTTCTATCATGTTGACATTGTGAGCAAAGTCATCAATAACTTTGATCATATTGACAATAGCAGGTTCAGTGAAATGAGCATCAGCTACTTGCAAAGGGCCAGCATCAATTTTCATCTGGGCCTTCACTTTTTCGCCAAACCTTAGCCTTCCATCCTTGATGGTGTTTTGAACGAGGTCCCTGAAAAGAAAACATTGAGATGTTTTATGACCCAAAAAATTGTGATACTTACAAAAACCTCTCTTTTTCCTTTGCTCTAAAGGATGCATTTTAGCACCTGGAGGCACTATCATTTGGCCATCCTTAACTAACAAGTTGAAATTTTTGTCACATTTGGTGACGTCGAATGTGTAAGTTTTCTTAGGGAATCTATCGTTCTTTTCTGGTTCGGCTGGGTTTTTCCCTTTTGAAGAAGCCAAGACTTTATAGGCATAAGGCGTTCCCTACTTTAGTTTAGCAAGGTCAACCTCGTTTTCGTTGAAGTCTAAGGACTCATTATAAGTTTCTTCGTCGTCTTCATCAATTCGACTTAGGCTACCTTTTCTTTTCTATTTTTGTTTGCCCTGACTTTTTCAGCTTTCAAACGCTCGACTTGTCGAACTCTGTCAGCCAATTGGGCCATATCTCTCAAGTACTGGGTATCCAATTTCTTTCTAATTGAGTAATCGAGACCACCAGCAGCCAATTCGACCAACTCATGTTCAGGCACTTGAGTAAAGTACCTTTCTTTAAGCAATCGGAACTTATTCAGGTAATCATCTATTGGCTCAGTAAACCTTCGTTTAATACTAGCCAATTCCTTCAGACTAATCTTGGTTTGCCACATATAAAACAGTTCATGGAACAATCTTTCTAACTGGGTCTAAGTATGGATTGAATTCGGTGGCAAGGTTGTAAACCATGTAAAAGCGTTTTTAGTGAGAGAACTTGGAAAATATTTAACCCTAAGGTTTTCATTATTATAAATCTCTCCGGCCTCTATCAGGTACCTAGCCACGTGTTCGACAGTGGATTTAGTGGTGTCCCCAGAGAATTTGGTGAATTTAGGAACTTTCCATCTAGGGGGTAGATCTGTTTGTAAGATATACTCTGACAATAGCGAAGTATAATTTGGTCTCTGAAGACGAAAGTTTACCCCATTTCGAGCCATTATTCTTTCGACCATGGCTGCTAAGTTATTATCTGCAGCCATATCATCTCGTAGAATCTGCTAGACAACGTTATCAGCATTTTGATTCCTATTTACCATTACTACCCTAGGTCTCTCCTCAGTTGGGATTTGAGGTTGGCCTCTGGGGGGTTCGACCCTAGGCTGTTCAACCGCTACTTCTGGATTGACTAAATTTTCCTGGGGCAGATTTCCTTGGTTTTGCTGGACCTGATTAATGGTAGGATCTTCTTCGAGGACTCCTCCTTGATTTTACAATATGTATTCTCTTTGAGGATGTCAAGGAGGATGTGGTACTCCAAAGAAATCTGCAAGGCGTGTCATCTGGGCTATCATTTGTTGGTTGGATTGAGCAGTACTTTGGATTATGGGATTAAAAATCATCCCCATTGTTTGGGCCAACATTTGGACCATTTCGTGATTACTCTCATCCATTTGCTGCCTAATAACTATTATAGAATTATTAGTCAAACTTGGCATTTGGGTGGAATAACCTATTCCTAAAGGTTGGCTACTTCGACCCATGTTTACCCCAGATGCTGATCCTTGTAACGGCGAAGTAACGTTCATTACTGGTTCTAAGAATATTGAAATGGTGCTATGCAAGTTTTCCATCATGGATGTTGGCATTCCATAAGGTTCCTCTCAACCGCCTAAGGGCATAGAGAAACCTAGTGGGATAAAGGGCCTACTCGAAGCATTCCCTATTGGTGGGGGGGGGGGGGTTACTGGAGGACTCCTTGGCCCAATATAATGTAAAATGGGCTCACTATGGGTGATCGACTGCGCGGGCATCGAACTTGCCGTAGATGGCATTGGTTCTGACACAGTCGCTGGAACCGTAGTTCCCCCAGTCAAAGATACTTGGGCAGTTCTCCACTGCTACTTTGAGGAATCGAAACATTTTGCTGATTTGAATTCGCCATTCTCCTCGTATACCTTCTCCTTGGTCTATCTTCGTTAGCGGTGGCTACTTTGCCACTTCTCAATAACATACAATGAAGTTTTCAAAGTGAACAATAACCAAACGTAATTTGTTTTTAAAGAAAATTAGTTAGCACGATCCCACCGGGTGTGCCAATTTGTTTACTGTGAAAATTAGTAAACAACCGCTGGTTTTCCAAATCAATAAAAGCTTGGGTTACTTGCAGGATCAACCATACTAAATCCTAGGACATGAGCTAACAACTTAAATAAGGTTTGTGAAAATGACGATTTCGACAGCATTTAATACTTAAAGGTTAACAACTTTGAGAATGTTAAAGAAAGTAAATTACAGAACGTAATCGAAAAGCAAGTAAATGCGCTAAAAATAACTTGGGCGAATGAAGAAAGTAAACTTGAATTGAAATGTATAAATATGATGTTTACATCAAACGTACATTTTCTCAATCACACTCATTTCTCTGCACATGGGTACTTTGAGTAAATTAGATATTTTTGTACAACTTTGAACACACACACAATCCTATCGCTAAGACTGCCTATTTATAATCAATCGAAATAACCGCTTCTGACGACCTTTCTCTAAGATTAATACAAGTGGCGCTCGGCATGTCTTTGATTCTTCAGCACTCTCCACGTGTCTTCGTTTAAAAACTGGATAAGGACAATTTCCCTCCTTAATTCAAATTCAAAACTCACGTAGAAACATCATCTAAGACACTCCGTCAAAACAACAACTCCATACTTAGAAAATTTCCTAAGTCCATCTAACCATTCTTCCTTTAGCAAGAAATGGTTTCGACTGAGCATCTATCAAGGAGCTCGCCTAGTCGAAATACACCATAACCAGGCAAAAGATTTCCTTTTCATTATTTGTCACCTGAATCAAACCAGGCGTCGAAATTAAGAGCCAACAATGGGAAATCGTTCCCCTCGTAGCTTGAGCAGATCCGGTCAGTTTCCTTAGGCCTGTAAACTTTCCAATTTGTCGGTGTCCCCTTAGCCCGATTCTCGACGATAGCAAAGATTTATGAGCCTTCGTGGACAAACCGCGAAACCGCAAACAAGGGTTCCAGCCCGACCCAGGCAGAGGAGACTCATCGTTCACGTCCCCGGGGTTGTTTTCAACGTCCTCGCCAATGACTGCCGCATTGACGGCCTCTTCGTCGAGCATGACAACGTCTTCGGACATGGGATCCATTTAACCTGAAAAGCAGAAAGGAATAGTGAATTCGACGATAAAATCAAATCCACCCTTCCACCACAAATCAAGTGAAAGGGCGAGGATATGTTCAACACACGTCCTCGACCGAACCCCCTGCCGACAAGCGCGTGGTCACGAGGAAACATCCTTCACCACGGGGAACAAATCCCCTCTGCGGGGAAGAGCGCTTGTGCCACGGGGAGACGTGTCCCCGACGTCGGGGTCTCGGGGGTGCTCGCGGCCTTCATCAGAAACCCTCATCCTTTTTCCAGAACCTTTATGACGTTCCCGAAATCCTCATCTGAAACTTCATGAAGTTGCCGGAAAATTCATGGGTTTCCCAGAAAAGCCACCGAAAACCCCATGAGTCTCCAGAAAACTCATCCCAGATTCAAGAACCCCCCAGAAAACGCATAAAACGCATAGAATTCGGGGAAAGGGACAAAGAACTTACTTGAACGGGACAAATTATGGAAGGCGGAGGGAGATTGACGACGGATGCGATGACGGACGTGCTTTGGAGAGCAGAAGACGCTTCGAGGGACTTGAGAGAAATTCTGAGGTAGAATGGAGGGGAGAGTGCAAATGAGGCGAACTCCCCGCTACTTATAAACCCTAGCACGGGAAGCGAAGCATTACTAGGAACTCAAGTACCCCTACGCCTAGCCGCCCTATGCATTTATTGCCTCTGACACATGGCCCTAGAAGACGCCACGCGCGTCATTTCAAGTACCTCTCCGGCCCGAGACCAGGCGTGCCCGTTCCCCTCGGTCTTCATCATATCGGTGGCCATAATTCCCGATCCCTACGTTATCGTGAACATTTCTTTGGGAGAAGCAGAAAAAGAGCCATGACTGCATCTGACGGACAGGTCTCCCCGTGAACACCTTTCCACCACATAAACACTTGGTTGACCATGTTGAGCAGCCCTTGCTCCTGGGCACGCGCATCACCCCACGGGCTAAAGTGCCTCGGGCACGCTCGATACCCCTCCGGGCAGCCCTTACACCTCTCCTCGACGCCAGAGCGGACTCTTAAGTCATTACTCCTCTACTTCGGAGCAACGACTTGGGGGGCTCCTGTTCTTGACTGGGCCAAAGGCTGCCCCACTGTCGGGCACAACCTAATCCATCTCCCTGTCAGGGAGGGCCTAACGAAGTCCAAACTATCCAAGTCATACGGGGAACACCCATGCGTCTCCCCCACGGTCTCCACGTGCCTCGCACGCGGGGACACATCATCAAGCAGCTACCCATGTCTGAAAGAATAGGTCAACCACCTTCCGAAGATCACATGGCAGTTGACCCAGGGCGAAGACCACATGATGATCTTCCCTACGCCACGTAGACCCTGGCAGTTACTCGTATTGGGCCTGGGGATTCAACCCAATGCAAAGTAACTGTTGGCCTAACACTGGGGGCTCACTATAAATACCCTCTATCACTAGAGGATCAGATATTCTGTTTTCTAAACCTTTCTGTACTTGCCTTCTCACTCTCGCTAAAACTAACTTTCGCATCGGAGTGCCTTGTAGGTACACCCCCTCCTCTTCTCCACCACCGACGAATTAAGGAGCTTACGACGTGCGCTGCCTGTTGATCCTTTTCTGATCCGGTAAGATCAATCCAATACTTTGATGAGGTCACTTTCCAACATGTCCCAAGGTCTGAACACCACATAGCTGATGGCTTGGAAATGCTAGCCTCCGCGTGGAAGGTCAGATTCGTTAATGAAGCGTCGCTCATCCGAGTTGAACACAAGACCGAGCCTGCCTACTATTAATTAGTCGAAGAAGAGACTGATGGAAAGCCATGGTTCCATGACATTAAGAATTATCTGCAAAACCAGGAATATCCAGCTGATGCTACAGCTCTTGATAAAAAGACTCTGAGAAGATTGGCGTCCAAATTCTTCCTCAGTAATGAAGTGTTGTACAAAAAAATCCACGACATGGTCCTGCTTAGGTGTGTTGACAGACGTGAAGCAGACCTGTTACTTCAAGAAATTCATGAAGGATCATTTGGAACTCACGCCAATGGTCATGCTATGTCCATGAAGATTTTGAGAGCTGGGTATTACTGGTTAACCATGGAATTCGATTGCATCCAATATGCCAGAAAATGCCATAAGTGCCAAATTTATACGGATAAGGTGCACGTGCCTCCAACACTGCTAAATGTTTTATCATCACCGTGGCCTTTCTCAATGTAAGGCATTGACATGATTGGGGCAATCGAGCCTAAAGCTTCCAACGGCCATCATTTCATCTTGGTTGCAATCGACTACTTCAAAAAATGGGTAGAAGCTGCTTCCTACGCCAATGTAACCAAGCAAGTGGTTGCCTGCTTCATCAAAAAAGAGATTATCTGGGTTATGGAGTTCCGAGCCGAATCATAACAGATAATGGGAGCAATTTTAACAATAAAACTATGAAGGAGCTGTGTGAAAATTTCAAGATTGAGCATCACAATTCGTCTCCTTATCGTCCTAAAATGAATGGAGTTGTTGAAGCTGTAAATAGAAACATTAAGAAAATCCTGAAAAAGACGGTGAAGGCTTATAAAGATTGGCATGAAATACTACCATTTTCTTTGCACAGATACAGAACCTCAGTGCGAACGTCAACAGGGGCAACCCCTTTTTCTTTGGTGTATGAAATGGATGCGGACCTTCCTATTTAAGTAGAAATACCATCCTTGAGGGTATTGATGGAAACCAAGCTTGATGAAGTAAAATGGGTCCAAGAGAGATTTGACCAGCTAAACCTCATCGACGAGAAGCGTATGACCACGACGTGCCATGGTCAGTTGTACCAGAAACGGATTAAGAGGGCACTTGATAAGAAGGTCTGTATCTGAAAGTTCTGAGAAGGAGAGCTCGTACTCAAGAATCTCTTGCCAGTTCATAAAGACATGTGTGGAAAATGGAAGTCCCAACTATGAAGGCCCATTTGTTGTGAAGACAGTCTTCTCAGGAGGATCACTAATTCTCACAACGATGGGTGGTGAAGAGCTTGCATATCCTGTGAACTCTGATGCAGTCAGAAATTATTATGCCTAAAAAATCCGCTAAGTCGAAAAACTGGAAAGGCGACTTAGGCAACAATGGGTATGAAAATAAAATTAGGGATGAAAATAAAAAATAAGAGCTCTCTAAGTTGAAAACCCGAAAGGGCGTCTTAGGCAAAAATGAGCGTCTCGATAGATTAATAACGCGAAAGGGCAATCCAGGCAAAATTTAGGGACAAAAGGCATTTCACTGCGTCAGGTGGTGCTTACCATTGCAGGAGATCAAATCAGAAGTACAAATTGTAACCTTTCCATATTGCCAATTTCAAATTGTAATACTCCATGGAGCTTTGCCATTTACAAGCTACCATTCTTTAATAAAATCAGATTTTTTCCTATTCAATTCTTTCCATTTATACTTTCTATACTTTTCCTTGTTATGCAAAATGTCATTTATTTGTTAATAATAATTTTGAAAGTGAAAGGTTTTTGAATTTAAAAAACTGTTTTTGAAAACATAATGAAAAAACATAAAGTTGCTTTGACCTGTGAAAGGATTTGAGGGAAATCTTTGTTTCCCCAAGAAGTCTTAATGTTGCAGAAGCACTTTTAGACCATTTTCAGCAAAAGTCCCCAACGAAGCATAAACTGACAGCACTTGTTGATTGATCCGTTGATCATGAGCTTCCCCAGTGTACATAATGTGATTCATGTTTATTGATGTTGAGGATTTTCTCCCTAGTGGAGTCATCTTTGTTTCTCACTGAAGTTACCCTATTTTCCCTGGTAAGCTGCCTTGGCTTTATACTTCCCCAAGTGAAATGGACATATGTCTCCCAGTGAATCTTTGGACTCTAGTGTTCCTCAGTGAATCTTTGGACTCCTCCATTCCCCGGTGATTTCCTGTGACTCCCTTCTTCCCCAGCGAACTGGATATGTTTATCCATTTCCCATGGAGTTTCAACTTAGACAACTGCAGCCACGACTTTGGTCCCAGCTTCCCCAATGAGGTGGATATTTATTTTATCCCCTATGAATTCTCTAATCATGGGTGATTCTTTCCCAGTGGACATTTCTCTTCCAACAAGGAAGTCAGATTCATGATGGCAATCCCTCAGGTGAAGTCATGATGTTATATCTCCAAGTGGAATACTCTTTTCCCCAGTGAAGTCGCCATTTTTGTTATGGTGAGAATCGGATGTCAAGCTATCGTGTTAACTTGAATCACAAAATATTGAATGTTCACCACTGAACTTTAATTTATCCAAAGGAAAGGGAAAATATCGAATAAAACCCTAATTGTGCAATGTAACAACAATGCTAAGAGATCTAAGATTCGGGGGTTGGTTATACTAAAGGAAGGTATTAGCACCTTAAGTATCTATAGTACTCTATAGGAAACTCTTGTTGTATTTGTGTTATGTTATTGTTTGTTTGCTATTTGTTTAGAAATGTTCAAAGAGGAAAGACCTGGAGGTTTTACTAAGTATGCTCGCCAAAAATTCGCGGTCGTGTGCCTACGTATCCTAACAAAGATGGAATAAGAGCAATCGTAGTTCACCTAACTTAGGGTGAAGAATTATTAATTATGGTCAAGATTCCAAGGGGAGGTAAGTGTCCATAGCAATGACACTTACATAGAGTTCACAAAACTCTATCCTAAGTCCAAGTTGAAAGGGAAGAAGGACTCTAGCAAGGTCCAAAAGGGAAGGTAAGTTTCCATAGCAATGACACTTACATAGAGTTTACAAAACTCTAACTTAAGGCTAGGTTAAAAGAGGAAAGTGAGTGCTCATAGCAATAGCACTCACATAGAGTTTGGAAATTCTAATCCTAAGGCTATGATGAAAAGGGTTGATGACTCTAACAAGGTCAAGAGGGGAATTGAGGTAAGGCAAAGCTAACTATGACTTAAAGTCAACAAGAGTACCTTTCCTTTGGATTTGGAAACAAAAGAGAATAGAGAAAGATGAAGGCCAGTAAGCTAACATCACTTGGGGGATAACTTAATAAAGTTGTAGTATGAGTAACTATGGATGGCATGAAAAAGGATGATATTCAAACATGATATCAATTGAAGTTAACATTTAAACACGATGTTAATCAAGGTATCAATACAAGTGAGATGGTTCTAACAAGACCAAAACATTCATGGATGAAAACAAGGATTCAAATGTACAACTAAGGCAAGCAAGGATTAGGCTTTACTAACACCACTTAATCATGAATACAAGACAAAATATGGATAAGTAAAAATATTACTTAAACATGGATGAGATTCAAAGTTCAACAAGACATGTATAAGTCAAATCATTACTTAACATAGTATCAAATCAAAGTTCAAGGCAAACATGTATAAGTCAAAACATTACTTAAACATGGATAAGATTCAAAGTTCAACAAGACATGTATAAGTCAAAACATTACTTAACATGAAGAAGGTTCAAAGTTGAAATAAGACATGTATAAGTCAAAATATTACTTAACATGATATCAAATAAAAGTTCAAGGAAAACATGTATAAGTTAAAACATTACTTAAATATGGATGAGATACAAGTTCAAACAAAGCATGTATATGTCATAACAATACTTAAACATGGATAAGATTAAAAACCAATCATTAAAACAAGTCAAGACATTACTTTAATCATGCAAACAAGTTTGAACATGGCTCAAGACATAGGTAACAACCAAAAGTACATGTTAAGGTTCAAAGTGATCATGTTTAAAGGTAAAAACAAATCACAAGGATTAAGTCATGGTAATCATACTAGTTATGTATCATGTAAAGATATGCCATTAAAGTTTAAAACCACTTAGGAACACATACACAAAGAAGGACAAGTTCAAGGACTTACATGCATACAAATGTTCAATAAGGTATGAAAGAATTTACAAATATCATGGAAAAGGTCAAGAAGAAAGTTTTACAACCAACAAGGAAGAACAAGTCATTTGTACATGGAAAAGAATGCATTTAAGTGCCTTAAACTTAAGTAAAACTCAAAACAACACGTTATTAACATTGTACAAGGTTCACACATGTTCATGATATTTGCAAACATCAATATGTTCAAGTAAAAACAAAGAAACAATCAAAAAGAACCATTTAATGACCTAAAAACACCTTAAAAAGTGCCTTACTTTGACTAAGTAAAAATGTGTGAAAAATAAATTATTTTTGGAAATTATTTATAGGTTCACAAAATAGGCATGACAAAGAATGGGTGTGCAAAAAATAAGCCGAAAATGATAAATTTTTAGTGAGATATGATCAAAACAAAATAAAAAAATGGGAAAATGGACAAGTGATAGCAAATGACAGAAATGTCACACATAAGGCTTGAACCCACACCATTCAGCTTATAAGCAAAATAACCAACCAACCGAGCTAGCACACACACGTTAACAAAGATTGCATTTCGTTAAATATATCTAAAAAAAACGTTTGAATTTGAAAAAAGGGCGTCGGCCCCCTTCTTCTTCCTTCAACCTGTATTCCTCCATTAATGTATTTTTCCAACTTCAAGCTTTCATAACTTTCTTATTTTTTTTAATCAAATTCGACGTTCCAATATACCATTTTAAAGAGAATTTTATGAGGAATTCAAATATTTGATTAGATTTTATTTATTTTAAGTGCAGCTCGCAAATTTAAGTAAAAACAAAAAAAACAATAGAATTTAAAAAATGAAATTAAATAGTTATGGGTAACAATCAATGGCATCTATGATAGGGCTTTCATTCCCCACATTGTGACAGGTATTTTAGGAATAAGAACAATAAGAAATGATACTCTAAACCATGAGTTCCAAAAACGAAAATGTACCTTAAAAATGTGATTGTGAATCACCTTAGAGCACTTCCAGATATGATATGATGATTCCTACACCTTCAATGATGTCCCAGGAACGTGTTACAATGCTTGATTGACCTTGTGAATGTCTGAATCCCTCTATCCAAATCAATGTGCAAATGAGAAATGAGGTTGTGATTATGGTGTTCAAGGTGGTACAGATTGGTTTTGATGCTTTGGACAATTTGTGTAATGTTTATGGAGGGTGTTTGAAAGATTAAATTGAGTGGAAATGGCTTGGATGAAGATTTATGAGGTTTTGGCTCAAAAGTCAACTAATGAGCAAGTGAAGGTTGACTTTTTGATTTGGATGTTTTCTGATGAAATGGACGGTTTGGACAGCTTTGGTAGATGATTTGTGGTGCGTGTGGATATGTAGTTTGATTGTTTTGTGATTATGGAAGGTTTTGGCAAGTTTTGTGAAAAGTGAGTTTTTGCTACAATGGAAGTTTTCTTGTGCAAATCTTGATGTGAAGGCTTGTTCAAGTGTTTTTCAAGTGTGTTTGGTTCTGAGATATAATTCTCTATTTATAGAGGTTCTATGTGATTTGTAGAAACCAAGTTTGGTTCATTTGGACTTGTGGTTTGGAGGATTTGGTTCCATTTGCACAAGAAAGTACCATTGATCATTATGAAAAGTTTGAGTGAATTAAGGGATATGGCTGTGCTTTTCTGATGTTTAGATGTTGCTTCTGAGCATTAAAGATTTGTTTTTGATCTGATACAACAGCTTGGAGGCTTAAGTGGTTGGCAAAAGCAAGCTTTATCAAAATAGACATAATGCTTTATGAAAAACTCCCATAAATGGTATGATACTTGGACAATGCCCCAACTCCTTGTGCAATGCACCAAGGGCTTATGTAATGTTCTGGTCATAGAAATATTTGCAAGATATAGGACATGTAATCAAGGGATTTGGAGATTTGAAATGGTTTTGCAACTTGTTCTTAATATGAAAATGGCCTTAAGTTCAAGTGTGGAATGCCAACTTCTTTCCTTAGAAACTCATAGCTCATAAATGGTATCAATGAGTTCTTGGACTTTTTGGAAAGCTGAGAACATGCCTTACAACTTTCATGTTTTAAGTTTTCCTTGAATCAAAATGGATCATGAAGAAAAATGGCTCTCAAGTTGGTTACTTTTACAAGGCAGATTTGTCTCAAAATTTTTCTAAGTGTTAGAAATCAAATTTGAATGAAACACCAACTTCGTGGCTTCATAACTTGAAATCTAAGCACTTTTTGGGAATTCATACTCATTGACAAAGTTTTACTATGTAAAGAGCTCTTCAAATTGATCCTTGGAGTAAGAAAAATGGATGCTTGGATTGGGAGTTATGGCTTTGGCAAGTTGGCTCCAAATTAGGTTTTTTTCATAACTTAGAAAAAAATCACTTTCTTCAAAGTTTCCCTTTTTACAAGTAACCTCAATTATCTTGATTTTTGTTGATCAAACTCAATAATCAAACATTTTTCCAATGAATATTGACTTGAGGAACTCATATTTGACCAAAAACCCTAAAGTCAAAGGTTTGACTTTGCAGTGAATGGCTTGTGCATCAGATGAACTTTCACTTCTTGTTCCTCAATGAATTCAATCTTTTGGGCTATTTGAACACCATGGATGGACTCCTAGGGTGTATTTGAGTGTCTTGAATCATGTCCCAAGGTTTGAGATCATGCCTTGACCAAAAGTCAAAGATGCAATTGACTTTGGTTGACAAAACCCTAGTTTATGGCCAGATGAACTTGGATCTTGAAGAACTTGTAATGAAGCCACATTGTACTCGATATTTGATGAAGGGAGGTCTCTAAAGTGTATGAGAACTTATTTGATTGATGATCAATCCAAAACCTTGACTAATCAACCCTTTGAGCCTCTTAGGGAAAACCTTAATTCACAGGTGAACAAAAAGCAAACATATCTTGATAATTGGTTAGCTATGCATGAATGATTGACCTAGAATGTTATGCACATGATGATTGAATCTAGGGGTAAAATTTGGGGTATGACACAAGTAAAATGACTATTTCAAAGAAACAAAACAGTAAAGAGACAATAACACACGAGTGCCGCTAGTTGAAAATGTCTCCTACTTTGTTTGCTCTATTTTTCGGCACAAAAGGAGAAATCTGAGACTCGGGGTATGTCACTTTTCTGGTAACTGCCATGCTGTCTTAATAGTACTAACACTTTACGTGATTTTTAACGTGAGTTATAATTTTATTTATTTATATAACCGTAGTTCATGACACTTTCTTTGACTCAAAAGTCTTTTCACAATACTATATCATTATCACATAAATGATATTCTTACACCAACATCATTCACCTACACCGTGTTTCATTGTTCACCAATATGATGAACACACAAATAATAATAATTTTTTATTATTTTCTATTAAGGGGTACCGATATAAAATTGTGTGATTAATTAACTTCATAATTTCATTAACCAAAATTTTCCCTTTCATTAACCAACTTTGTTTTATTACTAAAAGTTATTTTTAATATCTGAATGTTTATTAACAAACTTCATCACTTCATTAACCAACTTTTTACTTTTCATTAACTAACTTTGTTTTACTACTAAAAACTATTTTTAATATCTGAGCATTTATTAACCAACTTCATCACTTCATTAACCAATTTTTTACAATTCACTAACCAACTTTTTTTACTATAATAAGTCACTGTTCATGCACTGTACACATACATTGTTCACAGGTACTATTAACGCACATGTGTATTATTCACATGACATTGTTCATGCAATGTTCTTGCATTGTCCATGCTACATAGGCGTAGATTGAAATTGAGTCCCAGTTAGTTTTAAAGAGCCCCACAATGGGCGCCACTGTACTGGCCAAACATATAGGGTGTGTGTGTTCCCTCTGCAAGGGCAGAGAGAATCAGAGGCATTAGTAGATGTATTAAAATTTGGGTAGTGATGGCTTGCTCACAATGGCGAGAATCCATATGGGTTCTTTTTTAGGCTGTTTAAAGGACCGACTCACATGAGGTGAGAGGCCCTGCTGGTGTCCAGTGCTGCTGAGTTGCAGGAGGCTGGTTAGGTTGATGGTGTATTAGGACTAATGAGAGCATAGTCCTCTTTGAGTAGTGGAGAATGTGTATGACTTCAAAGTCTACAAGCACTATGCTTTTTAGGGTGTGAAGAATGATCTATCTCCCTTCTTCTTTGGGAGAGGTATTTATAGAGGCTATCTTAGTCTTCCTATAATCATGGAGGAAGGGGTTCCCTTTCTTGACTAACTCTCTTTAGTTAGTCATTATGGGTTCATTTTATCACCCATGTCTACTGGGAGATTAGGACAATGGGAGCCCAATCGAGAGAACTGTACGGCCGCACCAGGGCGACCTCTTGGCCCATTCTAGGCGGTCTCCTGGCCTATTTCGGGTGGATGATGGCTTCACTGGGCGCCTCTAGGCGCCTCATCTCTCACCTCCTTATTGGCCTTCCTTGTAAGCTACCCCTACTTATTACCTATTAAAAATATAACATTACAAAACTTGAACACCCTTATCAGACTCCAACCATTTGGCTTAATTTGGGAGGGTAAATTAAGCAACTTAAGAACCTCTGCCTCAAATGAGGAAAAAGGAAGGCAAACCCGAATTTCCCAGAAGTTAGGGAGATTAACGTAGAATGAAGCAGTGGAAGAATCTTCTAAAGTAGCCATATTGTCCTTCTCTGCTAAAGAACATGCCTCAATGGATAATTATTCTTCGTCACCTGAAGAACGGAAGATAGGTTATTGCCAGAGGGAAGCTAAAAAAACAGAAGGGAAAAAGGAATCAGTGTCACTACCATTGCTTTTATCACTATCAAAATTAATGGAACTCTCGTAACTACCAAACATGCCTAGTTTCAATGATTTACAGTCAATTGTCTAGTCGGGACACCTACCATTCCTATAACAGTGGTTCTACATGGCTATACTCTCATCATGAGTTGGGGGTTCAATCAGGTTGTCATTCCCATCTAAATCCCTAACTATTGCCATAAAGCAAAAAAACGGAAAGGGGAGATGGAACTAGTACCTGTAAAAAGAAAGGGGTTGAACTCATGAAGATGCAAGAGCTGTTAGAGAAGACATAAGGGGCTTTTAGAGGCTTCAGCAAAAAAGAATGTGAAAAGGTGAAAAGGGTGGGTGTGAATCCCTTTAATAGAGGCGAAGACTAGGGGTAATCAAGGACCTTATAGATTTCCAATCAGATGTGAAAGGGTTATGCACGTTGTTGACATGTGTGAAAAGAGTAATGCTAATGTGGCATCCCAATCTCAAATCCTCATTATTAGCATTCACATGGTTTTCTCTTCCAATAGTCATTTAGGGATTTCCCCTTACTGACACATGAATCACCTTATTGAAACTTAGAGGCATGTTTTATGGTCGCCCATATACGGAATTCTCCTCACACTTGAAGGACTCGACTTCGAAATAGGATGATGAACTCTTCAATTAATACTTAGAGACATCATGAGTTAAGGGTTCTATCAGGTTGTCATTCTTCTCTAAATCCCTAATTATCGCCATTAAGCAAAAAATGGAAAGGGGAAATGGAACTAGTACCTGTAAAAATAAAGGGGTTGAAATCGTGAAGATGCAAGAGTTGAGAAGACATAAGGGGCTTTTAGAGGCTTCAAGAAAAAAGAATGTGAAAAGGTGAAATGGATGGGGGTGAATCCCTTTAATAGAGGCGAGAGACTAGGAGTAATCAAGAACCTTATAGATTTCCAATCAGATGTGAAAGGGCTATGCACGTTGTTGACATGTGTTAAAAGAGTAACGCTAATTTGGCATCCCGATCTCAAATCATCATTATTAGCATTAAATTCATCGCATGGTTTTCTCTTCCAACAGTTGTTTGGGGATTTCCCCCAACTGACACATGAATCACCTTATTGACACTTAGAGACATATTTTATGGTCGCCCATATACAGAATTCGCCTCACACTTGAGGGACTCACCTTTGGAATAAGGGAGTCGCCTCACACTTGAGGGACTCATTCGGATAAGGAAGTCAAGACTAAATCACTTATTCCTTTCCAAGCTCTCGTGCTTGAGGAAATGTGTATTGTTATATTTGTAAGGGGCGTATGAGAGGTTAGGGAGTGAGTGCCCTTTAGAGAGATTGGTCACCTATTTATCGAATGTGTCGCTCCTTTATTAAATGCGTCGTCCATTTTTGGAATAACCTGTTGACGTGGGAAAATGGGGAAATAATGTGTCTGGGATCCTTTACAATGAAGAATGAGTCATGGGGAAGTTATCCATGCTCCCCTGAATATACAAAGATTCATAGTTATTTCCCCATCTTCTCATAAACTATTACTACTTCCAAGGGGCCTAGGATCCAAGCTCAATCTGGTTATAAATGCCTCAATGCTAAAGTTGAAGGGGGCAATTTAATTCTCAGAGAGAAAACCACATATATAAAGCTTCTTAAATCTTACGCGAGCTAGCTCTCAAACCCTTTACATACCTTGAAACTTTAACAACCCATAATCACTAGGGTTGTCATGTATTGTAATTTTTAGTAAATAAATTACTCATGCATTTTTGAGTCACAATGGCATCACTCTGTAACAAAACTTTCCTTTGTGCCTATAAACGTTGTTTTACTGCATTCATTATGGCCCATTAGTATCTAATTGTATAGTTAAGTCACATCTAATAATGATATAAACCAAATGAGTACTCCACAAACATGGCTATGCTAGATAAAGAACTAAGTAGTGTACTTGTCTTCGGTCGATAATTTTTCCCTTAATAGGGTTTTCACTACCCTCTCTGTTTCTTCTTTCTAAGTCAAGAATCTTCTTCATGGACAAAACAATAAATTTGGCATTGACTTATAGGCACCTTATAAGTTGATTTTTCACTACCTCGGGTAAATTTTCCCCTATTCTAATGAAATTTGAAGGGTTGCTCCTTAAAGTGACCTTGACGAAATCTATATTTGGCTCCTAAGGATCGACCTTCCTCCCAGCCTCCAAAGGCAATGCTTCCTCACATTCATCATCATCATCAATGATTTGTCAGGCATGTAACTTAACTAGGTCCACCACACAACTTCGGTGGTAGTGGTTTCCTTAAACTCTTTGTAGTTTTATATCAACAACAAAAAATAGGTGTAAGTTTCTTCTACAAGCATAACAACTTCAAATATGTTGGTGTGGAACTTTAAATTCAATTAGACCATTGAAGACACATCGTATAACTCGGCCAACGTCATCAACCTAATTATTCAATTAAAAAATTTGTAGCCAATCTCCATAGATCTAACTTTCATAACTCTCTACTCTCATTTTTCCAAACTTTATCGAAAACTCAACATACCCCTTAGACTTGGTTTCAGAGTTTTCAAACATTTAGAGGATACCATTGTGGTATGGTTCTTTGTAGCATTCAGCCTCAAGGCATGCAATAACTGTGCATACATGATGTCATACGACCTCCTCTATTAAATCACAAGCGACGGATGTCAATCCCCAAAATCATGGCCTTTTCTAGTAAGTGGTGTGGTGGTCTGGTAACGCATTGATCATTATTTTTTATATAAAACAACACAAAAAGGTCTCATTTTATTCATCCTTGTCTCTGATTATTCCTCGATGTGATATCCCTCATTTCCTTCCTCTTAAGAGAATAAAAATGTTGCTTGAGAGGCCACATTCTACCGACCTATGATTTTTTAGGCATTGATGGAAAAACTTTCCCAATACCTACAAAGTTTTCCCATAATGCTTGCCATAATGTGAAAACCGTCCCATCGGCTAAACACTCTGTCGGTGAGATTGGGTTTACAAGGAAATACAAATAATTTTTTAACTTTTTTTTCCTTGACCATCTCATGCAGTCATTCTTGTTTTAGATCTAACTTGTTTTTCCCAAGATGTTCTCATGAAGGCGCATTGAGAAATTTTTTATTCTCCTCACAACTTTTTTCACATTCCTAAAGTGTGCCATTAAAATAGAAATAGAGTGAAAATGTATGAGGAAGTTTCTCACAGAAGACACTAAATAATTTGGAGTGAACTCTGTTTATCTCGTATTGTTGGTGACTGGGGATCTTATGATGTGTTGTGAAATTGATAGAATAATTAAAACTCTTTAAGAAAAAATTATTTAGAGTTCAATCACACCAAGAAATTTGATGTGTATGACAAAGAGCAATGGCAACCAAATAAATGAACTTCGATAATAATAACCTTTAATGCAATAGGAAAGTGAATTAACTTAGCAGAAGAAGATAGGAGAATATGAGAAACAAAAAAGTTTGTTTACCCAGTTCTATCACTTGATCTACGTCCGAGGGAGAGAGCAGCTCTTAATTCACTATACTCTAAAAGTTATTATAATAGATTACAAATGAGTTACAAGAAAATAGCCCTCCAAGTTTCCAAGAAATACCCTATTTTCTACTCAAGTGTTTCCCAACCTCTCAAACTCTCAATATAATAATCACACAAACCCAAGGTGATTAGAAGTATTATCTGATCCTTCTAGATAACTCCAAAGGTTTCCCTAAATCCTAAACTCTTATTTCTCCCTTCAGTTCTAAAGTTCTCAAAATTTTCATACATATAATAATTGTCGTAACCCGAAATTTGACCTCCCATTTTGCCTTTTGCATAAGCATGTACATTCGCATCGCTGGCATATGCACTAGCACATTTTTCTCTATGATTTTGTTGCAGGAATATTCAGGTTTTCCAAACCCGATTAATCGCATCCTCACAAAGTCACTACATCATCAAAACAAGCAAAAAATAAGGGTTTCCATGCGTATCTAGATTTGTTCCTAAGAAATCTGGGCAAATTTTTCCTGTGGTAATCGATTACCATTTTGCTAGGCAAAATAGGGTAATCGGTTACCCTGTGCAAATTTGCAGTTTCTACTGCATTTTCATGACAGCAGCTTTTTACTCTCCATTCTCTTGTGTTCTACTTGGTTCTAGCATTGTGTGGAACATTATAGACAGTTCAAGACCATTCAAGACACTCCACTTACATTTATTCCAATGCATCACTTTGAATTAAGACTATCATGTTGCTTCACTTCCAAGCATGAGGATCTTCTGATTGGACTTGCATTAGGATTGCTCCATTTAGTTAACCAACTAACTAATTGAGTCAACTTCCGACTCAGTGAGATAAGTGTAACTAACTCCAAAGCTAGTTCCAAAGCACATTCCAAACCTAGCAATTCCAAACCTCCACCATTTCACAAAGGACCTTCAATCATTTTCACAAACCCTACACACTTTCAATCATTTCTCACTCCTTTCATTCTCAATTCTCTCATTTCTCTCTGCATTTTCTGCAAGTTCTTCACATTCATCTTCATCTTCTTCCCTAAACCACACTAGAGCTCAATTCCACCATTAAAGAGTAGCTAATTTCACATTGAAATTGTTTTCTCTTGAGCTTAAACCTCCATCACATTGCATTTCTTCTTGGATCTCTGCAATCACAACAATTTATACTTCAAATTGAAGTGATTACATCGATCATTTCGGTGAAAATTCGAATTCGGAGCTTTTATCGCGTTTTGCTCTGTTTCACTATGTTTTGATCACAAGCTTGGAATCCTCTGATTTTCTTTGCCTATTCTCACTACATTTTACTCACAATAATCACCAAGCCAATTCTCCGGCTTGTAGGTTGGTCAATTCTCCCTCAATTTACTATTTTCAATCACTTTCACATATTTACGATGTAGTTTCGATCATTTTTAAGTTCGATGAATCATGTGATTGTTTGATCTTTGATCTTCATACTTAATGCTCTCAATTTGTGTTTAATTGATCATACTTGATGTAATTTTCGTGCACAAATGCATGCCAAAGCATGTGGTGGATTGGATAAGTTATTAGGTACTGAAAGTACTTTTTGAAAAGTTGTTTTTTGCCACTGTCACAGTGGTAATCGGTTACCTATATTGGGGTAATCGATTACCCTGCACCTTTTTTCACTAATTCTGCTATTTTTAAGCAGGTAACTGATTACATGTGTTAGTTCCTGGATTGGCTGGAATTTTGGTAAAACAAAGTTTATTCAATGTTGATGTCAAGGTGCTGATGTTGTAACATTGAAGTCTTAACACTGGGCTGTGTTAAGTAATTAATTGCTGAAGTTGGATGTCTGATGTCACACAGGTGATGTTGTAACATCAGATCTGCAGAATTAACAACAGCAGGCTGTGATGTTGTTAGGGTTGCGTATTAGCTGGAATTGTGAAGAGCAAGCTGTCTCATTGGATGCGAATATCTTGGGATAGATATTTGCTGCTGCATAGGAGATCTGCTGCAGATTTGTAGGAGATTTAAAAGGTTGAAGATTTAAAAAGATTTTAGGAGAAAATCTGTTTTAATATTCAGTTTTAAATAATAAATCTGGGAGATATTGTAGCAAGTCCAAGACCAATTCAAGGAGCTATATAAAGCGCACAAGACCAAAGGAAAAGGTACAGAAATAGAGATTGAAGATCAAGAGTAGAGGCTGAGTGTCGTAGATATTTGTACGAATTGTGAGTAAACTATTCAAGTGTGAATTGGTGATCTGTCCTCTCTAAAGCTGTGAAGCAAAGAGAGTTGTGTGACTTGATCAAAGCTAGGAAGCAAGATCAAGGTTTCTCAAAGAGGTTGTTCTTTGAGTGTTTTAGGGATTGAGTAGTGTTCTCATATCTAAGTGGGTTCTTAGGTAGAAAGTCACTAGTAGGAATTAAGTTTAGGAGATTGTCAACTGGGTTGTTGAGTCTGTAAATTAATTCTACAAGTAGTGAATTTCATCCCTGGCTTGGTAGCCCCCAGACGTAGGTAGTTAGACCGAACTGGGTGAATAATTTGGTGTGTTCTTCTGTTGTTTATTTTGTCCATTATGCAGAGTGTGTTGTTGTGACATCGCACCTTAACATCACACGTCTGATACCAGAATTTCAATTGGTATCAGAGCAGGCATCCTGTCTGTCTCTGGGTGAGATCTAGGGAAGTTACTTTCTGGTGTAAAGATGGACAAAGAAGTTGGAGGATTCGTCAACAGACCCCCTATTTTAGATGGATCCAATTATGACTATTGGAAACCAAGGATGACCACCTTCTTAAAATCCTTGGACAGCAGGGCTTGGAAGGCTGTTATTAAAGAATGGAAAGCACCTGTTGTGTGTGAGAAAGATGACGCTGGCAAAGATAAAGAAAGCACCTCAAGGCTGAAACCTGAAGAAGAATGGACCAAGGAAGAAGATGAGCTTGCTCTTGGAAATTCAAAAGCCCTAAATGCTATCTTCAATGGAGTTAACAAGAACATATTCAGGTTGATCAACTCATGTAAAGCTGCTAAGGTTGCATGGGATATTTTGAAGGCTACACGTGAAGGAACATCCAGAGTGAAGATGTCAAGACTTCAGCTTCTAACCTCAAAGTTTGAAAGTCTGAAGATGAAGGAAGATGAGACTATCCATGACTTCCACATCAGTGTTCTTGAGCTGGTTAATGCATCCAGTGCTCTTGGTGAAAAGATGTCAGAGGAAAAGCTTGTAAGGAAAATCCTTAGGTCCCTTCCAAAGAGGTACAAGATGAAGGTGACTGCAATTGAAGAAGCTCAAGACATCAGCAAGATGAGGGTTGATGAGCTCATTGGATCTCTTCAAACTTTTGAGCTCGGTTTGAATGAGGAAGAACCAGAAAAGAAGCCCAAAAGTATAGCCTTGGTCTCCACTCCTGCAGAAGCTGAGAAAGGTACAGATGATGATTCTCAGGAAGATCTGTCTCAAGCCATTGTTATGTTGGGAAGACAGTTCAACAAAGTATTCAAGAGAATGAATAATAACTCCAGGCCTAATGTCGAGAACATCTCTTCTGACATCAGCAAGTCAAAAGAGAAGGATGAAGAGAAGAATGCCCAAGATAAAGGAGTTCAGTGCTTTGAATGTGAAGGTTATGGACATGTCAAGAAAGAATGTCCCACATTCTTGAAGAAGCAGAAGAAGGGCATTACAGTTTTTTGGTCTGAATCTGATAGTGAAAGTGAAGGTGAGTCAGCAAAGCATGTTAGAGCCTTAACAGGAACAGTTTTTTCTGATGGTGATTCTAGTGATGAGGAACTGACCTTTGAGGAGTTAGCAGCCTCCTATCATGAGCTGTGTTTGAAGAGTGCAGAAATCTGTCAAGAAAGTGAAAAACAGAAGATACAGATTGTCCAGCTTGAGAGTGCTAAAGCTGATTTGGAAAATGAAGTCTTATTGGTCAAAGCTCATCTTGATCATATGGCCAAATCTGTTAGGATGTTGAACAGTGGTACAGACACACTCGATAAGATCCTTCAGACAGAAAGGGTAGCTGGAGACAAGACTGGATTAGGATTTGTGGCTGAGAAAAAGGTATATGCTGAAGCAAGCACTTCAGGAACCAAGAAGGAGATGTCTCAACCAATGTCTCAGCATCAAACAAAGAGACATGATTCTACACCTAAGAAGGTTACTCATCCACTGCCTCAGAATGTTGAGAAGAAGAATGCTCACCATCAGAAGAAGGTGCAGTCTCAGGGAGCTAGTTAGTATATGGTTTATCAACATCAGGGGAACATGTATGAATATGGATACAACAATGATGTGCCTCATTACTATGAAAGAAGGAAGCCTCATCACCATAGGAGACAGTTCAAAAGACAGTATCCTTACCATAGAAAACAGTCAAACTATGGTAGTAGAAGACAACAGCCTTATCATAGAAGAAGAAATCAACACTATGGATGGCAGCACCAGCAACATCATCATCATGGTGGCAGAAGGTTTAACCACTTTAGAGATGACAGAGTTAGATGCTTCTACTGTGGCAGATTTGGACATATGCAGTTCTCTTGCTTCAAGCTTCATGGTTATCCAAATTCTGCTCCTCAACCCAGACAGAAGGAGGTCAGGCCCAAAGTAGTAAAACAATGGGTTCCTAAAGCTCAGGTCACATGTCTATTGGCTCACACATCAGATGGACATTTTGCTATGGATGCATGGTACTTTGACAGTGGATGTTCAAAGCACATGACTGGATCCAAGAAACATTTGGTAGAGTTCAATCCTTGCCATGCAAATGATGTTATTTTTGGTAATGGTGAAAAAGGAGTAGTAGAAGGAGTTGGAAGAGTGAAGAATCGTGAAGGTCTTACTCTTGATAATGTGCTCCTTGTTCAAGGGTTGAGTGCTAATTTAATTAGCATAAGTCAACTTTGTGATGAAGGTTACAAGGTAAGCTACACCAAAGATGAATGTGTGGTAGCTGATGAGCAGAATGAGGTAGTGATGAAGGGAGTAAAATCCAAAGATAATTGCTATCAGTGGATACCTCAAGTGGACAGCTTATCTAGTGATGATGTTGTAACATCAGATGGTGACATCAAGGGTGAAAGTATGGTGAAAAGTCAATCTGGGTTAATGACTTATGGTGCTGTTACTCCTAAGATTGATGATGTGTTAAAAGCCAACTTGAGTAGTCAGTTATGTGAGCAAGATGAAGGGGTCAACAATGCTGATGGAAGGATCAAAAGTTCTGACCTTAAGAAGTGTTGGGAGCTGAATACTTGTAAGGCCAAGAAAGATGACAACCTGACTAATGACTCCTATAGTTAAGAAGAAAAATTTCACAAGTTGACAATCCTTAGGTTGGAAGATACAGATGTTAGAGCTGATGTTAAAACATCTCAAGTCAAGAAAGGTACTTCTAGCCTTAAAATAAAGAAGAGTGATGATGAACTAATTGCAAAAGTGGTTCCTGGGGTTGCTAAACGACTGAAATCAAGGAAGAGGAAAGCTATTGAGTCACCTCCAAAGATGAGAACTGATAAGCAGAAGATCTATGTGGATGGTACTACAAAATCCAGGAGTAAAGTGTTCATCTCTTCTAGAAATAGGAAGATCAGAGATAAGTCTAATGATAATGTCCAGGATATCTCTCAAATGAAGGAAGCCGTTGTTGTTAGAACTTCTGAGAAAATTCAAAAGGCCATACTAGATAAAATTCATGTGCTTTTCATAAAATGGTGGAAGTATGTTCTGGAAAAAGAATTTGGTATAGATACTCTGGATATGATTGAGTTTGCTAGGATATGGTTCAGAGAGGGTGTGGGAACTTATGGTATTCAGGTGTGTATGAATAAGTTGCTCTGACTGTGTTTTATTGGGAGCTTCTTGAAGGACTTCTTTGTGCAATGAGTCCTTTGAATGGTGATAAGAAGCTGATGTCCCAAATGATATTATAACATCATGTTTGCTGGTGGTTAGATCTGGAAGATGATTAAGATTGGACATGTGGAGTTGAATGCTCTAGCATTTTGGTCAGAAGAAGTGGAGATTATGGTCATGTGTTTAAGCATGACTACTGTCTTTGAAGACATCACCAGTTTCAACAACTACTGGTGGATGTAAGGAAAGAGGAAGTGTGATCTCTTGAAGAGACTGGATCTCAGTAAAGCTTATAAGTAAGCTGAGAATTTGTGGAGTTTGTGACACAGTGTTGAGTTTGGATTATTTTGCTGATAGTAAATCCAGTAGTGGAGCATATGTAATACCCTGGTATCAAGAGTGTCAAGAGTATCCTTGGTGAAGGATGTCTTTGTTCTGGATCTGAAGCTTGGTGCTTACATTATACCTAAGGAGCGTCTACATAGTCATACGGGAGAATGATGAAGTAGAAAGTCTGCCTTGGATGGAGAATGTAGAGAAGACTGAAGTAGATCAGGGAATGACTGTATGTGGAAAAAGAGACAGTGGTACCGAAATGAATGTGCTCAGCAAGTGTTCATATTCATCTAGAGCATTTGACAGGGGGAGTACTTGTCTATGGATTTCGCAGCAAAGGTGCATTTATTGTGAAGATTGCATGCTTGTGGAGATTGGTTGCTTCTTATGAGGATATAATGTCAGATAGCGTGTTATGACATTAGGTTGTTGATTGGTGTGGCTTTGGATGGTTCTAGTCATATGAAGGAAATTGTTTGAATCTTGTGCGCACATGCTTCTGAGGAGATGTGTGAAGACAAGATTGAATCATGGCCTTGAATAGATGGGTGTCATATGACTTCTTGTTGAGGTTTGTCAAATTGTGGCTAAAAAGGGGGAGATGAGAAATAGCCAAGAGGTTCAAGTGTCAAAGATAGTCAAGAGTTATTATTGCCATATGCTGCAAGTGTGATGCAGATATTAAGGGGGAGTTATTGACAGTTGCTATGCTGAGCAACATTGCTGCAGTGAGGAGGAGTCTTGACTGAACTAGTGAAGATATCATGGAAATTGAAGAGTGCAGCCAAGCAGACATCAAAGGGGAGAAAAGTGCTGCACATTATGAGCTACTGAACAGTTGTGATGCTGGTTCATGTTCTTGAGGGGGAGCACCAATTGGCTGTTGTCAATAATGAAGAAGGTGCTGCAGCATATCAAGTAATGAAGACTATGAGTATTGTCAAACTGCTGCTGATTAAGGTTCAATGTTTTGAAGATTATTCCGCTGCTGCTGCTGAAATATCTGAAGGTGCAGAGTGCAGAAGTTGATTGCAGAGTGCAGAGATTGTTTTAGCCAAAATTAGCCAAAGGGGGAGATTGTTAGTTCCTGGATTGGCTGGAATTTTGGTAAAACAAAGTTTATTCAATGTTGATGTCAAGGTGTTGATGTTGTAACATTGAAGTCTTAACACTGGGTTGTGTTAAGTAATTAATTGCTGAAGTTGGATGTCTGATGTCACATAGGTGATGTTGTAACATCAGATCTGCAGAATTAACAACAGCGGGTTGTGGTGTTGTTAGGGTTGCGTATTAGCTGGAATTGTGGAGAGCAAGCTGTCTCATTGGATGCGAATATCTTGGGATAGATATTTGCTGCTGCATAGGAGATCTGCTGCAGATTTGTAGGAGATTTAAAAGGTTGAAGATTTAAAAAGATTTTAGGAGAAAATCTGTTTTAATATTCAGTTTTAAATAACAAATCTGGGAGATATTGTAGCAAGTCCAAGACCAATTCAAGGAGCTATATAAAGCGCACAAGACCAAAGCAAAAGGTACAGAAATACAGATTGAAGATCAAGAGCAGAGGCTGAGTGTCGTAGATATTTGTACGAATTGTGAGTAAACCATTCAAGTGTGAATTGGTGATCTGTCCTCTCTAAAGCTGTGAAGCAAAGAGAGTTGTGTGACTTGATCGAAGCTAGGAAGCAAGATCAAGGTTTCTCAAAGAGGTTGTTCTTTGAGTGTTTTAGGGATTGAGTAGTGTTCTCATATCTAAGTGGGTTCTAAGGTAGAAAGTCACTAGTAGGAATTAAGTTTAGGAGATTGTCAACTGGGTTGTTGAGTCTGTAAATTAATTCTACAAGTAGTGAATTTCATCCCTGGCTTGGTAGCCCCCAGACGTAGGTAGTTAGACCGAACTGGGTGAACAATTTGGTGTGTTCTTCTGTTGTTTATTTTGTCCATTATGCAGAGTGTGTTGTTGTGACATCGCACCTTAACATCACACGTCTGATACCAGAATTTCAACATGCATGTGGTAATCGATTACCACTGTGACAGAATGCCATTTTTGAGTTTTTTCAAGCTTGTTTGACATTATTTCCTCATTTAACTTCCATGGCTTGATATGCTTGATATTTGTGGATGTTTTATGAGCTGTTTAACTTCTGATTGAAGCATATATGCGAACATTCGACACACGATTTGTCGATTCTTGGAATTGTTTGCATTCTTGACATTTGTATGATCATGATCATTCTTGCACACTTTCGCTCACGTGATAACATGAATTGTGTTGACGTTTGGTAATGTTCACAATGTTATTGCATTAAGTTTGTTCTTAATTGAGCAAATTTAATCTTGTACAATCATTAATCTGCGCGTTGCTTTGACGATCTTTCGACTCGTGAAAGATTGTTTGCTTGCTCATTCCCTTTGATTGATTGATCGAAACCTTGTTTCGATTAGTTGATTCTCACTCTCTCTTCTCTTTAGGGTCCTCTTTAGAGTCTTGTTCTCTTGATCCCCTGTTGAGTCGGAGATTTTCACGACGCACTGGAGCACTGTACAAATTGGCGTTGTTACGTCATTCGTTTCAATTTCCACACTATACTTTGGTGCTAGAGAAGGATGAAAGTGGAGAATTCCTACACTCATCTTGATTATTTTGGGTAGGGAAGGAATCACCCTATGCCTGGAATAATCGTCTCTATCTCCAGACTGTAGTGTCTCTTAATCCTCAATCGAGTCGATCCTTGATCACTCTTGCCCCTTTCAATCTCTCTTTTGATCAATCACCATTTCCTTGGTTAGAGATCTTTATCACTTTGGGTTAACAACCATCTTTTGGTTCAACACCTTTCTTCTGATTAATCGCTGTTCATTGACTCCCACTAGAGTCACGATCACTTGTTCCTTTGATTAGTCACAGTCACTCTGTTAAGATCAAACGCTCGTCTTTCCCAGCAAAGTCTCGCTCTACTTTCTTCAGTTAAACACAGTCTTCCTGTTAAACGCCGAAACCCTAGCGGAGTTCATAACCTTCTCTTGGTTCCTCTCCCTTTGATTGGTTAACCACTGCCTGTCAGTTAAAACACCAATTTACACTTTTTCTCAGTTAACCACAGTCTATCTGTTAACATACTGAGTGCCTCTTGGGTTAATTACCTTCTCTTGGTTAATCACCCTTTTTCTCAGTTAATCACAACCAGTATGTTAACATACTGAGCTCCTCTTGAGTTAATCACCTTCTCTTAGTTAATCATTCATTCTTTTTGGTTAATCACAGTCTGTCTATTAAAACCAATACCTTGTGAGTAGGCATGGCAACGGGGCGGGTCGGGGACGGTTTTTACCTGCCCCAAACCCCAACCCGAATCCTCAAACAATCCCCGTTCCCCGTCCCAAACCCAATCGGGGATGGAGAATTAAAACCCAAACCCGTCCCAAACGGGTTCGGTTGGGTTCGGGTATCCCCGTCCCACCACCATCTATTTAGTAAAATCAATTTTTTAATAGAAATATTTATCTTTTCCAAAATAAAATTACATTACAAATAATAAAATAAATAAAAATCTCAAAAAAAATCTTACATACATTTGAAATATGTTAAATAAATAAAACAAATCAAAATATCAAAACATTGGCCACATATTTAATATTCTAAATTAACAAAATTAAATAATAATGTACATAATATAATAAACGGGGCGGGTTCGGGGACGGGTTCGGGGTGGTTACTAGTGTCCCCATTACCCGACCCGTCCCCATATTATTTAATCGGGGAAAACCCAAACCCAAACCCAAACCCAGTCAAAGCGGGTTTTCCCCGTCAACTTCGGGGCGGGTTCGGGTGGGTACCCGCGGGTATGGGTTTTGTTGCCATGTCTACTTGTGAGTTAGTAACCTTCTTTTGGTTCGAATACTCGCACCCTTGGGTTAGTAAGCTTCTTTTGGTTCGAATACCCTTTTCTTCGGTCAGGTACTGCTTGTTAAGTCAGTGTACCGAACTCCTTTGGGTCACCACCTTTGCTTGGTTTCACACCCGTCCTTTAGGTCACAACGTTTGCTTGGTTCCACACCCGTTCTTTGGATCACAACCTTTGCTTGGTTCCACACACGTCCTTTGGGTCACAACCTTTTCTTGGTTCCACACCCGTCCTTTGGTTCACAACCTTTGCTTGGTTCCACACTCGTCCTTTGGGTCACAACCTTTGATTGGTTCCACACCCGTCCTTTGGGTCATAACCATTGCTTGGTTCCCCACCCATCCTTTAGTTCACAACCTTCACTTGGTTCCACACCCGTCCTTCGGGTCACAACCATCGCTTGTTTTACACCCGTTCTTTTGGTTGATCACAGTCTATCTGTTAAAACCTTTTGATTTGCAATCTTTTCTTTCTTCGGTTAACCACTGTTTATCAATTAATATATCGAAATCCCTTCAGATTCAAACACCTTATATTGGTTCAGTACTCTCTCCTTCTGGTTCGTCACAACCTGCCTGTTGACACCAAACCCTTTTTCCCACACAGCCTTAATCTCTTTCTTCGGTTAACCAGTGCCAGTTAGTTAACATACCGAATCCTTATTCTTTTGGTTTTGACACCATCCTTTTGTTTGTTTCCCAGTAGGGTCACTAACCCTCTCATCCCCATCACAGTCACTATGTTCTCTTTTATTCCTTTTTCGCCTGGTTTCAACACCAATCCATTTGCTCACTCCTTAGTAGAGTTGCTTTTATTCCTTTTGTTCCTTTATCTTCTTGGTTTCGATGCCATTCTTATACTTTATCTCTAACACAGTTACTATTTTT
The DNA here is from genome assembly GCA_022829125.1 of Lathyrus tuberosus. Classification (NCBI taxonomy): domain Eukaryota; kingdom Viridiplantae; phylum Streptophyta; class Magnoliopsida; order Fabales; family Fabaceae; genus Lathyrus; species Lathyrus tuberosus. Next base: position 3,759,453 of record JALAZF010000395.1, read on the forward strand.
CCTTTCCCCTTATTTCTTAGTTTTGACACCAATTCTTTTGAATCCCCAGCGGAGTTTTCCCTCCTTCTTCTGCTCTTGGTTTTGACACCATTTTCCTTTCCTTTCCCTGTTTTTGTTCCCCGAACTACGTAGGCTCTGTATTCCTCATTGCACTATGAGAATACGTAGGCACGATATTGCAAAATCTTGGTTAGCCATCTTCTTCCATTCTTCTTCTCTTTCCCTGGTTCCCTGAACTACAACGCTCGGATTTCCTCATTGCACTATGAGGGTACGTAGACACGAGGGCCTTAATCCTCCGCGAGCACTTTCTTTCTTTTTTCTTTTTCTCCTTTCTCTCCTCTTCTTTTAGCTAGAAGCCTTTAGATAGATAACCCATCCAAGCCTAGAAGCAAGTGAAATGGTTCCCGTTGAGTACGACGGATGCGTAAGGTGCTAGTACCTTCCTTTCGCATAACCGACCCCCTTACCTGTTTCTCTTCCCCTTGGGTTTTATCGATATTTTCCCTGTCCTTTGGGACTAAATAAAGTTTGGTGGCGTCTAAGTTGTATCTTTGAGTTTACGATTCACTCAGGTATAATCCTGCTAGCTTCAGCTGGTGACTCTGCTGGGGAGTCCTTTCTCTTGCAAGTTGGGGTTTCTCCTAGTTTTGTTTGCTTTCTTGCTTGTTTGGGTGTTTATCTTTTGCGCTTTATTCACTGTATCTTTATGTTTTGTGTTTATTTACTGCATTCTTTACTGCTTTAAATATTCATATGATGTATGTCCTGGATATCTGCCATATTTTCAGCTGTTGTTGGGATGGATAAATATTATTGGAGAGATAAGCTCTATCACCGGGCTTGAGCATGCTCATATGCTAGAACGTGGATAGTCGTGAGGTCTGCGTTTTGCGCATTGGGTTATCACGAGAGCCACACTGCAGACCGTGATTCGTTTAAGAATACCTTCGTCCTGCGAGAATTCGCTACGGTGGGGGATTTTCACCCAAGTCCTATGGTTTGGGCGACCTTTCTATAGACCACCTTGTTGTGTCTAGATCACACTTGTGAGCGGGATATTGGGTTTTTGCAGGAAAATAAGCCTCTTCATACCTTTGTTCTCTCACGCACGTCAGATTTTGCACCGACACTGAGTTGTATATGCAGATTATCCAGAAGATGTTGCATCTCTAACTTACATTATTGCTTACTGTTATTGCATCATCATGTATGCCGAATTTTTGAACTTGAGTTATGACATCATTATATATACCGCATTGTTGAGCCTATGTTATTGCATCATCTAACCTTTCCATCATTGGGTGTTGCATATATCATTTGCATTCCATTTGCATAAATAACATATGCATACATACATTTGCATTGCATACATCCAAACCAGAAAAAGCTCACATTCTTCCCTTCATCAACCCAAAGACAACGATTCTCCGACGCCGAAATCCAAAGAATCATGGAACAGGTTGGGTATGAGAACACAATGTACAAGAAAGGCAAGGTTGACATGGTTGTAGAACTACTTCTGGACAATATGACAATGAACTCCTCGGATCAGGCTGTGATGGATGAGCAAGCCCAGAATGGACAAAAGGTGGATAAGATCACGAATGCGAATGCAAGCAATCTGTTGGTTCACCCCTTGTCTAACCAGAAGACCACTAAAGGCAATCAGACGCAAAAACATAAGCAAATCAGCAGAGGGAACAACAATCAAGGGAGGAGACGTCCACATCGTGATCTAATTCCCGTGACTTACACACATCTACTGCCTGTTCTGATTCATGTTGGGGCAATAGTTCCTAAAGAGATCGAGCCAGCCAAGTTTCCTTATCACCCTAAGCGTGATCCAAATGCCACGTGTGGATACCATGCTGGATATGAGGGCATTCTACAGAAGCCTGAGTCATCTTTAACAACAGAGTTCCAGAGCTCCTCGATCAAAATTTGTTGTGCTTTACAAAGAAGCCTTGCCAAAATTCTGCACCTGCGACTGCTGAAACATATGCTGAAGCTGAGAATAGGGGTCCTCCCACTCATATGTTGATCCCTCTAGCTATTCAACCCGTTGAGCGATATCCCTACCAAGGTTTTCAGTTTGCTAACTCTGGAATGCCTTTTGCCTATTGTAATACCCCAAAATTTGCTCTCCCCTTTTGTCATCATAGCATGGCATTATCATTTATCATATCATATCCACCTCATTGACATTACATTGCATTTAAAATAGAAAAATGAAGCATGGCATCCTTCTTACCATCAGGGCATGTGATCAGGTGGAAGGTGGACAATCAAGGAATCATTCAAAGCACAAAAAGGTCAATCAAGTTGGCTCTAGGCAAGCCAAGAGGTCTCTCATGTCTCATACTATCTCAATTGATCTTCCAAAACCTCAAGGAAGTGAGATTCAATGGGAGATTGAAGCACTACATCTTTCACTATGCAAGAGGTTCAAAAATTGAAGGAAAACCCTCAAAAGAGATAGCTCATTGATTCAAAATCATTCTCAAGTGGCATTTCTCATCATCCTTTAAGAGGATACACAACATACTCTGAGGAATTTGGATTTGGAAGATGTGCAATTTCCTCCTAACCAGAGAGGGTCAAAATTAGGGTTTCTAATAAAATTAGGATATCTCTGATTTTTTGGACAAAGCTTGTTGTCATGATATTCTACATGTTCTTAAGTGTATGTGTATGGAAAATTGCCTCTCAATTGGTTTTGGAAGTGTTTCAATTGGAAGAAAGATAAAAAATCAGGGAATTTGGGGCCAAGTCAAATAATCAGAGGAAAAAGTCAACTCTTGACTTTTTGAGGCCAAATTCATGAAATTCATGTTACATATGTCCAATGTACAAAATTTGGTCAAGAAACTCCAAAGGAATCATGAAAAAATCAAGATGTGGAAAGTTGCCATTTTTGGAAGAGGAAGGGTTACTAAAAATAGCAAGTTTTGGCCATTTTGCATCAGAATTTGAACCAAGGCCATTCAAATTTGGAGTACCAAATGAAAATTCCACTCTGCCTCAATGAAAGGCCTTGCTTTAAGCTTCAAATCCATGTGTGGAACATCTCCATTGGATAAAAATTGAGTGAGATATGATTGATCAAAGTCTGAGCAAAGTAGGTTCAAAACTAGGTCATGACCAAGATTTTCAGGGCACGCGCGCAGTCATTTTAACAAACAGTTGGTGGGCCAAATGTACACCTATTTTTCGCATGGTTAGAGGCTTCATTCTCAAAACTTGTCAACATAAAAAATGTTCCTTGTAATGTCTTCTTCAAGTTTCATGTTGGACAAAATTTCATCTGATCAAGGTATGATGGAGAAATAGTGGCCTCAAGTTAGGGTGGTTATGCTGAAATTTTGTGCCATGCCAGCCTTGCCAACCGACCACCTGATGCGCCCATCATCCAGTCTTGTGTGCTTAAGTTTATAGTTATTTTGGAGCATGTTTGAAGTATCATATCAACTCCAATCTCAAACCAAACTTGTTGCATTATACTCCCTCTTTCCAATGAACCCAAAAACTCACCAAACTATTCATTGAGTAGAGAGAAAAACATCACCAAACCTCCCTATGTTTCACTGATGCATTGATGGCTTTGCTGCATAACTTGGTTCAGACATCCATCAAACAATTCTTTCCCTTATTTGAGCACACCATGAACATCACATACACTGCTATAGCACGTGCCTTGCATGAAATTGGAAAAAGCAAACTTGCTAAGCAAGTTTCTGATATAACAGCCATGCCCTCACCTTTTCAATTCCACCATAACTGTCATGAACCACCACCACCTTATCATTGCCAATCTAACTCGCCCCCTAACTAACTTGACTCAGTTAGTTAGGGTGGACTCACTTTAACCACCTTAACTCAATTAACCAACTCACTAAACCATGGTTAGCTCATAGTATAAAACAAAATCTCACTTCACATTTTCATTTCAGCTTCATTCTTCTCATTTCACTGCCAAATACTCTCTAATTTTCTCTCTGATTCTCCCACTCTTTTTCATCAAATCTCTCCATTGCACGAGTTCATCATTCTCTTCTAATTCCACCTTCAAGTTTCATCTTCAATCATCTCTGAACTTGAAGCAGCTTTGGATTGTTGAAGTAAGCACACTGCAAATCCATCTCCATTATCACTCTTCAGAGTTTGAAAGCCTTTATTTGGCCAAGTGAAGCTCAAAAAGGAAGCAAGAATCTCTGGTTTTCTCAGCATCTCCAATTTCTCCATACTTTCAGGTTTTATCACTCAACCTTTTTCCATTCGATTCCCCTTAATTTTGACTTGTTTTTGTTAATATAAGCTTGATAGAAGCTCTGCTTACTCCGGCTAGTTGATAGGCCTTCTAAAGGCATAGTTTGAAAAGTTAGGGCATGATTTCATCTCTTCGTTTCTCTATGTGTGTGATTGCTATGTGAAAAATAAGTGTGTATTCATGACCTGCTCAACTTCAGCTTCATTTTGGTATGAATATCGTGCATGTCTGTGGTGATGTGAAAGTTGCAGGTGGTGGTTCTCGCCGGAGAGGGTGACCGGAGGTCCCTCTCCGGCCGGTGACCTCATTTTAGGGTTTTATGTTCAGTTTTAATGTCAGCCGTTTGATTTGTGTAATCCAAGGGTGGAGGAACTGCCAGCGCATTAAAACACACATGCACCTCACGTGCATTATTTCTGATTTCACTTAAACGTTTTATGGTGCAGTGCATGTTAGTTGTTGTGTTCCTCCACGCGTGATCATTGATTTTGTTTACTTTGACCTTTGTGTTGACTTGACCTAATCTGATGGTTGTAGTTGCTTTGACTTGTGTTGACTGAGGAGCATGGTAGTTATTGTGTTATGCGCGCTTAATGGACCTAGACTATTTTGCTATCCACACCTCCTTTTTAAAAAGCCCAAACACTTTGAACTGTTGGTTTACTATATTTGCACCCCACTCTTGTTTTCTATTTCCTTTTATTTTCTTCATTTTATGCACGTTTACTTTTTAATTTTTAAAAATACCAAAACATATTGGAAAATTCTACAAAAATTCATGTGTATTCTTAAAACATTTAGGAAATTTTTCATGATTTTATTTTCTGATTTTATGACCTTTTTGCCCCTGTTCCATAATTTTCTTTGAATTTCCACTTAGATGCATTCTAAGCATGATACATGAATTTGTTTAATTTTGTTCTTGCTCATTACCAACTATTTTGATGCTCTTCTTTTTGCATTGATTCACTAATACATTGAAGCATGTTAGATGATTTTTGTTTGATTTTTTAGGTCACTTTATCATATGTCTTGATGCCTATATTTGCTCCACTTTGCATGATGTTTCAATTTGACCTAATTGCTTTGTTTGAAGTCATTTTGCTCTGAATTTTTACATGCTATCTTGATGTATGATGCATTTCTGACCTAGGCATTCCAATGATATGCTGGCATAATTTTCATGAATCCATTTGGTCTTTGTTTGATGCATCACATTGGATGTATAATCCATGGCATGTCATTACAACTTTAGTGCATGTTTACATGAATTCTTTTGTGCACATTTGTATGAGCATTTGCATATGTTATGAGCCATTCATATGATATTATAGGTCTTTGATACACATTATAGGTCATCTTTACATGTTCATTTCAATTTGAACTTTGTGCATCATTAACATGTATTGTTTGCCCTTTCTTTTTGAACTTTCATTTCAATTCTTCTTATTATTACTTCTTGAATGTCTTGAAGTTACCTCATAAATACTTTTGAGATGTTTATAAACCCTTTTCCATTTAGTTTCAATTCTGGTTGTTGATTTACATGTTCCATTTATGCATGTCCTCTTCATTTCTTTCCATCTTTCATCTACCCCTTCTTCTTGTAACATGTTTAAATGCTAATGGGTGATGATGGTTGCTTATTCACTTGCACTTGTATGATAATAACCATTGGTTTCCATATGATGCCCATTCTGGTTGTGGTTCTAGGATTTGTTTTCTCATTTAATTCTTGTGAGTTTTATGATGCATTACATGTTCTTTTACTTCTTATACTTCTTATACATGTTTACTAACCATGTAGGGGCTTCGGTAAGTTTCAATTGAGTGTGGATAAGGAATCCACATTCAACTTCTATCCTTTCTCTTTTACAATTCCATTTTGTGTTTTGCTAAGCACTTATGTGCTTTCTTTTAATAACTCATTACTTTCCCTTTTTGAATTACAATTCATCTTCTACTTTGGAAGTGAATTGTTTAATTCTTTCTTTCTTTAGACTTTAGGTTGAAACCTCACAAACCTTTAGGACCACTCCCTTTAATCTTCAATTAGGATTGAGTCTTAGTCCATATAGGTTTTACCTTTTCTCCTCTCTTGAGTCTCTTTTCTCATCTCAAAGAAAATTCAAAACATATAATAAAGGTAGGCTTTTATTGCATTTAGGCCTTTCATATAAAGAAAAGATTATAAGGGGTCTTCTCTTGTAATCTTAGAATGTGTAGCATATAGCCCATCTTGGGTCAATGTGTTAAACATTTGATCTTGTATGAGGGACTTAAATGCAATACTTGTTGAAGGTGCAAATAATAAAAAACACTTCTTCACTTCATAATCAACAAAACACTTAATAAATACAAGTATGCTGGTGTGTTTGAACCTTGACAATTGGAACTAAGTGTGGGGGTCTTCTTCACTCTTAGTGTGCATTCTTACCCATTCCATCTTGGAATGTGAGAACGTACACATTCCAATGGCTAAGATCCAGATACACTGTCATATGCAAACAAATCCAAAACACTTCCTTCTAAAAGACAAAAACAAACAATAACGTCTTTCCTTCGGGAATTCTTTTCTCACCTCATTCACTCTTAGCGTACGAACGCGCTTCTACTCGTTCTCTTGCAAGATGGTAACGCACTCGGACCGGCGAGCCTGCAACACCTGAGCTAGGACGTAAGCCGTTCTCTAAAAAACGCAAACAATCCATCCCTAGTGAGGGGAACTACGTCGCTCTGATTCTCATGTTCCCGATGAGATACGTAGGCAGTGGGGTAGGGCCCATGCGAGCACTTTTTTTATTTTCCCTACATTTGTTCCTCTTTCTCTCTCTTTTCCCTTTCCAGTTCTCCAGTTAGCAGTTCCTTTTCCAGCATCCTTTCCTTACACCCTCTGATTGAAGCAAGAAAGCGTGGATCCCATCGGGTACGATGGACGCGAGGGGGTGCTAATACCTTCCTCTCGCGTAACCGACTCCCGAACCCAGTTCTCTTGGTCGCGAGACCATGCTTTTCCTTTCTCTCAGGTTTACGCGGTGTTTCCTTTCCCTCTCTTGGGATAAATACACATTGCTGGCGACTCTGTTTCGGTGCCACTTTCGCGTTTGTACTTGGATGAAAATCCCGGGAGCGACAGCTGGCGACTCTGCTGGGGACCGAACCCAGAATCTCTGGTTTCCTTAGCGAGTCAATCCTAGCGCTTGTCTGCTTTTCTTTCATTGGGTGTTTACTGTTGTGCTATATGTTGTTGTTTATTTATTTTACTGTATTTACCGCATTTTAGCATTACATATCATATATTATATTGTGTTGCACTGTTTTGTCTGTTGGCGGGATGGGTGTTCTGAGAGATAAGCCCACTACCAAGGCTTGAGTACATACATAGGTATTAGAGTGGATAGTCATGATGCTTGCGTGGTGGTGACCACGTATTGTTGTTCATGAGACCCACAACCAGACGAGGTTCTATCAGGAGCTTTCTGCTACTGCATGTTATGCAGGCCAGTGGTTATTCTCTTGAGGAACTGTCGACTCTGGTGACCATTCCCGAGGACTCAGTTGCGGCACTCCTCCCGAGTTGTGACAGTGGCAGACCACATTTCGTGGCAAACCCATTGCACATTCTCGATCCGAGGACCCAATGCTGCGAACTTGCTATAGGACATCCCTTTTTGAAAGAGAATCAGCGGAGGCACTCCTCGATTGGCGGTAGTACTGTACCCTGAGGGATGAATGTACTATTGCTTCTCGACCTCAGTGCCAGAAGCTGAGGACCTTTTTGTTTTGGAGAATCAGTTGAGGCCTCCTCGATTGATGATGATGCCAAACCAGAAATGGTGAACGTATCATTATTTCTCGACCTGAGAGCCCGGGATATTGAACATCCTAGTACCCACATGTGAGAAGGGCGGGTTGTTTACAGGTTTGCAGGTAACCATGACCTCCTATATACCCGGTTTTCTATCATCATTGCACAAAAAGGAAGTTTCATCCTATTGTATTCAGATGGTTCTTATCTATGGTTCTATATTAGTCTCAGAGCTACACTGACACCGTTCACAGTTCAGCACAGACACCTGATTACCTGATCACATTGCCCTTTGCATTGCATTATCATATCCTAACATACATGTTTATTCATTTCCAGGTGCATATATTACCCTTGATTCCAGTCATCAGGTCCCTGCAAAGATGAATACTAAGGAGAGGAAGAATATCATCAGCTATAAGTTCCTTACGCCTACTTTGCGCCCTATTGTTGTGCTGAAGGGAATGGCGAGCCCGGCAGCACGAGAAGCTTTTGAAGAGAAATATGGGTGGATTTTATCTATGGTTCGTAATGTCAGTGATTATGAAGCCAGAGGTCTCCATACGTTGATGCAGTTCTATGATCCGCCTCTGAGATGTTTTGTATTTCCAGACTATGTGTTGGTTCCTACCCTGGAGGAGTATTCCAACATGTTGGGGATTGCTATCAAGGAGGAGCCCCCTTTCTTTGGATCAGTGGGGGATCTTGACTTTGGGAAGTTGGCTGGTGCTCTATATTTGAGCAAATCAGAGCTAAGTGACAATGTCTCCAACAAAGGAAAGATTCGTGGTTACAAGCTGGAATATCTGATTAAGAAGGCCCAGGAAGCAGCTAAAGGCGAGAATTGGCTTGTTTTTAATGCTTTGCTAGCCCTTTGTATATACGGCATAGTGTTGTTTCCCAACGAGCCGGATTTTATTGATACGGACGCTATACGAATATTCATGATGAAGAACCCGGTGCCAACGCTACTGGGAGATCTTCACTACTCATTGTACAACCGAAATGAAAAGAAAAGAGGAGGGATAATTCGTTGTTGTGCACCCTTGTTCTATAAGTGGTTTGCGGGCCGTTTACCACAATCAGGGGCTTTTGTGGATTCCAAAGATTCTCTAGAGTGGAAACAGCGTTTAATGGGATTGGTGGCCAAGGACATCGTATGGATAGATCATGGGCTGATTGGTAAGAATATTATCCACAGCTGTGGTAAGTTCCCTAACGTTCCACTGATAGGAAGACTGGGTGGGATTAACTACAATCCTTCTTTGGCCATTCGACAATTTGGGTATGCCCTGACAGGTCCGCCTATTAAGAGAGATGTGGAGGAGTCCCTCTATTTTCATACATCAGAAGGATGGGAAGCAGCACAGAAAGCTTCTGAAAGCTGGGGTAGCATACTGAAAAAGGGGAAAGTTACTCTAGGAAAGCCTAACAACCGGGTTTATCCAGCATATGAAGAGTGGGTGAAGAAAAGAGTTGAAGATTTTCTCTTGCCTTTTGGTAAGGCACCCCTTTTGTATCCGGAGAATGAGAAAGCAAGAAGCACTGCTACTGTGGAAGAAGTTGACAAGTTGCAAGCCTTGGTGAAAAAGCTCCAAGGAGAGAATTCCGAGTTGAGTAGCCGTCTTCAGAATGCTCTACATGCCAACAAAGAGCTGGAGCGGAAGGCCCAAGATGCTGAACAAATCCTAACCGCAAAAGAAAAAGACTTTGCTGGAAGAGCCCAACATTTCCGGAAGATTAGTAAAGGTGCTGATGATGCTACTCAAGCCCACAAGCAAACCAAACAGGCGTTAGCACAGACCAAAGAAAAGTTAACAAAGTTTCAGCACGCTTGGGACGAAGTTAGGATAGAGAATGCTGAGTTGCAGGAACAGTTGCAGATTAAGGACGAAGAGCTTGAAAAGGCGCATGAGCAGAGGAGAAAGTATCGGGAAAGCCTCGGTAAGAGTCAAGAACAGCTAAAAGAAGCTAGAGGTGAGCTGAGGAATACCAAGAAAGAGCTTGAAGAAGTCATGATAGAAAGGGAGATACTCAAGACGCAAGCCGGCATAAAGAGACACAAAGGAGTGTGTGATGACGAGGCTCTGATGCTGCATATGGGTTCTTTAACTGAAGCTCTTGAGAAAAGGGATGTCTTGATCAAAGAAATGATTGAAAAGCCGAATCACCAGCGTACCCGTATACTTTTTGAGGAGATCAAATACTCAAGTGATAAGCTGAAGGGTGTGGAATTGTCAGACTGATGTTCTTTTCCTTATATTTTGTTATTAATGGTTACCATCAGGCTTGTTGATGGATCCATTTTTCCTTGTATTGCATTTGCGGTTGAACCTTTCTTAAATGTACTTGAATACTTTGTTGAATGAGTATGAGCAGTTTTATTCAGAATTATTCCTTATCAGATAGCTGCACACAAGCACATGACCACGACACGTCTCTTTATATCACAATTTCTGGTCTTCAGATTTCTGTGGTTGGATTGGAATCAGGGTATAAAGCACCTCGGAAATGACAAACATGGCATTGCATGGCATTGCATATCATTTTGCATTTTTTTGTTACTTGCTTTTCAGGTACTCGTTGCGGGGTCTCTAACCTTTATTTGGTTTCAGGCAGTATAGCGGAGAGTCATATTCACCGATATTCGACGCGAAGGAATCAAGTAAGAATCATGGATCAAGTGCAAAGTGATTTGGCGGAAATGAGGGCGCGTATGGACCAGTTCATGACCCTCATGACTGGCATGGCGCAAAATCAGGAGAGACTGAGGCTTCTGGTAGAGCGTCCCGACAATGGGCCCGAAGGTGATCATCATGACAATTCACAGGGACATGGCATTCCTCCTCCCGGTGGCAACCCTCCTCCTGGTGGTAACAATCGGGGTAATGGAAATGGTAGGCAGGCTGGTGTTACTCTTGAAGATACTCTGGAAGACCAATTTACTCTGCTGGATGCTGATGTGGGTAATCAAGGGGATCGAAGGTATGATGAGTTAGCAGAGAAGATCAGGGCCATAGAATGCAATAACTCTATGGGTATTGATGTTACCAGCTTGGGGCTGGTCTCAGGAGTCAGAATTCCCCCTAAATTCAAACCTCCCACTTTTGATAAGTATCACGGCAATGCGTGTCCCCAAACGCATCTTCAAGCTTACTTTGGGAAGATTTCAGCCCATACGGATGACGAGAAGCTATGGATGCACTATTTTCAGGACAGTCTGGCTGGGGCATCCTTGACCTGGTACATGAAGTTGAATAGAGCTGCTGTGAAGAATTGGAAAGATCTGGCAGAAGCGTTCCTGAAGCAATACCAGTATAATATCGACATGGCGCCCAACCGCACCCAATTACAGGGGTTGTCACAAAATGCCAAGGAGAGTTTCAAAGAATATGCACAGAGGTGGAGGGAAATGGCTGCCCAGGTTCAACCTCCCTTGTCAGACAGAGAAATGGCAGATATGTTCATGGGCACCTTGCAAGGGGCCTATCTGGATAGATTAGCTGCTTGTCCGTCAACTGGATTTGCTGATATTGTGATTGCGGGAGAAAGAATAGAAAGTCTGTTAAAGCTTGGAAAGATCCAGGATGTGAGTGGGGCTGGCTCTTCGGGGACGAAGAAACCGTTTGCTAGTAACCAGAAAAGACGAGAAGGTGATACGAATGCTGTGTTTAGAGGACGAGGCAGAGGGCGTTCTCGAGCTTATTATCAGGTAGATGCTGTAACAATCCCCACACCGTCTATTCAGAAACAACAACCCCAACAACAAGTTCAACAGCAACAACCTTTTTTCCAGCAAAGGTCTAGACAGAGGGATCGTAAGATGGATCCTCTCCCTATGACTTATGCCGCGCTGTTGCCCCGGCTACTCGAGTTAAAGTTGGTAGAACTCCGTACTATGAAAGCTCCGGTTGCTGGAAACCTGCCACCTAACTTCGATGCTAATGCTCGTTGTGAGTTCCATTCAGGTGCTCAGGGACACTCCATTGAAAAATGCTGGGCTTTCCATCATAAAGTACAAGATTTGATTGATGCTAAAGCCATCAATTTCTCTCCCGCTCCTAATATTACTCAGCATCCCATGCCTGATCATAGTGCAGCAAATGTGTACGCTATTGAAGATGGGAGGAGATTGAATTTGGTGTTAGACATTCATCAAGTGAAAACTTCTTTGTTGGTTGTAAAAGATCGTTTATTGAAGGGACAGGTGTTCCCGGGCTGTAATCAAGATTGCTCTGAGTGCATGAATCAGGAGAACGGCTGTGATAAGTTGAAGATGGGTTTACAGAATCTGATCGATGAAGGATGTCTACAGTTCGACAGAGTCGTGAAAGACACTGATGAGATATCAACCGTGACCATCTATTACACTCCCGCTGAGATTCAAATGCCGGTCAATGCAGTTCCCGTGGCGAGTGTTGCGCCAGAAGGGCCCAGTCCTGTCACTATCACGGTGCCAGGACCAATTCCGTTCACATCCACGAAAGCTATCCCATGGCACTATGGGGCAGATGTATATTACGAAGGTAAAAAGCAGGAAGTTGAGCCGTCAGTCAGCCCAAATATTGATAATGTAGGGGGTGTAGGGGGCTTTACAAGGAGTGGAAGGTTGTTCGCTCCCCAAACCTTGAGAAGTGATAAGGAGGTAGAAGCAGCAGCAAAGGCTAAGGGTAAACAGGTGGTTGAAAGTGCGCCTACACCTGAAGTAGAGACAAAGATTACTTTTGATAAGGAAATGGAAGAATTTATGAAAATAATCAAGAAGAGCGATTATAAGATTGTGGACCAACTGAATCAGACCCCTTCAAAGATTTCAATCTTGTCACTATTGATGTGCTCTGATGCGCACCGGCAGGCGTTGTTGAAAGTGTTGAAGAGTGCGTACGTGCCACAAGAAATTACTGTTAATCAGCTCGAGGGCGTAATCTCCAATGTTAATGTTAGCCATGGCTTGGGCTTTACAAGTAGAGATTTGACTGTTGAAGGAAGAAACCATAATAAGGCTTTGCATATCACGATGGAGTGTAAGGGCGCAGTGTTATCTCATGTACTGGTAGACACTGGTTCATCACTCAATGTCTTGCCCAAGAAGGCATTAATGAAGCTGGAAGTTGATGGTTTGATCTTAAGGCCTAGTGAATTGGTGGTCAGAGCATTCGATGGGACCAGACGATCTGTGTTTGGTGAGGTGGAATTGCCCGTACAAATTGGACCACAGGTATTCAAATCCACGTTCCATGTAATGGACATACAACCTGCATATAGCTGCCTATTGGGACGCCCTTGGATTCACGGAGCCGGGGCTGTTACTTCTACTCTACATCAAAAGCTGAAGTATGAGTTTGAAGGGCAGGTTGTGACAGTGTGTGGGGAGGAAGACATCTTTGTGAGTCACTTGTCCACATTCAAGTACATTGAAATGGATGGGGAAATTCATGAGATGTTGTGCCAATCATTTGAAGCAGTCAATATTGACGATGCACCTGAGTCTTCTTCTGTACCAGTTGAGGCTGGTACCTCCATTTCATCTTACAAACAAGCTGTCGAAGTCGTCAGGGCAGGCAACGCCCAAGGTTGGGGCAGGTTGATAGAGACCCCAATGAAGGAAGACAAATTTGGTATTGGTTATCATCCCTCTACAACTTCAGATGCGGGGAGCAGGGGACCCATTACTTTCAATAGTGGGGGAATTATCTACATGGACCAGTCTTGTGCAGCCACGGAGGATAGTGTTGACAGTGATTGTGACCTGGACAACTGGGTACGCCCTCATGTTCCGGGACAACAAGTGCAAAACTGGTTCGTTGAAGAAGTCATCCGGGTTACTCTTCAGACAGAGTAATTTTTCTTTGTTTTTTCTAACCATAATGCATGACAAAATCTTGCGCTCTGCCCAAGGCGTATAGATTCATTTGTAGGGCCACCATGGTTGCATTTGCAATGTTTAATCATTAATAAAGGACGTTTTGCAATCAAATTTTGTTCTCTGTCTTTCAGTTTTTATTTTTGCACAAAAAATATAAAATGGCAATGTTTCATTTTCTTTTGTTTTGCTTAAAAATAAATTCTAAAATAAGGCATGAACCCGTTCATGCAGACTTGATCCTCCGGATACCACTGATAACGATTTTGATATGGCCATGTATGACTTTGACAATCCGATTTATCAAGCCGAAGAAGGGGATGGGAAAGATTGTGAACTTTCTGAAGAACTGGCCAGATTGTTGAAACAAGAGGAAAGGGTCATCCAGCCTCATCAGGAGACTGTAGAAATCATCAATATTGGTACCAAGGACGCCAAGAAAGAGATCAGGATTGGTGCCAGCTTGCAAGCAGATGTGAAGCAAACTTTGACGGAAATGTTGCGCGAGTATGTTGACATCTTCGCCTGGTCGTATCAAGACATGCCGGGGTTGGATACGGATATTGTCGTGCACAGGCTACCATTGAGAGAAGAATGTCCGCCAGTCAAGCAGAAACTTCGTCGGACTCACCCCGACATGGCCTTAAAGATTAAGGAGGAAGTCCAGAAGCAGTGGGACGCTGGTTTTCTTGCTGTGACAAAGTATCCTCCATGGGTAGCCAACATCGTGCCAGTACCGAAGAAAGATGGAAAAGTGAGAATGTGTGTGGATTATCGAGATCTTAATAAAGCTAGCCCGAAAGATGATTTTCCACTACCTCATATTGATGTGCTGGTCGATAATACAGCTCAGTTTTCAGTGTTCTCATTTATGGACGGTTTCTCCGGGTACAACCAGATCAAGATGGCACCTGAAGATATGGAGAAGACCACGTTCATTACTCCGTGGGGTACATATTGTTATAAAGTAATGCCTTTTGGGTTGAAAAACGCAGGGGCAACGTACCAGCGGGCGATGGTGACATTGTTTCATGACTTGATTCATAAGGAGATCGAATGTTATGTAGATGATATGATTGCCAAGTCGAGAACAGAAGAGGAACATCTGGTCAACCTGAAAAAGCTGTTTGAAAGGTTGAGAAAGTTTCGTCTGAGATTAAATCCAAAC
This sequence comes from Lathyrus tuberosus, assembly GCA_022829125.1. Taxonomy (NCBI): domain Eukaryota; kingdom Viridiplantae; phylum Streptophyta; class Magnoliopsida; order Fabales; family Fabaceae; genus Lathyrus; species Lathyrus tuberosus. The sequence continues at coordinate 3,774,562 of JALAZF010000395.1, forward strand.
AAGTGCACGTTTGGGGTGCGTTCTGGAAAGTTGCTAGGTTTCATTGTGAGCGAAAGAGGAATCGAGGTTGATCCTGCCAAGGTGAAAGCAATACAAGAAATGCCTGAACCGAGAACAGAAAAAGAGGTTCGTGGTTTCTTGGGTAGATTGAACTACATTGCAAGGTTCATATCTCACCTAACAGCCACGTGTGAGCCAATATTTAAATTGTTAAGGAAAGATCAAACGGTCAGGTGGAATGACGATTGCCAATTGGCATTCGATAAGATAAAAGAATACTTGCAGGAACCTCCGATTCTAATGCCTCCAGTTGAAGGGAGACCGCTGATAATGTATCTGACAGTGCTTGAAGGTTCCATGGGTTGTGTTCTCGGTCAACATGACGAGACAGGTAGGAAGGAGCATGCTATTTACTACCTGAGCAAAAAGTTCAATGATTGTGAGTCCCGATACTCAATGCTTGAAAAGACATGCTGTGCGCTTGCATGGGCCGCTAAGCGATTGAGGCAATATATGGTTAGGCACACGACCTTGTTGATTTCAAAAATGGATCCTATCAAGTATATTTTCGAGAAACCAGCATTGACAGGCAGAGTTGCACGGTGGCAAATGGTCTTGACAGAGTATGACATTCAGTACACTTCACAAAAGGCCATCAAAGGAAGTATCTTGTCCGATTATCTTGCGCAATAGCCAATGGATGATTACCAACCCATGAAGTTTGACTTCCCTGATAAGGACATCATGTTTCTCAAAGCTAAAGACTGTGAGGAACCACTCCCGGAGGAGGGGCCAGACCCTGAATCCAAATGGAGTCTGATGTTTGATGGGGCTGTCAATATGAATGGGTGCGGAGTTGGAGCAGTTCTTATCACGCCGGAAGGTGTTCATATGCCTTTCACTGCACGAATAACTTTCGGGTGCACCAACAATGAAGCAGAGTACGAAGCTTGTATAATGGGGATCGAGGAGGCGATTAATCTACGGATTAAAACCCTTGATATATTCGGTGATTCAGCTTTGGTAATCAATCAAGTGAAAGGGAGTTGGTACACGCACCAAGCAAATCTAGTGTCGTATAGAGATTATACGAGGAGATTGCTGACATTTTTCACAACAGTGAAACTGTACCACATTCCTCGAGATGAGAATAGGTTCGCTGATGCCTTGGCCACTTTGTCTTCCATGATCAAAGTGCAAGGATGGAACCATGTACCTAAGATTGAGGTATCCCGCCTTGACAGACCAGCATTTGTGTTTGCGGTCGATGCAACGTCTGATGACAAGCCATGGTTTCATGACATTAAGTGTTTCTTGAAAAGTCAAGAATACCCGTCCGGGGCATCGTCCAAAGACAGGAAGACGTTGAGAAGGTTAGCTGGTAGTTTCTTCCTGAACAAAGATGGCGTGCTGTATAAAAGAAATTTTGACACGGTCCTGCTTAGATGTGTGGATAGACATGAAGCAGACTTGTTGATGATTGAAGTGCACGAAGGCTCTTTCGGTACTCATGCCGGAGGGCAGGCAATGGCTAAAAAGTTGTTAAGGTCGGGATATTATTGGTTGACTATGGAGTCAGATTATTGCAAATATGCCCGCAAATGCCATAAATGCCAGATCTATGCAGACAAGGTGCATGTGCCTCCAAATCCGTTGAGTATCATGTCGTCGCCTTGGCCGTTTGCCATGTGGGGCATTGATATGATCGGAAAGATTGAGCCTACAGCTTCCAATGGTCATCGTTTCATCTTGGTGGCAATTGATTACTTCACCAAATGGGTTGAAGCCTCATCCTATGCCAATGTTACAAAACAAGTGGTCGCTCGTTTCTTAAAACGGGATATCATTTGCCGATATGGAGTTCCCGAAAGAATCATTACTGATAATGGTTCTAATTTGAACAATAAGATGATGGCTGAGTTATGCCGGGACTTCAAAATCGAACACCACAATTCTTCTCCGTACCGCCCAAAGATGAATGGCGCGGTCGAAGCGGCCAACAAAAATATCAAGAAGATTGTACAGAAGATGGTTGTCACGTACAAAGATTGGCATGAGATGTTACCATTTGCTTTGCATGGGTATCGAACGTCGGTACGCACGTCCACTGGGGCAACCCCATTCTCACTTGTATATGGTATGGAGGCAGTGCTACCGGTTGAAGTAGAGATTCCGTCCCTCAGAGTCATGATGGATGTTAAGCTAGATGAAGCTGAATGGGTACGAGCCAGATTTGATCAGTTGAGCCTTATTGAGGAAAAGCGATTGGCGGCTGTATGTCATGGGCAACTATACCAGCGCAGAATGAAGCAGGCATTTGACCAAAAGGTGCGTCCTCGGGTTTACAAAGTCGGAGATGTGGTACTCAAAAGGATCCTTCCTCCCAATACAGACCACAGGGGCAAATGGACTCCTAATTATGAAGGTCCATTCGTGGTTAAAAAGGTCTTTTCGGGCGGAGCTTTATTGCTTACAACCATGGATGGCGAAGACTTTTCATCCCCTGTCAACTCGGACGTAGTCAAAAAATACTTCGCATGAATAGACCCGCTGGATAATAAAAATAAAAAAATCCAGGCAAAAAAGGGCATCCCGGCGAACCAAAAACAGAATAAGGTTCGGGCAAAAATTAGGGATATGATTGAAAAAAAATTGTACACCCGGTAAGTTGAAAACCCGAAAGGGCAACTTAGGCAAAAAAGGGTATCCTGGTGGATCGAAAACCTGAAAGGGCGGTCCACACAAAAGAGGGATTTAAGCGAATGACTACAGTCTGAGTTATCTGTACCCATTACCGTTTGAACAACTGACGTTCTGAAGAATAGGAATCGGTCTGATCATTCCTCAGAAGGCAAGGTCGGGGAGTTTTGAAGACATACTGGTCATAATAGAATGGAAACTCAGTGGAATTCCGTTTTCACATTGCTATTAGGATAGTTTCTTTTCTCAAGTTTCAGCGATCACCTCTTTCCAGGGATTGCTTCCAGATGTAATTGCCTATTCTGGGCTCTCAGTCAATAAATTGAATTTCAATAAAAAGCTTTCTATTTTTGTTTTATTGCTTTGTTTGCAAAAACGTCCTAATTGTTGATAAAACATTGCATTTGAAAACATGGCAGCCTTGCAATAACATGCGCAGAAAAAATATTTGAAATTACTTCGAATGTTGAATACTCCCGGATGGTGGATTCTAGCCACGCAATATTCGGGGCATGTGGGCATATTCTTTTGTTGCAGGTAGCAGGTGCAGATGATTTTAAGCACAAGACTAGCAATAAATCACCCCACGCAAAAGACTGGGGCAATTATGGGTAAGGAGATCGGCGTTCATCGGGTCGATCTCAGTGAATTAAGTTCAACTGGGTACCGTTGTATCTTATTAAGTCGATTCTCTCATTCAGTACTTCCAATAACTACAAGCTTTTCTGTGTCGATAACGGTCACAGGTTCCCCAAAAGGGTGGTCTCGTCGACACCGAAACTGATGGTCATTATCCCCAGCGAAGTCACAAGAGTTGGAAGAGGCTAGATCTTCTGTAAAATCCTCTTATGACATCCGCTTCGGGGACAAATTGTTGGTTTTCTTAAGCATGGGGCATGTTGTTTCCCCAGCATGAAGTGTTGATCACCCCCCAGTAGAGTTTGATGGTCATTATCCCCAGCGAAGTCGCAGGAGTTTGAAGAAGCTAAATCTTCTGTAAGATCCTCTTATGACATCCTCTTCGGGGACAAATTGTTTGGTTCCCCAGCATGAAGTGTTGATCATCCCCAGTAGAGTTTGAGGACAGTTGGTCTTCTGTAAAATCCTCTCAAAAGGCATTCCCCAACACGAGACGCTTTAAAGCAGTTTTCTCCAGCAGAGTTTGTTATAAACCCGTCATCCCTAACGGAATTGTCTAAAGGGAAGCTCGCCTAACATGGGGCATTGTAGTACTTATCCTAAGCTCGACAGTCACATTCTTCAGCAGACTACTGTGGATTTGCTTTGGGTTTCCCCAACAGATCTCTAAGGACTCTTTCTAGCAAGTTGCAGTGGAATGTTCTAACCAGGATTTGCATATCCCTGGCAGAGTAGCCCTGATACCCAGCAAGATCGTATCTCTGGTCATGGTATCCCCACAGAGGTCAGCATCGAATCTTGTCAGCAACTTCCAGCTGAGTTGTTGTTCTCTCCGCAGAGGTTTATCAGATCGACAGAATCTATTCCTCAACAAGGATGGTACAGCCCTTCCCCAGTCGGGTCAGAAGGTTGATAATCCCTATAAAGGATCTTGGGTTGAATAAATCCCCAAGCAGAGTTTTAATGGCTCATTTCCCCAGCAGGACGTCATTTAAAAATTCTCATCCCCAGCGGAATCGCTGTGACCAGAATTCATTCCCCCAAACAGATGGAATAATTCCTGGCAGAGTCGTCATTCCCTCATATCTTAAAGTCCAATTTATTTTTGGCAAGCTTGACAATTCGAAGCAGACGGATTGTTCATCCATTCGCCAGCAGAGATATTATCCTTTTAGGAGTCTCCGAGATTAAATCATTGATTGTGGTTCCTCAGCAGAGTCGGCAGAGATGTCTGGCGCAGAGGCAGAGAGTAATTCGATTTTAAAATTCTAAAAGTCCAACAGTGGATTGGCAAAAGTCCGTCTTCGGGTGGCAAAAGTCCAACAGTGGATTGGCAAAAGTCCATCTTCGGGTGGCAAAGCAGCTAAAAGTCCAACAGTGGATTGGCAAAAGTCCGTCTTCGGGTGGCAAAAGTCCAACAGTGGATTGGCAAAAGTCCATCTTCGGGTGGCAAAGCAGCTAAAAGTCCAACAGTGGATTGGCAAAAGTCCGTCTTCGGGTGGCAAAAGTCCAACAGTGGATTAGCAAAAGTCCGTCTTCGGGTGGCAAAAGTCCAACAGTGGATTGGCAGAAGTCCATCTTCGGGTGGCACGAAGCTGCAAAGTCCACCAGTAGCGTGGCAGGCCAGTAGTCGTCTGGAATTGCATAAAAGACATTATCAAAGTCCACCAGTAGTGTGGCAGGCCAGTAGTTGTCTGGAATTGCATAAAAGACATTATTAAAGTCCACCAGTAGTGTGGCAAGCCAGTAGTCGTCTGGCGTCGTTCAAAAAGACATTTCCAAAGTCCACCAGTAGTGTGGCAGGCCAGTAGTCGTCTGGAATTGCATAAAAGACAGTATTAAAGTCCACCATCAGCGTGGCAAGCCAGTAGTCGTCTGGCATCGTTCAAAAGACAGATCTCTCCGACGTTTCATCGAGGATTCAATCCAGCAGTCTCGTTGGGTTTATATCCCTTTTCTTCTTCACCCAGAGCAAATTTTTGGTTATGTTTGGTATTCAATCACTATATACCTTGAAAGTCCGAAAGCATTTGCTTTCAGGCATTCAGGTCTACAGCGCTTGAATAGGGGCAGCTGTAATACCCCAAAATTTGCTCTCCCCTTTTGTCATCATAGCATGGCATTATCATTTATCATATCATATCCACCTCATTGACATTACATTGCATTTAAAATAGAAAAATGAAGCATGGCATCCTTCTTACCATCAGGGCATGTGATCAGGTGGAAGGTGGACAATCAAGGAATCATTCAAAGCACAAAAAGGTCAATCAAGTTGGCTCTAGGCAAGCCAAGAGGTCTCTCATGTCTCATACTATCTCAATTGATCTTCCAAAACCTCAAGGAAGTGAGATTCAATGGGAGATTGAAGCACTACATCTTTCACTATGCAAGAGGTTCAAAAATTGAAGGAAAACCCTCAAAAGAGATAGCTCATTGATTCAAAATCATTCTCAAGTGGCATTTCTCATCATCCTTTAAGAGGATACACAACATACTCTGAGGAATTTGGATTTGGAAGATGTGCAATTTCCTCCTAACCAGAGAGGGTCAAAATTAGGGTTTCTAATAAAATCAGGATATCTCTGATTTTTTGGACAAAGCTTGTTGTCATGATATTCTACATGTTCTTAAGTGTATGTGTATGGAAAATTGCCTCTCAATTGGTTTTGGAAGTGTTTCAATTGGAAGAAAGATAAAAAATCAGGGAATTTGGGGCCAAGTCAAATAATCAGAGGAAAAAGTCAACTCTTGACTTTTTGAGGCCAAATTCATGAAATTCATGTTACATATGTCCAATGTACAAAATTTGGTCAAGAAACTCCAAAGGAATCATGAAAAAATCAAGATGTGGAAAGTTGCCATTTTTGGAAGAGGAAGGGTTACTAAAAATAGCAAGTTTTGGCCATTTTGCATCAGAATTTGAACCAAGGCCATTCAAATTTGGAGTACCAAATGAAAATTCCACTCTGCCTCAATGAAAGGCCTTGCTTTAAGCTTCAAATCCATGTGTGGAACATCTCCATTGGATAAAAATTGAGTGAGATATGATTGATCAAAGTCTGAGCAAAGTAGGTTCAAAACTAGGTCATGACCAAGATTTTCAGGGCACGCGCGCAGTCATTTTAACAAACAGTTGGTGGGCCAAATGTACACCTATTTTTCGCATGGTTAGAGGCTTCATTCTCAAAACTTGTCAACATAAAAAATGTTCCTTGTAATGTCTTCTTCAAGTTTCATGTTGGACAAAATTTCATCTGATCAAGGTATGATGGAGAAATAGTGGCCTCAAGTTAGGGTGGTTATGCTGAAATTTTGTGCCATGCCAGCCTTGCCAACCGACCACCTGATGCGCCCATCATCCAGTCTTGTGTGCTTAAGTTTATAGTTATTTTGGAGCATGTTTGAAGTATCATATCAACTCCAATCTCAAACCAAACTTGTTGCATTATACTCCCTCTTTCCAATGAACCCAAAAACTCACCAAACTATTCATTGAGTAGAGAGAAAAACATCACCAAACCTCCCTATGTTTCACTGATGCATTGATGGCTTTGCTGCATAACTTGGTTCAGACATCCATCAAACAATTCTTTCCCTTATTTGAGCACACCATGAACATCACATACACTGCTATAGCACGTGCCTTGCATGAAATTGGAAAAAGCAAACTTGCTAAGCAAGTTTCTGATATAACAGCCATGCCCTCACCTTTTCAATTCCACCATAACTGTCATGAACCACCACCACCTTATCATTGCCAATCTAACTCGCCCCCTAACTAACTTGACTCAGTTAGTTAGGGTGGACTCACTTTAACCACCTTAACTCAATTAACCAACTCACTAAACCATGGTTAGCTCATAGTATAAAACAAAATCTCACTTCACATTTTCATTTCAGCTTCATTCTTCTCATTTCACTGCCAAATACTCTCTAATTTTCTCTCTGATTCTCCCACTCTTTTTCATCAAATCTCTCCATTGCACGAGTTCATCATTCTCTTCTAATTCCACCTTCAAGTTTCATCTTCAATCATCTCTGAACTTGAAGCAGCTTTGGATTGTTGAAGTAAGCACACTGCAAATCCATCTCCATTATCACTCTTCAGAGTTTGAAAGCCTTTATTTGGCCAAGTGAAGCTCAAAAAGGAAGCAAGAATCTCTGGTTTTCTCAGCATCTCCAGTTTCTCCATACTTTCAGGTTTTATCACTCAACCTTTTTCCATTCGATTCCCCTTAATTTTGACTTGTTTTTGTTAATATAAGCTTGATAGAAGCTCTGCTTACTCCGGCTAGTTGATAGGCCTTCTAAAGGCATAGTTTGAAAAGTTAGGGCATGATTTCATCTCTTCGTTTCTCTATGTGTGTGATTGCTATGTGAAAAATAAGTGTGTATTCATGACCTGCTCAACTTCAGCTTCATTTTGGTATGAATATCGTGCATGTCTGTGGTGATGTGAAAGTTGCAGGTGGTGGTTCTCGCCGGAGAGGGTGACCGGAGGTCCCTCTCCGGCCGGTGACCTCATTTTAGGGTTTTATGTTCAGTTTTAATGTCAGCCGTTTGATTTGTGTAATCCAAGGGTGGAGGAACTGCCAGCGCATTAAAACACACATGCACCTCACGTGCTTTATTTCTGATTTCACTTAAACGTTTTATGGTGCAGTGCATGTTAGTTGTTGTGTTCCTCCACGCGTGATCATTGATTTTGTTTACTTTGACCTTTGTGTTGACTTGACCTAATCTGATGGTTGTAGTTGCTTTGACTTGTGTTGACTGAGGAGCATGGTAGTTATTGTGTTATGCGCGCTTAATGGACCTAGACTATTTTGCTATCCACACCTCCTTTTTAAAAAGCCCAAACACTTTGAACTGTTGGTTTACTATATTTGCACCCCACTCTTGTTTTCTATTTCCTTTTATTTTCTTCATTTTATGCACGTTTACTTTTTAATTTTTAAAAATACCAAAACATATTGGAAAATTCTACAAAAATTCATGTGTATTCTTAAAACATTTAGGAAATTTTTCATGATTTTATTTTCTGATTTTATGACCTTTTTGCCCCTGTTCCATAATTTTCTTTGAATTTCACTTAGATGCATTCTAAGCATGATACATGAATTTGTTTAATTTTGTTCTTGCTCATTACCAACTATTTTGATGCTCTTCTTTTTGCATTGATTCACTAATACATTGAAACATGTTAGATGATTTTTTTTTGATTTTTTAGGTCACTTTATCATATGTCTTGATGCCTATATTTGCTCCACTTTGCATGATGTTTCAATTTGACCTAATTGCTTTGTTTGAAGTCATTTTGCTCTGAATTTTTACATGCTATCTTGATGTATGATGCATTTCTGACCTAGGCATTCCAATGATATGCTGGCATAATTTTCATGAATCCATTTGGTCTTTGTTTGATGCATCACATTGGATGTATAATCCATGGCATGTCATTACAACTTTAGTGCATGTTTACATGAATTCTTTTGTGCACATTTGTATGAGCATTTGCATATGTTATGAGCCATTCATATGATATTATAGGTCTTTGATACACATTATAGGTCATCTTTACATGTTCATTTCAATTTGAACTTTGTGCATCATTAACATGTATTGTTTGCCCTTTCTTTTTGAACTTTCATTTCAATTCTTCTTATTATTACTTCTTGAATGTCTTGAAGTTACCTCATAAATACTTTTGAGATGTTTATAAACCCTTTTCCATTTAGTTTCAATTCTGGTTGTTGATTTACATGTTCCATTTATGCATGTCCTCTTCATTTCTTTCCATCTTTCATCTACCCCTTCTTCTTGTAACATGTTTAAATGCTAATGGGTGATGATGGTTGCTTATTCACTTGCACTTGTATGATAATAACCATTGGTTTCCATATGATGCCCATTCTGGTTGTGGTTCTAGGATTTGTTTTCTCATTTAATTCTTGTGAGTTTTATGATGCATTACATGTTCTTTTACTTCTTATACTTCTTATACATGTTTACTAACCATGTAGGGGCTTCGGTAAGTTTCAATTGAGTGTGGATAAGGAATCCACATTCAACTTCTATCCTTTCTCTTTTACAATTCCATTTTGTGTTTTGCTAAGCACTTATGTGCTTTCTTTTAATAACTCATTACTTTCCCTTTTTGAATTACAATTCATCTTCTACTTTGGAAGTGAATTGTTTAATTCTTTCTTTCTTTAGACTTTAGGTTGAAACCTCACAAACCTTTAGGACCACTCCCTTTAATCTTCAATTAGGATTGAGTCTTAGTCCATATAGGTTTTACCTTTTCTCCTCTCTTGAGTCTCTTTTCTCATCTCAAAGAAAATTCAAAACATATAATAAAGGTAGGCTTTTATTGCATTTAGGCCTTTCATATAAAGAAAAGATTATAAGGGGTCTTCTCTTGTAATCTTAGAATGTGTAGCATATAGCCCATCTTGGGTCAATGTGTTAAACATTTGATCTTGTATGAGGGACTTAAATGCAATACTTGTTGAAGGTGCAAATAATAAAAAACACTTCTTCACTTCATAATCAACAAAACACTTAATAAATACAAGTATGCTGGTGTGTTTGAACCTTGACAATTGGAACTAAGTGTGGGGGTCTTCTTCACTCTTAGTGTGCATTCTTACCCATTCCATCTTGGAATGTGAGAACGTACACATTCCAATGGCTAAGATCCAGATACACTGTCGTATGCAAACAAATCCAAAACACTTCCTTCTAAAAGACAAAAACAAACAATAACGTCTTTCCTTCGGGAATTCTTTTCTCACCTCATTCACTCTTAGCGTACGAACGCGCTTCTACTCGTTCTCTTGCAAGATGGTAACGCACTCGGACCGGCGAGCCTGCAACACCTGAGCTAGGACGTAAGCCGTTCTCTAAAAAACGCAAACAATTCATCCCTAGTGAGGGGAACTACGTCGCTCTGATTCTCATGTTCCCGATGAGATACGTAGGCAGTGGGGTAGGGCCCATGCGAGCACTTCTTTTATTTTCCCTACATTTGTTCCTCTTTCTCTCTCTTTTCCCTTTCCAGTTCTCCAGTTAGCAGTTCCTTTTCCAGCATCCTTTCCTTACACCCTCTGATTGAAGCAAGCAAGCGTGGATCCCATCGGGTACGATGGACGCGAGGGGGTGCTAATACCTTCCTCTCGCGTAACCGACTCCCGAACCCAGTTCTCTTGGTCGCGAGACCATGCTTTTCCTTTCTCTCAGGTTTACGCGGTGTTTCCTTTCCCTCTCTTGGGATAAATACACATTGCTGGCGACTCTGTTTCGGTGCCACTTTCGCGTTTGTACTTGGATGAAAATCCCGGGAGCGACACCTATCCTAGGGCACTCTCTACATTTGCACCTCCGCTTTCTTATCATGGGGCACCCTACGCTCTATATGAGATCCAATTTGGTTAAACTGTTAATCAAATGGTTAATCCTGGCTTGATGTATCCTGCTCAAGTGTTCCCACAATATGCTACTCATCAGAATCATCTGCAAGCACCTCTGGCTCCTACGCCGTACTTTTCATTCTCGCATCTTGCTGCAACCCAATATCAACAGCCTCCTCAGACTCATAATCAGCAAGCCCAAGGACGAGAGTGTCAAAACTAGCACAAACCCTAGAATAATCTAGAACGAACGAATGCTCCTCTAGATCTGATTCCTGTGACATACATTCAACTTCTCCCATATCGGGTTTAGAACTCGCTGGTGGTTCCCAAAGCTTTGAAGCCTCCTCCAGAACCGTTTCCTCCTGGATATGATCCCAATGTGCAATGCGGATATCATGCTAGGTCGGTCGGGCATTCAACCAAGGATTGCAACGCTTTCAAAGCTAGAGTCCAATAGTTGATCAACAAGAAGCACTTAATTGTTCAAGATGATAAACTGTGGGTGAACAGAAATCCCTTGTACGTGTAGGGGACAAGATTGCAAAAGCATCCCTTGAAATAATTGATCAAGCCTGAGAGCACTTCCTCGATATCGGCAATCATCATGTCATTCCATTTTTTCCATTTGTAATCTTTTTTGTTTGTCAAGCATTGTTCATTTGTAAAACTTGTTTGTTTTCAAATGATAACAATAATGAAATGAATATGCATGTTTTTGAATAAATTCATTCGTGTTTACTCATAATTTTTATCAATATCACACATTTGATCAAGCAAAATCAAAAAGAGAATGATGAAAATAAAAAAGACACGAGATTACTGTATGTATGCTTTGAATAAAACCTTGCTGACGATGTAAGGCATTGTTTCTATTCCCAAACACTGGAGTTATAAGGAAGATAATCCCTAGTCAACCCCTTTGGGCCTTGGAGTAGGAGTTTCTTTCTGTACACAAAAAACCCTCAATCTTAACCAGGGGAAGGGTAGTCTTCAGTTAGTTTGACCATGCGTTTAAATTTCAAAAGAGGAGTACCCCATCTGTGGATCAACCACATCATATGCTTCGCAAGAGGTCGGAAAAATCACAAATCCAAATTGATTGTCCCTCGCCGATCAAAGGAAGTAAGGAAGTCACTCACCCTTACAAATTGAACGAACAAATGTCACACGATTTGTTCAAAAAAAAACATCCAAAATCATAAAAGCAAAAAAAAAAGCCCGCTAAATCAAAAACAAATGACTTAGGCAAAAATTAGGGCATCCCGATAGACTGCAAATCCAAAATAATCAGTCTACGCAAAAATTAGGGAAAACAAAAAGAACAAAATAGAGAAACAAAGGAGAAAAATCCTCAATAAGAACAAGTTCGTGTGATTGCAAACCAACAAAACAAAAGGTGGGTGACTGTCGTTTCAAAAAACCTCGCCGGTTCCTTTACCGTCACTTCCATCATTCAAAATCCTTTTTGAAAGGTGAACGCTTCTGTCAAACTAGCTAAATGTAGGACTGGAGAATATCAAGGAGAATGGGTGGGTTAAAATAAATTTTGAGCCTTGTATCCTTTCTTTTTGAAATCGTGAACCAGGCCACGTTACAACCCTCAAAAGACCTAACTGAAGTAGAGTTTATTTCGAAAGCATACTATGGTAAAATCGCGTCAGAGCTGACTCCTAAAGATTTGCTTATCATTTGTGTGGGTATTGACATGACATTCTAAATAGTGATTCAGTCGCTATATGTCATAATCTTAGTGAACATAATTGGATTTCAAAACTGACATATGCATAGCATTAACATTATCATTTCCAAAATAAACACTTTTTACTTGCGGAAAAGCGCTTGACATCAAGAAAGTTTCCACAATGGAAAGTTTTATCATCTCAAGGGAAAAACGCTTGAAAACTCCGTCGAGCAAGAAGGGCCTAGCCATCTCAAGATTCAGTTAATCTGAACTAATCATATCGAATCACGACAAATCTTAAAGATCAGTTGGTCAGGGGAATTCCTCCAAAGATTGATCAGCCAGGGGAAATATCACTTCGAGGTTTGTACTGAGACAGGCCACCTCAAGAGCATAAGAAGTAAACCTCTCCAAGAGAAGATTAATCAGGGGCATACTATTCTGAGACACTAGGGCAAGTCAAACTTGTGATTGGGGAAATTCATGCAGATACCCAATAGGTCGGGCAGAGATAGGCTACCAAAGTACAAGTTCTCTCCTTATTTTGAGGCAAGAGAAATGGTGCATCAACGACTGCTGATCCTGAAGTAGGTGTCAGGGAATCACATCTTTATGGCTTACGCCCTAACCTCGACTCTTTCACCTCCCTCAACGAAAGCACTCGATAGATTCTCAAAAGCTGTTGCATAGACCAGTATCATGCATCAATCATGTTGTTTCACTCATGCATATCATTCATCTGGCATAACATGAAGCCTTGAGATAAGCCCGATCATACTTGACATCTCTTCAAAACTCGATCAATGGCATTCTGCATATAGTAATCATCATCGCATAGCATTGCATCCTCGAATGCATAGCATATTCATCAAGATGGAGCATTACTCCATATAGGTTTAAACATGCATCCCAATTAAAATCCAGTTCCCGTCTGGTAGTCAGTTCACGTCTGACTTGTCTCCTTGAAGTCCAGTTCGCGTCTGGAAAACTTTTTCAAACTCCAGTTCTCTTTTGGCAAACTTTTCTAGTTCTCGTCTGATAAACTTTTTCAAAGTCCAGTTTTCAGCTGGCAAACTTTTCTAGAACCTTTTCAATTCTTTGGTCCGTCTAGAATCTTTCTAGTTCTCTCTGGTCCGTCCAGAACCTGCCAACTTGCGACACAGTACCTTAACCTGCATCGCTGCATAACATGATTCCAAGCATCATGTAGATCAAACATACATAGCATATGCATCAAGCATACTCCCTTTTTCCTGATTCATCTCCCAGCAGATATTCAGCCGAACTTCCCTTCTATTCAAATTCTCAAAACATTCACCCTTTCGCTTATCGCCATCGGCCAAATTTTCATACGACTCTTTTATTTAATCCCATTCCACCTTGAATCATCGAAAAGCTGGCGCAATTCAAACATTCAGGTCCAAGAGGATTAAATAGGGGCAGCTGTTGTAACCCAAAATTTGACCTCCCCTTTTGCCTTTTGCATAAGCATATACATTCGCATTGGTGGCATACGTACTAGCACATTTTTCTCTATGATTTTGTTGCAGGAATATTCAGGTTTTCCAAGCCCAATTAATGCATCCTCACAAGGTCATTACATCATCAAAACAAGAAAAAAAATAAGGGTTTCCATGCCTATTCATAAAAGCAAGAGGGTGAAAATCGGAACTGGGGCCCTAGCACTTGTTCCTAAGCAATCTGGGCAAATTTTTCCTGTGGTAATCGATTACCATTTTGCTAGGCAAATAGGGTAATCGGTTACCCTATGCAAATTTGTAGTTTTTGCTGCATTTTCATGACAGCAGCTTTTCACTCTCTATTCTCTTGTGTTCTACTTGGTTCTAGCATAGTGTGGAACATTCTAGACAATTCAAGACCATTCAAGACACTCCACTTACATTTATTCCAATGCATCACTTTGAATTAAGACTATCATGTTGGTTCACTTCCAAGCATGAGGACCTTTGGATTGGACTTGCATTGGGATTGCTCCACTAAGTTAACCAACTAACTAACTGAGTCAACTTCTGACTCAGTGAGTTAAGTGTAACTAACACCAAAGCAAGATCCAAAGCTAGTTCCAAAGCACATTCCAAACCTAGCAATTCTAAACCTCCACTCTCTATAAACAAACCTCCACCATTTCACAAAGGACCTTCAATCATTTAGGCAAACCCTACACACTTTCAATCATTTCTCACTCCTTTCATTCTCAATTCTCTCATTTCTCTCTGCATTTTCTGGAAGTTCTTCACATTCATCTTCATCTTCTTCCCTAAACCACACTAGAGCTCAATTCCACCATTAAATAGTAGGTAATTTCACATTGAAATTGCTTTCTCTTGAGCTTAAACCTCCATCACATTGCATTTCTTCTTGTATCTCTACAATCACAGCAACTTCTACTTCAAATTCAAGTAATTACTTCGATCGTTTCGATGAAAATTCGATTTCGGAGCTTTTATCGCGTTTTGCTCGATTTCACTGTGTTTTGATCACAAACTTGGAATCCTCTGGTTTTCTTTGCCTATTTTCACTACATTTTACTCACAACAATCACCAAGCCAATTCTCCGGCTTGTAGGTTGGTTAATTCTCCCTCAATTTACTGTTTCGATCACTTTCACATATTTATGATGTAGTTTCGATCATTTTTCGGTTCGATGAATCATGTGATTGTTTGATCTTTGATCTTCATGCTTATTCTCTCAGTTTGTGTTTAATTGCTCATACTTGATGTAATTTTCGTGCACAAATGCATGCCATAACATGTGGTGGATTGGATAAGTGATTAGGTGCTGAAAGTGCTTTTTGAATAGCGGTTTTTTACCACTGTCACAGTGGCAATCGGTTACCTATATAGGGGTAATCGATTACCCTGCACCTTTTTTCACTAATTCTGCTATTTTTAAGTAGGTAACCGATTACCTGCATGTGGTAATCGATTACCACTGTGACAGAATGCCATTTTTGAGTTTTTTCAAGCTTGTTTGACATTCTTTTCTCATTTAACTTTCATGGCTTGATATGCTTGATATTTGTGGATGTTTTATAACCTGTTTAACTTCTGATTGAAGCATATATGCGAACATTCGACACACAATTTGTCAATTCTTGGAATTGTTTGCATTCTTGACATTTGTATGATCATGATCATTCTTGCACACTTTCGCTCACATGATAACCTGATTTGTGTTAATGTTTGGTACTGTTCACAATGTTATTACATTAAGTTTGTTCTTTATTGAGGAAATTTAATCTTGTACAATCATTAATCCGCATGTTGCTTTGACGATCTTTCGACTCGTGAAAGATTGTTGGCTTGCTCATTCCCTTGGATCGATTGAACGAAACCTTATTTCGATTAATTGATTCTCCCTCTCTCCTCTCTTTAGGATCCTGTTTAGAGTCTTGTTCTATTGATCCCCTGTTGAGTCGGAGATTTTCACGACGCACTGGAGCACTGTACGAATTGGCGCTGTTACATCGTCCGTTTCAATTTCCGCACTATACTTTGGTGCTAGAGAAGGGATGTGAGTGGATAATTCCTACACTCATCTTGATTATTTTAGGTAGGGGACGAATGACCCTGTGCCTGGAATAATCGCCTCTATCTCCAGACTGTAGTTTCTCTCAATCCTCAGTCGAGTCGATCCTTGATCACTCTTGCCCCTTTCAATCTCTCTTTTGATCAATCATCATTTCCTTGGTTAAAGGTCTTTATCACTTTGGGTTAACAACCATCTTTTGGTTCAACACCTTTCTTCTAATTAATCTATGTTCATTGATTCCCACTAGAGTCATGATCACTTATTCCTTTGATTAATCACAGTCACTCTATTAAGATCAAATGCTCGTCTTTCCCAGCAAAGTCTCACTCTATTTTCTTTGGTTAAACACATTTTTTCTGTTAAATGTCGAAACCCTAGCGGAGTTCACAACCTTCTCTTGGTTCCTCTCCCTTTGATTGGGTAACCACTACCTGTTAGTTAAAACACCAATATGCACTTCTTCTCAGTTAACCAAAGTCTATATATTAACATACTGAGTGCCTCTTGGGTTAATCACCTTCTCTTGGTTAATCACCCTTTTTCTCAGTTAATCACAACCAGTTTGTTAACATACTGAGCTAATCTTGAGTTAATCACCTTCTCTTGGTTAATCACTCATTCTTTTTGGTTAATCACAGTTTGTCTGTTAAAACCAATACCCTGTGAGTTAATAACCTTCTATTGGTTCGAATACTCGCACCCTTGGGTTAATAACCTTCATTTTGTTCGAATACCCTTTTCTTCGGCCAGGTACTGCTTGTTCAGTCAGTGTACCGAACTCCTTTGGGTCACCACCTTTGCTTGGTTTCATACACGTCCTTTGCGTCACAACCTTTGCTTGGTTCCACACGCGTCCTTTGGGTCAAAACCTTTGTTTGGTTCCACGCCCGTCCTTTGGGTCACAACCTTTTCTTGGTTCCACACCCGTCCTTTGGGTCACAACCTTTGCTTGGTTCTACACCTGTCTTTTGGGTCACAATCTTTGCTTGGTTCAACACCTGTCCTTTGGGTCGCAACCTTTGCTTGGTTCCACACCCGTCCTTTGGGTCACAACCTTTGCTTGGTTCCACACCCGTCCTTTGGATCACAACCTTTGCTTGGTTCCACACCCGTCCTTTGGGTCATAGCCTTTGCTTGGTTCCACACCCATCCTTTGGGTTACAACCTTTGCTTGGTTCCACACCCGTCCTATGGGTCACAACCTTTTCTTTGTTCCACACCCGTCCTTTAGGTCACAACCTTGGCTTGGTTCCACACCCGTTCTTCAGGTCACAACCTTCGCTTAGTTCTACACCCGTTCTTTTGGTTGATCACAGTCTATCTGTTAAACCCTTTTCCCCTGCAGATTTGCAATATTTTCTTTCTTCGGTTAACCACTATTTATCAGTTAATATAGCAAAATCCCTTCAGATTCAAACACCTTCTATTGGTTCAGTACTCTCTCCTTCTGGTTCGTCGCAGCCTACCTGTTGACACCAAACCCTTTTCCCCACAGAGCCTTAATCTCTTTCTTTAGTTAACGACTGCCAATCAGTTATCATACCGAATTCTTATTCTTTTGGTTTTGACACCATCCCTTTGTTTGTTTCCCAGTAGGGTCGCTAACCCTCTGATCAGCAACATAGTCGCTATGTTCTCTTTTATTCCTTTGTCGCTCGGTTTCAACAACAACCCATTTGCCCACTCCTTAGTAGAGTTGCTTTTATTCCTTTTGTTCCTTTATCTTCTTGGTTTTGATACCATTCTTGTCCTTTATCTTTTGCACAATTACTACTTTTCCTTTTCCTTTCTTTCTTGGTTCTGACACCAATTCTTTTGAATCCCCAGCGGAGTTTTCTCTCCTTCTTCTGCTCTTGGTTTTGACACTATTTTCCTTTCATTTTCCTGTCTTTGTTCCCCAAACTACGCAGGCTCTGAATTCCTCATTGTACTATGAGGATACGTAGGCACGAGATTGCGAAATCTTGGAGAGCCACCTTCTTCCATTCTTCTTCTCTTTCTTTGGTTCCCTGAACTACGGTGCTCTGATTTCCTCTTTGCACAATGAGGGTACGTAGGCACGAGGGCCCTAATCCTCCGCGAGCACTTTCTTTCTTTTTTTCTTTTTCTCCTTTCTCTCCTCTTCTTTCAGCTAGAAGCCTTTAGATATATAACCCATCCTAGCCTAGAAGCAAGCGAAATAGTTTCCGTCGAGTACGACGGATGCGTAAGGTGCTAGTACCTTCCTTTTGCATAACTGACCCCCTTACCTGTTTCTCTTCCCCTTAGGTTTTATCGATATTTTTCCTGTCCTTTGGGACTAAATAAAGTTCGATGGTGACTCTGTTATATCTTTGAGTGTCCGATTCACTCAGGTATAATCCCGCTAGCTTCAATAACAAGAAAAAAATACATATTTATAATGGTGATGTCTAGAGTGAGGCATCAAATAAGTGGTTCATTGGTGAATCAGTTTTATATACCATCCGATATTTTTAAAGGTTCAGATGAATTAAAATAAAATAGAGAATACATGTAACTTTTCTTACACAATTCCTTCCCCACCTTCTTTCTCCCATACTATTCCTCCACAGTCTCCCACGTTCCATTTTCCAATATACATAAAAGCTTCCTCCTAACAATTTCAGCCTTCTAACACATTGTAAATAGATTAAATTTCAAAATACTCGTTTCCTTTTTTACAGCACTTTTGAAAAGATATATGATAATGTTTTAGTGAGTGACTTGAGTTTTAAAATGCTCTAAACCAGAAAATGATATTTCAAAATAGTAACTTACAATGGCCAAATGAAGTTCCAAATACTCATATCTTACATTTTCTAATTTAGATAATAAAATTTTAACCAATCCACACAAATGACATCATCATTCTCTTAATTGCTAAAATATTATATAAATGAGTCTTTCAACTTATAATCAACTTATAATTTGAGTTGATTTTTTCATTATTTTTGTTTTCCCACTTCTCTGGTTTTGAGATTTTCTCTCCCTTTCAAAGGAAATTTATTTCTTTTTGTATTGTCTGAGAAAAAAATGGTGTTTGATTTTACTTAATTGGAAATAGAATAGTTAACCGAAGAAGAGAATAAAGGTTTCAATGTTACTTAGAAAAGAATTTTTATAGCATATTTATTTGTGTTTAATTTCATATCTGATGATGATGATGATGAAAAAAAATAGAGTTAACTTAATTAGAATAGAAAGAGAGTGAAATATATTAGGAAGAAGAGAGAGAATAGAAAAAAAATCCAATGTAGTAATGTGTATTGAAATTATATAGATTTATTTAATCTAAGGGCTAAAATTAGTGGTGCACTGGTGAGGGACTTAACTAAACCCTCACCCTAGAAGTCACCATTTATAATTGCTAAAATCCAACATATCCATAATAAAGCCTAAAACATAACCGATTAACAAATGGATCCGTGAAAAAAGCCGAAAATATGCCAGTACCGAAATATGTCATTTTTCCTTCTCTTTTCTCGCTTGAGATATTAAGGCATATTACAAAAAATCTCCACCTTTACTTGAAACCCATGGTAATGTCAATTTAACCACCAACCATCTTGCCGCTCTTTCCAAAGCTTAAATCACTCTTCAATAACATTGATCAAGTTCAAGCCACCCTTGAATCTTGATCTCGCATTTTGCATTCACTTACTTTTGTCCGACGCAAAAAAAAAATACCTGAGCGCAAAGAACACTCAAAATCAACAAGAGTCAACACTGAAGTTTTATTTTTAAAAAGGAAACATCAATAAAACCCTTAAAGAACAAAAATATGGTCATCACAACCAAATTCAGGTTCAGGAGTCGGTTATGCGCGAGGAAGGTATTAGCATTCTGCACATCCATTGTATCCAACAAGAACCATTTAGTTAGTTTTGCGAATGTGAGTGTTATCTTAATGTATTTTGCTTTCTTCAAATTATTATGATATATTTACACGGGGGAAAATTAGTTTTTTATTAGGGTTCTTGACAAGATGTTTAATCTTACTCTTACGTATCTCCAGGTGTGATGGGGAACTCAAAACTATGTAGTTTTGGGTAGCAAATGTGTGTTTGTTAGAGTTGATTTTAAGTGGGGGACGAATAATCGACCTTAAACAAAGTGTACACTTCGCATCTGGTTATTTAAGGACAAAGTAGATGTACATCCAATCACTCTTTTTGAGTCTAAGCTTTAAGTATTTTAATCACAAGACGAATAATCGACATTGAACAAGGTGTGCACCTTGTGTTTGATTATTCTATATGAATCTGATGTACATCCGATCATCATTTTAATCTGAGTTTTTATTTTAGAAATGAGATTAAATTTAGGTTTTATTTGTGAAAATAATTTGATTTTTAATGGTGAAGAATAACTTTATTTCATGTGAAAATAGTTAGAAAATTAATCAATATTTAATAATCGATCATGATATTAAAATAAAAAAATCAAATAAAAAAATAAATCCACACAAGGGGGTGCTAAACATTGAGGAAGGGGTACATGACTTATAAGGCCTAAGGCCCAACCCCTCAAACCCTAAAAAAATTGATGGAGAAAGGGGGCGGTCGTTCCCCTCCCCTCTATTTTGTCTCAAACCTAACTTCCACTCATTCGATGACACGTGGCTCACTAAGACACTCATTCGATGACACGTGGCTCACTAAGATTAAAAAATAATAATAAATAAATAAACAAAATATACAAAATGCAAAACGTGAGTCAATACATAATCTCTCTTCTTCTCTCACTCATGTCACTCTCTTTCTCTCATCTTCTTCAAATTCTCTCCACTTTTCCCTCAATGCATCCAAAAAATCCTCTCTCAAAAAACAAATACAAACCAAAATCTTTCTTTAAACACACGGAAAAAAACAAATGCAGCAAACATAATATGAAAGAAAAAGAGGAGATACAGACAGTGAACTCACGACGGCTCGTTGCTCGTATGGTGGTCGATAGTGGGTTTTGAAAGTAGCGATGGGCTTTGTCGGAGCGAGGGCGGTTCACGATGACATGACTTGACGCGAATTGGTGCGGTCAAGCAGCGCGGTCTCGAGGTTTTTCCGATGTCGAATTGTAAATCCACACGGCTAGAATTGTGACGCGCATAGGTGGAGGCCAGAGCGGTGAAGTTTTAAAATGACAAAGATTGAAGGTGATGATGAGAATTGAGATTTGTGTTAAGCTATAGGGTGAAGATGATGCAAGGCTTGTGGAGTGGTGGTGTTATTTTCTCAAATCAAAACAACATAGTGAGAGAGCTTTTGGGATTGACTTTCGCTTTTTCTTTGTGTTTCCTCATTGGAATTTTTTACCCTTATTTATATTAAAACAACTAGGTTAATACAAAAGGAAATAAAGTCGAATTTGACAATCGTGATCAAAATAAAATCGAATCTTACTTGTATGAAAATATCATATAAAATAGGACTCGATTCATTTCTTATTTTTTAGGAGAATAAATTAAATACTATTAAATAAAAACGTGAAATAAATATTTTGTTTTAGATTTTTTTAAGGTTAAAAATAATGCAATAAAAATATCTTAAAACTCTTAAAAATATAATTTAAAAATTGCTAAAAACCCGAGACAAAACTGGGGTACGACAACTTTCAATCGCCTTTTTTTGATTAGATAATCTAGCAAGCTTACAAGTATGGTTTTTCAATCATCGTTGATTCCACCTGCTTTCAAATGCCTCCTTAAAGGTCTCTGTTTCTGAATTTCACAACACTTCAGCCACATTCAAAGCATAATACCCAAGGCTAACATAACCTCACTTTGAGATTTGCAATATCTCTCCTTACCTTATCACGAGTTATAATCAGAAGTCTTTGTAACCTTTCCCTCACTAATACTAGTATCCATAGTAGGAAATTTCACCTCAAACTAAGCTTTCTCCGCCATAGTTTCTAAAAGCTTTATCCCTTGGTTTTACTCTTCTTCCCATGACGGGACTCTCTACCAACTAAGTAAGCTGCATTGGTGTCATCCTTGCCCCAAAAACTAAATCACAATGCATCAGTCTCATGTGTTTTTATCTAATGTCTTATGCAAAACTCATTAAAGTGTTCTGAAACATCTTCCAAATAATCATCATGCATTAACCTGAAATCCCATAGTTTATTCTCGTCATAAAAGTCTTCACTAGTTGATAAAGAATGGACAATAGCATTTAAACCTTCTCTTAGAACTTTATTCCCGAGGAACAAGATAATGGCACTCTTGGACTTATCCACCATATTAGTCTTCTCTGCTTTACTTAGGTGTGCAGGCATCAATTAATCACCCTTCAAAGCACCTATACACTTCTCTTGAATTAAAATTGCTGGCATCTTTACTTTTTATTATCCAAAACCGTTGATTCCATAAAATTTCTCAATCTCCCATTTACCCATGGTGCAGTGGCGGAACATCATAATGACAGGGGGTGGCCATGGCCCCCTCAAAATTCTCAATTTATTTTTAAATTTTAAATTAAAATATATAATTTGTTATAAGTATATTTATAATAATAAGATGCATTGTAGTTAATTAAAAACTTATCCATATTGGTAGGATGATTAAATGCTATTTTTACTGCCTAAGATATCAAATTTTGATGTGGTATTTTTTTTATAAATTTGTGAAACACGTGAGTCTAACTTATTTTTAACAGCTTATTAATCCTTTTAGCATTAATTTTTTTAAGCAAAAATATAAAATTCAAGTGTTGAACCCATGTTTTATTATTAAAAATATAAAAAAATGCAACTATTTTAGCATAAAAAATTTATATAATATAAATGGAATTGTTAAAATTTACTCTATTTGTTCATTATTATTATAAATAAACATTAATTATTTAAATTTATTAATCAATAATATGTATTTTACATCGGCCCCCTCATGATTTTCGGTCTGGTTCCGCCACTGCCATGGTGCTCACTTGTAAACAATACCCCTTTTCCACACGGTGGCTGCCACTTGCTGTGAAATTGATAGAATAATTAAAACTCTTCCAGAAGAAATTATTTAGAGTTTAATCACACCAAGAAATTTGATGTGTGGGACAAAGAACAATGACAACCAAACAAATGGCCTTTAAGAAAGTGAATTAACTTAGTAGTAGAAGATAAAAGAAGGCAAGAAACACAAAAAATTATTTATCCAGTTCGATCAAATGATCTACGTCTAGGGGAGAGAGCAGCTCTCTAATTCACTATACTCCAAAAAAATTTACAAGAGATTACAAATGAGTTACAAGAAAATAGGCTTCCAAGTTCCCAAGAAAAAATCCTATTTTCTACCTAAGTGTTTCCCAACATCTCCAACTTTCAAATATAGTAATCACACAACCCCAAAGTGTTTAGAATGATTGTCTGATCCTTCTATATAACTTCAAAAGTTTTCCTAAACCATAAACCCCTTATTTCTCCCTTCAGATATAAAGTTCTCAAGATTGTAACACATACCATAATAGACGAAATACATACTTATAATTGCCAAAACCCAACATATCCATAACAAAGCCCAAAACACAACCCATTAACAAACGCATCCGCGAACAAGCTTAAAAATATGTTAGAATTGAAATATGTCATTTTGTTTTTTTCTTTTCTCACTTAAGGCTTTAAGGCATATTACAACATGATAAACTATGCGAAGATCTTCCATCTTTAGTCTGGTGGTTATGGGTGTACCCGAAAACACTCTAATGCTCTAGTTTATGACGCTCGTAAGTACGAAGTTTTAGGTTAGAATTTCCTTGAAGGACACATATCTTTGATGGCAGTTGTCAATTATATGCCTTTGTCATCAGACGACATGATGGTTGGGAGTTCTTGATTAGGTATGCCTCTAGGACGGGCATTTAACCTGTCACCCCCTACTTTTACCTGGTACCCCCATATTTAGAGCAATTTTATCGTTATACCCTCATTTAAATACCAGAATTTTTGAAATATGCCCGATCTTACTGGAAATTTTGAGTATTTACCGTATCTTTTCGAAAATTACACTTTTTTATTGAAACAAAGGAAAAGTACCAAAAATTTGGAATTTTTGGTATATACATATCGGAACTTCTGGAATTTCCGGTGAAGAGAAGTACAATTTTACTGGAAATTGTGAAATTTCCGATATTTACAATAAAATTCTGGAAATTGTGGAATTTCCAGTATTTGCCACAAAATTCCAAATATTGTGAAATTATCTGTATACAGTGAGTGAAAATTATTCATTTTTTCCTGCGATAAATTTTCTAGAATACCTTATTCGATTAAATAACTACTCGATAAAATATATACATAGAATAAAAAATGTGCTACTTACAAGAATACAAAACAAATTGGGATGACTTCCTAACTTCATCTTCCTAGTGCCTAATGCATCATGCATTTGTTGATTCACATGCTTTTGCATCTTCAATACACTACTGTCTCCAATGGTCAGTCAGGTTTTCTAGATCTTTGTCTTTCAAAGCAGCAACTATGTACCTTGGAGCCATAGTGTACTTCGTCATGTCATTCACAAATTCTCTTTCACGATCTTTTACACGACCCAATATGTCATGACCTTCTAAACCCTTAGAAAATGTATGATTGTGCGACCCGCACCTAACCATCACCTTCCAACCACTACTACTTGACACAGATTTCAGCCTAAAAGGACATTTAACTTTTATATTATAAATGACTTCTGAGGATTCATTGCTTTCAGATGCATTCTTCCTTTTGTATAGTTTTCTCTTCTCTCACAACCCATAATCAATTTATCTTTCCTACCTCGCTTCCTATTTGCAGTTTCAGAACGAACAGTTACAACAATAATACCATGTTGTTTACTAATAGTCTGTGCCCATGCTAATACTTTAGATCGCAACTCAAATATCTGTCATTTACAACATATAAAAAGTAAGTTATCAATATCATAAAGACAGAAAAACCTTTAAATTAAACTTGTTACATAGAAAACATGCAACATCAATGGTGAAGAACTATGTAAAATATATAAAAGAATTTGTGGAAGACCTTGTCGGCTCTGGACCACACAAGTAAAACATTTTTTTGCACTACCGAAAATTATGAGTATGAGCAAAATTTTCGGTATACTGGGAAATTTAAAATTTCTGATAGATCAGAAAATTTGAAAATTTCTGCAAGTTTTAGTAGCTTTTCGAAAATTTCAATAATTCTCGGTATGGTTTTGGTGTTTTCCAGAAAAATACCAGAATTTTCAAAATTTTCTTTATTTCTTCATTTGAAATTTTCAAAATATCAATAAAAATGCTTGATTTTTAAAAAAATTCAAATAAATCGTATCGGAAATTTTGTTTTTAACAAGTTGGTAAAAGTGAAATATTTTGAAGAAAAAAAAATTAATTGGTAAATAATAGCAAGGATAGTTTCGACAATATAAAAATAGGGGATGACAGATATAAAATAGGGGTAGGAAGTTAAATTCTCTTCATCTTCTGGACCATGTTTACTAGATGAGCATGGGTACCCAAAATAATGTGGACTCGGTTTCGTCCTAGATATGTACAACATGTGATAAGCATAATTATTCCAGGGATTTTTTTAATGCATCCTATATATTACTAAAGCACCATATGAAAATGTTGAGAATAATAAGTTAATTGTGAGTTGGAGTTCCACATTGATTATAAATGTGGAGAGTTGAGTATTTATAAGTGGGAGAAGTCACACACCTATCACCTTAGGGCTCGTTTATTTTAGCTTTTTAAAAAAAATTTTATAGTGTAACATATTTTAGTGTAAAAAAAGTTTACAAAGAAACTTTTCATAAAAGTTTCAAATGAAAATTTGGTTTGAATAGTTATTTTTAAAATGTTATTTTAGGTATTTCATTATTTTATCGAAAAAAAATTTGGATATCAAAATTTCAAAAAATCACTTAATTTTGAAGCTATTTCAAATAGCTTTTCATAAAAATCATTTTTGAAATACAACTTTTTTAAAAAATGCGATTTTGACTATGTTTTGTTCTTCAATAATGTATATTTATGTTATACTAAGTCAAAATTAGTCTTTTAATTTATAAAAAACAAATTTAGAAAAACTTGTAATACTTTGAAAAATATTTTTGTAGAATTCATTTTAAAAAATACAAAGAAAAAATCTATTTTTTAAAAGCTAAAACAAACTGGCCCTCAAGGTTTTGAGTGAATATGTGGTCTCTCTCTCACTTGTGTTGCTCTAGTCTTTAGTTCGAGTAAACAAATCGACTTACTTCTATCGAAATACCCAAAAAAAAAGTGTCAATGGCGGTACAATACGTCTGAGATGTATCTTCGAAATTAAAAAGATATTTTCGATTTTTTTTAGAGTGTTTTTCATCCTATAAGATGGGATAAGAAATTTTCATTATTCAAAATTAGAAAGTGACACATTGTAAGATATGGTCTAATCATATACAAGCGCATAAGCTAATTATGGTCTTCCTGCAACATTCTAAACACAACAATTATTGTCATAAGACCTCACTATTTATCACATATTCTTAAAATCTAAAGACTAAACTTCTTCATACCTTAACTTACAATTAACTGAGTACACGATAAAGTTGACATAAGAACGATTTCTATTGTGGTGTAAAGTAAATTGACACAATTCAGAGTATAGGAACAAAGTTAGGTTTTTATTTTATGAAATTAAACAAAGTAAAATCAAGCTACAGACTTTATCTATTAAAACAATGTAAGTACTGAGTATTGCACTCCTCTTGATACTTAATCCACAGCTACAAACAATGTTTTTGTATGGGTGATGCATTTTTTTGTTGGGATACTAGACACTAGATGTATGCTAATAAATTGGAAAATAGAATAGTACGATGCACTCATCTTGGAGCAATGCTTTAAGAATCATATTATACTTGGTTTATCTTAGTCAACATAGTTAAATTAGATGATAAATAAAATTTTAAAAAATATTTAGTATTAATTTTTTTTTAAAAATATCTAAAATATAAATAAGCCAATAATGATTCGATTTGTTTTTAACTTTTTTTATTTATTTATGAATTTGTTATTTATCCATCTAAAAAATAATAATGGTATTAATGAAATATATATAGGGTGGAAAAAGAAGTGCCGAATGATATAAAGTATTACAAAGGCCTGTATTCACCAAACTAGTTGTAGCCCAAAATCCAAATCTATTAATAATTCGGAGAGGATTCTACCTGCCACCCCCCAATTAAACCTGGCACCCCCCATATTTTTTAAATGGCGAAAATGTCCTTTAATTTTTTTCAAACAATCTCCGGACGAAATTCTCGGTAATGTTAAAAAAATTTCCGGTATTGGTCAAAATTCCCGGTAGTGTATTTGAAATTCCCGGTATACCGGAAATTTCAAATTCCCGGTAGTGTATTTGAAATTCCCGGTAAGTGGTTAAAATCCGGTAATGCCCTGAAAATTACAGTTTGATACCGAGAATTTCACCGTAATTGAAATTCCCGGTAGTTTTAATTTTAGGGTTTTTTTTAAACGGTCGAGATTTTGCCGACAGTTTTGTATGGTTGTGATTGCACCGACACTTTGTGCGGCCCAGAATGGATGAACGTTTGTATAAATAGGGGTTAGGTCTTGTACTCAAGAATGCCCCCCGGGTGTTTCTGCCTCGCCCTCCACCTCTTCGCCCGTGGCTCGCCCTGGGTATATGGCTGGAACCTCCTATCGCATATCATAGGGAAATGCTCATAGATCCAACACTAAGATCGCAACAAACAATAAATTAGGAATAGAATGATTTAAATAAAAATATAAGGACAAGTAAGAACATGAATTAAGATATACCTGCAACAAACTAAGGTACCCAGCAAGCTGCTTCGTCTCAAATCGGGTCGCCTCCCCGAGCGCATGATACAACTGAGTCAGGGCTGCACAACCCCATGCCTAGTTGTGCGTCTGCAGATCGCTGAAGAGGCATAGGTAGCGAGCATCAACATACATATCAGACTTGTCCGCAAAGAGAGTACATGCTACTACATGCAGCATGTACGCCCTAGCGGCAGCCTGGAACCTCCCAGCAGCAACAAGCTCATCGTACCTATCACGGAGCCACCACATGCGTAGGTGAGCGCCTCGTGTATCGGTGAACTCCTGATACACCACTGCCTCAGGTAGCTCCAGATCACGAACCACCAACGCATGTGCCTGGGACACACTCATGATCGGGGCTGTCCAGAATCTACCGTCGATATGGAGGTGAAACAAGGAGGCGACATCATCTAAGGTCACAGTCATCTCTCCGAATGGGAGATGAAATTATGATGTCTCCTTGTGCCACCTCTCGACGAAGGCACTCAGCAGATCTGCATCGAGCATGGTGAGAGAGCAGTTCCCAAAATGCAGGAGGTCAAAGTCCTCCACGATCCTCGTCACCGCAGCGGGGAAGGGAATACGCGGGAAGTTCTTCATCTTCGCCCCGTGAGACTGGACCCTCAGTACAGGTCGTACCTGTGACACGAACCATTAAACAACTTTGTTAGTACAAAAACAATTTATGTATAAGCTAACAAAAGGAAAAATGAAACGCAAAAAACATATACCTGGCCCAGCCATAATCGCAACGCCACATGCTCACTGTACTCTGTAAGTACAGACGTATCTATCGGCCCGCCAGGGAATCCTGGCTCAGTGTGCACCGATGGCTCGGTCGATGGGACCGTGACATCGGTCTCAATGGTCTCCTCGACCCCTACTATGCCAGCAACCCCTGATGTGCCAGCAACCTCTGCTGTACCAATTGCCTCTGGTGTACCAGCCGCCTCTGCTATACCAGCCGCCTCAACCTCAACTGCCACTGTAAAATCAATCTCCTCTACCACATCCCTAACTGCAGTCTCCTCCGGAACATCTCCAATAATAGCCTCCTTCGGCTGAAGAACAGGGACGTCCCCATCTGTGGCCTGCACTGAGGAAAGACTTCCATGTCGCTTAACAGACCGAGGTGCCTGGAAACGCCCCCGGTGCTCGGCCATCCGCCTCCGACGTGAACCGGTTAGGACCACCCGACCTGCTCGTACATGTGCAGACTCAGCATCAGAATCTACTGTACCTCTACCCCTACCACCTCTCGCCAAATCAAGCGCCCTCCCAGCAATGCTACCATCACGACCTCTAGTTTTCACTGAAAAAAAATTAGATTAAAAAAAATAACAAATATTGAAAAAATACCGGATTTTTTGAAATTCCCGGAAAAGGAAAAATTTACAACTACCGGATTTTTTGAAATTCCCGGAAAAGAAAAAATTTACAACTACCGGTTTGTTTGAAATCACCGGTGGCGATTACCGGTTATTTCAAAATTCCCGGTAAGATGTTACCGGTATTTTTGAAATTTCCGGTAATATTCACTGGTTATTTCAAAAAATCCGAAAATTCTTACTTGTTAATTCTAAAATCCCGGTAGGTGCTTGAAATTCCCGGTATCTTCTGAGAATTTGAAAAATCTGTGCGTCTACCGGATATTTCGAAATGAAAAAATATTTTTTTGAGAGGGACTAATATGTCTTTTCACAAGTCATGGGGGGTGCCAGGTTTAATTGTGGGGGGTGGCAGGTACAATCCTCTAATTCTTATCAACAATATCCAATATTGTAGTTGTAAAAAGATTTTGTCGTGCCAACCCTTTTTTTTTATATGGCACCCTTGTAGTTGTGCTTTAATTATACTATCATTTGTGCGTTTTTACGTTTTCTAAAAAGTATTGTCTATTATTTGGATTTAGGTATCGCAAACAAATTCGAACTCGATCCGACCCAGCTGCTCTAATTTTGAGTCTAATGGGATAAAGTCAATTTGATTGGAGATAGGAGCAGGTGCAGGAAAAATCTGATTTTTAATTACAGGGAAGAAGGTGGGGAGGAGGATACTAGTACACACCCGTAACCATCCACGCCAACACCCAATTATTCAAATTAATATATTATCTTTATTTTTTTATAATTTTATTATCCATTAACCTTTAAAATATCAAGTTTATTATAATTATTACTCATTTTTTAAAATATGAATTAAATTAAAATATCAAGAATTAAATTATTATAATTATTTTTAAAATGATCAAAAATTTAGTTTAGTTTTTTATTTTTATTGCTATGAAAATAAACAATTTTTTGAAAAAAAAAATATAATTTATGTGGATGGGGCAGGGGCGGGGTGGGGGAATCTCATTGAACAATTCTCAAGTGGCAGAAGATATATTTTGTGCTAGGGCTTTAAAGGAAATGAGTTCAAGGCTAATTTTTTTGTGCCTCTGGTGGCCTTTTTGTAACAACACTCAATAGAAGGGTTATGTGATTATATTTCCTTAACATTTATGTACTCATTTACCTTCCATGGTTCTTAATTAAAAGAATTGTTTATATAATTCCAATTTATCTTCAAGGATTACTTCATACTATGGTTTTAGCTATTATTCTTGGGATGAGGGCTTTCGCCTAGAAATACCAATATTGCTCCAAGGGCGGAAAGGATTCCCTCATGGGGATACAACATATATGATCTCCTCAAGGGGATATAATGATTTCTTTGTGAGTATCGAGTTTGTGTGTGTGTGTGTGTGTGTGTGTATGTGTGCGTGTGTGTGTGTGTGTGTGTGTGCATGTGTGTAAATAGCCTCGAGGGGGCGAGAAGGATTCCTTCATAAGGATCTAGCATGTATAATAGCCTAAAAGGACGGAAAGGATTCTCATCAAATAAATAAATAATAGTCTAAATTCATATAATAAAGTGAGAGGCCTCATTTAAAACCCTTATGACACGTTGGCAACACAAGGAAAAAACTTTTTCCAACAAAGCAAATGAATGTCACCAAATTATCTTTACAATTAGACAAAGATTATAACTCTCCTAAATAAGACAAAACAACAAATAAAACAAACAAAATGAGATTTAACTCATTAACATATGATCATTTGGCAAGAGATCCTTTTCCACAATCTTTGTGTATGAGTCTAGCCTCTATTCGTGAGAGCTTTCCTTATTGGCTTTTTTCTCCCCCTTCAAGCCAAAGGCGTTCACACCTATTATTCTTTCCTTCTTTAGCTTCATGCTCTCTATGTAGCATTTCATGGTGATCTTCTAGTCTCCCTAGATAACCCGACTTGCCAAACTATAAGCGCATATTTCATACAAATATATATCATATATAAGCAGCTTCCAACTGTTTAACAACGGGCCACCCTATTATCATGTTATAAGAGAAGGGTTCATCAATGACAAGGTACCTTATATTAATCTCCCTGTCATTTTCTTCTTCTCGAAAGGTGGTGTTCAATGTTACATAACCTTTCACCTATTAGCTCGCCCAAATTCCCACCAATTATCCCTATAAAGGGTTGAGGTCATCTAAGTCCAGGAGAAGCCTCTCAAACACACCCAGTAGAGGATGTTAGATAAGTTCCCTTGATTAATCAAGATCCTTTTAATCTCACATTTATCACATCTCATAGTTTTGACCATGGGATCATCGTTATGTGAGTTGATGTCAATTGTGTCTTTATCAGAAAAGGATACCTCAACTTATGGGGCTTCTAGTTTGCCAAAATCATAGTCAATAGCTGAATCCTTAATGGTTAGGATTTGGCAAGTGTACCTTTTACAAAAGGAACTTGTTTATATGCCCCTAGTGAATCCTGTTGTTATGGTATTAAGAGTATGGCGAACAACTATTTCGTTGCCTCCCTTGCTTGGTTCCTTTCCTTTATTGGATCTAGGACTTCTAGAGGCATCTCGCCCTTGAGAGTTATATCCCCCGACCTTCAAGCACAATATCCCTTTCATACTTCTTTAAGTTCCCCTTCTACATCAGGCGCTCTGTCTCCTTTCTTGAATTGTTGGTAGTCCTCATTGTGGTGTCCCTTGACTTTGTATGACTTACATCAAATGTTAGGCTCATACCCCATGACATTTTCCTTTGGAGCTGGCATTTGAGGGATGTTACGCATGTGGAGGACTTCTCGCCATATCTGTTTTCGTCGGGTTTTTAGAGGCATGAAACTTTTAGGGGGTCTTCAACTTCGCTAGAACGTTGTCCTTTCTCTAACGGGCGATATGTATGTGATGGAAACTTTCTGTTATATGTATTTTATATGATGTCAAAACTAGGATACTTTAGCGTTTATGTATATTGGACGGTATCCTCTGAGTCAAGTTGTGCATTTTAGCATTAGGAAGCTTAACATGTTGGAAAAGGTTTAGAAAAGGTTCATGCCTCAAAGAAAAGGTTTCAGAAAAGGTTCATGCATCAAAGAAAATGTTTCATGCATCAAAAATTGATTTTCATATGAAAAACAGCTATGTGTTGACACATACGCTCTATAAGTTGACATATAGAAAGAATTTTTCTCAACAGGTCGAGACATCCATTTTTCAGGTCGGTTCATGTACTTCGTTTTTTAAAGCCTGTAGGCTCTGTTTGATGTGTTGCCTCTATAGGTCGACACATGACCTATACAGATCGACACATGACTTACATAGGTCGACACTTACATCAAAAATCTTAAATTTTGCATTGTTTTATATTCCTTTTGTTTCATACTTGCTCACATATATATACATGTTACATGCATAATTTCTTTTTAATGATTTTGTGAAAATTATAAATAAAACCTGAAACATACAAAGAGCCTTCTTAATCTTCAACCTTGATTTTATGGATACACACAAACAACGTACACATAATCATTTATTGTTTGGGTGCCTTCTAGAATCAAATTGATAACGTCCAATATAGGTTGGTGAACTATAAATTGGGTTGAGATCTTTGGGGGGGTTTCAAATAAGAAAACCAAGGTGGGGTTTTCTTTCAAGATCAATTGGGGATTTGAAGGTTTTGGAGAAGATTACGCATATTTGGATTCAATCGAGTGAAAGCTTTGAAGAACGGGGGTTTCTTGCAAAGGAGTAGCATGAAATGGTGAATCAAATTGGTAAATATTTGGTTACAACAATTCACAATTTGGATTCGATCGAGTGAAGGCTTTGAAGAATGGTGGTTCTTACAATCGAGTAGCGTTAGACGGTGAATCAAATTAGTATTGTTGGGCGGCTTGATCTAGCTTAGATCAAGGGAAGAGAAAGTGTTAGGATCAACATCAAACATAGGGTTTTTAGGGTTGCAATGCTACATTTCTCTTGTAAACTACATTTGCAAAGTAAATTTAATTTCATTATTTCAATTAGAGTTCAAATTGAGGGTAGACACACCCACAACGAGGCCGATTGAGGAACTGCCTAAACAAATCCTTGTGTACTCTCTCTCTCTCACTCTCTCTCTCTCTATCTCTATCTCTCTCTCTCTCTCTCTCTCTATATATATATATATATATATATATGTATATTCATCTATCTATCTATCTATCTCATTTACATTTCATTTGCAAATTGTTGAGCTCGTCAATTGTGTGATCAATGCATTTAGTTAATTCTTTTAAAAAACATTTGAAAAACGTTTTGTTGATTTGATCACAATCCTTTAGATTGTGGTTGGATTTTGAGATCAACAAAACCATACAAATTTTCAAACAAAATTGATTGCACACAAGGTGTTCGATAATTTGTCTCAATAGTATTTTTGTGTGATTTATCACTGGAAATAGCTTATACCTTTAGCTATATCATTTAAACGATTGTTGGTAAACATATTTATTAAGTTGCTTATCATTATCTTCAATTGGTTTTTATATACGCATATCCATGCTTTTTTATAGCAGTTCGGTTTACACGAATCGTTCCGAGTAACTTCCGTTAGCCATTGTTTTTTAAAACATTTTTTGTAAAGCTAAGTTTTTACTTAGGATCTATTCATCTCCCTCTAGATAGGTTGCCTTCGTCTAACACTGTATTGATTTCTTCGTGATTTCTATGAGCTATCAATATTAGAGGTGTGCTTTTTTGCATCTCGTTCCTTGTTTTTAGTGTTGTTTTCCTCACCCTTAATGTAACATTCTACCGTCGTTACTACTTTAGCTAAGGACGTTGTCAGCCTCTGAGAGAAGGATTCATTGAAGTGTTCCTCCTTGAGCCTATTCTGAAATTCTTCTACAAACATTTCCTGGATTGGACGGATTACCTTAATTGTCGCCTCATTGAAGTGGCCCAAGTACTCCTTCAGATATTCAAAGGGGCCTTGGGGATATAGAAGAGAGTGGTGGCGACCGTATTTCCGCGTCTGCAATACTACAAAGAGTGCTTTTAACGTCGGACGTAAAATGCCTTTTACCTCAGTTGCAGTAGCGAGGTAACGAAGGGCGTCATGAAAAATTTTCACTTAACACCTCGGTGATTTAAAAACTGAGGGGTAAAGTTATATGCACATGGGTTTGAACCCCAACAGTAACACTTTTATTATTTTCAAAACTAGCGTATCTTATATCTCGATTTATTTTGAAAATCGAGGTGTAAGATTTTTCTTTTAAATTATTACGTTGTTTACCTAGAATATTACATTTTTTACACAGAATAATAAAATAAAAATCAAGTTCTCTAGAGATCAAGATAAAAATCAAATTCCCTGAAGATTTAGATTTTAGATCTTCGAATTATTGAATCTTGGGGAAGATTAAATGTTGAATGCAAGATTATTATCTACGGATCTTGCATGCATTTGTTTCTGATGAAAAAAAAGGGTAAGATAATTAAAATCAATATTCAAATATATGACTTTCAGCTCAAATAAATATTTAAGAAAACAAACTTTAAACCCAGATAATTTTATGCTCTTGCAATCCATCATAGTGAACTTTTCCAAGCGTCTTTAGGTTTCAAGCGCTTCGTGTTCCCTTTAAGTTAGAAATATTAATATTCAACATGCTTTTATAATGGATGTCTCTTAGGTTTCACGCAGATCATAAATGGAAGATTCTTAAGCATTGATAAACATTAAATGGATGGAAAAGATTTGTTTAAGGGTGTTGAATATAGAAAAAAAAACTCTTAACTATCCCCTCGGTCACGAAGAAAACCAAGGTGAATAAGCTGTTTTTTTTTTAAATAACAGTGTTTACATAGAATATTAAAAATACGTTATAAAATCTGCTTCCCAATGAGAATTTTTATTTTCCAGGTCCAGGTCCCATGCAAGATGCTAGAGATATGTTTCCCAATGAGAATTTTTATTTTTTGCATTTGCAATCTATCCCAAAGATTTGTAGTAGCAACTCATGATCAAATGGACAGTGGTGAATATTTCTTTTCTTTGGGGAGGCTACATATAAGTTAGTCTTAGGGTAAAATCTGTTTAGCGAGTGTTTTTAATAGTAAAATATAATTATTAAACACACCGAGGTTTAATATCTTCTCCTTTTATCTATCACCTCGATAATGACAAAAACCGAGGTGAATAATTTTTTTTTGAAATCACATTGTTTACACAGAATATTAAAATAAATTATTTACAACAAATATTTGCTCTTATTATTGAATATCTTCACTGATATTCAGATTTAGTTGCATTCCCTTATTTGTTCAAAGGTTAACCTCCCTTCCTTGTTGGTTAAGCTCCCTTCTTTGTTGATTAAGCTCCATTCTTTGTTAGTTAAGCTCCCTTCTTTTTTCAAAGGTTAATCTCCCTTATTTGTTGGTTAAGCTCTCTTCTTTATGTAACTTGAAGCATGAATAATTTTCTGCACTTGAAATCTATCAACTGAGTACTCTTCAAAGGTTGAGCTCCTTTCTTTAACTGAGGGTTATTCCAAAAATACAACAACGGCAACATCAACACCATTATGTGAGATAGATTGCAAGGGCAGGAACAATATTTTGTTCAAGATAAAATAACATTGAAGATTTTTTCTATCTTGCAATCCATGACAAAGAATGATGATTGCGAGTTTGGGGCAGCTTCATATTAGTAAGGATTAGGGTAAAATATGTTTAACAAGTGCTTTTATAGTAAAACCTTATTATTTTATACCTCGGTTAAATAGAAAACCAAAGGGTTAGAACATTTTATATACACTTATAAACAAATAAAATCATAAACTGCGATAGCTGGGAATCGAAACTTGTTCAAAATTGTTTTTCACCTCGGTGTTATGAAAAACCGAGGGAATATATGTTTTTTTATTTTTTTAAATAATAAAAAATAGTGTTCCTTGACTTTTACCTCAGTTTTCTATTGTTCGAGGTGAAAGCTTTGTCGTGACAAGCGTTATTTGTAATAGTGCTGCTTACTACAAATTGATGGAATACTTTTTTTACCAAGTCTTGATAGATGGCGATAGAAAGTCAAGACATACCCATATACCACCTTAAAGCTACGTCTCTGAATGTTCCAGATTAGAGATGGCATTTCAAGGAATCGTGGGCTCCAGTGATGACCATCTGCATGTTGATGGATGTGACATGCATATTCATATGGGTATTTTTGCAAATTGAACTTAGCCAATAAAGGTAGTTTAAAGTTATCTAGAATGGGTGTTTCCCATTTCTCGTCTGAGAGAGGTTGGTGGCCTATCATCTCCACCTTGTTTGCGGGCTCTACCTTTTTCAGTGATGCTGGATATGGAGAATGTTATCCTTCAAAGCTTGGTTATGGCAACATAGATTATCCATAGTAGTGCGCATCTCTGCTATAATTTTTTCTTGCCTTCAGAGTCTTTGTTGACCAAACTTATTGTCCTTTTGTTCACCAATATGGTAAAAGAGGTTAAACTTGAGGGAAATAATTTGGAAGGGGGTCGTGATGGTGGCCTAAGTTATCTTTATTGGGGCCCCACAGTGAGCGTCAACTGTACTTGCTAAAAGTACAGTATGGTTGTGAGAGGTTTTAAGGTATATTGTAGGGTTGAGAGCTAGTTCACGTAGGGGTGAAAAGCTATGTGCATGGAGATTTTGTGTGCGAATAGGATTCCACTCAACTTCAGTGTTGAGGTATTTATAATAATCTTGGACCATGATCATAGGCCCCTTGAAAATAGCACCTATTACTGCGAGGATGCAGGAGTTGACAGTTAATCCACTATTATTTCATAGAACGTAGTTAAATTTCCTATGAATTCTTTCACCTTGTAACGAATGGTGGATATGTCACTTCCCCCATTGTCCCATGTTATGCAGGTTATTCCAAAAATAGAAGACACATATAATAAAGGGGCAATGCATCTAGTAGACGGACTATAAATCTCGTAAAGAGACGACTGATAGGAATTTATGACGAGGCAAGGCATTATTTTGCCTTCCTTGTCGCCTCTCATGGCTTCTTTACGAATATACTGATACAATATTAATGTTATTTTTTGTCATTAGAGTGTCCCTCCATAGTTTCCTCAATGTCTCCTTTGATTTATTGGGTCATCAAATCGAGGGGTCACCATGGAGGAGCATTTACATTTATTAGGGCATTTCTCTATGAGCAACATACTTTGCGAGAGACAAATCACATACTCACCCAAAATTTTAAGGTGATAGGTGTGTGGATTCTCTCACTTATAAATGCTCAAGTGTCCACTTTTCAAATCAATGTAGGACTTCCCCACACTTTGTTTCTCAGAGTTCTTAACTCACACTAACTTTTTCTGAACATTCTTTATTAAATGTGAGTCTATCTACAATGCTCCTCCTCAAGCACAAATTCTTTCATCCACATACAATTGTACCACCGTTGACATTCTTCAACGAGACACCTCCTACCTCACACTTTTTTTTCTCAACATGATTTCGTTCAAGGATGATTTTGAAATCTCATAATTTTGAATATAACAAATTTATAAATATAAAATTAAAAATCATTAAATTTTGTTTAGTCCAATATCAAACTATACACAAATGTAAATTTATCCAACATAAGAGAACATTACCTTGAGGTGATTTACCTTAGCAGTGATCATTAAAGTGGCTGTTTTGAGACATAAGGGGTTCAAAAATTCAAGTGTAAGGAAGTAACAAGTTGTAGTTAACATCATTAGCCTAGCTATAGAGATGAATCAGGATATGATTAAGGTTGAAACAGATCACTGCAACATAGTGTAAATGGAAGATTGATTTTGCTAAGGGATGAGTACAATATATTAGCAGATTGGGTAAGCAAACTCCTCGTGGTTTTGCTTGATATAATATTAGAGAGCTCAATAGAGTTTCCTATACAAACTTTTCTAATGTAATATAGCCTTTTCGTCCTCAAACTTTTTTTGATGTAATATTAGAGACCTCTAAGTTTCTTTAGGATTGTCACTTAATCCCTTTGTCTTTTAGGCTACCGTTTTGAAGGTTGTGAAGATAAGAATGAATATGTGAACTGGTTCTTAACAAGTCCATAACGCAACCTATGAATGAGTCCATAACACACCTCAACAGATCTTAACGGATCCAAAACACAACCAATTAACGAACAAATTTGGGAACGGAAACAACCAAGTTCAATATATGTGAACCAACAGAACCAGGCCTGATGCCCAATGGATCCAGATAACCGTCAGAACTGACCTGTGTCGCTGCCTGTCATCAAACCTTCAATGCAGTAGGATGGTCAGACCTATATTAACTCCACTGCATTGCCACCAGACAGCATCTGCCAGACTGCTATGCAACTCCAACGTCTTTCGTCGACTTTTCTAATGATTTCTAATTTTATGATTTTTGACAATTTCGAAACATGTTTTCTTTCTCTTCCTCACTCAAAATTTTAAAATATACTTCTATATAACTCAATGGCAGATGTTAGAAGCAGAGAAAAAGAGATCAAAATAAATTCTAAATACTATGTTAATAATAGAAATAATAAAGTCAGAGATAAGAAAGAGATTAGAGTTTCAATAATAAAAAATATATAATTTATAAAAAAATTACAAAGTAAATATATAATAAAACTTAAATAAATTAAATTATCTTTAATCCGATTATAACAAAAGACTCCAAACATATTATCTAATATTTTTCACTTTAAATAAGATTTAGTATTTGCATACATACTCATTCTCATCTCTTGTATATAACTAAAGGCAATAATATATCTAAATAAGAAAAACTCAGTAATATTTAATTATATCTAACTTGTGTACAAGAAATTTCAGTGTTGTTGTATAGTGCTTTGAACATGATATGAGTGATGAACAGGGAGGGCATCTATCTGCTCAAATCACAATAAAGTAGTTTGATTCGTTTATCTTGTTTGCGGGATTATGTCTTTTGGGATACGGCCAAGGACATTAATATACTCGTTTATTTATTATTTTAAGATAGTAACATTTTATGCATTTAGCTAGACATGCCTGTACAGAATTGCAACATGGCAATTTGTTAATCCATTCTATCATCATCTTAT
Source organism: Lathyrus tuberosus (assembly GCA_022829125.1). NCBI lineage: Eukaryota > Viridiplantae > Streptophyta > Magnoliopsida > Fabales > Fabaceae > Lathyrus > Lathyrus tuberosus. The sequence continues at coordinate 3,813,827 of JALAZF010000395.1, forward strand.
CTACACAATGCAACATGTTCTTTTCATAGCTAATCTACTGTTTAATATGTCATTTTGGAATTTTTAACCCCTTCTTTTTTGATATTTTAATATAATTTTGAAACCCTAACCTTTTGCCACCAAACAAACAAGAGTTAAATATACAAATCCCCTGCAATGTTAGCGAGTTCTCATTTTAGTCTCTGATAAAGTTTTTTTTTTAAAAAATCCCTCGTAATATTCAGATTCCCTCGGATACCCCCTGTGTAGAAAAGATTTCAATTTTTAGTGACTTGACTGTCCAACTGGATTTTTATTTTATTTTTTATTTTATTTTTAAATGCCACGTATACTTTCTTTATTTTTTAATTTAATTTAATTTATTTTTTAAATATTAAATTTTTTTATGTTATTTTTTTACGTTTTCTTTTCTTAAATTATTTTAATTAATTAATATTTTTTTATGAATTATTTTTTATGAATTATTTCTTAAATTGTTTCTACTGAATAATATTATTGCTTGGAAGATGATGATGGAGCAGTTTGTTTGATGGAGAAACTTAATCTTGGCTTCAAGTTCCACATCGAAAAAAATTCACCAAATGAAAGAGTTTATATATCTCTTAGAAATAATAGATTGTAAAATTCCAAGTCTTGGACTTCCAAAAAAAATATTGGGCTTTAAGCCCAAATTTAATATTTTAATAGTTAATTTATAAATATAATTTCATAAAAAAATATTAATAAAAATAATTTAAGAAAACTTGAAAAATTAATAAAAAAGTAAGTAAAAAAAATTAATATATATATATATATATATCCAGTCATCTATGAAATTTAATCCAAAATGCCAACATGGACAAATTCTGATGGTCAAAACGGAATCTTCAATGCTACTTGGACTCTGGGGGGTTTTTGAGGGAATCTAACTAAGATGAGGGGGTGTTTAAAAATTTTTTTTTTACAGGGGATAAAGTGAGAACTCGCTAATATTGCAGGGGGGTTTGTATATTTAACCCAACAAACAAACTCAGGGGATTTTGCCAAGAATTATCCTTGGGAAACTTTGGGCCTATAGCCCTTGAAAGTGACAACCCTACACTAACCAAGTGCATGTTGCTTTGTTAATGGAGTTGTGTATTACCTCAATAATTGTTAGGGGTATGTTAATATCTCTATATTATGGGATCTTAAAAAAATTTATAGGATTCATATTTGCTCTTGTTTTGTAATTTAAGTCGGACCTTGAAATCAAAATATCGTGATATAAGAAGAATGCACGCATATGCATATGTATGATGATCAAGTATGCATGAGTATCTTAAGCAATGTGCATGATTTTGTTAGGCTAAGTAGTTAGATGAATAACTAACTTTTTAGTTAGTTACAACTACCACTAATGATCATAATCCATATAAAAGAGTTCACACCTACATTGTAAAGTAATCATTGAATATACAAAGCAAGCAAAGCTCTCTCTCTCTCTCTCTCTCTCTCTCTCTCTCTCTCTCTCTCTCTCTCTCTCTCTCTCTCTCTTTTTCTCTCTCCCACTCTCTCACTCATATGCCATGCATAAGTTCAAACGAAATATCATACGCCTAAGAGGGATCTCTATTCCACTGCATCATTTCTAACCTTAAGTGTGCATCATCACTTGGTGAAAATCTCAAGATTCAGAAAAGTTGTGTTTCCATCGCAATCTCAAAGTTTTAGATAAACTATAATTGCCATTTTGAGTCAAATCGTGCTTCGGAGAAGCTGTGACTCGGCTTATGTTCGTGTTATCATCTTCAAGATTCAAACTTCTAAGAAGCAAACATGTGTTGCATTGTCTGATCCACACAACAAATTGTATTTCAGAGAAATATCAATGGCGGATCTTGAGCAATCTCCAACTAATTATCCACATGGCGTGCAAACTTCAAAAGTTTCAACGAATCAACTCGCATTTTCAAGTACCACAAACACCTTTGCACCAAAACTTTTTATTAAGCTTTAATAAAACAATTTCAACAAGTGGATGGAGTTATACTCTAACACAAGCTCCACAAAGTGATCGTTAATCCTCAAATTCCTCCTATGTTCAAAATTGAACATGATAGAGTTACCAATATCATTTCTGAAAGCTATGAAGCCTGGATTGTGCAAGATCATGCCTTAGTCATATACTTGCTTTCAACTATATATGAAGTCGTTCTACCACGTCTTTTATCTTGCAAACATGCCTATGAGATATGAGAAAAGGTGCATAAACACTTTAATTCTCAAATGAAAGCTCGAGTTCATCAATTTATCTCAATACTAAAACCCAACAAGAAAGGTAACAAGACCATTTCTAAATATGTTTCTCATATTCGTGCTACTGCAGATTCTCTCCTTGTCATTATTGATCCAATCTCATAAAGGGATCGAATTGATGCAATCCTACAAGGGTTACTAAAGGAGTACAATCCCTTCATTATGATGATATATAGGAATGGGGAGCCAACAGATATCTATGATGTGGAAGCACTTTTATACTTCCAAGAAGCTCAATTACAAAAGTTTAGGCAAGTGCTCGCTATTCCCAGTGAAACTCCAAATGTAGCTCAAGGATGGCTCAACTCAGATACTACCAAAAAAATGTGCCTCTAATGTTAATGGCCACTACTTTTGTGGAAGAGGCACAAATACACTTGGCAAATGGTGTAGCTAAAAGTGCGGTCACAATATTGTTTGATATCGCTTTTGTGTTTTGATATTTTTGCCAATTTGAATATAGTTTTCTTATTATGTTTACATATGTGTAATTTGCCTCTCGTTTATTATTCATGTGCTTTCATTTGTATGGTAATCGCTTCGGCTATTGTGATATGTACCACTAAGAACCCTCTTTGCTCAATTGAATAAGAGTTTGTTTTGATCCATGATATTATTTATTGTTTTTTATCCTAGCAAGTTGCTACTTTGTCGTTTCAACAGACATTGCTTGAATCACAAGTTAGAATTTTTAAATTTAGATTTTTAGTTGCTTGAGTCGATTCAAGTGTAAAACATGATTCGAATCATAAGCTGTGAGAAAATTGGGGATTGCCTCTGGACCATTTAATCTAAATCACAAAATAAACATGATTTCAATCACGACCTCATGTGATCTGAATCAAGTGTAAAAAATGATTTAAATCAACTGTGTGTTTGAATCCATATTTGGGCTTTGCTCAAATTGATTTGAATCACAATTTCTTCTTGATTTGAATCAAAACTTCACAAGACCCATTTCCATCCTTGATTTAAATAGTTGTTTCTTTGATGAAAGTAACAACTGAGTGAAATATATGGTTGAAACTCATAGAGACAAAGATTTAATTTTGTCCTCCCTTCTTAGAATGTATATACCTATCACCATGAATCTCTCTCTTCTTCTCTAGAACAACTTCTTGAATGTAATCAATATCATATTCACTTTCTTGTTGTTGCATCTTATTCTTGTACAATTTGTTGTTGTTTCTTGTGAATTAGAGAGAGTGAGTTAATTAATATTGTGTGTTCATTATTATTGATCAAGCTCATGATAACAATTGAAAACCAAAACCCATTTACCCAAAAACATGAGAGAACCTTGTGTGTGTTCTTCATTCACATTCATTTAATCCTTTGACTAACACCTTGTGACTTTGGGTTGGTTTGTGATATATTCTGCAACTATTAATCCTATTCATCCTTAGTTTATTCCATTATTGAGGACCTTTATCTCTAAATATTGAGTGATTGAAGGAGACTAGTGGTACATTAGGGTATCCAATGTTTTTTGTGTGAAGTTTGTTGTTTGTAACAGGTGCAGGTATCATATCTTGAATGCAGTTTAGTCTTATTTCTTATTGATCAAGAAGGGAGTTTTTCAATATACTCTAAGGAAGACATTGGCGAGATCAAGTATCAGCAATCTATAAGGTGGAGTTGGAAGTTGTCCTTCTTTGGTGGTGTTAGACAAATATTACTCGCAGACAAAGTTAGGAGTTGTCCAATATACGCTCAGTTATTGGAAATCGCTCAGACAAGAAATTAGTGGGATCAGGGGTGATCTCTAAATACAAATACTTTGAGCAGGTTATTGTGGATAACGAGGTTATTGGATCAAGATCTTGAGGGATCTTGTTTTTGTTAGAAGTTTGAGTGTCTACGTCAACAAAGGGAATTATCATATGATAGTTCATTGTAACCAAAATGCTTGTATCAAACTTATCAAAATAGTGGACGATCGTGATTATTTTCTAGGGATTACTTAATACCATTGAAGAATGGAGTATATAAAGCAAGGACGAACTTCGAACCATTATATATCTTGGTGTATCTTTTCTTCGAACCATTATAAAGCAAGGACGAACTTCTAATATCCATTAATATTTCTTTTGCATATATTGCATAATTGCATTGATTGTATGCCACAAAAGATAGGCTTTGCTCATAAAGATTTCATGTATAAGCTTAGGTTTTAGATGTATCAATCTTATAGAATCATCATGAGTCCAATTAATGCTTGATAGAACATCTATGTGAAGTTTTTAAATTGCTTTGTTCAAAGCATCTTTAGTTTTATTGTGATTGACTTGCATTAAAAGCAATCAAGCTTTTACTGTTATCTTGTATTATCTCACTTTTTTAATTCATTGAGATGCTTGCAAGCTTTATTTTTTTTATGTTTTTCTTCCGTACTTCTTAATATCTCTGATTTCGTTTATGGGACCTAAAATGTTTTAAAATTGTCTTAAGTGAAAATAGTCTATTCAACCCCCCCCCCCCCCTTTCTAAACCTCTTTGTATCCATGTTCTCACCCAACGGTGGCACAAAGACTTATACCACAAGAAATATTCCCACATGTTAGTTGTGCAATAAGTATGGTCACTCTGTGCTCAAATTTTGGCACAAGTTTAATGAGAATTTTTAACTTGCTCGTTACAAGTCTCAACCACAAGGTTCTGCTGGCAATAACTCAAATGGTGCTCATAGTTCCAAAGCTCAATAACCCACTGCTCCTCGTGAAACTGCCTACTTAGCACATCATAACACCTTGGAAATTCCTTAGGTTCTTGAGTCACAGGTCTAGTTCGTAGAAGCATGTGTTTCTCATCATATTACATCTAGCATTATGAATTTGCAACATGTTCATTCTTGTGCATGACCAAACAAAGTTGTAATTGGTAATGGACATAGTCTATAGGTTAAGATAGTTGGTCACTTTAAATTTTCCTTTAACCTAGTGTCAAATTATGTGTTGAAGCTAGCTGACTTACTACATGGTCCATCTATTACTAGATATCTAATCTTTGTTTCAAAGTTTGCTAGGGATAATAATGTCTACTTTAAGTTTCATTCTAAAAAGTGTTTTATTAATTCTCAGGAATCTAATGTGGTGCTACTTAAGGGATTCCTAGATGAAAGTGGCTTGTATATCTTCACCAATATTGTTTGAAACCTTCAAGGAATTACTTAAGTCACAAGTCACACAGTATAATTCCAATTTTTAATCATACTCTAGCCTCTCATGCTAATAATGAGATTCAATCTTTAAATAAAGTTATAGGTCCCAATATCTGGTATATATGGCATACTAGATTAGGTTATTCCAATCCTAGAGCTCTAAAGAGCATCTTTCAATTATGTAATATACATATGAGCAATAAAAGTGTCACTAATTTTTACAATTTCTAGTGTCTTGGAAAGTCTCGCTAACTATATGCTCCTTTGTCTAATATCAATTACTTTCAGCTTTTTGTACTTATTCACACTTACTTGTGGGGATCCTCACTATCACCATCAAGTGGTGGTTACAAAAACTACATTTCCTTTGTAGATGCTTTTTCCAAGTACACTTGGATATACATGCTCAAGCAAAAAAGTGATGTTATCTTTGCCTTCAAGTTGTTTTAAAGATATGTTGAGACTCAATTTCAAGCTAAGATTAAGGATATTCAGTCTGACTTTGGAGGTGAATTCACATCATTTACTAAACTACTTTAGGATCAAGGCATTATGCACGGGCTTATATGTACTCATACTTCCCATCAAGATGGAATAGATGTGAGGAAGCATAAACAAATAGTTGAAATAGGACTCACCTTACCCGCTCTAGCATCTTTGCCTATCACTTTTTTGGATCATAGTTTCACCACTACAGTTTACTTGATTAACAGGTTACCCACATGTATTTTTCCTGAATATGTATCTCTATTTTCAATGATTCATCATAAGAAACCAGATTATCTATCCCTGAAAACTTTTTTGTGTAAATGTTTTCCTCACTTGATGCCTTAAACAACCATAAACTAGAATTCAGGAGTACTAGGTGTGTCTACATGGGGGGTTTCTCCTACACATAAGAGCCATAAATGCATCGATACTTAGCGAAGAATATTATTTTCCAAAGATGTTGTGTTCAATGAGAATGAATTTCCCTTCAAGATTAGTTTCAACGTTGGGGATCAACCAGATTTCCACTTCACATGTGTATCAATCTCATTTCCCTACTAATCTCCTACAAACAATATCTGTTGGAACAAGATTTGGTTCTGCATCTGTATCTCTAAGTTCTGATGATAACAAGTCAGTATTTATGTGAGAATAATTTTAGTACCCTAACGGTTTGTTATTATGTATCTTTAGCAAACAACTTTGACTCTGACTCTTGAACGTGAAACATTACAAGTTTCTGAATATATTGATCTAAATCGCTTCTGCTCAAACTCACGGATGAGAAGCTTCTAAGAAGATTGTATGTTGCTACTGCAACGTTCTCTTGGCTCTTGCTTCTGACGTGTGACACTGATCAATTCACTTCTGAAGACTGCTCAAGCTTCCAAAGATTAAACGCTGAAGGTTCTAAAAAACTCTTAATAATCTGAAGTCAGATATTGATGTGATCAAGCTTCTGATTGATGATTGAAGTTTCTGAACTCAAGCTTCCAAAGATTAAATGCTGAAGGTTCTGAAAACTCTTAAGAATCTCAAGTGAGATATTGATGTGATCAAGCTTCTGATTGATGATTGAAGTTTCCGAACTCAAGCAAAATCAAGTCTTCTACCTCGTGCTTCAAACAACTATTTATCCAGAATCCACTAAAGAATAAAAGATAATAACGAGTTTATACAGGGGAAAAATAGTACATGGTACAAACCAATATTCCTTCCACTACGCGGATTTCATGGAGTAAGGAAATTGAAGTAGTACGATTCTTGTCCCCTCCGTATCAAACCATTACTCAAGTCGCCAACTCATTCATGAAGAATACCAGATCTACCCTTCAACGGATCTTTTTACTGGCTATATAAAGACTTGAAGATTTGAAGAATTACTACACATATGCAAGCAAGCAAGCGAAATAATGAAGAATTTTTACAAGACTGTTTTCTAAATTTGTACAGAATTTTCTTTAAGTGTATTGTTCTATTAACTTGTTTATACCTGCTTGTGTAGAAGCAATCTTTGTAAACACAACTTTGTAATCAAACTATTATTTGTATTTCCTTGAGGGACCAGTTAGTTCAGAATCCTTGAGAAGACATAGACTGTGTGTCTTTGTGGTTTGTTAGTCTCCAGCGGTTGCTAGTGCAGTTGTAATCAAACTGTTGTTTGTATTTTCTTAAGGGGCCAGTTAGGTCAGAATCCTTGAGAAGACATAGATTGTGTGTCTTTGTGGTTTGTTAGTCACATGCGGTTGCTAATGCAGTTGTAATCAGTTGATTATAGTGGATTAAGTCATTGGGTATAAGGCAAAATCACCTTGGCAGGTGGACTGGATTAACTTTGAGATTTTCAAGTGAACCAGTATAAAAATAGAAGTGTATTTCTCTTTGTTGTTCATTGGTAGTGATTTTTATTGGCTATGATGTAGATCTTTGGGATCTTGTTGTTGATGGCTACAGTAATCCTGTTAATGATGCATGAGAAAAAGTGTCAAGAAGTGCAATGACTGATCAACAAAAGAAAGATTATAAGAATCATCACAAGGCAAGAACTATACTGCTAAATGCTATCTCTTATACTGATTATGAGAAGATAACAAACAGAGATACTGCCAAGTCTATTTTTTATTCTCTAAGAATGACTCATGAAGGAAACGCTCAATTTAAGGAGAAAAAGGCACTTACCCTAATATAGAAATATAAGCCATTCAGAATGGAGGATGATGAAACAGTTGAAACTATGTTTTCAAGGTTTCAAATGCTAGTTACAAGACTCAAGGTTATGGACAAAGGATACTCAACTGCTGACTATGTGAAAAAGATCATCAGAAGCTTTCCTAAGAAGTGGAGACCTATGGTAACTGCCTTGAAACTATCTAAAAATATAAACAGTATCAGTCTTGAAGAACTTGTTAGTTCTTTAAGAAGTCATGAGATAGAGCTTGTGGGAGATGAACCTCAAAGGAAAGGAAAGTCAGTTGCTTTGAAATCCAACTCTGAAAAGTCAAGGGCTTATCAAGCTGAGGAAATCTTAGAAGATTCTGATGAAGACTCAGAAGATGATAAACTTTCATTAATTTCCAGAAGGGTCAATAGACTCTGGAAGAACAGACAAAATGGTCAAGGAAAGTTCAAAGGAGCTAGAAGGACTGAGGATCGTTCTGACTCAACATCTGGACAAAGGAAGTCGGGTTCTGGAAAAGAAGTTATTTGCTATGAATGCAAAGAGCCAGGTCATTACAAGAATGAATGCCCCATGCTCAAGAAAGACAGAAAGCATAAAAAGAATTTTGTCAAAGGCAAGAAAGGACTCATGGCTACCTTGGACGAATCTGATTCAAAAGAAAAAATTTCAGAAGAAGAACAAGCTAATGTTGCATTGATGGCAACAACCTTTGATGCTGAAGTCTCTGGAGAACCCGAAGACAAAGTATCATCAGACTCAGAAGCAGAATCTGATCATGATTCTGAAGAGGTATTTTCTAATTTCTCTCATTCTGATTTAGAATCATGTCTTTCTGAAATACTGGAGACGTATCAAAGTCTTCAAAGCAAATACAAAGACCTTAAACAAGTCCAAGTAATTGCTTCTGAAACTTGTGAGAAGCATGAAGAGAATATTTCTTCTTTAAATGAAAAAATATTTTCTTTAGAAAGTACAAAATCTACTTTGAGGATTCAAATCTCAAAATTAAAAGAAGAAATAGGTCCAGATGCTTCCAGTACCAACTGTGTATTTAGATATAACAGAGCTTTTTAGCACTTTCTGACTAAAAGCATAGATAGAAGCAAAATTGCTTCCTTAATCTATGGAGTTAGTAGAAATGGCAAGAAAAGTTTAGGTTGTACAAATACTTCTAAGATTGATGAAAGTATCGTGGTAAAACCAAAACCTCTCTATAAGCACTTTGTACTTGCTGGCACAGAACCTGTTTATTTTGAGCTTGTACAAAAACCTCCACTGACACAAAAATCTGTTTCTAAGTCTAAATATCATGCACAAATTCCACTTTATTATCTTGTTGCACATAAACCCAAAGTTGCTAAACACTCTGGGAAAACTATCAAAAAGGACCCATAAAGTGGGTACCTAAGGAAAAGATAGTTTATGTTGTAGACATCCTTAACAGCTCAATTGAAACACCAATCATGGTACCTGGACAGTGGTTGCTCGCGACACATGACGGGAAGAAGGCATATGTTCCAAAGTTTGGAACTTAAGCCTGGAGGCTTCGTTGGTTTTGGAGGAAACTAGAAAGGAAAAATCATTGGCTCTGGAACTATCAGTAATGGAAAACTTTCCTCTATTACTAATGTTCTTCTGGTCGATGATTTGATGCATAACTTATTGTCTATTAATCAGCTTAGTGACAATGGTTATGATGTTATCTTTAATCAAAAGTCCTATAAGGCTATCAGTCAGAAAGATAGCTCAATCCTTTTTACTGGAAAGAGGAAAAACAAAATTTACAAGATTAAAGACATTAAGAATTTGACATTCTGTTCACTGAGATCAGAAAGTCTAATCTTGTAAATTTTGTTTTTCCTCTTTCCGGTAAAAAGGATTTACCATGTTAGCATGAGTAGGATTTGTCAGCTAAATAAGCTTGAACTGGTCAGAGGCTTACCAAACCTGAAGTTTGCTTCAGATGCTCTTTGTGAAGCATGTCAGAAAGGCAAGTTCTCTAAAACTTCCTTCAAAGCAAAAAGTGTTGTTTCCACCTCTAGACCGTTAGAACTTCTACACATTGATTTGTTTAGACCAGTGAAACCTGCTTCAATCAGTGGAAAGAAGTATGGATTAGTTATCGTTGATGACTATAGTTGTTGGACATGGGTAGAGTTCTTGAAACACAAGGATGAGTCGCATTTTATGTTCTGACATTGTGTTTCAAGAACTCTACCCATGTCCAACGACTATAGTCATCAACGATAACTAATCCATACTTCTTTCCACTGATTAAAGCAGTTTTCACTTATCCAAACAAATCAATGTGTAAAAGTTCTAACGGTCTAGAGGTGGAAACAACACTTTTTGCTTTGAAGGAAGTTTTAGAGAACTTGCCTTTCTGACATGCTTCACAAAGAGCATCTGAAGCAAACTTCAGGTTTGGTAAGTCTCTGACCAGTTCAAGCTTATTTAGCTGACAAATCCTACTCATGCTAACATGGTTTCCTCTTTCCAGTTTAAGAATTTAACCACAACAAAATGGAGTTAGAAAGGAAGAAGAGGACTTTGGAAGAAATGGATCATGTCATGATCCAAGAAACTGATATGGCTAAGTATTTCTGGGCAGAGGCAGTAAACACATCATGTTACATTTAGAACATGGTTTCTGTTAGACCTATTATGGGTAAGACTCCTTATGAGTTGCGGAATAACAGAAAGCCCAACATATCTTATTTTCATTCTTTTCGTTGTACATGTTTTATGTTAAACACTAAGGAGAATCTTGCCAAGTTTAATTCTAAGGCTCAAAAGTGTTTGTTGTTAGGATATTCTGAACGCTCAAAAGGCTACAGAATCTATAACACAGAAACATGAATTATTGAAAAATAAATTCATATTAGATTCGATGATAAGCTTGATCCTGAAAAATTCAAAGCTAGTTGAGAAACTTGTAGATTTAGAAATCACCTTCTCAGAACCTAAGGATATAGACTCTGGAGATAAAGACACAGCTGCTGAAACTAAAGACTCAGAAACAACTCAATCAGAAATTATTGTTGGTCCATCTCATCAGAAGAAAAGCAGACCAAGAACTTCGCATTCTGAAGAATTGATTCTGGGATATAAAGACACACCAGTCAGAACTAGATCATCATTCAAACCTTCTGAAGAAACTCTTCTTGGCTTGGTATCACTCATCGAACCAACCTCTATAGATGAAGCTCTTTAAGACAACGACTAGATTCTGGCTATGGAAGAAGAACTAAATCAATTCACCAGAAATGATGTTTGGGATCTTGTTCAGAAACCAAAAGATGTCCACGTCATTGGAACCAAATGGGTATTCAGAAACAAGCTTAATGAAAAAGGTGAGGTCGTAAGAAACAAAGCACGACTGGTAGCACAAGGTTATAGTCAGCAAGAAGGAATAGACTATACAGAAACCTTTGCACCAATTGCCAGCTTAGAATTTATTCGTCTCTTAGTTTCTTTTGCTGTAAATCATGACATCACTTTATATCAGATGGATGTAAAGAGTGCATTCTTATACGGGTATATTTATGAAGAAGTGTATGTGCACCAACCTCCTGGTTTTGAAAGTTCTGAAAACCCAGATTTCGTTTTCAAACTTAAGAAATCGTTATACGGTCTAAAACAGAATCGCAGAGCTTGGTATGAAAGTCTAAGTAACTTTATTTTGGAAAATAACTTTACCATAGGAAAAGTTGATACAACACTCTTTTGCAAAACCTATAAAAATAACATTCTGGTTATTCAAATTTACGTTGATGATATTATATTTGGTTCTGCTAATACTTCCTTGTGCAAGGAATTTTCTAAGTTAATGCAGGCTGAATTTGAAATGACCTTGATGGGAGAACTAAAGTTCTTACTGGGAATTCAAATTAATCAGCGAACTTAAGGAACACATATTCATCAAAGCAAATATACCAAGGAACTTCTGAAGAAGTTCAACATGTCAAAATGCAAGCCAGCAAAAACTTCAATGCATCCTACATGTATTGTGGAGAAATAAGAGGTAAGTGGTAAGGTAGAACAGAAGCTATTCAGAGGTATGATTGAATCTCTCCTTTATCTGACGGCTTCTAGACTAGAAATCCTCTTCAGCGTGTGCCTATGTGCTTGTTTCCAATCAGATCCTAGAGAAACTCACTTAGCAGCTGTTAAGAGAATCTTTTAAGTATCTGAAAGGTAATTCTAACCATGGGCTATTCTTTAGAAAATCATCTTAGTACAAACTGGTAGGCTATTCTGATGTTGACTTTGCTGGAGATAGAATAGAAAGAAAAAGTAATTCTGGAAGTTGTCAATTTATGGGAGACAATCTGATCTCATGGTCCAACAAAAGACAGCCCACAATTGCTTTATCAACTACTGAAGCTGAATATATTTCATCTTCCGGATATAGCACACAGATTCTTTGGATGAAAAGTCAATTAGAAGATTATCAGATTTCTGAGAGTAACATTCCTATCTTCTGTGATAATACTTCTGCTATTTGTCTATCCAAGAATCCTATTCTGCATTCTAGGGCTAAACATATTGAAATAAAACATCACTTTTTACGTGACTATGTTCAGAAGAGCATTTTTCATTTAATAATTGTAGATACAGACCACCAGTGGGCTGATGTTTTCACAAAACCCCTTGCTGGAGATAAATTTGTATTCATTCTAAAAAATTTATTTATAAAATCGTGTCCAGAATGAGTTGATGAAATTTCAATGTGTCAAGTTACCAGAATTTCTGAAATAAGATTCTGATGAATTTACTTGTTTATTTGTTTATTTTAGTTTTAAATCACACGTTTGGTTCTGAAATATGAGCTTTCTGAAGTGAGGGAGTTTCATGAATTAGAACGTTTCTTTTAGAAGGAAATCCTTTGGTTTGTCTTCTAGATTATGAACAGTTACAACATTAATTGTTGACCTTTCATCTGAGAATGTGTGAACGCTAGTGGTGACAGCTGTCCCATTTGATGAACATGCGTAATCATGATTTGACGCATTGGGTTTCGTAACCTTCTTGAGAATAGGTTAAATCTGTATGCCTTTCCCCTATAACTGTGCATTTACTGTGTCTAATTATGATTAATTATTTTAATTGTTTTTTGTTGTGCCTATATAAAATCACATCATTTACACTTTACACTACACTCACTTCTCCCACACTTTTAGTTTTCAAACCCTAAAACTCCTCAGAACAACTGTTCATCCAAAACCTTCCGTCTTTATTCCTTCAACTTCAACTCTCAACATCATTGGTTGAATCATCTCAACGTTCCTTACAAACTCAACAACTAAATGATTTTTCTGTTATTTCTAAGAAACCAGTCGTCACTCTAGACACTCCTGTTGAAGATCTCTATGTACTTTGTGAAACTGATGTTGATTTCAAAGATCTAAAAGAAAAGGGTTGTGACCTTTCCAAGACACAGGAATTCCAAGGTTGGAATGCTTTCTTTGAAAGACTGAAAAGTCTCATTGTTCCAATCCTTATTGAAGATATTTTGAATCATACTATGGCTGAAAAAGAAAAGATTATTTCTTATCTCCCTAACAGGAAAATTGAGATAACCGAGAAAACCATTGTGGGGTTCATTTCTCACATCAGTAAAGAAAATAGAGTTCCTTTTCTCTCTTCTAAACGTAAATGAGATACAATGATAGGGTTCAAAATAGTTATTGGAAGCTTGTATCACCGATCTATCTCTAAAAAGGGTGATCACATTTTCACTGCCCACAAGTGCATGATGTTCTTTTTAGAAGCAAGTGTTCAAATAACACTCCCAACACTTCTATTTAAACTTCTCAGAGATTCAGTGGTTCTTATGAGGAAGAACACCATGATGAAGATATCTGTTAGAATGCATGCTAAGAAGACTGGGAACAATGCCTTTATCAACCCGGTTCCTTTTCTTGTTGATGACATTGTTTGGATTATTCAAAGAGAAGACTTGAAGGAGGTTAGCAATGAAGGTGCCAAGTACAAGATGTGTACGTGCTACACCGATCGAATTCATCGAAAAGAAACTAAAAAGGATCATTTTGAAAATTTGAATACTGCTGTTGGGACTTCTACTTCTGGAGTAATTCCAGCTATTCTGAAGACTCTTCCTGAGCTGAAGGAAGACAAGGACAAGATGAAGGAACGTTTGGATAATAAAAAAAAGATGTTTCAAATTATTCTCTCTAGACTTTCCCCATCCAACCCTAACCCTTAGTTGCACCTATTTGTTTATCTATTTGGGTTGTTATCTTATTTTGTTCTTTGTTTATGTACTTTTGCGCCTCTGGCATTAGTTTTTTTTATCAAATGAATATTATCTTTTTTGTTGCATCTGATTGCATGTTATTGCATATTTTCTTTTTAATTGCTGACAAAAAGGGGGAGAAAGTATTGATTTTGATATACCTAATGTCTCTTGAATTAAACCCAAACATTTCAAATGTTTGCACTAACCCTTATTTAAAAGGATATTATGTTAGTTGTTTTCTTTTAGGAGAAACTTACTATATATCAGAAACACTTGAAAAATCAGAACAGAATGTATGAAGCCCAAACTCTGAAGATATGCTAGCTTCTTAAAGTTCTGAATCATCTTGAGTGAGAAAAAACTTCAAAGATTATTCAAGTTTATCCAACTAATCAGAAGTAAAACTCATCAGAAGTTGATATGTGTTCCTGTGTGTTAAATCCTTGTTAAAATGCTTAACAACAGTAAGGACAAGTTCAAGAAACTTCTGAAAGATAAACCAGTTCTTTTGAACAGAAGGTTCATCTACTCTAACAAAAAGGTTAATCAGGGAAGTGTTCTTTCATTCTGATTATCTTTTTAGAGTTTCTCATCTCAGGGGGAGCTTTGTGCTTCTTTCTGATATATGTTTTGGTGATTACCCGACAAAAATTGTTCATCAAAATACAGTGTTTTGTCATCATCAAAAAGGGGGAGATTGTTATAACAAGATTTGGTTTTGCATCTGTATCTCTAAGTTTTGATGATAACAAGTAAGTATTTGTGTGAGAACAATTTTAGTACCCTAACGGTTTGTTATTATGTATCTTTAGCAAACAACTTTGACTCTGACTCTTGAACGTGAAACATTACAAGTTTCTGAATATATTGATCTAAATCGCTTCTGCTCAAACTCACGGATGAGAAGCTTCTAAGAAGACTGTATGTTGCTACTGCAACGTTCTCTTGGCTCTTGCTTCTGACGTGTGACACTGATCAATTCACTTCTGAAGACTGCTCAAGCTTCCAAAGATTAAACGCTGAAGGTTCTAAAAAACTCTTAATAATCTGAAGTCAGATATTGATGTGATCAAGCTTCTGATTGATGATTGAAGTTTCTAAACTCAAGCTTCCAAAGATTAAACGTTGAAGGTTCTGAAAACTCTTAAGAATCTCAAGTGAGATATTGATGTGATCAAGCTTCTGATTGATGATTGAAATTTCTGAACTCAAGCAAAATCAAGTCTTCCACCTCGTGCTTCAAACAACTATTTATCCAGAAGCCACTGAAGAATAGAAGATAAGAACAGGTTTATACGTGGGAAAAATAGTACATGGTACAAACCAATATTCATTCCACTAATCAGATTTCGTGGAGTAAGGAAATTGTGGTAGTATGATTCTTGTCCCCTCCGTATCAAATTGTTACTCAAGTCTCCAGCTCATTCATGAAGAATGCCAGATCTACCCTTCAATGGATCTTTTTTACTGGCTATATAAAGACTTGAAGACTTGAAGAATTACTGCACATATGCAAGCAAGCAAGCAAGCGAAATAATGAAGAATTTGTACAAGACTGTTGTCTAAATTTGTGAAGAATTTTCTTTAAGTGTACTATTAACTTGTTTATACCTGCTTGTGTTGAAGCAATCTTTGTAAACACAACTTTGTAATCAAACTATTGTTTGTATTTCCTTGAGGGACCAGTTAGGTCAGAATCCTTGAGAAGACATAGAATGTGTGTCTTTGTGGTTTGTTAGTCACCAGCGGTTGCTAGTGCAGTTGTAATCAAACTGTTGTTTGTATTTCCTTAAGGGACTAGTTAGGTCAGAATCCTTGAGAAGACATAGATTGTGTGTCTTTCTGGTTTGTTAGTCACATGCAGATGCTAATGCAGTTGTAATAAGTTGATTATAGTGGATTAAGTCCTTGGGTATAAGGCGAAATCACCTTGGCGGGTGGACTAGATTAACTTTGAGATTTTTAAGTGAAACAGTATAAAAATCGAAGTGTATTTCTCTTTGTTGTTCATTAGCAGTGATTTTGTTTTGAGTGAGTAAAAAGCTTTTATTTTTGAAAACCCAATTTAAACCCCCCATTTCTTGTGTTTTTCTCACCTTCAATATCAACACCTGACATAGGCACACACAACTCAAACTCTCATACTTCACTCAATGTCTCCATATAACATACAACTAACATATTTATACCACATATAACTTACATAGAACCAAACACTATATAATCACCACCATTAGTATATTAAATTACCCCCACTCATCCTGTCAAATTCAACAGGCCTGTTGTCTCCTTCCTTTCATAATCAAGTCCCTCAAGCACCTCTTGTGAAAAATGGTCATCTAATGCTCACTTAAGCCAAAATAGGAAAAAATAATCCCAAGATTTTCCTAGATCACGCTGAACCAAGCCCAATTAAGAAGCGTTATCTGAATCTCATTAGTTTGAAGCCATGAAGGCAGAATATGATTCACTTATGAATAGCGGCACATGGGTGTTCACTACTCTACCTCCTCGTAGAAATACAACTCATTGAGATTGGGGTTTTAAGGTCAAAGAAAATCCATATGGCAATGTGAATAAGTATAAGGCAAGGATGGTGGCCAAAGGCTTTCATCAACAACATGCAAGAAGAGGTATACATGCAACAACCTCCTGGCTTCATTAACTCAAATCCAGGTTTGGTTTGCAAGCTCAGAAAAGAACTCTATGAACTCAAGCAGGATCCACGTGCATGGTATGAAAAATTGTATCAGAGATTGGTCCATTTTATGTTTGTATCTAGAAAATTTTACCACTCTCTCTTTATCGATAATCTTCACAATGTTTTTTTATGTGCTTGTATATGTGGACGACATTCTCATAATTGTATCTTCCTCAAAACTATTTCATGATCTCATCAACATACTCCATACTAAGTTTGCTCTCAAGAAGCTGTGAGTTCCTCAATATTTTCTATCCATTGAAGTTCATCATCAGGTCAAAGGTACTCTACTTCTTACATAGACCAAATACATCAAATAGTTACTCTCCAAACTGAATATGACTGAAGCAAAATGTGTGGCTACTCCTATGTTCAATTAGTGTAAATTTAGCAAACATGACACTGATACTCTCTCAGATCATCTACTTTATCGTTTGACAGTTGGTGCCTTACAATATGTGACACTCACGCGACCTGACATAGCATTCTCGGTTAATAAATCTTATGAGTTCATGGCAATGCCTCTTGAATCTCGTTGGGATTCAATAAAACATATTTTATGCTACATGAGTGGCATGGAAACTCATGGCTTGTTACTTGCCCCAACCAAGCATCTTTCAAAGTTCTTCTTGCGTGCATACAGTGACTCTGATTGAGAAAGCAACCTTGATGATTGTCGCTCCACCACAGGTTCAGGTGTCATCTTTGGTCCTAATCTTGGGGCATGGAGCTTAAAGAAACAAACGCTCATTGTAAGGCCAATCACGAAGGTTGAATATAGGGCATTATCACACACTACAACCAAATTACTCAGGCTCAAATCTCTTCTATTAAAGCTTCACATTGAGTATAGTATTCCTATTTTACTGTGTGATAACCTTAGTGCACTGTTGCTTTCACATAATCTAATACTCCACACAAGAATTAAACATATTGAATTTTATATTCATTTTGTTAGGGAGAAAGTTGTGGCAAATCATCTGCAAATTCAATATGTACCTTTTCGTGCTCAACTAGCTTATGCACTAACCAAACCACCTCTAACTGCTATGTTCACATATTTTTTAGACAAGCTCAAAGTAGCTTTGTTCAAACCACCATGATCTTGTGGAGACGTATTAGAAGAATGCATACATATGCATGATGTTCAAGCATGCATGAATGATAATCAAGCATGCATAAGTATGTTAAGAAATGTACATGACTTTATAAGGCTAGGTAGTTATATGAATAACTAACTTTTGTATTAGTTACAACTACCTCTAGTGTTCATAGTTTATATAAGAGAGTTCACACCTACATTGTAAAGTAGTCATTGAATATACAAAGAAAGCAAAGCTTGTATGAAGTTAGTCATGTTCTCTCTTTTTTCTTTATGTGATATTCATCATTTCAAATATATGATCAAGACTCAGGTGTTTAGATAATGGTCTTTTTCCTCTCTTCTTTTGCTCCTTAGATGCTTTATTTTTTTATATATATATATATATATATATATATATATATAGGGAAATGCTAACATACATCCAAAATTGGTGGGCCCCACACAAAAATACACTACATATATTTTCTTTCTATTTTTTTTCTTCATCTTTCTAATGTGGGTCCCACCCAAAATCTGTGGGCCCCACACATAAATACACTAAGGTGTATGTTGCTAATGCACACCCATCTACACTGAAGGTTTTTTTTAGCAACATGCACTTTAGGGTACATTTAACCATTTTTAGTAAAGTTTGCTAAAACATACTTTCATAAAAATAGGTGAGTCTATTTTAGAAAAGCCCACTTATTTTTAAGAATGTGTGCTTGAGTAACATGCAACTTAAGGTGCATTTAACCATTTTTTAGTTAAACCTTACTAAATGAGTGTCATACCCTAAATTTGTCCTACCTGTATATATTTTCATCTGTACTTCCATCCACTAACCGTTATTCGAGAAAATAAAAAAATATGTTGCTTTTATCATGAGGTTGAATTGAATCGAATCAAGTTTCATTTCAGGTTCATCAGGTCAGGAATAAGTGTAGTGTATTGAAGTTCATTTATGGCTTTGATTTATTTGGTTAGTCACGCAGGAGAATGTTTCATGATCAGGTCAAGGTGTGCACAATTCAAATGGTGTATGTGTGAAGTCCAATTAGGGTTTGCGTCAAGGCAATTCATCTGCGTGTGGTTCAGGTTATTAGGATATGATAAATCAAATACTTCATGACCGGGGATCATCAAGGACCGAATTAAGTTCAATTAGGGTTTTGTGAGACATTTTGAAAGCTAATATCTCAATTCATAATCCCTCTGATTTTAAGGCATGATTCTTGATCAAGAAGGTTCACAATGAAGTCTTATGTTTATTGGTATTCAGAAGGCAAGGTCCAGGTGGATTCACTAATTCAGGGCATCAGTTCATTTTCAGTTCAGGATTGATTCAAAGATCGACTTATTGATTCAGAATTTCCATCCAATCTATTCCAAGTTCACTATGAATTCAAAGTGTTCAGTTGGTTTCAAAAGCGGTGTCTACAGGAAAATTCAAGACAATTGCGAATTCAAAGCTTTTAGGCATTAATTACCAAGATCAAATCCATTATATTTCATTACATGGAGGTGCAAGTAGCATAAGCCCATTTCACTCACAAAATATGCCAAAACATTTCCAAACCCATTCTAATTTGAAAGCCCATATTCATTTACGTTTACCATTATCACAAAAAAAAAAGAAAAAATAAAGGGAAAAGTCTAAGTTACAATCCAATTCCCAAGTCCATTTACAAATAAAATTATACAAAACATAAAAGCTACAGCCCAACACAAAAGTTAGTAGAGTAAACAAGGAAAGGGTCATAAGCCAAATTTCTACGATCCATACGACTTGCAGCAAGTTTGTACATTCAATGTCATACAAAACCGTTTGGAATTGTTGCTGCTACATACGAGCCCTCCTCTTCAATAATCAAAACAACACGGCCCTACATAAAAACAACAATAAAGCCACTTCAAAAGCAAAAGAACTGTGAAAACGGTCACATAACCACATAGGCAAGCCACACATCACACAATTATCTACAGTGAAAACGGCCCACCCTTCAGTCTTACACAACCAAGACCTGCACAACACCATATTGAGGACGGTTACACAACTCCAAACGCACATCACCTAAACAACCATCACAAAATCATCATGACAAGTTAGAATAATTGAGGACCCACACCAGCAAAATCGTTACAAACCGTGCAACACAACAATACGAAACGCACAACGTGAAATCACAAAACGCAGCAACAATTTGTACACAATAATATTTCTCCATTCCCATTAATACCCCCACTTCCTCCTATAAAACAGACTCTTTCTCACCTCAAGAAGGGAAGCTTGAACAGCCTAACGTAACCCTGCCAAAATTCATTCTCCCCACCCTCCATTAAACCCACAACTAATCCTCATAATAAAAAACAACAACCCATCGTATCTTCTTCCTTCCTTTCTGCCATAAACAATAACACCCAACCATAAATCACTCCTCAAATCCCTTAAACCCATTCAAACCCCAAAACCAGAAATCGAAATCAGAACAAGAGAAGGAGTAGGAGTAGAGAGTCAGAAACGAAGCCAATCCAAATTAGAACACAAACCTGGAACAAATCAAAACTCATGAACCTGAGCACAATCCTGAGCAAAAGAGATTGAGGGATTTCTTGATCCAAAGCTGTGGAAGGGTAGGAGACGCACCACTGTTGTTCTTTTAGTGACCACAATTTGTATTTTCTTTTGATCTAATACGTTTGTATAATACGCGATGATGATGATGATGTTGGTTTTCTCTGAGCGATCCATTTCTCCATGGCCTTGTTTAAGCGATTTCTGTTCTGCTTGGATCGCACCCTGTTTCTCTTTTTGACAAGATTGTGGTTTGACCCTTTCTTTTTATTCTGAATGTAGCATCTGATGACGCTGAACTCCTTTTTTCTTTTTATTATTTTGCTGTTTCGTTTGGGTTAATGGGCTTGAAGCCCGTGTTGTTTTTTAAAAACTCACACCTGCCTTTTCCTATACACACGCCATATCTTTCTCTTTTGGGATGAATAGGCTTAGGCCCATGAGGATTCCCACATGTTGTTTGAATCCTGCACCCCCACCCTGTTCTATTATCTTTTAATTTGTTTTCTCTTTTATATTTAAAAAAAAAAGTATGTTTAATAATTCATTTTGTTTCTATAACAAGCTTTATCATCTAATTGATTTTAGTTTTATTCCATTTTCATTTCAATTTTATTTTTGCTTTTGATTTTGGGATAATGATATAACAAAAAAAATCATGATTGGTTGATTTATTCAAATCAATAAAAATCTTGATCAATATGAGGCCATTTTCTTTTTTGTTGGTCAATGAAAGTCAAACATCAAAGATTATCGATTTATCGACTTAAATCTTGATTAAGACGAGACCATTTCGATTTCCATTTCATTTCGCATTATCTTCTTCTTTTTTTTTCATTTTTGATCGATGAAGTCTTTCTATTCAGGAATGTTGATTGTTGAAGTGATTAACCTTCATTATTTCAAATTTGTAGTGAGTAATCATCAAGATTACTTTCTATACATTGGGATCGTGATAGGTTACCTTCGATTAATCGACAAAATTTTGTGATTAAGACGAGATTGTCACCTTTTCTTTCCGTGTGGCACGATTTCATTGGAGAATGATCCTCAATATCATTTCTCTATCGTGTTTCAGCACAAAGATCAAATTGCGTGACCTCATGTAGTGTGATCTTCGTCATAGATTATGCTATGATGGTTTAGCGATACATGTCTCGTATCGAAAAATAATTCTTCGTGGCCCAAACCTATGTTTGCAAGCCCAAGGATGGTTTTAACCATCGCGGATCATTCACTCTAATGACTAATCAATTAACAACTAACTTTACTTTCCGCTCAATTATCTTGCTTTACTCTCTTGTTAATATATCTTGTTCATATTATTCATCTGTTCATATTTCATCGTATTCATTTTGTTCATCTAACCATCTTCTTGTTTCTTTGTTCAAACATTATTCAAAGCACACAATAAAACTATCAAAACAATAAAAAACTCAATTGGTGGACTGTTGCTTACCTGGACCTTATACAAAAACTCTAACAAAGGAGGTTTTGTCTGACTCTTGCTCAAGGCTTAGTTTAGGACACCTCGCACACACACGGCTTCCTCTTGGGATACCTTACAATTAGACCTTTTATTTCGTGCAATCCCATGTACTTTACATGTACCCCTCTCCCATTCCGATGTACACATTCGTTGTTTCTTTGTTTGTGGTTTGTTTACTAGGAGCACCCCTAGGGACTAGCATAGACAAAACCATTTTCAAACTAATTCTTGATTCTTCGTCGAGCCATTTTCAAAACACCCCCGTAAGTCGATTGCTCATTAGCATTGCCATCAACCTACCGCATTCACTCACACACTTCATCGTGGTTTCGTTACTAGGAGCACCCCTAGGGACTAGGATCGATTCTCACCCATTTTCAACCAAAATCTCGATTCTTCGTCGAGCCATTTTCAAACAAACCTATTTTCAACCAAATCTTCGACTCGTCATCGAGCCTATTTTCAAAATCAACCTTTAACCAAACTCTTTGCAAACTAACCTCTTCGCATACAATCAAACCCTTGATCCAACGTTAAGCGGATTTTCACAAATAAACTTCAAAATGACTAACAACTATCACAACTCTTTTTCAAGATGAAAAATGGGGGTTCGAGTCTTTGATCTCCCTTCAGTTGTTTAGGTGTGAGTTCTCTTACTCTTGTGTGAGCAATTGACGCCTCTAAAATTCCAACCTCCCTCTTTTCGTGGGCGTACCATGAACTACGACTGCTCTGATTCTTTATTCTCGTCCGAATAAAGATACGTAGGCATAAGATTACGATAATCTTGGCGAGGACACTTTTTCTTTTTCCACCTTTTCCGTCCACACTTTTATCCATCTTCCGTTATCCCACTAACCTTTCCCGTAGACGAACTACGATTTCTCTGATTACTCATTCTCGTCTGAATGAGCATACGTAGGCACAAGGGCCCCAATCCTTGGCGAGCACCCTATCCTAGAATCACCCATTTCCCCTTAGCATCTTTTCCTTTTATCTTATCGTTTCATATTTATTTTTTAGAATAAAACAAACAAGCTTAGCTAACATGCATCGCGATTCGAATTAAGAGGTTCCCGTTGAGTACAAAGGACGTGAGGGGGTGCACGTACCTTCCTCTCACGTAACTGACTCCCGAACCCGAAATCTGGTTGCGACGACCATGTTCTTATCCCTCCTTAAAGGTTTTCTCAATATTTTCCTTTCTCTCTTTTGGGATAAATAAAGTTCAGTGGTGACTCAGTCGAACCGCAATTTCTTCTGCGCCTTTCACGCGAGGGTCGTGTCTTCAATAAAGCGATTTTTTTTGATTTTTTATGATTGCGGTGGAGAATGATCCTCAATATCATTTCTCTATCATGTTTTAGCGCAAAGATCAAATTGTGTGACCTCATATAGTGTGATATTCGTCATAGATTGTGATACGATGGTTTAGCGCTACATGTCCCGTATCGGAAAATGTTTCTTTGTGGCCCAAACCTATGTTTGCAAGCCCAAGGATGGTTTTAACCATCGCGGATCATTCGCTCTAATGACTAATCAATTAACAACTAACTTTACTTTCTGCTCAATTATCTTGCTTTACTCTCTTGTCAATATATCTTGTTCGTATTATTCATCTGTTTATATTTCATCGTATTCATTTTGTTCATCTAACCATCTTCTTGTTTCTTTGTTCAAACATTATTCAAAACACACAATAAAACTATCGAAACAATAAAAAACTCAATTGGTGGACTGTTGGTTACTTGGACCTTATACAGAAACCCTAACAAATGAGGCTTTGTCCGACTCTTGCTCAAGGCTTAGTTTAGGACACCTCGCACACACACGGCTTCCTCTTGGGCTACCTTACAATAAGACCTTTTATTTCATGCAATCCCCTGTACACTACATGTACCCCTCTCCCATTCCGATGTACGCATTCATTGTTTCTTTGATTGTGGTTTCTTTACTAGGAGCACCCCTAGGGACTAGCATAAACAAAACCATTTTCAAACTAATTCTCGATTTGTCGTCGAGCTATTTTCAAAACACCCCCGTAAGTCGATTGCTCATTAGCATCGCCATCAACCTACCGCATTCACTCACACACTTCATCGTGGTTTCGTTACTAGGAGCACCCATAGGGACTAGGATCGATTCTCACCCATTTTCAACTAAACTCTTGATTCGTCGTCGAGCCATTTTTAAACAAACCTCTTTTCAACGAAACCATCGACTCGTCGTCGAGCCCATTTTCAAAATTAACCTTTAACCAAACTCTTTTCAAACTAACTTCTTCGCATACAATCAAACCCTTGATCCAACGTCAAGCGGATTTTCACAAATAAACTTCAAAACGACTAACAACTATCGCAACTCTTTTTCAAGGTGAAAATGAGGGTTCGAGTCTTTGATCTCCCTTCAGTTGTTTAGGTGCGAGTTCTCTTACTAGTGTGTGAGAAATTGACGCCTCTAAAACATTTCCAACCTCCCTCTTTTTGTGGGCGTACCACGAACTACGACTGCTCTGATTCTTTATTCTCGTCCGAATAAAGATACGTAGGCACATGATTGTGATGATCTTAGCGAGCACACTTTTTTTTTCTGCCTTTTCCATCCACACATCTATCCATCTTTTGTTTTCCCTCTAACCTTTCCCGTAGTCGAACTATGATTGCTCTGATTACTCATTCTCGTCTGAATGAGCATACGTAGGCACAAGGGCCCCAATCCTTGGCGAGCACCCTATCCTAGAACCACCCATTTCCCCTTAGCATCTTTTCCTTTTATCTTATCGTTTCGTATTTATTTTTGAGAAAAAAACAAACAAGCTTAGCTAACGTGCATCACAATTCTAATTAAGAGGCTCCCGTTGAGTACAACGGACGTGAGAGGGTGCGCGTACCTTCCCCTCACGTAACCGACTCCCGAACCCGGAATGTGGTTGCGACGACCATGTTCTTATCTCTCCATAAAGGTTTTCTCGATATTTTTCTTTCCCTCTTTTGGGATAAATAAAGTTCAATGGCGACTCTGTCGAACCGTTCCGCGCGAGGATCGTGTCTTCGATAAAGCGATTTTTTCGAGGTGCGATAATGAGACTTTCATAAAAACAAGTGGGTCTACGTTAGAAAACTAAATATATATATATATATATATATATATAAAGCCCACTTATTTTTAAGAATGTGTGCTTTAGCAATATGCACCTTAAGGTGCATTTAACCATTTTTTAGTCAAACCTTACTAAATTAGACTTTCAAAAAAACAAGTGGGTTTACGTTATATATATATATATATATATATATATATATAGGATTATGCTAATGCACACTCATGTAGGTGTGCATTAGCAACATACACCTTAGTGTATTTTTGTGTGAGGCCCAACAATTTTTGGTGGGACCCACATTAGAAAAATGAAGGAAAAAAAAAGAAAATAGATTTAGTGTATTTTTGTGTGGGGTCTACCAATTTTGAGTGTATGTTAGCATTTCATATATATATATATATATATATATATATGGGAAATGCTAACACACATCCAAAATTGGTGGGCCCCATACAAAAATACATTACATCTATTTTCTTTCTATTTTTTTTTCTTCATCTTTCTAATGTGGGTCACCTAAAATTGGTGGGCTCCACACAAAAATACACTAAGGTGTATGTTGCTAATGCACACCTACATGAGTGTGTATTAGTATGACCCTATATATATATATATATATATATATATATATATATAAGTTATTAAGTCATTTAACAACTGTTTATAAAAAAAATCACTTAACAACTTTGGCGCAAAAAATTGAGGATGCTTTTGTAATTTTTTATTTTTCTATTTATTTTTTATTTCATTAATTTGACATATTTTATTTTAAATAACAAAATAATAGTTCTACTAACTTTTCCAAACTAACCACTAACTATTTTCTATTTTTATATTTATTTATTACTAATTATTATTCATATTTTTTTTTAAATATACATTTTATTATCATTATTTTTTTATTGATTCTACTTTTATTTTAAAGAATTTAGTTATCATTATTTTTTTAAAACTCTTTGTTAAACATTTTTAAATGTATATTAAAATACAATTTGATATGTTGTCGCCCACAATTAAAAAACGAGTGAAAAAAAATAATTTATGGAAGTGACACTCAAGCCGTATTCCAAGTACTTCTAATTTAATTACCTAAATTTTAGAAGGGTTATGCTAATGCACACCTATGTAGGTTTGCATTAACAACATACACCTTAGTGTATTTTTGTGTGGGACCCACCAATTTTGGGTGGGACCCACATTAAAAAGATGAAGAAAAAAAATAGAAAGAAAATATATGTAGTGTATTTTTATGTGGGGCCCACCAATTTTGGGTGTATGTTAGCATTTCCCATTTTAGAATTAGAAAAATTGTATCCTTGAGCGTGCATGTGATTTTTTTTTTTGAAAAGGCAAGAGCGTGCATGTGATTAATTGAAGTTGTCGGTTGTCTAATCTTGGTCTCTAAGTTCTAAATAGTGAAATATGTTCTTTGTTAAAATTGTGGATTTTGATCAATCATTCAACTAGTACATACCCGTTGAGCTACTCCATCCACCTAATTAACATTTGTAAGAGTATTTAACTTTAATGTATACGACGAGATCAATATTTCTTATTAAAGGAAATTTTGATGGCACAACTAGGGTTAATTTAGTAATTATGAATGATCAAGAATTTAAATGATCGTATTGCTTTAAAATAGAAATAGATCTACTAAAAGAGAGCACAAGGGGTACTCAAACCCTTACACGTAATGGTTAAGAGATACACAAAGCTGGATTTAAAATCCAATAAGACCAGTTACAATCCTGAGACTTAGAGAGGACTCTACCCAACCACAACCACGCAGTTGCTTTGATAGCGTGCACTACATCTTCAACCGCAAAACGCCTATTATTGAATACCACATCATTACGAAACTGCCAAATACACCACACCACAGCGATCCAAACAAGAATTCCGAAATAGTTACCAAATCTCCTCCTTCCTGCAGAGTAAGCACTAATAAATGAATCCAAACAGGAAGAATGAGTAGAAAAAGAAACCCCCACCCAAGAAGAAATTTTGTTCCATATATCAACCAAAAAGGAGCAGCCAACAAATAAATGGTTCACATCCTCCATATAAATTCTGCAGAAACCACACCAGAATTGGCCCAAATCCTTGATAATTCCCCTCCTCCCTAATTGTACTTCAGTAGGAAGCCTATCCAAGAACAACCTCCATAAGAAAACTTGAATTCTCGACGGAACACGAATCTTCCAAACCTTGTTCAGCACTTCCTGCACATTTTGACGATAATCATTTCCCCATAATCCTTCATTAAAGCCGAATAACCACTAGCAACAGTGTAAATACCATCACTAACTCCATCCCACTTGATTTCGTCACTTACATTTTCCTGCAAAGAAAAAGAATCAAGCACAGCCCTACAATCTTGGATACAACTACGAAGACAAATTAAATCACCGCACAAAGAAAAGCTTTTCTCCCACACGAAACCGTCCAACTCCACCGCTAATCCCTCCGCAACAGAAAGCATGAGAAAAGAAGGATTAGGAATCAAAGCAGGAAACAACTGACAAACAAAATTACCACTCACCCACTTGCTGAACCAAAAGGAGATGTTTTTACCATTGCCTAAGACACAAGAACAATTATCGACAAACCAATCCGACTGAAGCTCAGAGTTAAATGAGATGAGGGACAAATCCCTCCACCAAAGAGAAGCTGAATTGAGAGCACTCTTCCCCTTGTTGCAGAAAACATCCAAAGCAATACTCTTCTTACCATAGCGATGCTCTAACAATCGAGACCATAAACCTCCGGTTTCCGTTAAAAGCCTCCATTTCCATTTAAGCATCAAGGCTTTATTAAACAAAAAAATATTCTTAACACCCAAGCCACCTTCCTCCTTAGCTTTACACACCATACTCCATTTCACCCACTGAACCTTCCTAACCGAATCCGACCCCCTCCCCCCCCCCCCCCCCCCCCCCACACACACAAAAAATTGCTCTGAACTTTAACCATTTCCTTCAGCACTTTACAAGGGGCTTTAAAAAAAGATAAAGAGTAAATAGGAAGGGAATTGAGCACCGAGTTTATCAAAACAACCCTCCCACCAATAGACAGGTGCCTTCCTTTCCAACAAGCAAGCCTTTTCCTCAAATTCTCGATGACATCACTCCAAGAAGCTTGTCTCCTATGATTGGCTCCAACCAAAATACCCAAAAAATTGAAGGGAAGCTGTCCACTTCTGCAACATAAAAACTCCACCGCAACCTACATAAACCCAGTAGGAAGATTAATCCCTGTTACACAACTTTTAAAGAAATTAACTTTGAGACCTGAAACAAGCTCAAATCCCCTAAGAATTCCTTTAATGCTCCATAAATTATCCCAATTGCACTCTCCTAAGAACATCGTATCATCCGCAAATTGGATAATACTAAAACATAAGTCATCGTTAAGTTTAAATCCCTTAAAGAGATTCAGATTCACAGCCTTCTTCATTAACAAAGTAAGAGCCTCCATTACTAAAACAAACAGAAACGGAGAAAGAGGGTCGCCTTGACGCAACCCTCTAGACGTTCTGAAGTCTTTAGTAGAACTTCCGTTAACTAAAATAGAACAAGACCCATTAAAGACAAATGCCTCCATCCACTGAACCCACTTATTACCAAACTTCAATTCAGAGAACATAAATCTAAGGAAATTCCAAGAAACACAGTCATAAGCTCTTTCGAAATCGACTTTAAAAGCTAAACACTCCCTCTTCTCCCTTTTCGCAAGATCAAGAATCTCATTCACAATAAGGATTCCGTCGCCTATGCACCTGCTAGACAAAAACGCAGATTGCTCCGGGGAAATACTCTTACCAATTACCTTTTTTAACCGAGTAGCCAATAATTTAGATAAGATTTTCTGCACACAACCAATTAAGCAAATAGGCCTATACTGCTTCAAAGACTGAGGATTCTTGACTTTCGGAACCTGAGACAAGAAAGAAGCCGTTGCCGCCTTAGTTAGAGTTGGATTAACTGAAAAATCCATAACCATCTTGATTAAATCCAGATGAACTAACTCTCAGTAATCCTGAAGGAACTGAAAAGACATCCCATCCGGGCCCGGACTCTTACTACCACCACAATTCCACACCGCTGCCTTAATCTCACTAACAGAAAATTTTGCTTCTAACCAAGCACTATCCATGGCTGAGAGAACCGAGAAATCCAAACCTTCAAGGGTAGGCCTGTCAAAATTAGTTTCAGTAAAATTTTTACGAAAATGAACATAAACCTCCTGCTTAACTTCTGCTACTTCCTCCTTCCAACCATCCTCTGTGATAACAGACGAAATGAAGTTCCTCCTATACCTCCCCTTCAAGATCCTATGGAAGTACCGAGAATTCATATCCCCCTCTTTTAACCATAACGACCTCGATTTCTGCCTAAGGAGCTTCTCTTTCAGCAATAAATGAGCCCAAACATCTTCAGCAACCTGCATTCTCTTGCTACGCATCCCAGCAGACTCAATAGCACCACCTGCATTCAAACTAACAAAATCATCAAGTTCATGAAGTGCTAAAATCTTCTCATTCACTTTCAGATCCACCCATCCGTACACTTCCACACTCCATCTTCTCAGACCCTTCTTAAGCAACGACAACTTTTCTTTTAACACAAAGTCACCTCTGACCTCAACCTTCAAAGAGCCCCACTCTTTTCTGATAAACTTGTTAAACTGCAGATGATCAAGCCAACCATTATTGAACCTAAAAGGTTTTGGACCCCAATCGTTACTACAAGTTTTAATCCATACAGGACAGTGATCCGAAATATCTCGCACCCCAATGAACTGGCCAACAACATTCCAATCCTCCACCAATTCAGCTGAAATCAGGAAACGATCTAACCTACTTATAGCCGTACCTCCTCCATTGAACCAAGTGAACTGCCCTCCAGAACACGACACATAAATACAATCTAAAGTTTCAAGGAAACCTCTGAATCTACTAACCTCAGCATTCCTACCACCTGCAGCTGTGCCCTTTCTTTCACTCTCGCTAGAAACATTGTTAAAATCATCACCTATCAGCCACCAACACCCTTGAAAACTCTGCTTTAATTTGAGAAGATCCTCCCAAAATTGCTTCTTCAAATCAGACCTACAAGGAGCATAAACATTAACAAAAGCAATATCTTTCCCTTTCCACAACGCTCTGACACCCACAAAGCCTAATCCCCTGAAATTAAAGAGAAGATTCAAGGAACCCTTCCTCCATAAAGTAATGATACCACCAGACGCACCCAACGCACCCAATTCAGTCCACTATACTTCTTCATTTCCCCAAAAAGAACTCGCTAAACCCAGGTTGATTTTGGACATCTTCGATTCTTGGATAAAACACATATCAGCCTTCCCAGATTGAATCATATACGCTATCCTCTTCCGTTTTACCAAGCTACCGCCCCCCTTATGTTGAAGGTGAATAAATTCATCAGAACACTTTACTTGATTGCCCCTGCTTGTGAAATTCTTCCTTATCTCTGAACTCCATAAGTCGAATTGTACATATTATTAATTCATCATACTTTGACAATTTTGTCATATCTTAACATTAAAAAAATATATGACTTCAATCTAAATCTATGTGCTTTGATGTCAATGAAGTGACAAAGTTCTCAAATTGAATTTTTAAAGTTAGAGATGCAAAAAGTGGAAAAAAAGATGATGGAAAACTAAAATACTAGATGACCTGTTGATCAATAATTTAGATTCCCATATTGCTTCAATTGTTTATATCACATATCCATCAATTTTGGATATTATGTATGATCCTTCATGTTTTTTCAAAATAGGACAATTTAAGCCTTAATTCTAGGAGATAAAGAGACATCCTTAATTGTACCAAAAAAAGGCATACTTAAGTGTTAATATTCCATGTTCACTGGGTGGTAATAATAGTCCTTATGATATTCACACTCTTGAATTTTTTAACATTAATTTTTTGGGACTACCAAATCATGAGTTAAAACTCAAAATTGGTGTTCCAATAATGTTTAGAAATAATGATCATTAGTTAGGTAGGTTTATATAATAGGGTTAATTGTGATTTACCCCCCTGACATATGAGCGTGTTTTGGTTTATCCCCCCCCCCCCCCCACCCCACCGTTGCCATAGGCAGGTTTTGGCAACGATTTTTTCAAAAAAAACCGTTGCCTAAAGGCATGTAGGGGGGTAAATCAAAATTCGCTCATATGTCAGGGGGGTAAATCACAATTAACCCTATATAATATGATACTTATAATTAACCACTTGAATTTTGTGCTCGAGGCAAAGATTATATCACAAAGTAATATTGGACAAATGATTTTTATTTCGAAATTGTCCTTGACTACATCTCACACTAGACTTCCATTCACATTTTAACGTAAACAATTTATTATTTTTGTCTCATTTGTGGTGTCTATCAATAAGAGTCACATGCATTGTCTTCAAAATGTTGGTATATATCTTTTAAAATATGTATTTTCAAATGGCCAATTATATATTGTTATTGTTTCATGCGTTATTTGATATGCTAGGTTGAAAATGCTTATATGTGACGATAAAAGACATGTCTCAAACAAAACTTATAATAGAGTGTATAATAAATCATTCATAATTAAAGATAGACAAATTATACATATAATACTAATTAACACCAATAAATATGTATTTTTATATTTATTTTACCGGTCTAATCATTATATTATATAAGTTGAGTTAATTATATTCTATATTTTAATGTTATAATATTAATTAATCGTTGAATAAAACAATTAATTTTCGTGCATCGCAGAGGCACAAGAATTAATGCTAGGTTATATATATATATATATATATATGGGATTAGGAGTCATAGTTCTCCTTCTATTGTGCCATTATGTATGGTTTATCCAATTTTCATAACTTTTCATTTTTTTTCTAGTGACATATTGTCTTGATTGAGTAGACCAGAATTTGTATGATGATGTTTCAATTGTTGTAACATAGTTATTGAGTGTAAAAGGTTTCTATTATATGAACTGGGCCAATAATGAAAGTTACAATGATTCAGAGAGGACGTAATCATGAATAATCATAATAAACATAGTAAATAAAAAAACATTTCTCCCATTTAAATGAAATTACGTCTATTCAATCCACACAGATAAAATTTGGAACAAGATAGTCTTTCTCTTACATTGATAGCTACTAGGGGTGGACAAGTTTTCATCACCCGACCGAAAACTGACCTGTCTGATATTTTTGCATGTTATCAGTCAGATTAAAACGGTTTGGCGGTTATGACAGAGTTGCTGAAGCGGATGCTGCCGGATTTATACGGTCAGACTTGGTTGATAATTTTGCAACCGTCGGTGTCCGAACCCAACTGAATAAGCATAGATAGTTGGACCCATGTATGTGAGGCCCAGAAGTTTTGGCCCAATTTCAAGAACCAACTCAGGTAATAAGGATGGTATTCTCTTTGCATTTGTAACCCTAGCCGCTCCACTCTCACCTTTAATCCCTCACAAATCTCAACTATTAATGACTCTCTTATCTTCATCTTGTAAAAATATTTCTTCTTCAAAATTCCTCTCTTAAAGGGTCTCTGACGAGGTTCTGGACAGTTGTTTTGAGGTTGTTATAAGCATTCAATCATATGTGAGTGCTTGTTGTTCTGTTTTTGGGTTTACAATATTCATTTTCTAACATTATACTATATTCTTAACATCTTTTAGTTGCTGGAATTTCACTACTTAGAAATTCTTCATCATCAAGAACTAAAGAAGCAATTATCAAGCAATCTGGTTTCACTTTTGTTTAATTAGGTTTTTTCTTTTTAGTAATGTTGGATTTATATCATAGTGAATGATTGGGTTTGTTTAGGTCGTGTTCTAGAGCTTTTCTTTTAGTTCATTTAGTTTATGGATTTATAACTTCTATTTTGTTTGTTGGAGTTTAAGTTTTGCAATTATTTACGCTTACTGTGGTGGTTATGACTTCTTTGAGTCAAAGCAGTCCAACTGTTTTATTTTCCGCCTGGTGAAAAGTGTAATTTAAGATAGACATTGTATAAATTATCATTCCACTTATACAGTGTTTAATGTTTCACTAAATATTGTAGAAAGAGGACTTTGAGCTAAATGAGTTCTATGACGAGGTTATTCAGGACATGGAAATTTTTTTGCTGAAGTCTAGAGATTCTTCCGCTGCTAGGTCTTCAGAATACTTAAATATTTGTGTTTATTTCTGTTTCAGTTTAATCCAGAAACAATTGCAGATACACTTTTTTTTTACCAAGAGTTTATATCTTTTGCTTGTTTTAATATTTAGTGTTTCAATCACTAATGAAAAAGTTTTTTAGCATACTTCAGTGACAACATCATTATCTATAAGCTTGAGTTGATCACCTACACAAGAAACATTTTTATTTATAATAATTTATAGATAATGTCTAAATTATAGATAGTGTCAACACAATTTGTGATATACCTGTCTCTACCTTGAATATCTAATAGTCCATAATATGTTTTCCCTTGAGACTTTAGACTGCTAATGGTATGGTATATACTAATGTTTTTCTTGTTTTTGGTTGAAGGAAATAATTTGTTTTAGAAATTTAACAGGAACCAATGAAATTCAAGAAGATCATGTAGTATGATTCTAAAAGGTTGTTGAAGAAGCATTTAATGTGCAGAGATTATATATTAATGTGCAGATTGAAGAAGCAAGAAATATATAATGTGCAGATTAAAAAAGCAAAAAATATCATGTTGTTGTGACTAATTTATACTGGTTGTTGCAATTGAATCCCAGTGTGTCATATAATTTATGGAGGTTATTACCATTATGTGAAGTGTGTTTATGATTTTGGAAGGAATTTGAATCTCATTTTTTTTACTAATATGCAGTTCATATATTTTGCAGAGATTTTATTAATGAATGTTTTCTAACTGGATTTGGAATGCGATTATTTGGTTTCGTTATGTAAAATTCATAACTTTCTTAATAGTAATTCAAACCGATTGCACCCACCCGTATAATGTAACGCCCAAATATTTAATTATTTATTTAATTGAATATTTAATTAATTATTTGTGATTATTCGGTTGATTTTGGTGTTGCGGTGAATTAAGTCGTTAAGTCGGTATATTAAGTTGGTAAGTCGTAGAAATAATATTATAGTCGCGGAATAATATTAGTAGTAATATTATCGTAGTTGGAGTGTGTTCGATTAAGTGGGCTTGGTTTCCTGTCGGAATTAGTAAATTAGGGGGTGTATGTTTAGGCCCATTAGACATTTTATTAGAATATTATTATTTTAATAAAAGAAAAGAAATAGAAAAGATTGGTGAGGTTTTGGAGAATCAGTTAGAGGAAAAAGTTGAGAACGTGAGAGAAGAAGAAGTTGAGAACGTGAGAGAAAAAGAAGTTGAGAACGAGAGAGAAACCGCTACCGGTGCCAAACTCCCGAAATCCGATCGATTGTCGAGCTGCCTTCAATCCAAGGTAAGGGTGGGTTCGATTATTATAACCGGGTTATGATGAATGATATGAGGGTTGGGAATTGTATGATTGTTTCCATTGATTTTTCGATAAGGGTTGTTGCCTGTAAGGAATTTGAAACTGATATTGTCAAATTATGATTCTGCTGTTGTAATGTGTTGTTTCTGTGTTGAAGTTGTTGAAATTATCGTTGGGTGGATTTTGTAAGCAATTCCCGTGAAATTAATTTGGCTTTGTAAAATGTTAAATTGATTGAATTCTTGTGAAACTTGTTGCTGGTTAATTTATGAATATCGCAGTGAATTGGGCTGTTTCTGGAAAAAAATGAATTAGGTGCACCTTAGGGGTGGCGCTGGCCACCGCCCACCACACACATAGGGGTGGCGCAGGCCACCCAAAAAGTAAAGGAAAAAGGCTTATGGCGCAGGCCATATATGGTGGCGCAGCCCACCCAAGAAAAAGAAAATAATTAAGTGGCGAGAGCCACAATGGGCATGGCGCAAGCCATGGAGCTTTCATAAAGGGTGGCGCAAGCCACCCATGTGAAAGGGAACATCCACTTTAATTTTTATACTATTATTATTATCATGTTTTCTTAATGAATTGTTTAGAAATGTGGCGCAAGCCACTGTGTCTCTTTAGAAATTTGTTTTGTTTTCAGTGATAGGCATAAATGAACAGAAAGTCATGGAATATTAATTATTAAACCATCACATATTATTAAGTCATAATTGTTAAGGCTAATGGATTAATAGAAACCACATGTTACTGAATCAATATATTAATAGCAGTATGTAGCAGAAACTTAATAGATTCTCATAGCAGAAAATCAATTGGAATCAGATTTATTTGAAAATAAGTAGCAGTGGTAACTTGACAGATAGTAGAACAAGTAGCAGAAAACAGAATTTTGACAGAAAATTGGAATTGTAGTAATGGCAGGTCTTTAGCAGGTGGTGACAATTTGGTAACAGAGTTGATTTTGATGACAGTAAAAATTAGTAGCATAATATTGCAGCAGTGATTTAATAATTTAACTGAATTAATAAATTAATCAGTAGTAATTAGTAAATACGAAACAGTACAGTTTTAGTCGGTTTAGCCGGTTTAGGCGAAAAACTTAGTTGTCCGGAATTTAATGAAAATTGTCGGGGTAAGTCGGGTAATTTAGTAGGTGACTTTTGTTGAATTATTTCGTTGAAATTCTGTTGAAAAAGTGGAATTGCAGGTACAGCTGAGTTGTAACATTGTTCCGGTTTACGGACGAATTGTAAGTTGTAGGCTTGATAAGCCAACGTTGATATAAGTTGTTTATGTCGTAAAAGTTGCTATGTTGTTTAAGTTGATTATGTTGTGGAAGTTGTTGAGTTGTTTATGTTGATGAGTTGTGCATGTCATAAAGCATACATTGCATTTTATGTCGGAGCGTTGCTCACACCACGTTGGCCTGGATTTGCACAAGTTGAAAGTTGAAAGTTGAAGGCTTATGCCTTGATGCCTCGATAAACTGGCAATATTAAGTTGGGAGTTTTACTCCGATGGTACCACATGCATAACATTGTCGAGTCGCATTAAAGTTGCATTGTCTTAAGTTGTTGTTGATTTTTATTTGTTGGTTGTTGATGTGAAGTGGTGATTAATTGTATGATTCTTGCCTATATATTATTTATCATACTCCGTTTATAATATTCGGTAACTCACCCCTTCTGTTTGAATGTTGTCCCTATGTTGGCAACGTGCAGGTAATCAAGAGGAGTAGCCGGTTACCTTAGTTCGAGTCAGTGGTTGTAGCTCTGATACGTAGCACTCGGGGGGATGACGCATGTCTTTTATTTATTTGTCTACATGCTGAATTTTTAATGAAATTGCTGAAAAATACTTTGTTGTTTAATTTGAAGTTGTTTTATGTTGAATAAAGATGCCACTAAGTTGTTAATGAATCTGCTGCGTTGCATTTGCTAAAGTTGAAGTTTATTGTTGGTTTATGTTCCCTCGAATCGTTATGTATCTTTCATGATTAACTATTATGTGATTGATTTTAAAGTTGAAAATGTGATATCCCGTTTTATGTCGAAAATTTTATAACTCTGATTTAATATAATTTACTAGGTAGAAATGGGGTGTTACATATAAACCGTTCAAACCGATAAACCGTCAACCGATAAAACCGAACTTAATTTTGGGTGAAATTGGGTCCAACTTTTTCTACCGTGGGTTAGTTCGGGTGAGCTATTTTGAACCCGAACCCACCCATAACCGACCGCCGTCCACCCCTAATAGCTACGATCAAAGTGAAGTCTTAATGAGAACAAAAACTCAGAGTTCCGGTGCTGTCAGGGTTTTAAGAATATCAGATGAGTGACTATCACCTCGACATAAGAATTCTATTTATATAACCACTTATTTGCATTGTAAGAAATCCCCACTGAATCATTAACGATTATTATTCATTTATTTAGCAGTTTCTCGTATGTGTGTCCTTTTGTGTATTTAATATTATACATATTGGATAATCTCAAACAACACATCACTATTATCTAAGTGACAGAAAATGTCATATGATCTAGGTGAGGCCTAGGCTACCCCTTAAAAACATGAGTAGTTTATCCATTTGACATATATCGAACTAGATTACGACACATGTATTCCAATAATAAGAAACATTAAAGGTTTTAACCATACACAAGGCTATTTAAAATCATTTTATTAATTCAAGAGTAAAGTTTCATTTTTCCATTTACACGTGTCTATTTATAAGTGGCTTTATGTCTTAATGGATAATTTACCCATCTTTTAGGCAAGACAACCTAGAAAAAACCTATGATCTAACATAACCTTTTTGTGATAATAAATATGTGTATAATTACCCATTTGTCCGTATATTTATATTGAACACATACATAACATGTGTCACTCTTATGTAGTCTAATAATATATTCATAGATATTCTAATATATACTAATAACAAATAAACTTAATATTCCATATTGACTTATTTTAACAAGTCCATGTTAATTTTTTTTTTTTAATTAGAGACAAGACGTAACACACAATGTTGAATCAATGTGTAAGATAAGATTGACTGAAACAATACTTAAATGATTAAACAAAGTAATAAATAAAAGACATAAGAAATTTTAACCCAGATCGGTGCAATTTTCACATACGTCTATAAGACAGTAACCTAGTGAAAAAGAAACTCACTAATAATAAGTAGTCAATAATACATTACGGTCTTATCTGAACTATCACTTTTTCAGGACTCTTTTCCTAATACTACCCGTGAATTTAAACTCAGCCTCCCCCTGAATATGAGGTTCTCTCACTTCCACTAAAATACTCTCTCAAGTATTTGTATGTCTTCAACAATAAGAACATGATAAATTTCACAGAAAAAATCTCAACTCTATCTCTCAAAGAACGGTAGAAAATAACACAGGACATATTTCATCAAAACCAAGACAAACTTTGTTTCTTAATCACTAAAACATCCATTACAAGTTCATGTGACGAGCATGTCTTTTCTTTCTTCATATAGAGTCAATTCGGCTAGCAGACTCATTAGGTTTTCATAAACATATCCATAGAATATCTAATCTTGAACAAAATAAATATTTCCAAAATAAATAATGTATATCGTGGAACATATAAATCTTTCCGAAAAAAACCTTTCCAAAAATAAGGCATCAGTGGATAACAGAGCCAAAATACCTCAACAACTTATGTGAGATCTTGTTGATAAAATAAGTGAATCCATATGAAATAACAAACTCCTTTTTGACTATTTTTAGGCAAAATAAAACTTGGTTATTCTTGGAATTTGACTTGATAGAGAGATGAATTAAGTTTGATCCTCACAAATGTGATACACTAATCAAGATGGAGACCCCAACCATGAAGGAGAGATAATAAGAATGTATCCTTGATAGAGATTGACAAAGGAGTTCAACACATTTTTCCAAGAGAAAATAAGAGTGTATCCTTTGAAAACCACCTCAATAATTTATACTCAGCTCATCATGAGCTAAACCTTTCATTTTTTGAGTAATGGGAAGTTAATGTTATGTTGTTATTATGTTAAGTGATGTGTTATTTAGTGTCTTATTTTATTATGTGATAACTTGCATACAAATCAGATTCTTTGAATGATCAACTTAGAAAAAGATAACAGCTTGTTGTTGCGAGAAATGGATTTTATAATAAGAGTAGTTGAAAAGAGTAGGATAGAGATATTCACTTGATTAGTTCACTTAGAGATAAGGAATTACAAATAAAGGTATTTCAGAATACAAATAGATGTATTTTAAGGTTATAAGTATGACTTAGAGATTTGTTCCATTTCCTTATAATGCATGCTTTGATGTTGTAGAAATACACTTCTAGATCACTCTGACCTTTCCTAGCACGACACTACACATCATGAACACATATTTACTTCACTAATATTAATGAGCCATAGCTCAACATACACTCTCTTGATATAGTCTCACTCTCACCTTACATTGTTTAGATCTGATTTAAGAAGAAAACTGAACTTGTGACACTCATATATTATTTTTATCTATGCTCATGCTTAATTTCAAAAGATAGTTTCTTGTAAAATCAATCTAAGTAACATTCACTCCTTGTGGGTACGATATCCTTACTTTTTATCCTTGCTACTTTAAACATACTTGTATACTTGCATGTGACACATTTTCAAGCAACACTGTTACTCTAATAAAATCCACGTTTCTTTCTATTTTTAACACCCATTTTTTAACACCCAATTTTTAATACCTCACTCACATCCCAACATAAGCTTTTACAATGGTTGATAAAAATATGGACCTGCGAATTCTATTGTTAAGTTGTTTGTATTGGGTGGGGTTGTGTCATATATGCAGGTTGACGGACATATACTACAAAGTCCCCATTATTTTTGGTATTAAGTTAATGACAGTCGGAATCTTAACTGGAGGCTTGTTGTTCGTTCTTATGATCACAAGATTAATGTAGCTAGTGTACAAGTTAATTCCTTTATTTGTTTTGGGAGGAATTAAACTAGCACAAGGTTTGCCATTTGCTTTGAAAGCTCCAAGAGTTTGACTAAATTTTGGTAAAACATAATGTTGTGAAAGATGTTCCAACATGAAGGTTTCTGCCCCAGACTGAAGATGTCGAATGAAATGTCCCAACATGAAGACTCGACATCATGACCATCACAGTAGGTTTGTTTTAAATCTGTTCCAAGATTCAAGGCGCGATTGGCAGTGGATCAAGGATCAAAGATATGAAACCCAACAAAGTAGAAGACTATAAAAGAAGACCAAGACCTAGGCAGAGAGTGAGAGAGAGGACGACATAGACTTAGGAATCCTATTTTGTAAAGTAGGGTTTAGGTTTTGAGAGTCATAGGTTTCTCTTGTAAGTCTCCCTCTGAATCGATTTGATGCAGTGTGGTAGACATAGGTACTTGTATAGATTCTGAAACCCGTAGGTAATGAATCTGATATTGTTCTTGGATGAAGCTTTGAAGAAAATCCAAGTTAACTTGTTAGTCAAGGATGCTTGATTGAATTTTGTATTGGAAGGGGCGTCTTTCAATAGGAATGATACAATTATGGGGTATTAACTGTTAGATAATCACAGGTTATAATTTAGGGAGTGAGATGGATTTCTCTTATCAATTAGATGTGACTTTTAATGATAAAGTCTTCATTGGGTAGTGATAGGTAAGCGTGGGTGTTTACTGTAAACCTGAGGTTGTTTACATAAAACTATACTACTTATAGTGGAGTCTTCTTCCTGGATTGGTATCCTCCAGATGTAGTTGAGTTGCACCGAACCGGGTCATCATATTCTGTGTTGTTTATCATTCTACAATTCACAGTTCAGTTTTGATTAACATGTTGGAACAGATGTCGTAACATCTGTGATTCTGCAGTTCTGATATTCAAGGTGCCAGTCTGCTGTTCTGTTCTTTGTTTAAATATTTATGCAGAATAATGTCTTGACATGTGTTAGGACATCTACTATCTGCTATGCCAGAATTTCAATTGGTATCAGAGCAGGCATCCTGTCTGTTCCTGGATGAGATTTTTGGGAGATACTTTCTGGAGTTTAAACAAGGAGGAGTTTTGAAGATCAAATAAATCAACTCAGACATACTCAAGGGTATTAATGGATGAGATGGATGTTCTAGATCGAAGGTAACAACCCAGTGGTTGTTCATGTTGCTGAGGAGATTCTACAATAACGGCAGGAGAATTGGCTAGTTCTCTTGTTGGGGTGTGTTATAAGATGTTCTGACATCTTATTAGGGCAAACAGAATTTGTTCCTTGGTGGTTCCGCTGCACATGTTTCTAATGGAAGAGCTATGGAATTATGGGATTCTGGAGTTGTTACTGAAGACAGATGGTGGAAGATCTCAATCGTTGGCCTCTATAGTTGAAGACATCTGCATCTTTTTATTCCAAAGTCAGTAGCGATGGAATGAAGAGAGTTGTTGGAAGATGTCTATTATGGTGACTTGGTACTTGGAAGCTTGGTTCCATGGTGCAGTTTGAAGTCAGTTGAAGAGGAGAGGAGTTGATTTTAGGTTTATCAAGTTCTTGCTCTGGGAGTTTGATAAATTATTGATCGGCTAAGTTGTCAAAGATACTTGAGAATTCTCTCAAGTCTACTCATAAAGGCGTCTCAGTCGTGCATCTGGAGTCTTCTAGTTATTCTTCTGACTAAAAGGTGTTTCTGTGAAACACAAATCTGAAGAAATTGGAGGTGATTTAAGAAGGGAACCAGGTCTAAGGATAAGTGCTATCTGTGGAATCCTTAAGAACCTGAAAGTCTATCTACTTGTTTGATGTCTAAGGAAGATGAAACCAAACTGTGGCATCAGAAATTGGGTCACTTACACCTGAAAGGGATGAAGAAAGTTATGTCAAGTGAAGCTGTTAGAGGTATTCCCAAGCTGAAGATTGATAAGGATAAAATATGTGGTGAATGTCAAGTTGGGAAGCAAACAAGGGTGTCACACAAGAGGCTTCAACATCTTACCACAACTTCTAGAGTTCTGGAACTTCTTCACATGGACTTAAGGGGACCTATGCAGGTTGAAAGTCTTGGTGGAAAGAAGTATGCCTATGTTGTCGTAGATGACTACTCCAGGTTCACTTGGATAAGTTTTTTCAGAGAAAAGTCTGAAGTATTTGCAGCCTTCAAAGAGTTGTGTCAAAGGATTCAACGGGAAAAGGATTGTGCTGTTGTTCAAATCAGAAGTGACCATGGGAAAGAATTCGAAAATAGCAGGTTTGAAGAGTTTTTCTTATCTGAGGGAATCACTCATTAATTCTCATCACCGATCACTCCTCAGTAGAATGGTGTGGTGGAACGCAAGAACAGGACTATACAAGAGTGTGCAAGAGTCATGATTCATGCCAAAAAGCTTCCATATCATTTTTGGGCTGAAGCAATGAATACTGCTTGCTATATACACAATAGGGTGACTATCAGATCAGGTACTTCTATCACACTTTATGAGCTATGGAAAGGTAGAAAGCCAAATGTGAAGTATTTCCATGTGTTTGGTAGTAAGTGCTATATCTTGGCGGATCGTGAGTAGAGGCGAAAGATGGATCCTAAGAGTGAGGAAGGAATATTTTTGGGATACTCTACAAACAGTAAAGCATATAGGGTATTTAATTCCAGAACTAAGGTGATGATGGAATCCATAAATGTGGTGGTTGATGACTCGGGCAAAGACGAAGATGTCCCAGATGATGTTGGAGCATGTCTGCCCATGAACAATGAAATCTCCTAAGACATTGAGTCTGTAGAAGATAGTGCTCAAGAAACCAACACTATACCTGAGAATGAAGAGGTAAAGGATGCTAACAGGGGACCCTCTATAAGGATTCAGAAGGATCACCCTAAGGAATTAATTATTGGAGATCTGAATGAAGGTGTAAGAACCAGAACAAGGGAGACTGTGTCAAATGCTTGCTTTGTGTCAAAGATTGAACCAAAGAATGTCAAAGAAGCATTGACAGATGAGTTCTGGATAAGTGCTATGCAAGATGAACTTTGTCAGTTCAAGAGGAATGAAGTCTGGGAACTGGTACCATGACCAGCAGGAACAAATGTGATTGGAACAAAATGGGTTTATAAGAATAAGTCTGATGAGCAAGGAGTTGTTACCAGGAACAAAGCCAGATTAGTTGCTCAAGGATACACACAGATTGAAGGAGTAGACTTCAATGAAACATTTGCGCATGTGGCTCGATTGGAATCCATCAGATTGTTGCTAGGAGTGGCATGTTTGTTGAAATTTAGATTATTTCAAATGGATGTCAAGAGTGCCTTTCTGAATGTCTATCTTAATGAGGAAGTCTATGTTGAGCAGCCTAAAGGGTTTGTGGATCCAAATTTTCCTGATCATGTTTACAAGCTGAAGAAGGCTTTGTATGGGCTGAAACAAGCTCCACGAGCTTGGTATGAAAGACTGACTGAGTTCTTAGTCAACAATGGGTACAGGAAGGGTGGTATTGATAAAACACTTTTTGTCAAGGAGAAGGATGAGAAACTAATGATTGCTCAGATTTATGTAGATGATATTGTGTTTGGTGGGATGTCGGATGAAATGGTCCAACATTTTGTCAACCAAATGCAATATGAATTTGAGATGAGCTTGGTGGGTGAATTGACCTACTTCCTTGGATTACAAGTCAAGCAGATGGAAGACTCCATTTTTATCTGTCAGAGCAAATATGCGAGGAACATTGTGGAGAAGTTTGGACTGGATAATGCCAAGCATAAGAGGACTCCTGCTCCTACTCACTTGAAGTTATCCAAAGATGAAAAGGGAGTGAATGTTGAACAAAGTTTGTATAGATGTATGATTGGCAGTCTGCTGTATCTTACAGAAAGTAGGCCAGACATAACTTTTGCTATTGGTGTGTGTGCAAGATATCAAGCAGAACCCAAGGTCAGTCACATCAATCAAGTGAAGAGAATTCTAAAGTATGTGAGTGGTACATGTGATTATGGGTTGCTTTACTCCCATGACTCAAGTCCCGTTTTATTAGGTTACTGTGATGCTGATTGGGCTGGAAGTGCTGATGATAGGAAGAGTACCTCTGGAGGATGTTTATTTTTGGGAAATAATCTTATTTTATGGTTTAGCAAGAAGCAGAATTCAGTATCCCTTTCTACTGCTGAAGCAGAGTACATAGCAGCTGGTAGTAGTTGTGCTCAACTGGTATGGATGAAGCAGATGTTATCTGAGTATAATGTCACACAAGATGTCATGACACTATTTTGTGATAACCTGAGTGCTATTAATATTTCCAAAAATCCCATTCAACATAGCAGGACTAAGCACATTGATATCATGCATCACTTCATCAGAGAACTTGTGGAGGACAAAGTCATAACTCTTGAGCATGTGAGCATAGAAAATCAGCTTGCTGACATATTTACCAAGGCTCTGGATGCAGTTCAGTTTGAAAACCTGAGGAGCAGACTTGGGGTGTGCATTCATGAAGAACTATAGCAATCAATGTTCCTTCTGGCTACTAGATTGACAAGACTAAAGGTTCTGGTAGTACAGTGTGTGAATGAAGGGAAAATGCTGAAGTTTGTGCATGACATTTGGGCATGTGATGTGGTGTGCATCTACTCTCTGATGCAGTTTACTTTGGTTTATTTTTACTTTGACTTGTTTACTTGCCTTAGTCATATTTATGGCTAAAAAGGGGGAGTAGTATGTTTGTGTGGATTTTTGTGTGGGGAGTGTTGTGTGCTTGTGCTGCTGCAGTTGTTGAGGGGGAGAATGTGGAATGTTGCTGTTGTTAAGGGGGAGTTTTGCTATGCTGCTATGATGTGTTGTTTGCTATACTGGGTGTTGTATGCAGCTGAAGGGGAGTGCTGCTATGCTGGATGTTTTTTTTGCTGTGTGCTGTTGTTTTTTCGCTGCCGTCTGATATGGATATTTCTTTTGTGCTTCTTTACAAGTTTTTTTGTGTGTGTAGTTTTAGCCAAAATAAGCCAAAGGGGGAGATTGTTATTTCTGTGCTTTTGTGGTTGGCATTTATTTTGCTAAAACTATTATAGCAGCAAGATGTTGAATCTTAATGTTCTAAGTGGCTGCTTTCAACATGTCGAATGAAGATGTCCCATACCAGCTCATAGGACATCGC
This sequence comes from Lathyrus tuberosus, assembly GCA_022829125.1. Classification (NCBI taxonomy): domain Eukaryota; kingdom Viridiplantae; phylum Streptophyta; class Magnoliopsida; order Fabales; family Fabaceae; genus Lathyrus; species Lathyrus tuberosus. Next base: position 3,858,797 of record JALAZF010000395.1, read on the forward strand.
GTTGTGGATTCAGTTTTAATGCAGATTCTGTTACTATGAATTGTTACTGAATATTTGATTATCCTAGGTGGCATCCAAAGCATTTTTGGATTGTGGTTATTTGTTGGTTTTTCGGATTTGCTGCTGTTTCTAATTATGGAGACATAATAGGAAACTTTGGATTGAAGACCTATTTTATTGGAGTTAATTTTGCAAATTTGTGAGCAGTCTATTTGCTGCGTTTTTGAAGCCTAATTCAGCCCAGATTAATTGCTATATATTGACTGATGTAAACCTAGTTTTATGTGTGGAACTTACTTGTGTTTTGTTAGGGTTTTAGAGTTATTTTGTGAGCCTAACTGGTATCATTCTGATAACAGTATAAGGACTGATTTTTGTGTTGTAAGTTCTGTCAAGTTACTCATAAGCTTTTAAGCATTGAGTTTCTTGTGTGTCAATTCTCATATGCTGTGAAGTATTGAGAATTGTGTGTTTTGAAAGTGTGACTTTCGGTTTGTTTCTTGTGTGGAAAAGTACCAATCACGGGCTGTGGTTGTAGAGGGATTTGAGGAGGGCCTTATACCTAGGTGAGTCTTAGGTAGAAGTCATAGGAAGGGTAGTGATTAAGTGAGCAGATTATTTGGTGTTTGTATGATCTGTGAATTGATACTATCGTATATTGGTTTCGTCCCTGGCTTGGTAGCCCCCAAAGTAGGATTGTTGATCCGAACTGGGTAAACATATCACTGTGTTATTTACCTTCTGCACTGTTATTTTTATTGTTATCTTGTTCATTGTGTTGGATATCAGTGTCTCAACATCTGTGTAGGACATCTGATATCTGTGCCAGAATTTCAATTGGCATCAAGAGCTTGCACCCTTATTTGGTTCTGGGTGAGATTCAGGGAAGGTACTTTCTGGTACAATGGACAAGGATGGAGGATTTCTGAACAAACCACCTCTGCTTGATGGTTCCAACTATGACTATTGGAAACCAAGGATGATAGCATTCATCAAATCCATGGATGATCAAGCATGGAAAGCTGTTATAAAAGGATGGGAGCCCCCTAAGGTTAAAGATGAAAAAGGTACCCCTACTGATGTGGTGAAGGAAGAGGAAGACTGGGATGATGCTGATTTCAAAGGGTCCGTAGGAAATTCCAAAGCCATGAATGCATTGTTCAATGGTGTTAACAAGAATATCTTTAGGTTGATTAAACACTGCACTATTGCTAAAGAGGCGTGGGAGGTCTTGAAGGTTGCTCATGAAGGGACTTCAAAGGTGAAGATGTCAAAACTTCAGCTTCTCACTATCAAGTTTGAAAGTTTGAAGATGAAAGAGGATGAGAGCATTCATGATTTTCATATGAACATTATTGAGATAACTAATGCCTCTAGTGCCCTAGGTGAAAAGATGTCTGACAGCAAACTAGTCAGAAAGATCCTCAGATCTCTACCTAAGAGATTTGACATGAAAGTGACTGCTATAGAGGAAGCTCAGGATATAGACAAGATGAAAGTGGATGAACTGGTGGGATCTCTTCAAACATTTGAATTAGGGATCAGTGAAAAGTCTGAAAAGAAGAAGAGCATAGATTTTGTGTCGAATGCTGGTGACTCAGAAGATGAAGGTGACCTGGTCACAGATGAAGGGGTGTCTAAAGATCTGGTTTTTCTTGGAAAACAATTTAACAAAGTGTTAAAAAGGATTGACTGGAAGTCGAGAGCAAATGCTCAGAACAAGTCACTCGACATCAGTAAGAACCAGGATGGAGGCAGAAGATCCAGAACTGAAGAAGACTCCAATCAAGGGAAGAGAGTACAGTGCTTTGAATGTGAGGGATATGGGCACATAAAAACTGAGTGTCCCACGTATCTCAAAAGGCAGAAGAAGGGCATATCAGTGTCTTGGTCAGAAGGAGAGTCTGAGAGTGATCTTGAAGAAGAATCAGCAAAACTGATGACAACTTTGACTGGGATCTGTAAGGGTGATGGAGAAACTACTTGTGAGTCTGACTCTGACAAAGAATCCTATGTTGGAGAACTCACTAAGGAAGAAGTCTTCACAGGATTTTTAGAATTGTGTATCAAGAATGAAGAAAGGTGCCAGATAATATTGGAACAGAAGATTCTGATAGCTCAACTAGAAGCTGAGAAGGAAAAACACTTATCAACTATTGCTGATCTGAAAGAGGAGGTTGAATGGCAAAAGTCAAAACTTGACAATATGACCAAATCTATAAGAATGCTGAACAATGGTACCACGCAGCTGGATGATGTTATTTCCTTGGTGTTATGGTTGGCATTATTTTGCTAAAACTCATTTAGCAGCAGATGTTGAATGAAGATGTCTAAAAATATGTTTCACTACTCTTTGGTCAACATGTCGTATGAAGATATTCCATGACTGCTCATAGGACATCGCGCTGTGAAGTCAGGATTTATTGCAGAATCTGTTACAAAGATTTGTAACTAAATATTCTGTGAATATTTGGTTATCCTATGTGGAATCCAAAGCATTTTTTGATTAGGGTTACTTGTTGGTTTTCGGATTTGCTGCTGTTTCTAATTATGGAGACATAATAGGAAACTTTGGATTGAAGACCTATTTTATTGGAGTTAATTTTGCAGATTTGTGGGCAGCCTAATTGCTGCGTTTTTGAAGCCCAATTCAGTCTAGATTACAAGCTATATATAGACTGATGTAAACCTAGTTTTTAGGTGTCGAACTTACATGTATTTTTAGGGTTGTGTGCTTGTGTTTTGTGAGCCTAACTGGTATCTTATGATAACAGTATAAGGACTGTAGTGTAAGTTATGTAAGGTTGCTCATAAGCTTTTAAGCATTGAGTAGCTGAGTGTTAATTCTCATAAGCTGTGAAGTATTGAGAATTTGTGTTTCGACCATTGTTACTTGTCTTGTAAGGAACCAGTCACGGGTTGTGATTGAAGAGGGATTTGAGGAGGGCCTCATACCTAGGGGAGTCTTAGGTAGAAGTCATAGGAAGGGTAGTGATTAAGTGAGTTGATTGAACCGGGTGTGGTTATCAGTGAATTGATACTATCGAATATTGATTTCATCCCTGGCTTGGTAGCCCCCAGATGTAGGATAGTTAGATCCGAACTGGGTTAACAATCTCTGGTGTTCTTTACATTTTATGCACACTTTTATTTTGAACTTGTTCATTGTTGTTGTATATCAGTGTCACGACATCTCGATAGGACATCTGATATATACAGGCCAGAATTTCAATTGGCATCAAGAGCTTGCACCCTTTGTTTTCTGGGTGAGATTCAGGGAAGGTACTTTCCGGTACAATGGACAAGGATGAAGGAGCTCTGAATAAACCACCTTTGCTGGATGGCTCTAACTATGAGTATTGGAAACCTAGGATGATAGCCTTCATCAAGTCCATGGATGATCAAGCATGGAAAGCGCTTATCAAAGGTTAGGAGCCTCCAAAGGTAAGAGATGGAGAAGGAAATCTTACTGATGGTCTGAAGGAAGAAGAGGACTGGGATGATGCTGACTACAAAGGATCTGTTGGAAATTCTAAAGCCATGAATGCATTGTTCAATGGTGTCAACAGAAATATCTTCAGGCTGATTGAGCATTGTACTATTGCCAAAGAGGCTTGGCAGGTCCTGAAAGTTGCTCATGAAGGGACCTCAAAGGTGAAAATGTCAAAGCTTCAGCTTCTCACTAGCAAGTTTGAGAGTTTGAAGATGAAAGAGGATGAGAGCATTCATGATTTTCATATGAACATTATTGAGATAGCTAATGCCTCTAGTGCTTTAGGAGAAAAGATGTCTGACAGCAAGCTGGTCAGGAAGATTCTCAGGTCTCTACCTAAGAGATTTGATATGAAGGTCACTGCTATAGAGGAAGCTCAGGACATTGACAAGATGAAAGTGGATGAACTTATGGGATCACTCCAAACTTTTGAGTTAGGATTCAGTGAAAAAGCTGAAAAGAAGAAGAGTATAACATTTGTGTCGAATGCTGATGACTCAGATGATGAAGAAGATGTGTCTAAAGATCTGGTATTACTTGGTAAACAATTTAACAAAGTGTTGAAAAGGATTGACTGGAAGTCAAGAGCAAATGCTCAGAACAAGTCACTCGACATCAGTAAGAACCAGGATGGAGGAAGAAGATCCAGAACTGAAGAAGACTTCAATCAAGGGAAGAGAGTTCAGTGCTTTGAATGTGAGGGATTTGGGCACATAAAGACCGAGTGTCCCACGTATCTCAAAAGGCAGAACAAGGGCCTATCCGTGTCTTGGTCAGAAGGATAGTCTGAGAGTGATGTTGAAGAAGAATCAGCAAAATTGGTGACAGCCTTGGCTGGAATCTGTAAGGCTGATGGAGAGACTTCTTGTGAATCTGACTCTGACAAAGAATCCTATGTTGGAGAACTCACTAAGGAAGAAGTATTCTCAGGGTTTTCAGAATTGTGTATCAAGAACGAAGAAAGGTGCCAGATTATATTGGAGCAGAAGATCTTGATAGCTCAACTGGAAGCTGAGAAGGAAGAACATCTATCAACCATTGCTGATCTGAAGGAGGAGGTTGAATGGAAAAAGTCAAAACTTGACAATATGACCAAATCTATAAGAATGCTGAACAATGGTACCACGCAGCTGGATGAGATCCTTCAGAATGGGAAAGAAGCTGGTAATGTGCAAGGTCTTGGTTTTAACAATCAAGCTGAGACTTCTAAGAAGACTGTATTGAAGTTTGCTCCTCAGAAAATAAAGCAAGAAGCGAGGATGTCAAATCACATGTTTCAACATCAGATGAACCATCAGAAAGGAGTTTGTAGATCAAAGTATAAACCATGGAGATGCCATTACTGTGGCAAGACTGGTCACTTAAAGGCCTTTTGCTACAAGCTACACGGCTATCCCAAAAGTGTTCAGCAACAATATAAAGAACAGAGTTGGGGTAAAGTGAAGAGAAGATGGATTCCTAGACAAATGATGGCTGGTCTCATAGCACATACTTCTCTTAGGGCGTCTGCTAGAGAAGATTGGTACTTTGACAGTGGTTGTTCAAGACACATGACTGACGTGAAGAAATTCTTGTCAGAGATTAAGCCTCACTCCACCAATTATGTCACCTTTGGGGATGGATCGAAGGGTGAGATAAAAGGTGTTGGAAAGTTGGACTACACAGGACAACCAAATCTGGATCGTGTGTTATTTGTCAAAGGACTGGCTGCAAACTTAATCAGTATAAGCCAATTGTGTGATGTAGGGCTCAAGGTAAATTTCACCAAGTCTGAGTGTCTAGTAACCAATGAGAAAGATGAAGTTGTTATGAAGGGCACCAGGTCTAAAGATAACTGCTATCTTTGGAATCCTCTAGAACCTGAAAACCTGTCTACTTGCTTGATGACAAAGGAAGATGAAACCAAACTGTGGCATCAGAAATTGGGCCACTTACACCTGAAAGGGATGAAGAAGCTGAAGATTGATGAGGACAAAATATGTGGTGAATGTCAAGTTGGGAAGCAAACAAGGGTGTCACACAAGAAGCTTCAGCATCTTACCACAACTTCTAGAGTTCTGGAACTCCTTCACATGGACTTAATGGGACCTATGCAGGTTGAAAGTCTTGGTGGGAAGAAGTATGCCTATGTTGTCGTAGATGACTACTCTAGATTCACCTGGATAAGTTTCATCAGAGAAAAGTCTCAAGTGTTTGCAGCCTTTAAAGAATTATGTCAAAGAATTCAACGGGAAAAGGATTGTGGTGTTGCTCGAATCAGAAGTGACCATGGGAAAGAATTCGAAAATAGCAGGTTTGAAGAGTTCTGCCTATCTGAGGGAATCACTCATGAATTTTCATCACCAATCACTCCTCAGTAGAATGGTGTGGTGGAACGCAAGAACAGGACCATACAAGAATGTGCAAGAGTCATGATTCATGCCAAAAAGCTTCCATATCATTTTTGGGCTGAAGCCATGAATACTGCTTGCTATATACACAATAGGGTGACTATCAGATCAGGTACCTCTGTCACTCTTTATGAGCTATGGAAAGGTAGAAAGCCAAACGTGAAGTATTTCCATGTGTTTGGTAGTAAGTGCTATATCTTAGCGGATCGTGAGCAAAGGCGAAAGATGGATCCTAAGAGTGAGGAAGGAATATTTTTGGGTTACTCTACAAATAGCAAAGCATACAGGGTGTTCAATTCCAGAACTCAGGTGATGATGGAATCCATAAATGTGGTGGTTGATGATTCTGGCAACGATGAAGATGTTCCAGATGATGTTGGAACATGTCTGTCCATGAACAATGAAAACTCTCCAGGCCTTGAGTCTGTAGAAGATAGTGCTCAAGAAATCAACACCAGACCTGAGAATGAAGAGGTAGAGGAAGCTAACAGGGGACCCTCTATAAGGATTCAGAAGGATCACCCTAGGGAATTAATTATAGGAGATCTGAATGAAGGTGTGAGAACCAGAAGAAGGGAGACTGTGTCAAATGCTTGTTTTGTGTCAAAGATCGAGCCAAAGAATGTCAAGGAAGCTCTGACATATGAGTTTTGGATAAATGCTATGCAAGAAGAACTGGAGCAGTTCAGAAGAAATGATGTCTGGGATCTTGTACCAAGACCAGAAGGGGTGAATGTTATTAGAACAAAGTGGATCTACAAAAACAAGTCTGACGAGCTTGGAGTGGTTACAAGAAACAAAGCGAGACTTGTTGCACAAGGTTATACTCAAGTTGAGGGGGTTGACTTTGATGAGACTTTTGCTCCAGTGGCTAGATTACAATCCATCAGACTACTCTTAGGGATGGCTTGTAATCTAAAATTCAAGCTGTTCCAAATGGATGTGAAGAGTGCTTTTCTGAATGGCTTTCTGAATGAAGAAGTCTATGTAGATCATCCTAAAGGATTCACTGATCCAAACTTCCCCAATCATGTGTACAAACTGAGGAAAGCGCTGTATGGCTTGAAACAAGCTCCAAGGGCCTGGTATGAGAGGCTGACTGAATTCTTAGTAGCAAATGGTTATAGAAAAGGAGGCATTGACAAAACTTTGTTTGTCAAGGAAGAAGGAGGAAAATTAATGATAGCCCAAATTTATGTGGATGACATTGTATTTGGGGGAATGACAGAAGCTATGGTGAAACAGTTTGTTCAACAAATGCAATCAGAATTTGAAATGAGTTTGGTTGGAGAACTTAGCTACTTTCTTGGATTACAAGTCAGACAAATGGAGGATTCTATCTTTATTTCTCAAAGCAAATATGCTAAGAGCATAGTAAAGAAATTTGGCCTGGATAATGCCAATCACAAAAGGACACCTGCTCCCACCCATTTGAAGTTATCCAAGGATGAGAATGGAGTAAGTGTGGACCACAGCTTATACAGAAGTATGATTGGAAGTCTACTGTATCTCACAGCAAGCAGACCTGACATTTCCTTTGCTGTTGGAGTGTGTGCCAGATATCAATCTGATCCTAAAGTGAGTCACTTGAATCAAGTGAAGAGGATTCTGAAATATGTGAATGGCACAAGTGACCATGGGATGCTATATAGCCATGATTCTGGGACTGATTTAAGAGGATACTGTGATGCTGATTGGGATGGAAGTGCAGATGATAGGAAAAGCACTTCAGGTGGATGCTTCTTTCTAGGAAATAATCTTATTTCATGGTTTAGCAAGAAGCAGAATTCAGTATCCCTCTCTACTGCTGAAGCTGAGTACATAGCAGCTGGTAGTAGTTGTGCGCAACTGGTATGGATGAAGCACATGTTGTCAGAGTATAATGTCACACAAGATGTCATAACACTATTTTGTGACAACCTGAGTGCTATTAATATTTCAAAAAATCCCATCCAACATAGCAGGACAAAGCACATTGACATCAGACATCACTTCATCAGAGAACTTGTGGAGGACAAAGTCATAACACTTGAGCATGTGAGCACAGAAAATCAGCTTGCTGACATATTTACCAAGGCTCTGGATGCAGTTAAGTTTGAAAACCTGAGGAGCAGACTTGGGGTGTGCATTCATGAAGACCTATAGCAATCAATGTGCTTTCTGGCTGCCAAACTGAAAAGACTAAAGGAGGTTCTGGTAGTGCAGTGTGTGAATGAAAAGAGAAATGCTGCTAAAGAGCAAGAGCTGACTGAAGATGATGGACAAGGTGAATCTGCAGGTGAAAGTGATGAGGTGGCTGAAGAGGACAGTACTGAATAGCTAGAGGCTATCTGCAAGTTTACTTTCTGGTTTTTGTTTGTTTTATTTTCGGACAACTTAATTCTTTTTGGTTTTGAACAATATACTGCTATGTGATTTGGTTACATTTGTCTATGACCTCTCTTTGTCATATTTGTGGCTAAAAAGGGGGAGTAGTAAGTGTTGAGGGGGAGTGCTTCAGGTAGATTTTGTGTGCTTGTGCTGTTGTAGCTAGAGTGTGTGTGCTGCAGATGGATGGTGTGTTGCTGCTGTTGAGGGGGAGTTTTTGCCAGTTTACTATGATGAGTGTTCTTGTGGTACTCTGTGGTGGTACTGTGTGTTTTCTTTTGCAGCTGAAGGGGAGTGCTGCTATGCTAGATTTGTTTGTGTTTTTTTTTTGTGTGCAGCTGAGGGGGAGTTTTTTTTTGCTGCTATTAATGGTGTTTTTTTTCCGCTGCTGATACTGATGGTGTTTAAGTGTGTGTGGAGTTTTAGTCAAAAATAAGCCAAAGGGGGAGATTGTTATTTCCTTGGTGTTATGGTTGGCATTATTTTGCTAAAACTCATGTAGCAGCAGATGTTGAATGAAGATGTCTAAAAATATGTTTCACTACTCTTTGTTCAACATGTCGTATGAAGATGTTCCATGACTGCTCATAGGACATCGCACTGTGAAGTCAGGATTTATTGCAGAATCTGTTACAAAGATTTGTAACTAAATATTATGTGAATATTTGGTTATCCTATGTGGCATCCAAAGCATTTTTGGATTAGGGTTACTTGTTGGTTTTCGGATTTGCTGTTGTTTCTAATTATGGAGACATAATAGGAAACTTTGGATTGAAGACCTATTTTATTGGAGTTAATTTTGCAGATTTGTGGGCAGCCTAATTGCTGCGTTTTTGAAGCCCAATTCAGTCCAGATTACAAGCTATATATAGACTGATGTAAACCTAGTTTTTAGGTGTCGAACTTACATGTATTTTTAGGGTTGTGTGCTTGTGTTTTGTGAGCCTAACTGGTATCTTATGATAACAGTATAAGGACTGTAGTGTAAGTTGTGTAAGGTTGCTCATAAGCTTTTAAGCATTGAGTAGCTGAGTGTTAATTCTCATAAGCTGTGAAGTATTGAGAATTTGTGTTTCGACCATTGTTACTTGTCTTGTAAGGAACCAGTCACGGGTTGTGATTGAAGAGGGATTTGAGGAGGGCCTCATACCTAGGGGAGTCTTAGGTAGAAGTCATAGGAAGGGTAGTGATTAAGTGAGCTGATTGAACCGGGTGTGGTTATCAGTGAATTGATACTATCGAATATTGATTTCATCCCTGGCTTGGTAGCCCCCAGATGTAGGATAGTTAGATCCGAACTGGGTTAACAATCTCTGGTGTTCTTTACATTTTATGCACACTTTTATTTTGAACTTGTTCATTGTTGTTGTATATCAGTGTCACGACATCTCGATAGGACATCTGATATATACAGGCCATAATTTCAGATGAGATCCTTCAGAATGGGAAAGAAGCTGGAAATGTACAAGGCCTTGGTTTTAACAATCAAGCTGAGACTTCCAAGAAGCCTGTATTGAAGTTTGTTCCTCAGAAAATAAAGCAAGAAGTGGGGATGTCAAATCACATGTTTCAACATCAGATGAAGTATCAGAAAAGAGTTTGTAGATCAAAGTATAAACCATGGAGATGCCATTACTGTGGAAAGATTGGTCACTTAAAGTCCTTTTGCTACAAGTTGCACGACTATCCCAAAACTGCTCAGCAACAAAATAAAGGACAGAGTTGGGGTAAAGTGAAGAGAAGATGGATTCCTAGACAAATGATGGCTGGCCTCATAGCACATACCTCTCTTAGAGCATCTGTAAGAGAAGATTGGTACTTTGACAGTGGTTGTTCAAGACACATGACTGGTGTGAAGAAGTTCTTGTCAGATATCAGGCCTCACTCCACCAATTATGTCACCTTTGGGGATGGATCAAAGGGTGAAATAAAAGGGGTTGGAAAGCTGGACTACACAGGACAACCAAATCTGGATCGTGTTCTATTTGTCAAAGGGCTGACCGTAAATTTAATCAGTATAAGCCAACTGTGTGATGTAGGCCTCAAAGTAAATTTCACCAAATCTGAATGTCTAGTAACCAATGAGAAAGATGAAGTTGTTATGAAGGGAACCAGGTCTAAGGATAACTGCTATCTGTGGAATCCTTAAGAACCTGAAAGTCTGTCTACTTGTTTGATGTCAAAGGAAGATGAAACCAAACTGTGGCATCAGAAATTGGGTCACTTACACCTGAAAGGGATGAAGAAAGTTATGTCAAGTGAAGCTGTTAGAGGTATTCCCAAGCTGAAGATTGATAAGGATAATATGTGGTGAATGTCAAGTTGGGAAGCAAACAAGGGTATCACACAAGAGGCTTCAACATCTTACCACAACTTCTAGAGTTCTGGAACTTCTTCACATGGACTTAATGAGACCTATGCAGGTTGAAAGTCTTGGTGGGAAGAAGTATGCCTATGTTGTCATAGATGACTACTCCAGGTTCACTTGGATAAGTTTTATCAGAGAAAAGTCTGAAGTATTTGCAGCCTTCAAAGAGTTGTGTCAAAGGATTCAACGGGAAAAGGATTGTGCTGTTGTTCAAATCAGAAGTGACCATGGGAAAGAATTCGAAAATAGCAGGTTTGAAGAGTTTTGCTTATCTGAGGGAATCACTCATTAATTCTCATCACCGATCACTCCTCAGCAGAATGGTGTGGTGGAACGCAAGAACAGGACCATACAAGAATGTGCAAGAGTCATGATTCATGCCAAAAAGCTTCCATAGCATTTTTGGGCTGAAGCCATGAATACTGCTTGCTATATACACAATAGGGTGACTATCAGATCAGGTACCTCTGTCACTCTTTATGAGCTATGGAAAGGTAGAAAGCCAAACGTGAAGTATTTCCATGTGTTTGGTAGTAAGTGCTATATCTTAGCGGATCGTGAGCAAAGGCGAAAGATGGATCCTAAGAGTGAGGAAGGAATATTTTTGGGTTACTCTACAAATAGCAAAGCATACAGGGTGTTCAATTCCAGAACTCAGGTGATGATGGAATCCATAAATGTGGTGGTTGATGATTCTGGCAACGATGAAGATGTTCCAGATGATGTTGGAACATGTCTGCCCATGAACAATGAAAACTCTCCAGGCCTTGAGTCTGTAGAAGATAGTGCTCAAGAAATCAACACCAGACCTGAGAATGAAGAGGTAGAGGAAGCTAACAGGGGACCCTCTATAAGGATTCAGAAGGATCACCCTAGGGAATTAATTATAGGAGATCTGAATGAAGGTGTGAGAACCAGAAGAAGGGAGACTGTGTCAAATGCTTGTTTTGTGTCAAAGATCGAGCCAAAGAATGTCAAGGAAGCTCTGACATATGAGTTTTGGATAAATGCTATGCAAGAAGAACTGGAGCAGTTCAGAAGAAATGATGTCTGGGATCTTGTACCAAGACCAGAAGGGGTGAATGTTATTGGAACAAAGTGGATCTACAAAAACAAGTCTGACGAGCTTGGAGTGGTTACAAGAAACAAAGCGAGACTTGTTGCACAAGGTTATACTCAAGTTGAGGGAGTTGACTTTGATGAGACTTTTGCTCCAGTGGCTAGATTACAATCCATCAGACTACTCTTAGGGATGGCTTGTAATCTAAAATTCAAGCTGTTCCAAATGGATGTGAAGAGTGCTTTTCTGAATGGCTTTCTGAATGAAGAAGTCTATGTAGATCATCCTAAAGGATTCACTGATCCAAACTTCCCCAATCATGTGTACAAACTGAGGAAAGCGCTGTATGGCTTGAAACAAGCTCCAAGGGCCTGGTATGAGAGGCTGACTGAATTCTTAGTAGCAAATGGTTATAGAAAAGGAGGCATTGACAAAACTTTGTTTGTCAAGGAAGAAGGAGGAAAATTAATGATAGCCCAAATTTATGTGGATGACATTGTATTTGGGGGAATGACAGAAGCTATGGTGAAACAGTTTGTTCAACAAATGCAATCAGAATTTGAAATGAGTTTGGTTGGAGAACTTAGCTACTTTCTTGGATTACAAGTCAGACAAATGGAGGATTCTATCTTTATTTCTCAAAGCAAATATGCTAAGAGCATAGTAAAGAAATTTGGCCTGGATAATGCCAATCACAAAAGGACACCTGCTCCCACCCATTTGAAGTTATCCAAGGATGAGAATGGAGTAAGTGTGGACCACAGCTTATACAGAAGTATGATTGGAAGTCTACTGTATCTCACAGCAAGCAGACCTGACATTTCCTTTGCTGTTGGAGTGTGTGCCAGATATCAATCTGATCCTAAAGTGAGTCACTTGAATCAAGTGAAGAGGATTCTGAAATATGTGAATGGCACAAGTGACCATGGGATGCTATATAGCCATGATTCTGGGACTCATTTAAGAGGATAATGTGATGCTGATTGGGATGGAAGTGCAGATGATAGGAAAAGCACTTCAGGTGGATGCTTCTTTCTAGGAAATAATCTTATTTCATGGTTTAGCAAGAAGCAGAATTCAATATCCCTCTCTACTGCTGAAGCTGAGTACATAGCAGCTGGTAGTAGTTGTGCGCAACTGGTATGGATGAAGCACATGTTGTCAGAGTATAATGTCACACAAGATGTTATGACACTATTTTGTGACAACCTGAGTGCTATTAATATTTCCAAAAATCCCATCCAACATAGCAGGACAAAGCACATTGACATCAGACATCACTTCATCAGAGAACTTGTGGAGGACAAAGTCATAACACTTGAGCATGTGAGCACAGAAAATCAGCTTGCTGACATATTTACCACGGCTCTGGATGCAGTTAAGTTTGAAAACCTGAGGAGCAGACTTGGGGTGTGCATTCATGAAGACCTATAGCAATCAATGTGCTTTCTGGCTGCCAAACTGAAAAGACTAAAGGAGGTTCTGGTAGTGCAGTGTGTGAATGAAAAGAGAAATGCTGCTAAAGAGCAAGAGCTGACTGAAGATGATGGACAAGGTGAATCTGCAGGTGAAAGTGATGAGGTGGCTGAAGAGGACAGTACTGAATAGCTAGAGGCTATCTGCAAGTTTACTTTCTGGTTTTTGTTTGTTTTATTTTCGGACAACTTAATTCTTTTTGGTTTTGAACAATATACTGCTATGTGATTTGGTTACATTTGTCTATGACCTCTCTTTGTCATATTTGTGGCTAAAAAGGGGGAGTAGTAAGTGTTGAGGGGGAGTGCTTCAGGTAGATTTTGTGTGCTTGTGCTGTTGCAGCTAGAGTGTGTGTGCTGCAGATGGATGGTGTGTTGCTGCTGTTGAGGGGGAGTTTTTGCCAGTTTACTATGATGAGTGTTCTTGTGGTACTCTGTGGTGGTACTGTGTGTTTTCTTTTGCAGCTGAAGGGGAGTGCTGCTATGCTAGATTTGTTTGTGTTTTTTTTTTGTGTGCAGCTGAGGGGGAGTTTTTTTTTGCTGCTATTAATGGTGTTTTTTTTCCGCTGCTGATACTGATGGTGTTTAAGTGTGTGTGGAGTTTTAGTCAAAAATAAGCCAAAGGGGGAGATTGTTATTTCCTTGGTGTTATGGTTGGCATTATTTTGCTAAAACTCATGTAGCAGCAGATGTTGAATGAAGATGTCTAAAAATATGTTTCACTACTCTTTGTTCAACATGTCGTATGAAGATGTTCCATGACTGCTCATAGGACATCGCACTGTGAAGTCAGGATTTATTGCAGAATCTGTTACAAAGATTTGTGACTAAATATTCTGTGAATATTTGGTTATCCTATGTGGCATCCAAAGCATTTTTGGATTAGGGTTACTTGTTGGTTTTCGGATTTGCTGTTGTTTCTAATTATGGAGACATAATAGGAAACTTTGGATTGAAGACCTATTTTATTGGAGTTAATTTTGCAGATTTGTGGGCAGCCTAATTGCTGCGTTTTTGAAGCCCAATTCAGTCCAGATTACAAGCTATATATAGACTGATGTAAACCTAGTTTTTAGGTGTCGAACTTACATGTATTTTTAGGGTTGTGTGCTTGTGTTTTGTGAGCCTAACTGGTATCTTATGATAACAGTATAAGGACTGTAGTGTAAGTTGTGTAAGGTTGCTCATAAGCTTTTAAGCATTGAGTAGCTGAGTGTTAATTCTCATAAGCTGTGAAGTATTGAGAATTTGTGTTTCGACCATTGTTACTTGTCTTGTAAGGAACCAGTCACGGGTTGTGATTGAAGAGGGATTTGAGGAGGGCCTCATACCTAGGGTAGTCTTAGGTAGAAGTCATAGGAAGGGTAGTGATTAAGTGAGCTGATTGAACCTGGTGTGGTTATCAGTGAATTGATACTATCGAATATTGATTTCATCCCTGGCTTGGTAGCCCCCAGATGTAGGATAGTTAGATCCGAACTGGGTTAACAATCTCTGGTGTTCTTTACATTTTATGCACACTTTTATTTTGAACTTGTTCATTGTTGTTGTATATCAGTGTCACGACATCTCGATAGGACATCTGATATATACAGGCCATAATTTCAGATGAGATCCTTCAGAATGGGAAAGAAGCTGGAAATGTACAAGGCCTTGGTTTTAACAATCAAGCTGAGACTTCCAAGAAGCCTGTATTGAAGTTTGTTCCTCAGAAAATAAAGCAAGAAGTGGGGATGTCAAATCACATGTTTCAACATCAGATGAAGTATCAGAAAAGAGTTTGTAGATCAAAGTATAAACCATGGAGATGCCATTACTGTGGAAAGATTGGTCACTTAAAGTCCTTTTGCTACAAGTTGCACGACTATCCCAAAACTGCTCAGCAACAAAATAAAGGACAGAGTTGGGGTAAAGTGAAGAGAAGATGGATTCCTAGACAAATGATGGCTGGCCTCATAGCACATACCTCTCTTAGAGCATCTGTAAGAGAAGATTGGTACTTTGACAGTGGTTGTTCAAGACACATGACTGGTGTGAAGAAGTTCTTGTCAGATATCAGGCCTCACTCCACCAATTATGTCACCTTTGGGGATGGATCAAAGGGTGAAATAAAAGGGGTTGGAAAGCTGGACTACACAGGACAACCAAATCTGGATCGTGTTCTATTTGTCAAAGGGCTGACCGTAAATTTAATCAGTATAAGCCAACTGTGTGATGTAGGCCTCAAAGTAAATTTCACCAAATCTGAATGTCTAGTAACCAATGAGAAAGATGAAGTTGTTATGAAGGGAACCAGGTCTAAGGATAACTGCTATCTGTGGAATCCTTAAGAACCTGAAAGTCTGTCTACTTGTTTGATGTCAAAGGAAGATGAAACCAAACTGTGGCATCAGAAATTGGGTCACTTACACCTGAAAGGGATGAAGAAAGTTATGTCAAGTGAAGCTGTTAGAGGTATTCCCAAGCTGAAGATTGATAAGGATAATATGTGGTGAATGTCAAGTTGGGAAGCAAACAAGGGTATCACACAAGAGGCTTCAACATCTTACCACAACTTCTAGAGTTCTGGAACTTCTTCACATGGACTTAATGAGACCTATGCAGGTTGAAAGTCTTGGTGGGAAGAAGTATGCCTATGTTGTCATAGATGACTACTCCAGGTTCACTTGGATAAGTTTTATCAGAGAAAAGTCTGAAGTATTTGCAGCCTTCAAAGAGTTGTGTCAAAGGATTCAACGGGAAAAGGATTGTGCTGTTGTTCAAATCAGAAGTGACCATGGGAAAGAATTCGAAAATAGCAGGTTTGAAGAGTTTTGCTTATCTGAGGGAATCACTCATTAATTCTCATCACCGATCACTCCTCAGCAGAATGGTGTGGTGGAACGCAAGAACAGGACCATACAAGAATGTGCAAGAGTCATGATTCATGCCAAAAAGCTTCCATAGCATTTTTGGGCTGAAGCCATGAATACTGCTTGCTATATACACAATAGGGTGACTATCAGATCAGGTACCTCTGTCACTCTTTATGAGCTATGGAAAGGTAGAAAGCCAAACGTGAAGTATTTCCATGTGTTTGGTAGTAAGTGCTATATCTTAGCGGATCGTGAGCAAAGGCGAAAGATGGATCCTAAGAGTGAGGAAGGAATATTTTTGGGTTACTCTACAAATAGCAAAGCATACAGGGTGTTCAATTCCAGAACTCAGGTGATGATGGAATCCATAAATGTGGTGGTTGATGATTCTGGCAACGATGAAGATGTTCCAGATGATGTTGGAACATGTCTGCCCATGAACAATGAAAACTCTCCAGGCCTTGAGTCTGTAGAAGATAGTGCTCAAGAAATCAACACCAGACCTGAGAATGAAGAGGTAGAGGAAGCTAACAGGGGACCCTCTATAAGGATTCAGAAGGATCACCCTAGGGAATTAATTATAGGAGATCTGAATGAAGGTGTGAGAACCAGAAGAAGGGAGACTGTGTCAAATGCTTGTTTTGTGTCAAAGATCGAGCCAAAGAATGTCAAGGAAGCTCTGACATATGAGTTTTGGATAAATGCTATGCAAGAAGAACTGGAGCAGTTCAGAAGAAATGATGTCTGGGATCTTGTACCAAGACCAGAAGGGGTGAATGTTATTGGAACAAAGTGGATCTACAAAAACAAGTCTGACGAGCTTGGAGTGGTTACAAGAAACAAAGCGAGACTTGTTGCACAAGGTTATACTCAAGTTGAGGGAGTTGACTTTGATGAGACTTTTGCTCCAGTGGCTAGATTACAATCCATCAGACTACTCTTAGGGATGGCTTGTAATCTAAAATTCAAGCTGTTCCAAATGGATGTGAAGAGTGCTTTTCTAAATGGCTTTCTGAATGAAGAAGTCTATGTAGATCATCCTAAAGGATTCACTGATCCAAACTTCCCCAATCATGTGTACAAACTGAGGAAAGCGCTGTATGGCTTGAAACAAGCTCCAAGGGCCTGGTATGAGAGGCTGACTGAATTCTTAGTAGCAAATGGTTATAGAAAAGGAGGCATTGACAAAACTTTGTTTGTCAAGGAAGAAGGAGGAAAATTAATGATAGCCCAAATTTATGTGGATGACATTGTATTTGGGGGAATGACAGAAGCTATGGTGAAACAGTTTGTTCAACAAATGCAATCAGAATTTGAAATGAGTTTGGTTGGAGAACTTAGCTACTTTCTTGGATTACAAGTCAGACAAATGGAGGATTCTATCTTTATTTCTCAAAGCAAATATGCTAAGAGCATAGTAAAGAAATTTGGCCTGGATAATGCCAATCACAAAAGGACACCTGCTCCCACCCATTTGAAGTTATCCAAGGATGAGAATGGAGTAAGTGTGGACCACAGCTTATACAGAAGTATGATTGGAAGTCTACTGTATCTCACAGCAAGCAGACCTGACATTTCCTTTGCTGTTGGAGTGTGTGCCAGATATCAATCTGATCCTAAAGTGAGTCACTTGAATCAAGTGAAGAGGATTCTGAAATATGTGAATGGCACAAGTGACCATGGGATGCTATATAGCCATGATTCTGAGACTCATTTAAGAGGATAATGTGATGCTGATTGGGATGGAAGTGCAGATGATAGGAAAAGCACTTCAGGTGGATGCTTCTTTCTAGGAAATAATCTTATTTCATGGTTTAGCAAGAAGCAGAATTCAGTATCCCTCTCTACTGCTGAAGCTGAGTACATAGCAGCTGGTAGTAGTTGTGCGCAACTGGTATGGATGAAGCACATGTTGTCAGAGTATAATGTCACACAAGATGTTATGACACTATTTTGTGACAACCTGAGTGCTATTAATATTTCCAAAAATCCCATCCAACATAGCAGGACAAAGCACATTGACATCAGACATCACTTCATCAGAGAACTTGTGGAGGACAAAGTCATAACACTTGAGCATGTGAGCACAGAAAATCAGCTTGCTGACATATTTACCACGGCTCTGGATGCAGTTAAGTTTGAAAACCTGAGGAGCAGACTTGGGGTGTGCATTCATGAAGACCTATAGCAATCAATGTGCTTTCTGGCTGCCAAACTGAAAAGACTAAAGGAGGTTCTGGTAATGCAGTGTGTGAATGAAAAGAGAAATGCTGCTAAAGAGCAAGAGCTGACTGAAGATGATGGACAAGGTGAATCTGCAGGTGAAAGTGATGAGGTGGCTGAAGAGGACAGTGCTGAATAGCTAGAGGCTATCTGCAAGTTTACTTTCTGGTTTTTGTTTGTTTTATTTTTGGACAACTTAATTCTTTTTGGTTTTGAACAATATACTGCTATGTGATTTGGTTACATTTGTCTATGACCTCTCTTTGTCATATTTGTGGCTAAAAAGGGGGAGTAGTAAGTGTTGAGGGGGAGTGCTTCAGGTAGATTTTGTGTGCTTGTGCTGTTGCAGGTAGAGTGTGTGTGCTACAGATGGATGGTGTGTTGCTGCTGTTGAGGGGGAGTTTTTGCCAGTTTACTATGATGAGTGTTCTTGTGGTACTGTGTGTTTTCTTTTGCAGCTGAAGGGGAGTGCTGCTATGCTGGATTTGTTTGTGTTTTTTTTTGTGTGCAGCTGAGGGGGAGTTTTTTTTTGCTGCTATTAATGGTGTTTTTTTTCCGCTGCTGATACTGATGGTGTTTAAGTGTGTGTGGAGTTTTAGCCAAAAATAATCCAAAGGGGGAGATTGTTATTTCCTTGGTGTTATGGTTGGCATTATTTTGCTAAAACTCATGTAGCAGCAGATGTTGAATGAAGATGTCTAAAAATATGTTTCACTACTCTTTGTTCAACATGTCGTATGAAGATGTTCCATGACTGCTCATAGGACATCGCACTGTGAAGTCAGGATTTATTGCAGAATCTGTTACAAAGATTTGTAACTAAATATTCTGTGAATATTTGGTTATCCTATGTGGCATCCAAAGCATTTTTGGATTAGGGTTACTTGTTGGTTTTCGGATTTGCTGTTGTTTCTAATTATGGAGACATAATAGGAAACTTTGGATTGAAGACCTATTTTATTGGAGTTAATTTTGCAGATTTGTGGGCAGCCTAATTGCTGCGTTTTTGAAGCCCAATTCAGTCCAGATTACAAGCTATATATAGACTGATGTAAACCTAGTTTTTAGGTGTCGAACTTACATGTATTTTTAGGGTTGTGTACTTGTGTTTTGTGAGCCTAACTGGTATCTTATGATAACAGTATAAGGACTGTAGTGTAAGTTGTGTAAGGTTGCTCATAAGCTTTTAAGCATTGAGTAGCTGAGTGTTAATTCTCATAAGCTGTGAAGTATTGAGAATTTGTGTTTCGACCATTGTTACTTGTCTTGTAAGGAACCAGTCACGGGTTGTGATTGAAGAGGGATTTGAGGAGGGCCTCATACCTAGGGGAGTCTTAGGTAGAAGTCATAGGAAGGGTAGTGATTAAGTGAGCTGATTGAACCGGGTGTGGTTATCAGTGAATTGATACTATCGAATATTGATTTCATCCCTGGCTTGGTAGCCCCCAGATGTAGGATAGTTAGATCCGAACTGGGTTAACAATCTCTGGTGTTCTTTACATTTTATGCACACTTTTATTTTGAACTTGTTCATTGTTGTTGTATATCAGTGTCACGACATCTCGATAGGACATCTGATATATACAGGCCAGAATTTCAGATGAGATCCTTCAGAATGGGAAAGAAGCTGGAAATGTACAAGGCCTTGGTTTTAACAATCAAGCTGAGACTTCCAAGAAGCCTGTATTGAAGTTTGTTCCTCAGAAAATAAAGCAAGAAGTGGGGATGTCAAATCACATGTTTCAACATCAGATGAAGTATCAGAAAAGAGTTTGTAGATCAAAGTATAAACCATGGAGATGCCATTACTGTGGAAAGATTGGTCACTTAAAGTCCTTTTGCTACAAGTTGCACGACTATCCCAAAACTGCTCAGCAACAAAATAAAGGACAGAGTTGGGGTAAAGTGAAGAGAAGATGGATTCCTAGACAAATGATGGCTGGCCTCATAGCACATACCTCTCTTAGAGCATCTGTAAGAGAAGATTGGTACTTTGACAGTGGTTGTTCAAGACACATGACTGGTGTGAAGAAGTTCTTGTCAGATATCAGGCCTCACTCCACCAATTATGTCACCTTTGGGGATGGATCAAAGGGTGAAATAAAAGGGGTTGGAAAGCTGGACTACACAGGACAACCAAATCTGGATCGTGTTCTATTTGTCAAAGGGCTGACCGTAAATTTAATCAGTATAAGCCAACTGTGTGATGTAGGCCTCAAAGTAAATTTCACCAAATCTGAATGTCTAGTAACCAATGAGAAAGATGAAGTTGTTATGAAGGGAACCAGGTCTAAGGATAACTGCTATCTGTGGAATCCTTAAGAACCTGAAAGTCTGTCTACTTGTTTGATGTCAAAGGAAGATGAAACCAAACTGTGGCATCAGAAATTGGGTCACTTACACCTGAAAGGGATGAAGAAAGTTATGTCAAGTGAAGCTGTTAGAGGTATTCCCAAGCTGAAGATTGATAAGGATAAAATATGTGGTGAATGTCAAGTTGGGAAGCAAACAAGGGTATCACACAAGAGGCTTCAACATCTTACCACAACTTCTAGAGTTCTGGAACTTCTTCACATGGACTTAATGGGACCTATGCAGGTTGAAAGTCTTGGTGGGAAGAAGTATGCCTATGTTGTCATAGATGACTACTCCAGGTTCACTTGGATAAGTTTTATCAGAGAAAAGTCTGAAGTATTTGCAGCCTTCAAAGAGTTGTGTCAAAGGATTCAACGGGAAAATGATTGTGCTGTTGTTCAAATCAGAAGTGACCATGGGAAAGAATTCGAAAATAGCAGGTTTGAAGAGTTTTGCTTATCTGAGGGAATCACTCATTAATTCTCATCACCGATCACTCCTCAGCAGAATGGTGTGGTGGAACACAAGAACAGGACTATACAAGAGTGTGCAAGAGTCATGATTCATGCCAAAAAGCTTCCATATCATTTTTGGGCTGAAGCAATGAATACTGCTTGCTATATACACATATCACTGGCTTGGTAGCCCCCATAGTAGGATTGTTGATCCGAACTGGGTAAACATATCACTGTGTTATTTACCTTCTGCACTGTTATTTTTATTGTTATCTTGTTCATTGTGTTAGATATCAGTGTCTCAACATCTGTGTAGGACATCTGATATCTGTGCCAGAATTTCAATATATATATATATATATATATATATATTTGTCTGTATTGCTGGAAGCTTGCTCACCTGTAAGTATTTCTTTCATATCCTTTTAAATACTTGTCATATATCAATTGTATATATACTTGTATATCTGCTTAGAGTTTTCCCCGACAACTAGGTCTAGAGCTAAGTAAAGCCAGTGGTCGCTCTTTCAATAGTCAAAACTAGTTCCCCATAGGAATTCTAGATACAGTATTACCTTCTCTTGGGCTCAAACAATATGGAACAAAGAGAAAGGCATTATTCCCGGTGAAACTTTTCTCAGACTGTCACTATTAGAAAATTGTCAAAGAAGTTCATTTCCCCAGAGAGGATTAATTCCTGGTGAAACCTCTCTTGAATTTCTTCAAACCGTAGAATTGTTCACTAAAGAAAAGATTATTCCCGGTGAAACTTTTCTTGAACTCTTCTTAAGTTTGGGCCCGCAGGCTTCCTTAAAGCATCCCAACCTCCTCTTGGGCTTTGTACAAGGACCCTCCGGCTTCTTAGAAGTTCTCATGCCTTCTCTTGGGCTTAATATAAGGACCCTGAAGACCTCTTAAAGGTATAAGATATAACTTAGTCATCCTTTGTTAGAGCAGTCTTTCTAAAGAGTCAAAACCTTGGACATTTTTAGGATTGACACTCATTCCTTAAAATACCAGCCTCCTCTTGGGCATCATACAAAGATAAACTTTTCCATAACAGTAGACTTGGACAGTCTAATCCCCTCTTGGATCTCAAAGACATTCTCAAGTTCCCTATAAACACAGGAAAAAACCCTGGCCATTTAATCAATCTCCAGTAAAGTTAAAACCTTCACAGGATCTAAAACTCATGTCTTTCATCCTAAATTTCCCCAGCTAGGGTCAGCTTATCATCAGAACCTCAAGGCATCTGATACCTCAACTCTTCTGTAACCCTCAGCAAGAGTTGATTCCCCATTTTGGACCTGCCTCCGGATCTCAATAATCCTCAGCAGAAGCCAGCCTCCTTTTAGGCTTTGTATAATGTTTTTCCTCAGCAGAATTAGCCCTAACATCACCCTTTTGTTGAGTCCATATTCTTCCTTAAAACACTCTCTTGTTGAGTTAACCCTTTTCAGCCTCAATCTTGGGCTTTGTACAAGACAAACAAAACACTCTCTTGTTGAGTCAATCACTTTAAGGCACTCTCTTGTTGAGTCGAATTTCTTCAGCCTCGTCTTAGACTTTGTATAATGATCTTTCCCCATCTTTTCAGCCTCAATCTTAGGCTTTGTACAAGACAAACATAAGCACTCTCTTGTTGAGTCATTTCTTTAGCCTCACTCTTGAGCTTTATACAAGACACATATAAACTTTCTCCAACAAAGTCAAAATCTTAATAACCCTCTCTTATGCTCGGGACAAATATTTTCCCCAGCGGAGTCAATTCCTCCCAGCCTTCTTTTAGGCTTTGAGAAATAATATCCCTAAGCAGAATCAATCTTCTTTTCAGCCTCCTCTTAGGCTTTGTATAATTATTTTCTCCAGTAAGTTCAGCCTCAATCTTGGGCTTTGTACAAGACACCTAAAAATCCTTAGCTGAGTCAGTCAACCATCTTTCAGCCTCAATCTTGGGCTTTGTACAAGACACCCAAATAAAACACTCTCTTGTTGAGTCAGTCTCATTTCAGCCTCAATCTTGGGCTTTGTACAAGACACCGTATAAATCTCTCCAGCAGATTCAATCTTCTTTTAGCCTTAATCTTGGGCTTTATACAAGACAGATAAAACCTCTCACCAGTAGAGTCAGTTTCCCCTTTTAGCCTCAATCTTGGGCTTTGTACAAGACATACAAAATATTTCCCCGGAAAAGTCAACTTCTAGCCTCCTCTTAGGCTTTGTATAATGATATCCCCAAAGGAGTCAATTCTCTTTTAGCCTCAATCTTGGGCTTTGTACAAGACAAATAAACACTCTCTCGTTGAGTCAGCCTTTTCCAGCCTCCTCTTAGGCTTTGTATAAGGACTTCCCCAGTGGAGTCAATCAATCTCTTAGCTTCAACCTTGGGCTTTGATCAAGGCACACAAAAATCAACATCCCCTCATAGGAAATCAAAATCTCTCTGTAGGAAGACATTTCTCTGTGTTATCACACATCAAAACAAACAAATTAAACAAACCTTAATCCCAGATAACTGTTGTAAGTGGCACACTTGTTGATTTAAAAATCCAAGCTGTCCTCCATCTCTTATCCTGGTAAATCCTCTCTTTCATCTAATTGTTGTACGTGGCAAGCCTCTAGATTATTTACATCCACGCCACTATCCCTCTCTTAGCATGATAGATTCCTAAGGAAAATGACATTGCTCAACGCTGAGTTAAAGTTTTCTCCTTCAGGAAAATTCCCTCATAAAGGAAATTATGGCATTGCTGGATTCTTATATCCCAGTTAAAGTAGTCCTCCTTTATAATCAGTCACCCAACAGTTGTGATAAACAGACGAGATGTCTCCCATTAGAGATGACATATTCTCTCTCAGTCAAACCTTTTAGCTTCAATCTTGGTGTAGCACCCCAAAATTTTCCTTCACTTTTCTAACCCAAGTGGCTTATGCTTCATAAGCATTTTAACTAGGTCATCGGGCACATACATACATATCATTTGGCTCTGTGGTTATGGGATCAAGGTTCTCTGTTCAAGCATCGTCAGGTTACAACAGACGTTTATTTCGTCACTCGACACATGTGCAGAGTATTTCTCCGGGTTACGTAATTACCGGGTCAGAAAAGCTCTTATCAAACATAATTTTTCATGTCAAGAATCTCAGAGGAAGTTGAAGTTTTCAGCCGATTCAAAACAGTTTGAGCAGAAAATCAGTTTGCTGTGCAAATTTGCAAAATTCATAACTCTTGCCCTGGAACTTGTTTTGGCTGGATATTCAACATTTAGAACCGTCTTGGTATTCTCTACAACCTTTATGTTCGGCTCGGACGTCAATTCATCAAGGAAAGTGGTGGGAATTATTAGTTTCTGGAATTTCGGTTTCGCTGGATAATTGCGTCAGTGGTATTCAAAAGGGCTTAGCTTCTGATTGGATCATCATTTTTGAGCGATTCCCATGCCAAAAGTTCCGTCTTGATATCCTCTCCAACTTTCGTGTTTTGGCCAAAAGCTAATTCTTTGAGGAAGATCTCCGAATACGCGAATTCTCTGAGTCGATACAGCAGAAGAACAACGAAAAATAGTGCTGAACCGGTGTATTTTGGACACTAAAAAATTCATAACTCTCAGGTCGTTCGTCGGATTGATGCCGTTCCGGTGCCTAAAATTCCTTTAGATGTTATATTAGTGCCGTGAATTCAGTTTGGGTCAGGTCTGAGCGGAAGGACCCCGAAAATGTGAATTACCAGTGGGGTTCTTTGATGCAGTGCACTGTCTGTCAGATTTTGTAAAATTCATAACTCGGTCAATTTTCATCGGATTGCGTCCATTCTCGAAGCGTTGGTTCAAAAATTTTATCATGTTCAAGTTCCAAGACAAGCTCGATTCCGAACGGTACTCCGAAGAATGTCGGTTTGGTTTATTTCGCAAAACTGACGTGCTGAGTCGGAAAAAATGGCTGAGAGTTGTTTCGCGAGAAAATTAAGATCTCCCTCGTCGTTTGTCCGTTTGAGCTCACATTTTAACACGATGTCACTGACTCATAGATCTACAACTTTGATGACAAAGTCGAGTCGATATTATGCTCCGAAGAGGTTGACCTCGTCACGTTTTCGAGTAGCGGACACCAAATAAGCTGAAAAAACAACTTATTCAGTGACGTCTTGCAGCTTAAACGTATCGATCGCACTCGATTTTGATCGTATGACGTCCGTTCTTTTTGCGTTGCAACCGTGATTCAGAGGCGGACGATGTTGTGGAAGGCTCAGTGTCGAAATTTCTTGCCGAAGACGGTGTTATTTTCACTTAAGCCAAAATTCTACCTTTTGCCCTTCATTTTAGACTCCAATATATATTCTTTTGACCCATAATTTCTCTCTTAACTTCACTCATTCTTACAAATACCAAAAACATTGTCACTCACTCTCTCAAGGATCAAATCAAGTTCTCTCAACTTTTTCTCAAGAACACAACAACAATTTCATCAATCTTCAAGAACACTCAAGAACGCAAAGTCTCCGATCGAGCTCCGACCACCGCCGATCAACCGCGATCTCCTCCCCCACTCCCGCCGGATCACCGCGCCGACCTCCCTAGCTCCGGCCAGCCACCGCGCGCCGACGAACTCCCTCCTCTCCACGGATTCTTCATCAATTGCTCCTTCGATCTACTTTTCGGTAACAATTCTTGAATCTTTCACTTCATTATTTGTTAATTGTTGAGGTTTGGATTGAATTAAAGTGAGTTTGATAATGTTGTAGCTCAGGTGTTTGATAAAATGCTTAGGTGAACATTTAAATTCAAGAATTGTGATAATTGTTAAGTGAATTAATTGTTTGATCATGGATTTGAGATTGATATTGTGGAGATTTGTTGAATGTTCTTGAACAATAGTTTTTGTGATTAATTGATTCTTGAAATAAGTTGATTATGAGCAAACGTGGAATTGGATGATTTCATTTGAATTGTTGCGTTCCGCGTGTCGAAACTAATCCGGTTCCACAATTGTTGATATTCAATTTGGATCAAGAACGGATTAACCGTGGAATTGTTCGATTGTTGTGTGTTAATAGTTCACGTGTCGAGAATTATTGATTCGCATGCTTAATGGATGATTTTGCTTGGTCTACATGTTTGAAAGTCGCGTAATCGATGTGCATTAATTGTGTATGATCATTGGCTTGAGCTTGGTGCATGTTTGCTTGAAAAATAAAAGTTCGGTTGTGTAGGAGCGTTATAGTGTCGCTTTCCCGTAAAAATGTGTTTTGGTCATAACTTACTAACCGTAGCGTGTTTTTGCGAATGTGAATAATGTAACTTGATTTTGTTGATGATTCCGGAGCTGTTGGTGGACTTTTTAGTCGATTTCGGACAACTTTTTTTTTACTGTTTGGCTACTGCCAGCCGACATAATTGGCCTAAAAGTCCCACTCCGAGCGGAATTAATTCAAATCGAGTTTGTTTTTGAGTCCGTTGGCACGTTTGCGGTCAACCATGCGATTTTCGTTCAATTCCGAGTCGATGATTTTTGACGCATTTTTTCCGATTTGACGTTTTTAAGCTCCGTTTTGTGCGAACTTTGCATGTTGACTTGTATTTGATGTGCACTTGTGCTTACTTGCTCATACATTATTATTGTGATTGGTTTCGCTCTTTTCCGGATCGACTTTGTGTGCATTTTATCATGTTGTGGCGGTGCTACCCCGTTTTGAGACTTTGTGTTCCGATGCATGCTCATTACTCGTATGCTTATTATTGTCCTTGATTTTGAGTTATGATACCTGAGTGCAACTTCCGGTTGCATCTCCTTATGGTTTCTAACATGTTTGTTGAGATTGTACAAGGTTTCCGCTAAGATTCCGGCGGTGGTTATTCACTCGGTATTCCACTTTATTTGTGGGATACTACTTTGCTTCCGATGCGATGGCTTTTATCTCATGCTATGAGATGCATTATGTATTGCATGCGTGGTTGTCTGGCTTGTGTTTTCATGCAGGTTTCCTATGTGGCCGTGTCCGATACACACACCACGTGTCGGTTGTGATATATTTTCACACCGACAATGTTTTGACGCTTATGCTTGTACCAGATTTATTTTCACACCGACAAAGGAGGCTTTGATTGTGTTTGTTTACATTTGTGCCTAAGACCTCCAATGAGGCATCCCACTCCCGTATCCCCTTGTAAGACCTCCAAGAAGGCAATTGACGGAAGGTAGGGTTCGTAATCGACCCCCGTTATTCTAGTCGAGTCGTTCTTAGCTCTCATTACATGATTGCAGCTTTGAATATAGCTTACTCTTGTTATCGAGTCCGTCAAGTGGAAGAAGGGTTTCGCAATCAAACCCCCACGCCTTATCTATAGCTCGCATTGACCGATGCTGATGCTTATGTGATCTTATTCACATCCCCCTTACTCTGCTCTCCATGGTTCTCGATACCATTGGGTGAGTACCCCTATTTTCCATAGCTAGCTTGTTTGCCTTGGTTGATATGACCCCTTGGCTAAAGCTCCCCCCTTTTAACTTTGATTGTGTGACATTGTTGTTGACAGACACTGTTTATTCTTTCGTTTGTTTTTAGTTCGTTTTGTGATTGATTCATCGTGTGTTTACTTGTTTGATGGCATGATCCCGTAGGATTCCTCGCTCCACTTAATTTTTGATTAAGTCGGAGGTAGGAGAGACATTAGGATAGCAATCCATGCATGATAACATTAGGTAGAATCTTCCCCTCTTACCTCACACGACCATAGGATCTCCATGTATGATAACTTTAGGGTTTGAGTCTTAGTCTCCCTCATTAGATTTTACCTTTCTTAACCCTTTGAGTTTCTCTTCTTCTCATCTCAAAACAAAAGCAAAAAACACTTAATGATGGCATAATATGTATTGCACTTAAACCTAAGGTATGGGAAATGGAAAGAGGAGGGTTTCTCTCCACTTTCCTAGAGTGTTTAGCATACGGTCTGTTAGACGACCATGCGACGCATTCGATCCTATATCATAGACTTGAATGCAATCCGTGTTACAAAACACAAAAATAATCAAAATACTTCTTTCTTAAAAGACAAAAACAAACAATCAATTCTCTTCTCATCTCCTTCATTCTATTCCTTAAGGATGTGTCATTTCCGTTCTACCGCAAACAGGTAACGCCTAAGTCTCCATACAGCGAGCTGCAACACCTAAACTGCTAGGACGCGAACGTTGACGTATTCCACTAAAAAACACAAACAATTTTCCCTAGGTGAGGGGAACTACGTCGCTCTGATTCTCATGTTCCCGATGAGATACGTAGGCAGTGGGGTAGGGCCCATTCGAGCACTTCTTTTATTTTCCCTACATTTGTTTCTCTTTCTCTCTCCTTTCCTTTTCTAATTCCTTTTCCAGTATCCTTTCTTTACACCCTTTGATCGAAGCAGCAAGCATGGATCCCATCGGGTACGATGGACGTGTGGGGGTGTTAGTACCTTCCTCGCGCGTAACCGACTCCTGAACCCAGTTCTCTTGGTCGTAAGACCATGCTCTATCCTTTCCCTCAGGTTTACGCAGTGTTTCCTTTCTCTCTCTTGGGATAAATACACATTGCTGGTGACTCTGTTTCGGTGCCACTTTCGCGTTTGTACCTGGATGAAAATCCCGGGAGCGACAACCGGCGACTCTGCTGGGGATCGAACCCAGAATCTCTGGTTTCCTTAGCGAGTCAATCCTAGCGCTTGTCTGTTTTCTTTCATTGGGTGTTTACCGTGGTGCTGTGTTTTACTGTATTTACTATTGTACTGTATTTCTATTTACTGTATTACTGCTTTACTATATATGACTGTATTTACCGCATTTTAGCATTTGCATTTCATATGTTATATTATGCTATACTGGATTGTACTGTGTTGTTTTTCTGTTTGGCGGGCAGGGTGTTCTGAGAGATAAGCCCACTACCCAGGCTTAAGTACACACATAGGTATTAGAGTGGATAGTCGTGATGCTTGCGTGGTGGTGACCACGTATTGTTGTTCATGAGACCCACAACCAGCCGAGGTTCTATCAGGAGCTTTCTGCTACTGCATGTTATGCAGGCCAGTAGTTATTCTCTTGAGGAATTGTCGACTCTGGTGACCATTCCCGAGGACTCAGTTGCGGCACTCCTCCCGAGATGTGACAGTGGCAGACCACGTTCTGTGGCAAACCCATTGCAGATTCTCGATCCGAGGACCCAATGCTCGGAACTTGCTATAGGATATCCTTTTTGAAAGAGAATCAGTGGAGGCACTCCTCGATTGGCGATAGTACTGTACCCCGAGGGATGAATGTACTATTGCTTCTCGACCTCAATGCTTGAAGCTGAGGACCTTTCGTTTTTGTGAATCAGTTGAGGCCTCCTCGATTGATGATGATGCCAAACCAAAAGTGGTGAACGTATCATCATTTCTCGACCTGAGAGCCCGGGATACTGAGGATCCTAGTACCCACATGTGAGAGGGGCGGGTTGTTTACAGGTTTGCAGGTAACCTTGACCTTCAACATACCCGATTTTCTGGATTTCCTATCAGTGTGGACTTATCAGCCTGGTATTCTGGTTATTCTGGTATTCTCTTCAGAACAGACTCATGTACCTATTCAGTCATCAGCACAACAGTTATTCAGAATATGTGGAAGCTTTGATCTCATGTCTTATTGCATTCATAACATTGTATTTTCATACTCATTTGCATAACAGGTGTTAGACGCGTGGTTATTCTTATTATGGTCTGGTTTTCTTCGGAATTGTAGATTTAACTGCTCAAGCCATTCGGAAGTCGACCATGGATCTGGTTCAAGCAGAGTTGAGGGAAATGCAAAGCCAAATGGGGCAGTTTATGTGGGACATGCAAGTTCTGATTCAAGACCAGAAAATGTTGAAGGAAGAGGTCAACCAACTGAAGACTCAGATGAGTCTGGTTATGGAGGTCGTGAGAGGTGTGCTAAACAAGGATAATACTCCCATGCCTGAAGCTGCGGCTGGAATTGTCTCTCCTCCAGTGTTTAAGGGATCCCTCCCAAAGAGTGAGTAGATTGCCACTGTGATCGTCCCAGCTGTATCTCCGCAACGGGGTAGTGCTCCTCGTCGGTATCAAGATGGACCAAAGATGAACCGACACCTTGAGACTCCACCGGTACCATATTCTCAGCTATTCCAGCATCTCCTTCAATGGCAACTAGTACAGAAAAGGACTCTGGCTCCTCTTACTGGTACTCCCCCACCGGGTTATGATGTAAGAGCTCACTGTGATTTCCACTCTGGTCGCCGGGGCATAATGTGGAAGATTGTAGGGCATTCTAGCATGCTGTCCAGGATCTGATCAATTCGAAGGAAATTGAATTCACGCCGAGCGGCGTGAGTATACAAGGTGGTCTTACTCTAGCTGCTGAAAAAGAAGTGGATATCCCTGTTGTCTCTCCTAAAGCTACATCAAGTCAGGGGAATTTCTCGCAACCTGTGGTCTTGGAACCTTCTCGTCCTCAATTGTTGCCTGCTCTTAAGCCAAGTCTAACGAGGAAAATGCCTAAACAAGAGGAAGGTACAAGTAGGCATCGCCAACAGAGCTATCATCTGAAGAGTTAACAAAAGTCTAGAAGGCAGGAGAGAAAGTTTGATCCCATTACTATTCCTTACAGTTACTTGCTCGATCGTTTACTTCAAGACTCTTTGATTCAGCTAGAGAAAGCTGCTCCTGTTCCATTTCCCCTTCCTCCAAGTTATGACAAGAGTGTTAGATGCGAGTACCACTCAGGGACACAGGGGCATATCCTTGAAGAGTGCAAGGTGTTCAGACATAAGGTGCAGGATCTCATTGACGCTGGGCTTATCATTTTCACTGAAGACGGTCTGTACATTAACTAAAGCTTCTCAAGTGAGCACTTGAGACCACAAAGACATCTCCTAAAGCAATCAGTCCAGTCGGAGCCAAGTCTCCTCAGCAATGGCGAATATCAATTTTCTTTACTGCATTTTCATTTGTAATTTTCATTACTGGTTAATGTTTGCATGTAACAAACTTGTTTGTTCTTGAATGATGATTTTAATGCAATAAGTATGTTTTCTCGAAAAGTTCATTCGTATTCACTCATTTAATGTTTGTATGCACTGCAATGCTAACCTTCTTGTTTAAACTTTTGGAGGGAGGATGATGGGTAAAAACGCACAGTCTCTGATGGTATGCTTTTGGGACAAAACCTTGCTGATGATGTACAGGCATTATTTCAAATCCCTAAACACCGGAGATATAAGGAAGATAATCCCTTGTCAACCCCTTTGAGCCTAGAAGTAGGAGTTTCTTTCTGAAAATGAAAAAATCCTCAATCTTAACCTGGGGCAGGGTAGGTGTCAGTTAAGTTGACCAAGCGTTCAGATTTCGAAGGGAGTGTGCATCTGAGGATCCATTACCTTCTATTCCACCGTCAGGAGGCCAAGAGATGTGAAACCACAACGGTTATCCCTCACCAACTGAAGAGTGAGGCAGTCACAACCCTTTCAAACAAGTCAGGCAAGCCAATGTCACACGATTGTTAAAAAAAAAGAGAAAAGAGAGTCAAAGAAGAAAAAAGAAAGCCCGCTAAGTCAAAACTTGAAAACAAGTGACTTAGGCAAAAGTTAGGGCATCCCGCTGGACTTCAAAATCTAAAAATTCAAAAAGAATAAGTCCAGGCAAAATCAGGGGAAAACAAAAGAACAAAAAGCAAAAAAATGAGAGGAACAAAAAGAAAAATCCTCGAGGAAAGAACCAGGTCGTGTGACCACAGACACCAAATAACGAAAGGGGAGAATGTCACTCTAATAAACCGTGTGGGTTCCTTAACCATCCTCATACTGTTCATAACCTTTTGAAAGGCGAGCGCTTGTGTCGAGTTAGCTGAATGTAGGACTGGAGAACATCAAGGAGAATGGGTGGGTACAAACAAAATTTTGAGCCATAAATCCTTTTTTCTTAAACCGCGAACCAGGCCACGTTACAACCCTCAAAAGTCCTAATTGAAACAGGGTTTATTCTGAAGGCGTATTTCAATAAGATAACGTTCCCGACTCCCATGAGTTGTGCTAAAAGACCTTGGTTGGTATTGCATGTGCATGCATTTTTCCATTTATAAAATCTGTGTCGCACCTTCACCAGTGACTCGTTCACAGGTGTTGGATATATCTTTTCGGAAAAAACTTCGAGATTAAGATATGTGTTGCATTATAATGTTCATTCTTGGAATAAATATTTTCTGCTC
This sequence comes from Lathyrus tuberosus, assembly GCA_022829125.1. Taxonomy (NCBI): domain Eukaryota; kingdom Viridiplantae; phylum Streptophyta; class Magnoliopsida; order Fabales; family Fabaceae; genus Lathyrus; species Lathyrus tuberosus. The sequence continues at coordinate 3,891,067 of JALAZF010000395.1, forward strand.
ACTTGCATGTACTTGACACTAGTAAGGCTTACCTAGTGAACATCAGTCGAGAATTTTGATCACGCCAAAGTGAGACGCTTGAAAACTCCGGGGATGAGAGTGACAAGGGACATGTTACCAAGTGATTATGTTGGGTGTGTGCTTTCACGGCAATTTGTGCTAAGAAGTTGTCAATCTGGGGCAGTTATGTTGTGAAATATCTCTGCCGTTCGGTTAATCTGGGGCAATTATGTTGAGAGTCTGGGGCAATCAAGTCGAGATTTAGAAAATCTCCCGAAGGTTAGTCAGGTAGAAGAATTCCTTCACGTATCAGTCAGTCAGGGGCAATAAATCATTTCAAAGCTGGGGCAGGCCACCCCAAGAGCACAAGAAGTTATTCTCTCTGAAGGACGGTTAATCAAAAGCCATGGGGCAATATATGTCGGATCTTCACAAGACATCCTGAAGACATGTTCATTTACAGGTTATGCTGCATCGGGGCACCTCTTTTGGTCATATAATACTTGCAGGTTCATGTTGATAGTTAACACGTGACGTCCCCAGTAGAGTTTCTCGCCTCGGCAGAGATGGCTGAAGTTTTATCATTCAGCAGAGCATTATGAAGGTTGTGAATTATTCTCCTCAGCAAGAGTTCGGGAGTTCACTCTCCCCTAGCCAGGTTAGTGAAGTTTGTTGCTTTTCAACAAGAGTTCATATTTCGGTACAAAGTGTTGGGTTTATGCTTCACCAGTTTGCTGTAAAGTTTTGTCTCCCCAACAGAATAAGGGTAAGAGGCAAGCATCAAACAAAGGAGTAAGTCTGATCTGGTCCCCTAGCAGAGCTGATATCATTAACCATTATCCCCAAGCATATTTTTGGGTGGTGGTTATCTTTCCCCGGCAAGTCAAAGACCGATTTTCATTGGTACTTTTCTTCAGCAGATTCCTGTGATGTTTCTCCAGCGGATGTTTGTTATGCGTAATTTCCTGCAGAATGAAGGCTTGGTCGGGATCTCGAGCAGTTATGACACTGAAGACGATTCATTTTGTTATCCCCAGCGGAGTTGGCCTCGTCTCTTCAGCATTTATTTTGTTGGAGTGATCTTGTTGCATATCATAAATATCATTGCATAATCATCATCACATATCATTAGCATAGCATTGCATGAAGCCTTGTAAAACCGAACAGAAAATCTATAGACCAACCTTGCTCGACATCCTTCCACAACCCACTTTGCTGGTATATTTCAAAAACCTGAAGCCCTATCCATATTGGCGTTCCCTTTAAAGAAAAGTCCAATCCCTATTGGCACTTCATTCAAAATCCAATCCCCATTGGTACCCATAAAGATTTCTCCATTGGAAAAATAATCACCATCAGGTTTCACCTGTCCTTGCCAGCAAAGTTCAATTGTACTTGGCACATCCTTCTTCCCAGGTAGCCCGAGCATACGTCGGCATCTTGCATATAGTGATCATTGCATCCTCAAATCGCGTAGCATTTCCATTTCGTATGGAGCATTACGCCATAGAAAGAAAATTCAAACATATGCATGCGAAGCATAAGCCAGATTTGGTACCTTGCGCGAAAGTCCGAATCCACTCACAATCAAGACGGTGACATATCCCCAACAGACATTACAATCAACCCCTCTGCTTGCCTTTCTTTTGGGTCGTAGATCATATGTCAATCTTGCCCTCGATCAGTCCTTGTCCATCAACCCTTTGATGACGACATTCCAAAAACAGGTTTACTTTCTGTCATCCCTATGACGATGTGTCTCTTTCAGTCAAGTTTTCTTCCCGTCAACCCTATGACAATGTGCTCCCTAAGTCAGGTCTTCTTTCTGTCATCCCTATGACAATGTGTTTCCTTCGGTCAAGTCTTTCTGTCAAACCCCTTTGACGATGTGCTTTCTTCGGTCTAGTATTCTTTCTGTCATCCTTATGACAATGTGGTTCCTTCAGTTGGGTCTTCTTGCCGTCAACCCTTTGACGACGTGTTCCCTCGGTCAGGCGTCTTCTTCCCGTCAACCCTTTGATGACGTGTTTCCTCGGATAGGTTCTCTTTCCGTAAACCCTTTGACGACGTGTTTACCTTTTTAGGTCAGTTTTCTTTCTGTCATCCCTATGACAATGTGTTCCCTCCGGTCAGGTTCTCTATCCGTCAAACCCCTTTGACGATGTGCTTCCTTTATTCGAGTTTTCTTGCCATCAAATCCCTTTGACGATGTGGTCTTCGGTCGGGTTTCAAGTTTTCTTTCCGTCAAACCCCTTTGACGATGCGTCTACTCGGCTCGAGTATTCTTTGGGTTCCATCTTCTTTCTATCAAACTCCTTTGACGATGTGTCCCTTCGGTTGGGTGTTCGGGTTGTCTTTCTGTCAATTCTTTGACGATGTGGTCCGTTGCGTATCTTTTCTTCCCGTCAACCCTTTGATGAGGTGTTTCTTGTGGTTCATCTTCTTTCTGTCATCCCTATGACAATGTGTTCTCTCCGTCCAGGTTTCATCTTCTTTCTGTCATCCCTATGACAATGTGTCCCTACGGTGGAATTTCGTCCCATCAACCCTTTGACGAAGTGTTTCTTGGGTTTCAACTTCTTTCTGTCATCCCTATGACAATGTGTCCCTACGGTGGAATTTCTTCCCGTCAACCCTTTGACGAAGTGTTTCTTGGGTTTCAACTTCTTTTTGTCATCCCTATGACAATGTGTCCCTACGGTGGAATTTCTTCCCGTCAACCCTTTGACGAAGTGTTTCTTGGGTTTCAACTTCTTTCTGTCATCCCTATGACAATGTGTCCCTTCGGTCGGGTGTTCGGGCTGTCTTTCCGTCAATTCTTTGACGATGTGGTCCGTTGGTTATCTTTTCTCCCCGTCAACCCTTTGACGAGGTGTTTCTTGGGGTTCATTTTCTTTATGTCATCCCTATGACAATGTGTCCCTTCGGTCGGGTGTTCGGGATATCTTTCCGTCAATTCTTTGACGATGTGGTCCGTTGGTTATCTTTTCTTCCCATCAACCCTTTGACGAGGTGTTTCTTGGGGTTCATCTTCTTTCTGTCATCCCTATGACAATGTGTTCTCTCCGTTCAGGTTTCCTTTCTGTCATCCCTATGACAATGTGTTGACTGTGGTCAGGTTTTCTTTCTGTCATCCCCATGACAATGTGTTTCCCTTGGTCGAGTCTTCTTCCTGTCATCCCTATGACAATATGTTCCTTCCGTTGAGTCTTCATGCCGTCAAATTACTTTGACGATGTGTCCTTTCGGTGGGGTTCCATTTTTTTTCCCGTCAAATCCCTTTGGGTATGTTGTCTTTCCGCGAAATTCCTTTGACGATATGTGACTAGGCTCAAGTTTTATATTTTCTCTCCTTGCAGTTAGCAAATTTTCGGGTTCTCTTTGTATTCAATCACCTTCTACCTTGAATGTCTGAAAGCAGTTGCTATCATCCCTTTAGGTCCAAGTTGATTGAATAGGGGCAGCTGTAGCACCCCAAAATTTTCCTTCACTTTTCTAACCCAAGTGGCTTATGCTTCATTTGTATTTTAACTAGGTCATCGGGCACATACATACATATCATTTGGCTCTGTGGTTATGGGATCAAGGTTCTCTGTTCAAGCATCGCCAGGTTGCAACAGACGTTTATTTCGTCACTTGACACATGCGCAGAGTATTTCTCTAGGTTACGTAATTACCAGGTCAGCAAAGCTCTTATCAAACATAATTTTTCATGTCAAGAATCTCAGAGGAAGTTGAAGTTTTCAGCCGATTCAGAACAGTTTGAGCAGAAAATCAGTTTGCTGTGCAAATTTTCCAAATTCATAACTCTTGCCCTGGAACTAGTTTTGGCTGGATATTCAACAGTTAGAACCGTCTTGGTATTCTCTACAACCTTTATGTTCGGCTCGGAAGTCAATTCATCAAGGAAAGTGGTGGGAATTATTTGTTTCTGGAATTTCGGTTTTGCTGGATAATTGCGTCAGTGGTATTCAAAAGGGCTTAGCTTCTGATTGGATCATCATTTTTGAGCGATTCCCATGGCGAAAGTTCCGTCTTGATATCCTCTCCAACTTTCGTGTTTTGGCCAAAAGCTAATTCTTTGAGGAAGATCTCCGAATACGCGAATTCTCTGAGTCGATACAGCAGAAGAACAACGAAAAATAGTGTTGAACCGGTGTATTTCGGACACTAAAAAATTCATAACTCTCAGGTCGTTCGTCGGATTGATTCTATTCCGGTGCCTAAAATTCCTTTAGATGTTATCTTCGTGCCGTGAATTCAGTTTGGGTCAGGTCCGAGCGGAAGGACCCCGGAAATGTGAATTACCAGTGGGGTTCTTTGATGCAGTGCACTGTCTGTCAGATTTTGTAAAATTCATAACTCGGTCAATTTTCATCGGATTGCATCCGTTCTCGAAGCGTTGGTTCACAAATTTTATCATGTTCAAGTTCCAAGACAAGCTCGATTCCGAACGGTACTCCGAAGATTGTCGGTTTGGTTTATTTCGCAAAACTGACGTGCTGAGTCGAAAAAAATGGCTGAGAGTTGTTTCGCGAGAAAATTCAGATCTCCCTCGTCGTTTGTTCGTTTGAGCTCACATTTTAACACGAGGTCACTGACTCATAGATCTACAACTTTTATGACAAAGTCGAGTCTATATTATGCTCCGAAGAGGGTGACCTCGTCACGTTTTCGAGTAGCGGACACCAAATAAGCTGAAAAAACAACTTATTCAGTGACGTCTCGCAACTTAAACGTATCGATCGCACTCGATTTCGATCGTATGATGTCCGTTCTTTTTGCGTTGCAACCGTGATTCAGAGGCGGACGATGTTGTGGAACGCTCAGAGTCGAAATTTATTGCCGAAGACGGTGTTATTTTCACTTAAGCCATAATTCTACCTTTTGCCCTTCATTTTAGACTCCACTATATATTCTTTTGACCCATAATTTCTCTCTTAACTTCACTCATTCTTACAAACACCAAAAACATTCTCACTCACTCTCTCAAGGATCAAATCAAGTTCTCTCAACTTTTTCTCAAGAACACAACAACAATTTCATCAATCTTCAAGAACACCCAAGAACGCAAAGTCTCCGATCGAGCTCCGACCACCGTCGATCAACCGCGATCTCCTCCCCCACTCCCGCTGGATCACCGCGCCGACCTCCCTAGCTCCGGCCAGCCACCGCGCGCCGACGAACTCCCTCCTCTCCACGGATTCTTCATCAATTGCTCCTTTGATCTACTTTTCGGTAACAATTCTTGAATCTTTCACTTCATTATTTGTTAATTGTTGAGGTTTGGATTGAATTAAAGTGAGTTTGATAATGTTGTAGCTCAGGCGTTTGATAAAATGCTTAGGTGAACATTTAAATTCAAGAATTGTGATAATTGTTAAGTGAATTAATTGTTTGATCATGGATTTGAGATTGATATTGTGGAGATTTGTTGAATGTTCTTAAACAATAGTTTTTGTGATTAATTGATTCTTGAAATAAGTTGATTATGAGCAAACGTGGAATTGGATGATTTCATTTGAATTGTTGTGTTCCGCGTGTCGAAACTAATCCGGTTCCACAATTGTTGATATTCAATTTGCATCAAGAATGGATTAACCGTGGAATTGTTCGATTGTTGTGTGTTAATAGGTCACGTGTCGAGAATTATTGATTTGCATGCTTAATGGATGATTTTGCTTGGTCTACATGTTTGAAAGTCGCGTAATCGATGTGCATTAATTGTGTATGATCATTGGCTTGAGCTTGGTGCATGTTTGCTTGAAAAATAAAAGTTCGGTTGTGTAGGAGCGTTATCGTGTCGCTTTCCCGTAAAAATGTGTTTTGGTCATAACTTACTAACCGTAGCGTGTTTTTGCGAATGTGAATAATGTAACTTGACTTTGTTGATGATTCCGGAGCTGTTGGTGGGCTTTTTAGTCGATTTCGGACAACTTTTTTTTTTACTATTTCGCTACTGCCAGCCGACGAAATTGGCCTAAAAGTCCCACTTCCGAGCGGAATTAATTCAAACCGAGTTTGTTTTTGAGTCCGTTGGCACGTTTGCGGTCAACCATGCGATTTTCGTTCAATTCCGAGTCGATGATTTTTGACGCGTTTTTTCCGATTTGACGTTTTTAAGCTCAGTTTTGTGCGAACTTTGCATGTTGACTTGTATTTGATGTGCACTTGTGCTTACTTGCTCATACATTATTATTGTGATTGGTTTCGCTCTTTTCCGGATCGACTTTGTGTGCATTTTATCATGTTGTGGCGGTGCTGCCTCGTTTTGAGACTTTGTGTTCCGATGCATGCTCATTACTCGTATGCTTATTATTGTGCTTGATTTTGCGTTATGATACCTGAGTGCAACTTCCGGTTGCATCTCCTTGTGGTTTCTAACATGTTTGTTGAGATTGTGCAAGGTTTTCGATAAGATTCCGACGGTGGTTATTCACTCGGTATTCCACTTTATTTGTGGGATACTACTTTGCTTCCGATGCGATGGCTTTTATCTCATGCTATGAGATGCATTATGTATTTCATGCGTGGTTGTCTGGCTTGTGTTTTCATGCAGGTTTCCTATGTGGTCGTGTCCGATACACACACCACGTGTCGGTTGTGATTTATTTTCACACCGACAATGTTTTGACGCTTATGCTTGTACCGGATTTCTGACTCGCTTTTGTTTGCCTGATGATAGCTCGCTCTCCGGGTTTATTGTTCTGCTTGCGTTGCTATTTACGGATTGCTATCCGTGGGGTATAATTTCTTGAGCCGATTTACTCTCTTTCCGCATTTTTTCTTTTGATGCCATGAGAAGTAGGATTGGGAGTCCGTGCCACTTGGCCGACAATGCTGGAAAGTCCTCAAAGGAGGCTATGATTGTGTTTGTTTACATTTGTGCCTAAGACCTCCAAAGAGGCATCCCACTCCCGTATCCCCTTGTAAGACCTCCAAGAAGGCAATTGACGAAAGGTAGGGTTCGTAATCGACCCCCGTTATTCTAGTCGAGTCGTTCTTAGCTCTCATTACATGTTTGAAGCTTTGAATATAGCTTACTCTTGTTATCGAGTCCGTCAAGTGGAAGAAGGGTTTCACAATCAAACCCCCACGCCTTGTCTATAGCTCGCATTGACCGATGCTGATGCTTATGTGATCTTATTCACATCCCCCTTACTCTGCTCTCCATGGTTCTCGATACCATTGGGTGAGTACCCCAATTTCCCATAGCTAGCTTGTTTGCCTCGGTTGATATGACTCCTTGGCTAAAGCTCCCCCTTTTTACTTTGATTGTGTGACATTGTTGTTGACTGACACTGTTTATTCTTTTGTTTGTTTTTAGTTCGTTTTGTGATTGATTCATCCTGTGTTTACTTGTCTGATAGCATGATCCCGTAGGATTCTTCGCTCCACTTAATTTTTGATTAAGTCGGAGGTAGGAGAGACATTAGGATAGCAATCCATGCATGATAACATTAGGTAGAATCTTCCCCTCTTACCTCACACGACCATAGGATCTCCATGTATGATAAATTTAGGGTTTGAGTCTTAGTCTCCCTCATTAGATTTTACCTTTCTTAACCCTTTGAGTTTCTCTTCTTCTCATCTCAAAACAAAAGCAAAAAACACTTAATGATGGCATAATATGTATTGCACTTAAACCTAAGGTATGGGAAATGGAAAGAGGAGGGTTTCTCTCCACTTTCCTAGAGTGTTTAGCATACGGTCTGTTAGGACGACCATGCGACGCATTCGATCCTATATCATAGACTTGAATGCAATCCGTGTTACAAAACACAAAAATAATCAAAATACTTCTTTCTTAAAAGACAAAAACAAACAATCAATTCTCTTCTCATCTCCTTCATTTTATTACTTAAGGATGTGTCATTTCCGTTCTACCGCAAACAGGTAACGCCTAAGTCTCCATACAGCGAGCTGCAACACCTAAACTGCTAGGACGCGAACGTTGACGTATTCCACTAAAAAACACAAACAATTTTCCCTAGGTGAGGGGAACTACGTCGCTCTGATTCTCATGTTCTCGATGAGATACGTAGGCAGTGGGGTAGGGCCCATTCGAGCACTTCTTTTATTTTCCCTACATTTGTTTCTCTTTCTCTCTCCTTTCCTTTTCTAATTCCTTTTCCAGTATCCTTTATTTACACCCTTTGATCGAAGCAGCAAGCGTGGATCCCATCGGGTACGATGGACGCGTGGGGGTGCTAATACCTTCCTCGCGCGTAACCGACTCCCGAACCCAGTTCTCTTGGTCGTAAGACCATGCTCTATCCTTTCCTCCAGGTTTACACAGTGTTTCCTTTCCCTCTCTTGGGATAAATACACATTGCTGGCGACTCTGTTTCGGTGCCACTTTCGCGTTTGTACCTGGATGAAAATCTCGGGAGCGACACTTGGGCTTTGAACAAGACACAAATAAACCTTTTAGCTTCAATCTTGGGCTTTGAACAAGACACCAAACATCTTTTCCTCCCATAGAATAGGAGGAGTTACGATTGCTCTGATTTCCCTGTTTCTTTAAACTGGAATACGTAGGCATAAGATTGCGAAATCTTAGCGAGCATACCAATCAAAAACTCTAGGTCCTGTACCTTCATACCAATCAAAAACTCTAGGTCCAGTACCTTCATACCAATAAAAAACTCTAGGTCCAGGAACTTCACACCAATCAAAAACTTAGGTCCAGTACCTTACCAAAAACATCAAAAAACCCGAACATCATCAAAAACTCACTTTCTCTCTCATATCTCCCAAAGAAGAAACTTTCCTAATCAACAGATAAACACCATCAAGTATAAAAGCAGAACCTATTGCTAACAACCTGTGGATAACCACATATAGGATGGGTAATTGACAACTCCCCATCGTATAACATGACCCCGAACTCCCCGAATCTCTTTAAGCATTTGCTCAGTTAAACATTCGCGTGCAAGGTTAGTTTTAGATAGCTTACCTTTCCCTTCCAGCTTCACGGGATAAATAAGAAATCAGAAAGTAGCACCCCACTTCTACCATTGCGGTGAGGAGAAACCCAACAGTGATAAGGTGGTCGTGTCACCGACAAAAATCGCACGCTACAGTGAAATGGCAACTCTGCTGGGGAGCCAAATTAAGACTAGAATTCCTAAGAGGTCTAGGATGTTAGTTTTAGGAATCATACTATATATATATATATATATATATATATATATCGCTTTTCCTACTTGATATCCGTGTTTATTTTTCTGTCAATGGGAATGCGAGTGATGTCGCAAGTGGAAAGTATGAGAGAACCCTAAGATAGGTGATGGCATAAACGGGTGGTCATACAGGGAGTGAATCCCGAATAAGCTATCCCGGTAGACCATCAAATCAGTGGAGATACCCTTTGAGGATTCAATGCTTCCCAATGTGGTACCCGTGAAACTGAGGATTTAGTAGACATTAACCATGTGACCATTTGGTAGTGCGGTAGCTATCGGAAATAGTTGACACACGATACTACACTCAATTAATATTACCCTAGGATGCTACAGCTCGCTCGGGTGAACCAGCTTGCTGTTGTTATCCCTAGGGGGGTCAATGATTTTGGAAACTTTTAACCCGTTCTATAGGTACAAAAATTCATCAGAATACAACCTTTGGGGATGGGTTGAGCCATGACTCCATGCTCGTGACGTTGAACCCTTGAACCCATGTTTTTTCAATGTTTTTGTATGCTGCATTCACGCATTCATTTAAAAAACTCTTAAACAAAGAAAAAAATCTTCTTTTCTCTTCTCTTTTTTTTCAAATTAAACTAAAATAATGATTGCAAATATCAGAGAGAAAGATAGCGTTATAGATTTTGGTAGAAGGAAGACACACAAATACACCTTCAAGGCTCCAAAACTAGAGGATTTAAGGGGGTTGGCAAGGATGATCGCCAACCCTGATGCTTTCAGAGCTAAGTACGGAGGGTTGCTGTCTCTGTTAAGGGTCCATGTAGTTGAAGGAATCCTTTCTACGCTGATTCATTTCTACGATCCGGTTTATCACTATTTCACATTCCCGAATTATCAACTAGCACCGACGCTAGAAGAGTACTCTCACCTGACTGATTTACCCATCACTGACCAAGCTCCCTTTTCTGGACTGGAAGAAATTCCAAAAGATCAAACCATTGCAAGAGCAATCTATTTGGATGAGTCAGAAGTCAGGACTCACATGACCACTAAGGAAGGAATCCAAGGTTTACCGACCAAGTTTTTGGTAGAGAAAGCCCTATACTTTGCCAGTATAGGAAACATAACTGCTTTCGAAGATATCTTTGTTCTACTCACATACGGGTTGTTCCTCTTTCCCAACATCAATAACTTCGTCGATACCAATGCCATTAAGATATTTCTGATTGGAAACCCCGTACCGACCTTGCTCGCAGATGCTTATCATGCTGTACACTTAAGGAATTTGTACAGCGGAGGAATGATCACGTGCTATGTACCCCTGATATACAAATGGTTCACTTCCCATTTACCCAAGTCTGCTGCTTTTTGGGATCATAAGAGTACTCTACATTGATCACAGAGAATCATGTCTCTTACCAACTCTGACATAGATTGGTACAATCGGATCTATGACAGGATAAAGATCATTGACAAATGTGGAAATTTCCCTAATGTACCCCTCATAGGAACTAAAGGAGGAATCAACTATCATCCAATTTTAGTTCGCCGTCAACTCGGATACCCGATGAGGCATATCCTGAAGGTGTGAAAAACACAAGAAATGGGGGGTTTGAATTGGTTTTTCAAAATAAAATTGTTTCTTTTAAAATAAGTTCCTTTTATAAAACTCTTTCTTTTAACAATAATGACCTTTGTTTGAGAACCAAGTGATGAACGCGTTATGTTTATACTAGTTAACTTGAGAAATACTCAAGTTAATATAGTCCACCCGCCAAGGTGATTTTGCCTCTCTCAACGAGGACTTAATCCACTATTCAATCAAATCAGTACAATGCACTAGCCGAAATGCTGGTGACTAACACAACCTTTTAAACTCTCAAGTTTTAGACTTCTCAAGTAATACAACCTCACATGTCTTACTCAAGGAACAACCTATAAGACTGCACGTCCTAGACTTCTCAAGAAATACAACCACACGGTCTTTCTCAAGGAACAAAAACCTAAGTTTGAATAAATTTCGTTTACAGACAAGTGCTTCTTATACAAGCTGAAAATGTAAACAAGTTTCCACCAGAATGACTTAAGAAAGATTTCAGTTAGAAGGAATATTGCAGTAGCGTTCATGTGTATCTTTCTTCAAGTCTTTTGCTTCCTTTTATAGCCGTGTAGAAAAGAGTCGTTGAAATGTAATCATGATAGCTAACTAGGCTGGCGGCTAGAATCGTGAGGACAGATAAAAACATTTGCGTGTTGCGCGTCCTGTTTTGTCAGAATATCTTCATTTGTACCTTTGCACTGTTACCAAGATATTTTCTCATTGTATTGTGGTACAGCTGTACTATGTAGCTTTGTCTTCATGGCTTCTCAACTTCAGGGGCTTCTGATGGTAATTTGATGAAGCATGAGTAGAGCCTTCTTGATAGGATATATGATACTTTAAGTTTTCAGTCATTTGAAGAAGTCCATTAGGAATCAGTCTTCAGAACTTTAGCACTTGTCTTTAAGAACCTTGTTCGCTTGGTGCGTTGTCTCCATATCTTCAGAAGCTTATGATAATATCTTGTTGAAGCATGAGTAAAGACTTGATTTAGGTCTTCAGAACCTTGATCAGAGAGCTTAAGTCTTCAGTATCTGGACTTCGTTCAATCAGTACCTCTGTCTTCAGATCTTCAGAACTCATTCTCTTTTCCTTTTGTATCAGAGTCTTGTGAACTTTACTTTTCAAGTGTATGGGCGGAGTATTTTCCTTTAAGCACTTTGTTCACGCCAATTTACGGAAGCATGACCTGTTTGTTAAGTTCTCACAAATAACAAACATTAGTTGTACAAAATTGTTCATACAGAAATACTCATTTGATATCATCAAAACTTAGAGATAATATTGCATAACCAAATCTTGTTCTCACAATCTCCCCCTTTTTAATGATGACAAAACTATGTATTTTGATGACACAATTTTGATATATATGTAATGAAAGGAAAATAACAGATTCTAAAGATAGCTTATCCTTCGTATGAAGTACTCCCCCCGAGTCTTAGACTTGATGAATTTCTGTGCTTGGGCTCCACCCGATTTTACTAGTTTTACTAGGTCATGAGTTCTTAGTCTTGATTCTCTTTTCAGCAGAGTTCTGATTTTCTTAATGAAGCTTGATTTGGATCAGAATTCCTGAAAAAGAAAAACACTATAATAGAAATAACAGTTGATCTGTTAGCATGTAAACAACGTGTTTTTCAGAGATTGACTATGGAATCAAAATATCACATTCATATTACTTCTCCCCCTTTTTGCCATTGATCAAAAAGATTAGTGGTGAAAGGGTGAAAAACAAAGATCTAAAGTCCTAAAGACAAAAGAGACATAAAGATTAGGTGCTTCCAGAGGACATCTTGTCCCATATTTTCTGAAGCATGCCCTGAAGAGTAGCATTGACAGTCTTTTGTTCTTCAAAGTTTTCTATGAACTTCTGTTGTTCTTCTCTGATTTCCCCAATTGCGTTTTCCAAACGCTTTACAGCAGGGTCAGATGTGGGAACAACTGCAGCATCTTGCTTGGCCTTTTCCATGGCTTCAGCTTCTTGTGTTATTCTGGCTTCTTCAGCATCCTTTTCGGCAAGAAGTCTTGCTTCCTCAGCAACCTTTTCTTCAACTTCTTTCAGCTTTGCAGCCAAGAACTTAAGTACCCTGACCCGCTCTTCAGCTTCTGCTCTTTCCTTTGCTTGTTGAATTCCAGCAGTGATGGTTGCATATGAAAAGCTTACAATTCTTGCAAGTTCAGTATCCAACCATTTCTGGAAGATCTGACAGGAACTTTCAAGCTCCAAGGGTTTGGCACTTTTGCTAATTTCCTCTCTCAATTTTGTAAACTTCTTTAGTGCTTTATCACGAAATTGACTTGTGCACTCTTCAAAAGTTGTTGGAACAGGTATGTCATAGATGACCAACACAAGTTCAGGCTTGGCAGAATTATTTTTAGATGATGCTGGCTGAGATGAAACAATCTCAGTAGGAGGATGTTCATTGGTTGGTTGATCAGCAGGAGATTATACTTCTAGAGTGTCTGAAACCATGAGAGTTTCGGGTGTAACAATCTCTAGAGATTCAGAGATGGTTTCTGCAGAGCAAGACTCAATGCTGAGGATTTGAGATTCAGAGATAAGGTTCTAGGTTCGTAGAACCTTGTTCATTCTTCTGAATGGTTGAAGTGGTTATTGTCGAGGTGTAGATTGGAACAACTTCAGACGAGATATGGGTACTGATTGATAGAGAGGGAATTTGTGGAGTTGGTGGTTGTGGATTTGAACAAGATGTTGGCTTGAAACTGACTAATGGATGTGAAGTGGTAATGGAGATAGTTTGTTGTGAATATGAAATAGAAACTGATTTAACTCTAGAAACAGATAGAGTAGAGTCAGACTTACTGTTATTCTCTAATGCAGAGGTTAGAGTAGCAGTCTTGGAGAATTTTGTTTTATTCCTTTTCTGATGCTCATAATTAACAGTTGCTTTCTTTCTTTTTCTTCTGAGGGACTATGCAAGAGTTGGTTCAGGAGCAGATTCATCAGCCTCTTTAGTTTGCTCCCACTCTTCTTTGTCAAGTTCAACTTCTTCATTTTTGACCTCAGATACATCATATCCTCGTGCCTTCATTGCATCTACAAATGCAACAACTTCTTCAATGAGGTCGCTTCTATAGTAGGCAGGATAGTCTGGCACTGTGATCCTGTGTTTGATTAAATCCTCAGAGATAGAAAAAGGTCTCACTCTTACTTTATTAATTATTCTCATGTGCTTAAGTGTTGTGGCTTTGACTGATTCTCCTAGTGTTGCAGTCAGATCTTCTGTGTGTTAAACTTCTGTAACCAGAGTTTCCACTATACCACTTTCATAGAATATGTCTGAAAGCATTCTTCCAAAAGGAATGTACTTAGGCATATCACCTTTTGATCCACCTGTTGTTATTGTCTTCTTCACCATATCTCTCAGATAGTAAAATAAGATGGAAGGTAAGCACATTCTTTCCTTGGAGAACAAATAATATAACATATTCTTCTGGTTAGCGTTGAAGTAATATGCAGCATATGATGAGGGTCTTGGATTGATGCAACCAAGAATGATCTTGTGCCAGATTTTCAGATTTACATGCAGGTCTTCTCTTCTGTATTCTGTTTTATTTGGTTGATGGTTGGTGTAGATAGTTGGGTTGATAAACTTTTTCACAAATGGGGATTTATTCACCCTTCCATAGACTCTCTTGTTCTTCAAAAATTCCAGTTTGTAAAGTTCAGCAATTGATTTTTCTATGATGACAATTTTTCTTCCTAAGACATAAAAGACTACATGAAGTTTATCACAGACAGCTTGTCTCCAGAAATATTTTACGAGTGCTTCAAAAACTAGACCTTTAAGTCTATCAAAGAAATTATTCCAGCCTTGAGCTTTCACATCATTGATAAGATTAAATCCATTTTCAGCAAGATTTTCGAAATCTACATGTAGTTCCTTGAGTACAAGTAGATTCTCAAGAGTACAGGTAACTGTGGCTTCTCTTTGAGTTACATGACCTTTATCTATCTTGGAAGATTGTGATGAAGAAGGAGTAACTGTCACGGTTGCTGTAGACATTGTTGAAGTAATGGGCGGCGCTACTGATGAGGATGATGACCCTTTCGAGGGATTCAAAGATTCTTCTATTTCTTTAAAGAAATTAACAGTTTGTTGTTGAATGTGATTCATCATGATGATAGTTAAAATCGGAGAGTATGAGAACAAGGATTGAGTTGGTTTGAAGGAGATAGAGAAAGAAAATCGATTAGGGTTTTTAGGGTTTCCGTTTGAGTGAGAGTGGGAATATGAGTGGTTTTTGAAAAATTTAAAGAGATAGACACCGTACAGGAGATAAATGAATGAATGTAATAAAGTTTTAAGTCAATCCCAAGAAAATTGTTGTTCGTTTGATTTGAATAAATATAGTGGATTAGATATAATCTAATCACATGCAAAAATTATTTTCTAATTAAATGACACGTCAGTACTGACTTAGAAGAAAAATTTATCAGAACTGAGACACATCTCACAAAAGTGATTCTGATGATTTTAAAATTCTTGTTTATTCTGACTAAACATATTTGGTTCTGAAATACTTTCACTCTGGACAGTAGTCCATTTTTAGATGTTTTAAAATTATTTAAAATCTATCTTCAGCTAAGGGTTTTGTAAAAATATCAGCCCATTGATGGTCTGTATCAATGAATTTTAAGCATAAGGTTCCCTTCTGAACATAGTCTCAGATAAAATGGTGTTTTATTTCAATATGTTTAGCCTTAGAATGTAAAATTGGATTTTTACTTAAACAAATAGCAGCAGTATTATCACAGAAGATAGGGATGTTACTCTCATATATCTGATAGTCCTCAAGCTGATTTTTCATCCAAAGCATTTGTGTACTGCATAGAGAAGCAGAGATGTATTCAGCTTCTGCTGTAGAGAGAGAGAGAAATTGTAGATTACCTCTTGCTTGACCATGAGATTAGGTTGTTCACTTGGAACTGACAGTTTCTAGATGTGCTCTTTCTTTCCAATATGTCTCCAGCATAGTCTGCATCGCAATAACCAGAAAGAGTGTACTCTGATGTTTTCTCATACATCAAGCCAAGATTAGTTGTTCCTTTCAGATACCTTAGAATTCATTTAACAGTAGTTAAATGAGATTCTCTTGGATCTGATTGGAATCTAGCACATAAATGTACACTAAATAATATATCAGATCTAGAGGGAGTTAGATATAAGAGAGAGCCTATCATACCACGATAGAGCTTCTGACAAACCTTAACTCCTGTTTCTTCTTTTCCCATGATACATGTTGGATGCATTGGTGTTTTAGCTGTATTACAATCCATCATGTTGAACTTCTTCAGAAGTTCTTTTGTGTACTTACTTTGATGAATGTAAGTGGACTCTAGTTTATGATGAATTTGAATACCTAGGAAGAACCTTAACTCACCCATCAGACTCATTTCAAATTCTGCTTGCATTAACTTTGAAAATTCTTCGCATAAAGAGGGGTTTACAGAACCAAAAATAATATCATCAACATAGATTTGAACTATAAGAATATCATTCTTATATGTTTTACAGAAGAGAGTTGTGTCAACCTTTCCTCTGGTGAAATTGTTCTCTAAAATAAATTTGCTCAATCTATCGTACCAAGCTCTGGGAGCTTGTTTTAAACCATAGAGTGACTTTTTGAGTTTAAAAACAAAATCTGCTTTTTCTGAATTTTCAAAACCAGGAGGTTGTTTGACATAGACTTCTTCTGATATATAACCGTTTAAGAATGCACTCTTAACATCCATCTGATATAGGGTGATGTTATGACTTACTAAAAAGGAAATTAATAATCGTATTGCTTCAAGTCTGGCGACCAGAGCAAAGGTTTCGTTGTAATCAATTCCTTCTTGTTGACTGTATCCTTGAGCAACCAGTCGTGCCTTGTTTCTGACAACTTCTCCCTTCTCATTTAGCTTGTTCCTGAATACCCACTTGGTTCCAATTACATGAACATTCTTAGGTTTTGAAACTAAATCCCAAACATAATTCTTCGAGAACTGATTAAGTTCTTCTTCCATGGCCAAAACCCAGTCCTTGTCCATAAGAGCTTCTTCAACTGTGACTGGTTCGATTAGTCACACTAATCCCAAGAGTGTTTCTTCTGATGGTCTGAAGGCTGATCTAGTTCTGATTGGAGCATCCTTGCTACCCAGAATTAGTTCCTCAGGATGAGAAGTAGACATTCTTCTTTTCTTTTGATGTGGAGTATTTGGAGTTACTTCAGTGGTATCCAACGTAGGATCTTGCTGGTCTTTAACTTCATCTGCCTTTTCTTTAGGTTCTGAGAAGCTAATTTCCAAATCAGCAAGTTTTTCAACTAGCTCTGACTTTTCAGAGTCAGGCTTGTCATCGAATCTAACATGAATTGATTCTTCCACAACCCGTGATTCTGTGTTATAAACTATGTAGCCCTTTGAGCATTCAGAGTATCCCAACAACAGACACTTCTAATCTTTGGAATCAAACTTGCTAAGATTCTCTTTAGTGTTTAATATAAAACAAGTACATCCAAATGGATGAAAATAGGAAATATTGGGAATCTTATTCTTCCATAATTCATAAGGAGTTTTATTCAAGATAGGTCTAATAGAGATTTTATTTTTAATATAACATGTTGTGTTAATTGCTTCTGCCCAAAAGTGCTTAGCCATGTCAGTCTCTTGGATCATGGTGCGAGCCATTTCTTGTAAAGTTCGGTTCTTTCTTTCTACAACTCTATTTTTTTGTGGAGTTCTAGGACAAGAAAAATCATGGGATATCCCATGTGAATCAAAAAGGTTTTCAAAGTCTTTGTTTTCAAATTCTCCACCATGATCACTTGTGACTTTGATGATTTTGCAATTTTTCTCATTTTGTACTTGAGTACAGAAGGAAGCAAACACAGAATGTGACTCATCCTTGTGTTTTAAGAATTTCACCCATGTCCAACTACTGTAATCATCAATAATGACTAGTCCGTATTTCTTACCATTGATTGAGGCAGTTTTTACTGGTCTAAAGAGATAAATGTGAAGAAGTTCTAACGGTCTAGAGGTGGAAACAATATTCTTTGCTTTAAAAGAAGTTTTTGAAAACTTGCCTTTCTGACATGCTTCGCAAAGAGCATCTGAAGAGTACTTCAGATTTGGCAAGCCTCTAACAAGAACTAGCTTGTTCAGCTGAGAAATTCTTCTCAAGCTAACATGACCAAGACGTCTGTGCCAGACCCATTGCTCTTCATTTACAGAAAGAAGACATTTTACATTTTGATGTTTTAAATCTGATAATTTAATTTTATAAGTATTGTTCTTCCTCTTTCCGTTGAACAGGACAGATCCATCCTTTTGACTTACAGCTTTACAGGATGTTTGATTAAAAATAACGTCATAACCATGGTCACTAAGTTGACTAATTGACAATAGATTATGCATTAGACCTTCAACTAACAGAACATTATTAATAGAAGGAAGCTTACCATTTCCAATAGTTCCAGAGCCAATAATTCTTCCTTTCTGATTTCCTCCAAAATCGACGACACTTCCGTGCTTAAGTTTCAGATCTTGGAACATATGCCTTTCTCCCGTCATGTGTCGCGAGCATCCACTGTCCAGGTACCATGACTGGTGTTTCAATGGTACCCTTAAGGATGTCTACAACATAAATTATCTTATTCTTAGGTACCCATTTTGTGGGTCTTTTCACATTAGCTTTTCCAGAGGTTCTGACACCTTTGGACTTCCTTACATTGGAATAATAGTGTGGAATGTGTGCATAGTGTTTAAGTTTAGGAGTTTTCTTTAGTGTCTGTGTTTGTGTAGTGATAGATTTTGAACCTTTTTGTTCAGAACATTTCAAGATAGTACCAGAGGGCACAAAATGTTTTGATAGAGGTATTATCTTGATACTCTTGGTCTCATCATATGGTTGTGATGGTCCTGAGTATCCCAGACCTCTATTGCCATTCCTACTGACTCCATAGATCATTGAAGCCATTTTACTTCTATCTATGCTTTTAGCAAGGAAATGTTGAAAGGCTTTATCATATCTGACTACTTCATTAGTGTTAGTTGTGTTGGAAGTTATTTATTCTTCTAACTTGGAGACTTTATTTTTTCAAACAACATTTGAATTTTCCAAAACAAATAATTTTTCATTTAATTCTGAGATGGTTTGTTTGCTTTTAGTAAGATATTCTGAAGGAACCACAAACGTCTTTTTCAGAGTTTTGTGTTTTCTTAGAAGGATTTGATATCTTTCCATAAGTTTATATAATCATATTTCAAGTTCAGAACGGGATAAGGAAGAAAGTACCTCTCTTTCATCGTCAGAGTCTGATAGTTCTTCTTCTGGTAAAGCATCTCTGGTTTCCGCCATGAATGCCATGTTGACACGTTCTTCATTGACATCATCCTTAGATTCTAAATCATCCCAAGTTGCCATAAGACCCTTTTTGGCTTTCTTAGGTCTCTCCTCTTTCTTAAATTTTGGACAATCATTTTTTATATGTCTAGGTTCCTTGCATTCAAAGCATGTAACATCTCTTCCATAATTTCTCCTTTGACCATATGTAGATTCAGATCTTCTTCTTGGTCCTCTGAACTTATTCTTCCTGTATTTCCATAATTGACTTATTTTCCTTGATATGAGAGATATATCATCTTCATCTGTATCTTCTTTAGATTCTTCCACTTCTTCCTCTGCCCGATACGCCTTTTTCTTCTCAGACTTGGCATTTAGGGCAATGGATTTATTTTTCTTCTGAGGTTTATCTCCTTGAAGTTCTATTTCATGACTTCTTAAAGAACTGATAAGTTCCTCAAGACTTATACTATTCAGATCCTTTGCCAATTTCAAAGCAGTCACCATTGGTCTCCATTTGACAGGCAGACTTCTGATGATTTTCTTGACATGATCAGCAGTAGAATATCCTTTGTCCAGAACTCTAAGTCCTACAACGAGCATTTGAAACCTTGAGAACATGGTTTCCACAGATTCATCTTCTTCCATTTTGAAGACCTCATATTTTTGAATTAGTGCAAGTGCCTTCGTCTCCTTGACCTGAGCGTTGCCTTCGTGAGTCATACGAAGAGAGTCAAAAATAGACTTTGCAGTTTCCCTGTTTGTAATTTTTTCATATTCTGTATATGAAATTGCATTTAACAGAATAGTTCTTGCTTCGTGATGATTCTTGTAATTTTTTCTTTGTATATCTGTAAAAGCACTTCTTTCAATCTTTTTACCTGCCGAATCTACAGGGTGAATGTAGCCATCAACTATCAGATCCCATAGATCTAAGTCAAACGACAAAAAGTAACTTTCAATTCTATCTTTCCAAAAGTCAAATTTTTCCCCATCAAAGACAGGAGGTTTTGCAGTATAAGAATCTCTTTCATTTATAATGACACTTGACTCAGGAGTTGGTGCAACCATTGTTTTTCACACTTGGATCGGTACTGAACACTGTTAAGTGCTTGATAAAAATTCAACCTTTTTATCACCTCAGAACCGGAGCTCTGATGCCAATTGAAGGTGTGAAAAACACAAGAAAGGGGGGGGGGGTTGAATTGGTTTTTCACAATAAAATTGTTTCGTTTAAAATAAGTTCCTTTTATAAAACTCTTTCTTTTAACAATAATGACCTTTGTTTGAGAACCAAGTGTGAACGTGTTATGTTTATACTAGTTCACTTGAGAAATACTCAAGTTAATCTAGTCCACCCACCAAGGTGATTTTGCCTCTCTCAATGGGGACTTAATCCACTATTCAATCAAATCAGTACAATGCACTAGCCGAAATGCTGGTGACTAACACAACTTCTAAAACTCTCAAGTTTTAGACTTCTCAAGTAATACAACCTCACAGGTCTTACTCAAGGAACAACCTCTAAGACTGCACGTCCTAGACTTCTCAAGAAATACAACCACACGGTCTTTCTCAAGGAACATAAACCTAAGTTCGAATAAATTTCGTTTACAGACAAGTGCTTCTTATACAAGCTGAGAATATAAACAAGTTTCGACCAGAATGATTTAAGAAAGATTTCAGTTAGAAGGAATATTGCAGTAGCGTTCATGTGTATTTTTCTTCAAGTCTTTTGCTTCCTTTTATAGCCGTGTAGAAAAGAGCCGTTGAAATATAATCATGATAGCTAACTAGGCTGGCGGCTAGAAGCGTGAGGACAGATAAAAACGTTTATGTGCCGCGCGTCCTGTTTTGTCAAAATATCTTCATTTGTACCATTGCACTGTTACCAAGATATTTTCTCATTGTATTGTGGTACACCTCTACTATGTAGCTTTGTCTTCTTGGCTTCTCAACTTCAGGGGCTTCTGATGGTAATTTGATGAAGCATGAGTAGAGCCTTCTTGATAGGATATCTAATACTTCAAGTCTTCAGTCATTTGAAGAAGTTCATTAGGAATCAGTCTTCAGAACTTTAGCACTTGTCTTTAAGAACCTTGTCCGCTTGGTGCGTTGTCTCCATATCTTCAGAAGCTTCTGATAGTATCTTGTTGAAGCATAAGTAGAGACTTGATTTAGGTCTTCAGAACCTTGATCAGAGAGCTTAAGTCTTCAGCATATGGACTTCATTCAATCAGAACCTCTGTCTTCAGATCTTTAGAACTCGTTCTCTTTTCCTTTTGTATCAGAGTCTTGTGAACTTTACTTTTCAAGTGTACGGGCGGAGTATTTTCCTTTAAGCACTTTGTTCGCGCCAATTTACAGAAGCATGACCTGTTTGTTAAGTTCTCACAAATAACAAACATTAGTTGTACAAAATTGTTCATACAGAAATACTCATTTGATATCATCAAAACTTAGAGATAATATTGCAGAACCAAATCTTGTTCTCACATATCCCGCGTAATGTTCATCTGGAAGGTCTTTTCTTCAAGGAAGGAGAAAATGACAGGGCACTAAAGATGGAAATAGTGCATGCCTGGAAACATGTTCACAGGAAAGGAAGAGAGTCTCTAGGAAAACCGAACTGTATCTTTGTGGAACCTTATCTTCACTGGGTACAAACTAGAGCCCTCAAGCTGAGGATGCCTTACCCTCGTCAAGAAGTTCTTCCGCTAAAGGAATCTATCCTTTATTTTATGTCTGATATGGAAAAATTCCAGGTCGCTCTCAACAAAGTTCAACGAGAGAAAAGCTCTTGGAAAAACAAGTACTGTATCCTCAATGTGGAGTGTACTAAAATTCAGCAACTGTTAAAAGAAAAGGATGCTCTGATTAGGATATTAGAGTAACATGTTGTAGAAAACCAAGAAGACCGAAGAAATTTGCTCGCTCTTTTCACTTGGCAAAGGACTGAAAACCCGACAACGGCTAAAGAGCTCTGGTCAAAGAAAAGGAAAAAACCAGAACCAACACCTGAGCTCTCCTCAGAGAGGACTCGGGATCCATAAACTTAGACTTTTCCTTTTACAGAACTTTGTAAAATACTGTATTTCCCTTTCTACAATCTTTCGAATTCAATAAAACGGGGTCTCCCCACTGCATGATATTTGCAATCTATTTGTTGGAGTTTCTTTTCGATTAAAGCAAAAACAAAAAATTAACTTATATCATTGCATATCATTCATCATTCTCACATAACGCGTTCTTCTTATCTTCGAAACTCACGTATGTGTCAAGATTCTAGAGTCAAATTGTCTCATTCGTACAAAACTCAGGCCAATCGACAAAAGAAAATGGACGATCTTGAGGAAGAGAACAGAGAGATAAGAGAATAAATCGACGCTCTGAAAGAAGATCTGAAAAAACTTCACAGTGACATGCAATCCCTGGCAGCAGCTCAGAGACAACAAAAAAGGACTGTGATCTCGGAGATCACATCTATGCCCATAGTGGAGACGTATGATCCTCGGTACAACATGCCTAAAGATCGTCCCTGGGGCATGCCTATCAACTTTATCCCTGAAGGATATATCCTGCCGGTCAACGAAGACCCGTAAACTATAGCACGAACCGTTGGGCCTGAAGGTTACAAACTTCGGGAAGGAGAAGATGCAAGAGTCATGACAGCAACTCCTGAAGGTTACAAACTTCGGGACAGGGAAGCACCAAGAGTCACTGCCGTAATGACTATACCATAACCTGTGATACACACTGTCCCAGAAGGACAGATTCCACAAGTAATCTCTGGTGGAAACGAAGACATGTATGAAAGAATGAATGAGTTCCAGGAACAATTCCTGGAGATGCAGAAGGAACTGCATGCTATTCATGGTCATGATTTATTCGGAAAGAACGCCGCAGACCTTTGTTTGGTCCCCAATTTGAAAATCCCGCACAAATTAAAGGTGCCTGACTTTGAAAAATACAAGGGCAACTCTTGCCCTCAAAGTCATTTGGTGATGTATGCTCGAAAGATGTCAACTCAGACAGAAAATCAACAGCTACTGATCCATTACTTCCAAGACAGTTTAATCAGTTCCGCACTCAAATGGTACATGGGTTTAAACTGCACCAAGATCGTCACTTTCAGAGATCTTGGTGCTGCCTTCATTCAGCAGTATAAGTATAACCTGGACATGGCACCAGACAAAGATCAACTCAGAGCAATGTCGCAGAAGGACAAGGAAACTTTTAAGGAATATGCTCAGAGATGGCGTGAAATTGCCGTCCAGATCTGTCCCCCTTTTGAGGAAAAAGAGATGACAAAGATCTTTTTGAAAACCTTGAGCTCATTCTACTACGACCGAATGGTCACCAGTGCGCCCAACAACTTCACTGAAATGGTGAACATGGGAGTACGCCTTGAAGAAGCAGTCTGAGAAGGACGTCTGGTCAAAGGTGCAGAACCATCAAGCAGTACCAAAAGATACGGTAGTGCTTTCCCAAAGAAAAAAAAGCAAGATATTAGTAATATCTCTCTCGGAACGCAAAGGCGAAGGTATAAACCAGTAGCAGCAGTAACTCCTACTATCAACCCTGTGTCAGCTCCAACGTATCAACCTCAGGTTGCTCAGAGCCAACCGAATCAATAACAGTATCAGCAATGGACACAACAACCTCTTCAACAGGCTTGCCCACAGTACAACAATAACAATCGTACGGCACGACCATCAGGGTTTGACCCTATACCGATGTTGTACGCAGAACTGTTTCCACTACTACTGGTCAAGGGGCAACCAAGGATGCTACCTTGTATGAGCGGCTCTTCAAAATCAATTGGACCACAAAGAGATCCGACCATGTTCAAGTTCTAGGTCGACCAGCGGGATACCCAACTATCTCCCTGATCAAGGCAAAGACGTTGTCTTAATCTCTAAACATAAGATGGCCAAAGACGTATGCGCCATAATCCCTCTACTCCATGAATCAAGAGTTCCTCTTGATAGTAGACAGATTCTCAACCTCGAACCAATTGAAGTCGGCTACAATGGTCAGAAAAATCAAAAGGCTCATGTAGTTATCTATCTGTCGGGACCAATACCGTACAAATTTGAAAAGGCTATCCCTTACAAGTACGGCGCAACAACAATCGAAAATGGAAAGGAAACTCCATTACCCTCCGTCATAAACATTGCTGACATCGTCGAGTAACACGAAGCGGTCGAATCTTCAACAGAGGAATTGAAGAACCCACCAAGGAAAAGGAACCTCAAACAGAAGTTCCCAGTCAACCAGTCGGTCAATCTAGTAATCCTGACCTATCAAAGAACAATGATGAGATGCTGAAACTCATCCAGAGGAGCGAGTACAACATTGTAGACCAACTGTTGCAAACTCCGTCTCGAATCTCTGTGCTATCTCTCTTGCTCAGTTCCGAAGCTCATAGGGAAGCTCTACAGAAAGTCTTAGAGCAAGCCTTTGTGGAACAAGATGTGACAATAAGATAATTTGACAGCATCATCTCCAACATCACTTCCTGTAACAACTTGGGATTCAGTGATGAAGAACTGCCGGAAGAAGGCAAAAATCACAATATGGCGCTCAACATTATAGTCAACTGCCAGGATGATGCTTTAGCCACCGTACTTGTAGACACTGGATCAGCTCTGAATGTTATGCCAAAATCTACTCTAATGCGACTATCATTTCAGGGATCTCCGATGAAAGGCAGTGAGGTCATCGTCAAAGCCTTCGATGGATCCAGAAAAATAGTTATCGGTGAAGTCGACCTTCCCATAACTATCGGTCCTCACAGTTTCTAAGTCACTTTCCAGGTCATGGACATCCGGGTAGTATACAACTGTTTATTAGGAAGACCTTGGATACACGAGGCTGGGGAAGTCACTTCGACAATTCTCCAGAAGCTGAAGTTCGTCAAGAATGACAAGCTAGTCACAGTCTGCGGAGAGCATGCATTAATTATAAGCAACTTATCATCATCCTGCGTAGAACTAGAAGAGGTTATTGGGACTCAATTCCAAGCACTCTCGGTGAGCAATGAGAATCAATCAGAAAAAGGAACATCGATTTCCTCATACAAAGATGCTCTCAAAGTGATCGAGAGTAACAACGCAAAAGGATGGGGACGGCTTGTCATTCCTACGGATAACAAGACAAAGAAAGGTCTTGGTTTTTCCTCAACCTGTACCCAGACTGCTACTAACAATGAAAGTTTTCATCCCATTCAGGACTTCTTCCACAGTGGAGGTTTCCTTCATCCAGTGTCTCAAGAAGTACATACCATCAATGAGGGTGATTCCTCCGATACAGATGAAGAGTGGAAGTCCTATCTCAATGATGATGGTTATATGTTTTAGGGTGAGGCACATACCCCTTTTACTATCCCACGCAAAGTCCGAGATATATACCAAGATCAGATGTCAAGATGATGTACGGAGATTGTGATCCTGAAGGATGTGGTGCTCCGCCCAACTCATTAGAGGAGGACACTCTGATGAAAGAAAAATTTGACTATGACTATTATGACCCAATGGATGACTTGCCTATCTGGAAACTGTACCCAGAAGACTTGGGGCAAAAGAGTCAGCCAAATAATGCATATCAGCTGAACATCATTGAAAAGAATACCTGCGTCCCCACCAAATCATGGGATTGTTACTCAGGGTATTCAGAAAATATCCAGCACAACGATGAATCTGCAAAGATTGTAGGACAAGAGTTTATCAACTATGCTTTTCCCGAGGTCAACGTCATCGAGAAGGATGACTCATCTTCTCCCGCAGAAGTATGGGACACCTTAGGACAGCCGAGTGGCAAGTACGACTTCTTGGTCAAGTACACCGCTCCTGAAAGCTCTTGTGTCAGGCTCGAAGACATCCAGCCAACTGGATGGAAAGATCTGCCTAAGAATGAAAACACTGTGCAAGATACAATAGAAGAGTTCGTTTACAACAACTCTTCTTGGGAGGAAGATTCCAACGATCCTGCTCCGCCTGAAATCAACGTCATTTCTGAGGACAAACCGAGAAAAAAGGTACCAGACTTTGTGATTCACCGAGGAGTTCGCCGCTAATGGGTTGCTGTCGATGTCCCGAAAGTCGTCCATAAGTCTAAGTAATTGCCATCTTTGTTTTAACCTTTCACCCTGCCCAGGTGAAACGGATGTTTTTATAGGGCTCACTTTCTATAAATGTCTCTCTTCGCTTCGTCCAAAGCGACAGAGTTTTGTTTTATAGGGATGTAGTTTGAAGAATCAACCAAATCATAAATAAATAACGTCATTCTGTAATTTCCGCATTTTATTGTTGTTTTCACTTTTCGCTTTTTCAGAAAATGGTAATCCTAAAACAGCCCAAAATGAAAACAAGCATTTTTCAAAAAAATACACTGCACACACTTTTGCATTCTCTTTATCTCTTCTAAAATTAAATCATCACTTCATGCAGATTGCTTGTTTTAAATCCCATTGAAACATACGATCCAATGCCTTCTCCTAACTTTGAATTCCCGGTATTTGAGGCTAAAGAAGAAGAAGACGAAGAAATTCCAGAAGAAATCTCCCGATTACTCAGACAAGAGGAAAGGTCCATTGAGCCTCACAAAGAGCCGTTAGTAACGGTTAACTTGGGTTCAAAAAAAGAGAGGAAATAAGTCAAGATTGGGGCACTGCTCAGTCCGACTGTCAAAGAAGACTTGATAAAACTTCTCAAAGATTTTCCCGATGTTTTTGCTTGGTCCTATCAGGATATGCTAGGGTTGGACACCAACATCGTGGAACATCATCTACTGTTGAAATCAGAATATCCGCCGATAAAACAAAGACTGAGACGGACTCATCCGGACATGGCCATCAAGATCAAAGAGGAAGTGCAGAAACAGAGACCGGTTTCTTGGAAGTAGACCAGGATCGAGGGGAAGTTTATATCAGAAACTGAGACCAGTTCCATGGCTAAATACCAGGATCGAGGGGAAGTTTTTACCTTTTCTAAGCATCATTGCTTAGCAAAAGATAATGGATGAGGAAACGACCATTCATAACCACCATCAAAATTTTGGGTATTCTGATATTTAATCCTCTTGCACCCCGAATGCTCGAATACCTTCGCCATTCACACCTTCGGGTCCAAGAAGATTAAATAGGGGCATCTGTCATACCCCAAATTTTGACCACTAAGATTTCCCATCATTGTGCAAATCATCATCACAATATGGATGAACCATCATGCCTCATCAATCTCCTCAGAGATGTTTGAGCATTCACCACAATCAAGGACTAGGGTTTCAAGCCCTCTCAGAGCACTTGCACAAAGGAACAATCAAGAAATGACATGATCTTCAACTTTTCTAGCCTCTCAAGCACCTACAAAGGATCAAAAGGACTCCCACATCAAGAATCAAGCACAAAGTTGCAACATTCCAAGTGGATCAAGCCTCGAGATCGCCAGTGTCACCAAATTAGGGTTTTGGTCGACTGAGGCCTCCAGATGGAAATTTTCCTCTGGGCATGAGCCATTGCTTCAGATCACAACTTAAGATACTCCAAGGGATCTCATGGACCCAATCATCAAGTCAATTTAACCTCAGGGGAAGCATTCATAAAAAAAATCAGGAATTAGGGTTTCTTGACCTAATTCACCCCTAAGTTGACTTTTGGGACAAAACATGAGCCAAAACCTTAAGACATGATTTGAGGGTCTCCAATGCACTACATTGATCCATTTACAATAATGGATTTATCCAAGAAGCTTGATCCACAAGTTTCAATTTCATCAAGACCACAATTAGGGTTTCGAGGGAAAAGTCAATTGTACCTTTGACTTTTGACCCAGACATGCACCCAAACCTTGGTACATGATTCAATACACCGTACAACACCTATGGAATATATCCATTAGGTTTGATTTAGGTCAAGGACTTGATTTCACAAAGGATCGCACAGTTTGGATTTCATCCGGTAAAAAGTCAACTGTGCACAAAATCAAGTTTGACTTTTTGGAATTTTTCACAATAATGGTTCCTTGACCCTAAAACAATGTTAATATGTGATTTGAATTATCATTCATCAGGAAAAATCAAAGAAAATGAGTTAACTTGTAAAAGGTGTAACCATAAAAAAACTTAGAATTTTTCTAAGTTATGGAACAAAGTGGCTAAGGTACCAACTTCCAAGGACCATAACTTGAGATCCAAGCAACCATTTTGGATGGTCCAAAGCTAGATTTGTAGCTCTCATTACACACTTTAAAAGTGTCAACTACAACTCATTCCAATTCCTTATGGATTTTAAGTTATGGAGTGATCAAAATGGCTAAAAACATGAAAATGACATTTTTCCAACACTTAGTGAAATTTTCACTATGTCAAAATCTGCCTTACTTTTTCCCAAATGTAGGGACATTTTTCACCTTGATCCAAGTCAAACCAGGTCTAGAGGTGGACATCAAAGTTAAAGTATGTCATGAGGGCTTTCCAACAAGTACCAGATCATCTCCAAATTCCATTTGAGCAAAGAGATACAACCTTTGGAACATGACATCCTGAACTGATTTTTACAAGGCAGATTTGTGCACATTGGCTCGATTTGTCCAAATCTGATGAATCCAAGCCTTGTCATCAATTTGGACAGATCTGAGGATAAAACAAGAAGGGAATGATCTGATCCCCAAGCCTCCAAAGTCCAAGAATCTACAATAGTCATGCCAAACCTAAAAAGGCTACAAAGATGCCAAGACTCCAATTTTGTTTCCAAGCATTCAATGGATGCACCAAGGTGGCATGAACTGAGCCTATTCCAACTGAATTTAGTCCAAGTTTATCTTTGAACCAAAGCTACAAAGCCCGTGCTCTAATCTCAAGTCAATGGCTAGAGGAGACTTGAGATTCCTTTTGCATAACATTGGCAAAAGGCCTGCTGCAGCCTCCATTCACTATTGATGTCAAAAAAACTTGACACACTATAAATAGGCCTCAATTGTGATCAGTTTGAGTACACCAAAGCAACCAAACTGATGCTTTCCTCAAAATCCCTCTCTTTAGGCCAAAATGCCTTCTTTTGCAAGGTATCTATGAGTTTTTGAGTTAGAGAGCATTTCCATCACAACTCATGATCCAAACACATCCAATATGTCATATCTAAGCTGTCCAAACTCTCATACGTGATCTGTAACACCAGAATCACAAATTCCCCTCTCAAAACCTCAAAATTGGACTTTTTTGCATTTTTCAAGCCATGTCTTGATTCAGTCACATTCAAAACCAGATAAGACCTCAAACACACTTAAAATATCATCCTTGAACTGTCCTAAATGGTTCCCCACATCTGGAACACCATTTGAGAGAGTTGCCATATTGGTCACTTTTGCCCATTTTGCAAGAAAGAGCTCAAACTTGTTCCTGAGGATTCCAGCTGGTGGTGACCATTCTAAAAGCTCCCAAGGGATCAATTGAGAGTGTCTAAAGCATCAAATTACTTCTGGCACAAGAAACTTGGCAGATAGCACAAAAAGCTCCCAAAGAGGTAAGCATCACAACTTAAACTCTTTGAAATATGCATTGCTCTGAATTCCACTAATCATACACCTCTCATGCATGTTGTATATGTTGTGTTTGAACCAATTTGCCATGTAATTCTTGCCTGTAACATGAAGTAGCATAGAAAATGCAATTATAGGCCTATTTCAAAAACACCATCGGGTTTTAAAATGGGGATCTCATCTGAAAAAACCAAGGGCACCATTGGATTCCTTGTGAAATTCTAGGCAGGATAGACCTAAATTTTGTCCCAATCCATGGAGAAATGAGAAAGTTACAACCTTTACGTTTTTGGCCCAAAAGCTGGCCTTGCCTTGCCTTGCCCAGGTTTAAAACAAGGCATCCCTTATGTATTCATGGGGTGGTTTTGATACACGGATGTATCACCACCCCAGTGGTAGAAGGCGCGTGCTGTGACTTGGAGGTCTGGGGTTTGAATCCCCCTCGCCCCAGACCCTTTTTTTTAACACTTTTTTCCATTTTTTTAAATATTTGTCATATTATTTTAAATGATTTGGAAAATTAATTTCTCTCAATTTTAATTATTTTTTATAAGTTCTTTTTGTAAAAAATCACAAAAATGTTAAAATATTTTATTTCACAAAAAAATCAGATTTATATTATTTATTTAATATAGTTGGTATTATTATAAATAAATTCATTTTTATTGTTTTTAAACCTTTTAAAAATGAATATTCATCTTAAAAAATCAAAATCAAATGATTCCTAAATCATCTTGTGATTAAAACCTCATTTTTCAAATCTTAACCAAAAATCACAAGTAGTTTATTTAGACTTATTTGGTATTTTTGTCATTTTATTCATTTTTATTAAAAGGATTACTTTTAAAAGAAAATGGAATTAGGGTTTCTTTGATGTTTGATCCTTATCAAATATTTCAAAACACTCATGGGCCTCTTGATAGAATGTAAGTCCCACCCCTTTGTAAATAAAACCTTTTTTGGGCCTCACACATTGTATAAGTCCCTCTGTATATTTTCAAAAGTTCGGCGTGATCGTCGCCTTTGTAACAAAGTCAATTGGGCATCTCCTTGAGTTGTAAGACCCATCCCTTTGTATAAAAACCTTTTTTGGGCCTCAGTCATTGTATAAGTCCCGATACAATTTTCAAAACAACGGTGCGATCACTATTAAACCTTGGGCCTCTCCTTGAGTATAAGCCCCAACAATCTTTTCAAAAACAACTTCCCTTTTGATTTAGATTCAAATATACATGTTGTTATCAAAACTTTCTTTAATTTCTTTGAACAACTAACAATACAGCATGGAAGCTTGCTCACCTGTAAGTTTTAATAACTTTCATTTACTCGCTTTCATATGTATATAACTGTATTGTGGGAAGCTGCTCCTCTGTAAGTCTTCTTTCATACCCTTTTAGATACTTGTCATATATCCACTGTATATACTAGTATAGCTATTTAGAGTTTTTCCCGGCAACTAGGTCTAGAACTAGGTAAAGCCATGTTGGTCACTCTTTAAATACAGTCAATACTAGATCCCCATAAGATTTCCAGATACACGCTTGCCTTCTCTTGGGCTTAAACAATATGGAACAAAGATAAAGGCAGTATTCTTCGTGAACCTTTTCTCAGGCTGTCACCATTAGAAATCGTCAAAGAAATTTTACTCCCCGGAGTTGATCTATTCTCAGTGAATAACATCTCTTGAGTTTCTTCAAACCTCAGAACTTTCACTAAATGATCTATTCTCGGTGAATAGCATTTCTTGAACTTTTCTTGGTTTGGGACCCACAGGCTTCCTAAAAGCATCCCCGCCTCCTCTTGGGGTTTGTACAAGGACCCTCTGGCTTCCTAGAAGTTCTCATGCCTTCTCTTGGACTTAATATAAGGACCTTGAAGACCTCTTAAAGGTATAATACAGAACTTAGTCATCCTTATCTAGAGTAGTCTTTCCAGTGTCAAATCACAGACCAATTTAGGGTTGATTCTCATCCCTTAAAAACACCCGCCTCCTCTTGGGCATCGTACAAAAGATAAAACTCTTCTGCACCAGTAGACTTGGACAGTCTAAATCCCCTTGAGTCTCAAAGACATTCTCAAGTTCCCTACGAACGTAGGAGGAACCCTGATCATCCGATAAATTCCCAGCTGAGTTAAAACCCAGTCTCTCTCCTAAAAATTCCCCAACTAGGTTCAGTATAACATTATCCCAAATCAGAACCTCAAGGTATCTGATATCTCAAATCTTCTGTAAATCTCAGCAAGAGTCGATTCCCCACTTGGACCTGCCTAGAGATCTCAATAATCCTCAGCAGAAAGTTATCCCCCTCTTAGGCTTTGTATAAAGATCCTTCCTCGGCGAAGTTAGCCTCCACTTAGGCTTTGTACAAATGATTCTCCCCAACGGAGCTAAACTTTTCAGACTCTCTTGTTGGGTCAATCACTTTTCAGACTCTCTTGTTGAGTCCACCAACTTTTCAGACTCTCTTGTTGAGTCAATCACTTTTCACACTCTCTTGTTGAGTCGATCAACTTTTCAGACTCTCTTGTTGAGTCAATCACCTTTTAGCACTCTCTTGTTGAGTCAACCCTTTTAGCCTCAATCCTGGGCTTTGTACAGGATAGATAAAAACACACTCTTGTTGAGTCCGTCTTTTCCAGCCTCCTCGTAGGCCTGGTATAAGGATTTCCCCTAGCAAAAGTCAAATTCCTCTTAGGTATGATGATTTCTCAAGCTTGTACAGCCACAATCCTGGACTTCGTACAGGACAGATAAAAGCACTCTCTTGTTGAGTCAAAACCTTTTTTCGCCTCAATCTTGGGCTTTGTACAAGACATAAATCTTCAAAACCTTCTTTTAAGCCTGGGACAAACATCTTCCCCAATGAAGTCACTTCCTCCCAGCCTTCTTTTAGGCTCTGAGGAATGATTTCCCAAGCAGAGTTAAACTCATTTCAGCCTCAACCTTGGGCTTTGTACAAGACACATACAAACCTCCCCAGCGGGGTCAAAATCCCTCTTTAGCCTCAATCTTGGGCTTTGTACAAGATAGATAGAACATTTTCCCTGGAAAAGTCAAACTTATAGCTTCCTTTTAGGCTTTGTATAATGATTTCCCTAAAGAGTCAGTCTCTTTTTAGCCTCAATCTTGGGCTTTGTACAGGACAGATAAAACACTCTCTTGTTGAGTAAGTCATTTCTAGCCTCCTCTTAGGCTTTGTATAAGGACTTCCCTAGGGGAGTCAATCAACCTCTTAGCTTCAACCTTGGGCTTTGATCAAGGCACACAAAAAAATTAAAATTCCCTCAGAGGAAGTTCAATCCCTCTTTAGAGATGACAAATTCCCTCTCAGTCAAACCTTTTAGCTTCAATCTTGGGCTTTGAACAAGACACAAATACCCCTTTAGCTTCAATCTTGGGCTCTGAACAAGACACCAAAACATCATTTTCCACCCTTAGAATAGGGGGAACTATGATTGCTCTGATTTCCCTATTTCGTTTAAACGGGAATAAGTAGGCATAAGATTGTGAAATCTTAGCGAGCATACTAAACAAAAACTCTAGGTCCAGTACCTTCACACATCAATCAAAACTTAGGTCCAACTGTAGCGCGGTTTTTGTGGTTTCGAATCACTATCGCTTTGGTACTACAGTTCGATTCATTTATTATCTTGTGAAGCTGATTAAGGAAGGGAAATATATGTCTCCAATTAACGCTGCTTGCATACTAAGGTTAAACAGTCAAAACGGTTGGTTTACAGATGCTGTCAAAAGGGGGGTTTCTTTTAGGTTATTTTGCCTAAGAACACAGTTGTGGACTATTTGTGAGGTTTTTGGTCATGTGTTTAGATTTGATGCTTTTGGGTTGATTGACGGAGGTACTGGATTTTGAGTTTTGTATTAGTATGCTCGCTAAGATTTTCCAATCTTATGCCTACATATTCCCGTTTAAAGAGACAGGGAAATCAGAGCGATCGTAGTTCCTCCCTATTCTATGGGGGGAAAAGATGTTTTGGTGTCTCGTTCAAAGCCCAAGATAGAGGCTAAAAGGGTTTGTTTATGTCTTGTTCAAAGCCCAAGATTGAAGCTAAAAGGTTTTGGCTGAGAGAGATTTTGTCATCTTTAAAAAGGAGCTGTTGATACTTATGCCTTTTGAGCAAATCACAAGTTGATGCTAAAAGGTTGATTGACTCAACCAGAAATTTCTCTATACGAAGCCTAAGAGGAGGCTATTGAGCTGACTCAACAAGAGAGTGCTTTTATGTGTCTTGTACAAAGCCCAAGATGGAGGCTAAAAGGGTCGACTCAACAAGAGAGTACTTTTATCTGTCTTATACGAAGCCTAAGATGGAGGCTAAAAAGGTTTGACTCAACAAGAGAGTCTTTTATACTCAACAAGAGAGTGATTTGGTGTCTCGTACGAAGCCCGAGAGGGAGGCTAAAAGGGTGATTGACTCAAAAAGAGAGTCTTTTATACTCAACAAGAGAGTGTTTTAGTGTCTCGTACGAAGCCCGTGAGGGAGGCTAAGAAGGAAGTGACTCACCAAAAGAGTCTTTTATACTCAACAAGAGAGTGTTTTTTTCTGTCCTATACGAAGCCTAAGACAGAGGCTAAAGAGGTTTGACCCAATAAGAGAGTCTTTTATACTCAACAAGAGAGTGTTTTGCTGTCTCGTACAAAGCCCGAGATAGAGGCTAAAAAGGAAGTGACTCACCAAAAGAGTCTTTTATACTCAACAAGAGAGTTTGAAAAGGTTAGCTCCGTTGGGGAGAATCTTTGTACAAAGCCCAAGAGAAGGCTGACTTTCCTGAGGAAAGGATCATTATAAAAAGCCTAAGAGGAGGCTAACTTCTGTCGGGGGTTATGCAGATCCCGAGACAGGTCCAAGTGGGAGAGCCATCATGAGAGAGGCCGGGTTTCTGCGGGAGATTTATCTAGAGTGATCGGTGTTTTTTCCTATGTTCGAAAGGAACTTGAGAATGTCTATGAGACTCACGAGTTTTAGACTGTCCAAGTCTAAAGTTTTATCTTTTGTACAATGCCCAAGAGGAGGCACGGGCATTAAGGGATGAGTATCAACCCTAAAATGGTCGGAGTTTCGACGCTGGAAAGACTGCTCTAGCAAAGGATGACTAAGTTTTGTCTTATACCTTTAAGAGGTCGTTAAGGTCCTTGTATTAAGCCCAAGAGAAGGCATGAGAACTTTTAAGAAGCTGACGGGTCCTTGTATAACGCCCAAGAGGAGGCGGGGATGCTTTTAGGAAGCCTGTGGGTCCCCAAACCAAGAGAAGTTCAAGAAATGCAATTCATAGAGAAGAGATCATTCAAGGAAAGTTCGAGAATTTGGAAGAAACACAAGAGATGCTATTCACGGAGAATAGATCAACTCTGGGGAGTAAAGTTTCTTTGACAATTGCTAAGGGTGACAGTCTGAGAAAAGGTTCACCGAGAATACTGCCTTTCTCTTTGTTCCATATTGTTTAACCCCAAGAGAAGGGAAGACTGTATCTGGAATGCTACGGGGGATCTAGTTTTTTTTATATTTAAGAGTGATCAACAGGGCTTTACCTAGTTCTAGACGTAGTTGCCGGGGAAAACTCTAAATAGCTATACTAGTATTACACAGTTGATATTTGATTGTATATAAAAGGATGTGAAAGAAGACTTACAGTGAAACAGCCCCACAATACAGTTATATACATATGAAAGCGATAAATGAAAGCAGAAAAACACTTACCCGTTGTAGAGATTCCAAGCTGTTTTGTTAGTTGTTCAACAAAGAAAGTTTTGATATCAATATTGTAAATCAAAGGAGAAACTGCTTTTAAAAGATTGTTGGGGCTTACAGCTCAAGGAGAGGCCCAAGTTTTAACGATGATTGCACCGTGGTTTTGGAAATCGTATAGAGGGATTTATACAATATGCGAGGTCCAAAATTGTTTCATTTATAACGGGGTTGGGTCTTACACTCTATTAGAGGCCCAAAGTGTTTTTTGTACAAATGATGGGGCTTACAACTGAAGGAGAGGCCCAAGGGTTTTTGTAAAAAAGGCGACGATCGTGTCGGACCTTTTGACAGTATCAGGACTTATACAATACACTGAGGCCCAAAAAGGTTTTTATTTACAAAAGGGTTGGGTCTTACACTCTATTAGAGGCCCAAAGAAACTTAAAAGAAAAGAAGGGGGCTTATAACACGAGGGTAGGCCCAGTTGTTTTTTTTTTAAACTGGCGATCGCACAGAGATTTTTTTCTTTTAACACAGAGGGACTTATACAATATCTGAGGCCCAAAAAGGTTTTGGTTAAAAAGGGGATTGGGTCTTACACTCTATTAGAGGCCCAAAGATTTGTTTTTGTACAAGTGGTGGGGCTTACAACTCAAGGAGAGGCCCAAGCTTTATTGTTTTTAGAAAAAACGACGATCGCGTCAAACTTTTGAAAATGTACAGAGGGACTTATACAATAAGTGAGGCCCACAATGGTCTATTTACAAAAAGGGTTGGGTCTTACACTCTATTAGAGGCCCAAAGTGTTTTGTTTTGATTAGTGAGGGTTGAATTAATCAAAAACCCTAATTTTGTTAAAAAAAGAATTAATTTTGTTTAAAACTTAATAAAAATTGATGAAAACATGTGAAAAATGAGTGGTGACCTAGGATCAATGTTTCAAAAATCATGTTTATATCCACAAAATGATTAGAAACTAATTAAATTTGGGAAATCAAGAAGGAAAAAATATTTCAAATGTTAAAAACAAATAAACATTAATTCTTTGCAAAAATATCAAATATATGAAATAAATAATATTTTTGGGAATTTTTGGCAAAGTAAAATATTTTAACATTTTTGTGAATTATTAAAAAAAAGAATCAACTCAAAATCATTAAAATTCAGAGAGAAATTAATTTTTGAATCATTTAAATAAAATCACAAAATTCAAATATTCAAATATTCAAAAATGGCGCCAAGAACACACCAAGAACACGCGCGTGTTCTAAGTTTTGCCCAGATTTGCATTTTCTCTCCAATCTCACTGAATACTTGATGGAATCATGCAAACCACATATCAATCTGCTCATTTTCACCTCACGATCATGTCTATGGTCTTTAATTTCATTTATTTTAAGCATGTAATAAGAAATCAAAGAGAAACCTCAAGAACCCTAATTTCTGCATGAAGGCTCAGAAATCTCATACACAATTCAAACAAAGTAATTAATTAAGGGGAAACATTCTATGCATGATTTTGAACATTTGGCAAAAGTATTGTGCGAGGAAATATGCATAGATTAAGAGATGACCAAGTTTAGGCTTACTTGAAGGTCGTGACAGCAAGAGCAATGTGATTTTTGAGTTGGAGGTGTTACAGATGAGTTGTGATGATCTGAACAGCTTCCCTACACCATATAGAGTTTCTTCGATTGCTTGGACTTGATTGGAAATGGCTGGATCACTTCATGGCATCTCAACTACAACTTGGTTGAACACTTGAGCAACTGGCTGGTGATTTTGTGATCCTGGTGTTCCAGATGTTGTTTAAGTGTTTGGATCACTTCTATATGATGTTTATAAGGTGTGTGAGTGATTGGTTTGATTGGAATTGCTCTCAAACTCAAAATCCGATAGTGACTTGCCTTAGAAGGCAAAATTGGAACTAAGAAGGAGATTTTGAGGAAAGCATCTATTTGATGATTTTGGTGTACTTAAACTGAGCACAAATGAGCTCTATTTATAGTAGAGCAAGTTTGTTTTGAAAGCAATAGTGTATGGAAACTGGTACAGGTCTGTGGCCAATGGTTGCATTTTGGAATCTCAAGCCTCCTCTAGCCATTGACTAGAGGTTAGAGCACAGGCTGCTGGTTCCTTAGTTCGGAGATCATCCTTGACTCATTCAGTTGGAAAAGGCTCAGTTTATGCCACCTTGGTGCATCCATTGAATGCTCCAAAACAAAATTGGAGTCTTGTCCCCCTTTGAGGCATTTTAGGTTTGACATGCTACTTTTAGATCCAAAGACTTGGTAGGGTTATGGATCAGTGTTTCTCCCTCCTTGGTCTCCCCCTGAGGTGTTCATATGGATAAACTTGTTTGTCATTTGCACAAATTGCTCAAATCGAGCAAAATGCACAAATCTGCCATGTTATGATAGTTGCATCAAGGCATTTTGCCACTATCATAACTCTTAGCCCAAATGGAATTTGGTGGAGTTCCTGGCTATTTTGGAAAGCTCTCATATGATACAACATATGTGTGATCATAGTTTGTCTTGACACTTTTTGGATCCAAGTGAAAAATCCCCCTACCTTTTGGAAAAAGTGAAACAGATTCTGACTTAGATAAAATGTCACGAAGTGTTGGAAAAAGTGACATTTCATGTTTTCAGCCATTTTGATCACTCCATAACTTAAAATCCATGAGGAATTGGAATGAGTCCTAGTTGACACTTTTAAAGTATGCCATGAGAGCTACAAATCCATCTTTGGATCATCCAAAATGGTTGCTTGGATCACAAGTTATGATCCTTGGAAGTTGGTACCCTAGCCACTTTGTTCCATAACTTAGAAAAATTTCTAAGTTTTTTATGGTTACCCCTTTTACAAGTTATCTCACTTTTCTTGATTATTCTTGATGAATGATGATTCCAATCACACATTAACATCATTTTAGGGATAGGGAACCATAATTGATCAAAAATTCAAAAAGTCAAACTTTGACTTTTGGGTACAATTGACTTTTTATCAGACGGATTCCAAACTGTGCAATCCTCTATGAAATCTAGTCCTTGACCTAAATCAAACTTGATGGATTGATTTCGTAGGTGTTATAGGGTGTATTGAATCATGTCCCAAGGTTTGGGAGCGTGTCTGGGTCAAAAGTCAAAGGTACAATTGACTTTTTTCCTCAAAACCCTAACTGTGGTTCTGATGAACTTAAAACTTGTG
Source organism: Lathyrus tuberosus (assembly GCA_022829125.1). Lineage (NCBI taxonomy): Eukaryota > Viridiplantae > Streptophyta > Magnoliopsida > Fabales > Fabaceae > Lathyrus > Lathyrus tuberosus. The sequence goes on from JALAZF010000395.1 coordinate 3,929,627, forward strand.
AATCAAGCTTCTTGGATTAATCCATTGTTGCAAATCGATCAACATAGTGTTTTAGAGACCCTGAAACCATGTCTTGAGGTCTTGCCTTATGATTTGTCCCAAAAGTCAACTTATGGGTGAATTAGGTCAAGAAACCCTAATTCCTGATTTTTAGTGAATGCACCCCCTGAGGCTAAATTGACTTGATGATTGGGTTTATGAGGTCCCTTGGAGTATCTTAGGTTATGCTTTGAAGCATTGGCTCATGCCCAGAGGAAAATTTCCATCTGGAGGCCTTGGTCGACCAAAACCCTAATTTGGTGACACTGGCGATCATAAGGCTTGATCCACTCAGAATGCTGCAACCTTGTGCTTGATTCTTGATGTGGGAGTCCTCTTGATCCTTTGTGGATGTTTGAGAGGTTTATACAAGTTGAAGATCATGTCATTTCTTGATTGATCCTTTGTCTAAGTACTCTGATAGGGCTCAAAACCCTAATTATTGTTTGTAGTGAATGTTCACCCATCTTTGGGGAGACTGATGAGACATGATGGTTCATCCATATTGTGATGATGATTTGTACAATGATGGGAATCTTAGTGGTCAAAATTTGGGGTATGACACCAACACCTTACCAAAAACATCGGGAGTAACCTGAACATCAATAAAAACACACTCTCTCATATTTCCCAAGAAACTTTCCTAACCCATTAACGGATAAACACCATCAAGTACAAAGCGAAACCTAAAGCTAATATCTTGTGGTTAACCACATATAGGATGGGTAATTGATAACTCCCTATTGTATAACCTGACCCCGGACCCCCCAATCTCTTTTAAGCGTTTGTTCAGTTAAACATTCACATGCAAGGTTAGTTTTAGAAAACTTCCCTTTCCCTTCTAGCTTCATGGGATAAATAAGAAATCAGAAAGTAGCACCCACTCCTCCTCATTACGGTGAGAAAACCCAGCGATAAGGTGGTCCCGTCACCGACAAAAATCGCTCGCTACAGGAAAATGGCGACTCTGTTGGGGAGTCATTTTGTTTGTATAAGACTATAGACTAGAATTCTTAAAAGGTCTAGGATGTTAGTTTTAGGAATATATATATGTACATATATATATATATATATATATATATATATATATATATATATATACCCGCTTTTCCTACCATATATCCGTGTTTATTTTTCTGCTAATGGGACTACGGGTGATGCCGCATCTGGAAAGTTTGAGTGACACCTAAGATAAGTGATGACATTAGACGGGTAATCATATAGGGAGTGACTCCCAAATAAGATATTCCGGTAGACCATCGAATCAGTGGAGAGACCCTTTGCGGATTCAATGCCTATACGACTTCGGTTGTTGAAAGTAGATTGTTCGATTGTGGTATCTATGAAACTGAGGATTTAGTAGGCTAAGACCATGTTACTATTTTGTAGTGCGGAAGCTATCGGAAATATTTGCCACGCGATACTACCCTCATTTGATATTACTCTAAGATACTGCAGCTCGCTCGGGTGAACCAGCCTGCTATTGTTATCCCAACGGGGTCAATGATTTTGAGGACAGGTACAAAAAATCACCAGTATAACCTTTGGGGATGGGTAGAGCCATGACTTCATGACACCGAACCTTTGACCCCATGTTTTTTCTATGTTTTTGTGTGCTGCATTCATGCATTCATTTCATTAAAAAACTTTAAACAAAGAAAAATTTTCTCTTATAGTCTCTCTTTTTCAAATTAAACTAAGACAATGATTGCAAAAGAGAGAAAAAAGATTGTGTTATGGATTTCGGTAGAAGGAAGACTCACAAGTACACCTTCAAGGTTCCAAAACTAAAGGATTTGAAAGGGTTGGCAAGGATGATCACTAATCCTGATGCTTTCAGAGCTAAGTATGGAGGACTGCTGTCTCTGTTAAGGGTCCATGTAATTGAAGGAATCCTGTCTACGCTAATCCAGTTCTACGATCCGGTCTATCACTGTTTTACGTTCCCGGATTACCAAATGACACCAACACTAGAGGAGTACTCTCACCTGACTGAATTACCCATCACTAACCAAGCTCCCTTTTCTGGACTGGAAGAAATTCCAGAGGATCAAACCATTGTAAGAGCAATCTATTTGGATGAGTCAGAAGTCAAGACTCACATGACCATTAAGGGTGGAATCCAAGGTTTACCAGCCAAGTTTTTGATAAAGAAGGCTCTGTACTTTGCTAGTATAGGGAACGTGACTTCTTTCGAGAGCATCTTTGTTTTGCTCACCTATGGGTTATTTCTGTCTCCCAACATTAATGACTTCGTTGATATCAATGCCATTAAGATTTTCTAGTTGGAAACCCTGTACCGACCTTGCTCGCAGATGCTTATCATTTGGTACACTTAAGGAATTTGTACAGCGGACGAATAATCACATTATGTGTACCCTTGCTATAAAAATGGTTCATTTCCCACTTACCCAAGTCTGCTGCATTTTGGAATCATAAGAGTACATTACGTTGGTCACGGAGAATCATGTCTCTTACCAACTCTGACATCGATCGGTACAATCAAATCTATGACTGGATAAGAATCATTGAACATTGTGGAAACTTCCCTAATGTACCCCTCATAGGAATTAAAGGAGGAATAAATTATCATCCAGTTTTAGTTCGTCGTCAATTCGGATACCCGTTGAGACATATCCCGTGTAATGTTCATCTAGAAGGTCTTTTCTTTAAGGAAGGAGAAAATGACAGGGCACTAAAGACAGAAATAGTGTATGCCTGGAAACATGTTCATAGGAAAGGAAGAGAGTCTCTAAGAAAACCAGACTGTGTCTCTGTGGAACCTCATCTCCACTGGGTACAAACTAGAGCTCTCAAACTGAGGATGCCTTACCCTCGTCAAGAAGTTCTTCCGTTAAAGGAATCCGTCCTTTATTTTATATCAGTTACAGAAAAGCTTCAGGTTGCTCTCAACAAAATTCAACAGGAGAAGAAGTCTTAGAAGAACAAGTACCGCATTCTCAATGTAGAGTGTAACAAAATACAACAACTATTAAAAGAAAAAGATGCTCTGATTGAGATTTTAGAGCAACACGCTGTAGAAAATCAAGATGACCAAAGGAATTTGCTCGCTCCTTTCACTTGGCAAAGGAATGACAACCCGACTGTCATACCCCAAAATTTTACCACCAAGATTTCCCATCATTTTGCAAATCATCACCACAATATGGATGTATCTTTATGCCTCCCCAGTCTCCCCAAAGATGGGTGAGCATTCACCACAAACAAGGATTAGGGTTTCAAGCCCTCTCAAAGCCTTAGGCAAAGGATAAATCAAGAATTGACATGATCTTCAACTTGTCTAACCTCTTAAAACACCTATAAAGGATCAAGAGGACTCCCACATCAAGAATCAAGCATAAAGTTGCTACCTTCCAAGTGGATCAAGCCTCAAGATCGCCAGTGTCACCAAATTAGGGTTTTGGTCGACCAGGGCCTCCAGATGGAGATTTTCCTCTGGGCATGAGCCAATGCTTCAAAGAATAACCAAAGATACTCCATGGGACCTCATGAACCCAATCATCAAGTTAATTTAACCTCAGGGGATGCATACATAAAAAATCAGGAATTAGGGTTTCTTGACCTAATTCACCCCTAAGTTGACTTTTGGAACAAATCATGAGCCAAGACCTCAAGACACAATTTAAGGGTCTCTAATAAACCACATTGATCCATTTGAAACAATGGATTGATCCAAGAAGCTTGATTCCCAAGTTTCAAGTTCATCAGAACCACAATTAGGGTTTCGCGGAAAAAGTCAATTGTGCCTTTGACTTTTGACCCAGGCATGCCCCCAAACTTTGGGACATGATTCAATACACCCTATAACACCTATGAAATCAATACATCAAGTTTGATTTAGGTCAAGGACTTGATTTCATAGAGGATCACACAGTTTGGAATTCATCTAACAAAAAGTCAAGTGTGCACAAAAGTCAACTTTGACTTTTTGAGATTTTTTCACAATTATGGTTCTTTGACCCTAAAATGATGTTAATGTGTGATTGGAATCATCATTTGTAACACCCCACATTCCCTTCGCGAATAAGTAATACAAATATAATTAGAGTAATTAAAAATTTATTTTTCCGACAGGAAACAGGGATGTCACACTTAAAGAAAGAAAACACAATCCCTGCTCATAAATTTTGATACATAGCACAAAATAGAATACCCTCACAGGGAAACTTTCTCCATATAAAAAGGAAATCTCAAATATGGAATAAAGCGGAAAGATCCATAACTGACTTGTTTTACAAATAAATGGTTTTATAACATCAAAATATACATACAAAAGTAATACAAAATATATTCAACAATTGTATACAAATAACTAAAGCGTTCCCCGACTCCCGTGCTATGTATCAGAGCATACACCAAGACCGACAAAAGAATGGAGAACTAATCTTCACAAAAGCCTCCAAGACACTAATCTGCAATGCCTCATAGAGCATTATAAAATAGCAGAAGGGTGAGAAATAACAACTAAACCAAGATTGCATAATAATATGCAAACACATATAAATTCACATGCATAGTTATTCTCACCACAAATATCACATACTAATACATATAACATATTTCTAACATTCCAACAACATAGCATATATCAATTATTCCAACATAAGGCACACCAAGGTTATGACATATGGAAACACACCACCACACCACATATTTTAACACATAGCATATCGTCCATAAACAATGCATTTATCACGTATGCACATCAAATTACCAATGCTATCACAATCTCAACACATAACAAATCAATGCACAATTTACCACACATAATCAATCAAATCATGATTTTCCACACATAATGCATCCATTCACAATTCTCACACATAATCAATCCATTCATGATTCATGAATATGCACAGAGACCGACACAACAACTTTATGCAATGCATATGTGGTACCAATCCATCCATCAATCTCATCACTAGTTCACTCAGGAACTCTGCTGGAACCATCGCTCGTTACATCACTATAACTCCCCGTCGGGCATACGATGTTCCCCGTCGCTCACACCCCACACGGGCACACGATGTTTATGGATCGCTCACACCCCACACGGGCACATGACCCGATCGCTCACAACCCCACATGGGCACACGATCGTCTATAATCATCGCTTTCGGTCCTCTTATTTTTAAGGCGTACGATCCGATCAGATCGCTTTCAGTCCTCTTATTTTTAAGGCTCACGATGTTATAGTGGATTCCCTCTGGAACCAATCCGTTGCTCACACCCCACATGGGCACACGACGTTTATGGATCGCTCACACCCCACATGGGCACACGATCCGCACAAGATGCATATCATGATGCTTGACACACAAGAACTCATGACAATCAAATGCATCTTCACACATATATGCAACCATAATCATGCATATATTTCAACTCATCAATTCCATACATTCACAATTCAACAATGCATATACTTGCCATAAGGCCCCCAAATAACACACATTGAATTTCATATAAACAATGCATTTCATCACAAACCACAAACCACAACAATCATACAATCACAATTACTTCCACAAGGGATTCACACCATAAAGGCTACCCACAACACATCATAACAACATGCATCAATATCATATAAACCACATAAAGCTCAATGTTATACAACAATAACACAACACACGGTAAAACATCAACCGCATGCATTTAACGCGATAAAAACCCGACAACCCGACTATTTTTCAAAAACACGAATTAATTAAATCATATTTTACCCTCCAAACCATTTTTAATAGAAAGAATATTTCATTTGCTTTCCAACGCTTCGAACGGGGGTCAAAACGGACTTACGGTTCAAAAGTTACGATCGAAACGATTTTGAAAGAAAACCTACAGCAGGGCTGACACGGCCACCCGTGTTGTGTGACATGGCCGTGTCACCCAAAAATTCCAAATGGCCGCAGATTGACACGTCTGACACGGCCGTCCGTGTTGTGTGACACGGCCCGTGTCAGAACCTAGAAAAATGCATTTTTTTTACCGTCGGAAGCCTTCCGGACCTCCGATTTCGATTCCGTAAAAAGTCCCAGTCTCAGAATTCAGCGTACTGCAATATTCTCACCATTAAAAGACCATCCAACACATTTTCCATTTTTGAAATATTTTGAAACATAATTTTATCAATTTAACCCGATTCCAAACTCGATCAAAACCACTCGAAAACACACCAACAACCATTCACCGATTAAATATCAACCTATATCAATAATACCAGACATATCCAAACACTTTTACTCGATCACAACATCAATTTACACAAAAACATTGATATATATCAAAAACTCAAAAGTTACAAATTCAACTCGATTCAATCAGACGATCACGCTAAATCACGACCCAACATCACTCGACTCTACTACGCGATTTATTCCGACTTTCATCCGTAAAAACATCGATTTCTATTCATTTTTCTCATTTCAACCTAAAATGAAAACTAAAATAAAATAACCAAAACAATCCAAGAAAATATACACATATACATATACAAGCAAGATATAATCGAAACTTCTCACCCTTACCCGATTATTCGCGCTTGAAACGGATGAATCTTCACTTTTTTCCCCTTTCTCCTCTTCTCTCTTTATTTCTTCTCCTTTCTCTTCTCCTCTCTTTCTTTTCTTTTTCTTTCCTCTCTTTTTCTCTCCACTTTCTATTTATAAAATATCTACTACCCAAATGACCAAAATACCCCTCAGCTCAAATATCTCCCAAACGCTCTCAAAAGGCGGTAAAACATAAACACACCGATTAAATATATTTCTGGAAATAAAAGTTGAAAATAAATTATAATTTAATACAATTATTTTATCTATCATAGAAATTAACCAATTAACTCAATTAGCAGGTAAAATACAATAAATTCACACATTTCACAAAATTCACATAAATGAAATAAATAAATACAATTAAACAAATTGGGGCATTACAACTCTCCCCCACTTAGACATTTTCGTCCTCGAAAATATAACTGATACTCACAACAACGGATACGACTCTCGCATCCGACCAACAACACAACAGGAAAAAAAAGCACACCACGAATAACACAACTAACAAACCACCTTGCTAACAACAGCTACAACCACGACACGACCACGACGACAACTACAACGACAAGATGCAAAACCCATACAATGCACTTGACGAGCAACTCACGACTCAAGAAAACCATGTTACCAACACCTAGGTAACACTCCTCTAATCTCCCACATGAGGATTAACCACTCGCACTCGAACCATCACCATGGAAACGAGGCAACCACACAAACAAGAACACAAGTTCCACGACACAACAACAACAACAAAATAACCACAATACCAACATCCTTGTCACACCACATTATTACAACAATGCTACGATTTCCCAATCAAACATATAACCAAGACATCCATCTACAACACAGTAGTCCAAGAATAATAGTTAAACCTTTCACCTAACACTTCCATTCTGAAACGTCCAATGGTCTCATCACTCATACATGTTCTCAATGTTCAACCTATGAACTTTTACCAGTCCCACACACACATATACGAATTGTGCCACATCACGCTTCCGCTGCGCACTCTGATGACTCATAACCATCAAAACTACCAATCTCACGTCCAAAGTCTAACTCTTTCTCATATTCGCCAAAACTCACGGTTCACTTTTAATATACCCAACCTCGCACTCTACCGTGTTAGCTTACACACCAGACACAAGTCTCTGAACTGCTCGAATGATTTTAATTCTCTATCCATCAAAACAACCATGCGAAGACTATCGACTTAACTCTTCAGGCACAACCTCCACTTTTCCCGAAGCGTAATCCACGCCAAATTCAAAACTCGCCACGAATTCTAACCATCCTCACTGTCTCATACTATATTCCTTCCGACCAAACAGGTACTCAATATTCTTGTGATTACTAAACACTTCAAACCTAGAACCATAGAGATAATACCTCCAAACTTTCCAACACAATACAACCGCAACCAATTCCAAATCTTGAATAGTATAGATCCTTTTCTGAATCCTCAATTGTCGTAAAGCATAAGCTACGACTTTATCCTCTTGCATTAACCCACTGACTAAACTCATCAAAGACACATCACAATACCTCATCAACAGTTGATTAGGATCACACAGAATCAAAATTGAAGCCGTAGACAGTTTCTACTTTAACCCTCTCAACTTCCTCCACAATGAACATCCAAAGCAAACAACTTACCCTTTGCAAGTCAACCGAAGTAACGAAAATGCTAACTTGGAAAAACCTCCCATAACCTCCGGTAATAACCAACTAAGGTCCAAAAAGTTTCTATTCTCCGTAATCAACTTTGGAGCCTCTCCTTGTAGAACTAGATCTACTTCCGATGGATCCATAACAATACCATTACCTGAAATAACATATCCAATAAAACTAACCTTGTTCAACCAAAATTATCACTTAAATAACTTAGCATACCACTTTGTCTCTTTTCAACACTTGTAATGCAATTCTCAAACACTCTACATGTTCTTCCTCTGAGTTTATAACAGATCCAAATATTCTCAATTAAAACCACTACGACCTTATCCAAATAAATATGGAAGATACGATTCGTCTACTCCACAAACATTCCATACACAACCTTCAAAATTCATTCTGAGCTCGAAACAATTTATCCAAAATAGCTTAACAATCTCTGGTTACCACATTCCATATCAATTCTTCTTGCGGGGTTCCAACTCACTCAAGGTTTCTGTTGACACGAGATCTCAACCCAAAACAAAAGTAATACCATCAAGGAACTTCAAATTATTCGCGATTCGTCACAATCCAAAACTTAAGCTATCTAGAACACCACTGCAAGTTCCATCCAAAAACACATCTAAAACCATGCACAACTGATGGCCCATCACTGTGGCTTTCCTGCCAATTTCCAGGACACTATCATCACAAACATGACCAACATCTTAGTTTCACTTCCTAAAAGTTCTTCTACTTACTTAGCAGGTCCAAACCTCAACTATTCGCCTTCGCCCAATTTAAGTTCACTCTCCACTCTCTGAAGAGACATTCCAACTGGACCAACATACCAAAACCTCTAATCCGTCTCATCTTCCGATATTAAAATCTTCATCGACTCAACAAAACAATCTGTAACCATTTCCTTAATTCCAAACAATTCATTGCACATACTATCAAAGCCGGGAAGACACGTCTATTCCATCCAACATAATTCTGTCTACTATCAACAAGAGATTAAGGGTGATCAGTTCCTCAATTTGTCAATAGACAACCGACAATCATGATGGGGCATAAACCGTCTTTGCCAAACTATAATAGCATTTCTTGCATCTTGTGCACAAAACTACCTAAGGCATAAATCCTTAGTTGACATAAACCTTACCTCCGCATTCGCTCTGGAATCGGAAACAACACTGTCCAAACAACACTTACAATCTTGCAATTCACAACACACTGAGCCAGCGCTCCACACCTGAAGCAACATGGAGAAGTACCAGCTTCTCCCCCACTTATCTCATTCTCAATCCTGAAGACAAAAGATTAGAAAACCAGAAAGTACTGACAGTGTTTCACACACATATCACGTACTAAGGGACAAACAACAACGACAATATTCAACTGTCACACCAACTGACTCAACAACTTGGCCGGACGGACTGACCTGCTCTGATACCACTAATGTAACACCCCACATTCCCTTCGCGAATAAGTAATACAAATATAAATCAGAGTAATTAAAAATTTATTTTTCCGACAAGAAACAGGGATGTCACACTTAAAGAAAGAAAACATAATCCCTGCTCATAAATTTTGATACATAGCACAAAATAGAATACCCTCACAGGGAAACTTTCTCCATATAAAAAGGAAATCTCAATTATGGAATAAAGCAGAAAGATCCATAACTGACTTGGTTTACAAATAAATGGTTTTATAACGTCAAAATATACATACAAAAGTAATACAAAATATATTCAACAATTGTATACAAATAACTAAAGCGTTCCCCGACTCCCGTGCTACGTATCAGAGCAGACACCAAGACCGACAAAAGAATGGAGAACTAATCTTCACAAAAGCCTCGAAGACACTAATCTGCAATGCCTCATAGAGCATTATAAAATAGCAGAAGGGTGAGAAATAACAACTAAACCAAGATTGCACAATAATATGCAAACACATATAAATTCACATGCATAGTTATTCTCACCACAAACATCACATACTAATACATATAACATATTTCTAACATTCCAACAACATAGCATATATAAATTATTCCAACATAAGGCACACCAAGGTTATGACATATGGAAACACACCACCACACCACATATTTTCACACATAGCATATCGTCCATAAACAATGCATTTATCACGTATGCACATAAAATTACCAATGCTATCACAATCTCAACACATAACAAATCAATGCACAATTTACCACACATAATCAATCAAATCATGATTTTCCACACATAATGCATCCATTCACAATTCTCACACATAATCAATCCATTCATGATTCATGTATATGCACAGAGACCGACACAACGACTCTATGCAATGCATATGTGGTACCAATCCATCCATCAATCTCATCACTAGTTCACTCAGGAACTCTTCTAGAACCATCGCTCGTTACATCACTGTAACTCCCCGTCGGCCATACGATGTTCCCCGTCGCTCACACCCCACATGGGCACACGACGTTTATGGATCGCTCACACCCCACACGGGCACACGGCCCGATCGCTCACACCCCACATGGGCACACGATCGTCTATAATCATCGCTTTTGGTCCTCTAATTTTTAAGGCGTACGATCCAATCAGATCGCTTTCAGTCCTCTTATTTTTAAGGCTCACGATGTTATAGCGGATTCCCTCTGGAACCAATCCGTCGCTCACACCCCACATGGGCACACGACGTTTATGGATCGCTCACACCCCACATGGGCACACGATCCGCACAAGATGCATATCATGATGCTTGACACACAAGAACTCATGACTATCAAATGCATCTTCACACATATATGCAACCATAATCATGCATATATTTCAACTCATCAATTCCATACATTCACAATTCAACAATGCATATACTTGCCATAAGACCACCAAATAACACACATTGAATTTCATATAAACAATGCATTTCATCACAAACCACAAACCACAACAATCATACAATCACAATTACTTCCACAAGGGATTCACACCATAAAGGCTACCCACAACACATCATAACAACATGCATCAACATCATATAAACCACATAAAGCTCAATGTTATACAAGGGGTAACCATAAAAACTTAGAAATTTTTCTAAGTTATGGAACAAAGTGGCTAGGGTACCAACTTTGGAGGATCATAACTCCTAAACCACAAGGCCATTTTTCCCATTCAAAGCTGGATTTGTAGCTCTCATGGCCCTCTACAAAAGCTTCAACTACAACTCATTCCAATTCATCATGGATTTTGAGTTATGGAATGATCAAAATGGCTGAAAACATGAAATGTCACTTTTTCCAACACTTAGTGAAATTTTCACTAAGTCAGAATCTGTCTTGCTTTTTTTCCAAAAGTAAGGGGATTTTTCACTTGGATCCAAAAAGTATCAAGACCAACTATGATCACACACATGTTGTATCATATGAGGGCTTTCCAAAATGGCCAAGAACTCCATGAAACTCCACTTAAGCCATGAGATATGACCGTGCCAATATGCCTTGCTGCAAACTGTCATGGCAAGGAAGATTTGGGGATTTTGCTCGATTTGCTCAAATTTTGCAAAGGGAAAACAAATCAATCCATATGAACACCTCAAGGGGGGACCAAGGAGGGACAAACACTGATCCATCAGCCTCCCAAGTCATTGGAACCAAAAGTAGCATGCCAAACCTAGAAATGCCTAAAAGAGGGACAAGACTCCAATTTTGGTTTGGAGCATTTAATGGATGCACCAAGGTGGCATGGACTGAGCCATTTCCAACTGAATTCAGTCAAGACTTATCTAAGACCAAGGGAACCAGCAGCCTGTGCCCTAACCTTTAGTCAATGGCTAGAGGAGACTTGGATTCCCTTTTATCAAAATTGGCCAAACCTCTGCAGCAGTTGCCATTCACTATTGTAGCCAAAACAAACCTGCTTTACTATAAATAGAGCTCATTTGTGCTCAGTTTAAGTACACCAAAGCACTACAACACTTGTTTTCCTCAAAATCTCTTTCTCTAGGCAAAAATGCCTTCTTTAGCAAGGTAACTCTGAGTTTTTGAGTTAGAGAGAAATTCCATCACAGCTTATGATCCAAACACATCCAATATGTCATATCTAAGCTGTCCAAACTCTCACAAGTGACCTGTAACACCAAAATCTCAAAGTCCTCTCCCAAAACCTCAAAATAGGGCCTTTTTGCATTTTTTAAGTCATGTCTTGATTCAGTCACTTTCCAAACTAGATAAAACCTCAAACACACTCCAAATATTATCCTTGAACGGTGCCAAATGGTTCCACACATCTGGAACATCATTTGAGAGAGTTGTTATTTTGGCCACTTTTGCCCCTTTTGCAAGAAAGGGCCAGTTTCCATTCCTGAGATTTCCAGCTGGTTCCAACCACTCTAAAAGCTTCTAAGGGATCATTTGAGAGTGTTCAAAGCATCAAAACATTTCTGGAACAAAGCACTTGGCAGATAGCCCAAAAGCTCCAAAAAGAGGTAAGCATCACAACTTGAACTCTCTGAAATATGCCTTGCTTTGAAGTCCATTGATCATGCATCTCTTATACATGTTATATTTGTTGTGTTTGCACCAATTTATCATGTAATTCATACCTGTACCAAGAGGTAGCACAGAAAATGCAAAACATTGCCTATTTCAAAACCACTATCGGGTTTTGAGGAGGATTTATTTTCTGAAAAAACCACCACCACCATTGGATTCCTTGAGAAATTCTAGGCCAGATACATATAAATTTTGTCTCCGTCCATGGAGAAATGAGAAATTTATGGCCTTCACGTTTCTGACCAAAATCTTGCCTTGCCTTGCCTTGGCCAGGCCTAGAAAACAAGGCAAGCCTTGTATATTTGTGGTTTTGTTTCAATCAACGGATGTATCACCACCCCAGTGGTAAGGCGCGCGCCCTGTACACAAGAGGTCTAGGGTTCGAATCCCGCTCGCCCCAGACCCTCTTTTTGCTATTTTTCCACTTTTTATTATTTTTCTTATTATTTTTAATGATTTGAAAAATTAATAACTCCCTCAATTTTAATTATTTTTTATTGGTTCTTTTTGAAAAAAATCACAAAAATACTGAAATATTTTATTCCACAAAAAAATAAATTTATATTATTTATTTAATATAATTGGTATTTTTGTGAATAAATTCATTTTTAATTATTTTTAAACATTTAAAAGTGAATATTTATTTTGAAAATCAAAACCAAATGAGTTCTAAATCATCTTGTGATTCAAACCTCATTTTTCAAACCTTAAACAAAAATCACAAGTGGTTTATTCAAATCTATTTGGTATTTTTATCATTTTATTGATTTTCTTTAAATATTTACTTTTAAAGAAAAACAAAATTAGGGTTTCTTTGATTTCAACTCTCATCAATCATTTTCAAAACACTTTGGGCCTCTTAGTAAAGTGTAAGACCCAATCCTTTGTAAATACAAACCATTTTGGGCCTCAGATGTTGTATAAGTCCCGTTGTATTTTCAAAATCACGGCGCAATCGTCGCCTTTTAAAACAAAACCCTGGGCCTCTCCTTGAGCTATAAGACCCATTCATTTTCTTAATATAACTCTTTGGGCCACTAATAGAGTGTAAGACCCAATCCCCTTTTAACCAAAACCTTTTTGGGCCTCAGGTATTGTATAAGCCCCTCTGCGTTAAAAGAAAAATCTCGGCGCAATCGCCAGTTTAAAACTTGGGCCTACCCTCGTGTTATAAGCCCCATTTATTTTCAAACACTTTGGACTTCTAATAGAGTGTAAGACCCAATCCTTTTTGAAACCAAACCAATTTTGGGCCTCAGGTATTGTATAAGTCCCACTGCGATTTCAAAAATCTTGGCGCGATCGCCATTTAAAACTGTTTGGGCCTCTCCTTGAGCTGTAAGCCCCATCACTGGTACAAAAACACTTTGGGCCTCTAATAAAGTGTAAGACCCAACCCCCTTATACATAAAAACTTTGTGGGCCTCACTTATTGTATAAGTCCCTCTATACAGTTTACAAAACCACGGTGCAATCATCGTTAAACCTTGGGCCTCTCCTCGAGCTGTAAGCCCCAACAAATTTCCAAAGCACTTTCCCCTTTGATTTTGAATATAATATTGTTATCAAAGTTTTCTTTGTTGAACAACTAACCAAACAACATGGAAGCTCTACAACGGGTAAGTGCTTATCCGCTTTCATTTATCGCTTTCATATGTATATAACTGTATTGTTGGGCTGTTTCACTGTAAGTCTTCTTTCACAAACTTTTATATAATTGTCCAATATCCACTGTGTAATACTAGTATAGTTATTTCGAGTTTTCCCCGGCAACTACGTCTAGCACTAGGTAAAGCCTTGTTGGTCACTCTTAAATATAAACAAAACTAGATCCCCATAGGATTTCCAGATACAGTCTTCCCTCCTCTTGGGGTTAAACAATATGGAGACGTAAAAGGAAGCATTCTCGGTGAACCCTTTCTCAGACTGTCACTCTTAGAAATTGTCAAAGAAACTCTACTCCCCAGAGTTGATCTATTCACCGTGAATAGCATCTCTTGAGTTTCTTCCAAATTTTCGGACTTTCCTGGAATGATCTATTCTCGGTGAATAGCATGTCTTGAATTTCTCGGGGTTTGGGGACCCACATGCTTCCTAAAAGCATCCCCGCCTCTTCTTGGGCGTTGTACAAGGACCCGTCGGCTTCTTAGAAGTTCTCATGCCTTCTCTTGGGCTTAATACAAGGACCCTGACGACCTCTTAAAGGTATAAGACAGAACTTAGTCATCCTTTGCTAGAGCAGTCTTTCCAGTATCAAACCTCTGGCCACTTTAGGGTTGATACTCATCCCTTAATGCCCGTGCCTCCTCTTAGGCATGGTACAAAAGATAAAACTCTAGACTTGGACAGTCTAAGACCCTTGAGTCTCAAAGACATTCTCAAGTTCCCTTCAAACATAGGCAGAAACCCAGTCTCTCTCATGAGAGTTCCCCACACTTGGACTCCCTTCTGGATCTCCAGAATCCACAGTGATAAGACAGCCTCCTCTTGGGCTTTGTCCAAAATGATTCTCCCTAGCAGAGCTAACCATTTCAGACTCTCTTGTTGAGTCAGTCTCCTTTTAGCCTCCATCTTAGGCTTTGTACGAGATACCGAAATCACTCTCTTGTTGAGTATAAAAGACTCTCTTGTTGAGTCACACACCTTTTAGCCTCCGTCTTGGGCTTTGTACAAGACATATAAAAACACTCTCTTGTTGAGTATAAAAGACTCTCTTGTTGAGTCAATCTCCTTTTAGCCTCCGTCTTGGGCTTCGTACAAGACATACACGAACACTCTCTTGTTGAGTATAAAAGACTCTCTTGTTGAGTCACTTCCCTTTCAGCCTCTATCTCGGGCTTCGTACGAGATACCAAAAACACTCTCTTGTTGAGTATAAAAGACTCTCTTGTTGAGTCAATCACCTTTTTCAGACTCTCTTGTTGAGTCAATCACTCTCTTGTTGAGTATAAAAGACTCTCTTGTTGAGTCAATCACCTTTTAGCCTCCGTCTCAGGCTTTGTACAAGACATATAAAATCACTCTCTCATTGAGTATAAAAGACTCTCTTGTTGAGTCAACATCCTTTTAGCCTCAATATTGGGCTTTGTACAAGACAGAAAGAACATTTTCCCCGGAAAAGTCAAACTTCCAGCCTCCGCTTAGGCTTTGTATAAGGAAAACCCAAGTTGAGTCAATCAACCTTTTAGCATCAAACATGTGCCTTGCTCACAGCATACAAACATCAACAACTCCTTTTTAGAGATGACAAACTCTCTCTAACCCTTTAGCTTCACATCTTGGGCTTTGAACAAGATACAAACCACCTTTAGCTTCACGTCATGGGCTTTGAACAAGACACCCAAACAACTTTTTTCCTCCCATAAAATAGGAGGAACTACGATCGCTCTGATTTCCCTGTTTTGTTAAACGGGAATACGTAGGCATAAGATTATAAAAATCTTAGCGAGCATACTAATCAAAGACCCAAATCCAGTACCCCCATATATATCAACCCAAAAGTACCAAGTCCTAACATCCTACCAAAAAAAAAACCTCGCAAATGATCCAGACATTCTGATTTTAAAAAAATATAGCCGAAGAATGACCCACATCTTAATCGCATCTGTAACCTAACAGACTGCTGTTCAAACTCAGTATGCAAGCAGGGTTAATTGGAGACATCTATTTCCCTTTCTTATTCAACTCAATAGGATGAAAAATGAATCGAACTGTAGTACCCAAGCGATCGTGACTCAGGACCACAAAAATCGCGCTACAGGAAAAATGGCGCCCATCGTGGGGCCTTCTTCTCTTTCTTACAATCTTCGGTGGGAAAATTTTAAATTCAACAAGATGCCATAGAAATGGAGACTCTGCTGGGGAGCCATTGTCTATATAGGATCATAAGACTAGAGGTCTAGGATGATTAAGACAAATATATATACTGCTCTTCCTACTTGATATATGTGTTTATTTTTCTGCTAATGGGAATGCGTGTGATGCCGCATGTGGAAAGATTGAGTATACACCTAAGATAGGTGATGGCAATACGGGTAATCTTACTAGGAGTGAATTCCAGCTAAGAGTCCCCGGTCGACCATCAAACTCAGTGGAGACTCCCTTTGCAGATACATTGTCTATACGACTTCAGTTGTTGAAAGTAGTGTGGTCGATTGGGTTATTTGAGAAGCTGAGGTTTTTAGTAGGCTGAAACCATTTTGTAGTGCGGAAGCTATCGGAAATAGTTGTCACGCGATACTACCCTCATTTGAGATCACTCTAGGATACATCAGCTCGCTGGCGATCCACTTGTTGTTGTCATCCCAAGAGGGGTCAATGATTTTGCGGACAGGTACAAAAAATCACCAGTATAAACCTTGGGGGGGGGGGGGGGGTAGAGCCTTGACTTCATGACACCGACCCTTTAACCCCATGTTTTTTCTATGTTTTTGTGTGCTGCATTCATACATTCGTTTAAAAATATTAAAACAAAGAAAAATCTTCTCTTCTAGTCTCCCTGTTTCAAATTAAACTAAGACAATGATTGCAAATACCAGAGAAAGGAGATTGCGCTAATGGATTTCGGTAGAAGGAAAACTCATAAGTACACCTTCAAGGTTCCAAAACTAGAGGATTTGAGAAGTCTGGCGAGGATGATAACCAATCACGAGGCTTTCAGAGCCAAGTACGGAGTGCTGCTGTCCTTGTTAAGGGTTCATGTAGTCGAAGGAATCCTGTCCGCACTAATCCAGTTCTACGATCTGGTCTATCACTGTTTCACATTCCCAGATTATCAACTAGCACCAACGCTGGAAGAATACTCTCACTTGACTGATTTACATATTACTGATCACGCTCCCTTTTCTGGACTGGAAGAAATTCCAAAGGATCAGACCATTGCAAGAGCAATTTATTTGGATGAGTCAGAGGTCAGGACTCACATAACCACTAAGGGTGGAATTCAGGGTTTTCCAGCCCAGTTCTTAACAAAGAAAGCTCTATACTTTGCTAGTATAGGTGTAGTGCGAGGTTTTTGTGTGGTTCCGAAGCACTATCGCTTTGCGGTACTACAGATCGATTCATTTTTTATCCTATTGAAGCTGATGAAGGAAGGGAAATAGATGTCTCCAATTAACCCTGCTTGCATACTGAGTTTAAATAGATGACTGTTTGTTTACAGATGCTACAAAGATTGTGGGTCTCTCTTAGGTTATTTTGTTAAAATAGTGCCCGAGCGATTGGTGGGAGGTTAAGACTGATGCTTTTCGATTGATGTATGAAGGTACGGGATTTTGGATTTTTTATCAGTGTGCTCGCTAAGTTTTTTCAATCTTATGCCTACGTATTCCCGTTTAACGAAACAGGGAAATCAGAGCGATCGTAGTTCCTCCTATTCTACGGGAGGAAAAAGGTTGTTTTAGTGTCTTGTTCAAAGCCCAAGACGTGAAGCTAAAGGTGGTTTGTATCTTGTTCAAAGCCTAAGATGTGAAGCTAAAGGGTCTATTTATATCTTGTTCGAAGCCCAAGATGTGAAGCTAAAGGGTTTTGACTTTAGAGAGAATTTGTCATCTCTAAAGGTGGTATCTGTTTGCCACAACTGTTTGGGTGGCTGGTTATAAAGGAGAATTACTTTAACCGGGCTATGTGAATCCAGCAATGCCATAATTTCCTTTATAGGGGATTTTTAACCTGAAGGAGAAGACTTTAACTCAGTGTAGAGCAATGCCATCTTTCCTTAGGAATTTCTCATGCTAAAAGAGGGACAGCGGCGTGGATGTAAATAATCCAGAGGCTTGCCACTTACAACAATTAGATGGGGGAAAAGGAGTTGTTGATGTTTGTATATTGTGAACGAGGCACCGATTTTGATGCTAAAAGGTTGATTGACTCAACCGGGTTTTTCCTTATACAAAGCCTAAGAGGTGGCTATTGACCCAACAAGAGGGTGTCTTTTATCTGTCTCGTACGAAGCCCGAGATAGAGGCTAAAAGGGTTGACTCAACAAGAGAGTGATTTTGTATGTGTCTTGTATGAAGCCCAAGACGGAGGCTAAAGGTGTTTGACTCAACAAGAGAGTGATTTATACTCAACAAGAGAGTTTTTGTATCTCGTACGAAGCCCGAGATGGAGGCTAAAAATGCTTGACTCAACAAGAGAGTCCTTTATACTCAACAGGGTTATTTCCCGTTCATTAAGGAAATGGGAAATCCAAAGGGTATTGAGACTGTCCCAGTCTACTGGTGTTTTGAGAAATCGATTCTCGGATAAGTGAATGATATTTGTATGATGCCCAAGAGGAGGCTGGTATGTTAAGGGATGAAGGTCAACCTATTAATTGGTCTGACACTTGACTCAGAAAGACAACTCTAGCAGATTGATGACTAGTTTTGTTCCTATACCTGTAGAGGTCTCTGGGTCCTTGTACTAATCCCAAGAGAAGACATGAGAGCTTTTAAGAAGCCGAAGGGTCCTTGTACAACGCCCAAGAGGAGGCGGGGATGCTTTTAAGAAGCCACGGGTCTCCAAACCCCGAGAAGTTCAAGACATGCCATTCATCGAGAATAGATCAAGTCAGGAAAGTCCGAGAATTTGGAAGAAACTCAAGAGATGCCATTCATGGAGAAAAGATCATCTCTGGGGAGTAGAGTCTCTTTGACAATTTCTAAGAGTGACTGTCTGAGAAAGGGTTCACCGAGAATGCTGCCTTTCACGTCTCCATATTATTTAACCCCAAGAGGAGGGAAGACTGTGTCTGGTAATCCTATGGGGATCTAGTTTTGTTTGTATTTAAGAGTGACCAACAGGGCTTTACCTAGTGCTAGACATAGTTGTCGGGGAAAACTCTAAATAACTATACTAGTATTACATAGTTGATATTTGGCGAGTATATAAAAGTTTGTCAAAGAAGACTTACAGTGAGCAGCCCCACAATATAGTTATATATATGTATATATATATATATATATATATATATATATATATATATATATATATATGAAAGCGGGTAAACACTTACTCGGTTGTAGAGCTTCCATGCTGTTTGGTTAGTTTTTCAACAAAGAAAGCTTTGATAACAACATTATATTCAAAATCAAAGGAGAAAGTGCTTTGAAAAGATTGTTGGGGCTTACAGCTCAAGGAGCGGCCCAAGGTTTTATCAGTAATTGCACTGTTGTTTTGAATTTGTACATAGAGGCTTATACAAGTGACTGAGGCCCAACAAGGTTTTCTGTACAAAGGGATGGGTCTTACACTCTCTCAAGGGGCCCAAAGGTTTATTTTTAAAAAGCGACGATCACGCCAAACTTTTTGACAGTATCGGGACTTATACAATACACTGAGGGCCAAATTATTTTGGTTTCTACAAAGGGTTGGGTCTTACACTCTACCAAGAGGCCCAAAAGTTTTAAGAAAAATAATTAGGAGTTATAGCTCGAGGAGAGGCCCAGTTGATTTTTTGGTTAAAAAGGCGATGATCACGCCGTTGTTTTTGAAAATACAATGGGTCTTATACAATGACTGAGGCCCAAAAGGTGGTGTATTTACAAAAAGGCGTTGGGTCTTACATCTATTAGAGGCCCATAGGTTTAAAAGTTTGTTTGAGTGAAAATCAAGGAAACCCTAAATTTGTTTTCTTTTAAAAGCAAATATATAAAGAAAATCAAATAAAAAATACCAAATAAGTTTGAATAAACCACTTGTGATTTTTGTTTATGGTTTAGAAAATGAGGTTTTAATCACAAGATGAATTAAAACTCATTTGGTTTTGATTTTCAAAGTAAATATTCACTTTTAAATGTTTAAAAACAATTAAAAATGAATTTATTCACAAAAATACATATTATATTAAATAACTAATATAAATTTAAATTTTTTGTGGAATAAAATATTTCAACATTTTTGTGATTTTTTGCAAAAAGAACCAATAAAAAATAATTAAAATTAAGGGAGTTATTAATTTTTCAAATCATTAAAAATAATAAGAAAAACAATAAAAAAAAGAGAAAATAGCAAAAAGAGGATCTGGGGCGAGGGGGATTCGAACCCCAGACCTCTTGTGTATAGGGCGCGCGCCTTACCGCTGGGGTGGTGATACATCCGTAGATTGAAACACAACCACAAATATACAAGGCTTGCCTTGTTTTTGGCCTAGCCCAAGATTTTGGTTGAAAACATGAAGGCCATAACTTTCTCATTTCTCCATGGATTGGGACAAAATTTAGGTCTATCCTGCCTAGAATTTCACATGGAATCCAATGGTGGCGGTGTTTTTTTCAGATCATGCTCCTATTGAAAAACTCGATAGTGGTTTTGAAATAGGCCATGATTTGCATTTTCTATGCCATCTCTTGGTACAAGCATGAATTACATGATAAATTGGTGCAAACACAACACATATAACATGTATAAGAGATGCATGATTAGTGGACATCAAAAGAAAGCATGATTCAAAGAATCCAAGTTGTGATGCTTACCTCTTTTTGGAGATTTTGTGTAATCTGCCAAGCCACTTGTTCCAGAAATGATTTGATGCTTTGGACAATCTCAAATGATCTCTTAGAAGCTTTTAGGATGGTTGGAATCAGCTAGAAACCTCAGGAGCAAGTTTGAGCTCTTTCTTGCAAAATGGGCAAAAGTGACCAAAATAACAACTCTCTCAAATGGTGTTTAGATGTGTAGAACCATTTGGGACAGTTCAAGTAGGATATTTAGAGTGTGTTTGAGGTTTTATCTTGTTTGGAAAGTGACTGAATCAAGACATGGCTTGAAAAATGCACAAAAGTCCTATTTTGAGGTTTTGAGAGGTGACTTTGTGATTTTGGTGTTACAGGTCAATTGTGAGAGTTTGGACAGCTTAGATATGACATATTGGATGTGTTTGGATCATGAGCTGTGGTGGAATTGCTCTCTAACTCAAAAACTCAGAGTTACCTTGCTAAAGAAGGTATTTTTGCCTAGAGAAATAGATTTTAAGGAAATCAAGTGTTGTAGTGCTTTGGTGTACTCAAACTGAACACAATTGAGCTCTATTTATAGTAGAGCAAGTTTGTTTTGGCTGCAATAGCGAATGGCAACTGCAGGAGAAGTTTGGCCAATGTTGAGCAATGAGAATCCAAGTCTGGCTAGAGGTTAGGGCATAGGCTGCTGGTTCCCTAGTTGTTGGACAAGTCTTGACTGAATTCAGTTTGAAATGGCTCAGTCCATGCCACTTTGGTGCATCCATTAAATGCTCCAATCCAAAATTGAAGTCTTGTCCCTCTTTTAGGTATTTTTAGGTTTGGCATGCTACTTTTGGTTCCAAAGACTTGGGAGGCTTGGTATCAGAGTTGGTTCCTCCTTGGTCCCCCCTTGAGGTGTTTAGATGGATAGAGTTGCTTCCCCTTGGCAAAATTTGAGCAAATCGAGCAAAACTCCCAAATCTTCCTTGCCATGACAGTTTGCAGCAAGGCATATTGGCATGGTCATATCTCATGGCTCAAGTGGATTTTGATGGAGTTCTTGGCCATTTTGAAAATCTCTCATATGATACAACAACTGTTTGATCATATTTGTTTTTGATACCTTTTGGATCCAAGTGAAAAATCCCCCTACATTGGGAAAAAAGTGAAGGCAGATTCTGACTTAGTGAAAATTTCACTAAGTGTTGGAAAAAAGTGACATTTTCACTTTTTGTGATTTTGATCATTCCATAACTTAAAATCCCTGAGGAATTGGAATGAGTTGTGTTTAAAGCTTTTGTAGAGGGCCATGAGAGCTGCAAATCCAGCTTTGGATGGGGAAAAATGGCCTTGTGGTTTAGGAGTTATGATCCTCCAAAGTTGGTACCCTAGCCACTTTGTTCCATAACTTAGAAAAATTTCTAAGTTTTTATGGTTACCCCTTTTACAAGTTATCCCACTTTTCTTTATTTTTCTTGATGAATGATGATTTCAATCATACATTAACATCATTTTAGGGTCAAAGAACCATAATTGTGAAAAATCTCAAAAAGTTAAAGTTGACTTTTGTGCACAGTTGACTTTTTGTCAGATGAATTCCAAACTGTGCGATCCTCTATGAAATCAAGTCATTGACCTAAAGCAAACTTGATGGATTAATTTCATAGGTGTTATAGGGTGTATTGAATCATGTCCTAGGGTTTGGGAGCATGTCCTGGTCAAAAGTCAAAGGCACAATTGACTTTTCCCGCGAAACCCTAATTTTGGTTCCGATGAAATTGAAACTTGTTGCTCAAGCTTCTTGGACTAATCCATTGTTGCAAATGGATCAATGTGGTGTGTTAGGGACCCTCAAATCATCTCTCGAGGTCTTGGCTCATGATTTGTCCCAAAAGTCAACTTAGGGGTGAATTAGGTCAAGAAACCCTAATTCTTGATTTTTAGTGAATGCATCCCCTGAGGCTAAATTGACTTGATGATGGGGTTAATGAGGTCCCATGGAGTAATTCAAGTTATTCTTTGAAGCATTATCTCATGCTCAGAGGAAAATTTCCATCTGGGGGCCCTGGTCGACCAAAACCCTAATTTGGTGACACTGGCGATCTAGAGGCTTGATCCACCTAGAAGGGAGCAGCCTTGTGCTTAATCCTTGAAGTGGGAGTCCTCTTGATCCTTTGTGGATGTTTGAGAGGTTAGACAAGTTGAAGATCATGCCATTCCTTGATTAATCCTTTGTCTAAGAGCTCTGAGAGGGCTTGAAACCCTAAGCTTGATTGTAGTGGATGCTCACCCGTCTTTGGGGAGACTAATGAAGTATGATGGTTCGTCCATATTATGATGATGATTTGTACAATGATGGGAAATCTTAGTGGTCAAAATTTGGGGTATGACAGATGCCTCTATTTAATCTTCTTGGACCCGAAGGTGTGAATGGCAAAGGTATTCGTGCATTCGGGGTGCAAGAGGATTAAATATTGGAATACCCAAAATTTTGATGGTGGTTAAGAATGGAAGTTCGCGCATCCTTCTTCGTTAGCTAAGCAATGATGCTTAGAAAAGGTAAACATCCCCTCGATCCTGGTTTCCTACCAAGGAACTGGTCTAAGTTTCTGATACAAACTTCCCCTCGATCCTAGTTTCCTACCAAGGAACTGGTCTCAGTTTCTGAAATAAACTTCCCCTCGATCCTCGTTTCCTACTAAGGAAATGGTCTCAGTTTCTGATGTAAACTTCCCCTCGATCCTGGTTTCCTACCAAGGAACTGGTCTCAGTTTCTGATGTAAACATACCCTCAATCCTGGTTTCCTACCAAGGAACTGGTCTTAGTTTCTGATTTAAACTTCCCCTCGGTCCTGGTTTCCTACCAAGGAACTGGTTTCAGTTTCTGATTTAAACTTCCCCTCGATCCTGGTTTCCTACCAAGGAACTGGTCTCAGTTTTTTATTTAAACTTCCCCTCGATCCTGATTTCCTACCAAGGAACTGGTCTCAGTTTCTTTTGTCAATAAACTTTCTTGACAAGGGACGCTATGTGTAGCAATTTTCCTCAAACTTCTCGTCGAATTTTCCTAGGGAGATGCCATTTGATAGAAAAATTTTGATGCCCGACTTGCTGGGGAACCCAGTCGTCTGAGTTGTAGAGGGGCACAAACTTCTCTGTTGGAGATGCCATTTGTCGACTCTATCTGGAGAAAACAAGTCTCTTGAGAGGCTACTTTCACTTGGGGATATTGCATCATACTTTTCTCGGGATCTTCTCGGAGAAATGCCATGTGATGTACCCCAATTTTGAGGTGCTGATGACTTCATTAACATTGACTTTATGGAGAGAAAAATTAATGTGTTGCTGAGAGTCTGTAGTTGTGAGGCTTTCTCTGGGGATTTTCCTTAATCCGGGAAAGCAAAGATATCATCTTTAATGGCAAAGAGTGACATTTGTCGAACGTTTTCTGGTCTTTTAGAGGTTCAAGTTATCAAACTGGTCGAGGAACCAACTTGTATCCAGAAATAAACTGGAGGCAAGATTGTTCAGACGCAACATTTCCTGGCGAGGAAAGAACTGACAACTCGATTGAGAGGACTGTTATCACTAGGGGATAAGACCGACTAGAGTGATAGTGATGCAATATGAATACGAATGCAAATCAATAATGCATGATGTATGTATGTATATGGTGATAAAACCGACACGACATATAAACTAATAGATGAACAGGATTAGATACTCGGCCATTGCTGGGACAAAGAAGTACTGCTGGTTCAAAATAGCAATTCTGCCTTGCTTAGGAGAAAGCAGTTCCCGAGGGGAACACCCGTTGGTCGGGCTTAAGAGATAAGAACTCTGCCGGGGATGTCAGATGAAACATGGTCTCTGACACAACTGATCCTTCATTCAGGCATACTGGCTTAGAAGGAGTACTTTGATTATGCACTTTGAGGCTCGAACACTTTTGGAGACGCAATCGATGTTCTTTCGATGTTCAACAGTCAAAAGAATTTGCCATCTTTATAAAAAAGAAGAAAAATTTTACAAGAAAATTCATTTTTGTTTTATTTCAAGAATCGTTGATCATGTTAAAATGACATCATTCTGTAAAGTTAAAACAAATAAGAATTGCAAACAAAAGCACAAGGGCTCAAATTTTATTGATAGGATGGAAATCAGCCAAGCGCGTGATTCCATAGATTATTTACAAAGTTAGAAAATGGTAATTTAAGGGAAAAGGGCTACATCGAAACATAACGACCACTATCTTTCTACCAACTTTGAATTCGGTACATCTTGAGCTTCTGTCGAAGATGACCTTGACTGGAGTTTTCTTTCGATGGATGGCATTACTGCTGAGGAGTTGAACTGATCAGATGTAGTTACTTGCCATTATCCCTAACTTTTGCCTAGATTGTACTTTGAGATTTCCAATCCATCGGGATGATTTTTTTTGCTTTGTGTCTCTAATTTTTGCCTGGACCGCCCTTCGGGTTTTCAATCCACCGAGACATTTTTTTTAGTTTAGGCGAAGTATTTCTTGACTACGTCAACATTTGTGGGGTAGGCAAATTCCTCTCCATCCATGGTTGCAAGTCTCAAGGCGCCGCCTGAGGAAGCTTTCTAGACCACATAGGGGCCGTCATAATTCGGAGTCCATTTACCCCGGGAATTAGTGAGAAATGATTGTATTTTCTTGAGCACGAGGTCTCCTTTCCTGAAGACGCGAGGTCGAACCTTTTTGTCGAACGCCTTCTTCATTCTTTGCTGATACAACTGACCATGGCATAGAGCCGTTATTCTCTTTTCTTCGATCAGATTTAGTTCGTTGTGTCTGCTTTGACACCATTCAGCCTCGGTTAGCTTAGCTTCCATCAATATCTGGATTGATGGGATCTCTACTTCTATGGGGAGTACTGCTTCCATGACATAAACTAGAGATAAAGGGGTTACCCCTGTTGAAGTGCGGACAGATGTGCGATAACCGCGAAGAGCAAAGGGTAGCATTTCATGCCAGTCTTTATAGGTTATAACGATCTTTTGAACGATCTTCTTGATGTTCTTGTTGGCCGCTTCTACCGCTCCGTTCATCTTAGGTCGGTAGGGAGATGAGTTATGGTGTTCAATCTTGAACTCTGCGCACAACTCTTTCATCATCTTATTTTTCAAGTTAGATCCATTATCTGTAATGAGCTGGCTCGGAACACCATAACGGCAAATGATATTATTTTTGATAAATCAGACCACCACTTTTCGGGTCACATTGGCGTATGACGCTGCTTTGACCCACTTGGTGAAGTAGTAAATGGCGACCAGAATGAATCGATGTCTGTTCAAAGCCTTGGGCTCAATCATCCCAATCATGTCGATTCCCCATATGGACAAAGGCTATGGGGAAGAGAGAACTTTGAGATGCGTTGGCGGTACATGAATTTTATCTGAGTATATCTGACACTTGTGACACCTTCTCATGTACTTGTAGCAGTCGGGTTCCATGGTTAACCAGTAGTATCCTGCTCTTAGAATTTATCTCGCCATTGTGTGTCCGTTGGCATGAGTGCCAAAGGATCCTTCATGAATTTCTTTTATCAGCATGTCTGCTTCTAGTCTGTCTACACATCGGAGCAAGACCATGTCGAAATATCTCTTATAAAGTGTATCGCCGCTCAAGAAGAAGCTTCCAGCCAGTCTTCTGAGGGTTTTTCTGTCCTTCCTTAGTGCCCCAGGTGGGTACTTTTGTTTCTGAAGGAAGCATTTGATATCGTAATACCAAGGTTTGTCGTCTATGACTGCTTCAATCGTGAAGATGTAAGCGGGCCTTTCAAGGCGCATTATGTCGATCTTAGGTAGGTCGTTCCATTGACCTACACTAATCATGGAAGAAAGAATGGCTAATGCATCAGCCATGTGATTCTCTTCACGAGGGATATGATGAAACTCGATTCTGTTGAAGAAGGGTAACAACCTTCTCGCGTAATCTTTGTAAGGGATCAGTCCTGATTGGTAAGTGTTCCAATCTCCTTTGATCTAATTGATAACCAGGGCTGAGTCGCCATATACATCTAAGTTCTTGATCCTTAAGTCGATCGCTTCTTCGAGACCCATGATACAAGCTTCGTATTCGGCCTCGTTGTTTGTACACTTGAATTTAAGTCTGGCGGTGAAAGGAATGTGGGTACCCTGAGGTGTTATGATGATTGCCCCAATTCCGTTTCTATAATGATTGACGGCTCTGTCAAAGATAAGTCCCCATTGGGAACCTGGTTCTAGCCCTTCACTAGGTAGCGGTTCATCGCAATCTTTCATCTTTAAATACATGACATCTTCATTTGGGAAGTCAAACCCGATTGATTCCTGATCGTCAATCGGTTGATGAGACAAATGATCGGCTAAAATACTCCCCTTAACAGCTTTTTGAGCGTGGTATTCGATGGCGTATTCTGATAACAACATCTGCCAACGGACGATTCTTCCCGTGAGAGCAGGTTTTTCAAAGACGTACTTGATTGGATCCATTTTCAGAGATCAACCAAGTAGTGTTATAAATCATGTACTGGCGAAGACGTTTGGCTGCCCAAGCCAAAGCACAACAAGTTTTCTCAAGCATAGTATACTGAGTCTCGCAATCGGTGAATTTCTTGCTCAGATAGTAGATGACAGACTCTTTCCTTTTGGTTTCGTCTTTTTGGCCAAGTACACAACCCATTGAGTCCTCTAGGACTGTGAGGTAGATGATTGGCGGTCTTCCTTCCACTGGAGGTGATAGAATCGGTGGGTTCAACAGGTATTCCTTAATACTGTCTAAGGCGGTTTGGCAGTCTTCTGTCCAAATGCAATCCTGGTTCTTTTTTAGTAACCTGAAAATCGGCGCGCGTGTCGTGGTTATGAGGAATATGAATCTGGAGATGTAGTTCAAACGTCCCAGGAATCGTCTGACTTGTTTTTCAGTTTTCGGAGAAGGCATTTCTTGAATGGCCTTGACCTTGTCAGGATCAACCTCAATTCCTTTCTGGCTGACGATGAACCCTAAAAGTTTCCATGAATGGACACCGAAGGTGCATTTATTGGGATTCAAGCGGAGTTTGTACTTTCTCAGCCGCTCGAATAGTGTTGACAGGTGGGTCACATGCTCCTCTTCTGTTCTATATTTGGCAATCATATCATCGACATATACCTCGATTTCCTTGTGTATCATGTCATGAAACAGAGTAGTCATGGCCCTTTGATAGGTTGCCCCGACGTTCTTCAAACCGAACGACATTACCTTGTAACAAAAGGTACCCCATGGGGTAATGAAAGAAGTTTTCTCCATGTCTTTCGGCGCCATTTCAATCTGGTTATAGCCCGAGAATCCATCCATGAAGGAGAAAAAATTGAACTTTGTTGTACTGTCAACCAGCATGTCAATGTGCGGTAAAGGAAAGTCGTCCTTTGGACTGGCCTTGTTTAGATCTCTGCAATCCACACACATTCTGACCTTTCTGTCCTTTTTTGGAACGAGTACGATGTTGGCTAACCATTGAGGATATTCTGACGTGGCGAGGAAACCCGCGTCAATCTGTTTCTGCACCTCCTCCTTGATTTTGATGGCCATGTCTGGATGAGTCTGTCTCAACCTTTGCTTTACAGGCGGACATTCTGACCTTAACTGTAGATGATGTTCCACGATGCTGGTATCCAACCCTGGCATATCCTGATAGGACCAAGCGAATACATTGGGAAACTCTTTGAGAAGCGTTGTCAAACTCTCTTTGGCAGTTGGACTGAGCAGTGCCCCAATCCTGACTTCTTTTCTTTCCTCCTTTGAACCCAAGTTGACCGTTTCCAACGGCTCTTTGTGAGGTTCGATGGCCCTTTCCTGTTGTCTGAGTAGTCGGGAGATCTCTTCTGTAATTTCGTCGTCAGTTTCTTCTTCAGCCCCAAATACCGAGAACTCAAAGTTGGGAGAAGGCATCGGATCGTATGTTTCAACGGGGTTTAAAATAAGCAATCTGCACGACGATATGATTCGTGTTTAGATGAGATAGAGAGAAGGCAAAAGTGTGTGTAGTGTATATATTTTTTTTGAAAAACTACTTGTTTTTATTATTGAGTTGTTTTTTTAGGATTACCATTTTCTGAGAAAAGCAAAACGAGAAAACAGCAATTAATGCGGAGATCACATAACGACGTTATTTTATTCATGAACAAGTCGATTCTTGAAACTACAGTCCTATAAAACAAAACTCTAATGCTTTGGGCGAAGCGAAGAGGGATATTTACAGAAAGCGAGCCCTATCAAAATACCCGTTTCACCTGGGCAGGGTGAAAGGTCAAGATAAAGACGGCAATTACTTCGACTTATGAACGATCTTCAAAAATAACGCTGATTTCTGGTGGAGCAGGATCATTGGAATCTGTCTCCCAGAAAGAATTGTCGTAGGAGGATTCCTCAGTAGTATTTTGCATAGTATTTGTTCTCCCAGGAAGATCTCCCCATCCAGTTGGTTGGATGTCTTCGAGCCTGATACGAGAGCTCTCAGGAGAAGTGTACTTGACCATATAGTCGTATTTTCCACTTGGTTGTCCTAAGGTGTCCCACACTTTTGTGGAACTGGAGGAGTCATCTCTCTCGATGACGTTGACCTCAGGGAAAGCATAGTTGATGAATTCAAGTCCGGCAAGCTTTGCCAATTCATTGTCGTACTGGATATTTTCGGCATGCCCTGAGTAATGATCCCATGACATGGTGGGGACGCAGGTATTCTTTTCAATGATGCTCAGCTGATTTTCATTGTTTGGCTGATTTTCTTGCCCCAAGTCTCCTGCGTACGGCTGCCAGATAGGCAGGCCATCCATTGGGCCATAATAGTCGTGGTCAAAGTTGTCTTTCATCAGAGTGTCCTCCTCTAATGTGTTTGGTGGAACACGACATCCTTCCGGATCACAACCTCCGTATATCATTTCGACGTCTGACCTTGGTATAAATCTCAGACTCTGTGCGAGAAAGCAAAATGGCGTAGGCACCTTTTCCTGAGAGATATAACCGTCCTCGTTAAGATAGGACTTCCATTCCTCATCCGTATCGGAGGGATTCCTCCTCCACTGTGGAAGAAGTCCTGAATGGGATGAAGACTTTCATCGTTAACAGCTGTATGGGTGCAGGTTGCAGAAAACCAAGACCCTTCTTTGTTTTATTATCAGTAGGAATGACAAGTTGTCCCCATCCTTTTATATTGTTATTTTTGATCACTTCGAGAGCATCTCTGTATGAGGAAATCGAGGTTTCTTTCTCTGATTGATTCTCATTGCTCACTTAAAGTGCTTGGAACTGAGTCCCAACAACCTCTGCGGGTTCTACACAAGTAGATAATGACAGGTTACTCACGATCAAGGCTCTCCACAGACCGTGACGAGTTGATCGTTCTTGACGAACTTCAGTTTTTGGTGCAGTGTCGAAGTGACTGCCCCAGCCAGGTGTATCTAAGGCCTTCTTAATAAACAGTTGTACGCTGCCCGGATGTCCATGAGCTGGAAAGTGATTAGGAAAGTGTAAGGACCTATAATTATGGGAAGTTCGACTTCGCCGATAACTGCTTTCCGAGACCCATCAAAGGCTTTGACGATGACCTCACTGCCCCTCATCGGGGATCCTTTGAATGATAGTTGCATTAAAGTGAACTTTGGCATAACATTGATGGCCGATCCTGTGTCTACCAGTACGCTGGCTAAAGCATCATCCTGGCAGTTAACTGTGATATTGAGTGCCATGTTGTGACTTTTGCCCCCCTCAGGCAAATCCTCATCACTGAATCCTAAGTTGTTGCAGGAAGTGTTGTTAGAGATGATGCTATCGAACTGTCATATTGACACATCCTATTCCACAAAGGCCTGCTCTAATACTTTCTATAGAGCATCTCTGTGGGCTTCAGAACTAAGTAAAAGTGATAACACAGAGATCTTTGAAGGGGTTTGTAACATCCTTGATTACTCTCCGAGTTGATTCTACAGCGTTCATAATTATGTGGCGGCACCTGACCCCATCCGCTTTGAATGCAGTGCAACCTTACCAGGTATGTTTCCATAGATCGGACACCCTGACTTTGACGTCGAGTAGGGTTTCCATTAAGAACACTGATTTGTTGCGTGTCTTCATCCAGACAGATTGGAAGCCACCAGTGGTTTAATAAGTGTTGTAAAGTTCTCTGAACGAGAGCCACCCCTGGTTACTCTCACAACATCCTTTACAGTTCAGATAATCATGTGAAGTGAGAAAACTGAGTTGGACCTGCCTGGCATGTAACTCTACCAAGCCGGTATTCATCAGACGAATATCAAAGATTTGAATCATGTTGATCTGATAAGAATTTTTATCATGGTAGTCCTGGATCCATCCAAGATCCATCTGACGCTGGAGGGTCTCTTGTACAAAAGAGCATCCCTGTTTGTTTACCGAGCAAGTCAGACAGGAATTGTAATCGTGTCGCAGAAGATTATGGTACTGGATTTGCCTTGAGTGCATTGCCACCAAGTTGACATTCATTGCACGGATGTCGTGGTTTTGAATGATGTTGGAATTCGTATAGGCCATGTTGACTTCGCGAACTCGATGCTCTTGGATCCATCCGAGATCCAATTTTTCTTGTAGAGCTGATTGCACCACAGAACATCCTTGATTGTTTTTAGAGAAGATATCACACTGGTGATAATTATGAGGTGGCACATGGCCATCTTGACCAAGTTGGCCCTTAACAAGAGTACATCGTGAATTTGATATGTGTTGTTAGACTCTCCCTCTATCAAATTGACTGCAGATTTATCGTGTTAAGGCAGCGGGTTTGTGAGAACATTAGGATTTGTATCTTTGAAAGATAAGACCCCGCTCCTAACAAGCTTTTGTACGTCAGATTTGAAACCGAGACAGTTTTCTATGTTATGCCCTGGTCCTCCTTGATGGTAAGGACAAGTTTGATCCATTTTGAACCAAAAAGGCGGATTTTCTGGTACTGTAAGAGGGGATTTAGTTTGGGCGTTCCCCTTGACCAGCAATAATGGAAGCAACTCTGCGTACAACATGGGTATAGGGTCAAACCCTAGTGGTCGTGTAGTACAGTTGCTGTTGTACTGAGGACGAGTCTGCTGAAGAGACTATTGTGTCCTTTGCTAAAGTTGCTGTTGATTAGGTTAGCTCTGTGCAACCCGAGGTTGATACGTAGGAACAGGCACCGGGTTGATAGTACGAGTTACAACTGCTACTGGTTGGTAACGTCGTCTTTGCTTTCTGAGAGAGATATTCCCACTATCCTTCTCTTTTTTCTTAGGGAGAGCACTACCGTATCATTTCGTACTACTTGATGATCCAGCGTCTTTCACTAAACGTCCTTCTCGGACGGCTTCCTCAAGATGGACCCCCATGCCCACTATCGCTCCCAGGATTTTCATCCAGGTACAAACGCGAAAGTGGCGCAGAAGAAAGAAAGAAGAGTCTCCAGCCAGGCATTTTTATCCCAAAGAAAGGGAAGGGTAATGCTGCACAAATCCGGGAGAAAGGAAAGAACAAGGTCTCGCGAACCAAAGAGAAAGGGTAAGGGAGTCGGTTACGTGAAGGGAAGGTATTAGCACCCCATTCACGTCCGTCGTACTCGACGGGATCCACGCTTGAAGTACTGCTAAAAGGGTGATGGAAAAGATGCTGGAAAAGGAAATGAGAGAGAACGAGAAATAAATGTAGGGAAAATAAAAGAAGTGCTCGAATGGGCCCTACCCCACTGCCTACGTATCTCATCGAGAACATGAGAATCAGAGCGACGTAGTTCCCCTGACTAAGGGAAAACTGTTTGTGTTTTTTAGGGAACGGCTAATGTTCTAGCTCAGGTGTTGCAGGCTCGCTGAATCGAGTGCGTTACCGTATCGCAAGAGAACGAGGAGAAGCACGTTCGTACGTTGAGAGTGAGTGAGATAAGAAGAGAATTCCCTAGGGAAAGACGTTTTTGTTTGTTTGAAGTGTTTTAGAAGTTTTTTATTTGAAGTGTTTTGCACAGGTAAGTGTACCAAAGTCTTTTTCAATGGAATGTGCATCTCATGCATCATTCCAAAATGAAATGATGATGAAGTACACTAAGTAGGAGGAAGATCCTCAAACTTACTTTCCAAAGTTAAAGGCTTAAGTACACTAGCCTATTCCCTTTATTAAATGTTTTTGTTGTTTTTAAATGAAGAAGTATTTTTGGTTTTGTTTGTGAAATCACTCCATGTTAAAGACTTGTACATCATGCTAGAAAACCTACAACACATTCCAAGATGGAATGTATGCAAGACCCCCCATGGAATAAGGCTCATGGCACATGAAGATGTTTCAACCTTTATTAGGTGTTTTGAAGTTGTTTTGAGATGAGAAGAAGAGAGACTCAAAAGAAACAAAGGTAAAGACTAAAGGGGACTAAGACTCACCCTAATGTTAACATGCTTGGATGTTCCTAATGGGTTAGTGTGGTTTAGAAGCCTAAGTCTAAAAGAAGGGAGAAGAAGAGAAAGAGGTAACATAACTCACTTCTTAGATGGTAGATGAGTTATGAACCAAGAGGGAGAAGAAAGAAATTGAACAAAGAAAGCATTGAAATGCTTTGCACAAACACAAAAGAGAAAGCACTAAAAAGATGAGGGAAAAAGGTGTGTGTGGAAGCATATCCACACACTCAACTTACCATTAGTCCCTACACAAAATGGTTAGTACCAAAACAATTCAAATATTGAAGTACAAGTGAAGGATGTAAACAAATAAATCCTAGGGTTCTAAAGAAAGCTCTAGGAAACTTCTAAGGAGCTAGACCTAAAAAGAATAGATCATTAAAGGGTGGTATTGGCCTAGGACAGTAGAAAAGCCTATTTACATCTACCCATGGTTACAAAGGCTTACAATATCAATCTATGCCTAAACAATCTACCAAACATCAAAGGAATGCAATGATGTGCACTAAAGATGCATCATGAACATTTAAGAGATGTAAACATGAAAAGATGCAATATAAAACACCACAACCAGTAGGAAAACACTTCATAAGTTTCATTAAGTATCGACGAATTATCATCCATAATATGAGAATAAAACTCAAGAAGAAGAAGTAGGAAGAAGTAGAACAATGTCACACAAGAATTCACAATGTTGTTCACTTACAAAACAAATCACAAAGGAAAGGGAAATGCAATTATGAATGCAAATGAACATGGGTCAGTAGCATACATGTTATAAGATGACATGAGAATGCACAAATGAACAAGTTTGGTTCATACACAAGTCACATTAGGGATTAAGAAGAAAAGAACACAAGTTGAAGTTATGAATTAAAGATGAAGTATGAATGTGTATGGCATACAAACATGAATAGATGCTTGAATAAATGTCAAATACCAGAGGTGAATGGCATATTATAATGCATATGAATGGGTATGAGTGACCATACAAGGCATGAGTGCAATTATTTAAGAAGAGAAGACAAGATGAAAAGAAGTTCAAACAATGTTCAAGTTCAAAAGATTTGACATACTTGTAATGCAAGTTATGAATAAGGAATGAAACATGAACATGAATAAGAATGGATGCAAGTCAGTAATGTATGAAATTCTTGATCATATTAGAATGCACTAATGAGGTCACAAAGATGCACATAAAACATGTTAAGGCATGTAGGAGAAGATGTACACAACTAGGTCAAAGTAGCTCACATAAGCACCAAACATTCATGAACCAAAATACAAAAGGCAAGTGACCTATAATCTAGCATGGATGACCTATAATGTTTATGAAATGACCTATAAAATGATCACACAAGTTCTAATGCCATGGCACAAGTGCCTCCTAATCAAACAAGATTGGAAAGTCAAAGAGAAGCACACAAAACATTACCTATAATCATCAACAAGGAAAAAATAGAAAACAAGTTGGAAAAATTATGAAAATAAGATGAAAAGTACCTAAACCAGAAGCAAATGAAGTTTCAAAAGCTCAGGCCAAGATTCCATAAGAAACAAGTTCACACAAGTCATTAAAGTCACATTAGGTTCCTAAAGAAAGATGCACAAAGAAAAGCTTTAAATGCTATGCCAAAATGATTTTAAAAATATGAGAAAAATGTTTTTTTATTCCTTAAGATATTATTTAATCATACCAAAAGGATTGGATGCAAAATAATTTTTGAACTATGCAAAATAAATGGATGAAGTTCAAGTATCAATGAAGAATTACTTTGAAAAAGAAATAAAATAAAATTCACCAAATATGATCAAATATTCACAAAAATTAGAAATAAAAATAATAAAAAATTATTTTAATGTCTAAACATGCCTCATGAATTTTTGTAGAATTTTTAGATGCATTTTAGTATTTTTACAAGAAGGAAATGGAAACAGCATGAAAAAGAAATTTAAAATAAAAGAAAATAGGAGTGGAGGTGCAGACACAGCAATTTTCACGTTCAAAATGTTTGGGCTTAAAAAAGTAGGTGTGTGAATAGTAGTTTAAGTTCAGTCCAATAGAGCGCATGTGTGTGTGTGGTTAAGGTGTACATCAGTCAATGGTTGACTCACTCACAGCCATACGATGCAGTCAAATAGATCAATCAACACAAGTAAGTAAATCCAGTGGATGAGATTCAAGGATCACCACAATTATCACGCACGCACACA
Source organism: Lathyrus tuberosus (assembly GCA_022829125.1). Classification (NCBI taxonomy): domain Eukaryota; kingdom Viridiplantae; phylum Streptophyta; class Magnoliopsida; order Fabales; family Fabaceae; genus Lathyrus; species Lathyrus tuberosus. The sequence continues at coordinate 3,965,545 of JALAZF010000395.1, forward strand.
CATGCAAGTCATCAGAGGCAAATAAAATGGCACATGATGGGGAGGGTACTCATTTATGCGCTGGCAGATTAGGAAACGTTGGATCAATCTCATCTAATGGCTGTGTTTTAATCTGACCTTAAACCCTAATCAAACCCTCACCGGCCGGAGAAGGACCTCCGGTCATCTTCTCCGGCCATCTGCAAATTCTCAAATGTTCCAGAAATGTATAAAATGCACATCAATCGAAAGAGGAAGTTACGTAGATCATGAATCCAGCGAAAGATTTCACAAATAATGCACAATCAGAGAGAATCGACAACAAACATTTTGCCCTAGAATTTGGATCTAAGCACTTAAGGTGCCTATCACTAGCCGGATCACTCACACCATTTCTATTAAGCTTTTCAACCAGCAAAAACAAGCGTGAATCGAGCAAAACTTCAGATAAAAAAGGTTGAAGAAGAAACCTGAGTTTGAAGTTCTTCAAAGTGAAAGAAGACCAGAGATGATCCTCTTATGCTCTTGAGCTTGAATGGAGCAAAATAAATGCTACTGAAAGCTTGAATCCTTGCAAAATCAGTGAGACGAACTTGAAGATGATGAAGATCAGTGCTATGTTTCAATGCACCAATGCCTTGAGATTAGTGAATGATGAAGTTTGAAGGACAAAGTGGAGAAATTCGTGGGAAAAGAGAGAGAACTCAGAGAGGAAATGGAGATGAATCAAGTGTGTGAGAGTGAAGAATGAAGAGTGGAATGAAATTGTTGATTGCAAAATCTGTTAGAGAAGCTTATATAAGGCTGGTTAAGGTGTTAACTACAAGATTTAACAGTTGGAAATGTGGTTAAATGAGTTGAGTTAACTGAATTTTGAGTGAAGTTAGTTATTGGCACGAGTTAGAAAGTTTTGTTAAAGTGTGGAGTGATCATGTTATCTATGGAGAGGCTGAGAAATGATGATGGTGATGTTATTTGTTGCTACAACAAGACTTGTTGGACAAGCTTCCACTTGAACTTTTCCATTTTAATGCATGAAACAACACGTATGGCACAATGTGTAAGAACAATGTATGGCCAAATGAAGTTATGAGACTGATATGAAGTGTTTGTTGTGAACCTGAACCAAAACAATGTATGAAGCTTCTAAAAACCAGTCAATGCATTGATGGAAACATGGTTGTTTGCAGATGAAATTCTCTCAATGTAGTGCATAAAAATGCATGTTTTTTATGGCTATGGATCAAGGACATGAAGTAGAACAAGTTTGATGTTTGAATCCAAGTGAAACAATGCCTTTAAGGTGATGGAAAATGACTTAGAACACAACGATGTGAGATTGCATCATGGGCGAGGCAAGTTGTGTTGTGCATGGCAACATGGCTTATGGAAATTCAGTGTGAAACCTCTCCCTTTGAACCCTCATATGACCTTCATAACTTGTTCAAATTAAAAAATGTCCAACATCAAAGTTGAAGAGGATCTGGAGATGAACAACTTTTATGTTCAACAATTTTTCATTTGAAGCATTCTTGATGGAGAAAATTAGCTTGACATTTGGAACACCAAGTGTTTGATGAAATTATGGCCTGGAGGCCTGAACTTGCCTTGCCATGACTTGAAATTTGCCTTGATTTTACCAAACTTTGATTGATCATAACTCCTTCAATTTTGATCCAATGGAAGAGTTATTGGTATGGATTTGAAGCTTGGAATGTGATCTTTAATTGGTTCAACTTGGGCCTGAAGTTTGAAGCTCTTATCATGGAGAAAGAATGCCTTGAAGTAAAGTGCAAAAGGGTGCAAAACTTGCCATTTTTAGAAACCCTAAGTTTCTAAATTTGGCAACTTTGTACAATTCTTGATTTTTGATGATTCCTCCATCATTTCTTGATCAAATCTTGTCCAATGAACATATGTGACTTGAGTTTCATGAATTTGACCTTAAAAAGTCAGGAGTTGACTTTTTCCTTTGCACAGTTGACTTTTCCCCAAATTTCTTGATTCTCAAGCAACTGATCTATTGAACCTCTTCTGAAATGTACCAATGGGCAATCTTCCATCCTTAGATACTTAATATCATGTAGAAAACATTGAGATCAAGTTTGAACCAAAATTTCATCAGGAGACTGCTTGAATCCAAAACCCTAATTTTGACTGCTTTTGATAGGAGATGATGAACTGTCCAACCTCCTTGATGAATTCCCATCTTCCAATGACTTGTGGGATCAAAATGAGATGATATATGGTATAAGAGACCCTTGAAGTTTGTTTGAAGACCCTTGGCTCTTATTCTCTTACTTTGGATGATCAATACCTTGAAAATCAACTGATCACATGCCCTATGATGAACCAATGCTGAATGTTTTATTTTTCTATGACTTGAATGCAATGCAATGCAATGAAAGCATATGCTAAGTGATATGAAAGAATGAGAGGGAAAATTTTGGGGTATTACAGCTTCCCCTATTCAATCACTGTAGACCTGAATGGATGATAGCGGTTGCTTTCAGACTTTCAAGGTATGGAGGGATTGAATACCGAAAATAACCAGAAAATTTGCACTCTGTGGGGAAGAAGAAAAGGGATATAAACCCAACCAAATGAACTATGCTTGGATAAAATTCTGATAGGAAGAATAGCACTGGAGAGATGTCCTTTGAACGAAGCCAGACGACTACTGTCTTGCCATACTGCGGATGTACTTGGAAAACATCTTTTGAACGACGCCAGATGACTACTGGCTTGCCACGCTGCGGGTGGACTTTAACAATGTCTTTTGGAATGACGCTAGATGACTACTGGCTTGCCACACAGCGGGTGGACTTTAACAATGTCTTTTGGAATGACGCCAGACGACTACTAGCTTGCCACGCTGCGGGTGGACTTTAACAACTTCTTTTGTACAACGCCAGACGACTACTGGCTTGCCACGCTACGGGTGGACTTTAACAATGTCTTTTGGAATGACGCCAGATGACTACTGGCTTGCCACGCTGCGGGTGGACTTTAACAATGTCTTTTGGAATGACGCCAGACGACTACTGGCTTGCCACGCTGCGGGTGGACTTTAACAATTTGTTTTGGAATGACGCCAGACAACTACTGGCTTGCCATGCTGCGGGTGGACTTCAACAACGTCTTTTGTACAAGGCCAGACGACTACTGGCTTGCCATACTGCGGGTGGACTTTAACAACGTATTTTGTATGACCCCAGACGACTACTGGCTCGCCACACAGCGGGTGGACTTTACCCTGCTTTGCCACCCTAAGATGGACTTTTGCCAATCTGCGGTTGGACTTTGATGATTTGCCACCCTAAGATGGACTTTTGCCAATCTGCGATTAGACTTTGATGATTTGCCACCCTAAGATGGACTTTTGCCAATCTGCGGTTGGACTTTCCTGATTTACCACCCTAAGATGGACTTTTGCCAATCTACGATTGGACTTTTGAAAGGTGCCTTTTGGATGAAGTCAGTTGACTACTGATTGGCCACACTGCGGGTGGACTTTTGCAAAATTCCAATACTGAATTACACTCTGCATACATATCAGACATCCCTGCTGACTCTACTGAGGAACAATGGCCAATGATTTGACCTCAGAGACTCCTGAAAGGATGATATCTCTATTGGAGAATGAATGAACAATCCGTCTGCTTCGAATTGTCACGCTTGCCAAAAATAAATTGGACTTTGAGATACAGGGGAGTGATGACTTTGCCAGGAATTATTTCATCTGTCTGGGGGTGAATTCTAATTATAGCAACTCCGCTAGAGGAATGACAACTTTCCGACTTGGCTGGGGAAAGTATGTACTAACACTCTGCTGAGGAAGAGATTCTGTTGATTTGCTAAACCTTTGCGGGGTGAGCAACAACTCAGCTGGGGAGCATTACTGACAAGATTCAATGTTGAACTATGTGGGGATACAACTAATAGAGATACGATCTTGCTGGGGATCGGAGCTACTCCATCGGGGATACGCAAATCCTAGTTGGAAGACGTTCTGTTGCGATATGCTGGGAAAGAAATCCCTAGAGATCTGCTGGGAAAACACACAAAAAATCCACTGTGATCTGTTGAGGAGCAAAGTTGTCGAGCTTAAAATAAGACCCACAATGTCCTATGCTAGGCAAACCTTCCGCTTGATGACTCCACTGGGGATAATGAGTTTACAACTAACTCTGCTGGGGAAAACGCTTCAAAGCATCTCGTGCTGGAGATGCCCCTTAAGAGGATTTTACAGAAGACCAAGCATCTTCAAACTCTTAGACAAATACCGAGACTTGTGCTAGACGTATTAAACGGGACGTTACTCTACTGAAGACAATAGATCTGGAACACATCTTACCAGAGGGATTTCAAGATGCCCCATGCTTGGGAAGGATCACAAACTTGCTTTAGCCCCAGATTACAAGGCTGACCTAAAGAAATCGTCCCAAGAGGATTTTACAAAAGATTTGGCATCTTCAAACTCCTGGACACTCACTGAGTCTTTAACATTAACTGCAAGGTCTACGAAGCAACTCTACTAGGGAATTTGCAACCGTTATCGACACAGAAAAGCTTGTAACTGTTGGACGTTCTGAATGGGAGAATTGACTTAATAGGATACAACGGTACCCAGTGGGAATTAACTTGTCTATATCGAATCGTCGTGAGCGACCTTCAGCTGATTAATGGGCTCACTCAGTAAAAGTCGTGACAAAAAAGATGACATGTGAACCCTTTCCTGAACACGGTTGCCCCGACATCATGAACTTAGGGATAAGTGATTACTTGTCTGGAAGAAATAACCCATGCTCTTGAAAAGGCTTGTACCTGTTACCTGCAACAAAAGAATACGCGCACATGCCCCAGGATATTGCGTGGTTTGAAACCACCATCCAGGATTACTCAACATTCAAAGTGATTTTAAATGTTTTTCTGCGCATGTTATTTGTAAGGCCACAATGTTTTCTAATGCAATGTTTTATCAAAAATTCGGACGTTTTGCAAACAAAGCAGTAAAAACAAAATAAGAAGCTTTTGACTGAAATTTGATTTATTGAAAAATGCCTGAAATCGGCAAATACATTCGGAAGCAAACCTTGGAAAGAGGAGATTGCTGTAAATTGAGAAAAGAAACTATCCTAATGGCAATGTGAAAACGGCATTCTACTGAGTTTCGATTCTGCTATAGCCAGTATGTCTTCAAAACTCCCCGACCTTGCCTTCTGAGGAGTGATTGGACCGATTCCTATCCTTTGGAATGTCAGTTGCTGAAATGGTGATGGAGTACAAATAACTCAGACCGCAATCGTTCGCTTAAATCCCTCTTTTGCATGGACCGCCCTTTCGGGTTTTCAATCCATCAGGATATCCCTTTTTGCCTAAGTTGCCCTTTCGGGTTTTCAACTTACCGGGCGTACAATTTTTTATTTATATCCCTAATTTTTGTCTGAACCTTTTTTATTCTGTTTTTATGGTTCACCGGGATGCCCTTTTTTCCTGGACTCTCTCTCTTTCTTTTTTATCCAGCGGGTCTATTTATGCGAAGTATTTTTTGACTGCGTCTGAGTTAACAGGGGATGGGAAGTCTTCGCCATCCATGGTTATAAGCAATAAGGCTCCGCCCGAGAAGACCTTTTTAACCACGAATGAACCTTCATAGTTGGGAGTCCATTTGCCCCTGTGATTTGTACTAGGAGGAAGGATCCTTTTGAGCACTACATCTCCGAATTTGTAAACCCGAGGACGCATCTTCTGATCAAATGCCCGCTTCATCCTTCGTTGGTATAACTGTCTGTGACACACAGCTGCCAGATGCTTCTCTTCAATAAGGCTCAACTGATTAAACCTGGCGCGAACCCATTCAACTTTGTCTAATTTGACATCCATCATGACTCTGAGGGATGGAATCTCAACTTCAACCGGTAGAACCACTTCCATACCGTACATAAGTGAGAATGGTGTTGCCCCAGCACACGTGCGTACTTACGTTCGGTACCCATGCAAAGTGAACGGTAGCATCTCATGCCAATCTTTATATGTGACAACCATTTTCTGCAAAATATTCTTAATGTTCTTTTTGGCTTCGGGCGATACGGCGAAGAATTGTGATGTTCAATTTTGAAGTCCCGGCACAGCTCATCCATCATCTTGTTGTTCATATTAGAACCATTATCAATAATGATTCTCTCGGGCACTCCATATCGACAAATGATATCATGTTTCAGGAAACGTTGGCATAAGATGCTGCTTCAACCCATTTTGTGAAATAATCAATGGCGACCAAGATGAAACGATGGCCGTTTGAAGCAGGAGGCTCAATTTTTCCGATCATATCAATGCCCCACATTGCAAAGGGCCAAGGAGATGACATGACACTCAATGGATTCGGAGGCACATGCACCTTGTCTGCATAAATCTGGCACTTGTGAGATTTGTGGGCGTACTTGCAACAATCTATCTCCATCGTCAACTAATAATACCTTGACCTCAATAGTTTCTTTTCCATTGCATGTCCTCCGGCATGGGTACCGAAAGAGCCTTCATGCACTTCTTGCATTAACAGGTATGCTTCATGTCTATCCACGCATCTGAGCAGAACCATGTTAAAATTCCGTTTGTATAGCATGTCATCTTGGTTCAGGAAGAAGCTACCAGACAACCTCCACAAAGTCTTCTTATCTTTGGTAGATGCCCCAGGCGGGTACTCCTGACTTTTCAAAAAACACTTGATGTGATGAAACCATGGCTTGTCATCGGACGTTGCATCAACAACAAACACAAATGCAGGTCTGTCAAGACGAGACACATCAATCTTGGGTACGTGGTTCCACCTTTGCACTTTGATCATAAAAGACAATGTGGCCAAGGCATCAGCAAACTTATTCTCATATCGAGGAATATGATACAAGTTTACTGTTGTGAAAAACGTCAACAGTCTCCTCGTATAATCTCTATACGGAATCAGATGTGTCTGGTGCGTGTACCAATTTCCATTCACTTGATTGATTACCAAAGCTGAATCACCGAAGATATCGAGGGTCTTAATTCTCAAATTGATCGCCTCCTCAATCCCCATTATACAAGCTTCATATTCTGCTTCATTGTTGGTGTATCCGAAAGTTACTCTGGCAGTGAAGGGCATATGAACACCCTCCGGCGTGATAAGAACTGCTCCAACTCCGCATCCATTCATGTTGACGGCCCCATCAAACATCAAACTCCATTTGGATTCAGGGTCTGGCCCTCCTCCGGGAGTGGTTCCTCGCAGTCTTTAACTTTGAGAAACATGATGTCCTCATATGGGAAATCAAATTTCATGGGTTGGTAATCATCAATCGACTGTTGCGCAAGATAGTCTGACAGGATACTTCCTTTGATGGCTTTCTGAGAAGTATATTGGATATCATATTCTGTCAAAACCATTTGCCACCGTGCAACTATGCCTGTCAGTGTTGGTTTCTCGAAAATGTACTTGACTGGATCCATTTTGGAAATCAACAAAGTTGTGTGCGTGAGCATATACTGCCTCAATCGCTTAGCATCCCATGCCAGTGCACATCATGTCTTCTCAAGCATTGAGTACCGGGACTCGCAGTCAGTGAATTTTTTGCTCAGGTAGTAGATAGCATTCTCTTTCCTACATGTCTCGTCGTGTTGACCGAGAACACAACCCATAGATTCTTCGAGTACTTCAAGAACATTATCAAAGGTCTCCTTGGAACCGAAGGTATTAGAATTGGAGGTTCCTGCAAATATCTCTTTATTTTATCGAATGCCACTTGGCAATCGTCATTCCACCTGACCGTTTGATCCTTTCTTAGCAGTTTAAATATTGGTTCACACGTGGCCGTTAGGTGAGATATGAACCCTGCAATGTAGTTCAATCTACCCCGAAAACCACGAACCTCTTTTTCTATTTTCGGTTCAGGCATGTCTTGTATTGCTTTCACTTTGGCAGGATCGACCTCAATCCCTTTTTCACTTATAATGAAACCCAGCAGCTTTCCAGAACGCACCCCGAAAGTGCACTTGTTCCGATTCAACCTCAAGCGGAACTTTCTCAACCTTTCAAACAACTTCTTCAAGTTAATCAGGTGTTCTTCTTCTATTCGCGACTTGGCAATCATATCATCCACATAGCATTCAATCTCTTTGTGAATCAAATCGTGAAATAATGTTACCATTGCCCACTGATACGTTGCCCCCCGCGTTTTTCAACCCAAAAGGCATCACTTTATAACAGAATGTACCCCATGGGGTAATGAACGTGGTCTTCTCTATATCCTCAGGCGCCATCTTGATCTGATTGTACCCGGAGAAACCGTCCATGAATGAGAACACTAAAAACTGAGCTGTATTATCAACCAGCATGTCGATATGAGGTAAAGGAAAGTCATCTTTTGGACTTGCTCTGTTTAGATCCCGATAATCAACGCACATTCTGACCTTACCATCTTTCTTCGGCACAGGAACAATATTTGCAACCCATGGTGGGTAATTGGTGACGGCCAGAAATCCCGCATCTAACTGTTTTTGTACCTCCTCTTTGATTTTGAGAGCCATTTCTGGTATAGTTCTCAGAAGCTTCTGTCTGACAGGAGGACAACCCTCTTTCAGCGGCAACCTATACACAACTATGTCTGTATCTAACCCCGACATATCTTGATATGACCAAGCAAAGATGTCGACATATTCCCGCAGCATACTGATCAGCTCCTTCTTTACCTCAGCCTGCAGACTGGCTCCAATCTTAATTTCTTTCCTTGCGTCCTCGGAACCGATGTTGATAACCTCAATTGTCTCTTGGTGAGGTTGAATAACCCTCTCCTCCTTCTTCAACAATCTAGCCAATTCTTCGGGAAGTTCACAGTCTTCTTCATCCCCTTCTTCGGCTTGATAAATCGGATTGTCAAAGTCATACATGGCCATAGCAGAACCGTTATCAGTAGAATCCGGAGGATTAAGTCTGCACGAGGGGGTTCATGCTTTATTTTAGAATTTATTTTGAAAAAAACAAAAAGAAAACAAGACATTGCCATTTTTAAATTTTTTTTGTACAAAAATATAAAATGAAAGACAGGGAATGAAATTTGAATGCAAAACGTCCTTTATTAATGATTAAAAATTGCAGATGAAAATGTGTGGCCCTACAAATGAATCTGTACGCCTTGGGCAGAGCGCAAGATTTTAACATGCATGATGATTAGAGAAAAACAAAGAAAATTACTCTGTTTGAAAAGTAACTGGAATGATTTCCTCAGTGGACCAGTTTTGCAATTGTTGTCCCGAACCACGTGGGCGTACCCAATTGTCCAAGTCATAATCACTGTCAATGCCATCTTCTGTAGCCGCACAAGAGTGGTCTGGGTAAATGATTCCGCCACTGCTGAATGTGATGGATCCACTGTACTTTGCAGCCGAATCCAGAGATGGTTGGTAGCCAATACCAAACTTGTCCTCTTTCACTGATGTCTCTATCACTTTGCCCCAACCCTGGGCATTACTTGCTCAAAACAACCTCGACGACTTGTTTATAAGATGAAATTGACGTGTCGGCTCCAGCTGGTGTAGGAGAAGATTCAGGTACTTTATCAATATTCACTGCCTCGAACGACTGACAAAGCGTTTCATGGATTTCCCCATCCATCTCAACATACTTGAATGTGGACAAGTGACTGACAAAAATGTCCTCTTCACCACACACAGTTACTACTTGTCCTTCAAACACGTATTTCAGCTTCTGATGTAATGTGGACGTCACAGCCCCAGCCGCATGAATCCATGGGAGACCTAACAAACAGCTATAAGCAGGCTATATATCCATCACGTGGAATGTAGACTTGAACACTTGAGGTCCAATTTGCACAGGTAATTCTACTTCACCAAATACAAATCGTTTTGACCCATCAAATGCTCTGACAACCAGATCACTCAGCCTCAAAATCAATCCATCAACTTCCAGCTTCATTAGCGCCTTCTTAGGCAAGACATTAAGTGAAGAGCCAATGTCTACGAGCATGTGGGACAACACCGCGCCCTTACACTCCACTGTAATATGCAGAGCTTTGTTGTGGTTTCTACCTTCAGAAGTCAAATCTCGGCTCGTGAAACACAACCCATGGCTGACATTGACATTAGAAATCACACTCTCGAGCTGATTGACAGTAATTTCTTGTGGAACATAGGCCATCTTTAACACTTTCAGCAAAGCCTCTCGGTGTGCATCAGAGCACATCAGTAATGACAAAATTGAGATCTTTGAGGGCATCTGGCTCAATTGATCAACGATTTTGTAATCACTTTTCTTTATTATTCACATAAACTCCTCTACCTCACTGTCGAAGGTAATTTTGGGATCCGCTTCAAGCACGGGCACGCTCTCAACCACTTGTTTTCCTTTAGTTCTCGCCACAGCCTCATCTTCTTTATCACTTCGAAGAGTTTGTGGAGCAAACAATCTTCCACTTCTAGTAAAGCCGCCTAAACCACCCACATTATCAACATTTGAACCAGCCGATGTTCCAACTTCCTGCTTTTTCCCCTCATAGTACACATCTGCCCCATAGTGCCATGGGACTGCTCTCTCAGAGGTAACCGGCCCCGACACCGTGATGGTAACAGGACTGAGTCTTTTCGGCGCAACAATCGCTATAGGAGCTACCCTTGCAGGTACCTGAATTTCAGCAGGGGTATAATAAATTGTCACAGCTGACACCTCATCATTATCTTTCACAACACGGTCAAACTATAGACGACCTTCACTAATCAGATTCTGTAAACCAATCCTCAGTCTGTCACATCCATTATCTTGACCCATACATTCCACACAATCTCGGTCACAACCTGGGAACACCTGTCCCTTCAACAGACGATCTCTCACTACCAGTAATGAAGTTTTCACCCGATTGATATCTATCACCAAGTTCAACCTCTTTCCATCCTCAATGGCATGCACATTTGCCCCTCCATGGTCTGACATAGGGTTCTGGATAACATTAGGAGGTGGAGAAAATTTGATTGCTTTAGCATCTATCAGATCCTGCACCATATTTTGAAATGCCCAGCACTTTTCGGTGGTGTGCCCCAGAGCGCCTGAATGGAAATCGCAGCGGGCATTAGCATCATAATTGGGTGGCAAGTTACCAGCAACAAGAGGTCTCATGGTACGAAGTTCGACCAATTTCAATTGGAGTAACTGGGGTAACAATGCTGAGTAAGTCATAGGAAGAGGGTCAATTTTGCGGTCCCTCTGCCTAGACCTTTGTTGGAACGGTGGTCGCTGTTGTTGAACCTGCTATTGTGGCTGCTGTTGCTGAATAGGTGGTGTTGGAATTGTCACTGCATCCACTTGGTGATAAGCCTGAGAACGTCCTTTTCCCCATCCTCTGTACACAGCGCTTGTCTCGCCTTCTCTCCTTCTCTGCCCATTAACAAAAGGTTTCTTTGTTCCTGAAGAACCAGCACCACTTACATCCTGAATCTTCCCCATTTTCAACAAATTCTCAATCCTTTCACCAGCAATTATGATATCAGAAAATCCTGTCGACGGACAAGCAGCCAATCTGTCAAGAAATGTCCCTTGCAGGGTACCCATGAACATATCAACCATTTCTCTCTCAAGCAAAGGGGGTTGAACCTGGGCGGCCATTTCTCTCCATCTCTGCGCGTACTCCTTAAAGCTTTCCTTAGTGCCCTGCGACAACCCTTGCAGCTGAGTGCGGTTGGGAGCCATATCGATATTATACTGATATTGTTTCAAAAATGCTTCTGCCAAATCTTTCCAGCTTCTCACAGTAACCCTGTTCAACTTCATGTACCAAGTCAATGAAGCTCCAGCCAAACTGTCTTGAAAGTAATGCATCCATAACTTCTCGTCATCAGTGTGGGCTGAGATTCTTCCAAAGTAAGCCTGAATATGTGTATGGGGACACGTATTGCCGTGATATTTGTCAAAAGTGGGTGGCTTGAATTTTGGAGGAATTCTAACCTCCGGTACCAGAACCAGATTAGTAACATCAATGCCTAGAGAGTTCTTGCACTCCATAGCCCTGATTTCCTCAGCCAGCTCATCATACCTTCTGTCAGTGGGATTACCCATATCAGCATCCAACACGGTGAATTGATCTTCCTGAACATCCTCATTAACACCCCCATTTCTGGCAGCCCCAGTAACCAGATTACCATTAGGAATCGGAGTACCAACAGGAGGAGGAGTGTCCTTTGGCTGTGAATTGTCAACGTGATTACCTTCTGGCATGACCTCTGGACGCTCGACCATAAGTCTTAACCTCTCTTGGTTATGTGCCATACCAGTCATGAGAGCCATGAACTGGTCCATACGGACCTTCATCTCAGCCAAATCATTCTGAATTTGATCAACCATTCTGTTTCGTTTGCCTCTTGTAGAGTAGCGATGTATGTGATCGGTAGCAATACTTCCTGTTGACAGAATAAATATGAGAACCAGATAGGGTACCTGAAAAACAAACAAAAATGCAAGAATGAAATGTATGCAATTTAATGCTATGTTTTTTATTCCCAGGCCTTTTCGTGCCCCGATTCCGGTATTTCAGAAGTCCGCAACATTCAGATAACACACGAGATACAGTAGCTAATAAGAATATTCATCCCGACAAGTGCACAAATAAGTGTAGAATCCTGTGAAGTGATGTTGTAGCCAAGTGTCAGTGAACAGTGATGTAATATCAAGAAATCCACTTGAGAAAATACTGAGCATATCATAACTGGAAGAAAACCCAAAGGGACTGAGTCTGAACAAGTATTTGAAAACATACAACCTAAATTCAGAAATTAAAGCAGTGATTCCTACAACAATTCTGTAGGTAATCAACATAATGAAAGCTAAAACGGGCGAAACACCACCTCCTGTAACCCTAGACTGAGCCTCTTGACCTCCTCAAATAGCACAGCATTCTCAGGATCTTCCGGTGCCTCAATCAGGCCTCTGATCAAGCGTTCTCTCAAACTGAAGGATTGGTAAAAAGTGTTGATATTCTGACACAATTCTTCCCCACTTGTACTACCATAGCCTGGCTCTGTCCTGGACTTCTTCACTTCCGCCCGGATCTTGAGATCAGCTATTTCAGCCTGACCTTCCTGTAATAGCTTCTGACTTTCTTCCAAATTGTCCCGGTACTTCCGTCGCTGAGCATGTGCAGCTTTTAATTCTTCATCTGAGGTCTTGGCTTTAGCTTCCAATTCTTCAACCTTAGCTTTAAACTCTTCCTCTACCTTGGCTTGGCGATTCTGTTCATCGGCCCACTTTTGTTGCCATAAGATAATAGCCTCATTAGCTTCCTTCAAAGACTTCTTGAGATTCTGGCGCTCTCTGGCATTATTCTTATCAATTAAGCCCCGTCTTTGGAAATAAATCAACCTCCCTTCGAGTTCTTCTTTACTCCTTTCAACCATCCTCTCAGCAATGTGGACTCTTTCTTCTAACCCTCTATTATCAAATGCGGCTTTCTGATACAGGCTGGTGACATCCGCATTCTCAACCCTGGGTTCATGAACTAAAGCTTCCAGCTTTTGGAATTCTTCAATTGGTATTGAGGTCCTTGGCTCTACTACCTTGGGATATAACGGAGGCTCGATAGAGAATGGCAACAATGTAATGATTACCCGACGCTTCAGCCACTCAATGTAAGAAGGATAATTCGTAGGATCAGGTCTCCCAAACTCCATCTTACCTTTCTTAACCCGAGTGTTCCAGGCTTCAGTAATAGAAAATGACACTTGTTCGTCATCTTTAGCAAGATAATACAAAGATTCCGCCACATCTTTTTCCAAAGGAGGTTCTTTTAATGCATATCCAAATTGCTTCAGCACGAGGACAAGATTGTAGTTGATTCCTCCCCTCCTTCCTACCAGAGGCACATTTGGAAAAGCTCTACAACTAATAAGAATAGGCATACCTACCATATCTTTCCGATGCCACCAGACTATATCTTCAGCCGTCAAACCCATCAGCCTCTTGGAGCACTTAACAATTCCTCTGAGATCCACAAAAGCTCCAGTTTTTGGAAAATGTCTATAAAACCAAGCATGGAACAAGGGAGCACATCATACTACCAACCTTCCTCATTTTTTCTCATTCTTGTAATGCACGGAATGATATACATCGCCCAACAAAGTTGGTATTGGATTCCACTTGACAAAGATACTGATTGCATCCATATCAATAAATCTAGCTATATTCGGAAACAGACAAATTCCGTACACACAAAGAGCTAAGATTGCATTAGAGGTAACCAAATCACCATCAGCAAAACTCTTCTTTGCTTCTTCAATCAGAAAGTCTAAATGGAACCCTTTACAGCCCTCCTTTTCCTTAACATTATCTTTAATCACAGATACCCTCAAATGAATAGCCTCTGCAATGACATTGTCAGGAATAACATTCTTTGAACTGTAGTGAGGAGGAGTATCCTTGACAGAAATCTTCAGAATATCAGAGAACTCTTCCAAGGTAGGTACCAGCAGATAATCATTGAATGTGAAGCAACGGAGCTGAGGGTCATAAAACTGTAAGAGAGTGTGCAGGGTATCATACTGATCTGGATTAAGAAGGCTCACATAACTCAAGATGTTCCCAAACCTATTTCTGAACTTATCCAGTTGGTTACTATCCATTAAATCTGCCAATTCTTTGATCTGTCCTACTTTAGGCTTTGGAAACCAGTAATGCACATTATTCTTTCTTGGAGGACCTTCCATTTGACGTAGAGAGAATACCCACCAGAATCGGAAACAATACTGAGACCTGGGAAAGAAAAAACATAAATATTAATGATGTATGCAATGAGATACAGCTAGGCATGTGATCAGAGCCAAAATCTACAGTGTCGGTGCAATGACTGTGAAGAGCCAAGTGTCTGTGTAGCATCATATCAATAATATCAACCTCAAGCACCAGTAAAGAACCAGATCCAGAATACCAGAACAAAGTACCCAAATCACTGATCATATGAGCACCACACAAAAGGGTAGGTAGAAGGTCAAGGTTACCTACAAACCTGTAAACATTCCACCCAATCTCACAGGTGTGTTCTAAAAGGTAGGATCCTCAGATTCGGATCCCGAAATGAGAAGCAATAGCACATTCAGCCCGTAGGATACAATGCTATCGCCAAACAAAGAGATCGTCATCTGATTCATCACAAAATAAAGGCCATCCTATGCAAGTTCCAAAGTGGGCCCTCGGGTGCGAATGGGTTTGCCACAGAATGTAGGCTGCCACTGTCACCACTAAAGAGGGATATTTCCATTAAGGTCCTCAATGATCGGTCACCAGATGCACATAACTCTCAAAGTCATACCCTGAATGAGGAAGACCCTCAAAGCAAGATAATCCTAAGAAAGTCGCACTCTGGCTGTGGAACTCACAACTACCCGCGTGGCTAAATACCATGAGAGCCCTGTGACTGTCCACTCTAAGTCCTAAAGTATACTCGAGCCTGGGTAATGGGTTCATCTCACAGTAACAATCCCATCCCGCCAAAGGAAACCAGACAGTCCAGAATATATGATGCATGATATAAATAAAATGCAATAAAGGTGGTAAAGTAAAGTGATATAGCTGTAAATAAAAGCAGTAAAGCTAAACTAAAGCAAACACAAAGCAAACACCCAATAAGCATAAACAAGCAAGCGCTAGGAGAGACTCGCATCGGGGAGGGACCAACAAGAGGTCAACTCTCCCCAGCAGAGTCGCCAGCTATCGCTCCCGGGATTTTCATCCAGGTTAAAACGCAAAAGTGGCGCGGAAGAAAGGAAGAGAGTCGCCAGCTAGGCATTTTTATCCCAAAGAAAGGGAAGGGTAATGCTGCACAAACCCGGGAGAAATGAAAGAACGAGGTCTCGTGAACCAAAGAGAAAGGGTAAGGGAGTCGGTTACGTGAAGGGAAGGTTATCGCACCCCTTCACGTCCGTCGTACTCGATGGGATCCATGCTTGAAGTACTGCTAAAAGGGTGATAGAAAAGATGCTGGAAAAGGAAATGAGAGAGAATGAGAAACAAATGTAGGGAAAATAAAAGAAGTGCTCGAATAGGCCCTACCCCACTGCCTATATATCTCATCGGGAACATGAGAATCAGAGCGACGTAGTTCCCCTGACTAAGGGAAACTGTTTGTTTTTTTTAGGGAACGACTAATGTTCTAGCTCAGGTGTTGCAGGCTCGCTGAATCGAGTGCGTTACCATATTGCAAGAGAACGAGGAGAAGCACGTTCGTACGTTGAGAGTGAGTGAGATGAGAAGAGAATTCCCGAGGGAAAGACGTTTTTGTTTGTTTAAAGTGTTTTAGAAGTTTTTTATTTGAAGTGTTTTGCACAGATAAGTGTACCCAAGTCTTTTTCAATGGAATGTGCATCTCATGCATCATTCCAAAATGAAATGATGATGAAGTACACTAAGTAGGAGGAAGATCCTCAAACTTACTTTCCAAAGTTAAAGGCTTAAGTACACTAGCCTATTCCCTTTATTAAATGTTTTTGTTGCTTTTAAATGAAGAAGTATTTTTGGTTTTGTTTGTGAAATCACTCCATGTTAAAGACTTGTACATCATGCTAGAAAACCTACAACACATTCCAAGATGGAATGTATGCAAGCCCCCCCATGGAATAAGGCTCATGGCACATGAAGATGTTTCAACCTTTATTAGGTGTTTTGAAGTTGTTTTGAGATGAGAAGAAGAGAGACTCAAAAGAAACAAAGGTAAATACTAAAGGGGACTAAGACTCACCCTAATGTTATCATGTTTGGATGTTCCTAATGGGTTAGTGTGGTTTAGAAGCCTAAGTCTAAAAGAAGAGAGAAGAAGAGAAAGAGGTAACATAACTCACTTCTTAGATGAAAGATGAGTTATGAACCAAGAGGGAGAAGAAAGAAATTGAACAAAGAAAGCATTGAAATGCTTTGCACAAACACAAGAGAGAAAGCACTAAAAAGATGAGGGAAAAATGTGTGTGTGGAAGCATATCCACACACTCAACTTACCATTAGTCCCTACACAAAATGGTTAGTACCAAAACAATTCAAATATTGAAGTACAAGTGAAGGATGTAAACAAATAAATCCTAGGGTTCTAAAGAAAACTCTAGGAAGCTTCTAAGGAGCTAGACCTAAAAAGAATAGATCACTAAAGCATGGTACTGGCCTAGGGCCGTAGCAAAGCCTATTTACATCTACCCATGGTTACAAAGGCTTACAATATCAATCTATGCCTAAACAATCTACCAAACATCAAAGGAATGCAATGATGTGCACTAAAGATACATCATGAACATTTAAGAGATGTAAACATGCAAAGATGCAATATAAAACACCACAACCAGTAGGAAAACACTTCATAAGTGTCATTAAGTATCCACGAATTATCATCCATAATATGAGAATAAAACTCAAGAAAAAGAAGTGGGAAGAAGTAGAACAATGTCACACAAGAACTCACAATGTTGTTCACTTACAAAACAAATCACAAAGGAAAGGGAAATGCAATTATGAATGCAAATGAACATGGATCAGTAGCATACATGTTATAAGATGACATGAAAATGCACAAATGAACAAGTTTGGTTCATACACAAGTCTCATTAGGGATTAAGAAGAAAAGAACACAAGTTGAAGTTATGAATTAAAGATCAAGTATGAATGTGTATGGCATACAAACATGAATAAATGCTTGAAGAAATGTCAAAGACCAGAGGTGAATGGCATATTATAATGCATATGAATGGGTATGAGTGACCATACAAGGCATGAGTCCAATTATTTTAGAAGAGAAGACAAGATGAAAAGAAGTTCAAACAATGTTCAAGTTCAAAAGATTTGACATACCTGTAATGCAAGTTATGAATAAGGAATGAAACATGAATATGAATAAGAATGGATGCAATTCAGTAATGTATGAAATGCTTGATCATATTATAATGCAATAATGAGGTCACAAAGATGCACATAAAACATGTTAAGGCATGTAGGAGAAGATGTACACAACTAGGTCAAAGTAGCTCACATAAGCACCAAACATTCATGAACCAAAATACAAAAGGCAAGTGACCTATAATCTAGCATGGATGACCTATAATGTTTATGAAATGACCTATAAAATGATCACACAAGTTCTAATGCCATGGCACAAGTGCCTCCTAATCAAACAAGATTGGAAAGTCAAAGAGAAGTACACAAAACATTACCTATAATCATCAACAAGGAAAAAATATAAAACAAGTTGGAAAAATTATGAAAATAAGATGAAAAGTACCTAAACCAGAAGCAAATGAAGTTTCAAAAGCTCAGGCCAAGATTCCATAAGAAACAAGTTCACACAAGTCATCAAAGTCACATTAGGTTCCTAAAGAAAGATGCACAAAGAAAAGGTTTAAATGCTATACCAAAATGATTTTAAAAATATGAGAAAAATGTTTTTTTATTCCTTAAGATATTATTTAATCATAAAAAACATATTGGATGCAAAATGATTTTTGAACTATGCAAAATAAATGGATGAAGTTCAAGTATCAATGAAGAATCACTTTGAAAAAGAAATAAAAGAAAATTCACTAAATATGATCAAATATTCACAAAAATTAGAAATAAAAATAATAAAAATTATTTTAATGTCTAAACATGACTCATGAATTTTTGTAGAATTTTTAGATGCATTTTAGTATTTTTACAAGAAGGAAATGGAAACAGCGTGGAAAAGAAATTTAAAATAAAAGAAAATAGGAGTGGAGGTGCAGACACATCAATTTTCACGTTCAAAATGTTTGGGCTTAAAAAAGTAGGTGTTTGAATAGCAGTTTAAGTTCAGTCCAATAAAGCGTGTGTGTGTGTGTGTGGTTAAGGTGTACATCAGTCAATGGTTGACTCACTCACAGCCATACGATGCAGTCAAATAGATCAATCAACACAAGTAAGTAAATCCAATGGATGAGATTCAAGGATCACCACAATTATCACGCACGCACACACATGCAAGTCATCAGAGGCAAATAAAATGGCACGTGATGGGGAGGGTACTCATTTATGTGCTGGCACATTAGGGAACGTTGCATCAATCTCATCTAATGCTTGTGTTTTAATCTGACCTTAAACCCTAATCAAACCCTCACCGGCCGGAGAAGGACCTCCGGTCATCTTCTCCGGCCATCTGCAAATTATCAAATGTTCCAGAAATGTATAAAATGCACATCAATCGAAAGAGGAAGTTACGTAGACCATGAATCCAGCGAAAGATTTCACAAATAATGCACAATCAGAGAGAATCGACAATAAACATTTTGCCCTAGAATTTGGATCTAAGCACTTAAGGTGCGTATCACTAGCCGAATCACTTACACCGCTTCTATTAAGCTTCTCAACCAGTAAAAACAAGCGTGAATCGAGCAAAACTTCAGAGAAAAAAGGTTGAAGAAGAAACCTGAGTTGGAAGTTCTTCAAAGTGAAAGAAGACCAGAGATGATCCTCCTATGCTCTTGAGCTTGAATGGAGAAAAATAAATGCTATTGAAAGCTTGAATCCTTGCAAAATCAGTGAGACGAACTTGAAGATGATGAAGATCAGTGCTATGTTTCAATGCACCAATGCCTTGAGATTAGTGAATGATGAAGTTTGAAGGAGAAAGTGGAGAAATTCGTGTGAAAAGAGAGAGAACTCAGAGAGGAAATGGAGATGAATCAAGTGTGTGAGAGTGAAGAATGAAGAGTGGAATGAAATTGTTGATTGCTAAATCTGTTAGAGAAGCTTATATATGCCTGGTTAAGATGTTAACTACAAGAGTTAACAGTTGGAAATGTGGTTAAATGAGTTGAGTTAACTGAGTTTTGAGTGAAGTTAGTTATTGGCACGAGTTAGAAAGTTTTGTTAAAGTGTGGAGTGATCATGTTATCTATGGTGAGGCTGAGAAATGATGATGGTGATGTTATGTGTTGCTGCAACAAGACTTGTTGGACAAGCTTCCACTTGAACTTTTCCATTTTAATGCATGAGACAACACGTATGGCACAATGTGTAAGAACAATGTATGGCCAAATGAAGTAATGAGACTGATATGAAGTGTTTGTTGTGAACCTGAACCAAAACAATGCATGAAGCTTCCAAAAACCAGTCAATGCATTGATGGAAACATGGTTGTTTGCAGATGAAATTCTCTCAATGTAGTGCATAAAAAAGCATGTTTTTGATGGCTATGGATCAAGGACATGAAGTAGAACAAGTTTGATGTTTGAATCCAAGTGAAACAATGCCTTTAAGGTGATGGAAAATGACTTAGAACACAAGGACGTGAGACTGCGTCATGGGCGAGGCAAGTTGTGTCGCGCATGGAAACATGGCCTATGGAAATTCAGTGTGAAACCTCTCCCTTTGAACCCTCATATGACCTTCATAACATGTTCAAATGAAAAAATGTCTAACATTAGAGTTGAAGAGGACATGGAGATGAACAACTTTGATGTTCAACAATTTTTCATTTGAAGCATTCTTGATGGATAAAATTGGCTTGACATTTGGCACACCAAGTGTTTGATGAATTATGGCCTGGAGGCCTGAACTTGCCTTGCCATGACTTGAAAATTGCCTTGATTTTACCAAACTTTGATTGATCATAACTCCTTCAATTTTGATCCAATGGAAGAGTTATTGGTATGGATTTGAAGCTTGGAATGTGATGTTTAATTGGCTCAACTTGGGCCTGAAGTTTGAAGCTCTTATCATGGAGAAAGAATGCCTTGAAGTAGAGTGCAAAAGGGTGCAAAACTTGCCATTTTTAGAAACCCTAAGTTTCTAAATTTGGCAACTTTGTACAATTCTTGATTTTTGATGATTCCTCCATCATTTTTTGATCAAATCTTGTCCAATGAACATATGTGACTTGAATTTCATGAATTTGACCTTAAAAAGTCAGGAGTTGACTTTTCCTTTGCACAGTTGACTTTTCCCCAAATTTCTTGATTCTCAAGCAACTGATCAATTGAACCCTTCTGAAATGTACCAATGGGCAATCTTCCATCCTTAGATACTTAATATCATGTAGAAAACATTAAGATCAAGTTTGAACCAAAATTTCATCAGGAGACTGCTTGAATCCAAAACCCTAATTTTGATTGCTTTTGATAGGAGATGATGAACTGTCCAACCTTCTTGATGAATTCCCATCTTCCAATGACTTGTGGGATCAAAATGAGATGATATATGGTATAAGAGACACTTAAAGTTTGTTTGAAGACCCTTGGCTCTTATTCTCTAGCTTTGGATGCTCAATACCTTGAAAATCAACTGATCACATGCCCTATGATGAACTAATGTTGAATGTTTTATTTTTCTATGACTTGAATGCAATGCAATGCAATGAAAGCATATGCTAAATGGTATGAAAGAATGAGAGGGAAAATTTTGGGGTATTACACCCACCATCTCGGTGAAGTCACTGGGCGCACTGGAAACCATTCTGTCGTAGTAAAATGAGCTTAAGGTTTTTAAGAAGATCTTTGTCATATCTTTTTCCTCAAGAGGTGGATAAATCTGGGTGGCAATTTCACGCCATCTCTGAGCGTACTCCTTAAAGGTTTCCTTGTCCTTTTGTGACATTGATCTGAGTTGATCTCTGTCCGTTGCCATGTCCAAATTGTATTTATATTGTTGAATGAAGGCGACGCCAAGATCTCTGAACGTGCCGATCGTAGTGCTGTTTAAACCTATGTACCCTTTTAATGCGGCACCGGTTAAACTATCCTGAAAGTAGTGAATGAGCGGCTCCTAGTTCTTTGTCTGAGCTGACATTTGCCGAGCGTACATCACCAAATGGCTCTGAGGGCAAGAGTTACCCTTGTATTTTTCAAAGTCGGGCACCTAGAATTTGTGCAGGACTTTCACATTGGGGACCAATAAATCCTGACCGCGAAGGGCCTGCAGTTCTTTCTGCATTTCCAGGAACTATTCCTGGAACTCATTCATTCTGTCGAACATGCTTTCGTTTCCACCAGAAGGTATCTGGGGAATCTGTCCTTCCGAGACAGTGTGTACCATGGGCGGTGGTATAGTCATTGGGGCCGAGACTCTCGGTGCCTCCCGAAGTTTGTAACCTTCAGGAGTTGCTGTCATACCCCTGGCATCTTCGCTTTCCCGAAGTTTGTAACCTTCAGGACCAGCGGCTCCTGCTGCGGTTCCTTGATCCTCAGCGATCGGCGGAACGTATCATTCCGGGATATAGTTAATAGGCATGCCCCAGGGACGATCTTTCGGCATTTTGTACCTAGGATCAGACTTCTCCGCTATGGGCGTAGATGTGATCTCCGAGATCACAGTCCTTTGTTGTTGCATTTGAGCCTCTGCTAGAGCTTGGATGTCGTTATGAAGCTTTCTTAGATCCTCTTTCAGAGTGTCGATCTCTTCTCTCAACTCTCTGTTCTCTTCCTCGAGATCATCCATCTTTTTCTGACTATTGGCCCGAGTATTGTACGAATGAGACAGTTTGACTTTAGAATCGAGACGCAAATGTGAGATTCATAGGTAAGAAGAAAATGATTGATATGCAATGATTATATTAATTGTGTGTTTTTGTTTATTCAAAGTAAACTTCGACAATTGGATTGCAAATATCAAACAGTGGGGAAACCCCGTTTTATTGAATTCAAAGGAATGCAGAAATGGAAATACAGTAGATTACAAAGTGCTGAAAAAAGGAAACCAAAACTAATGGATCCTGAGTCCCCTCGGAGGAGAGCTTAAGTGCTGGTTTAGGTACTTTCCTCTTCTTTAACTGGGGCTCTTTGGCCGTTGCCAGGTTGTCATTCCTTTGCCAAGTGAAAGGAACGAGCAAATTCCTTTGGTCATCCTGATTCTCTGCAGCATGCTGCTCTAAAATCCCAATCAGAGCATCCTTTTCTTTTAACAGCTGTTGTATTTTCTTACACTCCACATTGAGAATACGGTACTTGTTCCTCCAAGACCTCTTCTCCTGTTGAACTTTGCTGAGAGTAACCTGAAGCTTTTCCGTCTCAGATATGAAATAAAGGGCAGAGTGCCTTAATGGAAGAACTTCCAGGCGGGGGTAAGGCATCCTCAGCTTGAGAGCTCTAGTTTGTACCCAGTGGAGATAAGGCTCCACCGAGACACAGTCTGGTTTTCCTAGAGACTCTCGTCCTTTCCTATGAACGTGTTTCCAAGCATGCACTATTTCTGTCTTTAGTTCCCTGTCATTTTCTCCTTCCTTGAAGAAAATACCTTCTAGATGAGCATTACGCGGGACATGCCTCATCGGGTATCCAAATTGACGACGAACGAGAATTGGATGATAGTTGATTCCCCCGTAGTTCCTATAAGGGGTACATTTGGGAAATTTCCACAACGGTCAATGATTCTGATCTCGTAGTAGATTCGATTGTACTAATCGATGTCAGAGTTGGTAAGAGACATGATTCTCTGCGACCAACGTAAAGTATTCTTTTGATCCCAAAATGCAGCAGACTTGGGCAAATGGGAAGTGAACCACTTGTAAAGCAGGGGTACACATCACGTGATCATTCCTCAGCTGTATAAGTTCCTTAAGTGTACCGAATTATACGCATCTGCGAGTAAGGTCGGTACAGGGTTTCCAATCAGGAAAATCTTAATGGCGTTGATATCTACAAAGTTATCAATGTTGGGAAACAAAAATAACCCGTAGGTGAGCAAAACAAAGATGCTCTCGAAAGCGGCCACGTTCCCTATACTAGCAAAGTACATGGTTTTCTTTGTTAAGAACTGGGATGCCAAACCTTAGATGCCACCCTTAGTGGTCAAGTGAGTCCTGACTTCTGACTCGTCCAAATAAATTGCTCGTGCAATGGTTTGATCCTTTGGAATTTCTTCCAGTCCAGAAAAGGGAGCTTGATTCGTGATATGAAGATCAGTCAGGTGAAAATACTCCTCCAGCATTGGTGCAAGCTGATAATTCGAGAATGTGAAACAGTGATAGACCGGATCGTAGAACTGGATTAACGTGGACAGGATTCCTTCAATTACGTGGACCCTTAACAAGGACAACAGTCCTCCATACTTGGCTCTGAAAGCCTCGTGGTTGGTGATCATTCTCGCCAAACATCTCAAATCCTCCAACTTTGGAACCTTGAAGGTGTACTTATGAGTTTTCCTTCTACCGAAATCCATTCGCGCAATCTCCTTTCTCTGACATTTACAATCATTGTCTTAGTTTAATTTGAAAAAGAGAGACTAGAAGAGAAGATTTTCTTTGTTTTAATGTTTTTTAAATGAATGCATGAATGCAGCATACAAAAACATAGAAAAAACATGGGGTCAAAGGGTCGGTGTCATGAAGTCAAGGCTCTACCCCCCCCTCCCCAAAGGTTTATATTGGTGATTTTTTGTACCTGTCCGCAAAATCATTGACCCCTCTGGGATAACAACAGCAAACGGATCGCCAGCGAGCTGATGTATCCTAGAGTGATCTCAAATGAGGGTAGTATCGCGTGACAACTATTTCCGATAGCTTCCGCACTACAAAATGGCTTAAGTCTACTAAAAACCTCAGCTTCTCAGATAACCCAGTCGACCACACTACTTTCAACAACCGAAGTCGTATAGGCAATGTATCTGCAAAGGGAGTCTCCACTGAGTTTGATGGTCGATCAGGGGCTCTTAACTAGAATTCACTCCCAGTAAGATTATCCGCATTGCCATCACCTATCTTAGGTGTATACTCAATCTTTCCACATGCGGCATCACACGTATTCCCATTTAGCAGAAAAATAAACACAGATATCAATTAGGAAAAGCAGTATATATATTTGTCTTAATCATCCTAGACCTCTAGTCTTATGATCCTATACAGACAATGACTCCCCAGCAGAGCTGTCATTTCTGTGACATGAATTTAGGGTTTTGTCCCTTGGGAAAGCAAGAAAGAATGCCTCCCACTGTGGTCACCGATCTGCTGTAGCACTAACTAAGGTTTCTACCTAAGAAATGAGAAGGGGACAAGATCATACAATGATTTTCCCCACCAGAGTCGCCATTTTTCTGTAGCGCGAGTTTTTTGTGTAGTTGCGAAGCATTATCGCTTTGGGGTACTACAGCTCGATTCATTTTTTATCCTATCGAAGTTGATGAAGGAAGGGAAATAGATGTCTCCAATTAACCCTGCTTGCATACTGAGTTTAAACAGATGACTGTTGGTTTACAGATGCTACAAAGATTGTGGGTCTCTCTTAGGTTATTTTGTTAAAATAGTGCCCGGGCGATTGGTGGGAGGTTAAGACTGATGCTTTTCGATTGATGTATGAAGGTACGGGATTTTGGGTTTTTGATCAGTGTGCTCGCTAAGATTTTTCAATCTTATGCCTACGTATTTCCGTTTAATGAAACAGGGAAATCAGAGCGATTGTAGTTCCTCCTATTCTATGGGAGGAAAAAGGTTGCTTTGGTGTCTTGTTCAAAGCCCAAGACGTGAAGCTAAAGGTGGTTTGTATCTTATTCAAAGCCCAAGATGTGAAGCTGAAGGGTCTATTTGTATCTTGTTTGAAGCCCAAGATGTGAAGCTAAAGGGTTTTGACGTTAGAGAGAATTCGTAATCTCTAAAAGGGGGTATCTGTGTCCCACAACTGTTTGGGTGACTGGTTATAAAGGAGAATTACTTTAACCAGGATAAGTGAATCCATCAATGCCATAATTTCCTTTATAGGGGATTTTTAACCTGAAGGAGAAGACTTTAACTCAGTGTAGAGCAATACCATCTTTCCTTAGGAATTTCTCATGCTAAAAGAGGGACAGTGGCGTGGATGTAAATAATCCAGAGGCTTGCCACTTACAACAATTAGATGGGGGGAAAAGGAGTTGTTGATGTTTGTATATTGTGAACGAGGCACAAATTTTGATGCTAAAAGGTTGATTGACTCAACCGGGGTTTTCCTTATACAAAGTCTAAGAGGAGGCTATTGACCCAACAAGAGGGTGTCTTTTATTTGTCTCGTACGAAGCCCGAGATAGAGGCTAAAATGGTTGACTCAACAAGAGAGTGATTTTGTATGTGTCTTGTACAAAGCCCAAGACGGAGGCTAAAGGTGTTTGACTCAACAAGAGAGTGATTTATACTCAACAAGAGAGTTTTTGTATCTCGTACGAAGCCCGAGATGGAGGCTAAAAATGCTTGACTCAACAAGAGAGTCCTTTATACTCAACAAGAGAGTGTGAATAGGTTAGCTCCGCTGGGGAGAATCATTGTACAAAGCCCAAGAGGAGGCTATTGTAACTATTTCAGTTTAGTGACAGGTCCAGTATATTGGATAAAGAGAAAAACAGTTCTTATATGGGTAATGTTGTGCTTGGGGATTGATCAGAGGATCAGGGTTATTTCTCGTTCTTTAAGGAAATGGGAAATACAAAGGGTATTGAGACTATCCCAGTCTACTGGTGTTTTGAGAAATCAATTCTCGGATAAGTGAATGATCTTTGTATGATGCCCAAGAGGAGGCTGGTATGTTAAGGGATGAAGGTCAACCTATTAACTGGTCTGACACTTGACTCAGAAAGACAACTCTAGCATATTGATGATTAGGTTCTGTTCTTATACCTGTAGAGGTCTCTGGGTCCTTGTACTAAGCCCAAGAGAAGGCATGAGATCTTTTAAGAAGCTGAAGGGTCCTTGTACAACGGCCAAAAGGAGGCGGGGATGCTTATAAGAAGCCCGTGAGTCTCCAAACCCCGAGAAGTTCAAGACATGCCATTCATCGAGAATAGATCAAGCCAGGAAAGTCCGAGAATTTGGAAGAAACTCAAGAGATGCCATTCACGGAGAAAAGATCATCTCTGGGGAGTAGAGTCTCTTTGACAATTTCTAAGAGTGGCAGTCTGAGAAAGGGTTCGCCGAGAATCCTGCCTTTCACGTCTCCATGTTGTTTAACCCCAAGAGGAGGGAAGACTGTGTCTGGTAATCCTATGGGGGATCTAGTTTTGTTTGTAATTAAGAGTGACCAACAGGGCTTTACCTAGTGCTAGACGTAGTTGCCGGAGAAAACTCTAAATAACTATAGTAGTATTACACAGTTGATATTTGACGAGTATATAAAAGTTTGTGAAAGAAGACTTACAGTGAGCAGCCCCACAATACAGTTATATATATATATATATATATATATATATATATATATATAGGAAAGCGGATAAAGAAAGCGGGTAAACACTTACTCGGTTGTAGAGCTTCCATGCTGCTTGGTTAGTTGTTCAACAAAGAAAGCTTTGATAACAATATTATATTCAAAATCAAAGGAGAAAGTGCTTTGAAAAGATTGTTGGGGCTTACAGCTCAAGGAGAGGCCCAAGGTTTTATCAGTGATTGCACTGTTGTTTTGAATTTGTACAGAGAGGCTTATACAAGTGACTGAGGCCCAAAAAGGTTTTCTGTAATAAGGGATGGGTCTTACACTCTCTCAAGGGGCCCAAAGGTTTATTTTTAAAAGGCAACGATCGCGCCGAACTTTTTGACAGTATCGGGACTTATACAATACACTGAGGCCCAAATTATTTTGGTTTCTACAAAGGGTTGGGTCTTACACTCTACCAAGAGGCCCAAAAGTTTTAAGAAAAAGAATTGGGACTTATAGCTCGAGGAGAGGCCCAGTTGATTTTTTGGTTAAAAAGGTGACGATCGCGCCGTTGTTTTTGAAAATACAATGGGTCTTATACAATGACTGAGGCCCAAAAGGTGGTGTATTTACAAAAAGGCGTTGGGTCTTACACTCTATTAGAGGCCCATAGGTTTAAAAGTTTGTTTGAGTGAAAATCAAGGAAACCCTAAATTTGTTTTCTTTTAAAAGCAAATATATAAAGAAAATCAAATAAAAAATACCAAATAAGTTTGAATAAACCACTTGTGATTTTTGTTTATGGTTTAGAAAATGAGGTTTTAATCACAAGATGAATTAAAACTCATTTGATTTTGATTTTCAAAGTAAATATTCACTTTTAAATGTTTAAAAACAATTAAAAATGAATTTATTCACAAAAATACATATTATATTAAATAACTAATATAAATTTAATTTTTTTGTGGAATAAAATATTTCAACATTTTTGTGATTTTTTGCAAAAACAACCAATCAAAAATAATTAAAATTGAGGGAGTTGTTAATTTTTCAAATCATTAAAAATAATAAGAAAAACAATAAAAAGTGGAGAAAATAGCAAAAAGAGGATCTGGGGCGAGGGGGATTCGAACACCAGACCTCTTGTATATAGGGCGCGCGCCTTACCACTGGAGTGGTGATACATCCGTTGATTGAAACACAACCACAAATATACAAGGCTTGCTTTGTTTTTGGCCTGACCCAAGGCAAGGCAAGACAAGATTTTGGTTGAAAACGTGAAGGCCATAACTTTCCCATTTTGCCATGGATTGGGACAAAATTTAGGTCTATCCTGCCTAGAATTTCACAAGGAATCCAATGGTGGTGGTGTTTTTTTCCAGATCATGCTCCTATTGAAAAACCCGATAGTGGTTTTGAAATAGGCCATGATTTGCATTTTCTATGCCATCTCTTGGTACAACCATGAATTACATGATAAATTTGTGCAAACACAACACATATAACATGTATAAGAGATGTATGATCAGTGGACATCAAAAGAAAGCATGATTCAAAGAATCCAAGTTGTGATGCTTACCTCTTTTTGGAGCTTTTGTGCAATCTGCCAAGCCACTTATTCCAGAAATGATTTGATGCTTTGGATACCCTCAAATGATCTCTTAGAAGATTTTAGGATGGTTGGAATCAGCTGGAAACCTCAGGAGCAAGTTTGAGCTCTTTCTTGCAAAAGGGACAAAAGTGACCAAAATAGCAACTCTCTCAAATGGTGTTCCAGATGTGTGGAACCATTTGGGACAGTTCAAGGATGATATTTGGAGTGTGTTTGAGGTTTTATCTGGTTTGGAAAGTGACTGAATCAAGACATGGCTTGAAAAATGCACAAAAGTCCTATTTTGAGGTTTTGAGAGGTGACTTTGTGATTTTGGTGTTACAGGTCACTTGTGAGAGTTTGGACAACTTCGATATGACATATTGGATGTGTTGGGATCATGAGTTGTGGTGGAATTGCTCTCTAACTCAAAAACTCAGAGTTACCTTGCTAAAGAAGGTATTTTTTCCTAGAGAAAGGGATTTTGAGGAAATCAAGTGTTGTAGTGCTTTGGTGTAGTCAAACTGAACACAATTGAGCTCTATTTATAGTATAGCAAGTTTGTTTTGGCTGTAATAGTGAATGGCAACTGCAGCAGAGGTTTGGCCAATATTGAGCAATGAGAATCCAAGTCTCCTCTAGCCATTGACTAGAGGTTAGGGCACAGGCTGCTGGTTCCCTAGTTGTTGGATAAGTCTTGACTGAATTTAGTTTGAATTGGCTTAGTCCATACCACCTTGGTGCATCCATTAAATGCTCCAATCCAAAATTAGATTCTTGTCCCTCTTTTAGGTATTTTTAGGTTTGGCATTCTACTTTTGGTTCCAAAGACTTGGGAGGCTTGGGATCAGAGTTGGTTCCTCCTTGGTCCCCCCTTGAGGTGTTCAGATGGATAGAGTTGCTTCCCCTTTGCAAAATTTAAGCAAATCGAGCAAAAATCCTAAATCTTCCTTGCCATGACAGTTTGCAGCAAGGCATATTGGCATTGTCATATCTCATGGCTCAAGTGAAAAATCCCCCTACATTTGGAAAAAAGTGAAGGCCGATTTTGACTTAGTGAAAATTTCACTAAGTGTTGGAAAAAAGTGACATTTTCACTTTTTGTGATTTTGATCATTCCATAACTTAAAATCCATGAGGAATTGGAATGAGCTGTGTTTGAAGCTTTTGTAGAGGGCCCTGAGAGCTACAAATTCAGCTTTAGAAGGGGAAAAATGGCCCTGTGGTTTAGGAGTTATGATCCTCCAAAGTTGGTACCCTAGCCACTTTGTTCCATAACTTAGAAAATTTTCTAAGTTTTTATGGTTACCCCCTTTTACAAGTTATCCCACTTTTCTAGATTTTTCTTGATGAATGATGATTCCAAGAACCATAATTCTAAAAACCCTAAAAAAGTCAAAGTTGACTTTTGTGCACAGTTGACTTTTTGTCAGATGAATTCCAAACTATGTGATCCTCTATGAAATCAAGTCCTTGACCTAAAGCAAACTAGATGGATTGATTTCATAGGTGTTATAGGGTGTATTGATTCATGTCCTAGGGTTTGGGAGCATGTCCTGGTCAAAAGTCAAAGGCACAGGTGACTTTTCCCGCGAAACCCTAATTGTGGTTCTGATGAAATTAAAACTTGTTGCTCAAGCTTCTTGGACCAATCCATTGTTGCAAATGGATCAATGTGGTGTGTTAGGGACCCTCAAATCATCTCTTGAGGTCTTGGCTCATGATTTGTCCCAAAAGTCAACTTAGGGGTGAATTAGGTCAAGAAACCCTAATTCCTGATTTTTAGTAAATGCATTCCCTGAGGCTAAATTGAGTTGATGATGGGGTTCATGAGATCCCATGGAGTAATTCAAGTTATTCTTTGAAGCATTGGCTCATGCCCAGAGGAAAATTTCCATCTGGAGGTCCTGGTCGACCAAAACCCTAATTTGGTGACACTGGCGATCTTGAGGCTTGATCCACCTAGAAGGGAGCAGCCTTGTGCTTAATCCTTGAAGTGGGAGTCCTCTTGATCCTTTGTGGATGTTTGAGAGGTTAGACAAGTTGAAGATCATGTCATTCCTTGATTAATCCTTTGTCTAAGAGCTCTGAAAGGGCTTGAAACCCTAAGCTTGATTATAGTGGATGCTCACCCATCTTTGGGGAGACTAATGAAGTATGATGGTTCGTCCATATTGTGATGATGATTTGCACAATGATGGGAAATCTTAGTGGTCAAAATTTGGGGTATGACAGATGCCCCTATTTAATCTTCTTGGACCCGAAGGTGTGAATGGAGAAGGTATTCGTGCATTTGGGGTGCAAGAGGATTAAATATTAGAATACCCGAAATTTTGATGGTGGTTAAGAATGGCAGTTCACGCATCCTTCTTCTTTTGCTAAGCAATGATGCTTAGAAAAGGTAAACTTCCCCTCGATCCTGGTTTCCTACCAAGGAACTGGTCTAAGTTTCTGATACAAACTTCCCCTCGATCCTGGTTTCCTACCAAGGAACTGGTCTCAATTTCTGAAATAAACTTCCCCTCGATCCTGGTTTCCTACCAAGGAACTGGTCTCAGTTTCTGATGTAAACTTTCCTTTGATCCTGGTTTCCTACTGTAGCGAGCGATTTTGGACGCGGTTCTTAAGCGCTGGTCACTCTCTGCGGTTGAGCTTAAACTACAGGTCGATTCATTTTTTATCCTATTGAAGCTGATGAAGGAAGGGAAATAGATGTCTCCAATTAACCCTGCTTGCATACTGAGTTTAAACAGCGGTCTGTTAGGTTACGGATGCTATCAATGTGGGGGGGCCTTTGTACTGGTTATTTGTATTTTCGCCAATACTGTTTTCTTTCTTTTTACCTTGACAGAAGGTTTCTGGCGGGGAACAAGGATTAGGATGTTAGGACTGATGCTTTTTGAATTACTGCTTTTGATTGATGGAGATATGGGATTTGGGTTTTTTGTTGATTGTGCTCGCTAAGATTTTTCTTTCAATCTTATGCCTACGTATTCCCGTTTACTGAAACAGGGAAATCAGAGCGTTCGTAGTTCCTCCTATTCTATGGGAGGAAATGGGTGTTTTGTTGGTGTCTTGTTCAAAGCCCAAGACGTGAAGCGAAAAAGGTGATTTGTATCTTGTTCAAAGCCCAAGATGTGAAGCTGAAGGATCTCGACTTTAGTGAGAATTTGTCATCTCTAAAGAAGGGTTTGTCTGTCATAACTGTTGGGTGACTGGTTATAAAGGAGAATTACTTTAACCGGGATATGCGAATCCGGCAATGCCATAATTTCCTTTATAGGGGATTTTAACCTGGAGGAGAAGACTTTAACTCAGTGTAGAGCAATGCTATCTTTCCTTAGGAATTTCTCATGCTAAAAGAGGGACAGTGGCATGGATGTAGATGATCCAGAGGCTTGCCGCTTACAGCGATTAGATGAAGAGGAAGGAGTTATTGATGTTTGTGTACTGTGAACGAGGCACAGCTTTGATGCTAAAAGGTTGATTGGATCAACCAGTGGTTTTCTTATATAAAGCCTAAGAGGAGGCTAATATGTGTCTCGTACAAAGCCCGAGGGAGAGAGGCGAAAAGGTTTTGACTCAACGAGGGAATCTTTTGGTATCTCGTATAAAGCCCGAGATGGAGGCTATCTGACTCAACAAGGGAGTTTTTTTTTTGTATCTCGTACGAAGCCTGAGATGGAGGCTGTTGTTTGTTTGGCTCAATAAGAACCCTTTTGTATCTCGTATAAAGCCCGAGATGGAGGCGAAACGGGTGATTGACTCAACGAGGGAGTCTCTTATGTGTCTCGTACAAAGCCCGAGAGAGAGGCTAGGGTTACTGTTTCAGTCGAGTGACAGGTCCAATGTACTGATTGTAAAAGAGAAAATCAGTTCTTATATGAGTAATACTCTACTCATGGATTTGATTTGAGGATCCGGGTTATTCCTGTTCTTTAAGGAAGCGGGAAATTTGAAGGGTATTGAGACTGTCCGAGTCTACGGGTTTTCTTCCTATTTAACGAAGGGGTGCTTGAGAATGTCTTTGAGACTCAAGGAAATTAGACTGTCCCAGTCTAGAGTTTTGTCTTCTATACTATGTTTTGAGAAACAGTAGTAAACTCTATGAAAGGACTGTTCTATGGAGATGACTAGTTTCTGTGCCTATACCTCTAGGAAGTCGTCGTGACAATTTATACGAAGCCCAAGAGGAGGCTGGAAACTTTTAAGAAGCCGAGAGGTCCTTGTACGAAGCCCAAGAGGAGGCTATCATTCCCGGGGGAAGAGATCATTATACGAAGCCTAAGAGGAGGCTGTGAATACTTCTAAGAAGCCATAGGGTCCTTGTACTAAGCCCAAGAGAAGGCGGGGTTGCTTTTAGGAAGCCTGTGGGTCCTTGTACGATGCCCAAGAGGAGGTCGATGCTTTTAAGAAGCCCGTGGGTCCCCAAACCCCGAGAAATTCAAGGCAAGCTATTCACAAGGAATAGATCAAGTCAGGAAAGTTTGAGAATTTGGAAGAAACTCAAAGATGCCATTTCACGGAGAATACATTC
The DNA here is from genome assembly GCA_022829125.1 of Lathyrus tuberosus. Classification (NCBI taxonomy): domain Eukaryota; kingdom Viridiplantae; phylum Streptophyta; class Magnoliopsida; order Fabales; family Fabaceae; genus Lathyrus; species Lathyrus tuberosus. The sequence continues at coordinate 3,998,754 of JALAZF010000395.1, forward strand.
ATCTTTGGGAGTAGAGTTTCTTGACAATTCCTAATGAGGACAGCCGAAGAGAAGACTGTATCTGATGATCCTATTGGGGATTTAGTGTCTATTTCTATGAACTAAACGAAACGGCGTCACCTAGTTCTAGACGTAGTTGCCAGGGAAACTCGAAATATCTATACTATTATTACACAGTTGATATGAGTTTATGAAAGTAGACTTACAGTGAAACAGCCCCACAATACAGTTTATATGTACATGAAAGCGGTAAATGAAAGCAATAACCACTTACTCGGTTGTAGAGCTTCCATGCTGTTTGGTTAGTTGTTCAACAAAGAAAGATTGAAAACAACAGTATATACAAAATCAAAGGAGAAAGTGCTTTGAAAAAGAAAGATTTGGGGCTGACAGCTCAAGGAGAGGCCCAGGGTTTTATCAGTGAGCGCACTGTTGAATTTGTACAGATGGGACTTATACAAGTGACTGAGGCCAAAAAAGGTTTTCTGTACAAAGGGATGGGTCTTACACTCTCTCAAGAGGCCCAAAAAGTATTAAAGAAAAAGAGTGGGGCTTATAACACGAGGGTAGGCCCAAATGATTTTTCAGTTTAAAAATGACGATCGCGCCGAGGTTTTCTTTTAACGCTGAGGGACTTATACAATAAGTGAGGCCCAAATGATTTTGGTTAAAAGGGGGTTGGGTCTTACACTCTAATAGAAGCCCAAAGTATTTTGAATGGGTCTTATAGCTCAAGGAGAGGCCCAAGGTTATTTTTCAAAAGGCGATGATCGCGCCGTTGGTTTTTTACGGTATCGGGACTTATACAATAAGTGAGGCCCAAAAATGATTTGGTCAAAAAAAAAAAAGATTGGGTCTTACACTCTATTAGAGGCCCAAAAAGTTTTTTAAAGTTTGATGAGGGTTGCATTGATTCAAAACCCTAATTTGTTTTCAAAATGTATTTTTTTAATTGAACAAAAATTCAATTAAAATGATTAATATTTGTTAAATACATGAAAACAAGTTATGATCTTGGACCAATGTTCCAAAAAATCAGGTTTCTTCCTACAAAATGATTGAAGTCAAATTAGGGTTAGAAAATGAAAAGAAAAGAAACATTTTAAATGCTAAAAACACATAAAACATTAATTCTTTCAAAAATATCAAATATAGGAAATAAATAATATTTTTGGGATTTTTTGGTAGAATCAAATATTTAAACATTTTTGTGAATTATTGCAAAAAGAACCAATCAAAAATGATAAAAATTGAAGGAGTTATTAATTTTTCAAATTATTAAAAATAATAATATGAAAAATAACAAAATAAAAAAGTGATAAAAAGAAGTCTGGGGCGAGGGGGATTCGAACCCCAGACCTCTCGCTTGCCAATACACACAAAACCAGCTGATGAACCGCTGGGGCGCAATGCCAATTCAAATATAATATGGCAAGGGAAAAATATATAGAGAACTTGTTGGATTTTCTGAAAATGGCACCATGGCCATCTTCCTCCTCGAGCTCGTGCATGAAGCACCCTATCTCCCTCATCTCTCCACCATTGGACATGATTCAAACACCAAACCCGTGCGTTTTTTCACAAGGAAGAAGATGGCAATACCCAATTTTATTCATTTTCAGTGTGGAGTAAAATAATCATGATGAACACAGATGAACCCTAATTTGCAAAAGTAATCGTGTAGGCATGGTTATAAGGTCTATGATCCAATTTCTTGAGGCAAAACAATCAACATATGATGCAAGCAATTGGCAAAAATATCATGCGAGGAAATATGCATGGATCATGGAGTTTGAGTTTGAAGCTCACCTTGATGCAAGCTGAAATGGAACTTTGCCCAGATGGTGTTCCAGTCGTGAATTGATGATCCCTACAGCTTCAATGGATGTTATGGAGTGTGTTGCAAGCTTTGGAACACTTTGAAATTCTCTGGATCAAGCTGGAGACCTCCACCTGCAAAATTGAAGCATAATGGCTTGGTTGAAGAGTGATTTTGAGCTGGGGGTGTTACAGATGGTGTTTAAGCATTTGGACACCTCAAATACATCATATGTGATGTGTTTGAGCAATTGGAATTGATTGCTTATGGCTGCAACTCAAAACCCGATAGTGGTTTCTCAAAAATAAGTAAACTTGAGGTTTAAGAAAGAATGAGAGAAAGCAGTGCTGTAACTGGCTTTGGTGTGAGTTGAATAATACATTGGGACCTCTATTTATAGGTGATCAACTTTTGTTTTGGAGGAATAGTGAATGGTTGCTGGATCAGATCACATTTGCCTGGATTAGCTTGGAGGATTTCTTCTCAAGCAAGGCAAGCTAGCCATTCCCAAGAGCAGGGCTATGCCTTGACCAAAATCACATTCTTCAGATGTTTTTATTGTTGTTTAATCAGAGAATTTGACTGAGTAGAGTAGCTACCTTGACAATGCACTATTCCACATTAATGCACTTTGAATTCAAGGCAAAATGTGCCAAAGTGGATGAATTTCAAGTTGAAAGATTCCTTGGCTTTTTGACTCAGATTTATCAGTTGGATTAGTTGCATTGTGATTGGTTTGAACACAGGTGGCATGCTGATCCTTAGTCTTTGGTTCAAAATCGTGTGTGGCAAGCAAACATGCAAACTGATTTTTCCAAAACAGCTTGCAGCAGCATGACTTTGGGCATGGATTTCTCATGGCTTAAGTTGAATCAATTCATGCTGTTGAGCTCTTTGAATTCTTAGTAACATATGCAACAATATTGATGTTTAACTTTGGACTTGATTCAGATTGCAACTATGTGAAAAGATTTCATAAGTTTTGGTGTTTCAACAAAATCTGTCTTGGACAGAATTTTTCTAAGTGTTGGAAAATGGTATACTTTCATGTTTTCATCCACTTTGGCTCACTCATAGCTCAAAATCCATAATGAATTGGAGTTAGGCCAAGTTGAAGTTTTTGTAGAGGGTAATGAGAGCTACAAATCAAGCTTTAGATGGGGCACAATGGCCTTGTGGTTTAGGAGTTATGGTCCTCCAAAGTTGGTGTATTAGTGGTACTTTTCCATAACTCAGAAAAATTTCTAAGTTTTATGGTTACCCCTTTTACAAGTTATCCCACTTTTCTTGATTTTTCTTGATGAATGATGATTCAAATCATACATAAACATCATTTTAGGGTTAAAAATCCATTTTGGTGAAAAATCTCAAAAATTCAAAGTTGACTTTTGTGCACAGTTGACTTTTTATCAGATGAATTCCAAATTGTGCAATTCTTCAGGAAATCATGTCCTTGACCTAAATCAAACTTGATGGACATGTTCCAAGGGTGTCATAGGGTATGTTGAGGCATGTCCTAGGGTTTGGGAGCATGTCTTGGTCAAAAGTCAAAGTTACAGTTGACTTTTCCCTTAAAACCCTAATTGTGGTGCAGATGAAATTGAGACTTGTTGCTCAAGCTTCTTGGCTTAATCCATTGTTCCAAATGGATCAATATAGTTCATTAGAGACCCTCAAACTCTCTCTTGAGGTCTTGGTTCATGATTTGCCCTAAAAGTCAACTTAGGGGTGAATTAGGTCAAGAAACCCTAATTCCTGATTTTTTATGTATGCATCCCCTGAGGCAAAATTGACTTGATGAATGGGTCCATGAGGTTCCATGGAGTACATTAGGTTGTGTTTTGGAACATTGGCTCATGCCCAGATGAAAATTTTCCATTTGGAGGCCCTGGTCGACCAAAACCCTAATTCAGTGACATTGTCGATCTTGAGGCTTGATCCACCTAGACGGGAGCAGCTTTATGCTTAATCCTTGGAGTGGGAGTCCTTTTGATCCATTATGGAGTTTGAGAGGTTAGACAAGTTGGAGATCATGTCATTTCTTGATTGATCATTTGTCTAAGGCTCTAAGAGGGCTTGAAACCCTAATTCTGATTGCAGTGGATGCTCAACAATTCCTTGAGGAGATTGATGAGGCATAAAGGTACATTCATATTGTGATGATGATTTGCACAATGATGGGAATCTTGGTGGTCAAAATTTGGGGTATGACAGATGCCCCTATTTAATCTTCTTGGACCCGAAGGTATGAATGACGAAGGTATTCGGGCATTCGGGGTGCAAGAGGATTAAATATCGGAATACCCGAAATTTTGATAGTGGTTATGAATGGTAGCTTACGCATTCATCTTCTTTTAGCTAAGCAATGATGGTTAGAAAAGGTAAAACTTCCCCTCGATCCTGGTCTTCTACCAAGGAACTGGTCTCAGTTTCTGAAATAAACTTCCCCTCGATCCTGGTTTCCTACCAAGGAACTGGTCTTAGTTTCTGATTTAAACTTCCCCTCGATCCTGGTTTCCTACCAAGGAACTGGTCTTAGTTTCTTTTGTCAATACTTTACTGACAAGGGACGCTATTCGTAGCAGCTTTCCTTCAAACTTCTTGCCGAATTTTCCTGGGGAGATGCCATTTGAGTGGAAAACGTTTTGATGTCAGACTTGCTGGTGAACCCAGCCGTCTGAGTTGTAGAGTTGCACAAACTTCTCTGTTGGAGACGCCATTTGTCGATTCTACTGGGAAAACGAGTCTCTTGAGGGACTGTTTTCGTTTGGGAGCTTACATCATACTTTTCTCGGGATCTTCCCGGAGAAATGCCATATGATGGGATCCAATTTTGAGGTGCCGATGACCTTTTCATCAGCGGTCTTCTCGGAACGAGACTGGCATGCTGCCGAATTTCTGATTACGAGGCTTTCTCTATGGATTTTCCTTTAACCCAGGAAAGCAAGGATATCGTCTTTGATGGCAAAGAGCGACATTTGTTGAAAGTTTTCTCTGGCTTTTCAGAGGTTCAAGTTATCAAAGTGGTCAAGGACCAACTTCTTTTCAGAAATAAACTGGAAGCGAGGTTGTTCAGACGCAGCATTTCCTGATGAGGCAAGAACTGACAACTCGATTGAGAGAACTTCTACCACTAGGGGACAAGACCGACTAGAGTGATAGTGATGCAATATGAAATGTGAATGCAAATCGAAAATGCATGATGCATGTATGTTTATGCCGACAAAACCGACGCGACACACAAACTAAAAGATGAACATGACTGGATACTCGACCATCGCGGGGCGTGTAGAGATATCGCTGGTTCAAGATAGCAATTCCACCTTGCTTAGGAGAGATAGTCCCTGCAGGGAATATCGTTGATCGGGCTTAGGAGACGAGAACTCGGCCGAAGTGTGTCAGACGGAAAAAGGTCTCTGGCACAGTTGATATCTTCATTCAGGCGTACTGGTTTAGAAGGAGCACTTTGATTCTGCACTTTGAAGTTCGCTTACTTCTGGAAAGCGGTTGATGTTCCTTTGATGTTCAACAGTCAAAAGAAGTTGCCACCTTTATTTTAAAAGCAGAAAAAGTTTATCAAGTAAATTCATTTTTGTTTTATTTCAAGAATCGTTAATCATGTTAACAACATCATTCTGTAAAGCTAAAACAAATAAGAAATACAAACAAAAGCACAAAGGCTCAAATTTTATTGATAGGATGAAGATCAGCCAAACGCGTGATTCCAAAGAGTATATACAAAGTAGAAAATGGTAATTTACAGGGAAAAGGGCTACGTTGAAACATAACGACCACTATCCTTCTACCAACTTTGAATTCGGGGCATCCTGAGCTTCTGTCGAAGATGACCTTGACTGGAGTTTTCTGACAGATGATGTAACTGCTGCTGCTGAGGGATTTGCCTCTGTTGAACATAGTTACTTGCCATTATCCCTAACTTTTGCCTGGATTGTACTATGAGATTTTCAATCCAACGGGATGATTTTTTTTTTCATGTCTCTAACTTTTTCCTGGACCGCCCTTTCGGGTTTTCAATCCACCGAGATGTTTTTTTTTTTAGTTTAGGCGAAGTATTTCTTGACTACATCAACATTCGTGGGGTAGGTAAATTCCTCTCCGTCCATAGTTGCAAGTCTCAAGGCGCCGCCTGAGAAAGCTCTCGTGACCACATAAGGGCCATCATAATTTAGGGTCCATTTACCCCGAGGGTCAGTGAGAAACGATTGTATCTTCTTGAGCACGAGGTCTCCTTTTCTGAAAACACGAGGTCGGACCTTTTTGTCGAACGCCCTCTTCATTCTCTGTTGATACAACTGACCGTGGCACAGTGCCGTGATTCGCTTCTCCTCTATCAGATTCAGCTCGTTGTGTCGACTTTGACACCATTCAGCTTCGGTAAGCTTAGCTTCCATCAATACTCGGATTGACAGGATCTCTACTTCTATAGGGAGCACTGCTTCCATGCCATATACTAGAGAGAAAGGGGTTGCCCCTGTTGAAGTGCGGAAAGATGTTCGATAACCGTGAAGAGCAAAGGGTAGCATTTCGTGCCAGTCTTTGTAGGTTATAACCATCTTTCGAACGATCTTCTTGATGTTCTTATTGGCCGCTTCTACCACTCCGTTCATCTTGGGTCGGTAGGGAGATGAGTTATGGTGTTCAATCTTGAACTCTGCACACAACTCTTTCATCATCTTATTGTTCAATTTAGATCCATTATCAGTAATGATCTCGCTTAGAACACCATAACGGCAGATGATATTGTTTTTGATAAATCGGACCACCACCTGTCGGGTTACATTAGCGTATGACGCTGCTTCGACCCACTTGGTGAAGTAGTCAATGGCTACTAGAATGAACCGATGTCCGTTTAAAGCCTTGGGCTCAATCATGCCGATCATGTTGATTCTCCATATGGAAAATGGCCATGGGGAAGAAAGAACTTTGAGATGTGATGGCGGTACATGAATTTTGTCGGAGTATACATGGTCAACCAATAGTACCCTGCTCTTAGGATTTTTCTCGCCATTGTGTGTCCATTGGCATGAGTGCCAAAGGATCCTTCATGAATTTCCTTTATCAGCATGTCTGCTTCTGGTCTGTCGACGCATCGGAGCAAAACCATGTCAAAATTCCTCTTATAGAGAGTGTCACCGCTCAGGAAGAAATTTCCAGCCAATCTTCTGAGGGTTTTTCTATCTTTTCTGAGTGCCCCAGATGGGTACTCTTGTTTCTGAAGGAAGCATTTGATATCGTGATACCAAGGTTTGTCATCTATGACTGCTTCAATCTTGAAGATGTAAACGGGCCGTTCAAGGCGCATTATGTCGATCTTAGGTATGTCATTCCATTGACCTATACTAATCATGGAAGAGATAATGGCTAATGCATCAGCCATGTGATTCTCCTCACGAGGGATATGATGAAACTCAACTCTATTGAAGAAAGGTAGCAACCTTCTTGCGTAATCTTTGTAAGGAATCAGTCCTGATTGGTATGTGTTCCAATCTCCTTTTATCTGATTGATAACCAAGGCTGAGTTGCCGTATACGTCCAAGTTTTTGATCCTTAAGTCAATTGCTTCCTCGAGACCCATAATACAAGCTTCGTATTCGGCCTCGTTGTTCGTACATTTGAACGTAAGTCTGGCAGCGAACGGAATGTGGGTACCCTGAGGGGTAACAATGATTGTCCCAATTCCGTTTCCATAATGATTAACTGCTCCGTCAAAGATTAGTCCACATTGGGAATCTGGTTCTGGCCCTTCACTGGGTAACGGTTCATCGCAATCTTTCATTTTTAGATACATGACATCTTCGTCTGGGAAGTCAAACCCGATCGATTCCTGATCGTCAATCGTTTGATGGGCCAAGTGATCGGCCAAAATACTTCCCTTAACGGCTTTTTGAGCGTGGTACTCTATGTCATATTCTGATAACAGCATTTGCCAACGGGCAATCCTTCCCGTGAGAGCAGGTTTTTCAAATACGTACTTGATTGGATCCATTTCGGAGATCAACCAAGTAGTATGCCGAATCATGTACTGGCGAAGACGTTTGGCTGCCCAAGCCAAAGCGCAACAAGTTTTCTCAAGCATCGTGTACCGAGTTTCACAGTCGGTGAATTTCTTGCTCAAATAGTAAATAGCAGACTCGTTCCTTCTAGTTTCGTCTTGTTGGCCAAGTACACATCCCATTGAGTCCTCTAGGACTGTGAGGTAAATGATCAGTGGTCTCCCTTCCACTGGAGGTAATAGAATCGGAGGATTCAACAGATATTCCTTGATACTGTCGAAGGCGGTTTGGCAATCTTCTGACCAAACGCAATCCTTGTTCTTTTTGAGTAATTTGAAGATTGGCGCACAAGTAGCGGTCATATGGAATATGAATTTGGAGATGTAGTTCAACCGTCCCAGGAATCCTCTGACTTGTTTTTTAGTTTTTGGAGAAGGCATTTCTTGAATGGCCTTGACCTTGTCAGGATCAACCTTAATTCCTTTCTGGCTGACGATGAACCCTAGTAGTTTCCCAGAACGGACACCGAAGGTGCACTTGTTGGGATTCAAGCGGAGCTTGAATTTTCTTAGACGTTCAAACAATTTTGACAGATGTTCAACGTCCTCACTCTCTGTTTTTGATTTTGCAATCATATCATCGACATACACTTCGATTTCTTTGTGTATCATGTCATGAAACAGAGTAGTCATGGCCCTTTGATAGGTTGCCCCGGCGTTCTTCAAACCGAACGGCATTACCTTGTAACAAAAGGTACCCCATGGGGTAATGAACGAAGTTTTCTCCATGTCTTTCGGCGCCATTTTGATCTGGTTATAGCCCGAGAATCCATCCATGAAGGAGAATACTTTGAACTTTGCTGTGCTGTCAACCAGCATGTCAATGTGTGGTAAAGGAAAGTCGTCCTTTGGACTTGCCTTGTTTAGATCCCTATAATCAACACACATTCTGACCTTTCCGTCTTTTTTGGGAACGGGTACAATGTTGGCTAACCATTGAGGATATTCTGATGTGGCGAGGAAACCCGCGTCAATCTGTTTCTGTACCTCCTCTTTGATTTTGATGGCCATGTCCGGATGAGTGCATCTCAACCTTTGTTTTACTGGCGGACATTCCGATCTCAATGGTAAGTGATGTTCCACGATGCTGGTATCCAACCCTGGCATATCCTGATAGGACCAAGCGAATACATCGGGAAATTCTTTGAGAAGCTTTATCAAACCCTCTCTGGCAGTTAGACCGAGCAGTGCCCCAATCCTGATTTCTTTTCTCTCTTGCTCTGAACCTAAGTTTACCGTTTCTAATGGTTCTTTGTGGGGTTCAATGGACCTTTCCTCTCGTCTGAGTAGTCGGGAGATCTCTTCTGGAATTTCGTTGTCAACTTCTTCTTCATCCTCGAATATCAGGAACTCAAAGTTGGGAGAAGGCATCGGATCGTATGTTTCAACGGGGTTTAAAACAAGCAATCTGCATGACGTGATGATTCGTGTTTAGAAAAGATAGAGAAAATGCAAGTGTGTGCAGTGTATTTACTTTATTACTGCTTGTTTTTATTTGAATTGTTTTTTAGGGTTACCATTTTCTGAAAAAGCAAAAAGAGAAAACAACAATTAATGCGGAAATTACAGAACGACGTTATTTTATTAATGAACAAGTCGATTCTTGAAACTACAGCCCTATAAAACAAAACTCTGTCGCTTCGGGCAAAGCGAAGAGGGAAATTTTACAGAAAGTGAGCCCTATCAAAACATCTGTTTCACCTGGGCAGGGTGAAAGGCTAAAGATGGCAATTACTTTGACTGACGGACGACCTTCGGAACCTCGACGGCAACCCATTGGCGGAGAACTCCTCGGTGAATCACAAAGTCTGGCATCTTCCTTGATTTGTCTTCAGAAAAAATGCTGATTTCTGGTGGAGCGGGATCATTGGAATCTGTCTCCCAGGCAGAATTGTCGTAGGAGAATTCCTCTGTTGCATTTTGCATAGCATTTGTGCTCTCAACTGTATCTCCCCATCCAGTTGGTTGGATATCTTCGAGACTGATACGAGAGCTTTCGAGAGCGGTGTACTTGACCATATAGTCGTATTTTCCACTTGGTTATCCCAAGGTGTCCCACACTTCTTTGGAACTGGAGGAGTCATCTCTCTCGATGACGTTGACCTCGGGAAAAGCATAGTTGATGAATTCAAGTCCTGCGAACGTTGCGAATTCATCTTCATGTTGAGTATTTTCCGAATGACCTGAGCGTTGATCCCATGACATGGTGGGGACACAGGTATTCTGTTTAATGACGCTCAACTGAGTTTCATCATTCGGCTGACTTTCTTGCCCCAAATCTCCTGGATAAGGTTACCACATTGGCAGACCATCCATTGGGCCATAGTAGTTGTAGTCAAAATTGTCTTTCATTGGAGTGTCTTCCTCTAATGAATTTGGCGGAGCACGACATCCTTCTGGATCACAATCCCCATATATCATTTCGACGTCTGACCTTGGTATAAATCTCAGAATTTCTGTAGGAAAGCAAAAAGGTAGACACCTCTTCTTGAGACATATAACCGTCCTCATTAAGATAGGACTTCCATTCTTCATCCATGTCAGAGGGATCTTCCTCATTGATAGCATGTACTGCTTGAGACACTGGGTGGAGAAAACCTCCACTGTGGAAGAAGTTTTGAAGTAGATGAAGACTTTCGTCGTTGGCAGCTGTCTGGGTACAGGTTGCAGAAAAACCAAGACCCTTCTTTGTCTTATTGTCAGTGGGAATGACAAGCTGTCCCCATCCTGTCGTATCGGTACTCTCGACCGCTTTGATAGCATCTTTGTATGAGGAAATCGAGGTTCCTCCTTTAAAATAATTGTCCTTACTCACCGATAGTGCTTGGACCTGAGTTCCAATAACCTCCTCGGGTTCTATACCAGTAAATAATGATAAGTTACTCACAAGCAAGGCCTGTTCTCCGCAGACTGTGACAAGTTGATCGTTCTTGATGAACTTTAACTTTTGGTGGAGGGTTGAAGTAACCGCTCCAGCCTGATGTATCCAAGGTCTTCCTAATAAACAACTGTATATTGCCCGGATATCCATGACCTGGAAAGTGACTTGGAAAGTGTGAGGACCAATAGTTATGGGAAGATCAACTTCGCCGATAACTGTTTTTCTGGATCCATCGAATGCTTTGACGACGACCTCGCTGATTTTCATCGGAGAGCCTTTGAATGATAATTGCATCAAAGTAGACTTAGGCATAACATTCAGGGCTGGCCCTGTGTCTACCAGTACGCTGGCTAAAGCATCGTCCTGGCAGTTAACTGTGATATTGAGCGCCATGTTATGACGGCGACCTTCTTCGGGTAATTCCTCATCACTAAATCCCAAATTATTGCAGGAAGTGATGTTAGAGACAATGCTATCGAACTGTCTGATTGTTACATCCTGTTCCACAAAGGCTTGCTCCAAGACTTTCTGTAGAGCCTCCCTGTGGGCTTCTGAACTGAGTAACAATGATAATACCGAGATCTTTGAAGGAGTCTGTAATAGCTGATCAACAATTTTGTATTCACTCCTTTGGATGAGCTTCAGCACCTCATCGTTGTTTTTCGAAAGGTCGGGATTACTGGATTGACCGACTGGTGGATCAGGAGCTTCTGTCTGAAGTTCCTTTTCTTTGTTAACTTCCCCAACCCCTCGGTTGAAGATTCTACCACTCCGTGTTACACGACTGATGTCTGCAATATTCACGACGGAAGGTAATGGAATTTCCTTTCCATTTTCAACTGTTGTCGCACCGTATTTGTAAGGGATAGCCTTAGTTGATTCATACGGTAATGGTCCCGGTAGATAGATGACTACGGGAGCTTTCTGATTTTTCTGACCATCATAAGTAATCTCGATCCGTTCCCGGTTGGGAACTTTAGATTCGTCAAGTAGAGGAATGATGGCAAAAACATCCCTGGTCCTATGATGACCGGAGATTGTGACAACATCCTCAACTTGCTCGGTAAGGTAGTTCGGCGTCCAGTTGATGGGTCCAGAACCCAGATATGGACGAATTTCTCCACGATCCACCTGGCCCTGAAGAGCCGCTCGCACAAAGTAACACCCTCGGCTATTTTCCGAACAGACGCTACAACGGTCGTAATTGTGCAGTGGCACCTGACCACGCCCACTTTGAATACAATGCAACCTCACTAGGTTACCTTCCACTGATCGGACATCCTGACTTTGACGTCGAGTAGGATTCCTGTTACTGATACTAATTTGCTGAGTATCTTCATCCATGTAAATTGGCATCCACCAGTGATTTAACAAGTGCTGAAGTGCCTCCTGGACAAGGGTACAACCTCGATCGTTTCCGCAACCCGCTTTACAGCTGTGATAATTATGTGATACCAGGAATCCGAGTCGGACCTGTTCAGCATGTAACTTTACCAGGTTGATATTCAACATGCGAATGTCAAAGATCTGAACCATGTTGATCTGATAGGAATTCCTATCATGGTAGTCTTGGATCCATCCAAGATCCATCTGACGCTGGAGGGCCTCTTGTATGAAAAAGCATCCCTGTTTCTTTACCGAGCAAGTCAGACAGGAATTGTAATTGTGCCATGGCAGGTTGACATTCATTGCACGGATATCGTGGTTTTGAATGACATTGGAATTCGTGTAAACCATGTTAACTCCACGAACTCGGTGCTCTTGGATCCATCTGAGATCCATTTGTTCCTGCAGAGCTTCTTGCACCACAGAACATCCCTGGTTGTCTTTAGAGCAGATATCACACTAGTGATAGTTATGAGGTGGCACATGGCCATATCCACTCTGTCTACAATGCATCTTGACCAGATTGGTTTTCAACAAGAGTACATCGTGAATTTGATAGACATTGTTAGTCTCTCCTTCTATCAAATTGACTGCAGCCTTCTCATGTTGATGCAGCGGGTTCGTAAGAACATTGGGGTTCGTATCTTTGAAAGATAAGAGCCCACTCCTAACAAGCTTTTGCACGTCGGATTTGAAATTGAGACAATTCTCTATATTATGCCCTGATCCTCCTTGATGATAAGGGCATGTCTGATCCACCTTAAACCAAAAAGGCGGATTCTCCGGTACTGTAAAAGGAGACTTAGTCTGAATGTGCCCCTTAGCCAGTAATAACGGAAATAGTTCTGCGTACAACATGGGTATAGGATCAAACCCTGATGTTCGTGTTGTACGGTTGTTATTGCATGGAGAACGAGCCTACTGAAGAGGCTGTTGTGTCCTTTGCTGATTAGGTTGGCTCTGCACAACCTGAGGTTGATACGTAGGGATAGGCACAGGGCTGATAGCAGGAGTTACAGCTGCTACTGGTTGATAACGTCGCCTTTACTTTCCAAGAGAGATATTCCCAATATCTTGCTCTTTTTTCTTAGGGAGAGCACTACCGTATTTTTTAGTACTGCTTGTCGATCCAGTGTCTTTTACCAAACGTCCTTCTCGGACGGCTTCTTCAAGACGTACGCCCATGTCGACCATTTCGGTGAAGTCACTGGGTGCACTGGCAACCATTCGGTCATAGTAAAATGAGCTTAAGGTCTTTAAGAAGATCTTTGTCATCTCTTTTTCCTCAAGAGGTGGACAAATTTGAGCGGCAATTTCACGCCACCTTTGAGCATACTCCTTAAAGGTTTCCTTGTCCTTTTGTGACATCGATCTGAGTTGATCTCTGTCGGGTGCCATGTCCAAATTGTATTTGTATTGTTGGACGAAGGCAGTACCAAGATCTCTGAATGTGCTAATCGTAGCATGGTTTAAACCCATGTATCATTTGAGTGCGGCACCGGTTAAACTATCCTGAAAGTGATGAATCAGTAGGTCCTGATTCTCTGTCTGAGCTGACATTCGCCGAGCGTACATCACCAGATGGCTTTGAGGGCAAAAGTTACCCTTGTATTTTTCAAAGTCGGGCACTTGGAATTTGTGCGGGACTTTCACATTGGGGACCAGACAAAGGTCTGCGGCATCCTTTCCAAATAGATCCTGACCGCGAATGGCTTGCAGCTCCTTCTGCATTTCCAGGAACTGTTCCTGGAATTCATCCATTCTATCGAACATAGTTTCCTTCTTACCAGAAGGTGTTGGCAGAATCTGTCCTTCCGGGACAGTTTGCACCACAGGGGGTGGTACCGTGACTACGGCAGTAAATCTTGGTGTTTCCCAAAGTTTGTAACCTTCAAGAGTCTTCAGTATGCCCCTGGCATCTTCGCTTTCCCGAAGTTTATAACCTTCAGGCCCAGCGGCTTCTGTTGTGATTCCCTGATCTTCAGTGATCGGCGGAACATATCCTTCCGGGATATAGTTAACAGGCATGCCCCAAGGACGATCTTTCGGTATCTGATACCTAGGATCATACTTTTCCACGATGGGCATCGAGGTGATCTCTGAGATCACAGTCCGTTGTAGCTGAGCTTCTTCCATGGCTTGCATGTCGTTACGAAGCTTTCTCATATCCTCTCTCAGAGCGTCGATCTCTTCCTTTAACTCTCTATTCTCTTCCTCAAGATCATCCATCTTTTTCTAACGATTGGCCCGAGTATTGTACGAATGAGACAGTTTGACTCTAGAATCGAGACACAAACGTGAGATTCGTAGGTAAGAAGAATACGCGATGTGAGAATGATGAATGCAATGATTATTAATTAATTTTTTTTCTTGGTTTAATCAGAATAAACTTCGACAATTAGATTGCAAATATCAAATGGTGGGGAAACCCCTTTTTATTGAAATTCAAAAGATTACAGAAGTGGAAATACAGTAGATTACAAAGTGCAGAAACAGAAACCTAAACTAATGGGTCCCGAGTCCTTTCTGAAGAGAAATCGGGTACTGACTCTGGCACTTTCCTTTTCTTTGACCGGGGCACTTGGGCCGTTGTCGGGTTGTCATTCCTTTGCCAAGTGAAAGGAGCGAGCAAATTCCTTTGGTCATCTTGATTATCTACAGCATGTTGCTCCAAAATATCAATCAGAGCATCTTTCTCTTTCAGTAATTGCTGTATTTTGATGCACTCTATGTCGAGGGTGCGGTACTTGTTCTTCCAGGACCTTCTCTCCTTCTGAACTTTGTTGAGAGTAACCTGAAGCTTTTCAGTTTCTGTCATGAAGTACATGACAGATTCCCTCAGCGGAAGAATTCTGTAACGAGGATAAGGCATCTTTATCTTGAGAGCTCTAGTTTGTACCCAATGGAGATAAGGCTCCACCGAGACACAATCTGGTTTTCCTAGAGACTCTCGTCCTTTCTTATGAACTTGTTTCCAAGCATGCACTATTTCCATCTTTAGTGCTCTGTCGTTTTCTCCTTCTCTGAAGAAAAGACCTTCCAGATGAACCCCCCGTGGGATGTGTCTCATCGGGTATCCAAATTGACGGCGAACCAATACCGGATGGTAGTTGATTCCTCCCTTAGTTCCTATGAGGGGTACGTTGGGGAAGTTTCCACAACGGTCAATGATCCTGATTCCCTCATAAATCCTATTACACCAATCTATATCAGAGTTGGTAAGAGACATGATCTTCTGTGACCAACGTAAGGCACTCTTACAATCCCAAAAAGCAGCAGACTTGGGCAAGTGGGAGATAAACCATTTGTAAAGCAGAGGTACACAGCATGTGATCTCGCCTCTGCTGTACAAATTTCCCAAGTGTACAGAATGATACGCATCTGCGAGCAAAGTCGGCACAGGGTTTCTAATGAGAAAAACCTTAATAGCGTTGATATCGACGAAATTATTAATGTTGGGAAACAAAAATAACCCGTAGGTGAGCAAGACAAAGATGCTTTCAAAAGCAGTCACATTTCCTATACTGGCAAAATACAGGGCCTTCTTTGTCAAGAACTGGGCTGGCAAACCTTGGATGCCACCCTTAGTAGTCATGTGAGTCCTGACCTCAGACTCGTCCAAATGGATTGCTCTCGCAATGGTCTGATTCTTTGGAATTTCTTCCAGTCCAGAAAATGGAGCTCGATCTGTGATGTGTAAATCGACTAAATGAGAATACTCCTCCAGCGTTGGTGCTAGCTGGTAATTCGGGAATGTGAAACAGTGATAAACTGGATCATAAAACTGAATGAGCGCATCCATAATTCCCTCAATCACATGGACTCTTAACAGTGGTAGCAAACCTCCGTGTTTGGCTCTGAAAGCCTCTGGGTTAGTGATCATCCTCGCTAACCTTCTCAAATCCTCTAGTTTTGGAACCTTGAAGGTATACCTATGAGTTCTCCTTCTACCGAAATCCATCAGTGCAATCCCTTTCTCTGATATATGCAATCACAGTCTTAGTTTAATTTGAAAAACAGAGAGACTGGAAGAGAAGTTTTTTTTTTTGAATGTTTTAATGTTTTTTAGATGAATGTATGAATGCAGCACACAAAAACATAGAAAAAACATGGGGTCAAAGGGTCGTTGTCATGAAGTCAAGGCTCTACCCATCCCCAAAGGTTTATACTAGGGTGATTTTTGTACCTGTACTCATTATCATCAGCTCCTCCCAGGAAAGCAAAACAACAAGCGGATCGCCAGCGAGTTGTAGTGCAATCTTAGAGTAAGTGCCATTCATCGAGAATAGATCACCAGCCTAAAATGAGGGTAGTATCGCGTAACAACTATTCCCAATAGTTTCCGCACTACGAAAGGGTTTGGCTCCTCAGCTTCTCAGACTTAACAACCGGCCCATTGTCTGGGTGAGAGATTGGGTTGCGTTGGTCAGCCTCCACAGAGGTTGATGGTCGACCTTGTCGCCATCACTTATCTTAAGTGTATACTCAATCTTTCCACATACGGCATCACCCGCATTCCCATTAGCAGAAAAATAAACATGTATAGCAATTAGGAAAAGCAGTATATATATTTGTCTTAAACATCCTAGACCTTCAAAGCTAAGGATCCTAAGTTCCTGACAGAAATGGGTTCCCCGACGGAAGCCCCAATCTGTGGTATTCATAAAAGTGAAGAGAAAAAAGGAAAAAAAAGTTTTAGAAAGACACGGCCCCATGGTGGGCGCCATTTTTCTGTAGCGAGCGATTTTGGACGCGGTTCTTAAGCGCTGGTCACTCTCTGCGGTTGAGCTTAAACTACAAGTCGATTCATTTTTTATCCTATTGAAGCTGATGAAGGAAGGGAAATAGATGTCTCCAATTAACCCTGCTTGCATACTGAGTTTAAACAGCGGTCTGTTAGGTTACGGATGCTATCAATGTGGGGGGGGCTTTGTACTGGTTATTTGAATTTTCGCCAATACTGTTTTCTTTCTTTTTACCTTGACAGAAGGTTTTTGGCGGGGAACAAGGATTAGGATGTTAGGAATGATGCTTTTTGAATTACTGCTTTTGATTGATGGAGATATGGGATTTGGGTTTTTTGTTGATTGTGCTCGCTAAGATTTTTCTTTCAATCTTATGCCTACGTATTCCCGTTTACTGAAACAGGGAAATCAGGGCGTTCGTAGTTTCTCCTATTCTATGGGAGGAAATGGGTGTTTTTTTGGTTTCTTGTTCAAAGCCCAAGACGTGAAGCGAAAAAGGTGATTTGTATCTTGTTCAAAGCCCAAGATGTGAAGCTGAAGGATCTTGACTTTAGAGAGAATTTGTCATCTCTAAAGAAGGGTTTGTCTGTCACAACTGTTGGGTGATTGGTTATAAAGGAGAATTACTTTAACCGGGATATGCGAATCCGGCAATGCCATAATTTCCTTTATAGGGGATTTTAACCTGGAGGAGAAGACTTTAACTCAGTGTAGAGCAATGCTATCTTTCCTTAGGAATTTCTCATGCTAAAAGAGGGACAGTGGCATGGATGTAGATGATCCAGAGGCTTGCCGCTTACAGCAATTAGATGAAGAGGAAGAAGTTGTTGATGTTTGTGTACTGTGAACGAGGCACAACTTTGATGCTAAAAGGTTGATTGGATCAACCAGTGGTTTTCTTATATAAATCCTAAGAGGAGGCTAATATGCGTCTCGTACAAAGCCCGAGAGAGAGGCGAAAAGGTTTTGACTCAACGAGGGAATCTTTTGGTATCTCGTATAAAGCCCGAGATGGAGGCTATCTGACTCAACAAGGGAGGTTTTTTTTTGTATCTCGTACGAAGCCTGAGATGGAGGCTGTTGTTTGTTTGGCTCAATAAGAACCCTTTTGTATCTCGTATAAAGCCCGAGATGGAGGCGAAACGGGTGATTGACTCAACGAGGGAGTCTCTTATGTGTCTCGTACAAAGCCCGAGAGAGAGGCTAGGGTTACTGTTTCAGTCGAGTGACAGGTCCAATGTACTGATTGTAAAAGAGAAAATCAGTTCTTATATGAGTAATACTCTACTCATGGATTTGATTTGAGGATCCGGGTTATTCCTGTTCTTTAAGGAAGCGGGAAATCTGAAGGGTATTGAGACTGTCCGAGTCTACGGGTTTTCTTCCTATTTAACGAAGGGGTGCTTGAGAATGTCTTTGAGACTCAAGGAAATTAGATTGTCCCAGTCTAGAGTTTTGTCTTCTATACTATGTTTTGAGAAACAGTAGTAGACTCTATGAAAGGACTGTTCTATGGAGATGACTAGTTTCTGTGCCTATACCTCTAGGAGGTCGTCGGGACAATTTGTATGAAGCCCAAGAGGAGGCTGGAAACTTTTAAGAAGCCGAGAGGTCCTTGTACGAAGCCCAAGAGGAGGCTATCATTCCTGGGGGAAGAGATCATTATACGAAGCCTAAGAAGAGGCTGTGAATACTTCTAAGAAGCCGTAGGGTCCTTGTACTAAGCCCAAGAGGAGGCGGGGTTGCTTTTAGGAAGCCTGTGGGTCCTTGTACGATGCCCAAGAGGAGGCCGATGCTTTTAAGAAGCCTGTGGGTCCCCAAACCCCGAGAAATTCAAGGCAAGCTATTCACAAGGAATAGATCAAGTCAGGAAAGTTCGAGAATTTGGAAGAAACTCAAAGATGCCATTTCACAGAGAATACATTCATCTTTGGGAGTAGAGTTTCTTGACAATTCCTAATGAGGACAGCCGAAGAGAAGACTGTATCTGGTGATCCTATTGGGGATTTAGTTGTCTATTTCTACGAACTAAACGAAACGGCGTCACCTAGTTCTAGACGTAGTTGCCGGGGAAACTTGAAATATCTATACTATTATTACACAGTTGATATGAGTTTATGAAAGAAGACTTACAGTGAAACAACCCCACAATACAGTTTATATGTACATGAAAGCGGTAAATGAAAGCAATAACCACTTACTCGGTTGTAGAGCTTCCATGCTGTTTGGTTAGTTGTTCAACAAAGAAAGATTGAAAACAACAGTATATACAAAATCAAAGGAGAAAGTGCTTTGAAAAAGAAAGATTTGGGGTTTACAGCTCAAGGAGAGGCCCAAAGTTTTATCAGTGAGCGCACAGTTGAATTTGTACAGATGGGACTTATACAAGTGACTGAGGCCAAAAGAGGTTTTTTGTACAAAGGGATGGGTCTTACACTCTCTCAAGAGGCCCAAAAAGTTTTAAAGAAAAAGAGTGGGGCTTATAACATGAGGGTAGGCCCAAATAATTTTTCAGTTTAAAAATGGCGATCGTGCCGAGGTTTTCTTTTAACGCATAGAGACTTATACAATAAGTGAGGCCCAAATGATTTTGGTTAAAAGGGGGTTGGGTCTTACACTCTAATAGAGGCCCAAAGTATTTTGAATGGGTCTTATAGCTCAAGGAGAGGCCCAAGGTTATTTTTCAAAAGGCGATGATCACGCCGTTAGTTTTTGACGGTATCGGGACTTATACAATAAGTGAGGCCCAAAAATGATTTGGTCAAAAAAAAAAAGATTGGGTCTTACACTCTATTAGAGGCCCAAAAAGTTTTTAAAAGTTTGATGAGGGTTGCATTGATTCAAAACCCTAATTTGTTTGCAAAATGTATTTTTTAATTGAACAAAAACTCAATTAAAATGATTAATATTTGTTAAATACATGAAAACAAGTTATGATCTTGGACCAATGTTCCAAAAAATTAGGTTTCTTCCTACAAAATGATTGAAGTCAAATTAGGGTTAGAAAATGAAAAGAAAAGAAACATTTTAAATGCTAAAAACACATAAAACATTAATTCTTTTCAAAAATATCAAATATAGGAAATAAATAATATTTTTGGGATTTTTTGGTAGAATCAAATATTTAAACATTTTTGTGAATTATTGCAAAAAGAACCAATAAAAAATGATAAAAATTGAAGGAGTTATTAATTTTTCAAATTATTAAAAATAATAATATGAAAAATAACAAAATAAAAAAGTGATAAAAAGAAGTCTGGGGCGAGGGGGATTCGAACCCCAGACCTCTCGCTTGCCAATACACACAAAACCAGCTGATGAACCGCTGGGGTGCAATGCCAATTCAAATATAATATGGCAAGGGAAAAATATATAGAGAACTTGTTGGATTTTCTGAAAATGGCACCATGGCCATCTTCCTCCTCGAGCTCGTGCATGAAGCACCCTATCTCCCTCATCTCTCCACCATTGGACATGATTCAAACACCAAACCCGTGCATTTTTTCACAAGGAAGAAGATGGCAATACCCAATTTTATTCATTTTCAGTGTGGAGTAAAATAATCATGATGAACACAGATGAACCCTAATTTGCAAAAGTAATAGTGCAGGCATGGTTATAAGGTCTATGATCCAATTTCTTGAGGCAAAACAATCAACATATGATGGCAAGCAATTGGCAAAAATATCATGCGAGGAAATATGCATGGATCATGGAGTTTGAGTTTGAAGCTCACCTTGATGCAAGCTAAAATGGAACTTTGCCCAGATGGTGTTCCAGTCATGAATTGATGATCCCTACAGCTTCAATGGATGTTATGGAGTGTGTTGCAAGCTTTGGAACACTTTGAAATTCTCTGGATCATGCTGGAGACCTCCACCTGTAAAATTGAAGCATAATGGCTTGGTTGAAGAGTGATTTTGAGCTGGGGGTGTTACAGATGGTGTTTAAGCATTTGGACACCTCAAATACATCACATGTGATGTGTTTGAGCAATTGAAATTGATTGCTTATGGCTACAACTCAAAACCCGATAGTGGTTTCTCAAAAACAAGAAAACTTGAGGTTTAAGAATGAATGAGAGAAAGCAGTGCTGTAACTGGCTTTGGTGTGAGTTGAATGATCCATTGGGACCTCTATTTATAGGTGATCAACTTTTGTTTTGGAGGAATAGTGAATGGCTGCTAGATCAGATCACATTTGCATGGATTAGCTTGGAGGATTTCTTCTCAAGCAAGGCAAGCTAGCCATTCCCAAGAGCAGGGCTATGCCTTGACTAAAATCACATTCTTCAGAT
Source organism: Lathyrus tuberosus (assembly GCA_022829125.1). NCBI lineage: Eukaryota > Viridiplantae > Streptophyta > Magnoliopsida > Fabales > Fabaceae > Lathyrus > Lathyrus tuberosus. The sequence continues at coordinate 4,019,955 of JALAZF010000395.1, forward strand.
GTTTTTATTGTTGTTTAATCAGAGAATTTGACTGAGTAGAGTAGCTACCTTGACAATGCACTATTCCACATTAATCCACTTTGAATTCAAGGCAAAATGTGCCAAAGTGGATGAATTTCAAGTTGAAAGATTCCTTGGCTTTTTGACTCAGATTTATCAGTTGGATTAGTTGCATTGTGATTGGTTTGAACACAGGTGGCATGCTGATCCTTAGTCTTTGGTTCAAAATCGTGTGTGGCAAGCAAACATGCAAACTGATTTTTCCAAAACAGCTTGCAGCAGCATGACTTTGGGCATGGATTTCTCATGGCTTAAGTTGAATCAATTCATGTTGTTGAGCTCTTTGAATTCTTAGTAACATATGCAACAATATTGATGTTTAACTTTGGACTTGATTCAGCTTGCAACTATGTGAAAAGATTTCACAAGTTTTGGTGTTTCAACAAAATCTGTCTTGGACAGAATTTTTCTAAGTGTTGGAAAATGGTATAATTTCATGTTTTCAGCCACTTTGGCTCACTCATAGCTCAAATTCCATAATGAATTGGAGTTAGGCCTAGTTGAAGTTTTTGTAGAGGGTAATGAGAGCTACAAATAAAGCTTTGGATGGGGCACAATGGCCTTGTGGTTTAGGAGTTATGGTCCTCCAAAGTTGGTGTATTAGTGGCACTTTTCCATAACTTAGAAAAATTTCTAAGTTTTATGGTTACCCCTTTTACAAGTTATCCCACTTTTCTTGATTTTTCTTGATGAATGATGATTCAAATCATACATAAACATCATTTTAGGGTTAAAAATCCATTTTGGTGAAAAATCTCACAAAGTCAAAGTTGACTTTTGTGCACAGTTGACTTTTTATCAGATGAATTCCAAATTGTGCAATTCTTCAGGAAATCATGTCCTTGACCTAAATCAAACTTGATGGACATGTTCCAAGGGTGTCATAGGGTATGTTGAGGCATGTCCTAGGGTTTGGGAGCATGTCTTGGTCAAAAGTCAAAGTTACAGTTGACTTTTCCCTTAAAACCCTAATTGTGGTGCAGATGAAATTGAGACTTGTTGCTCAAGCTTCTTGGCTTAATCCATTGTTCCAAATGGATCAATATAATTCATTAGAGACCCTCAAACTCTCTCTTGAGGTCTTGGTTCATGATTTGCCCTAAAAGTCAACTTTGGGGTGAATTAGGTCAAGAAACCCTAATTCCTGATTTTTGATATATGCATCCCCTGAGGCAAAATTGACTTGATGAATGGGTCCATGAGGTTCCATGGAGTACATTAGGTTGTGTTTTGGAACATTGGCTCATGCCCAGATGAAAATTTTCCATTTGGAGGCCCTGGTCGACCAAAACCCTAATTCGGTGACATTGTCGATCTTGAGGCTTAATCCACCTAGAAGGGAGCAGCTTTGTGCTTAATCCTTGGAGTGGGAGTCCTTTTGATCCATTGTGGAGTTTGAGAGGTTAGACAAGTTGGAGTTCATGTCATTTCTTGATTGATCCTTTGTCTAAGGCTCTGAGAGGGCTTGAAACCCTAATTCTGATTGCAGTGGATGCTCAACAATTCCTTGAGGAGATTTGTAACGCCCCGATTTTGATTATTTCCCAATCATGTGGAGTATTTTATTTTAATTGGATGATAAATTATTTTAATTGTGAATTTGGTGTGTTAAATGTTATTTTACCGTTTTGAGAGTTTTCGGGGAATTTAGAATGGAGAGTATTTTAGACTTTTCTCGATTAATGATAAATTAAAAATTAAGTGGAATTAGAATTTGTGAGAAAAATGAATTAATTGATTGTTTGGAAAATGAGAGAAAAGAAATAGAAAGAAAAGAGATAGAAAGGAAAAATAGTAAGAAAAAGAGGATTAGGGAAAAAGAAGAGAAAGAAAAAGGAAGAAGAGAAAAGAAGGAGAAAAGTTTGGGGAAACTAGGAAAATTCATCAAGAACAATCAATAGCAAGTTTGGAAGCCGGGTAAGGGTGTGAAATCTTGTTATCTTAGCAATGTGTATGATTATGTATGATTGTATTGTTGATTTTGTTGATTTTCATGAGTTTTGGAACTAAACCCATTTGTGTAGAAAATGGTAGAAATCGATGTTTTCGCGGATAGAAATCGATATAATTTGTGTTGTATAATCTCCCTGGGTTGATGAATCATTGCTATGAATTGTTTTGCTGTTGGAAGTGATCTGGGGGAGAAAATGGAGATTTGGGAGATTTTGGAACAGTGAAAACGAAGCAGAATTTCTGCTTCTGGTGCAGAGCGTCGGGCGAAAGGCCCAGTGCGCCGGGCGGTTCGAGCCTTCGCCGGGCGAAATTGAGAGACGCGAGGGTGCCAAGCTACTGGTTTGGTTCAGATTTGGGGGAATTTCCTTCGCCCCTCCTTCGCCGGGCGAAGCGAAGGCGAAAACGAAGCGTCGCCGGGCGAAACTCCCCTGTCGCCGGGCGCTTTTGTTTTTTTTCTTATAATTTTCTTTTCTTTTAACGATTCATAATTCTCGAACCGTAACTCCGATTTAGGCGTTCTTTATATCGTTGGAAAGCTATTGAGTTGTGCTTTATGATTATGATGGTGTGGAAACTGTTGGCCGATTTTATTATGTCAGAAATTCGGGAATAGTGCTATTTAGCGACTTTTACTGTTTTGATTGTGTATTTGAATGCGAATTATACAATAGTGCATTGATGTGAATGTATATAGATTGTATGTGATTGTATGAGATGAATGCATGAATAAATTGTGAATATATATGCATTTCAAGAATGTCTTGTGTCATTTTGCATGTGAAGCATCATGAAATACATTCTTGTGTTGAGCAATTCTAAGGAGAATCCGTGGTAACATCGTGTGCCTATGTGAGGTGTGAGCGATGATTACGAACGATTGTGTGCCTATGTGAGGTGTGAGCAACGGATTGTGTGCCTAGGTGAGGTGTGAGCAATCAGATCGTGTGCCCGCGTGTGGGGTGTGAGCGATCGGGTCGTGTGCCCAGGTGGGGTGTGAGCGATCCATAAACATTGTATGCCCATGTGGGGTGTGAGCAATGGGTGAACATCGTAGGCCCGACGGGGAGTTACTTTGGTAACGAGCGATGGTTCCAGCAGAAGTTCCTGAGTGAACTTGAGATGATTGAGTCGGTACCGCATTGCATTTGCATAGAGTCGTGAGTCGGTCTCTATGATTTGCATTTATCATCTTTATAATGATGTGTTGTTGAGTAAACATAATTGTGTATGTTTATGTGGAATGATTGGGAATTGTGAAAGTATGCATGATGAATATGCTTGGTTGATATGTAGATATACATTGTGATGTATATGGAGGAAATTGTGATGGATTGTGGTGAGAATGTGGAATATGTGTATTTTTATGTTTATATATATAATTATATACATTGTTATTATGATAATATTTCTCACCCTTCTGCTGTTTTATAATGCTCTATGAGGCATTGCAGAGTAGGTATGCTGGTGGTCTTTTGTGAGGCGTGTCTTCATTCTTTTGGTCGGTCGGCTCTGATATGTAGCACCGGGTAGCTAGGATGGCTGTGATTCTTTTGTGATACATATGTATATGTAACTCGTTGATGAATGTTTATGTAAACATGTATGATGTTGGTGGAGAATATTTGATGATTCATGTATATATGTATATATGTTTGTTGTTATTCAATGTTTAGATTTTCCGCTTTTATTCTAAACATTTGAGATGTGGGTGTAAGGACTAAGTTCCTCTGTTGCAAGTTACCCCACTGTTGCATATCAATGTTGAGCAGGTGTTGTATGCTGTAAAATTGTGTATGATGTGACATGCCTCTTTTATCCCATGTTGTAATTATACTCTGACGAAATTTTTAATATGTGCCTAAATGATTATGTGATTATTTGGGGGTATAGAAAGGGGGTGTTACAGTAAGTGGTATCAAAGCCAGCGTTGAGTCAGTTGTGTCTGTCTTGTTGTCGTATTGTTTGAATTGTTGTTTAACTTTGTTGTCATTTTTGGGAATGATTAGAATATGGCTGGTAGAAACGACAATGCGATGGCTGCTTCTTTGGAAGCAATGGCTAGGGCGGTGCAAGGTGCGCCGAATGTGAATGCTAATAACGAGTTCAGGAAGAATCAACCACCGGTTTTCAAAGGAAGATTTGATCCCGATGGTGCTCAACTTTGGTTGAAAGAGATTGAAAGGATCTTCAGAGTCATGGACTGTGAGGAAGAGAATAAAGTGAGGCTTGGGTCTCACATGCTGAAGGAAGAAGCCAGCGATTGGTGGGTCGGTATGCGTCAAACTCTTGAGGTGGATGATGAAGAGGTAACTTGGGATTTATTTCGTACTGAGTTCTTAAGGAAGTATTACCCTGAAAGTGTGAAAGGGAAGAAGGAGATGGAGTTCCTTGAATTGAAACAAGGTAGTATGTCCGTGGTGGACTATACTGCTAAGTTCGTGGAGTTGGTTCAATTCCATCCTCATTATGCTGCAATCACTGCTGAGTTCTCAAAGTGTATTAAATATGAGAATGGTTTACGTCCTGAGATTAAACAGGCTGTGGGATATCAAAGGATAAGAAGGTTTTCCGATTTGACGGAATGTTGTAGAATCTTCGAGGAAGATAGCAAGGCTCGTTCTACACATTACAAAAGTTTGAATGAGAGGAAGGGAAAGCAACAAGCTAGAAGTGGACCTTATGTGACACCTGTTGATAAGGGCAGGCATAGGGGAAACTTTGAGAAGAGATCTGGAGGAGGAGGTTCTGGTCCCATTAAGTGTTATAAGTGTGGAGAAATAGGTCATAAATCATTTGAGTGTGGGAAGACTGTGTTGAAATGTTCTAACTGTGGAGGCCTTGGGCATGCTGCTACAGATTGTAGAAGGAATATGGTGAAGTGCTATAATTGTGGAGAAGTTGGTCACATTAGTACTAAGTGTACTAAGCCGAAACAAGTTCAAGCGGGCGGAAAGGTGTTTGCATTGGCGGGGACTCAAACTACTAGTGCAGACCGTTTGATTAAAGGTAGATGCTTTATTAATAGTACGCCTTTAGTTGCTATTATTGATACGGGAGCGACTCATTCGTTTATTTCGTCTGAGTGCGCGAAGCGTTTGAATCTTATGTTGTCTCTGATGGATGGTAAGATGGTTATTGATACTCCAGCAATGGGGTCAGTAACTACTTCGTTGGTTTGTTTACGTTGTCCTTTGACCATTTATGGTAAAGACTTCGAGATGGATTTAGTGTGTTTGCCGTTGGAAGGTTTAGACGTAATCTTGGGTATGAACTGGTTGCGATTTAATCGAGTTCATATAGATTGCTATCACAAGTTAGTAAGGTTTCCTTCTTTGGAAGATGATGAAGATGAGAGTTTCCTATCCACTAAAGAATTGAAGAAACTTTTAGCGGACGAAGCTCAATTGTTCGGTTTGTTTGCATCATTGTCTGTGGATAGTCAAGTGTCCCTTGATGTGTTTCATGTTGTTTGTGATTTTCCTGAGGTGTTTCCTGAGGATATTAAGGATGTACCGCCAGAGAGAGAAGTTGAGTTTTCTATTGATCTAGTTCCGGGTACGAGACCGATTTCGATGGCACCGTATCGTATGTCGGCATCGGAGTTGGTGGAATTGAAGAAGCAATTGAATGACTTGTTGGACAAGAGATTTGTAAGACCAAGTGTTTCTCCGTGGGGTGCTCCAGTATTGTTGGTAAAGAAAAAGGATGGAAGTATGCGGTTGTGCATTGATTATCGACAATTGAACAAGGTGACAATTAAGAACAAGTATCCGCTTCCAAGGATCGATGATTTGATGGACCAATTGGTTGGTGCACGTGTTTTTAGCAAGATTGATTTGAGATCGGGATATCACTAGCTTCGTGTGAAAGAAGAGGATATTCAAAAGATGGCCTTTAGGACACGGTATGGTCATTACGAATATTCCGTGATGCCATTTGGGGTTTCTAATGCGCCGGGTGTGTTTATGGAATACATGAATCGTATTTTTCATGAACAGTTGGATCGTTTTGTGGTTGTGTTCATCGATGATATTTTGATTTACTCTAAGTCTCAGGAGGAGCATGAAGAGCATTTGAGAATTGTGTTGCAAATTTTGAAAGAGAAACAATTGTATGCGAAGTTGTCGAAATGTGAATTTTGGTTGTCGGAGGTAAGTTTCCTTGGACATGTTATTTCCGGTAGTGGTATTAGTGTTGAACCATCCAAGATTGATGCGGTGATGCAATGGGAGGCTCCTAGATCGGTTACGGAGATTCGAAGCTTTTTAGGCTTGGCGGGTTATTATCGGAGGTTTATTGAGGGATTTTCAAAGTTGGCACTTCCGTTAACGCAATTGACTTGTAAGGATAAGGCTTTCATTTGGGATATTCATTGTGAAGAGAGTTTCAATGAGTTAAAAAGAAGGTTGACAACGGCTCCGATCTTGATTTTGCCAATTCCTATGGAACCATTTGTTGTGTATTGTGATGCTTCATTGGTTGGTTTAGGTGGTATTTTGATGCAAGATGAAAAAGTTGTGGCTTATGCTTCAAGACAATTGAGAGTACATGAAAAGAATTATCCTACGCATGACTTGGAGTTGGCGGCCGTGGTGTTTGTTTTAAAAATTTGGAGGCATTATCTTTATGGTGCAAGATTTGAAGTTTTTAGTGATCACAAGAGCTTGAAATATTTATTTGATCAAAAAGAGTTGAACATGAGACAAAGGAGGTGGCTAGAACTTTTGAAGGATTACGATTTTGGTTTGAATTACCATCCGGGTAAGGCAAACGTGGTGGCCGATGCCTTAAGTCGGAAGTTGTTACATATGTCCGCATTAATGATGAAAGAATGGGAACTTTTGGAGGATTTTAGAGACATAAGTTTAGTTTGTGAAATGACGCCGAGAAGTGTGAAACTTGGTATGCTACATGTTACGAATGATTTTCTTGCAACCGTGTGTGAAAAGCAAAAGTTGGACTTGAAATTCGTTGATTTGATGTTGAATGAGAATGAGGATTTCAAGGTTGATAATTTTGGAGTTTTGAGATTCCATGGTCGTATTTGCATTCCCGATGATGTAGAGTTGAAAAAGGTGATATTGGAAGAAGGACACCGAAGTAACTTAAGTATTCATCCGGGAGCGAATAAAATGTATCAAGATTTGAAGAAAATCTTTTGGTGGTCCGGGTTAAAGAGAGATGTGGCTCAATTTGTGTATGCGTGCTTAACTTGTCAAAAGTCGAAGATAGAACATCAAAAGCCTAGTGGATTGATGCAACCGTTGGACATTCCGGAGTGGAAGTGGGATAGTATATCGATGGATTTTGTCACGGGACTGCCGAATACGCAAAGAGGTTATAATGCTATTTGGGTAATTGTTGATAGGCTTACTAAATCTGCTCACTTCATTCCAATTGACATTAGTTATCCTTTGGAGAGGTTAGCCGAGATTTATGTTCTTGTGGTTGTGAAGTTGCATGGGGTTCCTAAGAGTATTGTATCGGATAGAGATCCTAGATTCACATCGAGGTTTTGGGAGAGTTTACAAAAGGCTTTGGGTTCTAAGCTAAGATTGAGTTCGGCTTATCATCCGCAAACGGATGGTCAAACCGAGAGGACAATTCAATCGTTGGAGGATTTATTGCGTGCTTGTGTGCTCGAGCAAGGTGGTGCTTGGGATAGTTATTTGGCGTTGATTGAATTCACCTACAATAATAGTTTTCATTCAAGTATAGGTATGGCACCATTTGAGGCTTTATATGGTCGGAGATGTCGAACACCTTTGTGTTGGCATGAAACAGGTGAGAGGACGGTAGTTGGACCGGAAATGGTACAACAAACGACGGAGAAGGTGAGGTTTATCCGTGAGAAGATGAAAGCTTCTCAAAGTAGACAGAAGAGCTATCATGACAAGAGAAGAAAAGATCTTGAGTTTCAAGAAGGCGACCATATGTTTTTGAGAGTTACGCCGGTTACGGGTGTGGGTCGTGCTTTGAAGTCGAAGAAGTTGACTTCTCGTTTTATTGGTCCGTATCAGATTTCTGCGAGTTGGTGTTGTGGCTTATCGTGTGGCGTTGCCTCCGAATCTTTCTAATTTGCATGATGTATTCCATGTTTCGCAACTTCGGAAGTATGTTCCGGATCCGTTACATGTTATTCCTATGTACGAGGTTGAAGTGAGAGATAACCTTACGGTGGAAGCTTTACCGATTAGGATTCTGGATCGTGAAGTTAAGAAGCTAAGAGGCAAGGATATTGAGCTTGTGAAGGTAGCGTGGGGAGGCGCTGCGAAAGGCAATATGACTTGGGAACTAGAGAGTAGGATGCGAGAGTCGTATCCGGAGTTGTTTGAATCAGGTAATATTTTCGAGGACGAAAATTTCTAAAGTGTGGGGAGAGTTGTAACGCCCCGATTTTGATTATTTCCCAATCATGTGGAGTATTTTATTTTAATTGGATGATAAATTATTTTAATTGTGAATTTGGTGTGTTAAATGTTATTTTACCGTTTTGAGAGTTTTTGGGGAAATTAGAATGGAGAGTATTTTAGACTTTTCTCGATTAATGATAAATTAGAAATTAAGTGGAATTAGAATTTGTGAGAAAAATGAATTAATTGATTATTTGGAAAATGAGAGAAAAGAAATAGAAAGAAAAGAGATAGAAAGGAAAAATAGTAAGAAAAAGAGGATTAGGGAAAAAGAAGAGAAAGAAAAAGGAAGAAGAGAAAAGAAGGAGAAAAGTTTGGGAAAACTAGGAAAATTCATCAAGAACAATCAATAGCAAGTTTGGAAGCCGGGTAAGGGTGTGAAATCTTGTTATCTTAGCAATGTGTATGATTATGTATGATTGTATTGTTGATTTTGTTGATTTTCATGAGTTTTGGAACTAAACCCATTTGTGTAGAAAATGGTAGAAATCGATGTTTTCGCGGATAGAAATCGATATAATTTGTGTTGTATAATCTCCCTGGGTTGATGAATCATTGCTATGAATTGTTTTGCTGTTGGAAGTGATTTGGGGGAGAAAATGGAGATTTGGGAGTTTTTGGAACAGTAAAAACGAAGCAGAATTTCTGCTTCTGGTGCAGAGCGCCGGGCGAAAGGCCCAGAGCACCGGGCGGTTCGAGCCTTCGCTGGGCGAAATTGAGAGGCGCGAGGGTGCCAAGCTACTGGTTTGGTTCATATTTGGGAGAATTTCCTTCGTCCCTCCTTCGCCGGGCGAAGCGAAGGCGAAAACGAAGCGTCGCCGGGCGAAACTCCCCTGTCGCAGGGCGCTTTTGTTTTTTTTCTTATAATTTTCTTTTCTTTTAACGATTCATAATTCTCGAACCGTAACTCCGATTTAGGCGTTCTTTATATCGTTGGAAAGCTATTGAGCTGTACTTTATGATTATGATGGTGTGGAAACTGTTGGCCGATTTTATTATGTCAGAAAGTCGGGAATAGTGCTATTTAGCGACTTTTACCGTTTTGATTGTGTATTTGAATGCGAATTATACAATAGTGCATTGATGTGAATGTATATGGATTGTATGTGATTGTATGAGATGAATGCATGAATAAATTGTGTATATATATGCATTTCAAGAATGTCTTGTGTCATTTTGCATGTGAAGCATCATGAAATACATTCTTGTGTTGAGCGATTCTAAGGAGAATCCGTGGTAACATCGTGTGCCTATGTGAGGTGTGAGCGATGATTACGAATGATTGTGTGCCTATGTGAGGTGTGAGCAATCGGATTGTGTGCCTAGGTGAGGTGTGAGCAATCAGATCGTGTGCCCGCGTGTGGGGTGTGAGCGATCGGGTCGTGTGCCCAGGTGGGGTGTGAGCGATCCATAAACATTGTATGCCCATGTGGGGTGTGAGCAATGGGTGAACATCGTAGGCCCGACGGGGAGTTACTTTGGTAACGAGCGATGGTTCCAGCAGAAGTTCCTGAGTGAACTTGAGATGATTGAGTCGGTACCGCATTGCATTTACATAGAGTCGTGAGTCGGTCTCTATGATTTGCATTTATCATCTTTATAATGATGTGTTGTTGAGTAAACATAATTGTGTATGTTTATGTGGAATGATTGGGAATTGTGAAAGTATGCATGATGAATATGCTTGGTTGATATGTAGATATACATTGTGATGTATATGGAGGAAATTGTGATGGATTGTGGTGAGAATGTGGAATATGTGTATTTTTATGTTTATATATATAATTATATACATTGTTATTATGATAATATTTCTCACCCTTCTGCTGTTTTATAATGCTCTATGAGGCATTGCAGAGTAGGTATGCTGGTGGTCTTTTGTGAGGCGTGTCTTCATTCTTTTGGTCGGTCGGCTCTGATATGTAGCACCGGGTAGCTAGGATGGCTGTGATTCTTTTGTGATACATATGTATAAGTATCTCGCTGATGAATGTTTATGTAAACATGTATGATGTTGATGGAGAATATTTGATGATTCATGTATATATGTATATATGTTTGTTGTTATTCAATGTTTAGATTTTCCGCTTTTATTCTAAACATTTGAGATGTGGGTGTAAGGACTAAGTTCCTCTGTTGCAAGTTACCCCACTGTTGCATATCAATGTTGAGCAGGTGTTGTATGCTGTAAAATTGTGTATGATGTGACATGCCTCTTTTAAGCCATGTTGTAATTATACTCTGACGAAATTTTTAATATGTGCCTAAATGATTATGTGATTATTTGGGGGTATAGAAAGGGGGTGTTACAAGATTGATGAGGCATAAAGGTACATTCATATTGTGATGATGATTTGCACAATGATGGGAATCTTGGTGGTCAAAATTTGGGGTATGACACCTACCAAGGAACTGGTCTCAGTTTCTGATGTAAACTTCCCCTCGATCCTGGTTTCCTACCAAGGAACTGGTCTCAGTTTCTAATTTAAACTTCCCCTCAATCCTGGTTTCCTACCAAGGAACTGGTTTCAGTTTCTGATTTAAACTTCCCCTCGATCCTGGTTTCCTACCAAGGAACTGGTCTCAGTTTCTGATTTAAACTTCCCCTCGATCCTAGTTTCCTACCAATGAACTAGTCTCAGTTTCTTTTGTCAATAAACTTTCTTGATAAGGGACGCTATGTGTAGCGATTTTCCTCAAAATTCTCGCCGAATTTTTTTGGGGAGATGCCATTTGATAGAAAAATTTTGATGCCCGACTTGCTGGGGAACCCAGTCGTCTGAGTTTAGAGGGGCACAAACTTCTCTGTTGGAGATGCCATTTGTCGACTCTATCTGGGGAAAACGAGTCTCTTGAGAGACTGCTTTCGCTTGGGGATATTGCATCATACTTTTCTCGGGATCTTCTTGGAGAAATGCCATATGATGTACCTCAATTTTGAGGTGCTGATGACTTCATTCAAATTGACTTTCTGGAGAGAAAAATTAATGTGTTGCTGAGAGTCTGTAGTTGTGAGGCTTTCTCTCGGGATTTTCCTTAATCCGGGAAAGCGAAGATATCATCTTCAATGGCGAAGAGTGACATTTGTCGAACGTTTTCTGGTATTTTAGAGGTTAAAGTTATCAAAGTGGTCGAGGAACCAACTTATATCCAGAAATAAACTGGAGGTGAGATTGTTCAGACGCAACATTTCCTAGCAAGGAAAGAACTGACAACTCGATTGAGAGGACTGTTATCACTAGGGGATAAGACCGACTAGAGTGATAGTGATTCAATATGAATACGAATGCAAATCAATAATGCATGATGTATGTATGTATATGCTGACAAAACCGACACAACATACAAACTAATAGATGAACACGATTAGATACTCGGCCAGTGCTGGGACGAAGAAGTACCGCTGGTTCAAGATAGCAATTCTTCCTTGCTTAGGAGAAAGTAGTTCCCGAGGGGAACACCCGTTGGTAGGGCTTAAGAGCTAAGAACTATGCCGGGGATGTCAGATGAAACATGGTCTCTGACACAGCTGATCCTTCATTCAGGCGTACTGGCTTAGAAGGAGTACTTTGATTCTGCACTTTGAGGCTCGAACACTTTTGGAGACGCAATCAATGTTCTTTCGATGTTCAACAGTCAAAAGAATTTGCCATATTTATTAAAAAGAAGAAAAAATTTACAAGTAAATTCATTTTTGTTTTATTTCAAGAATCGTTGATCATGTTAAAATGACATCATTCTGTAAAGTTAAAACAAATAAGAATTGCAAACAAAAGCACAAGGGCTCAAATTTTATTGATAGGATGGAAATCATCCAAGCGCGCGATTCCAAAGAGTATTTACAAAGTTAGAAAATGGTAATTTAACGGAAAAGGGCTACATCGAAACATAACGACCATTATCCTTCTACCAACTTTGAATTCGGGACATCCTGAGCTTCTGTCGAAGATGACCTTGACTGGAGTTTTCTTTCGATGGATGGCATTACTGCTGAGGAGTTGAACTGATCAGATGTAGTTACTTGCCATTATCCCTAACTTTTGTCTGGATTATACTTTGAGATTTCCAATCCATCGGGATGATTTTTTTTTTGCTTTGTGTCTCTAATTTTTTCCTGGACTGCCCTTTCGGGTTTTTAATCCACCGAGACGTTTTTTTTTAGTTTAGGCGAAGTATTTCTTGACTACGTCAACATTTGTGGGGTAGGCAAATTCCTCTCCATCCATGGTTGCAAGTCTCAAGGCGCTTCCTGAGAAAGTTTCTTGACCACATAGGGGCCGTCATAATTCGGAGTCCATTTACCCCGGGAATCAGTGAGAAATGATTGTATCTTCTTGAGCACGAGGTCTCATTTCCTGAAGACGCGAGGTCGAACCTTTTTGTCAAACGCCTTCTTCATTCTTTGCTGATACAACTGACCGTGGCATAGAGTCGTTATTCTCTTTTCTTCGATTAGATTTAGTTCGTCGTGTCTGCTTTGACACCATTCAGCCTCGGTTAGCTTAGCTTCCATCAATATTCGGATTGATGGGATCTCTACTTCTATGGGGAGTACTGCTTCCATGCCATAAACTAGAGAGAAAGGGGTTGCCCCTGTTGAAGTGCGGACAGATGTGCGATAACCGTGAAGAGCAAAGGGTAGCATTTCATGCCAGTCTTTATAGGTTATAACCATCTTTTGAACGATCTTCTTGATGTTCTTGTTGGCCGCTTCTACCGCTCCATTCATCTTAGGTCGGTAGGGAGATGAGTTATGGTGTTCGATCTTGAACTCTACGCACAACTCTTTCATCATCTTATTGTTCAAGTTAGATCCATTATCTGTAATGATCTGGCTCAGAACACCATAACGGCAAATGATATTGTTTTTGATAAATCGGACCACCACTTGTCGGGTCACATTGGCGTATGATGCTGCTTCGACCTACTTGGTGAAGTAGTCAATGGCGACCAGAATAAACTGATGTCCGTTCGAAGCCTTGGGCTCAATCATCCCAATCATGTCGATTCCCCATATGGAAAAAGGCCATGGGGAAGAGAGAACTTTGAGATGTGTTGGCGGTACATGAATTTTGTCTGAGTATATCTGACACTTGTGACACCTTCTCATATACTTGTAGCAGTCGGATTCCATGGTCAACCAGTAGTATCCTGCTCTTAGAATTTTTCTCGCCATTGTGTGTCCATTGGCATGAGTGCCAAATGATCCTTCGTGAATTTCTTTTATCAGCATGTCTGCTTCTGGTCTGTCTACACATCGGAGCAAGACCATGTTGAAATTTCTCTTATAAAGTGTATCGTCGCTCAGGAAGAAGCTGCCAGCCAGTCTTCTGAGGGTTTTTCTGTCCTTCCTTAGTGCCCCAGGTGGGTACTTTTGTTTCTGAAGGAAGCATTTGATATCGTAATAACAAGGTTTGTCGTCTATGACTGCTTCAATCGTTAAGATGTAAGCGGGCCTTTCAAGGCGCATTATGTCGATCTTAGGCAGGTCGTTCCATTGACCTACACTAATCATGGAAGAGAGAGTGGCTAATGCATCAGCCATGTGATTCTCTTCAGGAGGGATATGATGAAACTCAATTCTGTTGAAGAAGGGTAACAACCTTCTCGCGTAATCTTTGTAAGGGATCAGTCCTGATTGGTAAGTGTTCCAATCTCCTTTGATATCATTGATAACCAGGGCTGAGTCGCCATATACATCCAAGTTCTTGATCCTTAAGTTGATCGCTTCTTCGAGACCCATGATACAAGCTTCGTATTCTGCCTCGTTGTTTGTACACTTGAATGTAAGTCTGGCGGTGAAAGGAATATGGGTACCCTGAGGTGTTATGATGATTGCCCCAATTCCGTTTCCATAATGATTGGCGGCTCCGTCAAAGATAAGTCCCTAGTGGGAACCTGGTTCTGGCCCTTCACTGGGTAGCGGTTCATCGCAATCTTTCATCTTTAAATACATGACATCTTCATCTGGGAAGTCAAACCCGGTTGATTCCTGATCGTTAATCGGTTGATGAGCCAAATGATCGGCTAAAATACTCCCGTTAACGGCTTTTTGAGCGTGGTATTTGATGTCGTATTCTGATAACAACATCTGCCAATGGGCGATTCTTCCCGTGAGAGCAGGTTTTTCAAAGACGTACTTGATTGGATCCATTTCGGAGATCAACCAAGTAGTGTGACGAATCATGTACTGGCGAAGACGTTTGGCTGCCCAAGCCAAAGCACATCAAGTTTTCTCAAGCATAGTATAACGAGTCTCGCAATCGGTGAATTTCTTGCTCAGATAGTATATGGCAGACTCTTTCCTTTTGGTTTCGTCTTGTTGGCCAAGTATACAACCCATTGAGTCCTTTAGGACTGTGAGGTAGATGATTAGTGGTATTACTTCCACTGGAGGTGATAGAATCGGTGGGTTCAACAGGTATTCCTTAATACTGTCGAAGGCGGTTTGGCAGTCTTCTGTCCAAATGCAATCCTGGTTCTTTTTGAGTAACTTGAAAATCGGCGCGCATGTCGCGGTTATGAGGAATATGAATCTGGAGATGTAGTTCAAGCATCCCAGGAATCCTCTAACTTGTTTTTCAGTTTTCGGAGAAGGCATTTCTTGAATGGCCTTGACCTTGTCAGGATCAACCTCAACTCCTTTCTAGCTGACGATGAACCCTAAAAGTTTCCCTGTAAGGCTCATCTGAAAGGTCTTTTCTTCAAGGAAGGAGAAAACGACAGGGCCCTAAAGACACAAATAGTGCATGCCTGGAAACACGTTCATAGGAAAGGAAGAGAGTCTCTAGGAAAACCAGACTGTGTCTCGGTGGAGCCTTATCTCCACTGGGTACAAACTAGAGCTCTTAAGCTGATGATGCCTTACCCTCGTCAGGAAGTTCTTCCATTAAGGGACTCTGCCCTTTATTTTATGTCTGAGACAGAAAAGCTCCAGGTTACTCTCAGCAAAGTTCAGAAGGAGAAGAGGTCTTGGAGGAACAAGTACCGTATTCTCAATGTGGAGTGCAGGAAGATACAACAATTGTTAAAAGAAAAGGATGCTCTGATTGAGATTTTAGAGCAGTATGCTGTAGAGAATCAGGATGGCCAAAGGAATTTGCTCGCTCCTTTCGCTTGGCAAAGGAATGACAACCCGATAACGGCCGAAGAGCCCCGGTCAAAGAAAAGGAAAGTACCAAAACCAGCATCTAAGCTCTCTTCAAAGAGGACTCAGGATCTATTAGCTAAGATTTCCTTTCGCAACACTATGTAAATTACTGTATTTCCATTTCTGCAATCCTTTGAATTCAGTAAAACGGGGTTTCCCCACTGTTTGATATTTGCAATCTAATTTTTGAAGTTTACATTGAATAAACAAAATCATATAATTAATATAATCATTGCATATCATTCATCATTCTCGCGTAAAGCATTCTTCTTACCTACGAACCTCACGTTTGTGTCTCGATTCTAGAATCAAACTGTCTCATTCGTACAATACTCGGGCCAATCGTCAGAAAAAGATGGATGATCTCGAGGAAGAGAACAGAGAGTTGAGGGAAGAGATAGACACTCTAAAAGAAGATCTGAGAAAGCTTCATAACGACATGCAAGCTCTGGAAGAAGCTCAGATGCAACAATAAAGGACTGTGATCTCAGAGATCACATCGACGCCCATATTGGAAAAGTATTATCCTAGGTATAAAATGCCGAAAGATCATCCATGGGGCATTCCTATTAACTATATCCCGGAAGGATATATTCTGCCGATCACTGAAGACCCGAAAACTTCAGCAGGAGCCGCTGGGCCTGAAGGTTACAAACTTCGGGAAAGCGAAGATGCTAGGGGCATGACAGCAACTCCTAAAGGTTACAAACTTTGGGAGACACCAAGAGTCTCTGCCATGATGAATATACCACCGCCCGTGGTACACACTGTCCCAGAAGGACAGATTCCACAGATACCCTCTGGTGGGAACGAAAGTATGTTCGACAGAAAGAATAAGTTCCAGGAACAATTCCTGGAAATGCAGAAGGAACTGCAAGCCATTCGCGGTCAGAATTTATTTGGAAAGGACGCCGCAGACCTTTGGTCCTCAAAGTAAAAGTTTCGCACAAGTTCCAAGTGCCGGATTTTGAAAAGTACAAGGGTAACTCTTACCCTCAATGTCACTTAGTGAAGTACGCTCGGCGAATGTCAGCTCAGACAAAGAACCAGGAGCTACTGATTCACTACTTTCAGGATAGTTTAACCGGTGCCGCACTCAAGTGGTACATGGGTTTAAACTGCACTAAGATCACTACTTTCAGAGATCTTGTCGCTGCCTTCGTTCAGTAGTATAAGTACAATTTGGACATGGCACCAGACAGAGATCAACTCAGATCAATGTCACAAAAGGATAAGGACACCTTTAAGGAGTACACTCAGAGATGGCGTGAAATTGCCGCTCAGATTTGTCCAGTTCTTGAGGAAAAAGAGATGACAAATATCTTCTTGAAAACCTTGAGCTCATTTTACTACGACCGAATGGTTACCAATGCGCCTAGTGACTTCACCGAGATGGTGGGCGTGAGAGTTCGTCTTGAGGAAGCGGTCCGGGAAGGACGCTTAGTTAAAGATGCTGGATCATCAAGTATTACAAAATGATACGATAGTGCTCTCCCTAAGAAAAAAGATCAGGATATTGGGAATATCTCTCTCGGAAAGCAAAGGCAACGATACCAACCAGTAGCAGCTGTAATTCCTGCTATCAATCCTGCGCATGTTCCTACGTATCAACCTCAGGTTGCACAAAGCCAACCAAATCAATAGCAATATCAGCAAAGGACTTTTTTTGTACGCAGAACATTTTTCGTACGCAAAGCCAACCGTACAACAACAACCGTACAACACGACCTCCAGGGTTCGACCCTATACCAATGTTGTACGCAGAACTTTTTCCGTTATTACTGGTCAAGGGGCATGTCCAAACCAAGGCTCCTCTTACAGTACTGGAAAATCCGCCTTTTTGGTTCAAAGCGGATCAAACTTGTCCTTACCATCAAGGAGGACCAGGGCATTACATAGAAAACTATCTCAGTTTCAAATCCGATGTGCAAAAGCTTGTTAGGAGCAGGGTCTTATCTTTCAAAGATATGAATCCGAATGTTCTCACAAACCCGCTGCTTTAACACGAGAAAGCTGCAATCAATTTGATAGAGGGAGAGTCCAATGACAGCTATCAAATTCACGATGTACTCTTATTGAGGGCCAAATTGGTCAAGATGCATTGTAGACAGAGTGGATATGGCCATGTGCCACCTCACAATTACCACCAGTGCGATATCTTCTCTAAGAACAATCAAGGATGTTCTGTGGCACAATCAGCTCTACAGGAACAATTGGATCTCGGGTGGATCCAAGAGCATCGAGTTCGTGGGGTCAACATGACTTATACGGATTCCAACATCATTCAAAGCCACAACATCCGTGTGATGAATGTCAACTTAGTGGCAATGCACTCAAGGAAAAGCCAGTATCATAATCTGCCGCGACACGATTACAATTCCTGTCTGACTTGCTCGGTAAACAAACAGGGATGCTCTTTTGTATAAGAGGCCCTCCAGCGTCAGATGGATCTTGGATGGATCCAGGACTACCATGATAAAAATCCTTATCAGATTAACATGGTTCAAATCTTTGATATTCGTTTGATGAATACCAGCTTGGTGAAGTTACACGCCAAGCAAGTACAACTCGGTTTTCTCACTTCACATGATTATCTGAGCTGTACAGTATGCCGTGAGAGTAACCAAGGGTGCGCTCTCGTGCAAAGAACTTTGAAACACTTGCTAAACTACTGGTGGCTTCCGATCTATATGGATGAAGACACGCAATAAATCAGTGTGGTTAACGGGAACCCTACTCGGCATCAAAGTCAGGATGTCCGATCAACGGAAACAGATCTAGTGAAGTTACACTGCATTCAAAGCGGATGTGGCCAAGTGCAACCATATAACTACGAGCGCTATAGAGTCTGCTCAGAAAATAACCAAGGATGCTACCTCGTGCGAGCAGCCCTTCAGAGCCAGTTGGACCGCAAAGAGATTCA
The DNA here is from genome assembly GCA_022829125.1 of Lathyrus tuberosus. Taxonomy (NCBI): domain Eukaryota; kingdom Viridiplantae; phylum Streptophyta; class Magnoliopsida; order Fabales; family Fabaceae; genus Lathyrus; species Lathyrus tuberosus. Next base: position 4,038,454 of record JALAZF010000395.1, read on the forward strand.
ACAATGTTCGGTTTCGGGGTCTATTAACTGGACACCAGACTACTTCGCTTATCAAATTAAAGATGTTGTTGTAATCTCTGATCATGAAAGGGCCAAAGATGTTTGTACCATCATCCCTCTACTTGACGAATCAAAGGTTCTTACCCAGGAATTGATTGAAGTTACCTACGACAGTCAAAGAAATCAGAAGGCTCCTGTAGTTATTTATCTACCGGGACCAGTGCTGTATAAATCCGATAGGGCGATCCCTTACAAATACGGTGCCACAACTGTTGAGAATGGGAAGGAAATTCCATTACCCTCCATCGTGAATATTGCAGACATCAGTCGAGTAACACGGAGCGGTAGAGTCTTCAACAAAGGAGTTGGAGAACCTAGTAGAGAAAAGGAACCTCTAACAGAAGCTCCTGATCCACCAGTCGGTCAATCCAGTAATCCCGACCTTTCAAAAAATAATGATGAGATGCTGAAGCTCATCCAAAGGAGTGAATACAACATTGTTGATCAACTGTTACAGACTCCTTCAAAGATCTCAGTGCTATCACTTTTACTCAGTTCCGAAGCCCACAGGGAGGCTCTACAGAAAGTCTTAGAGCAGGTCTTTGTGGAACAGGATGTGTCAATATGAAAATTCGATAGCATCGTCTCTAACATCACTTCCTGCAATAACTTAGGATTCAGTGATAAGGATTTGCCAGAGGGGGGCAAAAGTCACAACATGGCGCTCTATATCACAGTTAACTGCCAGGATGATGCTTTAGCCAGCGTACTGGTAGACATAGGATCGACCATCAACGTTATGCCAAAGTCCACTCTAATGCGACTGTCATTTAAAGGATCCCCGATGAGGGGCAGTGAGGTCATCGTCAAAGCTTTTGACGGATCTCAGAAATCAGTTATTGGCGAAGTCGACCTTGCCATAACTATTGGTCCTCACACTTTCTTAATCACTTTGCAGGTCATGGACGTACGGGCGGCGTGCAGCTGTTTATTAGGAAGACCTTAGATACACCAGGCTGGGGCAGTCACTTCGACGCTGCACCAGAAATTGAAGTTTGTCAAGAACGATCAACTCATCACGGTCTGTGGAGAGCAAGCCTTGCTCGTGAGTAACTTATCATCGTCTACTTATGTAGAACCCGAGGAGGCTGTTGGGACTCAGTTCCAAGCACTTTCATTGAGCAATGAAAATCGATAAGAGAAAGGCACCTTGATATCCTCGTACGGAGATGCTCTTAAAGCAATCAAAAGTAACAATACAAAAGGGTGGGGACAGCTTGTCATTCCTCCTGATAACAAAACAAAGAAGGGTCTAGGTTTTTCCGCAACCTGTACCCAGACAGCTGATAACGATGAAAATCTTCATCCCATTCAGGATTTCTTCCACAGTGGAGGTTTCCTTGACCCAATATCTCAAGAAGTTCATACCATCAACCAGGGAGATTCCTCTGACACAGATGAGGAATGGAAGTCCTATCTTAATGAGGATGGTTATATGTCTCAGGAAGAGGTGCCTACGCCATTTTGCTATCCTGCACAGAGTCCGAGATTTATACCGAGGTCAGACGTCGAAATGATATATGAAGATTGTGATCCGAAAGGATGTCGTGCTCCACTAAACTCATTAGAGGAGGACACTCTGATGAAAGACAACTTTGACCACGACTACTATGGCCCAATGGATGGCCTGCCTATCTGGCAGCCGTACCCGGGAAACTCAGGGCAAGAAAATCAGCAGAACAATGAAAATCAGCTGAGCATCATTGAACAGAATTCCTGTGTCCCCACCATGTCATGGGATCAACACTCAGGTCATTCGGAACCTATCCCGTACGACGATGAATTGGCAAAATTTGCAGGACTAGAATTCATCAACTATGCCTTTCCCGAGGTCAACGTCATCGAGAGAGATGACTCCTCCAGTCCCAAAGAAGTATGGGACACCTTGGGACAACCGAGTGGTATATACAACTTCATGGTCAAATACACCGCTCCTAAAAGCTCTCGCATCAAGCTCGAAGACATTTAGCCAACTGGGTGGGGAGATCCACCTGAGAGCACAAATACTATGCAAAATACAACCGAGGAATCCTCCTACGACAATTCTGCTTGGGAGACAGATTCCAATGATCCTGCTCCACCAGAAATCAGCGTTATTTCTGAAGACAAACCAGGGAAGGTACCAGACTTTGTGATTCACCGAGGAGTTCGCCGCCAATGGGTTACTGTCGATGTTCCAAAGATTGTTCATAAGTCAAAGTAATTGCCATCTTTAACCTTTCACCCTTCCCAAGTGAAACGAATGTTTTTATAGGGCTCGCTTTCTATAAATATCCCTCTTCGCTTCGTCCAAAGTGATAGAGTTTTGTTTTATAGGGCTGTAGTTTCAAGAATCGACTTGTTCATTAATAAAATAACGTCATTCTATAATTTCCGCATTAATTGCTGTTTTCTCTTTTCGTTTTTCCAGAAAATGGTAATCCTAAAAAACAACTCAATAATAAAAACAAGCAGTAAAAAAATAATACACTGCACACACTCTTGTATTCTCTCTATCTCTTCTAAACACGAATCATCACGTCATGCAGATTGTTTGTTTTAAACCCCGTTAAAACATACGATCTGATGCCTTCTCCCAACTTTGAATTCCCGGTATTTGGGGCTGAGGAAGAAGTTGACAACGAAATTCCAGAAGAGATCTCCCAACTGCACAAACAGGAGGAAAGGTCCATTGAACCTCACAAAGAGCAGTTGGAAACGGTCAACGTGGGTTCAGAAAAAGAGAGAAAAGAGATCAGGATTGGGGCACTGCTCAGTCCAACTATCAAAGACAGTCTGACAAAGCTTCTCAGAGAATTCCCTGACGTGTTTGCTTGGTCCTATCAGGATATGCCAGGGTTAGATACCAGCATCGTAGAACATCATTTACCATTAAAATTGGAATATCCGCCAGTAAAACAGAGGTTGAGAAGAACTCGCCCGGACATGGACATCAAAATCAAGGAGGAAGTACAGAAACAAATTGACGCGGGTTTCCTCGCGACATCAGAATATCCTCAATGGTTATCCAACATCGTACCAGTTCCAAAAAAGGACGGAAAGGTCAGAATGTGTGTAGATTACAGGGATCTAAACAAGGCAAGTCCAAAGGACGACTTTCCTTTACCGCACATTGACATGTTGGTAGATAGTACAGTAAAGTTCAAAGTCTTCTCCTTCATGGATGGATTCTCGGACTATAATCAAATAAAAATGGAGCCGAAGGACATGGAGAAAACTTTGTTCATCACCCCATGGGGTACCTTTTGTTACAAGGTAATGCCGTTCGGTTTGAAGAACGTCGGGGCAACCTATCAAAGGGCCATGACTACTCTCTTTCATGACATGATACACAAAAAAATCGAGGTATATGTCGATGACATGATTACCAAATCTAAAACAGAGGAGGATCATGTGACCCACCTGCTAAAGCTATTCGAGCGGTTGAGAAAGTATTAACTCCGCTTGAATCCCAATAAGTGCACATTCGGTGTCCGTTCAGGGAAACTTCTAGGATTCATCGTCAGCCAGAAGGGAATTGAGGTTGATCCTGACAAGGTCAAGGCCATTCAAGAAATTCCTTCTCCGAAAACTGAAAAACAAGTCAGAGGATTCCTAGAACGTTTGAATTACATCTCCAGATTCATATTCCTCATGACCGCGACATGTGCACCGATCTTCAAATTACTCAAAAAAACCAGGACTGTGTTTGGACAGAAGATTGCCAAACCGCCTTCAACAGTATTAAGGAATACCTGTTGAATCCGCCGATTCTATCACCTCCAGTGGAAGGAAGACCACTGATCATATACTTAACAGTCTTGGAAGACTCGATGGGTTGTGTACTTGGCCAATAAGACGAAACCAAATGGAAAGAGTCTGCCATCTACTATCTGAGCAAGAAATTCACCGACTGCGAGACTCGGTACACTATGCTCGAGAAAACTTGCTACGCTCTGGCTTGGGCAGCCAAACGTCTTCGCCAGTACATGATTTGTCATACTACTTGGTTAATCTCAGAAATGGATCCAATCAAGTATGTATTTGAAAAACCTGCTCTCACGGGAAGGATTACCCATTGGCAGATGTCGTTATCAGAATGAGACATCGAATACCACGCTCAGAAAGCCGTTAAAGGAAGTATTTTAGCTGATCATTTGGTTCATCAACCGATTGACGATCAAGAATCAATCGGGTTTGACTTCCCAGACGAAGATGTCATGTATCTAAAAATGAAAGATTGCGATGAACCACTACCCAGTAAAGGGCCAGAACCAGGTTCCTAATGGGGACTAATCTTTAACAGAGCTGTCAATCATTACGGAAACGGAATTGGAGCAATCGTTGTTACCCCTTAGGGTACCCACATTCCTTTCACCGCCAGACTTACATTCAAGTGTACAAACAACGAGGTCGAATACAAAGCCTGTATTATGGGTCTCGAGGAAGCAATTGATTTAAGGATCAAAAACTTGGACGTATATGGTGACTCAGCTTTGGTTATCAATCAGATCAAAGGAGATTGGAACACATACCAATCAGGATTGATTCCTTACAAAGATTATGCAAGATGTAACACCCCACTTTCCCAATTTAAATTAAAATACTAAATAATACTTTAAAATCAGAGTTTTTCACCAAGAGTGGAATGTCACATCATCAAAACCAATATAAGCTCTTTATTGTATTAAATTAACTAAGGAATCAGCGGAAATAATCATTTAGTTTCAAATTCACGGCCATTTGCCCAATATGCACCAATAGTTCCTTAAAACAAGGTTCTCCATAAAATAATTCAATAAAATGGAATACGTAACAAAGAATGTAATAAAATCAAAACAACTACAAAAATATCCCGACATCCCGCGTTACGTATCAGAGCATTCCTATAGACTCGAACAGGCAACACGAACATCCAAGCAACCTAAGTACCTGGGTTATCTGTACTTCCGAAGAAGCACAGACACAACAACAACAAAGGGGTGAGAAATCACATTCAATATTATCGGTGAATAAATACATGATAACAAGGTAGCATTCACGTATATAAGTCAACAACACACCAACACGACCTACTGTCCAATATCATCAACAACGTCAAATAATAATGTAATGCAACACGACACCATGCATGCGGTACCGACTCATTGGTTCATTCAATCGAACCCCGGATAGATCATATACACCTCTACTTGGCAATGATCTATCCCCCACCATTCTCCATATAGGAGTACGGACGAATCACATAGACTCATCCTGAGCAATGATTCATCCCACCAATCACCATGAATATGCAAGACTCAACTATGCACAACAAAACATGTATACAAGTGTAAATACATGCACACGATTCTCCTGATCACATCATACATATCATCAACACCATCGTCAAGTAATTTGCTTCATACACACCAAACACCTAATTAATTAATTAATTAATCAATTAAAATTAGTAAAATTAATATTTTCATCACCAACGTTTTATTTCTCAGCACCTGGCACCTATTCCCAACCTCTCAAACCAAAAGAAACCGAATCGGACGCGAAAATGGGAAAGAAATCGCGAAACGGTAAAATTCTGCAACTTCGCTGGCCATACGCGTATTGCCCCATGCCATACGTGTATTGCCAGCTCGCTCGCCCAACCCATACGCGTATTGACTCCTTTCGTATGCGTATCTCCTCACAATGCCCAAGTCCATAAGCGTATTGCCTTATGCCGTACGCGTACGGACAGAGACCTCTTCACACTGAATTTTCCAAATCCCAAAACAATACGCGTACGACCCTCCTATTACGCGTATTGCCTCACTTTCATATGCGTATTGCCGCGTATCAACTTTCCCATACGCGTATCGCCTTACCTGATACGCGTATGGCCAGATCTATTATGCAAATCACCAGAGACCTCACCATTCTGCACTCTGCTACGATTTCCACACTTCTTCACTTCCAACCAGTCCTATAATCGTTTCTACATTGATTTTAGGTCCAATTTTCATCTTTTCTCTTGTACCTAGAATTACTACATGTTTTATAGGTCTACAATCTCAAATCGTTCTCCCAATTGAATCCAATCAACAGATTATCAGTACAAGTTCATACACAACAGCATCATCAATAGAAAATCACGAAAACACACATCGATTCATGCACGATTTCAGATTCGTAACAGGCATATACTACAAATCAACAACACAACGATTCTGCATATGAAATCCTACGGGGTTAAGGACTCCCCATTACCCTATCATGAATAAAGCACCGATATTGAACCCTTTTCTCCCCCTTACCACGAATCTTGAAGAATTCCTGCGAAAACCCTGATCAAATGCAAGCTCTAGCACACCCTTGATCTTCCTTTCTCCTAAGCCTTTCTCTTTCTCTCCAAAATTCTAATTAACTCTAAAACCCTTAATTTTCACTAATCACCACTTAATTACCAAACTGTCCCTCATCAGCCCAATAATGAATTATCTTATTTTATTTTAATTCAACAAAATTGTCACACTAATATTAATATTACTAACAATAATAATAATAATAATAATAACAATAATAATACTAAAATAATAATATTACTATTATTAATTAAATTATCATTATTATTAACTATACCACTATTAATATTAATCTAAAGGCTTTATCTCACCAACTCACCTTCCAAACTAAGGGCAACCCTTAAACGCACTCAAAACACTCCCCCAAACAAGGTCACACAAATAAAATAACACAAGACGTCTAAATAATTAAAATGGGGTGTTACACAAGAAGGTTGCTACCCTTCTTCAACAGAACCGAGTTTCATCACATCCCTCGTGATGAGAATCACTTGGCTGATGCATTAGCCACTCTCTCTTCCATGATTAGTGTAGGTCAATGGAACGACGTACCTAAGATCGACATAATACGCCTTGAACAGCCTGCTTACATCTTCACAATTGAAGCAGTCATAGACGACAAACCTTGGTATCACGATATCAAATTCTTTCTTCAGAAACAAGAATGCCCACCTGAGGCATCCAGGAAAGACAGAAAAACCCTCAGAAGACTGGCTGGAAACTTCTTCCTGAGCGGTGATTCACTCTATAAGAGAAATTTCGACATGGTCGTACTTCGATGCGTAGACAGACCAGAAGCAGACATGCTGATAAAAGAAACTCATGAAGGATCATTTGGCACTCATGCCAACGGACACACAATGGCGAGAAAAATTCTAAGATCAGGGTACTACTGGTTGACCATGGAATCCGACTGCTACAAGTACATGAGGAGGTGTCATAAGTGTCAGATATACTCTGACAAAATCCATGTACCGCCAACGCATCTCAAAGTTCTCTCTTCCCCGTGGCCTTTTTTCCATATGGAGAATCGACATGATCGACATGAATGAGCCCAAGGCTTCGAACGGACACCGGTTCATTCTGGTCGCCATTGACTACTTTACCAAGTGGGTCGAAGCAGCGTCGTATGCTAATGTAACCCGACAGGTCGTGGTCCACTTTATAAAAAACAATCTCATTTACCGTTATGGTGTTCCGAGCCAGATCATTACAGATAATGGATCTAACTTGAACAATAAGATGATGAAAAAGTTGTGCGCCGAGCTCAAGATCGAACACCATAACTCATCTCCCTACCGACCCAAGATGAACGGAGCGGTAGAAGCGGCTAATAAGAACATCAAGGAGATCGTTCAAAAGATGGTTATAACCTATAAAGACTGGCATGAAATGCTACCCTTTGCTCTTCACGGTTATCGCACATCTGTCTGCACTTCAACAGGGGCAACCCCTTTCTCTATAGTGTATGGCATGGAGGCAGTACTCCCCATCAAAGTAGAGATCCCATCAATCTGGGTATTGATAGAAGCTAAGCTTACAGAAGCTGAATGGTGCCAAAATCGAAACTACAAGCTGAACCTGATCGAAGAGAAGCGAATCACGGCACTATGCTACGGTCAGTTGTATCAACAAAGGATGAAGAAGGCGTTTGACAAAAAGTTCCGAACTCGCGTCTTCAGTAAAGGAGACCTTGTGCTAAAAAAGATACAATCATTTCTCACTGACTCTCGGGGCAAATGAACCCCGAATTATGAAGGCCCCTATGTGGTCAAGAAAGCTTTCTCAGGCGGCGCCTTGAGACTTGCAACGATGGATGGAGAAGAATTTTCCTACCCCACGAATGTTGATGTAGTCAAGAAATACTTCGCCTAAATAAAAAAAACATCTCGGTGGATTGAAAACCCGAAAGGGCGGTCCAGGCAAAAATTAGAGACATAAGCAAAAATCATCCCGGTGGATTGGAAATCTCAAAGTACAATCCAGGCAAAAGTTAGGGATTAATAGTAAGTAACTACGTCCGACAAGGTGAAATTCCCCAGCGGTAACACTATTTGTCGAAAAACTTCCAATCAAGGTCATCTTCGACAGAAGCTCAGGATGTCCAGAATTCAAAGTTGGTAGACGGATAGTGGTCGTTATTTTTTAACGTAGCCCTATTCCTGTAAATTACCATTTTCTAAACTTTGTAAATACTCTATGGAATCATGCGCTTGGCTGATCTCCATCCTATCAATAAAATTTGAGCCCTTGTGCTTTTGTTTATAATTCTCATTTGTTTTAGCTTTATAAGAACGGTGTTTTAATACGATCGACGATTCTTAAAACGAAACAAAAATGAAATTACTTGTAAAAATTTTCTGCTTTAAAATAAAGATGGCAGTTTCTTTTGACCGTTGAACATCGGAAGAATGTCACCCGCTTCTCCAGAAGTAATCGAGCGTCAAAGTGCAGAATCAAAGTATTCCTTCTAAACCAGCACGTTTGAACGAAGGATCAACTGTGTCAGAGACCATGTTTCGTCTGACACCCTCGGCCGAGTTCTTACCTCCTAAGCCCGACCAACATAGCTCCCCACGGGGACTATCCCTCCTAAGCAAGGCAGAATTTCTATCTTGAACCAGCGGTACCTCTTCGTCCCCCGCAGTGGCCGAGTGTCCCGTCGTGTTCATCCACCAGTTTGTATGTCGCGTCAGTTTTGTCAGCATAAACATACATACATCATGCATTATTGATTTACATTCGCATTCATATTGCATTAATATCACTCTAGTCGGTCTTATCCCCTAGTGATAAAAGTCCTCTCAATCGAGTTGTCAGTTCTTTCCTTGTCAGGAAGTGTTGCGTCTGAACAATCTCTCCTCCAGTTTATTTCTGGATTAGAATTAGCCCTTGACCACTTTGATAACTTGAACCTCTGAAGAACCAGAGAACTTTTGACAAACATCACTCTTCGCCATTGAAAATGATATCTCCGCTTTCCCAGATTAAGGAAAATCTCAAGAGAAAGCCTCTCAATCAGAGATTCGACAATGCAGCAGTTTTTCTCCGAAAAAATCTGTTGACGAAAAGGTCATCAGCACCTCAAAATTGGATCACATCATATGGCATTTCTCCGGGAAGATCCCGAGAAAAGTATGATGTAATACCCAAGCAGAAGCAGTCTCTCAAGAGACTCATTTACCCCAGTAGAATTGACAAATGGCATCTCCAAACAGAGAAGTTTGTGCCTCTCTACAACTCAGACGACTGGGTTCCCCAGCAACTCTGACATCAGACTTTTTTCACTCAAATGGCATCTCCCCAGGAAAATTCGGCGAGAAGTTTCAAGGAAATCCGCTACAAATAGCGTCCCTTGTCAAGAAAGTTTATTGACAAAAGAAACTGAGACCAGTTCCTTGGTAGGAAACCAGGATCGAGGGGAAGTTTATTTCAAAAACTTAGACCAGTTCCTTGGTAGGAAACCAGGATCGAGGGGAAGTTTACACCAGAAACTTATACCAGTTCCTTGGTAGGAAACCAGGATCGAGGGAAAGTTTATTTCAGAAACTTAGACCAGTTCCTTGGTAGGAAACCAGGATCGAGGGGAAGTTTATTTCAGAAACTTAGACCAGTTCCTTGGTAGGAAACCAGGATCGAGGGGAAGTTTAAATCAGAAACTAAGACCAGTTCCTTGGTAGGAAACCAGGATCGAAGGGAAGTTCAAATCAGAAACTAAGACCAGTTCCTTGGTAGGAAACATGGATCGAGGGGAAGTTTAAATCAGAAACTTAGACAAGTTCCTTTGTAGGAAACCAGGATCGAGGGGTAGTTTATTTCGAAAGAAAACTGAGACCAGTTCCTTGGCTGAAGTCCAGGATCAAGGGGAAGTTTTTACCTTTTCTAAGCATCATTGCTTAGCAAAATAAGAAGGATGCATGAACTACCATTCCTAACCACCATCAAAATTTCGAGTATTCCGATATTTAATCCTCTTGCACCCCGAATGCCCGAATTCCTTCGCCATTCACACCTTCGGGTCCAAGAAGATTAAATAGGGGCATCTGTCATACCCCAAATTTTGACCACTAAGATTTCCCATCATTGTGAAAATCATCATCACAATATGGATGAACCATCATACCTCATTAGTCTCCCCAAAGATGGGTGAGCATTCACTACTATAAAAAATTAGGGTTTTAAGCCCTTTCTGAGCCTTAGACAAAGGATCAATCAAGAATTGACATGATCTTCAAATTTTCTAACCTCTCAAACATCCACAATGGATCAAGAGGACTCCCACTTCAAGGATTAAGCACAAGGCTGCTCCCTTCTAGGTGGATCAAGCCTCAAGATCGCCAGTGTCACCAAATTAGGGTTTTGGTCGACCAGGGCCTCCAGATGGAAAGTTTCCTCTGGGCATGAGCCAATGCTCCAAGGAATGACCTAATATACCCCAAGGGACATCATGAACCCAATCATTAAGTCAATTTTGCTTCAGGGGATGCACTCATAAAAAATCAGGAATTAGGGTTTGTTGACCTAATTCACCCCTAAGTTGACTTTTGGGACAAATCATGATCCAAGACCTCAAGACATGATTTGAGGGTCTCTAATAAACCACATTGATCCATTTGCAACAATGGATTGATCCAAGAAGCTTGATTCCTAAGTTTCAAGTTCTTCAGAACCACAGTTAGGGTTTCGCGAAAAAAGTCAACTGTGCCTTTGACTTTTGACCTAGGGATGCCCCCAAACCTTGGGACATGATTCAATACACCCTATAACACCTATGAAATCAATCCATCAAGTTTGATTTAGGTCAAGGACTTGATTTCATAGAGGATCGCACAGTTTGGAATTCATTTGATAAAAAGTCAACTGTGCACAAAAGTCAACTTTGACTTTTTGGGATTTTTTCACAATTATGGTTCTTTGACCCTAAAATGTTGTTAATGTGTGATTGGAATCATCATCATCAAGAAAAATCAAGAAAAGTGGGATAACTTGTAAAAGGGGTAACCATAAAAACTTAGAAATTTTTCTAAGACAAGGCTATTTTTCCCCATTCAAAACTGGATTTGTAGCTCTCATGGCCCTCTACAAAAGCTTCAACTACACCTCATTCCAATTTTTTAGTTCTTGTGTTGGCTGAAATTTTGGTAAAACAAAGTTGAACAATGTTGATGTCATATGTCTGATGTCATAACATTGGTTCTTATCTTAGCTGTTGCAGGGTTGGAAGTTTTGTATGCTGATGTTATAAGTGATGACTTGACATCACTATACTAGAACATCAGAACATCAGTTTTTGATGTTTTAGGGTTGCGCGTGTTAACTTGATTTTGGGAGATCTGTTAGAGTGATTGGATGCGAATATCTTGGAGAAGAGATTTCCAATCAGATATAATTGCAGATTATGGAGCAGATTCTGTAACCAACATTAGGGCTGATTTGGAGAGATTTAAAAAGATTTGAAGATCAAATTTGTTTTAATATCAGATATTTTTGGAAGAGATCCAAGCCCAAGTTAGAAGGGTATAAAAGCAGCCTCAACCCTTACTGGAAGAGGACGAAGAAAGAGAGCTATAGACTGAGTGTCGTTTGTGTCTTCGTGTGTATTTTGTAAACCATTCATGTTGAATTGGTGTTATTGTTTTTGAGTTATAATTGATATCTCTCGAGCTGTTAAGCAAGAGAGTTATTGTTCTTGATCAAAGTTGTGAAGCAGAATCAAGGTGTGTTTTGAATTGTATCACTGAGGTGATTTAGGGAGTGAGTGGTTTCTCATATCTAAGTGGTTTCTTAGGTAGAAGGTTCATTGGGTAGTGATTAAGTTTAGTAGATGTCAACTGGGATTGTTGAGTCTGTAAATTAATACTACTAATAGTGAAATTCTTCCCTGGCTTGGTAGCCCCCAGACGTAGGTAGCTAGACCGAACTGGGTGAATAATTCATTGTGTTATTTGCTGGTACTTTTACTTTGTTCAAATAGCAGATTGTGTTGTTGTGATATCACACTTAACATCACACATCTGATATCAGAATTTCAATTGGTATCAGAGCAGGCATCCTGCTCTGCATCTGGGTGAGATCTAGGGCTGATACTTTCTGGTAAGATGGACAAGGAACTTGGTGGATTTGTGAATAGACCCCCTATTCTGGATGGTTTTAATTATGATTATTGGAAACCAAGGATGGTTACTTGTTTGAAGTCCCTGGACAGCAGGGCTTGGTAGGCTGTGTTGAAAGAATGGAAACATCCTGTTATTGTGCAAAAGGATGAGAATGGAAAGGAAGTAAAGGGTAGTTCAAAACTGAAACCTGAAGAAGAATGGACCAAGTAAGAAGATGAGCTTGCCCTTGGGAATTCTAAAGCCTTGAATGCCATATTCAATGCTGTTGATAAGAACATCTTCAGGTTGGTCAACACTTGTGAAGTAGCTAAGGAAGCATGGGATATCTTGAAGACTACTCATGAAGGAACCTCCAAAGTCAAGATGTCAAGACTTCAACTTTTGACAACAAAGTTTAAAAATCTGAAGATGAAGGAGGATGAGACTATCCATGATTTCCACATGAACATCCTGGAGCTGTCCAATGCATCTAGTGCTCTTGGAGAGAAGATGACTGAAGAAAAGCTGGTGAGAAAAATTCTTAGATCCCTTCCCAAGAGATATAAGATGAAGGTGATTGCAATTGAAGAAGTTCAAGACATCAACAAAATGAGGGTTGATGAGTTGATTGGTTTTCTTCAAACTTTTGAGTTAGGGTTGAGTGAAGAAGAACCTGAAAAGAAGACCAAGAGTATAGCTTTGGTATCTAATACTCAAGAAGAGAAGAAAGGGAATGGTGCTGAGTCTCAAGAGGAGCTGTCTCAGGCTATTATTCTGTTGGGAAGACAATTTAATAAAGTTATGAAGAGGATAAATAGGAGTTATAATCCTAATGTCAAGAACATCACACCTGACACCAACAGATTAGGAGATCAGGGGAAGAAAACTAGTGATGAAGAAAAGTCCAATAAGGGAGTCCAATGCTATGAGTGTGAAGGGTATGGTCATGTCAAGAAGGAATGTCCTACTTATCTCAAAAAGCAGAAAAAGGGGTTATTTGCTTACTGGTCTGATAGTAAAAGTGAATCTGAAGATGAATCAGCTAAGCTTGTTAGAGCTATGATTGGGGTTTGTGAGTCAGATGATGATTCGTGTGATGATGAGGTTACTTATGAAGAGCTTGCTGCCTCGTATAAAGAACTGTGCATGAGAAGTGAACAAGTTTGTCTTGAAGGAGAGAAACTGATGAAAACCGTAGTGCAGTAGAGGCTGAAAAGACTGAACTTGAAAATGAAGTCAGTGTGCTTAACTCTAAATTGGATTCTATGACCAAAACTGTCAGAATGTTGAACAATGGTACTGATGCTCTAGACAGCATTCTTAGTATTGAGAAAATTGCTGGTGACAAAAGTGGTTTAGGGTTCAACAATGTTGCAGCATCAAATGATGTTACCAGTTCCAAACCAGTGATGTTAAAACAGATGTTTAAACATCCTGACAGGATTCCTTCTAGGAAGAAATTCAGGCGCTGGAGATGTCATCACTGTGGGCGTTTTGGACACATAAAGGCCTATTCTTATAAGCTACATGGGTATCCTCAGAAGGCACATCAGTATACTCCCACATAGAAGTTTCCCATAGGTAATCAGGCCTTAAATTCTAAGAAGCAATGGGTTCCAAAAGGTAAAGTTACCAGCTTAATAGCTCACACTTCTCTTAGGGTTTCTACCAAAGAAGACTGGTACTTTGATAGTGGGTGTTCAAGACACATGACAGGAGTTAAAAATTTGTTGGTAGATGTTAAGCTTCAGTCTTCAGGTCATGTTACATTTGGTGATGGTGTTAAAGGAGAAATTAAGGGGATGGGAAAGCTGAATTGTGTTGGTGCTCCTAGACTGGATGATGTTCTACTTGTCAAAGGGTTGACAGCAAATTTGATCAGTATTAGTCAACTTTGTGATCAAGGATTCAAAGTAGACTTTACTAAAACTGAGTGTAATGTCACAAATGAGAAAGGAGAAGTCATCATGAAGGGTGTTAGGTCTAAGGACAACTGTTATCTATGGCTGCAACAAGACTCAAGTACCTCAACATGTGTGTTTGCTAGAGATGATGAAGTCAAGGTTTGGCATCAAAATTTGGGACATCTTCATCTGAAGGGAATGAAGAGAATAATATCCTCAGAAGCTATCAGAGGAATTCCTAAACTCAGTATTGAAGAGGGAAGAGTTTGTGGAGATTGTCAAATAGGGAAGCAGACCAAGATGTCACATCAGAAGCTTCAACATAACACCACCTCCAAAGTTTTGGAACTTCTTCATATGGACTTGATGGGACCTATGCAGGTAGAAAGTCTAGGAGGGAAGAAGTATGCTTATGTTGTTGTAGCTGACTATTCTAGGTACACCTGGGTGAGCTTCATTAAAAACAAATCAGAGGTGTTTGCTGTTTTTAAAGATCTTTGTCAAAGACTCCAAAGGGAAAAGGAGAGTAATGTTATTAGAATAAGAAGTGATCATGGAAGAGAGTTTGAAAATAGCAAGTTTGCTGAATATTGTTCTACTGAAGGAATAAGTCATGAGTTCTCCTCTCCAATCACTCCTCAGCAAAATGGAGTTGTTGAAAGGAAGAATAGAACTATTTAAGAGTCTGCTAGGGCAATGATTCATGCCAAAAAGCTTCCTTACCATTTCTGGGCTGAGGCTATGAACACTGCTTGCTATATTCACAACAGAGTTACCTTGAGAAGGGGCACTTCAGCTACTCTGTATGAACTATGGAAAGGAAGAAAGCCAAATGTGAAGTACTTTCATGTGTTTGGAAGCAAATGTTACATATTGTCAGATCGTGAACAGAGGAGAAAATTGGATCCTAAAAGTGACGAGGGAATCTTTCTAGGATACTCTACAAATAGCAGAGCTTACAGGGTTTTCAACTCCAGAACAAAGGTTATGATGGAGTCTATAAATGTGGTGATTGATGACACTGATAAGCAGGAAGATGCTGATGTCCTGGATGATGTTGAAACATCTGTTGAAGAAGTCACAGAAGAAACTGAAGACAGAAGTGGGTCTCCTAGTCATGTTGATGCTGAGCCTGAACCTGAACAATCTAATAAAGAACCATCTATTAGAGTGCTAAAGGACCATCCCAGGGAGCTTATCATAGGTGATCCTAAGTCAGGGGTTAGCACTAGATCAAGAGAGGTTGTGTCAAATTCTTGTTTTGTTTCTAAAATTGAGCCCAAGAATGTCAAAGAAGCCTTGACTGATGAGTTTTGGATTAATGCCATGCATGAAGAGTTGGAACAATTCAAAAGGAATGAAGTGTGGGATCTTGTACCAAGGCCTGATGGAGTTAATGTGATTGGCACCAAGTGGATTTACAAGAATAAATCTGATGAACAAGGAGTGGTCACCAGAAACAAGGCCAGATTAGTTGCTCAGGGATATACTCAGGTTGAAGGAATTAATTATGATGAAACCTTTGCTCCTGTGGCAAGACTGGAATCTATCAGATTACTCTTAGGGGTGGCTTGTAATTTCAAATTCAAGCTTTTTCAGATGGATGTTAAGAGTGCCTTCTTGAATGGTTACTTAAATGAAGAGGTGTATGTTGATCAATCAAAAGGATTTATTGATCCAACATTTCCTGACCATGTTTACAAACTAAGGAAAGCTCTATATGGTTTGAAGCAAGCACCAAGAGCTTGGTATGAAAGGCTTACAGAATTTCTGGTTGTGAATGGCTACAGAAAATGAGGGATTGACAAGACTTTGTTTGTTAAAGAGGAAGGAGGAAAAATGATGATAGCTCAAATATATGTTGATGACATAGTATTTGGTGGGATGTCAGATGCAATGGTGAAACATTTTGTGGAACAGATGCATTCTGAGTTTGAAATGAGTCTTGTTGGAGAGCTCAACTATTTTGTTGGTCTACAAGTTAGACAAATGGAGGACTCCATATTCATTTCTCAGAGCAAGTATGCAAAGAACATAGTGAAGAAATTTGGTCTAGAGAATGCTAATCACAAGAGGACACCTGCTCCTACTCATTTAAAGTTGTCTAAGGATGAACATGGTGTTAGTGTGGATCAAAGTTTATATAGAAGCATGATTGGAAGTTTATTGATCTCACAGCTAGCAGACCTGATATTTCTTTTGCAGTTGGAGTTTGTGCCAGATATCAAGCTGAACCTAAAGTTATTCACTTAAATCACGTGAAGAGGATTCTGAAATATGTGAATGGGACTAGTGACTATGGGATGCTTTACAGTCATGGATCAGGCACTGAGTTATGTGGGTTTTGTGATGCTGATTGGGCAGGGAGTGCTGATGATAGAAAAAGTACTTCAGGAGGGTGCTTCTTCTTAGGGAATAATCTGATATCATGGTTTAGTAAAAAGCAGAACTGTGTGTCTCTTTCTACTGCTGAAGCTGAGTACATAGCAGCAGGGAGTAGTTGTTCTCAACTTGTTTGGATGAAGCAGATGTTAACAGAATACAATGTCAACCAAGATGTCATGACATTGTACTGTGATAATTTGAGTGCTATCAATATCTCTAAGAATCCTGTTCAACATAGCAGAACTAAGCACATTGATATAAGGCATCATTTTATAAGAGATTTGGTTGAAGACAAAGTAGTTGCTTTGGGACATGTTGCTACAGATAAACAACTAGTTGACATTTTTACTAAAGCCTTAGATGCAAATCAATTTGAAAGTTTAAGAAGAAAACTGGGAATTTTCATTTATGAGGATTAGGTGTGGTGGAAGGAGTATTTGTGCAGTTGTGATTTTGCATTTGGTTAATGAAAACAACATTTTATTCAACTGCTGAAAGCATACAAGATTGAATGTTGGTACATCAAAAGCAATTTATATATGATCTAAAGATTATCCCAACCCCCTGCATCAAGAAATGCTTTCTAATCTTCATCCCATTCATCATCAGAAGCATGGAGTTGCACTGGAGGTTTCTTGATGGTTTTTGTCTCTGATGGTTTTCTTGTTCTTGTTGCTCCTGAAGAAGTTCCAGCGACTTTCCTTGTTGTGTTCTTGGTCTTCAGTGGATCTGGCTTATTGTCCTCATGCTTATGTTGCTCTCCTGCATCTTTGTTTGACTGACTCATTCTTGTGTGGTGTCTGGTGCTGTTTGAAGGAAGAAGGCATGGACTTTATAGTACTATAAGAGTCCATAGGTTGTATCGCCTGACCAGTCAAAGTTTTTGGGATATTGTGTTCCTTAGGAAGCTAGCTTTTGACCATGTCTTAATGGATGACAGATTCTTGTGTTTGATGTTGTCAAATTGTGGCTAAAAAGTGGGAGAAGATATGTTAGCCTAAGTGTTTCCTAGTTGTCTGGTGTGGCTCTAGGCTTGAGGGGGGTGCGCATGTTTGAACAGCTGTGAGCTGGTTCTATGTTTGAGGGGGAGTTTGCCATATGCTGTTGTGAAGGTGATTTCTACAGCTTGTTGGTTTTTGTTGTTGCTGGTTGGTGAGTTGTGCATCTTGTTGAAGAGGTGCTGCTAGGTGTTTTGAAATTAATTTTATCAAATTTTATCCGCTACTAGGTTCTCTGATGATGGCAGAGTTTGTTTTAGGCAAAATTAGTCAAAGGGGGAGATTGTTAGTTCTTGTGTTGGCTGGAATTTTGGTAAAACAAAGTTGAACAATGTTGATGTCATATGTCTGATGTCATAACATTGGTTCTTATCATTAGCTGTTGCAGGGTTGGAAGTTTTGTATGCTGATGTTATAAGTGATGTCTTGACATCACTATACCAGAACATCAGAACATCAGTTTGTGATGTTTTAGGACTGCGCGTGTTAGCTTGATTTTCGGAGATCTGTTAGAGTGATTGGATGCGAATATCTTGGAGAAGAGATTTCCAATCAGATATAATTGCAGATTATGGAGCAGATTCTGTAACCAACATTAGGGCTGATTTGGAGAGATTTAAAAAGATTGAAGATCAAATTTATTTTAATATCAGATATTTTTGGAAGAGATCCAAGCCCAAGTCAGAAGGGTATAAAAGAAGCCTCAACCCTTACTGGAAGAGGACGAAGAAAGAGAGCTATAGACTGAGTGTCGTTTGTGTCTTCGTGTGTATTTTGTAAACCATTCATGTTGAATTGGTGTTATTGTTTTTGAGTTGTAATTGATATCTCTAGAGCTGTTAAGCAAGAGAGTTATTGTTCTTGATCAAAGCTGTGAAGCAGAATCAAGGTGTGTTTTGAATTATATCACTGAGGTGATTTAGGGAGTGAGTGGTTTCTCATATCTAAGTGGTTTCTTAGGTAGAAGGTTCATTGGGTAGTGATTAAGTTTAGTAGATGTCAACTGGGATTGTTGAGTCTGTAAATTAATACTACTAATAGTGAAATTCCTCCCTGGCTTGGTAGCCCCCAGACGTAGGTAGTTAGACCGAGTTGGGTGAACAATTCATTGTGTTATTTGCTGGTGCTTTTACTTTGTTCAAATAGCAGATTGTGTTATTGTGACATCACACTTAACATCACACATCTGATACCAGAATTTCACAATTCATCATGGATTTTGAGTTATGGAATGATCAAAATGGCTGAAAACACGAAATGTCACTTTTTCCAACACTTAGTGAAATTTTCACTAAGTCAGAATCTGTCTTTCTTTTTTTCCAAAAGTAGGGGGATTTTTCACTTGGATCCAAAAAGTATCAAGACCAACTATGAACACACACATGTTGTATCATATGAGGGCTTTCCAAAATGGCCAAGAACTCCCTGAAACTCCACTTAAGCCATGAGATATGACCATGCCAATATGCCTTGCCGCAAACTATCATGGCAAGGCAGATTTGGGGATTTTGCTCGATTTGTTCAAATTTTGCAAAGGGCAAGCAAATCTATCCATCTGAACACCTCAAGGGGGGACCAAGGAGGGACAAACACTGATCCATCAGCCTCCGAAGTCCTTGGAACCAAAAGTAGCATGCCAACCCTAGAAATGCCTAAAAGAGGGACAAGACTCCAATTTTGGGTTGGATCATTTAATGGATGCACCAAGGTGGCATGGACTGAGCCATTTCCAACTGAATTCAGTCAAGACTTATCCAAGACCAAGGGAACCAGCAGCCTGTGCCCTAACCTCTAGTCAATGGCTAGAGGAGACTTGGATTCCCATTGATCAACATTGGCCAAACCTATGCAGCAGTTGTCATTCACTATTGCAGCCAAAACAAACTTGCTCTACTATAAATAGAGCTCATTTGTACTCAGTTTAAGTACACCAAAGCACTACATCACTTGCTTTCCTTAAAATCTCTTTCTCTAGGCAAAAATGCCTTCTTTAGCAAGGTAACTCTGAGTTTTTGAGTTAGAGAGCAATTCCATCACAGCTCGTGATACAAACACATCCAATATGTCATATCTAAGTTGTCCAAACTCTCACAAGTGACATGTAACACCAAAATCTCAAAGTCCCCTACCAGAACATCCAAATAGGGCCTTTTTACATTTTTCAAGCCATGTCTTGATTCAGCCACTTTCCAAACTAGATAAAACCTCAAACACACTCAAAATATTATCCTTAAACTGTCCCAAATGGTTCCACACATCTGGAACACCATTTGAGAGAGTTGTTATTTTGGCCACTTTTTACCCTTTTGCAAGAAAGGGCCAGTTTCCATTCTTGAGGTTTCCAACTGGTTCCAACCACTCTAAAAGCTTCTAAGGGATCATTTGAGAGTGTTCAAAGCATCCAAACATTTATGGAACAAAGCACTTGGCAGATAGCCCAAAAGCTCCAAAAAGAGGTAAGCATCACAACTTGAACTCTCTGAAATATGCCTTGCTTTGAAGTCCACTGATCATGCATCTCTTATACATGTTATATGTGTTGTGTATGCACCAATTTATCATGTAATTCATACCTGTACCAAGAGGTAGCACAGAAAATGAAAAACATGGCATATTTCAAAACCACTATCGGGTTTTGAGGAGGATTTATTTTCTGAAAAAACCACCACCACCATTGGATTCTTTGTGAAATTCTTGGCCAGATAAATATAAATTTTGTCTCCATCCATGGAGAAATGAGAAAGTTATGGCCTTCATGTTTCTAACCAAAATCTTGCCTTGGCCAGGCCTAGAAAACAAGGCAAGCCTTGTATATTTCTGGTTTTGTTTCAATCAACGGATGTATCACCACCCCAGTGGTAAGGCGCGCGCCCTGTATACAAGAGGTCTGGGGTTCGAATCCCCCTCGCCCCAGACCCTCTTTTTGCTATTTTTTCCACTTTTTATTATTTTTAATGATTTGAAAAATTAATAACTCCCTCAATTATAATTATTTTTTATTGGTTCTTTTTGCAAAAAATCACAAAAGTACTGAAATATTTTATTACACAAAAAAATAAAATTTATATTATTTATTTAATATAATTGATATTTTTGTGAATAAATTCATTTTTAATTATTTTTAAACATTTAAAAGTGAATATTTATTTTGAAAATCAAAACCAAATGAGTTCTAAATCATCTTGTGATTCAAACCTCATTTTTCAAACCTTAAACAAAAATCACAAGTGGTTTATTCAAATCTATTTGGTATTTTTATCATTTTATTGATTTTCTCTAAATATTTACTTTTAAAGAAAAACAAAATTAGAGTTTCTTTGATTTCAACCCTCATAAATCATTTTCAAAACACTTTGGGCCTCTTAGTAGAGTGTAAGACCCAATACGCTGTAAATACAAACCATTTTGGGCCTCAGATGTTGTATAAGTCCCGTTGTATTTTCAAAATCACGGCGCGATCGTCGCCTTTTAAAACAAAGGCCTCTCCTTGAGCTATAAGACCCATTCATTTTCTTAAAATAACTCTTCGGGCCTCTAATAGAGTGTAAGACCCAATCCCCTTTTAACCAAAACCTTTTTGGGCCTCAAGTATTGTATAAGCCCCTCTGCGTCAAAAGAAAAATCTCGGCGCAATTGCCAGTTTAAAACTTGGGCCTACCCTCGTGTTATAAGCCCCATTTCTTTTCAAACACTTTGGGCCTCTAATAGAGTGTAAGACCCAATCCTTTTTGAAACCAAACCAATTTTGGGCCTCAGGTATTGCATAAGTCCCATTGTGATTTCAAAAATCTCGACGCGATCACCATTTAAAACTGTTTGGGCCTCTCCTTGAGCTGTAAGCCCCATCACTGGTACAAAAACACTATGGGCCTCTAATAGAGTGTAAGACCCAACCCCCCTTGTACATAAAAACTTTGTGGGCCTCACTTATTGTATAAGTCCCTCTATACAGTTTACAAAACCTCGGTGCAATCATCGTTAAACCTTGGGCCTCTCCTCGAGCTGTAAGCCCCAACAACTTTTCAAAGCACTTTCCCCTTTGATTTTGAATATAATATTGTTATCAAAGTTTTCTTTGTTGAACAACTAACCAAACAACATGGAAGCTCTACAACGGGTAAGTGTTTATCCGCTTTCATTTATCGCTTTCATATGTATATAACTGTATTGTGGGGCTGTTTCACTGTAAGTCTTCTTTCACAAACTTTTATATAATTGTCCAATATCCACTGTGTAATACTAGTATAGTTATTTAGAGTTTGCCCTGGCAACTACGTCTAGCACTAGGTAAAGCCCTGTTGGTCACTCTTAAATACAAACAAAACTAGATCCCCATAGAATTTCCAGATACAGTCTTCCCTCCTGTAATACCCCAAATTTTGACCACTTAGATTTCCCATCATTGTGAAAATCATCATCACAATATGGATGTACCTTTATGCTTCATTAGTCTCCCCAAGGATGGGTGAGCATCCACTACAATCAAAATTAGGGTTTCAAGCCCTCTCTGAGTGCTTAGACAAAGGATCAATCAAGAAATGACATGATCTTCAACTTGTCTAATCTCTCAAACATCCACAATGGATCAAAAAGGACTCCCACTTGAAGGATTAAGCACAAGGCTGCTCCCTTCTAGGTGGATCAAGTCTCAAGATCGACAGTGTCACCAAATTAGGGTTTTAGTCGACCAGGGCCTCCAGATGGAAATTTTCATCTGGGCACAAGGAAATGACCCAAAACATAACCTAATATACTTCATGGAACCTCATGAACCCATGCATCAAGTCAATTTTGCCTCAGGGGATGCATTCATCAAAAATCAGGAATTAGGGTTTCTTGACCTAATTCACCCCTAAGTTGACTTTTGGGACAAACCATGAGCCAAGACCTCAAGAGATGATTGGAGGGTCTCTAATATACCATATTGATCCATTTGGAACAATGGATTGATCCAAGAAGTTTGAGCAACAAGTCTCAATTTCATCTGCACCACAATTAGGGTTTTAAGGGAAAAGTCAACTGTAACTTTGACTTTTGACCTGGACATGCTCCCAAAGCCTAATACATGATTGAATATACCCTATGACACCCATGGAACATGTCCATCAAGTTTGATTTAGGTCAAGGACATGATTTCCTGAAGAATTGCACAGTTTGGAATTCATCTGATAAAAAGTCAACTGTGCACAAAAGTCAACTTTGACTTTTTGAGATTTTTCACCAAAATGGATTTTTAACCCTAAAATGATGTTAATGTATGGTTTGAATCATCATTCATCAAGAAAAATCAAGAAATGTGAGATAACTTGTAAAAGGGGTAACCACAAAACTTAGAAATTTTTCTAAGTTAAAAATAAAGTGGCAGAGGTACCAACTTTGAAGGACCATAACTCCTAAACCACAAGGCCATTTTTTCTCATCCAAAGATGGATTTGTAGCCCTCATTATCACCTACAAAAACTTCAACTACAAGTCATTCCAATTCATTAAGGATTTTGAGTTATGGAGTGATCAAAGTGGCTGAAAAGTGAAAATGTCACTTTTTCCAACACTTAGTGAAATTTTCACTAAGTCAGATTTTACCTCACTTTTTGCCAAATGTAGGGGGATTTTTCACTTGGAATCAAAAGAGATCAAAACCAAACTTGTTCAAACAGTTGTTGTATCATGTAAGAGCTTTCCAAAATGGCGAAGAACATTGCCAAATTCAACCTACACCATGAGATACAACATTGCCAAGTTGCCTTGCTGAAATCTGTCAAGGCAAGGCAGAATTTGCAACTTTGGTCGATTTGCCAAAATCAGCCAAATTCAATTACTCCTATCCACTTGGACACCTCAGAGGATTGAATCTAAAGGGGACAATCACTGAGCCAAGCCTCCAAAGTCCATGGAACAAGAAATAGCATGTTGAACCTAGAATGGCCAAAATAGGGACAAGACTTCAAATTTGGAATGAGGCATTCAATGGAACCATCAAGGTGGCATGGACTGAGCCATTCTCATATGAAATCAGTCAAGACTTATCCAAGACCAAGGGGACCATAGCTCTGTGCCCTAACCTCTAGTCAATGGCTAGAGGAGACTTTCATTTCCATTGGCCAACATTGAGGAAACACCTGCTGCAGTTGCCATTCACTGTGGATCCCAAAACAAACTTGCTCTACTATAAATAGAGCTCAATTATGATCAGTTTGAGTACACCAAAGCCATCTAACAGATGCTTTCCTCAAAATCTCTTCTTTCACTCCAATTTTGCCTTCTAAGGCAAGTCACTATCGGGTTTTGAGTTTGAGAGCAATTCCAACCAAACCAATCACTCACACACCTCACATACATCATATAGGAGTGATCCAAACACTTAGATTACTTCTGAAACATCAATTTCATAAAACTACCAGCTGGTTGCTCAAAATTTCAAACAAGTTGCAGCTGAGGTACCACAAAGTGATCCAGCCAATTTCAATCAAGTCCAACCATCCAAACACAATCCATAGGGTGTAGGGAAGCTGTTCAGATCATCACCACTCATCTGTAACACCTCCAAATCAAAAATCACTTTGAACTTGCTGTCACGACTTGGAGGTAAGCACATACTTGGTCATCTCTCAATCTATGCATATTTCCTCGCACAATAATTTGGCCATATGTTCATAATCATGCGTGGAATGTTTTCCCTCAATTAATTGCATTGTTTGAATCGTGTATCAAAAATCCTAGCCTTCATGCAGAAATTAGGGTTCTTGAGGTTTCTTCGTGATTTCTTGTTGTATGTTTAATTTAAATGAAATTAAAGTACATAGACATGATCGTGAGGTTGAGACGAGCATAATGATATGTGGATTGCATGATATGATTACGTATTCATGGAGATTGGATAGAAAATGCAAATCTGAGAAACCAAGAACACGCGCGTGTTCTTCAGCTTGATCTTGGCGCCATTTTTGAATAATTCAAATATTTGAATTTTGTGATTTTGTTTAATTGATTCAAAAATTAATTTCTCTCTGAGTTTTAATGATTTTGAGTTGATTCTTTTTTTAATAATTCACAAAAATGTTAAAATATTTTATTTTCACAAAAAATCCCAAAAATATTATTTATTTCATATAATTGATATTTTTGCAAAGAATTAATATTTTAATTGTTTTTGGCATTTTAAATATTTTTTCTACATTGATTTTGCAACTTTTAATGCTTTCTAATTATTTTGTAGGTCAATACTTAATTTTTGAAGCATTAATCCAAGATCACAATTTGTTTTCCATGTGTTAAACAATTTTTGATCATTTTAATTGAATTTTTATTCAATTAAATACATTTTGAAAACAAATTAGGGTTTTGGATTAATTCAACCCTCATAAATCATTTTCAAACTTTTTTGGGCCTCTTGAGAGAGTGTAAGACCCATCCCCCCTTGTACAAAAACTTTTTGGGCCTCATCCATTGTATAAGTCCCTCTGTACAAGTAAACGGCGCGATCGTCGCCTTTTTTAAAATAAACCTGGGCCTACCCTCGAGTAGTAAGACCCATTTCTTTTTCTTAAAACTTTTTGGGTCTCTAATAGAGTGTAAGACCCAATCCTTTTTTTGACCAAATCATTTTTGGGCCTCAGTGCATTGTATAAGTCCCGATACCGTAAAAAACAAACGGCGCGATCGTCGCCTTTTCAAAATAATCTTTGGGCCTCTCCTTGAGCTATAAGACCCATTCAAAACACTTTGGGCCTCTATTAGAGTGTAAGACCCAATCCCCCTTTTAACCAAAACAATTTTGGGCCTCAATTATTGTATAAGTCCCTCTGCGTTAAAAGAAAACCTCGGCGCGATCGCCATTTTAAACGAAAAAATCATTTGGGCCTACCCTCGTGTTATAAGCCCCACTCTTTTTCTTTAAACCTTTTTGGGCCTCTTGAGAGAGTGTAAGACCCATCCCTTTGTACAGAAAACCTTTTTGGGCCTCAGTCACTTGTATAAGTCCCTCTGTACAAATTCAACAGTGCGCTCACTGATAAAACCCTGGGCCTCTCCTTGAGCTGTAAGCCCCAAATCTTTCTTTTTCAAAGCACTTTCTCCTTTGATTTTGAATATACTGTTGTTTTCAATCTTTCTTTGTTGAACAACTAACTAAACATCATGGAAGCACTACAACCGAGTAAGTGGTTCTCGCTTTCGTTTACTGCTTTCATATTATAAACTGTATTGTGGGGCTGCTCACTGTAAGTCTCCTTTCATAAACTCATATCTACTGTGTAATAATAGTATAGATATTTCGAGTTTCCCCGGCAACTACGTCTAGCACTAGGTAAAGCCGTTTCGTTTATTCGTAGAAATAGACGCCTAGATCCCCAATAGGAGCACCAGATACAGTCTTCTCTTCGGCTGTCCTCCTTAGGAATCGTCAAGAAGCTCTACTCCCCAAGATGAATGTATTCTCCGTGAATGGCATCTTTGAGCTTCTTCCAAATTCTCGAACTTTCCTGACTTGATCTATTCCTTGTGGATAGCTTGCCTTGAATGTCTCGGGGTTTGGGTACCCACTACGGTCATAATCTTGGACCTTAACTAAGGAACCCTCTTTAAAAACTAAAAGTCACTGGATAGTAAACCTTGCACGTTTACCAGTGGTTTTTATCTTTAAAAGAGTTATCTCTCCTAATGGAAAGGAGATGATAGACCCACGGGCTTCTTAAAAGCATCGGCCTCCTCTTGGGCATTATTCAAGGACACTACGGTTTCTTAGAAGTATTCACAGCCTCCTCTTAGGCTTCGTATAATGATCTCTTCCTCCGGGAATGATAGCCTCCTCTTGGGCTTCGTACAAGGACCCGTCGGCTTCTTAAAAGTTTCCAGCCTCCTCTTGGGCTTCGTACAAATTGTCCCGACGACCTCCTAGAGGTATAGGAACAGAACATAATCATCCTCATAGAACAATCCTTTCATAGAGTCTACTACTGTTTCTCAAAGCATAGTATAAAAGATAAAACTCTAGACACGGACAGTCTAACTTCCTTGAGTCTCAAAGACATTCTCAAGAACCCTTCGTTAAATAGGAAGGAAACCCGCAGACTCGGACAGTCTCGCCACCCTTTGGATTTCCCGTTTCCTCAAAGAGAAGGAAATATCCCTGATCCTCAAATCAAATCCCTGTGTACAGTGTTGCTCATATAAGAACTGATTTTCTCTTTTAAATTCAGTATATTGGATCTGTCACTCAACTGAAACAGTTACAATAGCCTCCATCTCGGGCTTCGTACAAGATACCAAAATTCTCCCAAGTGGAGTCAAACAACCTTTTTGCCTCTCTCCCGGGCTTCGTACGAGACACATAAGAGACTCCCTCGTTGAGTCAACCCCCCTTTCGCCTCAATCTCGGGCTTTGTACGAGATACAAAAAGGTTCTCATTGAGCCAAACAAACAATCGCCTCCATCTCGAGCTTCATACGAGATACAAAAAACTCCCTTGTTGAGTCAAATAGCCTCCATCTCGGGCTTTATACGAGATACCAAAAGACTCCATCGTCGGGTCAAAAACTTTTAGCCTCTTTCTCGGGCTTTGTACGAGACACAAAATAGCCTCCTCTTAGGCTTTGTATAATGATTTTCCTAGCGGAAATTAGCCTTCTCTTAGGCTTCGTATAAGAAAACCACTGGTTGATCCAATCAACCTTTTAGCATCAAAGTTGTGCCTTGTTCACAGTATACAAACATCAATAACTCCTTTCCCTTCATCTAATCGCTGTAAGTGGCAAGCCTCTGGATCATCTACATCCATTCCACTGTCCCTCTTTTAGCATGAGAAATTCCTAAGGAAAGATGGCATTGCTCTACACTGAGTTAAAGTCTTCTCCTTCAGGTTAAAACCCTTTCTTCGGAAGTTATGGCATTGCTCGGATCCACGTATCCCAGTTAAAGTAATTCTCCTTCTCCCCTCTTTAGAGATGACAAATTCTCTCTAAAGTCGAGGTCTTTCAGCTTCACGTCTTGGGCTTTGAACAAGACACAAATAGACCTTCAGCTTCACATCTTGGGCTTTGAACAAGATACAAATCACCTTTCGCTTCACGTCTTGGGCTTTGAACAAGACACCAAAAACCAATTTCCTCCCATAGAATAGGAGGAACTACGAACGCTCTGATTTCCCTGTTTCGGTAAACGGGAATACATAGGCATAAGATCGAAAGAAAAGATCTTAGTGAGCGCAATCAACAAAAAACCCAAATCCCTTATCTCCGTCAATCAAAAGCAGTAATTCAAAAGCATCAGTCATAACATCCTAATCCTTGTTCCCCGCTAGAAAGTCCTAGAAAGAAAGAAAACAGTATTGGCGAAAATACAAATAACCAGTACAAAGGCCCCCCACATTGATAGCATCGGTAACCTAACAGACCGCTGTTTAAACTCAGTATGCAAAGCAGGGTTAGTTGGAGACATCTATTTCCCTTCCTTATTCAGCTCATAATAGGATAAAAAATGAATCGACCTGTAGTTAAAGCTCAAACCGCAGAGAGCGACCAGTGCTTAAGAACCGCGTCCAAAATCGCTCGCTACAGAAAAAGTGGCGCCCACCGTGGGGCCTTTCAAAGTTAGATCTAGGCACGGTCTTCCTTCTATTCACTTATGTGAAAACCACAGATTGGGGCTTCCGCCGGGGAACCCATTTCTGTCAGGAACTTATGAATCATAGCTTTATAAGTCTAGGATGATTAGGACAAATATATATACTGCTTTTCCTAATTGCTATACGTGTTTATTTTTCTGCTACTGGGAATACGTGTGATGCCGCATATGGTGAGAATGAGTATACACTTAAGATAAGGGATGGCGACGGGGTCGACCATCAACCTCAGTGGAGGCTGACCAACGCAACCCATTCACTCTTATAGCCAATGGGCCAGTTGTTAAGTCTGAGAAGCTGAGGAGACAAACCCTTTTGTAGTGCGGAAACTATCGAAAATAGTTGTTACACGATACTACCCTCATTTGAGGCTGGTGATCTATTCTCGGTGAATGGCACTTACTCTAAGATTGCTCTACAACTCGCTGGCGATCCGCTTGTTGTTTTGCTTTCCTGGGAGGAGCTGATGATAATGAGTACAGGTACAAAAATCACCCTAGTATAAACCTTTGGGGATGGGTAGAGCCTTGACTTCATGACAACGACCCTCTGACCCCATGTTTTTTCTATCTTTTTGTGTGCTGCATTCATGCATTCATTTAATAAAACATTAAAACATTCAAAAAACTTTCTCTTCTAGTCTCTCTGTTTTTCAAATTAAACTAAGACTGTGATTGCAAATATTAGAGAAGAGGATTACGCTAATGGATTTCGGTAGAAGGAGAACTCGCCAGTATACCTTCAAGGTTCCAAAACTAGGGGATTTGAGAAAGTTAGCGAGGATGATCGTTAACCCAGAGGCTTTCAGAGCCAAGCACGGTGGTTTGCTACCACTGTTAAGAGTCCATGCGATTAAGGGGATCATGGACGCCCTCATTCAGTCCTACGATCCGGTTTATCATTGTTTCACATTCCCGGATTACCAGCTATCACCAACGCTAGAGGAGTATTCTCATCTGACTGATTTACATATCACTGATCGAGCTCCATTTTCTGGACTGGAAGAAATTCCAAAGAATCAGACTATTGCAATAGCAATTCATTTGGACGAGTCTGAGGTCAGGACTCACATGACCACTAAGGGTGGTACCCAAGGTTTGCCAGCCCAGTTCTTGACAAAGAAAGCTCTGTACTTCGCTAGTATAGGGAACGGGACTGCTTTTGAAAGCATCTTTGTCTTGCTCACCTACGGGTTATTTTTGTTTCCCAACATCAATAATTTCGTCGATATCAACGCTATTAAGGTTTTTCTCATGGGAAACCCTGTGCCGACTTTGCTCGCAGATGCGTATCATTCTGTACACTTGGGAAATTTGTACAGCGGAGGAGAGATCACATGCTGTGTACCTTTACTCTACAAATGGTTTATCTCTCACTTGCCCAAGTCTGCTGCTTTTTGGGATTGCAAGAGTGTCTTACGTTGGTCGCAGAAGATCATGTCTCTCACCAATTCCGATATAGATTGGTGTAATAGGATTTATGAGGGAATCAGAATCATTGACCGTTGTGGAGACTTCCCCAGCGTACCCCTCATAGGAACTAAAGGAGGAATCAACTATCATCCGATATTAGTTCTTCGTCAATTTGGATACCCGATGAGACACATCCCACTGGGTGTTCATCTGGAAGGTCTTTTCTTCAAGGAAGGAGAAAACGACAGAGCACTAAAGATGGAAATAGTGCAAGCTTGGAAACATGTTCATAATAAAGGACGAGAGTCTCTGGGAAAACCAGACTGTGTCTCGGTGGAGCCTTATCTCCACTGGGTACAAACTAGAGCTCTCAAGCTAAAGATTCCTTATCCTCGTTATGGAATTCTTCCGCCGAGGGAAACTGTCATGTACTTCATGACGGAAACTGAAAGGCTTCAGGTTACTCTCAACAAAGTTCAAAAGGAAAGAAGATCTTGGAAGAGCAAGTACCGCACCCTCGACGTAGAGTGTATCCAAATACAGCAACTACTAAAAGAGAAAGATGCTCTGATTGAAATTTTGGAGCAGCATGCTGTAGAGAATCAAGATGACCAAAGGAATTTGCTCACTCCTTTCCCTTGGCAAAGGAATGACAACCTGACAATGGCCCAGGAGCCCCGATCAAAGAAGAGGACTCGGGACCCATTAGTTTAGGTTTCTGTTTCCGTACTTTGTAATCTACTGTATTTCCATTTCTGTAATCCTTTGGAATTCAATAAAAAGGGGTTTCCCCACTGTTTGATATCTGCAATCTAATTGTCGAAGTTTATTTTGATTAAACAAAAAAAACAACAATTAATATAATCATTGCATTCATCATTCTCACATCGCGTATTCTCCTTACCTACGAATCTCACGTTTGTGTCTCGATTCTAGAGTCAAACTGTCTCATTCGTATAATACTCGAGCCAATCGTCAGAAAAGGATGGATGATCTTGAGGAAGAAAACAGAGAGTTGAAAGAAGAGATCGACGCTCTGAGAGAGGATATGAGAAAGCTTCGTAACGACATGCAAGCCATGGCAGAAGCTCAGCTACAAAGAACTGTGATCTCAAAGATCACCTCAATGCCCATCATAGAAAAGTATGATCCTAGGTATGAGATGCCAAAAGATCGTCCTTGGGGCATGCCTGTTAACTATATCCCGGAAGGATATGTTCCGCCGATCACTGAAGATCAGGGAATCGCAACAGAAGCCGCTGGGCCTGAAGGTTACAAAATTTGGGAAAACGAAGATGCCAGGGGCATACTGAAGACTCCTGAAGGTTACAAACTTCGGGAGGCGCCAAGACTTACTACCGTAGTCACGGTACCACCCCCTGTGGTGCACACTGTCCCGGAAGGACAGATTCCACAGACATCTTCTGATAAGAAGGAAACTATGTTTGACAGAATGGATGAATTCCAGGAGCAGTTCTTGGAAATGTAGAACGAGCTGCAACCCATTCGCGGTCAGGATCTATTTGGAAAGGACGCCGCAGACCTCTGCTTGGTCCCAAATGTGAAAGTCCCGCACAAGTTCCAAGTGCCCGACTTTGAAAAATACAAGGGTAACTCTTGCCCCTAGAGCCATCTGGTGATGTACGCTCGGCGGATGTCAGCTCAGACAGAGAATCAGGACTTGCTGATTCACTACTTCCAGGATAGTTTAACCGGTGCCGCACTCAAATGTACATGGGTTTAAACCGTGCTACAATCAGCACTTTCAGAGATCTTGGTACTACCTTCGTCAAACAATACAAGTACAATTTGGACATGGCACCCGACAGAGATCAACTCAGATCAATGTCCCAAGAGGACAAGGAAACCTTTAAGGAGTATGCTCAAAGGTGGCGTGAAATTGCCGCTCAAATTTGTCCACCTCTTGAGGAAAAAGAGATGACAAAAATCTTCTTAAAGACCTTAAGCTCATTTTACTATGGCCGAATGGTCGCCAGTGCACCCAGTGATTTCACTGAAATGGTCAGCATGGGTGTACGTCTTAAGGAAGCCGTCCGAGAATGACGTTTGGTAAAAGACACTGGATCGACGAGCGGTACTAAAAAATACGGTAGTGCTCTCCCTAAGAAAAAAGAGCAAGATATTGGGAATATCTCTCTCGGAAAGCAAAGGCGACGTTATCAGCCAGTAGCAGCTGTTACTCCTGCTATCGGCCCCGCGCCTGTTCCTGTATATCAACCTCAGATTGCGCAGAGCCAACCTGACCAACAAAGGACACAACAGCCTCTTCAGCAGGCTCGTCCTCCATATAACAACAACCGTACAACACGGCCACCAGGATTTAATCCTATACCCGTAACGTACGCAGAGCTGTTTCCGTTACTACTGGCTAAGGGGCACATTCAGACTAAGTCTCCCATTTCAGTTCCAGAAAATCTGCCTTTTTGGTTTAAAGCGGATCAAACATGCCCTTATCATCAAGGAGGTTCAGGGCATAACATTGAGACTTGTCTCAATTTCAAATCCGACGTGCAAAAGCTTGTTAGGAGCGGGCTCTTATCTTTCAAAGATACGAATCCTAATGTTCTTACAAACCCGCTGCCTCAACACGAGAAAGCTGCAGTCAATCTGATTGAGAAAGAGACTAACAATGTCTATCAAATTCATGATGTACTCTTATTGGGGACCAATCTGGTCAAGATGCATTGTAGACAGAGTGGATATGGCCATGTGCCACCTCATAATTATCACCAGTGTGATATCTGCTCTAAAGACAACCAGGGATGTTTTGTAGTGCAAGCAGCTCTACAGGAACAAATGGATCTTGGATGGATCCAAGAGCACCGAGTTCGTGGAGTTAACATGGTTTACACGAATTCCAACGTCATTCAAAACCACGACATCCGTGCGATGAATGTCAACTTGGTGGCGATGCACTCAAGGCAAAGCCAGTATCATAATCTGCCACGGCTTGATTACAGTTCCTGTCTGATTTGCTCGGTAAACAAACAGGGATGCTCTTTCATACAAGAGGCCCTCCAGCGTCAGATGGATCTTGGATGGATCCAAGACTACCATGATAGGAACTCCTATCAAATCAACATGGTTCAGATCTTTGACATTCGCGTGATGAATACCAACCTGGTAGAGTTACATGCTGAGCAGGTCCGACTTGGATTCTTAATATCACATGACTATCAAAATTGTAAAGCAGGTTGCGAAAACAATCGAGGTTGTACCCTTGTCCAGGAGGCACTTCAGCACTTGTTAAATCACTGGTGGATGCCAATCTATATGGACGAAGATACTCAGCAGATTAGTATCAATCACAGGAATCCTACTCGTCATCAAAGTCGGGATGTCCGATCAATGGAAGATAACCTAGTGAGGTTACATTGCATTCAAAGTGGGCGTGGCCAGGTGCCACCACACAACTATGACAGTTGTAGCGTCTGTTCGGAAAGTAACCAAGGGTGTTACCTTGTGAGAGCAGCTCTCCAGGGTCAAGTCGATCGTGGAGAAATTCGTCCATGTCCAGGTTCAGGACCCATCATTTGGTCGCCGAACTACCTTGCCGAGCAAGTTGAGGATGCTGTCACCATCTCTGGTCATCACCAGATCAGGGATGTTTTTGCCATCATCCCTCTATTTGATGAATCTAAAGTTCCCAACCAGGAACAGATCGAGGTTACTTATGATGGTCAGAAAAATCAGAAGGTTCCTACAGTCATATATCTACCGGGGCCACTACCGTGTGAATCAGCTAAGGCAATCCCTTACAAATACGGTGCAACAATAATCGAGAATGCAAAGGAAATTCCATTACCCTCCGTCGTGAATATTGCAGACATCAGTCGTGTAACACGGAGCGGTCGAATCTTCAACCGAGGGGTTGGAGAATCCAACAAAGAAAAGGAACTTCAGGCAGAAATTCCTGATCCACCAGTCGGTCAATCTAGTAATCCCGACTTTTCAAAAGACAAAGATGAGATGCTAAAGCTCATCCAAAGGAGTAAATATAACATTGTCGATCAACTGTTACAGACTCCTTCAAAGATCTCAGTATTATCACTGTTACTCAGTTCAGAAGCACACAAAGAGGCTCTACAGAAAGTCTTGGAGCAAGCCTTTGTGGAACAGGATGTAACAATCAGACAATTCGATAGCATTGTCTCTAACATCACTTCCTGCAATAATTTGGGATTTAGTAATGAGGAATTACCTGAAGAGGGTCGCCGTCATAACATGGCGCTCAACATTACAGTTAACTGCCAGGGCGATGCTTTAGCCAACGTACTGGTAGACACAGGGTCAGCCCTGAATGTTATGCCGAAGTCCACTTTGATGCAATTATCATTCAAGGGCCCTTCGATGAGAGTCAGCGAGGTCGTCGTCAAAGCATTCAGCGGATCCAGAAAAATAGTTATCGGCGAAGTTGATCTTCCCATAACTATTGGTCCTCACACTTTCCAAATCACTTTCCAGGTCATGGACATCCGGGCAACATACAGTTGTTTATTAGGAAGACCTTGGATACATCAGGCTGGAGCGGTTATTTCGACCCTCCACCAAAAGCTAAAGTTCGTCAAGAACGATCAACTTGTCACGGTTTGTGGGGAACAAGCCTTGCTTGTGAGCAACTTATCATCATCTACTTTTGTGGAACCCGAGGAGGTTATTGGAACTCAGTTCCAAGCACTATCGGTGAGCAAGGACAGTCAGTTCAAAGAAGGAACTTCAATTTCTTCATACAAAGATGCTATCAAAGCGGTCGAGAGTACCGATACGACAGGATGGGGACGGCTTGTCATTCCTATTGACAATAAAACAAAGAAGGGTCTTGGTTTTTCTGCAACCTGTACCCAGACAGTTTCCAACGATGAAAGTCTTCATCCCCTTAAAAACTTCTTCCACAGTGGAGGTTTTCTCCACCCAGTGTCTCAGACAGTTCATGCTATCAATGAGGAAGGTTCCTCTGACACAGATGAAGAATGGAAGTCCTATCTTAACAAGGACGGTTATATGTCTCAGGAAGAGGTGCCTATGCCTTTTTGCTTTCCTACAGAAAGTCTGAGATTTATACCAAGATCAGATGTTGAAATGATCTATGGAGATTGTGATCCGGAAGGATGTCGTGCTCCGCCAAATTCATTAGAGGAGGACACTCCGATGAAAGACAACTTTGACTCTACCTACTATGGCCCGATGAATGGCCTGCCAATGTGGCAGCCTTATCCAGGAAACTTGGGGCAAGAGAGTCAGCCAAACAATGAAACTCAGCTGAGCGTCATTGAACAGAATACCTATGTCCCCGCCACGTCATGGGATCAACACTCAGGTCATTCAAAAACTACTCAACATAAAGATGAATTCACAATGTTTGCAGGACTAGAATTCATCAACTATGCTTTTCCCGAGGTCAACGTCATCGAGAGGGATGACTTCTCCAGTTCCAAAGAAGTTTGGGACACTTTGGGACAACCGAGTGGAAAATTCGACTTTATGGTCAAGTACACCGCTCCCGAAAGTTCTCGTATCAGGCTCGAAGATACCCAGCCAACTGGATGGGGAGATACAGCTGAGAGCACAAATGCTATGCAAAATGCAACAGAGGAATCCTCCTACGACAATTCTGCTTGGGAGACAGATTCCAATGATCCTGCTCCACCAGAAATCAGCGTCATTTCTGAAGACAAATCAAGGAAGGTGCCAGACTTTGTGATTCACCAAGGAGTTCGCCGCCAATGGGTTGCCGTCGAGGTTCCGAAGGTTGTTCATCAGTCAAAGTAATTGCCATCTTTTAACCTTTCACCCTGCCCAAGTGAAACGGATGTTTTGATAGGGCTCGTTTTCTGTAAATTTCCCTCTTCGCTTTGCCCAGAGCGAGTGAGTTTTGTTTTATAGGGCTGTAGTTTCAGGAGTCGACTTGTTCATTAATAAAATAACGTCGTTCTGTAATTTCTGCATTAATTGCTGTTTTCTCTTTTTGCTTTTTCAGAAAATGGTAATCCTAAAAAAAAAACATTCAATAATAAAAACAAGCAGTAAAATCAAAACACTGCACACACTTGCATTTTCTCTATCTCTTCTAAACACGAATCATCACGTCATGCAGATTGCTTGTTTTAAACCCAGTTGAAACATACGATCCAATGCCTTCTCCCAACTTTGAATTCCCGGTATTCGAGGCTGAAGAAGAAAAGGACGACCAAATTCCAGAAGAGATCTCCCGACTACTCAGACAAGAGGAAAGGTCCATTGAACCTCACAAAGAGCCGTTGGAAACGGTAAACTTGGGTTCAGAAAAAGAGAGAAAAGAAATCAGGATCGGAGCACTGCTCAGTCCAACTGCTAGAGAGGGTTTGATAAAGCTTCTCAAAGAATTTCCCGATGTATTCGCTTGGTCCTATCAGGATATGCCAGGGTTGGATACCAGCATCGTGGAACATCACTTATCGTTGAGATCAGAATGTCCGCCAGTAAAGCAAAGGTTGAGACGCACTCACCCGGACATGGCCATCAAAATCAAGGAGGAGGTACAGAAACAGATCGACGCGGGTTTCCTCGCTACATCTGAATATCCTCAATGGTTAGCCAACATCGTACCCGTTCCCAAAAAGGACGGAAAGGTCAGAATGTGTGTTGATTACAGAGATCTAAACAAGGCAAGTCCAAAGGACGATTTTCCTTTACCACACATTGACATGCTGGTTGACAGCACAGCAAAGTTCAAAGTATTCTCCTTCATGGATGG